>OU744811.1:350260-2750260 GCA_916614155.1 Mesoligia furuncula | reverse complement strand
CCACTGCTGCAGGTTTTCGTTACTGCGTTGCACGCGATCCTTGAGCTGCGCACGAAACACGTGTTCCAGGTGAGCGTCGCCATACCGAGCCTCCAATGCCTCAAGAAGCTGCTCGTAAGTCACTTCCTTACCGAGAGCTTCCAGGACAGTTAAGGCCTGGTCGCGCAGGCCTAGGGTGAGAGCAGTCATGGCCTGGCTTTTATTCCACCCGTTCGCCTTCATGACAGCCTCAAACTGGATTTTGTAGGCCGACCATGAAGAAGTTCCGTCGAACGGTGGCACTTTGAATCCACGTAGCGAAGCTACGGGAGCTGCGATTCCATCCCCAAGTTTGAGGTAATCCAGCGTTTTCTTCACGTCAGCCATCACGGTTAGCTTCACATCAGCCATCACGTTGTCAACCCGATTATTTACTTGGTCGATTCGGGTTTCAGCTTTCGACAGGCGGTTGTCATGTTGAGCAACCTTATCCTTCACCTCCTTCATGTCTTTCCCGAAGGTAGCGTGAAGGTCCTTCATAAGGAGCATCTGCTCTTCCTGACGGCGCGCCTGCTCCTCCTTATCACGTTGGAGCTGTTCTTCCAACCGACGAGCCTGTTCCTCCTGTCGACGAGCCTGTTCCTCCTTGTCACGCAGCAGCTGTTCTTCCAACCGACGGGCCTGTTCCTCCTTGTCCCGTTGGAGCTGTTCTTCCAGTCGACGAGCCTGTTCCTCCTGACGGCGGGCCTGTTCCTCCTGTCGCCGGGCCTGTTCCTGCAGCATCATCATCAGGGCAGCAAAATCTGGCGCTGATGATGCTGGAGCAGCTGTGGACGGGCCGGCCTCCGCGGTCGGTAGCTGGCCTTCCGACCCCATTGGCGTTGTTCCACCGAATCGCCTTTGGTCCGTCTCCTGCTGGCGTTGACTCCGGGTACGGATACCCTCCGTGTCGTCTTTGGGTAAAACCGGCATTTTAATCCCACTTCTGACACCAATTGTTACGAGCTTCGGGTTCGTGACAATAAAAACTGCCGATTTAATAACCAAAAAAAATGACACTTTAATAATCAACACTAATTACAACTCAAACACACTAATTACAAAACACAATAGCACCACTGATCGCTTTAAGTCGCACTTGAATATCGCTTTGATGCTTTCACTTCGATCGCTTTATCCAAACTGTGTCGGTCGTGGCGCGTCTCGGCCTTATATAGCGCCAAAGAGAGTTCTAGAACCTTCCATTGTAGAAACATCTAGAATGTTCGAGTACATACAGGCCCCGATCGACCAGATGTCGAAAGTTCGGGAATGTTCTAGAAAGTTCTCGCATCGAAATTTCTAGAAGGGTCTTGACGACTAGTTCCGCTACTCGATACTAGATGGCGCTAGTGGTAACTACTGTCGCCATGTACTAGGCATTAATTGTGGCGCGCAACAATACGATACCCCTTGGTAAGACTGGTTGTCAGACTTTCGGGCTTCTGACTACCCGTAACGACTGTCAAAGATCCACGAATGACAGCCGGGACCAACGGCTTAACGTGCTTTCCGAGGCACGGAGGGGTCACGGTATGTAAAGATGGTCACCCATCCACAGACCAACCGCGGCAAGCGTAGCTTAACCTGATCGATCGACCTGTGCGGCTGTTATTATTTAGCCACCGGCCCCTGGATTAACACATAGGCTACTTATTATCCCGGCATTCCCACTGGTTCGGTTCCACTTATGCGGGTGAAACCGCGGGGCGCAGCTAGTAATACATAACAAATAACGCCACTGGCGAACAGCAATAATAAAGGAAACTGTCAAAGGCAGACTCCTATGAAGGCGGTTTATAGTCGAAGAAAGCGAGTACAGAATTCTGTTTATTGACTCGAGTCTCTTTTTACCCGACTGCGCGACGCAAAGGAGTGGTAATGTGTTCATCAGCCTATGTATGTATGTTTGTATGTTCCTTTGAAGCACTATACAGACCAAACGCCTGGGCCGATTTTTATGATTCACACGTTAATCGATTCCTCTTAGTCCGGCGAGTGTCACTAAAGACATGACGTTAGTGAAAATTCAATATGACTACTGGACGCCATATTAAATATTTTTAATTTTTTTTTTCAAAACCTATCGATTGGGGTATCAAAATAAAGGGTTTTAAAAGGTGATTACAAAAATATATGCAACATATATACTTAAAAGCAATTCGAAGTGACAAATTGTAAAAAACACCTACTAAGAACTAAATCGTCTGCGAAATCTTTCACATTTAAACTAAAAAGTTGGAAATAAAACAAGTTATTTAAAAAAATAAACCCGACTGCGGTAAAAAACTTAAGTTAAAAAAAACTGAAAAGCTAAAAACAAGCCCATTTTAAATTAAATAAAAGTTGGAAGCAGGCTGACCCATACCATTTTTATTATATTTTTAAATTCAAATGGGTCCCGCCTGCCAACTTTTATTTAATTTAAAATGGGCTTGTTTTTAGCTTTTCAGTTTTTTTAACTTAAGTTTTTTACCGCAGTCGGGTTTTTTTATTTTTTTGTATAATATGCATACTCAGCCTATAATGTTCTCCTCCATCTGCTCTCGGTGAGAGGGAGTGGGTCGCAATCCACCATATAGGCCCAGTGCGGTTTATTGTGATAGATGTCACATGTCACATGTCTTCATATTTTTGGTTCTAGGACTTTGTTTGGTCTATGGTGATGAAGTAAAGCGCCTGTCTGGATTCGAACCTACTACCTAGAAGTCGTAAGTCGCGGCCGTTGCCTTTGAGCCACCATTGCTCACTGCGCACTGCTGCTCCGACGATGAATGATACAACGTGTATATTCACATTATGCGCAAGATTCCTGAATTATAATAGCTAGCTATAGAGTTCACAATACAATGCCCATAATTAGTTTTATCAAACCATTTTATTATTTACAGGTTTTTCACATGAGACAACACTTTGCGAGGCACTAAACGCCCCCAGACGTAATAATAATAAAACTTCTATTGAGTCTCGTTCAGTGTCCTTCAATGGATTTAACATAAAAACAAAACACCACAATTTTTACAAATTGTTCGCTCGACTTTCCACGAAAATTATACAAAATATCATTCCTGGCGAAATGTGGGTGTATTGCTAAGTTCTATCTATGGCTTTAGTTTGAAAATAAGCTTTTATTTAAAAAAAAACACATACTAAAAATTATGTAGGTATTAAATTAAATTCTGAAATGATCCCTGAATACGGTTAAAAAAGAAATGTTAATTTGTATTTCATGTCATATTCCTTTTCTTTTACCTTGGACCACACACCAACCCTCCATTCGCACATTTTCAGTCCATGTACCAAGCTTCAGAGACAATTACATAAAATTTCATAAGCCCTGCCTGAAAGTACCACCAGTCATGGGTTAGAAACGTAAGGAAAGACTAGTGTTGTTGTTCTAGATAATATCATAAAGTAATATGACAGGACTTCGGTTATGAATGAAAATAGAAAATGTAATAAGTAGTTGTTGTAGGTGTTGTTATAGTATTTTTTCTCACGAATGGACGCGTTCTTAACTTGTGTTTAGCAAGCTTCAAAACACGCTGTTAATGTGTGTGTAAGCGCAGGAGCTCTTGGTACCATTTGAGGCAATGGCCAAGTCGGGAGTGTGTGTATGTGCGTGTGTGTGTTATGTGCTCTAATTGTGACGCTAATTGTCTTCACGCACACATTCACAGCGTATTTGTCTGTTTGGTTACCGCAAGTAAAGCGCGCGTCACTTTGCGCGATTAAAATTCTGTACTTCGCGAGACTGCCGAATAGAAAACATTTTTGACGCGTCAAATCCTCATATATTAACTTTAAAAGAAAATAAGCTTTTATGTGCATAAGATAAATAAAATTTGATGAATTCATTATTATTTTTATAAAAGTTTCCTAGGTTAACTTATGGCTGTAATATTTTTTTGTCGACAATTATTATTCTTTTATTAGTAGTGTGCTTACTCATTTGCATAACCAAAATCTATTAACTTATTTTACGAAATTTTCCTTGAACAATTACTTTCTCATTTTTTTACTTTACCTCAAAAAATCCAGCATAAAAATAGTCTCACCGATAAAAGAAACCGATCCAGTACCACATTTCTGTCCTAATTAGGCCTCAGTACATTTATTGCGACCACAAACACCTTGCAGCGGCACCACAAAAAGAATCCAATTAAAACAGCCCACTAATTGGATTAACTAACGAGCCACGAAGCTCTAATTTACAGCAGCATTGAGACCAGATTTATTTTTAGACCTCAATGCAGCTGGAGAGTTTTTTCGTCTGAAGTGTTAAGTTTTAACTTTAAAGGAAGTGGTGCGAAAAGGACTGGAGGGTGGAAACTGGGACTTTCTTTTGTAGGAAAGAAATATATTCTCTTATATTCAATGATTGGTTCAAGCCTTGTGGGCGGGGTTCCAGCAGCGTTATATCGTTGTTGCAATTTTGCTTACATGGCAGGTGATTTTTTTTTATTTTTGTAAACGAATAGACATAGTGACTTATAACATCGCCTTGGATAATTCTGTAAAGGTGTTATAATTGTGGTTTAAATATATAAATAATTATCTTTGTAGTTGAGTCTTTTTACAATAGTTGGGTTATCGTTTCGATTTTTGTTGAGAGTGAGTTTGTAATTTAAACCAAATATTTTGTAATTATTTGTCGGTATTTTCCCCAATAACTTGAAGTAAGGCCTGGATTCTTGGGTTCGATTCCCGGGTCGAACAAAGTGTTGTTTTGTACCCGGAGTCTAGGTTTGAACCCGGTTGATCGCCATAGGCTCGTCCCCTATGACATGGGCCTTAACATAACTGGTAAAATGTGGATGTACTAGTTAGGTACACCTCTGCCTAACCCTTCCCGGATTACAGGCGTGATGTTATGATACTTGAAGTATATTAATTCCTTCTAAATACTAGCTGTACTTTTCACACCAATGGATTGAAAATGCCCCATTTTAACATACCTTTGAGACGCGTGATTTTAGCTTAAAAGTACGTAAATCAACAAGTTTTTCCAGCATACTCGTACATCATTATTTTTCACTTCTCATGATCTAAATGTTCATCTTTATGTTGTGCGTAGGTGACATAAAGTCACTTTTTATGCTCTAGTGCATAAAGTATTTTTTTCTAAGAATGAGATAATTAGGCCCACCAGCCACACGCACAATAAAACGTCGCAGATTGAGGTCATTATTTTATTTCATTTGCTTTAATTTATATCACTTACGTGTTTTCTATCATTAATTTACTAAAACCAGATAAAATAGTTGACATTTGTCATTTAAAAACGCAAAGAAACGTTTTTCTGACTTGGCAGTACGAAGTACCCAAGTCGAATGAAAAATGTTGAACGTTAAAATAAAAACTTTCGTAACAGGAACGTCACAAATAAACATAGTAAATGTAAAAAGGGCAGACAATACATTTTAATATTACGAATTGAACAAATGTTACTTTAAATTTTAATTAAATACTATTATATATTTTATGCCGGTTTTATTTTTTCGCATTCGAAGTGAAAAGCAGAGTGTATAAACTCGGGCATAAACAAGCCATTTTACCCCTCGACTTAACTATCCATCCTCGCCTGCGGTTCGGGTGGATATAAACGTCTCGGAGTAAAATGGCTTCTTTTATGCACTAGTTGTACAATCCACTAATGTTCACGCTTCAGCACTAAGACAATCCAAAAACTACTTTTATAAAAATACCACCACTGACAAATTTTCAAAGGAAACATTGTAAAAGAAAATTACTCGGTGTTCAGAGAAAAAGTGGAAAATTTCAGCGAATTATCTCCTTTGTACGGGACATTTCTTTCTCGTCACCTAGGTTCTAATTAGTAAATAATTTAGTGCGAGTTACGTTCCTTTGCCTTGTGGAGGCCATTTGCAGTTTGTTTCCTAGGCACGAAAGTAGGTGACAGCTTTAGGGGTGGAATTAGATACTTGGTTCTTTTATAAGTAAGAAAAAAAGAGAGAGAGAGAAGAAGTACTATTTTTTCGCCCGCGGTCCCGGTCCCTGAGTCTCTGGATGGGACCAAGAGTATTTTTTTGCCCGTGGTTCCTTCAAGAAATATATATTGCCTAGTTATTAGGTGGGGCAATGGATAATTGGATCTTGGAGCTTGAATTCAAGGCCTTGAAGTGATGTGTTTAAAGTAGGGCCCGTGGCTAAATAATAACAGCTGCACAGGTCGATCGGTCAGGTTAAGCTACGTTTGCCGAGGTTGGTCTGTGGATGGGTGACCATCTTTACATATCGTGACCCCTCCGTGCCTCGGAAAGCATGTTAAGCCGTTGGTCCCGGCTGTCATCGTGGATCTTTGACAGTCGTTACGGGTAGTCAGAAGCCCGAAATTCTGACAACCAGTCTTACCAAGGGGTATCGTATTACCCAGTAACTGGGTTGTGGAGGTCAGATACAGGCAGTCGCTCCATGTAAAATACCAGTATTCAGCTGTATCCGGTTAGACTGGAAGCCGACCCCAACATAGTTGGGAAAAGAGAAGGCAGATAGATTGCTTTTGACTTTTTTAAACATAAAACCCGACCGCCGAAGCTGGGCCAGAAAAAAATGGCGAGATGACCTGGATGAGTACCTCGAGGGCCGGTTCAAGGTGACGCGGGAAAAGAGTTCCTGGAAGGATTTGCGGGAGGATTTTGCCCAGCAGTGGGACAGGATAGACTAACAAAAAAAACATAAAACATCATCGGTTGTTTATTTGCTATTTATTACGAACTAGCTGCACCCCGCGATTTCACCCCCATAAGTTTCGATCCCGTAAGAATATCGGGATAAAAACGTAGCGTATATGTTAATCCAGGGTGTCTGCTACCTCCATACCAAATTTTATCAAAATTGGTCCAGCCGTTTGAGCGTGAAGAACATATAAAAAAACAAGTAATTAAAAAAACTAAAAAACCCGACTGCGGTAAAAAAAATTAAGTTAAAAAAACTGAAAAGCTAAAAACAAGGCCATTTTAAATTAAATAAAAGTTGGAAGCAGGCGGGACCCATACGAGTTTGAAAATTAAAAAAAAAATGGTATGGGTCCCGCCTGCTTCCAACTTTTATTTAATTTAAAATGGCCTTGTTTTTAGCTTTTCAGTTTTTTTAACTTAATTTTTTTTACCGCAGTGGGGTTTTTTAGTTTTTTTAATTACTTGTTTTTTATTTCCAGCTTTTTAGTTTACAAATTTGAAAGATTTCACAGACGATTTAGTTCTTGGTACGTGTTTTTTACGATTTGTCACTTCGAATTACTTTTAACCATATAAGTTGTATATATTTTTGTAATCACCTTTAAAAAGCCTTTATTTTTCTCTCCACTCGATAGGTTTCGAGAAAAATAATTTTTTTTGAAGACATAATATTGCGCCAAAAATCGGCCATTTTATATTTTTTTTCAATTTTGATATACCCAGTGACACTCGCGCTACCAAGACAAATCTAAAGACGTATAATTTATCCAAATCCGTTCATTCGTTTAGAAGTTACGAGGGAACAAAGAAACGGACATACATACATACATACAGGTCAAACACATAACCCTCCTTTTGGGCTTCGCCGCAGTCGGGTAAAAACACACACTCACAAACTTTCGCTCTTATAATATTATTGTGATTTTACTCGTAAAATAAACACATTTTTAAAGCAATTGTGTTAGTTGCAGCTGTTGTTGACACCAATCAATGTTCAATCTATAAACACCTAGTCACGTACAGTCAACAAAAGAGATAAGTATGCAGGATCGTCGGATGAAGTTGAAGTTTAGTAAGAAACCGATGGATGTTTTCGACTGAAATTTAATTTGATAAATGAGCTGCTTGTTTTCTAATAATAAAATTAAATTTTAATCGAGAACATCCATCGGTTTCTTACTAAACTTCAAGTATATCCGATGATCCTGCATAATTATATCTTTTGTAGACTATGCTATAAACATTAGGTAAAATAAAGAGAAAAAACGCCAACCACCTAATAACACTAACTTAAAGGAACATCGAAGTAAATATTTTCCATCGTCCGCCTTTACTTGAGTTACATAATATTTTCAACGAGTTTTGCCAATTTGTGTGCTGGTTCTCGTGTGTAACGAGCGTGAAGCTGGAGTGTTCATGCACGTTTTACTTTACTACGAGGACTAGATTTGAAGGGGTTAGTAGCAGGGCTGGTGTAAGTTGAGTGATGGTATTTATTTAACTAGTTTTTTCATAAAGTGGCGTTGTTTTAAGAACTGATGGGTCATAAGAGATTAAAATATAGAAGAATTGTTATTACTTGCTTTTCCTCTTTTTACCCGACTGCCATAAGAAATTGTGTTTTTTATGACGCGTTAATCCTGGTATTTTATTTAACTAAGGGATGATTTGTCAATCGACAGATAGTTTTTATTCGTGGAATAAAATTGAGTGACAGTTTTCGTATGGCAGAATTGTCAAAAATTCAAAATTATTCCTCCGATAAAATTATCTGGAGTTGGAAAAATCAGCCCGTAGAGTTGATTTTTTCAACGCCGTTTGTATTCCACGAATAAGAATTATCTGTCGATTGAAAAATCTGCCATAAAAGCTGATTTTCCAATAGTCAGATAACTCCTATCTGAAGAATAAATATTTCAAGTCATATTTATTCTTTAGATAAAAATTATGTGGGTATTGAAAAATCAACACTAAGACTAATAGGTAAGGAGATCAATATACCTCGTATATAAATATCATGCTCAGACAAAAACAAATTTCAAAAGTGCCTATTGTTTTCATACTCTGGCAAATAAACCCTCCAAATACATTTTTGTGACTTCATCTTTTTCTGTGACATAATGTCTCACGACACGACTCACAAAAATACCTATTGTAGTCACATCACATTGTAGGAAAAAGGGCGAGAAATACATATTTTATTGTATTTGTGCGCAAACTTCATTTGGCCTAACCACTCCGTGCTATAAAACGGGTCGTAAAACATATCACACTTCCCATATTACCGACCGGGACCTCGACACGTTTTACGAGGAGAACTCCGTTTTGATGATATAAAATATGAGGAAAGGAACTGACAGACATCGAGGAAAGAGAAAATACCTATTATTTTCCAGTGAGCTGAAAATTTGTACTATTTTAGCATTTATTCCGTCGCGTTACGAAATTAATATTAAATTCGATTCAAGCTAAAATTTCGAGATCATTTTTAGGGTTCCGTAGTTCCTACAAGGAACCCTTATAGTTTCGTCATGTCCGTCTGTCTGTCTGTCTGTCCGAGGTTTTTCTAAGAGACCATTAGTACCTACTAGAAAGCTGTAATTTTGTAGGAGTGCGTATATCAATTACGCCGACAATGTGGTAAAATAAAATTTTGGAAAAAAAAAATTATTAGGGTAGCTCCCCTACATGTGAAGTGGGGATGAATTTTTTTTCGTCGTCTACCCCAGCGTGTGGAGTATCGTTGAATAGGTCTTCTAAAATGACTTGGGGGTTGCTAAAATTATTTTTCGTTTTAAATGCTCCATTTACGAAATATTAAACTTTAAAGTGCAAATTTTTGTTCCAGTAGGGCATCCCCTCCCCTCTAAAACCTAAACTGCTGGCTTGAAAAATCTGGAAAAATTCACGATGATAGTGCATTTTGTGAACTTTAAAGGAAAAATATAGCGATTAAGATAACTTTATTAATTTAGCAGTAATAGTCGTTGAACTTGGGTGTTGGATAATTTTGTACCAAATACAAAATCCTTAACATTAATTCTTTAAAGTGACTAAGATGAAGTAGTTGCTTGTTTATAACGGGTAAAGACTTGCATTGAAAAGCAAAATGTGTTTTTTTTTTACCTATTCAGAATAAAGAACAACAGAATCGTACTACATTGTGATAACGGGCTGATGATGATGATGATGATGCAATCCGACCGATTTCGGCCAAGGCGATCGCTTCAACTCCGCAGTAGCTGCCGTTCGTGAGCTCGCATGTAGCTTATGTAGCCAATCTTCTTCACGAAAACCCTCGCACAATGTGGGCACGTGAGCACACCATCTATGAGAACGGGCTACTACGGAACCCTACACTGTGCGTGGCCCGACACGCACTTGGCCGGTTTTTTGT
Organism: Mesoligia furuncula; assembly: GCA_916614155.1. Taxonomy (NCBI): domain Eukaryota; kingdom Metazoa; phylum Arthropoda; class Insecta; order Lepidoptera; family Noctuidae; genus Mesoligia; species Mesoligia furuncula. Next base: position 2,740,144 of record OU744811.1, on the reverse strand, counting down.
ACTTATTACTATCCTTATTCCGACAGTCGCTTTATTAATACATTTACATCACAGATACCGGCAATCGTTTGTAGATCGTTGACAGTCGTTATGGGTAGGTAGTTAGAAACCCGAAAGTCTGTCAACCAGTCTTACCAAAGCGTATCGTGTTACCCAGTAACCGGGTTGTGGAGGACAGACAGGAAGTTGCTCCATTTAGCATAATGGTATTCAGCTGGATCTGGTTAGACTGGAAGCCGACCCCAACAAAATTGGGTGAACCATGAGACGTAATATTTGCATCATAATGCTGGCTACACTCACACTTACGTCACTCTCTGCCAAGTTAGCCCGTAATCTAATGAACTAGCAGAATTCACCCCTTATCTTGTTTTCCACTTAGGAGTATACGTGGTTAGGAGAAACACACGGGTTTGTGTTTTGGTGAGCAAATAGGTTTTTAGGTTTCGCACCAAAATGGAAAAATGGAACCTTTATGGTGAGACTCAGTCTGTCTGTCTGTCTGTCACAGCTGGATATCTCAAGAATTACTAATGCTATCAACTTGAAATTCGGAATAGTTTTAGGTGGCGCAATCTATAAAATGGGTCCTCGCGAGTCTCTTAGAAACAAATTCAAAGAAATTGATATACTAACACTGCCTTCTCTTTATATTTTAGAAAGTATTTTGTATGTTCGCAAAAACTTAGGACTCTTCAAAATAAGAAGCGATTTCCATAATATAAATACACGCAGTAAAAATGAAATTGTGTTACCTAAATTTAGATTAACTAAAACTAGCAAGTCATTTCTTGTAAACAGCATCCGTTTTTATAACAAGTTGCCAAAGCCGGTTACAGAACTTAGCGATGGAAAGTTCAAAACCCTCATCAAACGTGTCCTTATCAAAAAAGCATATTATAAGATTAAAGACTACGTTAAAGACAAGTTAGTCTGGCAATGATTCCTTCTGCACATGTGGCTTCCCTGGCTTCTCATTAACGGCATAACTATGTAAATGTCTATTGACTGCTCTCAAATTAAGATGTTTAATTTTTATTAATTTTTTTTTTACATACTTTTTGACATAATTTCTTTATTATTTGACATTATATACTTTTTGACATAATTTCTTTATTATTTGACATTATATACAGATAATTGAAAATGTTCACCTCTTTATTAGTGGTTTTAATGGGAATCATAACACTTGGTTTTAGTAGGTTTTTATTATTATTTTTCTTTTTTTTTTATTATTTATCCTTTTGATAGATTCTTATTTTGTAAATGTGAGGACTTTGTAGGCCTTATAGACTTTAGATCTGTAGACCATTTTCTATTTTATCAAGTACTTGGTACTTGTTGACAGGCCTGCGCTGTCCTCCCATACCTACTGTAATCTGGAAACATTGTAAAAGCCAATTATTTTTAAAAAGAGTAACCATGGAGTTTCTTGCCGGTTCTTCTCCATAGGAAACGACCAATTGCAACCGTGCACCTAGCTTCTGACGTTTCATAAGTGCCCATGTTGGTTTATGTGAAATAAAACATTTTGATTTTGATTTTGATGTTTGCCCAACTATTTTGCAAATGAGAAAGAAATAAAAATATATGTATAATTATTGCAACAGGGACTGAAAGGGGGTCTGAAAAATTCGAAGTGGGGCTACTAGGGCATGTGAAAGAGCGCAGTTTGCACATTCTCAAACATTTTTTTTTAGGCTGCATAGTTTTCGACTTTTGATGAAAAAAAAAAAAATACCATTCCCCCCTTATCTTCGAAGTTTGCAAAGAGAAAAATCTGAAATTATTCTATGTGATAGAAGTTTATGTAAAGGTTACAGGAAAAATAAAACGAAGTCTTTAAATAGCACACGTTTTCAGAAATCATCAACAAAAGTTATATTAGTTCCACTATCAGCCAAGAGATGGCGCTGTCATAAAACTGCAATTTTCTACACCGCAGTGCAGTGTTAAAATTCTCTGACGAATATAGGCCTCGCCGATGAAAAATCAAAAACATGATGGCACGAAACCCTCGATGCGTGAGTCCGACTCGCTCTTGACTGGTTTTTTATTCTTTAATTAGCTAATTAGAGGAATGGTTTGCTGAGTCACTGGATTTCGTTTGGGGCAGTAGGAACTCCATACCCATTTCTGTGACCAATCTGCTTTGCTGTGTATTTCAGCTTTCAAGCTGAATGCAAGGCTGCATGGCAATGGTGGCAATGCGTTCTTCAGAACGCATTGCCACCATTGCCATGCAGCCTAATGTTTCCACTGCTGGGACACAGGCCTCCTTCTTGGGGAGAGGAGGCGAGGAGGAGATTACAGCACACTCTCTGGGTGTGGGAGTGTATTGTAATCTACCATGCGGGCCCAGTGCAGGTTGGTTGAAGAAGCACATTTATATAATTACACACAATAAGTCGCGAGCTCGACCTCACTGGTGGTCATGGCCAAAAAGCACGCTGTCTGACCTGGCTTCGTGTCCGACAGAGCTAGTATCAGTGGTGAGCAGTTAGACGCTAGTCTACACGCACAACCTCTAGTTCTCACGCACAGAAACACCGTTCTGAATTGATAGGCGCGTAAAAAATTCGAAAAGTGCTTTGGAAAATCGAGTTTTATGAAAACATCACTGACATAATTAATAATAAGTCAAAACGATATCATGTTTAACTTTGGATGCAAAATGTCGAACAGTGGAGTAATACTCTCCCGAAATTTGTATGGAAAAAGTATCGACTAGTGGCACATAAGACATTTTCACTTCGTCACTGGAACAACAACACAACTGCGATGCCTTTGTGTGTAATATTGCAGATGTCCTTAGGACGGTGACTTATCATTAGGTAGGCCATCTGGGCCCTAATTTACTCATCATCTGCCTAGCCTTTTCCCAACTATGTTGGGGTCGACTTCCAGTCTAACCGGATGCAGCTGATTATCAGTATTTTACATGGAGCGACTGCCTATCTGACCTCCACAGCCCAGTTACTGGGTAAGACTGACTGGGTGACTTTTGGTAAGACTGGTTGTCAGACTTTCTGGCTTCTGACTATGTAACGACTGTCAAAGATCCACGAATGACTTAACTAACTTGACTTGACTTAACTTTGACTTGTAACTTTGTACTTCTTCTTTGTACTTTGTACTTTCCGAGGCACGGAGGGGCACGTTATGTAAAGATGGCCACCCATCCACAGACCATCCGTGGCAAGCGTAGCTTAACCTGATCGATCGATCTGTGTGGCTGTTATGTTTTATTTAGCCACGGCCCCCTCCTGGGCACTAACTTACTATGACCTCTTAATGATTCCTTACGTCGAAACCGCATCAATGCCATACCTTATCATGGCATCTGCTAATAACGTATTTTCTATGACACTATGGCGTAGTTTGAACTGTCAAAATACATGTTGTCCGTACGGTTGACATTTCGATTCCTCGCCGTTAACAAGACACGATATTGTCGTGGTTTGTACGTGGTAAGATTATTCGGGTAATTATACAGAATCGCCCAGGTAGGGCCCAGGTTGATGCCACAAAATAAAATTAAAAACTGGCCAAGTGCGAGTCGGACTCGCACACGAAGGGTTCCGTACCACAAGGCAAAAACGCCGAAAAAAAACATGTTTGTTGTATGGGAGCCCCCCTTAAATATTTATTTTATTTTAATTTTATTATTTATTATTAAAGTTAAAATACAACTGAATATTTTGTGAATATTTCAAGTGCCTAGGACTTGTTGCCATTTTTGATATCGAGCAAAAAAGGGCAAAAAATCGCGTTTGTTGTATGGGAGCCCCCTTAAATATTTATTTTATTTTGTTTTTAGTATTTGATGTTATAGCGGCATCAGAAATACCTTTGTGAAAATTTCAACAGTCTAGCTATCGCGGTTCTTGGGATATAGTCTGGTGACAGACAGACGGACTGACGGACAGACAGCGAAGTCTTAGTAATAGGGTTCCGTTTTTACCCTTTGGGTACGGAACCCTAAAAACCGTCTTCTTCATCCTTCAGAAATTTTCTTCCGTATGAAATAATTTCGTATAGTTAAGTTGTTTTCTCGGTCGGACGAACTACTCGTCTGTATGTTTTCCTTAACTGCGGGGAAACAATGTGATAGGTGAAAAATAAGGGATTCCATCCTCCTTATCTCGTGCCGGGATGTAAGAGGATATTGCAGTGATGAGGCGAGGTCTTATAGACAGCGGAGCGCGGTAATTGTTTTCTTAGGGTTCCGTACCCAAAGGGTAAAAACGGACTCTATTACTAAGACTCCACTGTCCGTCTGTCTGCCTGTCTGTCACCAGGCTGTATCTCATGAACCGTGATAGTTAGACAGTTGAAATTTTTACAGATGATGTATTTCTGTTGCTGCTATAACAACGAATACTAAAAACAGAATACAATAAATATTTAAGGGGGGCTCCCATACTACAAGCATATTGTTTTCGGCGATTTTGCCTTATGGTACGAAACCCTGGTGTGCAAGTCCGACTCGCACTTGGCCAGTTTTTTTAATATTTAATTCTTCAATATTTTTTTACACTTTAAATAAGTTTCCATGATTAGTATAATGGAACACCTATTGTCTTTCCGTCCGTAGTACAGCATTGCACAGCTGGTGAACAGCAATAATAAAGGAAGCTGCGAAAGGCAAGACTCCTATGAAGGCTGTTTATAGACGACGGCGACGTCCAGAAAACTGTTTATTGACTTGAGTCTCTTTTTAGTAAAAATTTATAGAAAGAACAATTATAATAATTGTAAAGAAATGACTCAATGGTGGTGGTGGCAGAGTCCTAAAAATTAAGGGGCTTACATGACCTAAAGTGCGGTTACTGTCGGACTGCATAAAAAATAAAGAGAAGTGCGATGACATCAACTCTGGTAATTTATTGCAAAATATGAAGCAATTATTGAATTACAAAAAATCTATTGTTTGGACTAAAAAATTAAAACACTAGTATTTTAGTATGTTGCTTGTAGAATAATCTGACAAAAAATCAGAATTATTGTATGTTTTTCTGTCGTATCAAATTAGTTGTATTATGTTTTATTTTACCTAGCATATATCCTGAAGAATATCATATATTTTTCTGATTTTGTTTACTGTAGTCGATCATATACTTTTATTGTTTCTAAAACTTGCGTTTTTTGTGTTTAGGTCCTGTAAGCCCCATAAACACCACATTGAGTAGTACCACATAGAGTAGGTACTAGAAAAACTAAAATACTATAATAGATTGTAGATAAAAACTAGAATTCTAGGTTTTAATCTTCTTCTTCTTATAAAATGTCGATTTAGAGAACGTTTACTACGTTTAAATAACCATTACAAACAGATCAATTACAATCACTACAAAGCTCGTACATTGAGTGAACTTCACTTTGAATACCACTCAAAAGTACTTATCCACTAGTGTCCAAAACTAGTCGGCTATCCCTAAAACTATGCGAGCCTAGCTCATAAACATCTAGTGTAGTGTGTAGTGTTACGCTCATTGCGATAAATGTTCTAGTTTGTTTACTATTCAATTACATGCGTAGTTAGCATACGATTTGAATGGACTATACCTATTTGTAGCTTTGTTATGTTAAGGAGACCAGAGGCCGTCGGCCGCAACTTACAAATTGTACGTCCTAGGTTTGAACCCAGACTGGCACTTTACTTTGTGTAAATTAATTAATCAGCACTGCTCTTAAAACGGTGAAGGAAAACATCGTGAGGAAATGTTCTAGAACCTAAAATTCGTAGACAATTGTGATATCTACCAACCCGCACTGGGCCCGCGTGATGGATTACGGCCCACTCCCTCTCACAAAGAGGAGGCCTGTGTCCCAGCAGTGGGAACGTTATGGGCTGATTAGATATATGTTTAGGTGTGATCAAAATAATAGTGATTAAATTGGGGTCCGTCTCCACGAGCGAGAGAATCGTGGTGATATTATCGTCGTGCCACGTATTTCTATACACTCTCTTAGGACGTGTCTCCACACGGCGATATCATCGCGGCGAAAATTTGATGGCACGGCGAGACTATCACCGCGTTTCTCTCGCTCGTGGAGACGGCCCCTTAGGGCTAGAAAAACTACTATCATGAAAGTGTCTATCAGTGTGATTCTGAACATTCCTGCAACTACCAACTAAAATTGTCCGTAATATATTCGAATGACAGCTGTCATTCTTTGTCTAAAATGGCTATATCACAGCAAATTAACGTATTGTGGCGTGTTTGACACACAGTTAACTTCCCTGACTGTACTGCAGCTCCCGCTGTGTCCTGACAAAGACAAAATGACGCATGTACAGACGCCAGCACATCAAGCTACTACAATCTGTCAAATTTATTTAATAGATTTTCAACTTTATCGCTAAAGCATAAGGTTCAAAGTTGATTGGGAAAATTTGACAGTTTCGGGTAGCTTGATGTGCTGGCGTCTGTACCATGCATGCGTCACTTTATCGCTTACAGTCTTACCTGATCCTTACCTATCAGCGTAACACGAAACTTATATAGATTTAGGTTTGATCAATGAATACAATATGACAATGAGATGCTGTGTCTACTGACGAGTGATACATTGTCGGGATAGAACTTGCGCAATATTTGAAGATATTGATGTAATGTATCCTGTAGGTATAATATAAATGTCTAAGGTTCCCGTTAAGGAGCAAACAAGAATTTTATTTCACATAAGCCTACATGAGCACTTATAAAACGTCAGAAGCTAGGTGCACGGTTCCAATTGGTCGTTTCCTATGGAGAAGAGCCAGCAAGAAACTCCACGGTTACTCTTTTAAAAATAAATTGGCTTTTACAACGTTTTCAAATTACAAGAAAAAGGTATGGATGGAGTAGGCCTGTCAATAAGTTCTAGGTACTTAACAAAATAGAAAATGGTCTACAAATCTACAGTCTTAACGTACATTACCATTACGTATTACGTACATTATCATTGATAGTAAGTACAAAATAACAGTAATGGACAAGTCCACTCTAATATGTGTGGTTCTTTTCTCTAAAGACTATTTCAGACACTGATCTACATCAGGTTCTCACATGATCTGACCAAGGTTATGTGTGGACTTTAAAAGATACGTTTACCCACGAGTTTGTTTTATATTAAATTTATATTTTAGATAACGTGTAAAAGTGAGTGACGAGTTTGTTTTGCTATTTTATTTTATTTTATTTTTATTTTCATTTTTTAAAGTGATTCTGATAACCTATTTACAGAATAAATTATTTCATTTCAGTATATAGATACGATACAAAGGATTGATATTGTAATAAATAGCGTACTGATTACTTCGCTCCTGCGATAAAATAGGGTTACAACTCGAAAAAGTCATTTACTTACAGGTTGTTTTTCAGAAAAATTGAAAAACAGCGTATGCCATTAATTTTTTTGTAAGCTTTCAAGTATATATAATTTTGATCACATAATAATAATAGTGTAAGAATAAAGACTGAGTACCTAACGAGTTTATTTTCGCTTTTCTAAAAATTCAGGTGTTCGAGATGTGACCATATTTTATCGGAGGTGCAACTTGTAGCTGCTTTATTTCTCTTCTAATTTCCATTTTCCCAAAGGAGTAAATAAATTGATATTCAATGTATTGTTTACTTGTAGCTATTTATTTCCCTTCCCATTTCCCCAAGGAGGTAAATAAAATGTAAAACAAAAGATATCAAATTTCCTGCCGGTTCTCGAGTAAAGATACTTCGTCAAAAGCATCGTGTATGAGCGGGGAAGATGGCGTGTGCTTCCATTGGAGTGAGCCACTTGTAAAGTGATGGATTGGGCCATTTTTTTTCGGAATGGAATGGAACCGTTCTAATTGTTCATTAAACTTTACAGCTGTTAGGTCTTGGTTCCTTGTTGTGTGTTAAAAAACTAACTGCTTAAAACATAACTCCAGTCAAAATTATCGCACTTTTATAAAAAAAAAGTATACATGATCGATTTCGTACGTCAAACACTCTAAAAAAATGATCGCGACCCGCCCCGGCTTCGCATGGTTTTTACGACTTGGCAAAACATCGAGATTTCTTTATCTAGACAATAATGTATTATACCTACACATATATATCTTCTGAAATAATTTAGAATACAATACAAACACAGACAGATACGAACGCGAATTTAATTTATTATATGTAAGAACTTATAGATTTTTTAATGAACATAGAGTTTATTTTTATTACACTAGGTAAAAATAAAAGGCTGACTATAATATAAATAAATACAAAAACAAAAGGATATTTTGGCGTCCAAGTACTCGTCCGCATCACTGTCATCCGGAAACGTGCCCAGAAGACTGGCAGCATTGCCAAGTTGAATGGCAATGCTAATTCTTTGGCCAAAGAACGACCCAGCCCTCTGGTCACGTGAAAACAATAAATACATACTAATATTTGCAATGGCAACTTGACATTACCCAAAGTTATTAAGGTTTCTAATCCCAAAGCATCCTCTGATTTATCTCTACACAGTCCTTTAATTAAACATCAAAATCTCATCCACAAACACCTGTTAAACCTTACTTAAGTTACTTTGAACAAGTAAAACGTCAGTGAATTCATATGAACGTGTAATTTTACGTTGAGCTCCGTTGCACGTAACGTAAACCCGCCCGTTGGGGAGGTATTACCTTTTGAAATAGTTGCATTTACGTCAACTTGTTCGAAAACCTGACGAGTGAATGCGATTGCTCTTTGTTCTTGAAAACTTGTAGTATGCAGTTTCAGAATGGGATAAGACAAGCGTAATTTTCATCGGCATTGCGATACGTTGCATTGGATTTCATGCCAACCATAATTTTATATGAAACTAGCAGCGACACGAGCATTGATCCCCACCCTAGCTCAAACTAGCAGCGGCACGAGCATTGATACCCACCCTTGCTCAAACTAGCAGCGGCACGAGCATTGATCCCCACCCTTGCTCAAACTAGCAGCGGCACGAGCATTGATCCCCACCCTTGCTCAAACTAGCAGCGGCACGAGCTTTGATCCCCACCCTTGTTCAAACTAGCAGCGGCACGAGCATTGATCCCTACCCTTGCTCAAACTAGCAGCGGCACGAGCATTGATCCCCACCCTTGCTCAAACTAGCAGCGACACGAGCTTTGATCCCCACCCTTGCTCAAACTAGCAGCGGCACGAGCATTGATCCCTACCCTTGCTCAAACTAGCAGCGGCACGAGCATTGATCCCCACCCTTGCTCAAACTAGCAGCGACACGAGCTTTGATCCCCACCCTTGCTCAAACTAGCAGCGGCACGAGCATTGATCCCCCACCCTTGCTCAAACTAGCAGCGGCACGAGCGTTGATCCCCACCCTTGCTCAAACTAGCAGCGGCACGAGCATTGATCCCCACCCTTGCTCAAACTAGCAGCGGCACGAGCATTGATCCCCACCCTTGCTCTAACTAGCAGCGGCACGAGCATTGATCCCCACCCTTGCTCTAACTAGCAGCGGCACGAGCATTGATCCCCACCCTTGCTCAAACTGGCAGCGGCACGAGCATTGATCCCCACCCTTGCTCAAACTAGCAGCGGCACGAGCATTGATCCCCACCCTTGCTCTAACTAGCAGCGGCACGAGCATTGATCCCCACCTTTGCTCAAACTAGCAGCGGCACGAGCATTGATCCCCACCCTTGCTCAAAACGGGTTGGCGATTTCAGATTTATATTAACTACTAGCTTCTGCCCGCGACTTCGTCCGCATGAAATTCGTACTTTCCTCCTAATATTTCGAAAATGTATGTTTATGATCTTAACATTTATTTAGATAAATAAGTATTCGGGCCAATTTTTAAGTTTATAGATCAAAGAGTTTTTGTACTTTTCAAATAAACTATATCCCCGCTTTTCACTCCAACAGGGATGGAATTTTGAAAAATCGTTTGGGATGCATGTGTTCATAACTTGACTCAACGACCCATACCCATTTTCGAGTTAATGGAAGCAAGCAGTAAAATCCAACCCATAAACTTTATTACTCTTTTCCAACTTGGTAGGAGTCGATTTTTGAAAAACCCTAAAACACACTTTTTTATTTTTAACCGACGTCAACAAAAGCAGGAGGTTCTCAATTCGTCGGAATCTTTTTTTTTTATGTACGTTCCCGATTACTCGAAGACGGCTAGACCGATTTGATTATTTTTTTTTTGTGTTCAGGGTATACTTTTCAGGTGGTCCCATTGTCATCAGTTCAGGATCTGATGAGGGGATAATGGAGAAATCGAAGGAACTCTTTAAATATTATAGGCACACCTATAGCAATTTGGGCAATTTTTACACTAACTCGTGCATTTGCTCTCGAAAGCACTATTTGGTGAAGTGGAACCGATGATGAAGACCACAGATGGCCACCGGAACTACTCCATAATAAGTATTTCACGGGTTGCGATTCGATTACTTTAACATGGTTGCTAAGTAATTTATGCTCGTCACAATGCGAATGGTGAAATGGAGCTGATGGTGAAATACCAGGAGAATTCCTCAACAATTAATGTCAGTCATGCATCGGGAAAAGCAATATTTTGGTAAAGGCGATGAGCAAGTTGATATTAGGATGTTTTAACTTAGATACATTATAAACAGACCCACTAAAAAGTGAGAAATAAAAACGTTATAACAAAAAAAAAACCGACCTCCAAAAAAACACTACAAAGTGAAAAATAACTTTAATTTCGGAAGTCGGTGGCAAAAAACTTAAATACAGATCCAAAGACACCGACTTCCGAAATTAAAGTTAGTATTTCTGGAAGTCTATAAAGTTTATAAACCAAATAAATAAGATTTTTCATATAAACAGTGTCCCCTCTTTTTATCTCCATAAGGATGGAATTTTGAACAATCGTCTGGGATGTTTCGATGACTTTTTTTTTTCGTGTGGCAAATCATCAAATGACCCCTCCCGCTCTGGGTGGCAGAAGGGAGTGTCAAACTCTTACTGACTAAAACCCACCCATGTTCTTTCCTTAGCCTTTTATGTTCCGGACCAGCGGTAACCCTTTCGGACAATCCCGCTGACCCGGCAGGATGTTTCGATGACTCGACTCAAACATTATTTATACTATAGAGGTATGAGGAACAGGATGTAAAGTTCACTCAACCTCCATAGAAAAGGGAGGATCCTCCGACCAGACGGGTGTTGTGTCTGGCGGGCAACTGCCCGATGATTCATGTCGGGCCGTTGTATCTATGCTAGTTGCGCGGTAAACTCTGCTTGCGCGATGCAGGATTTGCGTGACGTCAGTATGACGCGTTGTTCGCATGTGGCATTGTACATACCGCTACATTACTCCCCCCCGGAGACCGGAGGTCGATAGTGGGCTGAGTCTTGTATATTGCGATGCTTGCCAGGCCAGCTGAGGTTCCAGTGAGTCGGAACCGGTTGCCGCATAGTTCACGGTGAGTCGGAACTGTCTGCGAAGATGTCCCCAGTGAGTCGGGGTGGCGCTGCATTATGCTCCAGTGCGTCGGATGTGGTACAGCGCCGGGTTGAGGCTGACTGCTGGCGTCGACCAGGAGAGGGTTTCTGTGGCTCTGCTTGAGGACCGGCCGAAAGTGCAGTATGCTGTGCCGAGATTGCTGATGAGGCTGAGGGTGATGACCAGGTATGCGCGGTCGCTGCATGCTGGTGGTCAGGATACCCGTTGAAGCCGTGGATGCTGGCTGGCTGTGTGACTCGCCGCTCTAAAGCTTGCGGGAGTGATGATGATGACGTCACACTGGAGTAGGTGCACGAAGGCTGCGCTGACGTTCATGTTCGGGGTCACCAGTATAGAGGTATGAGGAACAGGATGTAAAGTTCACTCAACCTCCATAGAAAAGGGAGGATCCTCCGACCAGACGGGTGTTGTGTCTGGCGGGCAACTGCCCTATGATTCATGTCGGGCCGTTGTATCTATGCTAGTTGCACGGTAAACTCTGCTTGCGCGATGCAGGATTTGCGTGACGTCAGTATGACGCGTTGTTCGCATGTGGCATTGTAGATACCGCTACAATACCAATTTTCGAGTTAATCATGCCACGTAATAAAATACTCCCCTGTGAAATTGACTACCCTTTTTCACGCAGTTAGGGGTAGATTTTCGAAAAACCTTGATACTTAGTCTTTAATATAGTTTTAAGTATACATACTCAGTTTCGAGCTAATCGGACAGCGCGTTAAAATTCTTCCATACAAATTTTGACACCCCCCAATCCCCAATCCCTTTTTAGAGAGTAGTTTAGAAAAACAAAAATTGCCAAACTTCATAATTTACTTAGGTAAGTATTCGTGCCAAGTTTCAAGGTTAAGATGTTACTCAAGGAATAAGATGTTTCATACAAACAAAATCCCCCCTTTTCCACCTCCTTAAAGGTTTAATTTCCAAAAACCCCTTCTTAGTGGATACTCTTCACAAAAAACACACCCTCCAAAATTCATATCTCTAGGACCAGCAGTGCAGGCTGTGCGTTGATAGATTATATAATATAATTAAAAACAAATTTTCATTCCCCTTTTCACCCCCTTAAGAGCGTTTACGCCGTACGGCATTTCATACAAACTTTCAAGCCCCTATTATTCGAAATTAATGAACCGATGTTAATTAAACTTCATACGCATTAGCAGGATACAAAGGTCTAAAAAGTTAGTAGAGAACATTTTCAAAATGTCTTATTTAAAAAAAGATAACTGGAAATCTCTGTTTCTGTTGAAAATTTAAAATCGGTCTAATTTGGCTGTAACACTATTTTTCAAAAATGTTCTCTACTAACTTTTTAGACCTATGTATTTTGAATATGCGTACAAAGTTTCATTAAAATCGGTTCATTCATTTCGAAAAATAAGGGCTTGAAAGTTTGTATGAAATGCCGTACGGCGTAAACAGTCTTAAGGGTTGAAATTCTAACAATACCGTTGCGTTACCTTCCAACCATAAATAAGCCTAGATTTTTACGTTGCGTTACCTTTACGTTGCGTTACATTTTTACGTTGCGTTGCGTTACCTTCCAACCATAAGCCTAGATTGAATTTTGTGATTTTTACTTCGAAAATTAAGGACTTTCCATACACAACGCTGAGACACTTGTTAATTAATTTTAAATCCTCAGCCTAAACACAAAACTTGAAGATCCTAACTTCAAAACTGACAGACTTTCATATAAAGTTCCATCCCCTATTTCACCCCTTTAGGGGTAGAATTCCCAAAAATCCTTTCTTAGTGGATACTTACTCCTTACAAAGAACACACCCTCCAAGTTTCATGTCTCTAGGACCAGCGGTTTGGGCTGTGTGTTGATATATCAACAGTCAGTCAGTTTACCAATAAAAGAAGATAAAGAAAATCGAGAAAAGAAATGCCTAACCTATACCAAATATAATTCTTATAATATTTATATACATACCCTAAATACAAATTAAGATAAGTATACCGAAAATCAGGGAAATAAGTGCCTAACCTATAATAAATGCTTACAATATTTATTTACAAACCCTGAATAAAAATTAAGATAAGTAAATACCCAAAAATCCAGGAAAGAACCGCCTAAGTCAGTATTCAAGTGAATCGCAATAATCGAAAGCAACTATTCGCCTATACTCTCCAGGATACGTGCGTTCGCTGAATACCTTAACAAATGTTCGCCGTGATTCTTTAAATTGACATAACTTTTTTATTTATGAACCGATTGACATGAAATAAACACTAAATGTTAAGTGAAGCTTACTACAATATATTAGTGAAAACCGCATCTAAATCGAATAAGCCGTTTCTGATATTAGCGTGCACAAACACAGCAGACAAACAGACAAACAGACAAACAGACATACAGACAAACAGACAAACAGACAAACAGACAAAAAAAAATTTAATTACAATTTCGGGTTCGGCATCGATATAATAACAACCCCTGCTACTTTTTTTTTATATATTTCCATTGTACAGACACCACTTTTCTACAATTTTATTATATGTATAGACTAGCTGCGCCCCGCGGTTTCACCCGCATAGGTCTCGATCCTGTGACAATATCGGAATAAAAAGTATTCTATGTCGCAATCCAGGTTAAGGTCTACCCATGTGCCAGATTTCATCGAAATCCGTTCAACCGTTTTAGTATAAAAGCGTAACAAACAGACATACATAACCCGCATAAGTATCGATCCCGTGGGAATATCAGGATAAAAACTATCCTATGTCGTTCCTCGGGATGCAATCTATTTCTCTGCCATATTTTATTGAAATCATTTCAGTGGTTTCGGCGTGAAAAGGTAACGTACAGACATACAGAGTTACTTTCGAATTTATAATATTAGTATGGATTGAAAGCAATAAATTCCTGTATTTTATTGATCTTGATGTTAATACTGATGGTCTTTATGTAGATTCTAATTTATTTATTTATTACATCATGGAAGACTTACAGCTAAAAGAAAACAAAAAAAAAGAAAACAATAGTCGACAGAAATTACAAGTCTTCACGTTTAGACTTATAATAGAATTTGATAAAACTAATGAAACTCAGTAGTTTCACTAGTTTCATCAAATTAATTAATTATGTGCCAGTGCACATAATTAAAGTTTATTATTACAGGATCCATACAAATAAAACATTGACCGTTCTGCGACGCACTTTTAGGCCGTAATTCATAAACGTTAACTAGCAATTTCTATCCCGTAACAAGTTGTACGTAATGCGTAGTATCCCGTCTGTATTGTGAACTTGCAGTTTCACAATGACACACGGGAACAACGCTATGCCAAACCTCGTGCTCCAGCAACTCGGCCTCGGCCTCGGTCATACTTGGCCAGCATTTCGGCATTAGTGACGCTTCTTTCAGGTTACACTCACAAGGTTTCCACCTCACCACCCTTAGGCCACCACCCTTAGGCCTGAATTCCTCTTACGCTAACAGCGGCCGCGTACCGTCGGACATGCGTACCACGACGCTGGCGATAAATTACTGTAGCACTGACGGTCAGCGACAGCGAGTCCATATAAACGTACACGACCGATGTCTGCGTAACAGTATTTCCAGCGTTAGAATGCTGTATTGTCTACAATATGAACGAATTTCAAACTATGTATCCGTTTTTAGAGGCAAAAAGTCTGACATTAATTAAAAATTCAGAATTTCTATGTAAAATAACTTAATAGTTTAAAACACAAGAAAAACACACTTTTATAAATGCACGTAAAAACAAAAAAAACTATCATGGAATGCCAGTGCCTATCTTCCGGCTTCATCATCAGACCTTGAAACCTAATCGTGGTCAAAGTCCATTACAAGACTTTTCTAAGAAATTCAAAACAGCTATGATACGATTTTCCATCATGAAGTTCCAGTTCGTATCTTCCGGCTCCATTATCAGATCAGTTCGACAGTACCATATTATTGTATTGTCATCAGAACTACATACAGCTGCCAATTTTCATTACGCTACGACCCTTGGAAGATGGTTAAATTAGTTACCGTAGATTCCATTACATAGTTAGTTACATACAGGTCGACCTAATAAAAACGTGTTAAAAACATAGATCCTACATAGAGCTTTCAGCCGCTTACGCTGTTTGGAAAATCCAGACGTGGACACCGCGAGACTGGTCTATTAAATTTAGTTCCTTTAGTTACTTTCAGTCCAACAAATAAAAATAAAATCTATACATATAATAAATCTGTAGAAGGGTCAATTCTGTACATTGAAAATATTGAAAAAATAAATAGCGGGGGGTGTTGCTGGATCGATACCAAACCCAAATATGTGATTAAAAAAATTTTTGTCTGTCTGTCTGTCTGTCTGTATATGCAGGCATCACGTGAAAACTAACGGTTCGATTTCGATGAAACTTGGTATAATTATACCTTATTATCCTGGGCATAAAATAGGATACTTTTTATCCTGGAAAAATACGTAGAAAAAAAAAACTTATTTTTCGGTTTTATTCATAGACGTTGTTCTGTAGAACCGCGAACACGCGTTGCATTACCCGTAGTGGATAATTTTCCATTTCAATTTAAGAGAATACAGTTTCCTGTAGCTTTGTGTTACGCAATGACAATAAATAAGGCCCAAGGTCAGACCCTAGGAGTTGCTGGCGTAGATCTTACCGCGAGTTGTTTTTCACACGGGCAACTTTACGTAGCTCTTTCCCATGTGAGCAGTCCAAGAAATCTTCATGTTCATATTCCGGACGAGCTCACTAACAATGTTGTGTATGCTGAAGCTCTCAATTTACTTTCTGTCGCATTGTCACGATCACTTTTTTATTATTGCAAACTTTTCGTCATTGTCAGTAATTTACTGCTACATGCTACTTATCAAGGTCGGAATTACTATGAAAAAAATACTTACTACAGAACGCGAGCTCAACAGCAGTAGCTCAATAGAGGGATCTCCTTAATTATTATAGGCTTAGCCGTATTTGGGTCCAATAGATATTTATAAGATGTCATTGTCAGAGTTACTCAAAATGGAGAAATAAACCATCCACGCGAAGACCGACATCCGCGCGGACGGAGTCGCGGGCGGAAGCTAGTTATTAAATAATCTTATTGTTTACCGTTACTCAAAGTAATCAAAACTTCACTAACCCAAATCCCTCCATTAAATCTTGCCCAACTTGGTGCAGAACAGTAATTCCACTAAGCCCAGTCACATAATCCAGGCTGAAAGGTATTACTGGCTCTACTACAGGCTGGAATGGCGATGTTCGTCAAAGTCAGCGCTTTGGTGCGGATGCGGTGAGGTGTCCGTGTTACTGATGAGCGCATTCATTGTGGAAAGCCCGGCTGGTTGCTGCAGTTTTTGTGTTGCGGCTTTTGAGCTTATGTTTTTATGAAAGAGAACGTATTTACTTTATTATTCAGTGAATCTCCATGTAAGTTATACAATCATCAGTTACAAAAGCATAAATTCACAAAATGTTAGTGTGTTAGTAACAAAATTGTACCTAAAATAAAAATAAATTAGTATGTAAGGACATGGGCAGCAATAGCGTTTAGGATGCTGTAACTGCTGCTTGTTAGACGGTGCAGGAGTTTACTTTCTTGCTCATGATGGCATGAAAGCCATCCGTACAGTCAACAGCAAAAGTAGATGATCAAAATCAGAAATTCAATACCAATGAACGGAGTTCGCGTCAGAACTGTGTGGCGTCGAAGTGATTCAAAAGTATGTGATTGTAAATTATACCAAACATTTACTACTAGCACAGCTGCCATATATTCGTGATCAGTTTTGACTCCAAAAGTTATAAACTCAATTTGCATCAGAACTAAGAAGTGAAAAAAAAATTCAAAACTAGTGAACAGTTAAAATCAAAAAGTAAATGATGAAACTGAGGCCACGTAATCATGAGGCAAATAATTCATCCATACTTATTTTTTAATTATCCCAGTAATTTAATTTGTTATGTTTTATGGAAAAAAACTGGCCAAGTGCGAGTCGGACTCGCACACGAAGGGTTCCGTACCACAAGGCAAAAACACCTAAGAAACAAGTTTGTTGTATGGGAACACCCAAATATTCCGAAATATTTTATTCCGAATTTCGATGTTCCGATTTTCAAAAGTCCGAATTTCATAATACCTAAGAATTATAATATCTATTATTAAAAATCACGAAATTTATGTTACCGAAAGTCATAAATGCGATTTGTTTGTTTTCCGATTTTCATATGTTCGAAGAATCAAATGCTCGATGGGTTCTCGGTCCGAAAATCGTCATTCCGACTTTCAATTTTCCGAATAACCTGTTATAATTGGTAGTTGGTAACCCCTTTCTTCTCCTAAAATTGTTTGTCCGAAAATCATTATCCATAACACGTTTGCTATAAACTTCAATAACCATAATGTTCAAAAATTCGAAATTTTGTTTTACATAATTATCTTTACTTCTAAATCTATTATTCTGTCATAATATCGAGTACTATAATAATTGAATCTCCTAATTTTGCATGAAATAAAGTCATATGTCCTAAGTATTTATGTTCATTTATAATAAAATTGTTAGCTCTAAAACATTTGCTTAAAATTAGGTTTTAGTGACAGAAACGAATCACTGTAAATCCGACTTCACGCAGTCTTGTCTGCCCTACCCCTAGAGTGTAATTTAAAATTGCGTAGGCGCGTGGGGCCGCCGGAGAACCGCAGCGCCGGAGCCGTGACAGAAACCATGCCTGCTGCATGTTGCATGCTTGCTTGCTTGCATGCTGCATGCTGCGTGTTTGCTTCCATGCTGCATGCTGCATGCTGCGTGTTTGCTTCCATGCTGCATGCTTGCTGCATACTGCGTGTTCGCTTCCATGCTGCATGCTTGCTGCATGCTGCGTGTTTGCTTCCATGCTGCATGCTGCATGCTTGCTTGCATGCTGCATGCTGCATGCTTGCTTGCATGCTGCATGCTGCGTATTTACTTCCATGCTTCATGCTTGCTGCATGCTTGCTGGCATGCTGCATGCTGCGTGTTTGCTTCCATGTTGCATGCTGGCTGCATGCATGTTACTTTTAAAACTTTACACAGAAATAGAGGCCACGCGAAGCGGGGCTCCGTCGACACTAGGATGCAAGAGCGAGCGAATGATAATACAAATATTTTTACCGTGCATCGAAGTCAAGTAGTGTCGCAGTAAAAATCTTTCGCGGTAACGTGCATCGAAGTGTAGTGGCGTCGCAGAAAGGGTCTTTCGACTAACGGGTGTCGCAATTTTGTAGCATCGAATTAGCATTTTTCGATATTTTGTGCGTCGATATTTCGTATTCTACTCGTATATTTGCCTTGCTATCCAGTTTTACAAGGCGTTTTTATTTCGGAATTCTAATTAATCGGAATTCGTATTTTTGATGTTTCGAATTATCATTAATTCGGACTTTTTGTTATTCGATGTATTGAAACTTGGTATTTTGAAAATAGTAATTTTAAACGTTAGGAATATTTAAATTTCGGAATTATAAAAATAGGATGAATGATAAATCGGAGTTGTTATATTAGGAATTTTGAACCATTTGGAATTATGAAAATCGGTATTTTGAAATTCGTATTGGTGACTGTCGGAATACAGTTTTTCGTATTTATGTAGTGTACCCTTGTTGTATGGGAGCCCCCTTAAATATTTATTTTATTTTAATTTTATTATTTATTATTAAAATAAAAATAAAATTAATCCGTTTTGAAGTTATTAGGTATTTTTTATAGTGAAAATTGACAAATGTAAAATTTTATATGTTTTGTTCTGTAAACTTCAACTAAATCAAACAACAGTTGTTTGATTTATTGTTGAGCTTATTCTACAATATTAAAAAAAAACAATAAACATAGTATTACTATATAAAAAGTTTACAGAACAAAACATATAAAATTTTACATTTTGTCAATTTTCACTATTGAAAATCCCTAATACCTTCATAACGGATTACCATATTTACACAATTTATTTTGCCCTATCCGTTTTAGACCTAAACCTATCAAATGACACTAAAAGCAACACAATATCTTCACAAACAAAAAAACCGGGCAAGAGCGAGTCGGACTCGCGCACCGAGGGTTCCGTAACATCCGGGTTTATGCATAAGGTTTATGTTTATGAAATTAAATGTTTTTTTTATTTTTGAGTTGATTGAATGAATGGTAAATTGTGGTTTACGATTTATGACGTATTAAAAAAAAACTACTTACTAGATCGCGTTCAAACCAATTTTCGGTGGTAGTTTACATAGTAATGTACATCATATCTTTTTTTTAGTTTTATCATTTTCTTATTTCTCAGACGATGTGGGTCATTTTATTAATTTTTTATTTTTCTCTCTGTTCTATTACTTGTTTTTTTTTTCTTCTCTCTCTCATGGTCTGGCAGTTTGAGTAATTTATGTGGCCTACCCAAACGTCCTTTCTTTGGTATTGTTCGTCGAATCGTTGAGCTCCTTAAGTCTTGAGTTGAGCTGCACGATTTCTGACAAATGCGTGCACTGACTGGAAAGGTCCTCTCAATCTGTGTAGTTCTTTCCTCAAAAGACCATCTCAGACATCGATCTACATGGTCTTCATATAACCTGACCAAGATTATGTCTGGACTTTAAAAGAGACTGTGACCTCTGAGTTTGTTTCGGCCTTTCTTCTCAGAGTAGTCAGATAGAAAACGCCGACCTCATCTAGTTTTAAAAAAACATGATTGACGTGTAAAAGTGTTTGTACAAACCTACTTACAAAAATAAAATCATTTATCATTTATCACTTATTTTAGAAGTTACAGGGGGGGGGGGGGGACACAGATTTTACCACTTTGGAAGTGTCTCTCGCGCAAACTGTTCAGTTTAGAAAAAAATTATATTAAAAACCTCGATATAATTTTTGAAGACCTATCCATAGATAACCCCACACGTATGGGTAAGATGAAAAAAAAAATTTTGAGTTTCGGTTCTAAGTATGGGGAACCCTAAAATTTATTGTTTTTTTTTCTGTTTTTGTGTGAAAACCTTAATGCGGTTCACAGAATACATCTACTTACCAAGTTTCAACAGTATAGTTCTTATAGTTTCGGAGACAAGTGGCTGTGACATACGGACGGATAGACAGACAGACCGACGGACAGACAGACAGACATGACGAATGTATAAGGGTTCCGTTTTTGCCATTTGGCTACGCAACCCTAAAAATCATGTTTTCAACTTACGTAATAGTTGGTGGCGTGAATTTACCTTACAAAAAATTTACTTCTTTTATACTGATTTTAAATAGGAAACTAATTATATAAATCGAGCTTAGATAGCCATTTTTTGTTGCTCCATTTTTGCACTTCACAGACGCGTGTCTCAAGCGGATAGCACCCGCGCTCGCACTACTCCCAAAGTCCCAACCCGTCCGAGATAAAGTGTCCGTGAGCGGTGTCTATGTGTGCGTTGCTCGAGCGCACTTTGTATGTAGATTGCCTTCTGTATTATCTGTATTTTGTGCTAACAGTGTGACAAAAGCGCAACAAGTCAATATAAATAATGCCCTAAAACTAAAAATATCAATCTACCTTCCGGTTTTAATATATTGTAGCTGACTGGGCAAAAGCCATCATTAAGTTATGATTTTGTATCGCATCAGCTACTTTTGAACATTTGACAGAAGTTACAAAAAAAATAAAAAATAAACAATGAAAATAGTAAAGTTTTTCAATTAGGTATATGATTTTTGATCAAAATATGCTTTTGCTGAGGTTCAATTGGATGAAAAACGGCATACATTAAATATGCAAATTTTTATCCGATTCAGCTGTTTTTCCATAAACATAACAAATTAAATTACTGGGATAATAAAAAAATAAGTATGGGTGAATTATTTGCCTCATGATTACGTGGCCTCAGTTTCATCATTTAATTTTTGATATTACTGTTCACTAGTAGTCTGAGGTTCAGTAGTAGTTGAAAAATTATTTCACTACTTAGTTCTGATGCTAATTGAGTTCATAACTTTTGGAGTCAAAACTGATCACGAATATATGGAAGCTGTACTAGTAGTAAATGTTTGGTATAATTTACAATCACATACTTTTGAATCACTTCGACGCCACACAGTTCTGACGCGAACTCCGTTCATCAGTATTGAATTTCTGATTTTGATCATCTACTTTTGCTGTTGACTGTACGTGCTCCAGCAAGCACCAGACGCGTTGCAGCGTCACGACAGCCCCAACAGCATCCTAAAAGCGTTAATATACAAGGTGCGCAGGGGCTCTGTAAGTTCGCTTCATAATTATATTTCACTTATAGATCACTGGGTAGAACTTTAGAGGGCTGGCGTTTTGGGGAACTGTCAGAAGTAATTTCGACGTTCAAAAAGTTCTGATTCTTTGCCTACTTTGAATAAATGATTTTTGTTTTTTTGTAGTTCTTTGTAAGTACCTATGATTAGTGTAGTGTGGGATGTAGTTTCGATTCCTAGATGATACCAGAGGGCCTAAAGATGAAGGACGAATACTGATAATAATTATGAATACTGATTAGCGCATTCATTATGGAAAAGTCAGGAGAAGGCAGGATGCTGCAGTGTTTTCGTTTTGAAATTATGTTTTAGTAATTATTTTTTTTTGGGACTGGGCTGGCCACGTCTGCCGTATGCCCAATAAGCTGTGGGCCAAAATAACCACCACATGGAGCCCTGACACAGTTAGAAGGCGTGGTGGCAGACCCTGTACAAGTTGGCAGGACGAGCTGTATAAAACTAACGACCAGTGGTCCACTTTAGCCCTGGATCGAAAGAGCTGATAGTCATGGGAAGAGGCCTTTGCCCAGCAGATGATGCAGGCTAACAGTCACAGTATCATCATCATTATCATCATTTCAGCCGAAAGACGTCCACTGCTGGACATAGGCCTCCCCGAAGCCCCTCCACTTCGACCGGTTCTGTGCTTCTCGCATCCAACGGGTTCCTGCGGCCTTCACAAGGTCGTCGGACCACCTTGTGGGAGGCCTTTCAACGCTACGTCTTCCGGTACGCGGTCGCCACCAGAACCATTCGGCCCCCTCGGCCATCTGTTCTGCGAGCAATGTGCCCTGCCCACTGCCACTTAAATTTGGCAATTCTTCGGACTATGTCGGTTACCTTGGTTCTCCTGCGGATCTCCTCATTCCTGATTCAATCACGCAGGGAAACTCCAAGCATAGCCCTCTCCATTGCTATTTGGGTGACTTTTAGCCTTCCTATAAGGTCCATTGTGAGCGATCACGTTTCAGTGGCATAAGTGCAGTAACAGTATGTTTTATTATCTTTCATATTTCACACAATATAATAATATAATCATATTTCAAGTCATTTGGTTCGGAACTTGTTGTTGATGGCTTTAATGGCGCAATAGCTGTACTGAAGCGCTTTGTAGGTAGTGATTCTAATCAGTAAACGAAACTACATCCAGTTTTGATTCCCAGTTGGAATTGTTGGAATCATTACTATTATGAACTGATTCGGACGCCAGTGTGTGTAATTTCTCAATAGCAGATCGAGGCTGTATTCCTGTCCAGTTGATGGCTAAAGACTTGCCCCTGATTACATGGGGATGAAACTTAACTAGCGAAATGTGACTGTACTATAACAGGTACACCCTTGCCTAACCCTTCAGAGGATACAGGTGTGATATTAGTTTATGTGTTACATACATACATACATAATCAACCTTGCCTTGCCTTCCTTGCCTTGCTTGTCAGCTTGCGTGCCGCAAAGCCGAACACACCGGTGTACATCTCCCGCCTACACTACACCACTACAGCGGAGAACATCGTGGAGTACGTGCGCCAGAAGACGAGGTACACACCGAGGGTGCAGTTACTGGAGTCGCACCGCAACGTCAACTTCAAGGCGTTCGTGGTGCGCATAAGTAGGTTAAAATTGGGGTTTCCAGATCAGATAAGATCTGGAAACCCGCAATTTTCACTCATTCATCATCTCATTCATACAATTTCATATTATTCCCTTAGATTAGATCCTAAAACCTACAGTTTTCATCATTCATTCATTCATGCGTGTTGTATTCAGAAACCTCTATTCAAATGAGTGTTGTATTCAGAATCCTTTATTCAAAGTGAAGGTTGCATTCAGAATCCTCTATTCAAACTGAGTGTTGTATTCAGAATCCTCTATTCAAAATGAGTGTTGTGTTCAGAATCCTTTATTGAAAGTGAATTTTGTATTCAAGTTATTGAAATGAGACTTGTATTCATTTTATTTTAAAAGCTTTTTTCTTTAATAAATTGAGGTCTTGATCTATCAAAATATTTTATTTCACATAAACCTACATGTACAGTTATGAAACGTCAGAAGCTAGGTGCATAGATGAAGTATTGATATCTATTTGTATTAGAGAGTACATACCTATATCAACTATTTTTTATACGTGTTTTATAAGTTGGTAATGATAAATGAATGACGTAAAAGAACTATTAAATGTGAGTGCTTATGTGAATGGTTAAAATAAAAATACTTTATCATTTAATAAGGATTATGATTTATTTTACGACATATTATTTGATACTTTTACAGCAATTTCTTTAACCGATTTATAAATATCGTCCATAAATATGTTTTTAACTACATGCTGCACGCACAATTCGGCTTCACAATTACATAGCGAACTTATGGTATCAGGAAAATGTTCTACATCATAAACTTCGATCCTGATCACTTTAGCACCACGCGTAAGTTTTTTTACAGAGGTGAATGCAGCTGTTGAACATCTCTTGAGCTGTTTGCTGCTGGGGCCCTCCAGATTCAGTTGTTTTTCGTATTGTTGTCCCACCACAGTATTCATAGGAACGAAGTTGAAGAGGTCGTTTTCGGAGTCCTTAAAATAAAAAATACAATGGAATTAAAGTCGTGTTGTGTACGTTTGATTCGAACACTCTGATGACGAGGACTTATTGTATTATGTAGGTATGTTTGAGCTGTTTACAAATAATCAATCAATTAATACGTTTTATATGTAGATAAAAATAATGTAATATTTTAAGATACAATATTGTTAAAATTAAAGAAAATATTAACACTTACCGACATTACGCAAAGGTACCGTTGTTTTTTCCAGTCAGGACTCAGGACTCAGCAGGAGCAGAAATTGAATGATCGACTTTAAAATAATTTATCAATTTATATACAAGTTAATTTTAATGTATAGAGTTCAAAGTCGTACATTTTTTGTTAGATGTTGAATATGTTGACATTCCGGACAAAAATGGTATGGTGAAATTGAAACCTCAAGACATCACGGCGCCAAACATTGTATTGTTTACTATAAATATATATTGATAAAATAAACACTACTGTACGTTTGTTCACTGTAGTTTTTTCATACATTTTTATTGAGAAGATTCGGCAAGCAAAACCATCACATGTAAGTAGTATGTCTAATTTGCAATGTAAGTTCTAATTTTATTTATGGAGATGGATTGAAATTGAAACCTCAAGACATCACGGCGCCAAACATTTTATTGTTTACTATAAATATATATTGATAAAATAATCACTACTGTACGTTTGTTCACTGTACTTTTTTCATACATTTTTCTTGAGAAGATTCGACAAGCAAAACCGTCGCATGTAAGTAGTATGTCTAATTTGCAATGGAAGTTCTAATTTTATAAGAAGATGGAAGAAAACAAAATAGCAGTATCGACATACTATTGTTACACCTAGTTTTGCCTGCTATTATTATCTTATTCTTCAAACTTATAATTTTTTAAATCACCAAAAGAAAGGTAGATAATGTTCACCGGTAATGTCACCGTCTTTTCGCTTGACACAGTCGGGTAATTTTCTTACTGTGTTATATTAGTATATAATAAATTAATAATAATAATGTTCATGTTGTAATAAAATAAAATAAGTATTATAAAAACGAAGTCGCGGTATTTAACTAGTATGTAAGACTTGGACTGTAGTTACTATAGCTAGTCAAATATTAATGTACACTTTAGATATCATAATTTAAGGTTGAGATTTGTAGATTTGGTTATGATTGCAAAGCATTTGTCTCGTGAAGAAGTCCTGAGTCAGGATTTTAGGGTGACGCGTGCATTACATATATGGAAAAACGTCACATGCTCCCAGCTATTTAAATATTGGAGAGTGCATTAGGAGCATCACTTCAGCTACCAGGAGCTGCAGATCAACATCAAGTACTTACCCAGAATCAACCTGCAAAAAGGAAAATGTAAGTAGTTTTTTTAATAAAATATAAGTAGGTACATTAACTTATTTTTACTATCGCAGTAGTAGCAATGTATTGTATGTAGTTGACTAGTTGCAGCAACAGCTAAGGGCCAAGGGGTTCGATCCCCATCCCATCTGTTTTTTTTTTTCTATTTATGTTGAACAGTTAATCTAGTGCGCTAAAGTATTGTAGTTTAATAGCGTATTATTTCTGTGATGGCCATGTTTCAGTATTCTAAAATGATGTATTTGAATAGATGTAGATAGATAGACAATAATAAAATAATAATTAGTTAGAGTAGTGTACCTACCTGACATGTCAAAGTGGGATGTGTGCTTGAATCATTATTTTATTGTATATTTATTTATTTGTTTCACTCCATTTCAGGTCGCACGAAAACGCCGAGACCCTTTTTCCCTCCGACGTCGACGAGGAACCTCAGGTTCCAAAAAAGAAGCACGATGGGCGAAAAAGGAAGCACGCATCAACACGTACGACAGAGCCGGCACGAGGGTCGTGGTCGTCACCATCGAGAGCAAGTCCAGTGCCAGCGCCGTCCACTTCCGTGACGCCTGCCGTGCCGTCCCGTCCATCAGCTTCAGCTTCAAAGAAGCCGTATATCAAACCCATCCCACCGAGGAAGTGCACGGTATACGATCTATTTGGAACCGATAGCGAGGACGACGAGAAAGCGGTTCCTGCAGTTACTGGTAAAACACCGTTACCTTCATATATAACACGACGCCTTGCAAACGGCCATTCGCGCCAAACCGACGAAAACAAGCCGGGAACGCACTATATTGATTTGAAAATATACCGGTGCGATGAAATTGAGAAAGTTCCGCCAATGAATAGGTGGCGCCAAGCAATTGTCACGCTTAAAAATCAAACCTTTGACAATACAGATGCTTGGCAACATTTGTCTAATTTTATTATAGCTACACGAAAAGAGTATGTTAAGTGCCCACCAACATTTGTAAGTAACTATTATTGAAATAGTACTTAATTACAAAAATAGGTACTTATCCCAATATATAACACATGCCTATTCACTTATACACACTTTTTGTATTACTCTCATAGTAATTAAGATATTATCTTTTTAGTTCAAGTTTAATAAGTAAAATTATGTAACAAATAATAGGCAGATTGCGATTACATTATTATAGAAGACACTATTGCTATACTTTATTTAAGAATTGCTATACTTAGATAAATCAATAAGAATAAATAGATTTAAGGTGTAAATCTATTATAATGCAATTGCAACCTTAGCCGATACTTACTTATGCATATAAATAAATCATGTAATCGGTTATAGAAATTAAGTATTCATAGTAATTCATATTATATCAAATTTTATTTAATGTTCATAGTTTTTTTTCTTTCTTTCTTACAGTTACACCTAGACCCGGAATCAGAACAAATAATAATAATGATATAATAATATGTCAAAAATGTCACATTGAAATACCTAAAATTGAATATCAGTATCATTTGAGAACGAATTTGCATAAATCTAATTGCATACTAAAAACTGAAATTGAAAATATCGATATAATAGCCACGGCTTTTAAAAAGAGAATAATAAGTTACAAACTGAATCCATCAATGGAATACCTAACACCTGAGGAATTCCTAATGGATAATCAGCATAAGGTCATAAGACTAATTAACGATTGTTTGATAAAACATAATTGTGTTAAATTAAACTTTGAGCTTTTTGCTTATTTCATTCTTCCAAAGTCTGATGAGCAACAGCTTAAATCATTTAACACAAAATATGAAATTGTATATAATAATACAGATATAAATGAATTATATCTGAAAACAATAAATACATTTGATAGAAAGCTCTCAGAGTTCCAACATCGTGAATCTGGTTGGTCTTGTTTATTTATAAGTCATCTAGAAATTAACCTTAACAAATACTCTCCTTTGAAAGGTGGCACCTATATAGATTTGCCGCAAGTAATAAAAAAAACTAGAAGTTGTTTAAATATTAAAAACAGCGATAACCACTGCTTTTTATGGAGTATTGTCGCAGCGTTATATCCCACCCAAATTAATGTTTGCAGAACAAGTTCATATCCACATTTTTCAAAAGTTTTAAATATAGATGGTCTATCATTTCCCCCATCATATAAAGATATTAAAATATTAGAAAATTTAAATCCACACATAAGTATTAATATATATGGATTAGATAATAAAAACATGGTCACTGGTCCTTTATATGTGACAAGTTTAAGAAAAAACCAGCATGTCAATTTATTGTACTTTGAACAGAAAGGTAAAGGGCATTATTGCTTAATAAAAAATCTATTGAGATTGATCAAACGTCAAATAAGTAAACATAAAGGTAAAATGTACCTATGTGAGACATGCTTACAAGTTTTCACGAGTGAAACGAGATATAATGACCATAATAAGTGTCCTAAGATTTTGACAATGTTACCTGAAAAAAATAGTATTCTTCAATTTAAGAACTTCGAAAGAAAACAAAAAATTAATTTCGTTATATACGCCGATTTTGAAAGTCTTTTACTAAACTGCAACATAAATGTAACCGAAAATACTCGTACCTATAAGGTTCACGAACCTTCATGTTTTGGTTACTATATTTGTTGTTCACACAATACGGATCAGAATAAGTATGTTACTTATAGAGGAGCTGATTGTGTTGAAGTATTTATAAAATATTTAACAAGAGATTTGGATTACATTCACAGTATCTTATTAAATAAAATGCCTATGGCACCTTTAACTAAGGCCCAAGAAAACGATCACAAAAATGCCACGACATGTCATATCTGTAATTATTTGCTCTTTGACGATAAAGTAATGGATCATGATCACATTACATCACAATACCGAGGCGCAGCACACTCTCATTGTAATTTAATGTTAAGAGTTTGCCCTTTCGTGCCTGTTATTTTTCATAACCTATCCGGCTATGACTCTCACCTATTTATAAAAGAATTATCAAAGTATGAAGGTGCTTTTAAAATTATACCAAAATCCAAAGAAACGTATATGTCATTCACAAAAGTACTCCATACTAACAATGCATTAAAATCAAGGCCAATTCAAGTTAAGTTCATAGATTCTTATCAATTTCTTAATTCAAGTCTAAGTACATTAGTATATAATTTGAATGAAACCGACTTTGTTAATTTATCAAAAGAATTTCCAGATATTAGTTATAATCAGTTAACTTTGTTACGACAAAAAGGAATTTATCCCTATGATTATATGAATACATACTCAAAATATAACGAGACTCAACTTCCATCGAAAGTATGTTTCTATAACAGTTTAAATTGTCAACATATTAGCGATGATGAATACGTACACGCACAATCTATTTGGCAGTCATTTAATATTAAATCACTTGGAGAATATACAGATTTATATTTAAAGACCGACGTATTACTTCTTTCTGACGTCTTCGAAAAATTTAGACAGACTTGTCTGGATCATTATCAACTTGATCCAACTTATTACATTACTGCACCTAGTTTAAGCTGGGATGCAATGCTACTGTACACAGGCGTTAAATTAGAATTAATTCATAGTTTAGAAATGTATGAATTTTTGGAAAAGGGAATACGAGGAGGCTTGGCACAATGTTCTCTTCGCCATGCTCAAGCTAATAATAAATATTTACCAAATTATGATGCGTCTCAAAAATCAACTTATTTGATTTATCTTGACTGTAACAATTTATATGGTTACGCAATGACGAAGAAAATGCCTATTTCAGATTTCCGTTTTTTGACAATCGATGAGATTAAGACAATAAATGTGTTATCAATATCAGATGATTCTGAATATGGATATATTTTAGAAGTTGATTTAATATATCCTGAGAGTTTACATAACACGCATAGTGATTTACCTTTTGCCCCCGAGAGGTTCACACCTCCTGGAGGCAAAACACCTAAATTAATTGCTAGTTTATACGACAAATTCAACTATGTAATACATTATGTTCATTTAAAGGCATGTTTATTGAATGGACTAATTTTGAAAAAAATTCACCGTATTTTAACTTTTAGACAAGAAAATTATTTACAAAAATATATTGACTTGAATACAACATTACGTCAAGCTTCAACAACCGTATTTGAGAAAGACTTTTTTAAACTACTTAATAATGCTATATTTGGGAAAACTATTGAAAATAGACGCAAACAGGTTAATGTCAAATTAGTTACCATGTGGGATGATTACAATAATAAAACTAACAAGCACCAAGGTGCAGAAAAATTAATTGCAAAACCAAATCTGAAAAGTATTGCGATCTTTTCTGAAAATTTTGTTGCTATTCAATTAACTCCTGAAAAAATTATTTTAGATCGCCCTATCTACATTGGGTTTACAGTTCTAGAATTCGCAAAGGAACATTTGTATAAATTTCACTACAACTTTATTAAAAATAAATATAAAACTCGTGCAAGACTGTGCTATACAGACACAGACAGCCTTCTTTATTTTGTAAGTACAGAGGATTTTTATGAAGACATAAAAAATGATGTTGCAAAATTTGATACAAGTAATTTCCAGCCTGACAATTGTTACAGCATGCCAAGAGTAAATACTAAAATTCCAGGACTATTTAAAGATGAACTCGGGGGTGACATCATAAGCGAATTTGTAGGACTGAGAGCTAAACTATATTGTATAATCACTTCAAAAACTCGCATTACAAAAGCAAAAGGAATATCTAAAGCTGTTACTAATCGATTAAAATTATCTCACTACAGTAAAGCTTTAACAAATAATGTCAATTTAAAATGTAAAATGAATGTAATTAAATCACTCAAACATGTACTGTACTCTCAAGAAATTCATAAAGTAGTATTAAATAGAAATGATGATAAGAGACAAATACTCACGAATCTAATTGAAACTTTACCTTGGGGTCACTGTGAAACTTTATTTTGAGAACTAATTTCTAAATATAAATAATTATGTTTATATCAATAAATTGTAATGTTATTATAATCTTTGTTTATAATATTAGTATAAGTGTAGCATACATTATTAATTTAGTGAGCGGTAATGTTGATTTTCGTATTTAAATAATTATGTAATATTTGAATAAAACATTTATATCTGATGCATGTCTTTCTATTCTTGTTATGGCCTTATAGTGTTCTTCATTTTATTAATCTTTAGGACTAATCACAAATATAAATACCATAATAACATCAACTAATTACAGCAGGTATAAAAATGAAATTGTTAAGCACTTATGCTTTATATATCTATGTATGGGTAAAATTTAATTAATAGTCAAAATGAAGTTGATCAAACAACACACATCACTTAATGTTAATCATATAAATCTTGGTGACTCAGATAACCACATTAGGCATAGCATTTTGTTACCAAATACGATTCGTTGTATTATATGTGGTCCGTCAAATTGTGGAAAAACAAACGTACTGCTTAGTTTATTGTTACATGAGAATGGTCTAAAATTTCAAAATCTCTATCTGTACTCTAAAACAAATTTTCAACCAAAATACAGGTTCCTTCGAGAAGTCATAAAGAGAGTGCATCAGGTTAAGTTTCATGAATTTAATGATAATAAAGAAGTCATAGCCCCGCATGAAGCACTAACAAATTCTGTGTTTATTTTCGATGATGTGGCATGTGAAAATCAAGTAAACATTCGTAATTACTTCTCTATGGGTAGACATAAACAAATCGATTGCTTTTATTTATGTCAAACATACTCTAAAATTCCGAAACAATTGCTGCGTGATAATGCAAACTTTCTTATAATATTTAAACAAGACGACGTAAACTTGAAACATATTTATGAAGAGCATGTTAGTTCTGATATGTCCTGGAATCAATTCAAGAATATTTGTAATACAGTTTGGAGAGAGCCATATAACTTTGTTAGTATTTGCAAAGACTCCCCATTAAACAATGGAAGGTATAGACAGAATTTAGATTGTTTTTTTAAATTTTGAGCGAAAATGTGTAATTATATAAATCAATAACATATAAATCTAACTTAGTATTATATCTTCTTTGGCTGAGCACACTTGTTATAATACAACATGGAAAAAAATATTAAAATAGAATTAATGAAGTCTGTAGACTCCATAAAGAATAAAATAAAACAAATGAAGAACCGTGAACACTCTATGAACTTGTCACTTGATAAAATGCTAAAAACCGTCACAGATCCCCTTAAAGCACTAGTCGATTCGAATATATCAATGGAAAAAATAAAGCCTTTACAAAATACTTCACCCCCAAATTCTGACGACATTGAATTGGATGACATTAATACTAGTTCATCTACAAAGTTTGAAGACTGCTACGATCCAAAACCGAATTCTGCACAAGTGCTTAAAAAGTCTCCTACAAAAGAAATACCAGATGATTTAGAAATTTCGCTAGAGGGCCGTGATATCCATGATATTTATGATGGTGTAAATATACCGTTTGGAATAAGAAGTGTAAACAAAACATTGCTAATGGGTAATTCAGTAGTCTCATTTTCTAAAATCGATAGTTTGAATGACGACAGTTTCATTTTAATTAAAGTCGGTGACAAATCCTATAATTTAACCCCTGGCTTGAAAGAACTTTTACTTCGAAGAAAACCTGATTTAAAAATTATATCGAGCAAAGATAGACTTGTCTATAAGGACATGCTGCATTATACAAATGCTCATAAGAGAGATTTTAATCCTGATGGGCAAATAAGAGGCGATAAGGGAATAAAATATCGTGAAGTAATCAAACCATTATTTTCTGAATCATTACATGAAAATTTTCACACTGGAGGAAGCTTACCAACCCTAAAGAAATACAAAAATAACACTGACTTGGTATATTGGGATGACCCTAACGAACTGGTTGAGAGATTGAAATTATTAGTTGCTTCCAGAGATGCTGGCAACACAAACCATGATAATGAAATTTTATCGATAGTTGAAGAATTGAAAGAAGCTGGCATAATTAAAGAATAAATACTCACTATTACAAAATTTTCATTCAGTATTATAGACGGATTCAAAACAAATCTACTGAATTGTGAACATGAGCAAAACCGACGTGGTAAACGAAATTCATAAAAATGCGAGGGTGAACTTTCCACGAAGATGTGTTATTATGAAAGATATAGATGACCTCTGGCAAGCAGACTTAATCGATATGCAATCAATTTCAAAGCAGAATAAAAATAACACATTTATTCTTGCTATTATTGACACATTCTCGAAATATGCTTGGACTTTTCCTCTAAAAAGTAAAACCAAAGATGATGTATGTAACTCTTTTAAGAAATTATTGGATAAAGGGCGTGTTCCTAAAAATCTGCAAACGGATAATGGAACAGAATTTTACAATAATCAATTTCAGAAGCTTATGAAAACTTATCACATTAATCATTATTCAACCTTCTCAACAAAAAAGGCTTCTATAGTAGAGCGATTTATCAGGACATTGAAATCGAAACTCTATAAGGAATTTAGTTTAAGAGGCAGCTACAATTGGATAGATAGCACTCTTAATAATGTTATTTACAAATACAATCACACTTATCATCGAACAATTGATGAAGTTCCCGCTAATGTGGATAACATTAATAAAAAATATATATTAGAAAGGTATTCAAGGTTCGTAAAAAATCATAATATTAAAAGCAAATATAAAATTGGTGATTATGTGCGTATCAGTAAGTACAAAGGAACATTTGAAAAAGGTTACACTCCCAACTGGTCTACAGAAATATTTAAAATTCGAATGATACAAAATACAACTCCTATCACCTACTTAATAGAAGATACAATCAGAGGTCAGCCTATTTTAGGTGCATTTTATGCGCAAGAGCTTCAAAAAACAAAACATTCAAATGTGTATCTAGTGGAGAAAGTTCTTAGAAGAAAAGGTAACAGGGTTTTAATAAAATGGCTGGGTTTGTCTTCAGCTGAAAATAGTTGGATTGATAAATCAAATATATTATCATAATTATGATTATATATTTAATTTATATATATTATCATGCTTTGCTGTTTAAGAATAGACTACGTAAATTTTTGATAGACAAAACCTTAGAAAAAGATTAGTTGACTATTCTAGTATTCGTTACATATTTATGGAACTCTAATTTAATAATGATTAATTTAATGGTATATAATTTTAGTAATAAATAATTAAATAATAATTGATCTAATGATGGATAGTAATTCTAAATAATATATGATAATAATTTGATGAAAATGATATATGACAATAATTTGATGTAAATGATAATATACAATAATAATTTGATGTAAATATTTGCATGTCGAATGGCAAAATATGGTTGATCTTTGTTATGTACTAACACCTATTGATGTATCTATCATCTACCCATATTTGCAAAAATGAAATTATTCTATTCTATTCTATAAATATTAAAACATTAAATAACGACAATTCAAATTATAAGTATTTAATAAAGTGCTCAATCCAGATTCATCAGTCTTATAATGTGTATTGGAGAGAGTAGTCTTCTCAATTGGATTATAAATCACTTACCTTTTGAATTACACTTACCAGGATACAATTATTGTGGTCCTGGTACAAAATTAATTAAAAGGCTTACCCAAGGAGATAACGGAATTAATAAATTAGACGAATATTGCAAAGATCACGACATTGCCTATCACAAATCTTCAAACTTAAAGGATCGACACGAAGCTGATTTAATTTTATTAAATATGGCGAAAGAACGAGTAGTTGCTTCGGATGCGAGTGTGGGTGAAAAATTTGCAGCACGCTTAGTAAGCAGGGCTATGTCGACAAAAATTAAAACTGGTTCTGGTCTGAAAAGTAGTACAAAGCGCTGTCGAAAAGTTACACCTGGAAAAGGGTTAAAAAGTAAATTAAAAAACGTTATTTCTAAAACCAAGAGACACATGAAAAAATTAAAACCAAAAAGTAAAAAGATGGCTATAGAATTGGCTATCGCCGCTGCCAGAGAATTAGCTGATAACTCATCTATTAAACTTCCTCGTGTTATTCCTATACCAAAAACTGGAGGAATATTGCCGTTGATTCCTATTTTTGCGGGATTATCAGCGGTAGGGGCTTTAGCAGGTGGTGCAGCTGGTATTGCTAAAACCATTAACGAATTCAAGATGGCTAAAAAATTGTTGGATGAATCGAAGAGACACAATGAAAAAATGGAAGCGCTTTGCATTGGAAAAGGATTACACCTTAAACCGCATAGAAATGGGCTTGGAATTTTTGTATCGAAAGAAAAAAACTAAAATATCGGCTACCCAAACGAGCCTTAACTAACATAGATATTTTGAAATATGGAAATAGTATTCCTTATTTTAGAGGTGTCTTTATGAGAGATGAGCTCCCTAAATGCCCTTTTGTAAAAGAATGCGGAGTTATTAATTTAGATAGTTCTAAAAACCCTGGTTCTCATTGGGTAGCCTATGCAAAATATAATGATTATATTGAGTATTTCGATAGTTATGGCAATCTGAAACCCCCCAAGGAATTTATAAAATACGTAGGGCCTAAAGTCCAATATAATTATGAAAATATACAACGTGATCACCCCTTTAATTGCGGACATCTATGTTTGAATTTCTTAAAGAGGTTTTGGTGTAGTCAATGAATAAAATGAACAGGATCTTCTTTAAGACTTCAGTATGAAAGCATGTCTACTACGGTTACCATCTCTGGAAATAAATCTGAATTGGTTTCGTATTTTCAACCACCTCTACATTTATCCGATCAATACGAGTGCGGTTTGCTATACTTTTCTGTATTAAATTCTAGACCAAATGTGACCATCAATAATAACAATTTATCAGTAATCAGAATCGAATGTGATCTTGTTCACGGTTCATACTGCAACGGATTACCAACTCATTTTATTCACGAATTTGTAACTGATACCGCTCCAGGTTACCGGTACATGGAAATACCGCAAAACGTTGTTTACTTTCCAGTAAACAAAAATCTAATTTCATCAATATCTGTTAAGATTGTTGATCAACTTGGTAACTGTATTAATTTTGGTGAAGAACTTATTCAATTACGCCTTCATTTAAGAAAAACAAAATGATAGTTTATTATAAAAACACTCCAGTGAAAATCAAACGTCTTATTCCATCTACGACCATTAAGGTGCATAGACGTAAGAAAAAAGTGAAGATATTGAGTGAAGCAAATAAAGATTTTCTTAAAGCTCTAGGTTTTAAAGTATGAACATACTACAAATTACTGAATTACCCCACTTCGATAGTTCGATTGAAAGCTATGAAGTCCACTCATACAATCCCTACACTAACAGCTTTAGAGAAAACGATGAAATCAGAATTCCCATACACCAACAAGACATATACGTGTTACCGTCAGCCAGTTCAATATACGTCGAGGGCCAAGCCAAGTTCTTCGACAAAGATGGAAAACCGATTAAGAAAAACATTACGTTTAGTAACAACCCTGTTATGTTTTTGTTTCAAGATATCAGATACGAAATAAATGGTATTGAAATAGATCGCATTAAAAATTCTGGAATAACGTCGACAATAAAGTCATACGTTTCAATGAATGACGGGGAAAATAAAATTGCAGCCTTGTGGGGTTGGAACATAAATGGATTCAAAAGTGATGGTAATTTTAGTGCTATTGTACCTCTTAATAAGATTTTAGGATTTGCGGAGGATTACAATAAAATTATGATAAATTGTAAACATGAACTTATTCTGAATAGAAGTAACTCTAACTTAAACAGTGTCATAGCGACTGATGATATTGCGCATTTTCAAATAGACATACAAAGATTGCAATGGCGTGTACCACATATAAAAGTGTCAGACCGAGAACGACTGACACTACTTAAATACTTGGAAAGAGATAAACCTATTCAGATAGCGTTTCGAAATTGGGATTTATATGAGTATCCTTTGCTCCCTAAAACTACCAAACATTCTTGGTCGGTTAAGACTGCATCACAATTAGAGAAACCTCGATATGTAATTTTTTGCTTGCAAACCAACAGAAAAAATAGTAAAACCAAAGACAGTTCTCTGTTTGATCACTGTGAGGTTTCCAACGTAACACTATTTTTGAATTCACAGTATTATCCTTACGAGCCTCTAAGCTTAAATTTTTCCGAGAACAAATACAATATATTATATGAAATGTATGTGAAATTTCGTCAGTCGTATTACAACTGTCCTGCAGACCCGTTGCTTGATTTGGTCGGTTTCAAGGAGAAGGCTCCTCTCTTTATCATAGACTGTTCAAGACAAAACGACAGTTTAAAAACAGGTCCCGTAGATGTGCGGTTGGAGATTGAATGTTCACTGCCAATACCAGATAACACAAGTGGATATTGTTTAATTATTAACGATCGACTTGTGGAATATAAACCATTGAGTAACATAGTGCGCAGGTTATCATGACTGCCATAGTAGATGTTCAAGGTTTTAAAACAGAAACAAATGAATTTATCATAAAAGAAATTGCTGTATTATGCAATAAAAAAGTTCAGGTGTTTTTAATTAAGCCACCATTTCCATTTTACGATTTGACGAAACCTGAAAAACGGCAAGTCAGTTGGATTGAACGTAACAGAAAGATATACTGGAGAGACGGATTTGTGCCTTACTCAAATCATCAGAATTTAATTTCAGATATTTTAAGAGATAAAAGTGTTTACACCAAAGGTTTAGAAAAAGTGTTGTGGTTAAAAAAAATTTCGAATAATAATAATATAAATAATTTAGAAGATGAAGGTTGTCCTAATTTATTAAGCTTGTGCAATAAATATGAACATTCTCATGATGTGTATAGTTGTATTTATCATGATACAATTTGTGCTTTAAAAAATGTAATATGTTTATATAAATGGTGTATAGATAATAAATTTTTTAAGTAAATATTTTTCTTGTTTAATTTTTCACAATTGGTTAACAGGTAACAGTTTCCTATCCCTACCAATCCCGTCCAATGTTAATCGTTATAAGTTGCTGGTATCAGCTGTGCGATGTCATTATACATTTATAATTATCTGTATCAAGAACATGTCTCAAAATAAATACAATCCTCGATATGACCTGTTTAATGCATATAAAATGCGTGAATTTTCATTTCGTTACTATTGGGCAACGGCTGATTCAAGGAGAAGATTGGTAATGGAAATGGCTGACGCGGGATTTTTTTATTATGGGAATGGTGTAAACGATAAAGCAGCATGTTTCTCATGTGGAGGTGTTATAGAAGATTGGGAGATTTACGATGATCCTTGGATGCAACATGCCATACAATTTCCTCAATGTTGTTATTTGAATGCTGTGAAAGGAACGGATTATGTTAATAAAACAAAACGTCTATTTTTAAAAGAAACAAAAATATAGAATTGTTCTAAAGTGAAAACTATATCTGAAGCCTATGCAATTATGGAAAATGTCTATGAATGTCAACTGTGGATCAAGAAATCAAATGTATTGTAATCGATTATTTATTCTTCTCGTGCTTTTTATAAATAATAATAATAATAATAAAATGTGTTACTTAGTTGACAGCATACTTTGTTTCTTTTATCACGATACCCACAACCTAGCCACAAAAAGTAAAAAAAAGTATAAATTGATTATTCAAATCATTCAGTTCGAAATGATGAATGAGTGAAAATTGCGGTTTCCAGATCTGAATACAACACTCATGAATGAATGAATGATGAAAACTGTAGGTTTTAGGATCTAATCTAAATGAATAATATGAAATTAAATGAATGAGATGATGAATGAGAGAAAATTGCGTTTTCCAGATCTGAATACAACACTCATGATGAATGAATGATGAAAACTGTAGGTTTTAGGATCTAATCTAAGTGAATAATATGAAATTAAATGAATGAGATGATGAATGAGTGAAAATTGCGGGTTTCCAGATCTTATCTGATCTGGAAACCCCAATTTTAACCTACTCGCATACCAACATGCTACCTGCACCTGGTGATGGAAGAAAGCTTTTGGCCGCAGGATGTGGTATTTCGTCGCTTTTGCGGACAAGTGCCACCAGAACGGACAAAGACTTAGTGCAACTAAGTGATACTAACATAGTTATTAACTTTCATTTACTAACATAATTGTTACTATACCTATTATTATGTATACTTAGGTTAAGGTATTTATCTATGGGTCTTTGTTACCTTATAATAAATGGTTTATTATATTATATTATTATTATAATATTCCCACTGCTGGTACACGCCTCATCTCTGTGAGAGGGATTGGGCCGTAATCCACCACGCGGGCCTAGTGCGGGTTAGTAGATGTCACATGCCTTCGAATTTTTGGTTCTAGGACATGCCGGTTTCTGCACGATGTTTTCCTTCACAGTTTTGAGAGCAGCGGTGATGATATAATTTCCACAAAGTAAAGCGCCTGTCTGGGTTCGAACCTACGACCTACAACTCGTAAGTCGCGGCTGTTACCACTGGGCCACCACTGCTGTATGTGTGTGTTAATGTGACATTAATCTGTATAAACGTGTTAACGATGCGAGCTTAATTAATAAGTAAGTAGGACAATGGACAAAAATAAACAAAGATTTGTGACGCCAGATTTCCTCATTAGTTTGATAGCAGCAGGTGAAGCCAAATATACCTATACATCCATCTCCTCATCTTTATATAAAATTATATTTAGCTTATCTTTGCAAAGTAAATCCCAGACAGAAGACGAGACTTAAGAGCAAAATAACTTTATTATACTGTAATCCATCTAATACAAACAGAGCGAATTATTCTTGTCTTTGAATTTTAACAAGAATATTCTTCGAAAAGGGATTCCTCTGTTTATTTTGATTGGCCGAATAAGCCCACGTTTGCACGGACGTAACAATATCGCGGCGGGAATTTATTGCACACAGGATTTTCTACTGTCGGCGTAAAACAGAGCGTTGAAAATCCAATGCGCGAAAAAAACCACCTTGGGAAAAACGCGCTCGTGCGACTCTGGGCTAAGTATTACGTGGCTTAGGAACAGAGTGACGGACAAATAGGTAGACAAGTAACGGATCATCCAATCTATAATGCCAATTTGCTGAGAAATGCGATAGGCTAAGGAAAAAGATTTATTGAAGCCCACATAAATATGCGAGTTCATCATTTCAACCGAAAGACGTCCACTGCTGGACACAGGCCTCCCCCAAAAGGGGGGGTTTGCCATAATCGCCACGCTTGGCAGGCGGGTTGGCGATCGCAGTATGGTATGGTGGTGGGATGCATAGAGAACGCTGCTGCCCATTCTCCGGTACGTCCCTTAGTGGCCTTTTACGACACCCACGGGAAGTATGGGGTGGTGCTATTCTTTAAGTCCGGCACCACACAGACCAATATGCGAGTTATGCTTGAAAAATATTGGAAGTATATTTGTCGCAATAATATAGTTGAAACTGTGATGTAGTTATATTCTTAGTTATATGTTACCGTAATATGGTTATATGAACTGAACATAACTTTCTTACTAGGAATATAACAATGATACGAGCACGAACTAGTAATATAACTTTCTTACTAGACTAATCTAGTTAAATAATTATAAGTAAAACGTAGTCAAAATGTATGGAACAGCAATCACACGAATACTATAAAGGTGAAAGTTTGTGTGTGTGTGTGTGTGTTTATATGTTTGTTACTTCTTCACGCTCAAACAGCTGGACCAATTTTGATATAATTTTGTATGGAGGTAGCTGACACCCTGGATTAATATATAGGCTACTTTTTATCCCGATATTCCCACGGCACCAACATTAATACGCGGGTGAAACCGCGATACGCAGCTAGTTTTTTTTTGTATATTACGGACGAAATTGTGCAACCGCAACGCGGTTCAGTGTACTGAATGAATCCATGGTTACAGTTTGCTAGCAGTCAACTACCTATCCTTTGTTTCAAATTAATGTTATTTCAAGTTAAACAAATATCAACTTTATTTTAATGGTAATAAAGTTGATTTCAGAGTGACTAGCATAATAGTCACTCTGAAATCAATTTAATTGGAAGGTTCTTGTGTTGGTTACAGATCCCAAACCTAGAGCAAGTACTGCGAGTTTCTTAGTGGCTCGTACCTAACTATCTATAGTACAAGTGCGCAGTGCTGCACACCCCACCCTGTTTCAGCTTAAACAAATATCAACTTTGTTTCAATGACAATTAAGTTGATTTCGGAGTGACTAGCACTATTGAAAATGTTATAAAAATGTTTGAAGTTGTAGCGTAAACTGAACTTTATTGTGTAGGAATTAAAGTTATTTTTCCATAGACTCGTGCTTGTTTACATTTTTGGTAAATAAATCGCGAATGCAGATTACGCATTCTGTACCTACATCAAACTAAGAAACTATGTAACGCACGCAAAACAATCGTGGGGATATATTTAAAGTTGTGTTACAATTACAACATTAAAAACCTGTTTTCGTAAAAAAAAACCTCAGTAAAAGTTGCAATTTTGACCTTTAATATCTCCGTAACCAGAAGGTTCCCAGGTATGGTTGACTGGTAGAAAATGCCTTGAAGTATTAAATAAATAAATATTATGGCCCAGTACAAAAAAAAAACGTGTGGGGTCGCCCCCTGCAAGAATGAAGATCAAAATGAAAATCCAAGATGGCGGCTGCGAAAATTAGAAAATATCGATTTTTTTTATAATATTCGCTGTCATCTTGGATTTTCATTTTGATGATTTTGATTTTATCGGCTTCTGCACCCACGAAAAACGTGAAAACCGAAACTTGACCGTCTTCTCAATAACTGCATTCGATTCGTTTTCAATCTTCGTAAGTATGATCGTGTATCCGAGCATCGGCTGCTTTTAAAATGGTTACCCATTCGCCAGTACAGAGAGTAGAGGGCTCTGTCTCCGTTGTTCTCTATTCTCGACAATCCCACTGCTCCTTCTTACATGACTTCCCAAATTAAATATTTATGCCCTGCCCATGCTAAAAATCTTCGTTCCACTAACAATCGTCTTCTACGACGTCCTTCTCACCGTTCTGCATTCATTCATTCATTCTTCTTTCTTTGTCCAGGTGGTCTTTCTTTGGAATGTGCTCCCTCTGAACATCAGGACGGCAACCAGTCGGTTATCTTTTATTTAAAGTGAAGGCACGTGAACATATTCGTCAAAAGTTGGCCATAACATCCCAGCGCCGATTTGCTGGATTCGTTTTGTATCTATCTATGATGAGTATTAAATTTATTCTTGTATTTTATAGTCATTTCCTAGTTATTTATCCCGTACACGCAAAGCGTTCACGCAAAGCACTAGATCATTTGTATAAACCAGTCGTAATAATAGAATAGAATTCTCATTACCTACACTGTACGAATTTCAGATATACCTAAATGTAGAAAAAGCCACTTCAATCTAGTCTACATATAAAAACCTCACCACATTAACCTTATGAAACTCTCAAAAAAAAATGCAAATTCACCCCTTGACATATTCAGTGCTCTGTGAAGCAATTCACGCTTTCATTCTATTGTAAACTCAATATGTAGTACACTGTGGCAATATTGTGCCTACAAATCACCGGCGGCAGGTGAATTTAATCAAAAGCGGCACAGATTGCCCGCCACAGTCTAATTTACGATCTCCTAATAGACTACTTGGAGCCACTACTAGAGGGAAAGAAGATAGAATGGCCGCGATTTCTTTGTGAGATAGAAATAAGTCGAAAGAGGAATGAAACGTTCTCTTGTGTTGCATTGGTTATGTTTATGAAT
This sequence comes from Mesoligia furuncula, assembly GCA_916614155.1. Taxonomy (NCBI): domain Eukaryota; kingdom Metazoa; phylum Arthropoda; class Insecta; order Lepidoptera; family Noctuidae; genus Mesoligia; species Mesoligia furuncula. Next base: position 2,697,686 of record OU744811.1, on the reverse strand, counting down.
TTCTTGATGACTATTTGTTAGTATCTCAAGTTCGAGTTGAGCTGCACGATTTTTGACAAATTCGTGCACTGTCTGGACAGGTCCGCTCAATCTCTGTGTTTCTTTCCACAAAAGACCATTTCAGACACCAATCTACATGGTCTTCACATGATTTTGATTGACTGCGGACTTTAAAAGAGACTGACCTCTGAGTTTGTTTCGGCCTTTCTTCTCAGAATAGGCAGATAGGAACCGTGTAAAAGTGTTTGTACAAATCTACTTACAGAAATAAATCATTTATCATTTAGTAAGTTTTGAGCAGATTATGATGGATTATACGTAACCAGCATGTACAAATAATAGAAAATGCTGTTTGTTTTCTATTAATAATAGAAAACAAACAGCTCATTTATCAAATTAAATTTCAGTCGACAACATCCATCTGTTTCTTACTAAACTTCAACTATATCTGTCGGTCCTGCATACTTATCTCTTTTGTTGACTGTACATAATTTGTAAAATTATACAATATCCACACGATTATAAAGTTTTACCGAATTACGTGAAATCATGATGATTTCTTGTAATTGGGTCTGTTTTTTAAACGATGATCTTCAAATTAATTTAGACCCACGGTGAATAAATCGAGAGTCATCAGAGTCGCTGAATGTCATGCTAAAACACGGTCCTATAGTTATGGAACAAGAAACAGAATCAAATGAAATCGGAGAACTCTTTCGGCCTTATTACAAAACAAGATTCATCTTTAGACCCAGGTTTAAACCATCCAGCTATTTTTAAATTTCGAACTATAATCCAACGAAGCTAAAGTTCTTATTACAAAAACTGACGTTAAACCAGAGTCTACGTTGTCAATTTTGCATGAAGAACTTTACGTTTGTCGGAATAAAGTTCAAAATAGAGTAACTGGCTCGAAGGTTTAGGCTAGGTCTAAAATTAGATCCCGTTTTGTAATAAGACGGTTTGTGTTGCTGATATTTGAGTCCAACCCACGGATATCGAGGGATATGTCATGGAGGCGTGGCACATGTAGCCTCCAGCCGATCAAACTGACCAAAAGTTTAATTGCGTACACACAATCAGTAGCAATGGGTTTTGTCAGTTCAACAACATTCATGGCGATATTTACGTTGTTGAGTAGACACATTTTTCGAACATATGAAGCAATGGATTAGCAATATCTTTAAAAATGATTCAGATTAAGATTGATAGTGTGTTACGCAGTGCAGAGTTACATGTGTGCATTCAGTGACTGTATCTATACTTTCTAGTGCCCGCCCCTTTTGAGCATGTGTACAATAAGATAGCACAAAAGTGTTACGCCTACTTTCTTGCGTGTGTGCCAAAAAAGCATCATGTGGGCCGTATCTGTTTCTTTTGTTTTTGTATGAGTTTCAGAAGTGCGAAAAAGGTGGTGATATTTGGACTTGAACAAATATAGAGTGAAGGCATATTTCTCGGATATCTATGGTCCAACCCTATGGAAAGTGGTAAGTGAGGTTAACTAATCACTTTTCATCGGGTTGCGCCTGGCTTTCACATAAAAACGTATTATCTTGCTAACCTTAGTAAGTAGTGATTCTTTCTCCAGTAGTGATTAAAGTCCTCCAGCCCGTATTCGGCCACGGCGGCCAATCTCAACGGATCATCTGTGAAAATTTCAATTGTCTAGCTATCACGGTTCATGAGGTACAGCCTGGCGAAAGACAGACAGACAGACGGATAGTGGAGGCTTAGTAATAGGGTAACGTTTTTACCCTTTGGGTACGAAACCCTAAAAATGACGGTTTAAAATAATTGTCCTACTATCAAGCACCAACAGAGCAACGAATTGACGTGATTTTTTGCATAGAGATAATTTATGAGATGGAAAATGGCATAAGCTAGTTTAACCTCAATATACAACCTCTAAGCGAGTGAAATGGACAGTTGAAGAAAGTACGGGAAAGCCTCGCGATCGGAGTCGGAAAAAAGTTTGTCTTATCACCGATAGTAGGGGTCTTCGAGCAGTAGTGATTATCGTACGACTGGATCAGAGCGAGCCGGAGAGTGTTATGCTCATCAGACAGGCCTGTTCCGTAGCCTTATTTGTACGAGTACAAGCCAAGTTAGTGCTGGGAATAGGAATCGAGGTTTAGGAATTTAATATTTTTACTGGAGGACTTATGTTGGAAATTGAACAAAGAACATAATTATTTGGCGTATGACCTACCTACAGAGCCCTCCAAGAGTAAGTTGATATTTTTCCACTCCAGCTGTCACATTATGATTTAAATTTTTAGTTTCAAATGTTTGAACTGTACACCTGTAGATACTTATAAAGTTTTTATTGACTAATTCAACTACCTACCATTGATACTAGAATTTTATATCATAATGTGGCATTTTTTTTTGCTGATATGAAATCATCAAATGACCCCTCCGCTCTGCGTGGAGCGGAAGGGAGTGTCAGACTCTTTACTGACTAAAACCCACCCGTGTTCCTTCCTTAGCCATTTATGTTCCGGGCCAGCGGTAACCCTTTCGAACAATCCCGCTGACCCGCTTCGGCCCTAACGAGCCCCTTCACGCGATGCTGACATCTCTTTGAGGCGCACGTGGAACACGTACGCGCCGTCCGGCAAGGGCCTGGTCCTGATTGGACGGTGAGCTACCCATTGCTAGGCCCGCGCCACGGTGGCCGGGAGTCGTCCCGCGGCTCCCGACGCCCGGAGCGTCTCCCGCATCATCATGTGGCATTAGTGCCATATTATGATTTAAAATTCTAGTAGAGTCAAAAGTTATTTGAAATTTTTACGCTTCAGCTAAAGTGGAAACTTTTGGAGGGCGCTGGTGTTACCATGACTTCTTTTGACAAGTTATGAAGTTTAAAACTATGCTACTTAATAAGAACAAGTTTATTTATTTATTTATTTGTTTTCCCAACTTACATCTATCCTTACAGGGAAACCTATTGCGATAGTGTACATTTATCTAATCTCTTATCCTAACTTATTACTAACTCCTTATTATAATTAAATTTTGTAACTTATTACAAACAATGTATTGTAGCAATACCTACTATTTAAACATTAACCCCCTTACTAATAAACGTTGTATACCGTCTGTATAGTTACACAACGCTTTGTCTTCTTCTTTCGAAAGTCAAATTACTGACGACTGAAAGAGAGAAATCGGTGTGTAACTAATTATCTGATATAATACGTTTATTAGTAAGGAAGTAAGAAAGTTAATCTTGTATTCGACTGACAGCTAAAAAACAAATTTCTTCATACATAACCATTTTTGATAGCTTTATAACCGTTCTTGGTTAACCGCTGACGAAGTTGGGTAAAAAGAGGGTGCGCTTAAATTACGAAAAAACGTCTACATCAAAGAGGAATGGATTTAATGCGGTAACGAAGAGAGCATAAATGTCTCCCCATTATTTAAATTAGGGGACTTACATTAAATATACGGGAACCCGTGTCGACTGCAGACGTCGGTGTTACCGAGTTTCCTTAATCATAACGAGTATAAGATATGTATGTTAATAACATTGCCACTAATCCTTCTTTACTTATTGGCGTTACCCACCATCATTTACGTCGTTCAAATGATGTTGCTGGAATTAAGTGGAATTTCTTGTTCCTTTGACCCGTCGCGTCGTATCGTATCGCTCGCCCGCGCTATTACTTCGTTTACGCTTATAATATTTTATATTTATTTTTTTATTTAAAAGGGTAATTAAACTTTTTAACTCATATATAATTAAAAAGCAACATTTTGGCCTTACAAAGAACGGACCAAGAAGGCCATTTTAGGTAAAAAAAAAGTTTTTAATTTCATTATAAAACGCGTTGGCAAGTTATTTGATGTCAATATAATACTCATTACTACTATTTTTAAATAATTTCCATTAATATATTCTTAGTTATACGATGGTGTTCAAGTAATGTTCGTTGAGTTTTTTATAGATGATAAAAATATATTGAGCATTTAATGTTTCGCATAAATGAAAGAGCTTATTATGTAGTTTTAGTAAAAGCGGATAAATTAATTGTTACAACTATATTTTTAAGCTGAACGACTGATGTATAATATTGGCCTTGTTTGGAGCCGTGTTCCTTGCAAGGCCATTTGGAAGAGCTAAATAAAACTTAAGTTTAATAAATAGTGATTAAAGCTAGGTCTAAAAAAAGTGATTTATATACACAATAAAACAAAGTATTACTTGATAGTTTGTTTCCTTCATTTATCCAGTTAATAAACGAATAAAAAGTGTTTACTCGTTAGAGTGGCCTTCCATGGTCCACCCACCTTAATTGGCGGTATACAGATAAAAATTCTTTACCTTCCGCGCTAGTCACAGACTGTGTTACGGCAAAGTAAGGATTCTCGTTCTAGAAATACCAACTGTAATTTAATCGACATAAGTCCTTTCTGACTTCATTTCTTCTCGCTCAGCTCGTTAGACTCGTATCGTTATGTTTAATAGCCCTTTCTCCACCTTCCCTAAAAATTGGATATCAAATTCTATTATATTTTTTTAAATCGGACTGGTACTTTTAGAAATTAGCGCATTCAAAGAAATAAACTCTTCGACGTTAATAAAATAGGAATAAAATATGTTTTAGCAATCACGTTCGTCTGACCGCACTAAGGGTTAATTTCACCAATGAAACTGAACGCGGTATAGATGTGATAATCCCGTACAGTTTAATTGGTAACATTCGCCATTATATAAGCGAGGTTTACATTATGAAACTAGTGTCGTGAAACAGTTTTTTTTTAAATTTGAAATGGGTTTGCTCTTGACTATAGTCTAGGTCAGAGGTGACAGAGACAAAATCGACGATGGAGTGAGCTTACCCAGAATAAGCCTGTTCACTCACTTTGAAGAGATTCGGGTTGTATGCGCTCGGATACACAGACGCAGGTAAAGAGTTCCACTCTTTTGCTGTGCGCATTATAAAAGACATTTGAAAACGCTTAGTGCGAATTGGTGGAATAGCAAATAGGCAGGGATGATAACTTGCTGTGCGTCTGGATGACCGACGGTAGAAGGGGGCCGGTGGAATGAGGTACAGTAGCCTGACTGATCTACAGCTGCACGAATTTTGCAGTCACTGCGAAAATCTAATGTCTAAACGGAAATTCCGTTAGGCCGCAGGTGTCTAAAATCGCAAGTTCTAAAGTAGAGTAGGTTTCGACTTTTATCGTGTCTCGTCAGGTTGTATGCGTGGTGACTAAAATCGACCGTGAAAATGACCAGTTTCAGGCTAAAACCCACCGCATGAAAGTCGACATTTAGATGGAAAATTAACTAGTCACCTGCGATTTTTATCGATCTGTGTAAATGGGGTGGCGATTTGGCTTATGATGTGATTTGGTAAGCTAACAGCCGCATTGCGAAAATCGATCTAGTGTAAATCAACAACTAACACCCGGTTTTTGAAAAGCGACTAAGGGGCGTACCGGAGAATGGGCAGCAGCGTTCTCTATGCATTCCACCACCATACCATACTGCGATCGCCAACCCGCCTGCCAAGCGTGGCGATTATGGTAACCCCCCCCCCCCCCCTTTTGGGGGAGGCCTATGTCCAGCAGTGGTCGTCTTTCGGCTGAAATGATGATGATAAATTCAACTAAACAATTATATCAGCCAACTAATCTGCGCAGTTTTTCAAAAACCGGGTGTTTGTTAGATAAAGCCCGAAACAGAATAGTTAAGCCACTGTTTCGAGACACTAGTTTCATAATGCAAATCCCGCTTTAGTGAATTTTATGCATGGCAGGCGAGTAGAAGTTTTCGCTTGAGAGTGACAAAATGTTTCTGGAAATCTGGAATGCGGTAGTTGTGGCAGAGTTGAAATAAAGCAAACGCCTTCTGTACTGTTGAATCTTTCATCTTTCTGGTAATATTCAGCAGAAAACCAGTTAATTTTTAGTATGAAAGATGAAATATGTAGGTAGATAGTTAGGTACGAGACAATAAGAAACTCGCAGCATTTGCTCTAGGTTTGGGATCTGTAACCAACAGAAGAACCTTCTAATGTATCGTCAGTATTGCCTGTGGTTACAAAAGGTCCAAATCTTAATGGAAAAGACACATTACTGTAATATCCTTTCGTATATACAGGGTGTTTGGTGCATCGTTTGCCAAATGGAATTGGCCGAAAGGAGAGGTAATTTGCTATCTCTTAAGGCCCAGTAACTCATTCCTTATTACACCGGTTTTTTTTATTATGAATTTTTAATTTTTATTTAGAAAAATACAAGAACTCTGCATTTAAGTTTAAATTTTAAAAAAAGTTATGAGTATAGCCTTCAAATTTCATTTCAATTCTTATTTTTACTCTTGTATGGTTCTATGAAATACAAAATTACTAGCTAATTACATCTAGTTCCTTTTTAATACCTCACAAAGTTTTTGAAAAAAGGAAAAATATACTTAACACTCAACTTTAAATTGCTGTAAAAAAAAAACTAAAAGCGATCGGGATCTTCGAATTCTTTTAAAAAGTTCTCTAGTTTGTCCCCTTTCTAACGGTGTGCAATATACCAAAGAAAACTTTTAATAACTTCAGTAATTCGCTAAATGTGTAATCGAGACACATCAGGCTGATATTCGATATTACGGTAAGAACACTAGTTTTCACATTAATAACATTCTTCAAGTAGGTGGATAGTGTTATCTCACTCTTACGCAGTCTCTTATCTCTTTTTAGGGTTCTAACTTTCCTCGAACTTGAAATAAAAAATAAACTTTTATTTAATAAGTACCTAATTATAAATTTTGTTCAAATTGTCCTCCACTATTGCGCGAAATATTCGTTTTGTCTCGACTGTAGTGGTGTGTAAACGTAAACCAGCAAAAAGTAAACGTTAACGGGGCGACGTCTTCGGGGTCTCTAGTTAAGATGGGCGTGCCTCAAGGCTCAATTCTTGGCCCTTTCCTATTTCTAGTTTATATTAATGACCTTCCTTACATGATGGCTAACTTGTCGGATATCATTTTATTCGCTGATGACACTTCCCTTATTTTTAAAATAGATAGAAAAGATACGGATGTCTTACATGTTAACGATAGTCTGGCTGTTCTCTCGAAATGGTTTGCAGCTAATAATCTTTTACTTAATGCGAACAAAACTAAATGTCTTAAGTTTTCATTACCAAATGTACCTCAAGTGGGTCTGAATTTAGAACTTGATGGCAAAAGACTAGATACTGTTACGGAAACTGTATTTCTAGGAATTACTTTAGATTCAAAATTACAATGGGGCGCACACATTAGAGCTCTCTCAAGTAGATTAAGTTCAGCTGCATATGCAGTAAGAAAAATAAGGCAGTTGACAGATATAGCCACAGCTAGGTTAGTATACTTTGCTTATTTCCACAGTATTATGTCTTATGGTGTTCTGCTGTGGGGATCGGCAGCTGACGTAGATTCAATTTTCATTTTACAGAAGAGGGCAATCCGCGCAATCTATAAAATGGGTCCTCGCGAGTCTCTTAGAAACAAATTCAAAGAAATTGATATACTAACTCTGCCTTCTCTTTATATTTTAGAAAGTATTTTGTATGTTCGCAAAAACTTAGGACTCTTCAAAATAAGAAGCGATTTCCATAATATAAATACACGTAGTAAAAATGAAATTGTGTTACCTAAATTTAGATTAACTAAAACTAGCAAGTCATTTCTTGTAAACAGCATCCGTTTTTATAACAAGTTGCCAAAACCGGTTACAGAACTTAGCGATGGAAAGTTCAAAACCCTCATCAAACGTGTCCTTATCAAAAAAGCATATTATAAGATTAAAGACTACGTTGAAGACAAGCTAGTCTGGCAATAATTCCTTCTGCACATGTGGCTTCCCTGGCTTCTCATTAACGGCATAACTATGTAAATGTCTATTAACTGCTCTCAAATTACGATGTTTAATTTTATTTAATTATTATTAATTTTTTTTACATACTTTTTGACATAATTTCTTTATTATTTGACATTATATACTTTTTGACATAATTTCTTTATTAATTGACATTATATACAGACTCTTGAAATTTTTCACCTCTTTATTAGTGGTTTTAATGAGAATCATAACACTTGGTTTTAGTAGGTTTTTATTATTATTTTTCTTTTTTTATTATCTATCCTTTTGATAGATTCTTATTTTGTAAATGTGAGGACTTTGTAGGCCTTATAGACTTTAGATCTGTAGACCATTTTCTATTTTATCAAGTACTTGGTACTTGTTGACAGGCCTGCGCTGTCCTCCCATACCTACTGTAATCTGGAAACATTGTAAAAGCCAATTATTTTTAAAAAGAGTAACCATGGAGTTTCTTGCCGGTTCTTCTCCATAGGAAACGACCAATTGGAACCGTGCACCTAGCTTCTGACGTTTCATAAGTGCCCATGTAGGTTTATGTGAAATAAAACATTTTGATTTTGATTGATTTTGATTTTGAACGTATTTCTGCTTTGATAGTGACTTACAACCGTACGCGCTAATATGGAATGCAAACCCCTTTAGGTCTACTGCGTACCTCACCGATGTTCTAGGTAACGGGATTGACGTCACTCTGCAAGACGTCATGTTATCCCGCACGGATAGTACTTTATACAATTTTTTTTTTTTTTAATTCCCCTTGGGAGAAAGTAATGCATTCTTACGCGTATTTTGTTTGTTGTAGGTCTCGAGAATCAAGACTATGTGTCCAGTTTTGTCGTTTTTTATTACACTCGGACATGGATGATCCGAACTTTTTAAAAAGAATTTCTACAAACAGACTTACCCTAATATTAGCTCGGCTACCAATTTTCAGTGAAGACCTGTCTTTTGTTTTTCATCAAGACGGTTGTCCCGCTCATTGGAGATTAACCGTCAGGGAGTACTTGCATGTTGCATTCCCAGACTCATGGATTGGGAGGGATGGCCCTATTCCTTGGCCTCCACGTTCCCCAGACCTGACTCCGTTAGATTTTTAAGTCTGGGGACGGCCCAAAGAACTTGCTTACGCCACGGAAGTTAAGACTGGGGACGATTTAGTCCAACGCATTGAGGCGGCTTTCATCACTATCAAAGCAGAAATACGTTTACACACTAATACAGTCGAGATAAGACGAATATTTTGCGCGTGTGTATGCAATAGTGGAGGACAATTTGAACAAAATTTATAATTAGGTACTTATTAAATAAAAGTTTATTTTTTATTTCAAGTTCGAGGAAAGTGAGAACCCTAGAAAGAGATATGAGACTGCGTAAGAGTGAGATAACACTATCCACCTACTTAAAGAATGTTATTTATGTGAAAACTAGTGTTCTTACCGTAATATCGAATATCAGCCTGATGTGTCTCGATTACACATTTAGCGAATTACTCAAGTTATTAAAAGTTTTTTTTAGCATATTGCACACCGTTGGAAAGGGGACAAACTAGAGAACTTTTTAAAATAATTCGAAGATCCCGATCGCTTTTAGTTTTTTTTTTTTACAGCAATTTAAAGTTGAGTGTTAAGTATATTTTTCCTTTTTTCAAAAACTTTGTGAGGTATTAAAAAGGAACTAGATGTAATTAGCTAGTAATTTTGTATTTCATAGAACCATACAAGAGTAAACATAAGAATTGAAATGAAATTTGAAGGCTATACTCATAACTTTTTTTTAAATTTAAACTTAAATGCAGAGTTCTTGTATTTTTCTAAATAAAAATTAAAAATTCATAATAAAAAAACCGGTGTAATAAGGAATGAGTTACTGGGCCCTAAGAGACAGCAAATTACCTCTCCTTTCGGCCAATTCCATTTGGCAAACGATGCACCAAACACCCTGTATATCTCTATTGTATGAAAGCCCAAAATACGGTCTGAGGACTTCAAAGTCTTAGGGATCGTTCACACCAAACGTAATGTCAGCCGCCGAAAATGAGATAGCGTCACGCAGTTTTGATATCAAGTTTACGTTAAAACCGAACTCACAATACGTCATCTGACTTTACGTCTTTATTCATCATTCCTTTATTGCGATCGATAATCATAAAAGAATTTACAAAAATAGCTTATAGCTAGGTAAAATACTGAGACTAACTTATACCACAAATCACTAAATGCGTTTAGCGCTAAACATATTTGCTATTGTGTTTTGTTCTTTATTATAAGCCCCAAAAGCATAATAACATGATTAATATGATACTTAAATTGGGAGTCAAAACTGTCACTCCTAAATACAGATTACTCAGTGGTCTATGTGTGATTCACCCAACAATTCGTTGTAAGTCCCTCATGTGTTACAAAAACTTTGTGTATAGACGCCAGCACATCAAGCTACTAGAATCTGTCAAGTTTCTTTAATAGATTTTCAACTTTATCGCCAAAGCACAAGGTTCAAAGTTGATTGGGAAAATTTGACAGTTTCGGGTAGCTTGATGTGGTTTTTATTGTAAAAAGAAAGCTTTTAGAGGTGTCTTTATGATTTTTTTCTATCGTATCAAATACAACTAGTATTATGTTTTCAACTCACTATCTATCTAGCATATATCCTGAAGAATATCATAAATTATTGTTCTGATTTTGTTAACTGTAGTCGATCATATACTTTTATTATTACTAAAACTTGCGTTTTTAGGGTTCCGTTGCCAGATGGCAAAAAACGGAACCCTTATAGATTCGTCATGTCTGTCTTTCTGTCTGTCCGTCCGTATGTTACAGCCACTTTTTTCCGAAACTATAAGTACTATACTGTTGAAACTTGGTAAGTACTAGATGTATTCTGTGAACCGCATTAAGATTTTCACATAAAAATTGAAAAATAATCAATTAATTTTGGGGGTTCCCCATACTTAGAACTGACATTCAAAAATTTTTTTTTCCTCAAACCCATACGTGTGGGGTATTTATGGATAGGTCTTCAAAAAGGATATTGAGGTTTCTAATATCATTTTTTTCTAAACTGAATAGTTTTTACCTTTCATTCAGTCAACTCAAATATAAAAAAAAAACATTTAATTTCGGATGTTACGGAGACCGACTCGCTCTAGCCTGGTTTTTTTATTTATGTTTAGGTCCTGTAAGTCTTAAGCTAGTGTTGTTATTGGCTAGTTTTACGCACATCCCTCGCTACGCATCCTCGCTCATTTCTGGTGGAAACGCAGCCTTAGGATGGATAAATGGAATAACTTTGACCGAGCGCCATTTTCAAAAGCTAGGCTGTTAACTGGAAGGTTAATGAAGGTTGGCTGCGACATATACATTTGGTGTGAACTGTCCTTATGTCAAAGATACATCTGTCCACGTCTAAGTTATACTAAGTAGCGACCCTCGTTCACATGATGGAATCAATTTAATCAATCAGAGCTTGGGTCTATCTTGTCCTCCATTAAACATTTACTGCTGTAAGACTTATGTATAGTTGAGTATCCGTGCGGTTGAGAAGTTTTGGGTTCGACCAGTTATTTATTTCTATTGCTTTGTGCTTGTTTGAGAATAAGATTATAATCAAATAATAATAAATAATTATTATTATTATCTTATAACCATTAATTATCTCCTTAATACATCATCATTATTTTCTTCGCTCCTGTTTCATGTTTATTGTTATATGTATATTGTATATATTTATTTAGATTTATTGTATTATGTAAATGGTACACCACAGACTACCTACAGTATTTGTCTGTCGTTCCCCTTTTCAATCCATCCAAAGGTTGTCTTTAAAAGATCGCTTTTAGCGATAAGACCGCCCATTGTGTCAACCTTTGTACAGTTTCTATAATTACGTCTGTAATTAATATGGTGTACATAATAAAGAGTATTCTATTCTATTCTATTCTTTTATAATGAGGGTATTTTGCGGCAGGTTTGGTAACAATAACGGACATCATATTATACAATTTTATTTATTTGGGTCAAAAAACAGTTATGCAATACAATATTAATAGTTAGCTAAGGTATAATAGTAAACAAACGCATAACCCACACTATTATCCACGGAATCATATTGATTTTAAAAGAAATAAGGAAACGGACGTATGTATAAAGGGACAGTAAGAAAATAAAAATAAACCTGAAAAGTCACACGAACCAACTCAAGACAGCGTTCCCTATCCAGATTTATTCTGTAGTCACCAATCAGATCACACCGTAACATCAGCAAGAAGCAGTCATCGTTAAGGATAACCAGAATGTAAATCAATAGCCATTTTTCGAAGTTTGTTCTGAATAAGAGCGAAAATATCTAAATGGAGACAAGCAATGTGGAGACAAGCGATTCTAATGCATATAGAGTATATCTATTGGAACTATCAAATTAATCCTAACATCGCCATAACAATGGGCCTTATAAGAAGGCTAAAAGTCACCCAAAGGGCAATGGAGAGGGCTATGCTTGGAGCTTCCCTGCGTGATCGAATCAGGAATGAGGAGATCCGCAGGAGAACCAAGGTAACCGACATAGCCCGAAGAATTGCCAAACTTAAGTGGCAGTGGGCAGGGCACATTGCTCGCAGAACAGATGGCCGATGGGGCCGAAAGGTTCTGGAGTGGCGACCGCGTACCTGAAGACGTAGCGTTGGAAGGCCTCCCACAAGGTGGACCGATGACCTTGTGAAGGCCGCAGGAACCCGTTGGATGCGGGAAGCACAGGACCGGTTGAAGTGGAGGTGCTTGGGGGAGGCCTATGTCCATCAGTGGGCGTCTTTCGGCTGAAATGATGATGATGATGATGATCGCCATAACAAAAGTGATTTTTTTAAACAAACTAAATAGTAGTGATGGAGCGACTATGGGTTTTGTAAATCTTTAACTGGCTATAGTGACTAAACCATTCGAGATTATTGGTTGAACGTGTATGTAAATTGGGAACGTCAGTAGATATATGCAGTTTAATTTATTGCTGTATTATCGTCTCCGCCTTGTGTCTTCTTCTTCTTTGACGGCACGGTTGGCGCAGTGGTTAAGCGATTGACTGCTGCGCTGCGTGTTGCGGGTTCGATTCCCGCACGGAACAAATATTTGTATGACCTACAAGTAGTTGTTCCGGGTCTGGCTGTTTGTGTATGTGAGTTTAAATGTTTGTAAACGCACCCACAATACAGGAGAAATTTCTAGTGTGGGACAACGTTAAAAAAAAAATCTGTGGTCTTATATTTATTCTTGTGGGTTCTGACAGCAAATAGGAAATTACACAGAAAACCCCAACTCATGTTCAAGAGCACCTATACATTTTCCACGAGTCTTTTTGTAGTTCAGATTGGAAGAATTATTTTACTGGCCTAATTTACTGTAATCTCTTTAGCGTAATTATATTTATTAATTTATCCTCCCACTACGCCATACAGCAATTACACCAATGGAGCAAAAAATTACTTCATGTGCTGTTGGGGAGTTTGTTGCGTATTATTAAGTAATTATTAATAAGAATAAATGTACAAGTATATAAAAAGGAGGGGAAATAGTCATAGGGCATCAAAAAATTCGTCCGGATTGCTGTCAACAGGAAACGTGCCCAAAAGGTTGTGCCCTCCTTTTTATATACTTGTACATATTCTTATTATTATTTTAAGATTGTTAGCTCTTAAAATTATGTTAACAACTATTCTCTAAGGTCCATTCAAATGTATATTTCCAATTGTAATTAATTATTTATTTATTTAGGAATCCTTTTTATTTTATTTTTTTATTATTTAGTCAAATTAAATTAGCTAGCGATACTCCGCAACAGATGGGTATAGATATCTAAACACGATAAAACAAACAAAACAGATTTTCATGTAACAAGACATCCAGAGCGGTCGCTTTTTTTTTTGTATTTAGTTATCGATATCCTACACATTTGCAAAGTTTCACTAGCTAATTTAATTCGAAAGTAGTTTACCAAAGCATGAAAAATTTAATTAAATCACACAAAACTTGAGCCATGCACAAATAGTCAATAGCAATAAATTCTACAAAATGTGAAAAATACAATTATCGAACATACAATCCAGCGTTCAGATGGCCAGCACATCAAGCTACCCGAAACTGTCAAATTTCCCCAATCAAATTTGTACCTTATGCTCTAGCGATAAAGTTGAAAATCTATTAAAGAAATTTGACAGGTTGTAGTAGCTTGGTGTGCTGGTGTCTGTACTCACACGTCGCCGCCGGAAACCACCACTGCGGTCAGATCGCACTTACGTTTAATGGCGGGCCCACACTTGTGCTAATCAAATGGAGCAGTTTAATTGTCGTGTAATGTAAACACATTAGTAGATACCTAGAGAGATTATAGTTTCCAGTTGCAATACCAATTACATTGTACAGACGCCAGCACATCAAGCTACTACAATCTGTCAAATTTATTCAATAGATTTTCAACTTTATCGCTACAGCATAAGGTTCGAGGTTGATTGGGAAAATTTGACAGTTTCGAGTAGCTTGATGTGCTGGCGTCTGTACGTTGCAGATGAAATTATTGTGAGCTCGGTTGATTTTTAGTAGAGGAACATTTTTGTTTGTGTGTGCCTTATTTTTATCAACTGTTTTAGTTAAATTATTAAGACAACAACAGCTAACTATTAGCAATTTTACTTTTGCTTAAAAGTAAATTTTTAACACAAACAAAATCCTTTAGAAATTAAAAACCTGGTCAAGTGCGAGTCGGACTCGCACACGAAGGGTTCCGTACCTGCCACAAGGCATAAACGCCGAAAAAAACACGTTTATTGTATGTGAGCCCCTTAAATATTTATTTTATTCTGTTTTTAGTATTTGTTGTTATAGCGGCAACAGAAATACATCATGTGTGAAAATTTCAACTGTCTAGCTATCACGGTTCATGAGATACAGCCTGGTGACAGACGGACAGATGGACAGTGGAGTCTTAGTAATAGGTTACCGTTTTTACCCTTTGGGTACGGAATCCTGAAAATAACATGTATTGGCCCTTTAAGTTTAATATAAGTTGCGGGTAATATTTTGATCAAAGCGTCGGCGTCGTCGCTGCGCCGGGCGACGGCTATTAGAAAATCCAGTACTTTAAAGGATACTAGGAAATCCAGTTCGGGAAAAGGAAAACATAGAAAAATGTCGATATATATTTAGATTTCAAATCAAAGTACAACGCTGTAAGGTTGTTTTGGCTCGTGGCCCGAACCGGAACTAACACCGCCATTTTGTTTTCTTAATACAATATCTGTGGCAGTTTCACACTGACCTATAATATAGAAGTACTCTGGTCTTCATGGTCTTCACATGATCTGACCAAGATTTGATGTTTGAACTTCAAAGAGACTGTGACCTCTAAGTTTGTTTTGGTCTTCTTCTCAGAGTAGTCAGATAATAAACGCAGACCTCATCTAGCTTATTTTTGAAGTGAAAAGTTCTCTAAGCGCGTTGGGCATTTTTTGAGATGGAAAAAACCATTGAATGAGATGAGACATCATATTTAAGTAAACTAGGTATAAAATAATTAATTATTAAAATTTTGTCATTATTTTAAGACTACATGTTTTAAATATTGTTAAGAATTTTATAGTCCTAGAATTACCATTAAGTGTGCTCATGCCGCCTGTGATACAGGTTTATCCTAGTACAGGCATCTAACATTATTAAACCTTTGTGAATAATTTCTAAGACTTTATGTAATAATTTTACCAATTTTAATACTGAATAAAACATTTATTATTATTATTTATCAACGCGCGGTACATTTTCTTTGGGAAGAAATTACCTTCAAACATATTTATAAAATGACTATGATTTTTCAAGTTTTCACTTCTGTGGGCACTCCTGGTGGTCCACTGTTTTTTTTTTTTAATATGACGTGTAAAAGTGATTCCGATAACCTATTTATAGAATAGTATATAATAATACATTTCATTCATTACTTCATACTATCGATGACAAAACGAAGACATTTCAAAAAATTTCATGTAACGTGAGCGTCTAACTAATATTTTTGATAGCGAGTTTTACAAAATGCGCATACTCTCATGATAAAAATGTTCTAAATATTTCGTGTATAAACACAAAATAAATCTTATTCCAAGATTTAGACCTAAATCACCAGAGACGTACCAAAACAACACGACTGCCATTTGCAACCATATGTCAATTTAGTTCCTGAGATGGTCGAGCGGGTGCTTTGAATCGGCACAAAAAACAACTGTCATTTTTAGGGTTCCGTTGCCAAATGGCAAAAACGGAACCCTTATAGATTCGTCATGTGTGTCTGTCTGTCTGTCCATCCGTCTGTCTGTCCGTCTGTATATCACAGCCACTTTTTTCCGAAACTATAAGAACTATACTGTTGAAACTTGGTAAGTAGATGTATTCTGTGAACCGTATTAAGGTTATCACACAAAAATTGAAAAAAAAACAATAATTTTTGGGGTTCCCCATAAGTATGGGGAACCCCAAAATGTATTGTTTTTAACTGAGACTCAATTTTTTTTTTCAGCACACCCATATGTGTGGTGTATCTATGAATAGGTCTTCAAAAATGATATTGAGGTTTCTAATATCATTGTTTTCTAAAGTGAATAGTTTGCGCGAGAGACACTTCCAAAGTGGTAAAATGTGTGTGTGTGTCCCTGTAACTTCGAAAATAAGAGAATGATAAAACAAAAAAAAATATATGATGTACCTACATTACCTACCATGTAAACTTCCACCGAAAACTGGTTTGAAGGAGATCTAGTAAGTAGTTTTTTTTAATACGTCATAAATCGTAAACCGCAATTTACCTTTCATTCAATCAACTCAAGTATAAAAAAAACATTTAATTTCATAAACATAAACCTTATGCTTAAACCCGGATGTTACGGAACCCTCGGCGCGCGAGTCCGACTCGCTCTTGCCCGGTTTTTCTTATAATATTAGTTCACCGTAGATACTTGTTTAATATAGTCAGTACAATTTCACTAATGTTTGCCCACAACGCCCCCCCTGTCAAAAGATTCGTGTAGGTTTGGTTTCCACTATGCTAAAGTAGATGATTTTGTTTATTTACGACAGTTGTTTCGTAAGGGTCCTTCAGACCTAAGTGCATGATTTATCACAGACCTTAAAAGGTGGGAAAAACAACTTGAGGTAGCACTCACTCCCTACTTCGTACTTAACTTTATAAATGCAAACGTATTAGTTGAATATGAATTTCGTGTATAACGTATAGTTGTCATTCGTGGATCTTTGACAGTCGCTACAGGTCGTCAGTAGCCCGAAAGTCTGACAACCAGTCTTAACAAGGGGTATCGTATTACCCTGCACCTGGGTTGTGGAGGTCAGAGCAGTTGCTCGATGTAAAATACTGGTATTCAGCTGCATCCGATTAGACTGGAAGCCGACCCCAACATAGTTGGGAAAAGGCAGATGATGATGAATTTCCCAGTAGCCTGGATTTGTACCAGATTGATGGCAATAGACTCGCTCCCTGTTCTTCTTTTGCATGACATTGGCATGACAGTATTTCGAATATTAATAATAAATTTGCTCGAAGGCTTAGGCTAGGTCAAAAGTTAGATCTCGTTGTGTGATAAGACGGAATGGCTTAATTTCACTAGTTCTTGATATCTAGATCCAAGCCTTTATAGTTAGTTTTCAAATAATCACATATATTCATCATATTTTCATATAAATGTACCTACATATTATTATTTTAAATATTATTTTATGTCTGTGTGGTGCCGGATTTAAAGAATTGCACCACCCCTTGCTTCCCGTGGGTGTCGTAAAAGGCGACTAAGGGTCTTACCGGAGAATGGGCAGCAGCGTTCTCTATTTATTCCACCATCATACCATACTGCGATCGCCAACCCGCCTGCCAAGCGTGGCGATTATGGCAAACCCCCCAAAATTAGGGGAGGCCTATGTCCAGCAGTGGACGTCTATCGGCTGAAACGACGACATATTATTATTTTAAATATTAGCATAGATTATGTAAATATTATTAACTTTTAAATACAAATAATCACCTAATCCCAACTTTACAAAATAATATGCCCCAACAAGAAGACCTGTCAAACAAAGTTTTAACTCGTTTATCGTACAAGTCAATGTTATTATCAGAAAGTTACTTCGAGTCTCTATCTCTTGGGATTACCTGTTGAGGTAAGGGTAGACATCCAGAAAATATTCAATTTGTAACCCAACCCTCTGTAAAATGTATATTTAACTTTTGTATGTTACATAATTATTATGTAAAATAAAGCCTGTTTTTCTCGAAGGGTAAGGCAGAGATGTCTAAAGGTGGGTAGTAATTTTGTTTGAATTTTACGGTTAGAAAATAATTAGGAACAAAGATCCGAAAAAAGAAGAGTTTTCAAAAAAAAATGTTTCTTTTTAGTCTTGCTGATAATTGTTTGAAACGCAATTTGCTAATTAAAAAATCGTATGTAGGTAATTACATTAGATAATAAAATTGCCATAATGAGAGGTTTTTCTTTTGAGTATTAAAAAAAAAAACATAGTTTCCAAGAACCCTGAAGATGGCGTTGAACTGACTACGTTACTAGGTGCCAAAGACAAAACGCTTGAAAAAAAAACATTGCGTCACGTCATATACGCTCGTTGAGTGACAGTTTCGTTTGCTTTCGTTTTACGATCTCAAAATTACATCCAATTGAATTAATAGAAAAATTATGTGACGTTCCCTTCCTTGCAGTAACTTACAAAGTTCAGCGCCATCTATCCAGCGGCTAGGGAAGCGTTAAAAAAAAAAGAAAAGGAAAATCCCTCATTATAAAATTACTTTATAAATAAATTATTATTTATAAGGTAATTTTATAATTATGGCAATTTTTATAGAAATTATTCTAGAGACAAGCCGATCTTTACTCGAAGTACTGCTTACTATTTATGGTCAAAACGAAACACTCAAAAAAGTAAAGTCTGTTAAACAGAAAGATTCGCAGTAATATCCAATTCCCACCGGCCTTCTCAACATAAAACCCCTATAGCCAGCACTTCGCTGATAACACGATAAAAAGATAAAAACTGCCTTAACATGGACACGAGTATCGCCATTAAAGAACTTCGTTCGAAGATAAATATAATTTTATTACTGTAGTAAAGTGCTTATGACTATAGTCGTTAGGCGATATTCAGCGGCTGTTATGGCTGAGATAATCAATCAGATGAATTTTAGTATTTTTTTTATAACTAGCGAAGACCTTGGCTTCTTTTTTTAATCTCAGACTCAAAACCACAGCCATTTTTGAATTATTGAGGAGTCGCTCAGTCAGAAACAGGCGCGACACGCGATAAAATCGCGTTTTTATCGCGTGTCGCGCCTGTTTGTAGGAGACTTTAATGTGCTGTAGTAAGAAATTATTTTTTTCAGTGTTTCTAGCCCATCCTTCTCCATAGATCCCTAATTCGCTTTAGAATGGGCAACTAGCTTCATCTTTCTGACTGAGCGACTCCTCAATAATTCAAAAATGGCTGTGGTTTTGAGTCTGAGATTAAAAAAAGAAGCCAAGGTCTTCGCTAGTTATAAAAAAAATACTAAAATTCATCTGATTGATTATCTCAGCCATAACAGCCGCTGAATATCGCCTAACGACTATAGTCATAAGCACTTTACTACAGTAATAAAATTATATTTATCTTCGAACGAAGTTCTTTAATGGCGATACTCGTGTCCATGTTAAGGCAGTTTTTATCTTTTTATCGTGTTATCAGCGAAGTGCTGGCTATAGGGGTTTTATGTTGAGAAGGCCGGTGGGAATTGGATATTACTGCGAATCTTTCTGTTTAACAGACTTTACTTTTTTGAGTGTTTCGTTTTGACCATAAATAGTAAGCAGTACTTCGAGTAAAGATCGGCTTGTCTCTAGAATAATTTCTATAAAAATTGCCATAATTATAAAATTACCTTATAAATAATAATTTATTTATAAAGTAATTTTATAATGAGGGATTTTCCTTTTCTTTTTTTTTTAACGCTTCCCTAGCCGCTGGATAGATGGCGCTGAACTTTGTAAGTTACTGCAAGGAAGGGAACGTCACATAATTTTTCTATTAATTCAATTGGATGTAATTTTGAGATCGTAAAACGAAAGCAAACGAAACTGTCACTCAACGAGCGTATATGACGTGACGCAATGTTTTTTTTTCAAGCGTTTTGTCTTTGGCACCTAGTAACGTAGTCAGTTCAACGCCATCTTCAGGGTTCTTGGAAACTATGTTTTTTTTTTTTAATACTCAAAAGAAAAACCTCTCATTATGGCAACAAAATAATTATAGTTACAAATTATTGGTTATATCATATATTGAAACTACCCAATCTAGTGTAGATCGTCATCCGACCATTGTATGTGGGAACATACTGCCATTCTTCAGAATTTTTGTTCGTGCCATTTCGATCACAAAGGCTCCTTCAAAACGCGGAAGCCTAGTGTCAATGCGTCAACGACAACTACATTTTTCTATTCGTGATTCTTTATATTTTGTTGCCTTTCAAAATGGTTATATTTTGAGATCCAAATAACAAAGAGACACGACAGTTATTGAAAAATTTAAGGAATCACGAATAGAAAAAGAGTCGTGACAGACAGACAGACGGACGGACGGACGGACAACAAAGTGATCCTATAAGGGTTCCGTTTTTTCCTTTCGAGGTACGGAACCCTAAAAATGTAGTTGTTCTATCTCAAATCAGCTAAAAAATGAGAAAAATGAGATAGGACTTTTACTTATGCGAGCGACAAATTGTCACTAAGAAACACTTAGCGTTTGAGCCATCAGGAGCGCAGTGAAAATTACCTGAATTTGCAAAATTGAAGCTGGATTTTAATATACTGAATTTAAATAGGATTTTGATACTTCTTCGTTTCGGAGTTTCTTCTCACGGACCAGTCAACTAGAATAGTTAGCTGGCCTTCTAGTTTTGAATTATTTACCAACAATTGAATTGAAAAGTGTCTTATAAGAATCGCTTGCCGAAATAAACATTGCAGTTACAGGGTCCCATTAAAATAGATGGACACATTTTAATACAGCGCTCAGTAGGTACGTCCAACTAAAGATATCCAAGCAAAAAAAACTGATTAAACTGATTAAAGTGATTTAATTTTGACCTAACATCTTTGCATTTTTCTTTTATATTTTTTTACCATCATCCTTATTTTGGTGGTCTGAATGATTCCTAAAAGTTTGTCCATCTATTTTAATGGGATCTTACATACTGTTAGTAACCGTACAAATGGATGCAACACTAAGGAAGGACAGCATGGATCTTCGTACAATTTAAGACACCATAAAATATTTCTCTCATTTCAAACGCGGAAGAAATGTGATAAAGACGCACAATTCCCGCAAGAACTTAGAGCCAAGTTTTTAATATTCACAAGTCAAGAACGGACGGCCTTCTTTGATAAATGTTCCGCTATTTATATATAGTTCTGAATATCAAACTGTTTAACGTACGTGCAGTGCATTTATTTTATTATTTAATCTCTGGTGTTCGCGTGCGTTGGGTTCAGGAGATCAGACCGGAATAACTCGAAATATTAGTTTTTCGCGTTGTGGTAATTGAACCTTCACTGTTTTTTTTTACTTTGGTAAGTACCTTATTTTCTATTTATTATATAACCTTTATATAGATCAAAGTTTTATATTTCGATTCTTATAATTAATCGACTATTTGACAATATTCAAACAACTGATTCAATTTATTTTCTTCTTTTAATATTTTTACATAAAATACTGGACAAGAGTATAAACAGCATTAAGAAACAAACCTTGGACATCCTCGACTAATTCTTGCTAACAAAAATACTTATTAGCACTTAGTTCATATTTAGACGCTAAAAGAACCCAAAAGAGTCTTAATAAGTACGAATGTTATAACAAAGCATAACTAATTAGCAGAGATTTCCAGCATTTATCTTGGCAGTACAGACAACGCATACAAAATGCTCTAATTTCCTTGTACTAGTAGGTAATAAAAAACTCATTTCCCTCTAGCTGTGTTGAGTTTCGTGCTCGAAAAGGATACTAGGTATGATCATTTTTTATTAAAAGCGATTGTAATTAGAAGGAGATAGAAAATTACGTACTGTCACATTCATTGGTTAATGTGATTTTGGCTTTATGCTGGACTAGCTGCGCCCCGCGGTTTCACCCGCGTAAATGTTGATCCCGTGGGAATATTGGGATAAAAAGTAGCCTATATGTTAATCCAGGGTATCAGCTACCTCCATACAAAATTTTATCAAAATTGGTCCAGCCGTTTGAGCGTGAAGAAGTAACAAACATATAAACACACACACACACCCCCACACTCACAAACTTTCGCCTTTATAATATTAGTGTGATTAAGAAGAAATTGGGAATTTAAAAACCTGTTCTCACTTATGCTGCAACGTTGTGATATTTTGGCTGCATAAGCATCATCATCATCTTATAATATTCCCACTGCTGGGACCCAGGCCTCCTCTCTTCGACGGGGAATGGGCTATAATCTACCACGCGGGCCCAGTGTGGGTTGGTAGATGTTCCATATCTTTGTTCTAGGATATGCCGGTTTCCTCGCGATGTTTTCTTTCACCGTTTTGAGAGCAGGTGGTAAGTAATGAAATTATTTTCACAAAGTAAAGCGCCTGGTTGGGTTCGGACCCACGAACTACAACTCGTAAGTCCATGCCCTTACCACTGAGCCAGCACCACTCTTCATATTTTTGTTGATATGATGATAAATAGTCACGAGGATGGTTTGAGAATATAACTAACGTGGCGAATACAGTTATACAAAATAAGGCAGCTTTCCACAATCACATCACACTAATATTATAAAGGCGATAGTTTGTGAGTGTGTGTGTGGGGGTGTGTTTGTGTGTTCATATGTTTGTTACTTCTTCACGCTCAAACGGTTGGCCCAATTTTGATAAAATTTTGTATGGAGGTAGCTGACACCCTGGATTAACATATAGGCTACCTTTTATCCCGATATTCCCACGGGATCGACATTTACGCGGGTTAAACCGTGGGGCTCAGCTAGTTTCAACACTAAAGTAATCCAAACCAAACGACCAAATAATGGTAAAGTGGTGGTGGTGACGGCGGTTTGGTAATTACCAAATTAATAAGGAACACACCCTAAATTTGGAGTACGCAGTATGTTGAGGGTCAGGGAATCACTTCTGCTAGCTAAGCAAGCGCATGAGCAATCTGATGTTGAATAGACAGAGTGTTCTTAGTAAATTAGTGTTGTGCCATGGTTCTAGTGATGTGACTTGTAACTTACTAATTGTAAAATATTTAGCAACCGTCGACTATTTCTTGAGAATAATGTTACAACATATAAAGTCTGAACAAAGTTGAAAGTTCATATCCTCACGTCTATGTATATTTATTTATTTCATCCTAAGAATTATTCCAGAACAAAGAAGTTCTTCTATTTCTTTGAAATAAAACCCTGTTGATTTAACTTTCGTTACGAAGTAGCATCTTATTCCAAGACACAAGACCCGAGTCCCTTCAATTTCAAGAAAAGTATTAACCGCAGTAGAACGAAGCGAATTAGAAACCTAATCCAACTACAGAGATCTAGAAAGTTCGCTAACTAACTTTCTTCAGTCCTAGTTGGCTTAGAGAATCAAATGAGATTTTTTGCAAATTATAGATTCTAGGTTTTGTTGCCGTTCGATTCAACAGTGCGCTTTTGTACAGGGTTATTAGTAAAACATTAACAACTAAAAAAAATCAGCTGTTCCCTACATTTATGTTCGTATAACTCGTCAAAATGTAAGGAACAGCTGATTTTTTTTCGCGATTTCAGGTTTGGTCCCATAGTAAAAGTTGTTCATAATGATGAGTACAATGACCTCCTAAGAGGTTGTTAATGTTTTACCAATAACCCTGTATATGCATTAATTTAGATGTTACCTAGTTTTAGTGAGAACGAGCATTAGACTCAAGTCCTTATACTATAACATGTCACATAAAATCCTAATCCATACTAATATTATAAATTCGAAAGTAACTCTGTTTGTCTGTCTGTATGTTACCTTTTCACGCCTAAACCACTGAACGGATTTCGATAAAATTTGGCAGAGAGTTAGATTGCAGCCCGGAGAAGGACATAGGATAGTGTTTAACGACATACCTCGCGGGCGAAGCCACCGGCGGAAGCTAGTAATACATATAATGTTTGGACCCATGACCTCTGAGTTTGTTTCGGCGTTTCGTTTCAGATCCGTCAGCTAGGAAATGTCGGCGCCATCTTGTTTTATTTTAAAGTATTGACCAACAAAATGTTGACGTGCAAGTGTCTTAAATAATAAACTGGCCAAATGCGAGTTGTACTCGCACACGAAGGGTACCACATGGCAAAAACGCCGAAAAAAAAACACGTTTGTTGTATGGGAGCCCCCTTAAATATTTATTTTATTCTGTTTTTAGTATTTGTTGTTATGGCGGCAGCAGAAATACATTATCTGTGAAAATTTCAACTGTCAAGCTATCACGGTTCATGAGGTACAGCTTGGTGACAGACGGACAGTGGAGTCTTAATAATAATAGTTTTTACCCTTTGGGTACGGAACCCTAAAAAAGTTGTACTTACTGAAATAAACATTTCTTTTCATATACCTACTTATTCTTGGTTCTATTTATTTCAGCAAAAATAATATTAATTTAAAAATAATCCAATCTGTAAGAGATTTTGAAAGTAATCTTACTTTTAATACTTTGGATCTTGTACACATAAAAAAAACCTTCAAAGATGTGTTGAGCATACAGATTGGATATTATTAAATTTCGCTTTTAGAGTGTGTTTTCAGAATGCGTAAGAGAACCGGGGGTTGTGGCCTGATTTTGATGGCTTTTAAGACCGACTGTAATGTCCCAAATCTCTGTTTAAATTCTGCAGTTATCTGTCTGTCTGTATGTTTTTAACAAAAAAAATATCTATAAAATAATAATTTATTTAAAGATATTTAAAAATTTGTGTCCGGAATCAAAGGAAACAGGTTCTCGATTTGTCGTATTTTTTGACAATTTTGTTGTTGCTTAATTATAGTTTAAAAAACTGGCCAAGTGCGAGTCGGACTCGCACACGAAGGGTTCCGTACCACAAGGCAAAAACGCCGAAAAAACATGTTTCTTGTATGGTAGCCCCCCTTAAATATTTATTTTATTTTAATTTTATTATTTATTATTAAAGTTAAAATACAATTGAGTATTTTGTGAATATTTCAAGTGCCTACCTGTTGCCGTTTTTGATATCGAGCAAAAAAGAGCAAAAAAATCGCGTTTGTTGTATGGGAGCCCCCCTTAAATATTAATTTTGTTTTGTTTTTAGTATTTGTTGTTATAGCGGCAACAGAAATACATCATCTGTGAAAATTTTAACTGTCTAGCTATCGCGGTTCTTGAGATACAGCCTGGTGACAGACAGACAGACAGACGGACAGACGGACAGACGGACAGACAGCGAAGTCTTAGTAATAGGGTCCCGTTTTTACCCTTTGGGTACGGAACCCTAAAAAGGTGTTATTATAATTTATTGTAATGAACGTTCGTTCGTTTTAGATAACCTCGCAGATCACAATTCGAGTTACATACATTGTTTATTGTTAATTAAAACGGTAATACAAAGTAAGTTTTAGGTCATTAAAAGTTAAAAACCTTTTAAGACGCTGGCTTTTAGCTTCCATCAAAACACTAAACTCTTTTCCTATAATAGAACTGACATTCATAAGAGTGTCTAAGTTTACTAAGAGCTGGCTCAGAAGCTAATAAGTTTACACAAGTTAGTTACTAAAACTTTAGTTAGAAATTACTTGAAGGAAGCATATACACAGCTAATGCAGACTTATGTATGCAAAGTAGGAACTTACTCCTCTTCTTGCGAAAAATATTTATATTTAAAACTTTAGGAAATAATGTGGTTAGTGGATTTATGGACCTGCCGTATGAAGTTCCCTGTAAGATCTTACAAGTAGCTCAAACAACTTATTTTTTATTGCCTAACTAGCAGCGCCCGCCCGCATAAGTGTCGATCCCGTGGGAATATCGGGATAAAAACTATCTTATTTTTTTAACTTTCTTTTTCGCACTCAAACTATCTCTATACCAAATTTCATCGAAATCGGTTCAGCGGTTTAAGCGTGAAGAGGTAACAGATAGACAGACAGACTGACAGACAGACACACTTTCGCATTTATAATATTAATAATAATAATAAAACCTTTATTTTCAGGCTACTTTGGCCCATAGATAAATACCTTACAGACTAACATATATATGTATTATAATAATACAATGTGTGTTAGTGTATAAATTTAAAACTGTGTTAGTAAAACACTTCACTCGAGCACTGTCTTTGTGCGTTCGTATGGCACTTGTCCGCGGAAGCGACGGAACATTACACCTTGCGGCCAAAAGTCCTCTGCCATGACGAGGTGCAGGTAGCAAGTAGGTACTCGCACCACGAACGCCTTAAAGTTGACGTTGCGGCGCGATTCAAGCAACTGCACCCTCGGCCTGTACTTGATTCTTTGGCACACGTACTCCGTATTAATAGTATGTATGGATGGGTCTGCTCTTGACCTCGATCTCGCCTGATGGAAAGCGGTGGATGAAGTCTATGATGGGATGAGCGTGCCCAGTTGTTGCGTTATGGGTAACAATGTTAAGTTCTTAACCCCTATATTACTTTGTATTAGAAGAAATTGGAAGGGTGGTCTGTTTATTTACCAAGTTAACATTCAAATTAGTTCCGTAATCACTATCCGTTAATATGGAAAAGAGCTCTAACCTCGTGTTATATTTAAGACTAGCTTCCACC
Organism: Mesoligia furuncula; assembly: GCA_916614155.1. Classification (NCBI taxonomy): domain Eukaryota; kingdom Metazoa; phylum Arthropoda; class Insecta; order Lepidoptera; family Noctuidae; genus Mesoligia; species Mesoligia furuncula. The sequence continues at coordinate 2,670,933 of OU744811.1, read as the reverse complement.
AGCGGCTTTGCCCGCAAGGTATGTCGATAAAGACTATCCTATGTCCTTCCCCGGGATGCAATCTATCTATCTGCCAAATTTTATCGAAATCCGTTCAGTGGTTTAGGCGTGAAAAGGTAACACAGATAGACAAACAGAGTTACTTTCGAATTTATAATATTAGTAAGAATAGATAGATTTTAGATTCAAATATTATTATATTTAAATCTTCCACGGGCTTTTCTGGTAATCCAAGTAAAATTAACTCTAATATAGGTTGTTGATACAGAAATTAAAATTAACACCCCAATTGTAATCATTGTATCGTATAATCTTAAAACACTTTCTGCGTATTTAGCGTTTTTTTTATATACATATATATATGTGTGTATATAAAAAAACGCTAAATACGCGCATTGACGTGGAGTTGCGGACACCAGCCCGGCCGGACAGTATTACCTATCTAATATGTACAAACTTCTAATTCCTACTAATATTATAAATGCGAACGTGTGTCTGTCTGTCTGTCTGTTACCTCTTCACGCTTAAGCCGCTGAACTGATTTAGATGAAATTTGGTAAGTATAGAGATATAATTTGAATCCCGTGAAAGGACATAGGATAGTTTTTATCCCGATATTCCCTCAGGATCGAAACGTATGCGGGTAAAACCACAGGGCGCTGCTAGTACTAAATAAACTACAAATTATTCAAACAAAAATATAATATCCTAATCTAACTAAAACTATTAATGTTGTTGAATCATCGAAATACTCGTAAAAGGTATTCCCATTGATTGTCTGTCACGCATTTACTCCGCTGAAACCAACGTATTTAAATGCAATTCAAAACAAATTCTAAAGAAACACCAGCCCTGCTAACCCCTTCAAATCCTGTCCTCCTAGTAGACTAAAACGCGCGTGAACACTCCACCTTCACGCTCGTTACACATAGGTAGCCACAAATTGGCAGATCGACGTCATAACCTGAACTCGGTGAAAATATTATGTAACTCAAGTAGTTGGACGGTCGATGGAAAATATTTTCTTCGCATTTCCTTCAAGTTAATGCTATTACGGTTTAAAATTTCCTAGTTCCCCTAGTGGCTCGTCTTCATCGTTTAGAGTTGCAAATAACTATTTATTTCTGATGTAATCTTAACATCGGGCAATCGGAAAACATTATCATTATACTTAGTTAATATATTATGCTTATCCAGAAACCTCGAATGGCAAAAATTGATTTAGGTATATTCAAGGAATTAGTAGTTTAAAAAAAAAAATATTAAAAAAAATAAAAAACCCGACTGCGGTAATAAACTTAAGTTAAAAAAAAAACTGAAAAGCTAAAAACAAGCACATTTTACATTAAATAACAGTTGGAAGCAGGCGGGACCCATACCATTTTCAAAATTATATTTGCAAATTCAAATGGGTCCCGCCTGCTTCCAACTTTTATTTAATTTAATATGTGCTTGTTTTTAGCTTTTCAGTTTTTTTTTAACTTAAGTTCTTTACCGCAGTCGGGTTTTTTATTTTTTTAAATGAGATTTTTATTTCCAGCTTTTTAGTTTACAAATGTGAAAGATTTCGCAGACGATTTAGTTCTTGGTAGGTGTTTTTTACAATTTATCACTTCGAATTGCTTTTAAGTAGATATGTTGTATATATTTTTGTAATCACCTTTTAAAACCCTTTATTTTGATACCCCACTCGATAGGTTTTGAAAAAAAAAAAAATTAATATGGCGTCCAGTACTCGCCATATTGAATTTTCACTAACGTCATGTCTTTAGTGACACTCGCCGGACTAAGAGGAATCGATTAACGTGTGAATCATAAAAATCGGCCCAGGCGTTTGGTCTGTATAGTGCTTCAAAGGAACATACAAACATACATACATACATACATAGGCTGATGAACACATTACCACTCCTTTGCGTCGCGCAGTCGGGTAGAAATCAACACACTACATCAATTTGCTGCGTTATAGCTATCGTGATGACCCGCCCAGTGGTTAAGTAAGGTCTCGCCTCTTATGCACGAGATGGTGGGTTCATATCCAAGTACCAATGTGACTTTTTCAATATTCATATGTACTTTCTGAGTTTACCTTGAACATAAATGACATCGGTGAAGAAAAAACATCGTTATTATAAATGCGAAAGTGTGTCTCTCTGTCTGTCTGTAACCTCTTCATGTTTAAACCGCTGAGCCAATTTAGATTTTTGGTATATAGTTTGAGTCCCGGGAAAGGACATAGGATACATTTTATCCCGATATTCCCACGGGATTGAAACTTATGCGGGTGAAACCGCGGGGCGCACACACTTTTGCATTTCTAATATTAGTATGGATTTGAATAAATGTGTGGAATATATCGACAAAATCGGTAGTCATTTTCATAAGCAATGAATTTCCCTGACTAATATAAGACACGGCCAAAGAAAAATCATGGCGCCATATTTTTTTAAGGCATTTAGTCTGCCTTTGTACAGTTTTTACTTGTGCATAAAGTTTTGATAAATAAGTAAATCATTTTTCCTTCTAATTGGGTTTGTCTTGTGATGACGTCATCATCAATCTCTTGTCCTTACCGCACTTTATTTGGGGTCGGCGCACCTGTATCGTTAATTAGTCGTCATCTCGGTGCCCAAATTAATTTAGTTACGAAACATGTCGTGTATGACAACATAGTCCTTACTAATAGAAAAAATGTAGGCTGGCAGATTGGGTGTTGACCAGGGGCGTAGCTACCGCCGTATCAGCCATATCAATGATACGGGGCCCCCGGGCTACAGAGGCCCCTAACGTGCGTAAGCAAAAATTAGTAAAATGTTATCACAATCTCGTGCTTCCCGGGAAAAAAACATGAAAAAAAACTGTCATACGTGCCTATAGAGTTTTCACTTCAGAAATGACAGAAGTAAAAAAGCAATCTTTTTTTTCCCGGGTTAAGCGTGCGCCCAAAAGTTGGCTATATCCTACATCGGTTATTGCGGGATTCCTAATGACAATCCACGGAGAGCAATATTTACGCGCTTTATTTCTTGTTCCTCTGATTAATTATTGATTAATTAGTTTGATTTGTGAAAAGAATGAGTGAAAGGAAAAGAGATTATCCCAGTGGAGCTATGAAAAGAAAAAGTAAACAGAAAAGGGAGGAGGTTATAAAAAAAATGTCCAAAATTTCTTCATTTTTGAGAAATCTTAACCCTTCATTTGGGCCCCCTAACTAATTTTGATACAAGGTTCCTCCAAGGTACGCTACGCCACTGGTGTTGACCCAACATAAGATCGTGGGCCAAGCACCTTTGTTTAGGAAAAAAAAACTCCATTGGATAAGATGAAGTAGTTTTAATTCAGTTTGCAGGATTCGAACAAAACATAGGTACTAACTTACTAACAAGGATAGTTAAATAAAGGCTTGTTGTATATAAGCTTGGAGACCAGAAGTGTCCCAGTGGAAGTGAAACGGCCGTGACTTAGGTACAAGTTGTAGGTCGTAAGTTCAAACCCAGACAGGCGCTTGAAGGTCTCTGCACACAGCCGGCGTGGCGTGGCGGGGCGCGGCGTGGCGGAGCGGCGACGCTGCGCTGGCGCGGCGGCATCGGTCACACAGCGGGCGCGATCACGTCCCGTCCCGCCGCGCCCATTCACGGCTGTAATAATAAAAAAAAAATAATTTAAATGAATGAATGTTATTATAAATGTATATTATGAAATGTGATTATTAAATATGTGTGTGTGGTACTCCAAATAAATAAACAATAAGTAGAAGTGAAAATTCGGGCGCCAGGAGCACACACCAAACTATGCCAAGGATAGACTAACCTGCGGGAACTGGAAACTTTTAATCTTCAAGCGGGGAGTATCAATAAAAATCGACACAAAAGTTATTGAACGATTTTATTACCCGAAGGCTGCTGGTCTCAATATACAAGAAAATTCCTTTCTAATATTACCAGTTCTAAGGTGTAAAACTAAGATGGAATAGAAATTAATTTTTGTCCTGTCATTATTGCACTTTTGTCAATTTAAGTTAAGTATTATAAACCATACCACATTCCGTCGAATAAACTAACCACCGAATGGGCAAACCATGGTGATTTTGATCTTCGCGGGGACGTCAGGTGGTCCATGAAATATGTCGGTAGGGGCTAGCGTTAAAAATTTAAGTCTTGAAAGAAAGAAGAAAGTAGAAAGAAGAAACGCCTCGCGGCTGAAATCAAACATGAATAATTGTTAGCTGATGTCCAGCGTCGACAAAAATGGCGATCGAAATGTTTACGACCAAATACAAATCAACTCACCGTTTCTTTTCCAAAGAAAGTTTTTACATCATTAGATGAATTAATCCAAAATATATAAGGTTCAAAAGATCCTGAAACAAATATCGGAAACTATTAACGTCCGCCATCAAAATAGCCACGCGACGTGAATATGAAAGCACAAAGAATTTTACCAACCTTTTAAAAAATATGGGCAATCCCATTATGATGCCGACAAAGGCAAATCAGCTACCACATAATTAGGACTAGATGCTGTCCAATCGAAGCCACCACTTCAAGATTTAATTCGGAGCTCTAAAATTACTCCATTCTATGCAAAGCTTGGGTCGGAAAGTGACCTGTCAAAATCAACTGACAGCATCAAAAAGAAAAAATCAGTGTGACCACTACACGATTCCAATTCAAAAAAATGATTTTATACATGGCAACACCACCATGTTGCCTTCAAATTAAACCAAAGAATGCGCTTCATGTAACAGGCTTAAAAGACTCGTTACATTACAGCCCCTCCCGAAAATAAAAGAAAGGAACTTTCTTTTATTAGAAAGAAATCTTCAACCAAATAAACCAGTCTTAACAACTTTCTAAATCAAAAAAGAAAAAAATCATATAAGATTCAAAGTGGTAATTAATTCTGAAAATGTCAAACGACAAAATCTCAAGAATTTAATGAAAGTAAAAAAAATATGTCAATGACAAAAAGTCAAAAAAGAAATAGTGAAAAACAAAAAAAATATAAGTTATATAAACTCATTAAATGAAACGAAGAGAGAAATCTCTTAGCGCTCCAAAACTCCAAAACAGTGCAGTTAGGCACTATAGCCACTGACTAAAAATTTCAAACAAATTCGGACAATTTACCAAAACAAACTACAATTTTTATAGTGCAGTTAGGCACCATCGCCACTGACTAAAAATTTCAAACCACTTGGAACAGTACAACTTTGAGTGCAGTTAGGCACTATCGCCACTGACTACTATGTCAACCGCTTCCAACTCAACCATCTCTATGAGTGCAGTTAGGCTCTATTGCCACTGACTAACTCCGTATTCAACAATCCAAAAAATTTGAAACTCCGAACAAAAGTTTTTAAATAAAGCTGAAAGACCTTATTTAAAATACTGTTACAGGCACAACCTGCAACGAGACAAAGGAAAGCATATTGTGATCGGCTCATCACCACCGAATTCCCGAGCACAATAGCTGTAAAAGAATGTGAATGCTGTGACTGGCTCAACACTACCAATCTCCCAAACACAGACAAACACAAAAAACATTGAGATCTCCAATGAGAAATCTCAATAACAAAAAGGCGAAAGCCAAAGTTTCACAATGCGACCGGCATACCACCACCGAACTTCCGAACGCAAAGGAAAAGGAATGACGAAAGTCAAAACAAAATCTCGCATCGTGATTGGAACAACAAAGTCCAACACAATGGAAAAGAGTCGAAATCAAGGTCAAGAGCTACACCAAGATCCAAAAAATAATAAGGCATTTTGTAACAAAGGTTACAGAATGACCCTAGAAAGTAAAGTCCAGGATGAACGCGTTACTAACAAAGTCAAATCCGATCATTAAAAAGAATGAAACTTCAGTAAAAATGAGAAACAATTCTGTCAACGAACAGCACAAAATAGATTTAAAAATCGATTACTATTTATGACGAAGAGGATATAGAATGATTTTAAACTATGATAAAAAAAGATTACAAAAACTTGAAATTGAATTTAAGTTTTTAATCTCAAGGTAGAAATTACCTGAACTGTAGGGTTGTATAAGATCTTAATAAAATATAATCAGGTAGGTTACCCTTAAAAAAGAAAAATAAGATCTTAGACAATCCAACAAAAACAAACAAAACATAAAATAAGATCCTTCGATGTGAAAAATATTTGGTGTGAAAAAAATTGTATTGGATTAACCAGAATGACCTAAGTTTTATTTTTAGAATGTCTCAAATTCAACAAATTTATAAGAAGTTACCTAACATACATCTTTCAAATCGCCGATAACCTATCATCCATCCACTCGTACATCACACTGTCAAAAGCGACCTTCAACAAAATTATCAAAATCAAGACTAACACTTGGAAACCAAATTAAAATTTAATAATATCTTTAACATGATAACGTCCCACTGAACCTTTATTTACATCTTTAAAAACATAAACGTTATCTGAAACCTTTTCAGTTATTTTACATTTTACAAACTTAGGTGCAAGTTTAGCTGAAAAATATGCTTGTGCATTAGATTGAAGAAAACTTCTTCTCCACACCATATTACCCACATCAAAAGAAACGACTTTCCGACCCTTATTATAATAAGCGGCATTACGCTTATACCCCTTTAACAAGTAAGCTTGAACTTTAACAAAAATATCACTAAGTGAATTAAGAGAAACTGCATAAGCATTTCTATTTGAAATTTCTAGTTGAGATAAGTTATCAACAGAACTACTAAAGTGATGTAATGAGGCATCAAGAATAAGCTCCCTACCAAACATCAGAAAGTTAGGAGTAAACTCAGTAGCAAGGTTAACACTATTATTTAAAGCTAATTGAACATTGGGCAAAAAACTTGACCAAGTTCTATGATCATCTTTAACAAAACACGATATGCAGGTTTCGACCGTTTTATTATATCTCTCAACAGGATTATTTTGAGGCGTATACAAAGTATTATAAAATATTTTGGTTATATTAAAACCTTTCTACCGAGAGGAGGCCTGTGTCCCAGCAGTGGGAACGTTATAGGCTGATTATGTATTATGTAAAACCTTTCAAAAAATCTACAAAATGTTTTGAAGTAAATTGAGTTCCATTGTCACAAACTATTATTTTTGGACAACCAAATTTGAGAAATACTTCTTTTTCAAAATGTTTGAAAATAAATTCTCAAGTTTGAGGTTAATTATAAAAGTCAATGTGGGTATTCCCATAAAAAATTACTACGTTAATTTTATCGTTTTAAAAGTGCAATAATCACTTACAAGCAGTTTAAATCTAGATAAATTAAATGCACAATATTGTACTTAACAATTAGATTAAATTATTTACTTAAAAAGTTAAACTTAGTTTTTAAAATAACTTTACTGTTGAGAACAACAAAACGCAGTCTATGCTATACATTTCTGTTGGTTTTGCTCAAAAAAAACATGATATTAAACAAAATCATCAATTGTAAACACCAAACATTGTTTACAAAGATTCACCAAATTAACTTAAGTACTACTTATGAGTCAAAAATCAAAATAAACACAAAGTTATTAAAGTAACAATGTAGAACAAACCAATGCAAACAATAGACTCATAAGTTAATTAATTAATAGTGCAATAATGACAGTATAAAGGTACCAGACAAACCTACTTCAAGTCCCTGTTCGCAGAGCGACAATTGTAATAATAATAAAAAAAAATTAAAAGAATGAATGTTATTATAAATGTATATTATGAAATGTGATTATTAAATGTGTGTGTGTGGGTGGTACTCCAAATAAATAAACAATAAGTAGAAGTGAAAATTCGGGCGCCAGGAGCACACACCAAACTATGCCAAGGATAGACTAACCTGCGGGAACTGGAAACTTTTAATCTTCAAGCGGGGAGTATCAATAAAAATCGACACAAAAGTTATTGAACGATTTTATTACCCGAAGGCTGCTGGTCTCAATATACAAGAAAATTCCTTTCTAATATTACCAGTTCTAAGGTGTAAAACTAAGATGGAATAGAAATTAATTTTTGTCTTGTCATTATTGCACTTTTGTCAATTTAAGTTAAGTATTATAAACCATACCACATTCCGTCGAATAAACTAACCACCGAATGGGCAAACCATGGTGATTTTGATCTTCGCGGGGACGTCAGGCGGTCCATGAAATATGTCGGTAGGGGCTAGCGTTAAAAATTTAAGTCTTGAAAGAAAGAAGAAAGTAGAAAGAAGAAACGCCTCGCGGCTGAAATCAAACATGAATAATTGTTAGCTGATGTCCAGCGTCGACAAAAATGGCGATCGAAATGTTTACGACCAAATACAAATCAACTCACCGTTTCTTTTCCAAACAAAGTTTTTACATCATTAGATGAATTAATCCAAAATATATAAGGTTCAAAAGATCCTGAAACAAATATCGGAAACTATTAACGTCCGCCATCAAAATAGCCACGCGACGTGAATATGAAAGCACAAAGAATTTTACCAACCTTTTAAAAAATATGGGCAATCCCATTATGATGCCGACAAAGGCAAATCAGCTACCACATAATTAGGACTAGATGCTGTCCAATCGAAGCCACCACTTCAAGATTTAATTCGGAGCTCTCAAATTACTCCATTCTATGCAAAGCTTGGGTCGAAAAGTGACCTGTCAAAATCAACTGACAGCATCAAAAAGAAAAAATCAGTGTGACCACTACACGATTCCAATTCAAAAAATGATTTTTTACATGGCAACACCACCATGTTGCCTTCAAATTAAAGCAAAGAATGCGCTTCATGTAACAGGCTTAAAAGACTCGTTACACGGCATCCGTGTCGCGACGCGACGCTTACCGCTTTGATTCAACTCTCTTCCTATAGATTCCCAAAGTTAATTTTTAAGAACAGTGTTTTTATACTGCCTATGGCCCAAATCGTACAAACATACGTGAGCACGAACACATTCGATTAGTTTTTCGACATCCATTTGTGTAAAACAATACAAAATCACATTCACGCTCCGTCCCGTCCGTTCGTGTTCACGCCCCGCCGGCAGTATGACTACCACATACGTAAACCATAAAACACAAAGCGTCGGCGTCCCGCTACGCCCCGCCCCGCCGCTTCTGGCTTGTATTCCCGCTCGGCGCGGCGGTGGCGTGGTGCGACGGTAACCGTCGCATCGAGCGGGACGGCTCTTTGTGGCGTCGTCCGTAATATCTAGTACATTACAACTGCTCAGAGTCGCGTCGCCGTCCCGTCCCGCCGCGCCGCGCCCGCTGTGTCCAGAGACCTTTACTTTGCGTTAATTATTTCATCACCATTGCTCTCAAAACGAAAACATCATGATGCAGCATGTCCTAGTACCTAAAATTCGAAGACATATGACATCCACCAACCCGTACTGGGTCCGCGTAGTGGATTATGGCCTATTCATTCTCACAGAGAGAAGACCTGGGGGCCTTGGCAGAATCATAAAAGGATAACATTATGAATCATAATGGACAGTTAACTGTTAAGTTAATCGTATCAAATCCCATTGGTTGGCAGAATCATAAAAGGATAACAATATGAATCATAATACGGCGAAGACGGACCGTTTTTTTCTTTTTTTCGCTGCACTACGTAGAGGTATAATCAAAGAGATTGGGATTGGATTTGGATTGGATTGATTGGTATTTTAGCACAGACAAAAAAGATAACTGAAAAATCCTTCACCAATGGGATTTGATACGATTAACTTAACAGTTAACTGTCCATTATGATTCATAATGTTATCCTTTTATGATTCTGCCAAAGTGCCCTATTTAGGCCCCCGTGTCCCAGCAGTGGGAACATTATAGGCTGATTATCCTAATAAGTAATTTCGTCGTAATTTTTGAGGCTAATTAAAAAGAAAGTAAGAAAATGAAAGAAAACTTATTACTTCAACTTACCTACTTAATTACTGCTGTCTACAGCAGCCTTTCATGAAACGTGTCACACCACACCCCCGATTAAGGGGCTTACAGGACCCAAACACAAAAAACGCAAGTTTCAGAAACAATAAAAGTATATGATCGACTACCAGTAAACAAAATCAGAAAAATATATGATATTCTTCAGGATATACTCGTATGCTAGGTAGATAGTGTGTTGAAAAAATGTTTTTAACTAATTTGATACGTTAGAAAAAAATCATGAAGGTACCTCTAAAAACTTTCTTTTTACAATAAACACCATACTAATACATACTATAATTCTGATTTTTTATCAGATTATTCTACAAGCAACATACTAAAATACTAGTGTTTTAGTTTTTTAGTCCGAACAATAGATTTTTTGTAATTAAATAATTGCTTCATATTTTGCTATAAATTACTAGCGTTGTGTTATCGCGCTTCTCTTTCTTTTCTATGCAGTCCGACAGTGACCGCGCGACCATGTAAGCCCCTTAAAACAGTCAATCGATAGTCCCCGTCACGAGAAGGTATAAATTATGTAAACACACATTCACGGGTTCGCAACTTTTGGATCAAATAAAAAAAAAACAGTTTGTAATGATTTTTATTTTTATATAGGGATATAATTAAGGTAACACACACATCTAATTACTGCCGTCAGACGATTCCGAGTATTCTGTAACTTACTTCAAAATGGCGATGGCGGCCCAAATGTTTACGTTCCATGAGTCAGACGCGTTCCAGTACCACAAATCCGACTAAGTGAAATTGCTCGTTAGTTTCGTATTACACGTACGTTACATTGAGTTGATTGAAGTTAGGATTACTTATTGAACTTTAGTATAAAGTTCTTTATTTACAAAGTTTATAGCTTCTCGTGACGGGGACTTTATGCTCCTATCTTCAAGGCGGTCTCAGGTTGTTTTTATGGAAATACAAAGCTCATCGAGGACGAAAATATTTACTCTGCAGTATCCTGAAGGTAATAATATTATTAGGTGTTATACTTATCTACTTTTTCTTTTTTTATTCAGAGCTTATCTTTATAATCAGATTGTACGCTTGGAAGCTGCGGGTTAGATGTTATTGTTTTTGTTTCATCAAAGAACTGTTAGAGATCTTTTAAGTACTTTTAGGTTACTTGGAATTAAGCCTTTTTTATTATAATAAGGCGCGGTAAGAAGCAAATTTTGAGGTAATTGACGAAAGTGCATCACGGCAACAAATTAAGAGCGATGTCTTTGATGTTAGTTGAATCGAATGACCACCAAAATAAAAGTAATTTTGCATTCGAAAATAAGTGCACAGCTCCGTGGAATAATTTTGAATTTCCTTTATTGACTACATAGAAATTCTGTGTGGTGCCGGACTTAAAGAATACCACCACCCCTTACTTCCCGTGGGTGTCGTAAAAGGCGACTAAGGATCGTACCGGAGAATGGGCAGCAGCGTTCTCTATGTATTCCACCACCATACCATACTGCGATCGCCAACCCGCCTGCCAAGCGTGGCGATTATGGCAAACCCTCCCAAAATTGGGGGAGGCCTATGTCCAGCAGTGGACGTCTATCGGCTGAAACGACGACGACGACATAGAAATTGATAGCTTACGCTCAAAATTTTGAGGATTATGCGACGAAAAAAAATGTTACGATTGTTTTATAATTATACTATTTTATATTTATGAAATATTTTTGAATAAGATTTTTTTGAACAAACAGTTATTGTTTTTGTGGCTTGAAATATGTACTAATATGCCTCACTGAGGGACAAAAAACAGTATTTTACGGTGTCCTACGTTTGGGCAACGCCTTAGGAGGAATTTGAAAAGATTTAGGTGCCTGTGAAGTTATCATAACTCGTTTTAATGAGCTCTTTATTTACAAAACCTAGCTACTTATTGATTTTTGTTTGTTGGTATTCCTAAAAAGTTATTATTGAAATCTTACCATTCAAAAATAATATTACAAAACAACTTTGAGTGAATAAATTCCAACAACTAAATTAAACTTAATCAAAACCATTAAGTTACTAACTTAGAATAAATTCCCTTTCACAGAATTTCTTAAGAAAAATATTTAAGCCACTTCCGCGAAAATCCCGAAGCTCATTAATTCTTCGCGATTTAACTTTACATTAACAACACTTATTTATCCGTAAAGTTATTAAGGCATGTACCTCGCCCAATAAAACATCAATCATTTTGTGCAGTTTCAAACTGAAATTAATTCTGTGGAAGTTTGACAACAATTCGGCTCATCAATTTGTTTAGCTATTTTATTTTAAGAATTCTTGAAATAACGGTGGAGGAAATATGGGTAATTTATACTAAAAATAAAGCCGAAGAATTTGTTTGTTATTTTGTTTGAACGTAATTATCTTTGGAACTACCAGTCGGCTTTGAAAAATTCCTTCCAATTGATAGCCTAGTTCTTGAGTAAAGCTATAGGCTATTTAACAACATGCTAGTACTCTTAGGAGCTGACAACCATTAAAAATCAGCGCTGTACTGCGGCACACAAGCGGTGGGTCCCTTAACCGCTTGTGTGCCGCAATTATAGACACAATTAAAAAGCCATTGTGTCTTGCGTAGATCTACGTTCCGGCAGACTAAGGGTTAAAGCACAGCATCATGCTGAGTGGAAGCCTTCTTGTCACAGTCATGACGTGCAGACGTCGACTATTTCTGCTTTGTGCTCGTCATTATAGATATATTTTATTTTTACCGACTTCAAAAAAAAGGAGGGTTATCAATTCGACACGTATATATGTAATACTAGCTGCGCCACGCGGTTTTACCCGCGTAAATGTCGATCCCGTGGGAATATCGGGATAAAAAGTAGCCTATATGTTAATTCAGGATGTCAGCTACCTCCATACCAAATTTTATCCAAATTGGTCCAGCCGTTTGAGCGTGAAGAAGTAACAAACATATAAACACACACACACACACACTCACAAACTTTCGCCTTTATAATATTAGTGTGATTATTGGAATTGCATTATATTCACATAAGACAATCTATTAGGGCTTACAAATAAATGTACAAAATTTTATAGACGTATGTATGTGTTTGTCCACGTTTTTCTCCGCAACGACTTCCGAAATTAAAGTTATTTCATAATTTTGAGTTCATTTCTTTTTAAAGTCGGTTTAATTTTTTTAAATTACTTTTTATTTTTCCATATTATTAGAATTAACTGACCTAAAGAAAGTGGCTGGAACGCACTGGATGCGGATGGCGGAGGGCAAGGTGTTAAGGTGCAGCCTGGGAGAGGCCTATGTCAGTGAACTGCGATAGGCTGAATTGATTGATTAGAATTAATTATCTTCTTGTATGCACGTATTTCTGAGACAAAGGAACCTATTTTTCTTTCTTTCTTTTCTTTCAAAAAGGAAGAATAAACGCGTAAACGAACTACTAGGGCGGGCAGGCGATGTGAGGCGACGGGGTGAGTCGCTATGGCTAATTAATCTATATGAAAACCTGCAACTTTCTAACCTGAGATTTTTGTATTACTGCAGTCAGTTTTTTTTATTACTTTTTTTTTAGCTATTGGTACTTAAATAAAGAAAGAAAGAAAAAACGTTTATTTGCGGTAAACATGATGCAAAAAAGAACATAAACAAAAAAAATAAGAAAAAAATAATAAAATTTGTCACTTCGAATATTTTTGTACCCAAGTAACATTTAATTCGGGCTTATGTTGTAAAAAATGCCTTTAGGTTTTATAATGGTCGTAAAAAGGTTAATGCTTTACTATCTGGTCATATTAAGTACTTGAGAATGATTAATAAGTCCTAAAACTAATTGTTTATTATTACAACCTTGGAGCCGATGACAAGAGCTTAAATTAACGTTATTTTGACTGACTTGTTTCAAGAGCATATAGTCCTAGGATCTTATAGTTGTCGTAGACTCCTGATTAAGTTCTGGAAAGGCTAGCATTATTCTAAAATGAGGTCTAAAGGTTTAATTTTTAACTTTGATATAACCATAAAGTTATGGAATGTTGAAATCGCTTATTAGTAATTTCTAAAACCTACTTTAAACTTTTAGGCTGTATTAGAGTTTTCTAGGTAAACAAATTAGGACTGTGTGGTGAAAACCCAAACCAATAAGCTATTTTTATGAGCTGAAGCCATGCTTAAAGTCCTACAAGAATATTTTAAAGCTTTAGAGGAATCCTCTAAAAATGCTAGTGGTGTCCGCGACTTCAAAGCATTACGTTGTCTTGCAAAATGAACCGACACAGAGTGTTATCAAAAAAACGGAGTGGAAGTTTCAGCACTCTTGTCGAACCGTCGAACGCACGTCCTCCTACAACCAAAACTTAAAAGCAAATAATTGTGCGTAGAGGTTTTTTTCGCGACTCGCAAGTCTTGAAGGACTCTGGAGATAAACTTAAAGCTGCGAAAACAGCCTTGTCGTTTTAAGTAGGTCCGCGAGATTACCTTTAGCTCATATTTTCGTAAACAATAAGAGCTTTTAGCTGTTACAGTTCTGAAAAGGTTAATTGTAATGCTTTCTAGTAATTTCCTAACGCCAGCCATTTTCTTCACAGAAAAAAAAAAAAAAATCTAAACAAAAAGCAATATTTTAAGTCAATAAGGCACAATTAAGTAACGTGTGGTATGTGATTTAAAACATATGTTTTTATATGAATAGAAGTTTTATTTCTAATGCAACTTACTACCAACCACCTAATTTTATAATTTTTATTTCATTAAAATATCTGTCTCGTATACAGCACTATTATCCTAAAGTGTCACGATAAAGTGCCAGTCGCACAATTTTTTTGATTTTCCCTGACTTCAGCAAGCTATTTATTACTTTTTATGATTATAAGACTTACTTACATCTATATATCCATTTTGAAACTTGGTATAATGACAGGGAATGGCGCCATTATAAACAAGTATTTAAATCCACGATTGGTGTTTCTGTGTAAAAAAAATCTTACACAGAAACATTTTAAAACCTGAGAGTCCTGGAAAGGCATTTATTCATGTCCATCAAAAAGGTTTTAAGTTGTCACTGAGTTACATCCATGACTAATTTAGAACTTAAAAGCTGCCTTACAAGGTTATATTAACGTTAAATTAAGGTTGTGAAGGTTATATTTGGGTTCTGTGTAAGTAGTTCGAAAGGTTCTGGATTTGAGCTTTAGGTTTTGCTGTTGCTCCCAGAAAGGTTCTAAAACGTGGGCCCTTTTTGCACTCAGGAGGTTATTATAAGGTTAATATAACGTTATTAAGTCTATTAAGACTTACGAGCAGATGTCCATACAAAGGTTCTAGAACCTTTTCAAAACCTTTCTAAAACCTAAAATGTTACTTGGGTAATCACCTTTTAAAACCCTTTATTTCGACACCCCACTCAAATCAAAATTTTTTTGAAGACGTAGTTCCAAAAATCTGCCGTTTAACTTTTTTTCAATTTTGATATACCCAGTGTCACTCTCACAATTAAGACGAATCTAACGGCACTTCTCAAGCTGAAATCGATCAAGTCGTTTAGGCTACAGAGCGTGATAAAGAAATATACATACATACACTCGAAAAACATAACATAACCGTCCTTCTGGCGCAGTCGGGTGAAAAGTCCAAAATTAAATCCGCATTCACTTGAACCTTCACATTCAAATCACAAATTATCTGTCAACCTTGAGCGAAGCCTGCCAGTTATTAGTCGCTCACACATGAAGCTCCATGCTCAAGCAATTCACTCAATTATAAACTAATCGAACGACTGCGTCTGAGCAAGTGAGTAATTGAATGATCTCGTTATAGGGTGCAGTGGTGTCAAGGTTATTTATGGGATTAAATTTCTCGTGAAAGGTTAAATTCCTGAGAAAATATTTAGTTTTATTGGCTTTCTTTACATAAAAATGCGATACAGCCAGGTTACGATAAGTATTGGTTCTGGAGTGGCGACCGCGTACCGGAAGTCGTGGCGTTGGAAGGCCTCCCACAAGGTGGTCCGACGACCTTGTGAAGGCCGCAGGAACCCGTTGGATGCGAGAAACACTGAACCGGTCGAAGTGGAGGTGCTTGGGGGATGCCTATGTCCAGCAGACGTCTTTCGGCTGAAATGATGATGATGATGCGATACAGCCATTTACAATTTCTTTCATCTACTTTCACCTCGTTGGTGTAGCGCTACTTCTGATCTTGAGGTCCTGGGTTCCATTCCCTGACGGGGAAAGTATTTTTGGGTTTTTCCACCAGGATTTTTTTAGTAGCATCCCGGAGTCTGAGTTTGTGCCTGGTTGATGGTAATAGGCTAAAAATCGCAAAAGAAAATCAGCTGAACCATTTTTTTTTTTTGAGGGGTCATCAAATGACCCCTCCGGCTCTGGGTGGAGCGGAAGGGAGTGTGAGTCTCTTACTGACTAAAACCTACCCGTGTTCCTTGCTAAGCCCTTTATGTTCTGGGGTAGCGGTAAACCCTTTCGGACAATCCCGCTGACCCGGCAGGCTTCGGCCCTTCGCTGATGCTGACATCTCTTTGAGGCGCGCGTGGAACACGTACGCGCCGTCCGGCATGGGCCTGGTCCTGATTGGACGGTGAGCTACCCATTACTCTCTGTCCGCAGGCTCGCGCCTACGGTGGCCGGGAATCGTAAGTTCCCTTTGATCTAGTTATGCGAACATAACTTAATGGAGCAGCTGATTTTTTTCGCGACTTCAGTTATGGTGCCCTAGTCAAAGCTGTGTATAATGATGAGTACACCCTCTAAGAGGTTTTTAGTTATTTCAATTACACCACGTAAAACACAGTCAGCAAGGTGGTACCTATCTACATATTATTATATCCATCACTACTCGTAGAGACTATTTTAATGGTGATAAGGTTGTCAGACGAAACGGGTTGGCAAGTAATATTAGACAATCAAGAGCCAAACCACAACTCCTTTTAGTGCTAAATGAGTCTCACAGTGATCAACGGAAACTATTACTAAGACATAATGGCTTAAGAGTTATGACTGAAGTGGTGATGTCACGGCTACGTCTGCTACGCCGTCGTAGCTATTTGCTACGCAATCTGCTACGCAATCCGCTACGCGACAAGTGTTCTTAAATTGTTTTCGATCTTTGGTGTGTATTTAAAGAGTATTTTTGTAGTGATTTAGTAACAGCTGTTATAGCAATAGCAAACCACGTTAGCCATTTATCTAATTACTAATTTTACTAAAGCTTTTTTATTGCTGAATGGGCCCACTCTTGACCTGGATCATGCCTGATGGAAAGCGATGTATGATAATATCTATGATGGAGCATGAGCAGAAGATGCCTAAGGCACTGGAAATCCCACGCATCGACAAAACACAGCAGGATGCTTGAAAACTCCGGTGGGTAATACATAAAAAAAAAAGTTGATATAATATATTAATATAAAAAAAATTATATAATATATTTTTTTTTTTTTTCAAATATGATTCAAAAGACAAAAAGAACTGAGTTCAGCCTCCACATTTCCATCTTCTATACAATATTCTACTAGGTTTTATTAATAGAAATATTTAGTGCCAGTTTTAATTAAACTCTAGCAAAGCCAATGTTATCCCACAAATGACTTATTAATGTGTTCCCACAACATGCGGTTTTTAATGGTGTTTACAAAGTAACCGCTTCAAGCGCTGCGATCAATTGAAGCATAGAGATTTTATCGCTTTATGCATTGTCGCAAGGACATCGACACACAACCTGTTAACAAGGATTCTTCAGTACATGATTCTGGACCTCCCTACATTAAAATAAATAATTTTAAAACTATCTACATACCTACAAATTTGTACGGAGCCCCCGGTGCGCGAGTCCGATTCGCACTTGACCTTTGTAGGGTTCCGTACCCAAAGGGTAAAAACGGGACCCTATTACTAAGACTTCGCTGTCTCTCCGTCTGTCCGTCTGTCTGTCACCAGGCTAGGTATCTCAAGAACCGCGATAGCTAGAGAGTTGAAATTTTCGCAAATTATGTATTTCTGTTGCCGCTATAACAACAAATACTAAAAACAAAATAAAATGAATATTTAAGGGGGGCTCCCATACAACAAACGTGTTTTGCTCGGCGTTTTCGCCTTGTGGTACGGAACCCTTCGTGTGCAGGTCCGACTCGCACTTGGCCAGTTTTTTTTATCAGCTGTTTCCTAGAAAGTGCAAACCTACGCGGTCAAAATATAAGGAACAGACTAGCTGCGCCCCGCAGTTTTACCCGCATAAGTGTCGGTTTCGTGGGAATATAGGGAAAAAGGAGTCTATATGTTAATCAAGGGTGTCAGCTACCTCCATACTAAATTTTATAAAAATTGGTCCAGCCGTTTGAGCGTGAAGAAGTAACAAACATATAAACACCCACACACACACTCACAAACTTTCGCCTTTATAATATTAGTGTGACACTGTTCAATCAATGTGCCTAGCCTTTTCCAACTAGGTTGGGGTTAGCATCCAGTCTTACCAGATGCAGTTGAATACCAGTATTTTACATGGAGCGACGGCCTATCTGACCTCCACAACCCAGTTACTGGGTAATAGGTACGATACCCCGTGGTAAGAATGGTTGTCAGAGAAGATCCACGAATGACAGCCGAGACCAACGGCCTAACGTGCTTTTGACGTCACTAGATATACGCAGTTTAATTTATTGGTGTATTTTTGCCATCTCCACCTTGTACGAGTATATCAGTTTGCTTTATTTCGTGAAGACTGTTTTGTAGGTAGCTACAAACTACCATACCTACCTACATCTTAAACCCAGTTATTAATTAACACTACAACAGATAGCTTACAAGTTCTCGGCTTATATCAAAGTCTAAGTTAGACTTGTCTTCACCGTAACTTAGTGCATACAGCAACCACACAATGAGGCAAACTCGAAAACCGTCTCAAGTTGTATGTAAGTGCTGCTAACATGACAAGATGAAACTGAACCAAAGTTACATAATTAAGTATTGTCAAACTCGTCATTGCAGTACCACTTTTGACATTTGTTTTTAATTTAAACTCTAAAAAATATTTGTTTGCAAAGAGTGCAAAAAATATAACAAAAAGTGTAAAAGCTAAAAAAAATCCAAGTTATAAACGTGTAAAAACAACTGCCAGACAAAGACGGTGCTGTCACAGAAGTAGGGCCAGTGCTCGTTCAGACGACACGCGCCCGCCAAGCGCACGCCACGCGTGCCAGCACCCGCGTCTAACTTGCTTTGAAAGTTGTATATTATAATTTGATCTCAAATTGCATTTATCGAAGTCCAACCGCACACGCCACGCGACCGCATTGTGCCTGCCTCGCGCCCGCCTCGCGCCCGCCTCGCGCCCGCCTCGCGCCTTCCTCGCGCCCGCCTCACTTCCGCCTCACGCCCGCCTCATGCCGAAGTAAAGTGAACGAAGTAGTCCAGTAGCATGGTATAATAATATACTCCGCCAGGTATAGCATTCCGAGACACATTGGTTACGTGGGAGACACAAGTCTACGTCATCACCGCTATTGTTACCAAGTGTGTGATAATAACTCCCTAACCACCTTTATTGCCTGTGCAAATGCGATAAAACATTGAGGTTATAAGTAACAATTACGTTGATATACGTTTAAATTGAATTGTTTCCTTTGATTAGACAAATGCAATGACAATTTAAATGCTTTATATTTTTTTTAACAGAATGGTGACTGAAAATGTTTCCATAATTCGTATTTTGTTGCAATAAAGTGGCAACTGGATAGTGACGTAAGCATGTGTCTCTTCCGGAATGCCAGACCTTGTTTTTTTAGACTATGTCCAGTAGTATAAGCGGGTGCGAGGCGTGCGCGATACGTGCGCGTGGCGAGCGCGGTTGTAAGGTGAGCACAACGCGTGTGCGGGTCCTGTGCGTGGTCGGCGCGGGTTATCTGAAAATGTCCTTACAATTATGTAACTTCATACTAGCGCCGGACATTGTCCGTACCGCGGGACAACATGGCAATAATTCCTTCCAAAAACTTTTAAAGCGTGTAGTTTCTTTCATATTTCCATCGATTTCACCGTTTTTTTATTATTTATCTCATTTTACTTTGCCTTCTTTGAAATCACATTATTTGTTCAAACATTTCATCCTCTCAGTTGAGACAAATTTTGATTTTCCTACAATCGTGGGAAAATCAAAATTTGATTTATAACAATAAAAAATAATTGTGTCTCAGTCACAGTTGAGCTCTTATTTTGGTCATAATCCATATTTCCAGTAAATTGAAACTTTTCTAACGTTGAAAGTACTAACTGTCACATTGATATACCTTGTCGTTTTGAGACGTGCAACTTGTAATATTTAATCATATGGTGGTAAAGGATTTGCGAGGTTGACTACATAATACTTTATAAATTATAAAACCTATTTAAGTAATCAATTGAAGTTATTAATCTTAGATTGGGACGCGTGTTAGATTACAAAAACAAAACAAAATTGAGCCATATCTTAAATGGATGCAAAAATACTAGGTACTCAAATTTTTTTTATACGATGCTTGCTGAAGCAATTTTATTTAGAGAAAATGTAACTAACTATTTACACTAGATACTTAATTAAATGACTCTGCACTCACTAAATATTATTACAGAACTACTTAACAAATAGAACTTAGTAATATGATTGGAATCTGTTTGTCTGTACTCTTTATTGTAGTATTTATTATTCAATAAAGTGGTAACGAGTTTTTAATACAGGTAAACAAGGTATTTTTCTTATCTGTAAGTAGAGTTGCATGTAAGGTTGAAATTATGCATATTGTTGTTATTTTCACCACTCTTTTTACCTGTTTAAATCTTCCGAATGTTTATCTAATCCCCCTTATTGAAGAAACACATTAGGAATATTTTTACGAAAAAGCTTTCAATTTTATTTTGAGGTAGTAAACCTGTTTCATTTGTAATACTATTTCTCAATTAGCTTACGAACAAACCAATTATTAAGTTAGAAATCATGAAAATAGTCGAATCACTCGATAATATTTTTTCAGACTAACTTCAACGACGTTTTTCATCGCCCATCACTATTTATTTACAACAGAAATCCACAAAATGCTTGTGATCACTTACATTTTTGTTACTAAACTACATCTTTGGAGCAGTGGTGGCCCACACTTACGAGTTGTAGATTGTGGGTTCGAATCCAGACAGGCGTTTTACTTACTGCTCTCAAAATGGTGTAGGAAAACATCGTGGCGAAACCGGCATGTCCTAGAACCAAAAATTCGAAGACATGTGTCATCTACCAACCCGCACTGGGCCCGCGTGGTGGTGGCCCGTCCATTACGGCCCACTCCCTTTCACAGAGAGGAGGCCTGTGTTCCAGCAGTGGAATCGCTTATAAGCTTATTAAGTAGAACTACAACTTTATCACTAAACTTGTAAACATATTATTATGAGCTTAACAAAGTCCTCTTAATATAAAATAACATCATTTGCGGCGACAATGACCACTTTTTCACATTAATAATTAACTATCTATACCGAGGGGCCCGTGGCTATATAATAGCAGCCGCACAGGTCGTTCGATCAGGTTAAGCTACGCTTGCCGCGGTTGGTCTGTGGATGGGTGACCATCTCTACATACCGAGACCCCTCCGAAGCCGTTGGTCCCGGCTTTAATTCGTAGATCTTTGATAGTCGTTACACCCGTAACGACTATCAAAGATCTACGAATGAAAGCCTTGGTTGTCAGACTTTCGGGCTCCTGACTACCCAGTCAGGAGCCCGAAAGTCTGACAACCAGTCTTACCAAGTGGTATAGTATTACCTAGTAACTGGGCTGTGGAGGTCAGATGGGCAGTCGCTCCATGTAACATACTGGTATTCAGCTGCATCCGGTTGGACTGGAAGCCGACCCCAACATGGTTGGAGAAAAGACTAGACAGATTTATTTATTTTGTTAGGGAAAACAAACAATTGTACATTATGTAGTACATCTAAGATTAGATACATTAGAAGTGGGTAAATGTACAATCTACAACGTTTCCACAGATTACCTAGGTTAATGATACAGTGAAGATACAGATAATGATATAACTATCTACAGGGTTATTGATTTAACATTAACAACCTCTTAAGAAGTCATTATGCTCATCATTATGTACAACTTTTACTATGTGACCATACCTGAAATCGCGAAAAAAAATCAGCTGTTCCCTACATTTTGATGAGTTATACGAACATAAATGTAGGGAACAGCTTAATTTTTTTCGCGATTTCAGGTTTGGTTCCATAGTAAAAGTTGTTCATACAATGACCTCTTAGGAGGTTGTTAATGTTTTTCCCAATAACCCTGTATACTTACCTATGTTTGCCCGTTTGTTTACAGCGGTTTGTGATTGTCAGTCTGTGGTAATGTTAATTGCATTAAGCATAGATCTCTGTCTACACTTCGTAAACATCTGTTGACGTCTGAACTGTCCTGTGTTCTAATTAAACCAGGTTACAGTCAGATATTGGGCATAGGGCTTGGCTTGGTTGAATGGATGACGGGTGTAAAATGGCGCTTAATAAAGCCGAGAGTCCTATGTACTCCCCGTCATTGTGATCATTTGTTTGCGCTATAGGTACCTGGGACCCTTCTAATTACGGAGATATTGAATTTACTCTTTTTAACACAAATTTTAAATGTTATAATTTAACTTTAAGGGTCATACAGGATGTAAACACAAAAAACGCAAGTTTTAGAAACAATAAAAGTATACGATCGACTACAGTAATCAAAATCAGAAAAATAGGTATATGATGAGTGTGTTGAAAACATAATACAACTAATTTGATACGATAGAAAAAAATCATGAAAATACCTCTAAAAACTTTCTTTTTACAATACACAATAAAAACTATACTAATATACATACAATCATTCTATTTTTTTGTCACATTATTCTACAAGCAACATACTAAAGAACTAGTGTTTTAATTTTTAAGTCCAAACAATAGATTTTTTGTAAATCTTTTGCAATATATTACCAGCGTTGTTTCATCGCGCTTCTCTTTCTTTTCTATACAGTCCGACAGTGACAGCGCTTTAGGTCTTGTAAGTCCCTTAAATATATATAAATATGTCTGGACTTTAAAAGAGACTGTGACCTCTGAGTTTATTTCGGCCTTTCTTCTCAGAGTAGTCAGAAAGGAAACGCCGACCTGATCTAGTATAAAAAAAACAAGATTGACGTGTAAAAGTGTTTGTACAAACCTACTTATAAAAATAAAATCATATATCCCCACAACTCCTGTACCTACCGCTGAATACACCCAAAAGGACGATGATTTGCGTGCGATATATTGCCTGCTGCCGTAAACTGCGATTTTTCACACCAAAAATTAAAGTCATAAACTAGCAATTGTTTTTGCTGTGTTACGTACGTGTACAGAACGCGAATATGAAGGATAGGCATGTGATGGGTCTTTTCACTACCTTTAACTCAACAATCAGGTTTCCTTGGTAGAAACATGAAAGTAGCTAGATCCAGAACTAATGATGTAGTTCAGCTGATCCAACAAATCATACCAGAAACCCTCTTTACCAGCAGAAGATAGACAGCGTCTCTGGAAAGTAGATTTTTATAACGATCCACAAACTGGAAAAAGATTAAGGTAATAAAATCTGCTAACTGTCGTCCCTACAAACCCATATGCTGCATAAAAA
Source organism: Mesoligia furuncula (assembly GCA_916614155.1). Lineage (NCBI taxonomy): Eukaryota > Metazoa > Arthropoda > Insecta > Lepidoptera > Noctuidae > Mesoligia > Mesoligia furuncula. Next base: position 2,647,361 of record OU744811.1, on the reverse strand, counting down.
GAAACCAGAATGCCAATTCTACTAATTTGAAACGTTCAAAATCTAGTCTCAGTCTCATCTCGGCGACAAACAAATGTCAAAAACTTGTCAAAATGTAGGGAAATTAAAGGTAATTTGGACAGATTGAGACTGAGATCAGACTGTGAACGCTCTTAAAATTAGTAGAATTGTCCCTCAGATATCCGATATTCAACAGAACGAGACCTCAGTTTAGGTTAATAATACCTTCAGATACTTTTTTTAAGTAGGTATGTAACCTAATTTAATTTATTAAAAGACAGCTGCGCCCCTGAAGAAGTTTACGTTTCAGGTATTATCAAGCGAACAGATTTTTAATAAAAGTCCTACGATCCTTCATAAAATAGAATTTCCTTTATACCTAAAATGTGTCACAATTTTCTACCAAAATCCTTACATTGTGCCCATCATTACATTGTAACATGATTGAATATTCTATCCTTAGAAGCACTCGATGAATACGGAATTTCATAAAACGCTTTTCCATAATGTAACTGTTAGAAGTCATTGATGTGTGAAGATGATAAATAGAAACCCCAATATGTGTAAATTTTGCGAAAATCAGAGCACGTATTTTATCTTAGGCAGAGACGGAAGTCTCAAGTTGAGACTCGTAGCGACACCTAGTGAGGAAATACGGCAACTGTTAGAGCGGTGGTTGTGAGCGCCATCTATCGGTAATAGCTGAATGCCGTATGTTATCACGTTGCGGTGGGAGCCTTTTTGGTTCTATACTTTTTCTCTTCTCGCACTTTATGGTAGCGCTAATGAACCAGGAACAATGTCCTCTGCAATGAAACAAGACTCAAGATCACAATAATTACCTTCCTCAATTTCAAATCTCTCTAAAGCTCAAAGGTCTGCTGTTTAAAATCTCAATTACGAGTTTAATCGCGTCTGTACAATAAGCCTTGCAATTTTTATATGAATTTAAAATAAAAATCCCATGTAAATTTAATAAATCTAATTATATTCTATTTCATTTAAAATTTTCCTATCATTCTTTATAAATAACTACCTACGCCATCTATTGCAGGCCCGTTCGAAACTTCCGAAGAAGCGGCGCAGAGTGTTACCGGTCGAGCAGCCGAGGAGGAAACGCGACGCTGGCGCCTCCAATCGCCGTGTCAATGCGGTGAAACATCCTGTTGTACTAAAGGACTTGCCTCCGGGTGGAAATAAGTTTGGTGAGTTGATTTTCCCTGTAGTTCTGTTTTTTATACGGAGATGTCGCTGAGAGGAGCCATCTTTTAAAATTCTGTATTCAGTTTAAATTTAGGTATGTATTTGTTTAGGCAATCAACAAACAAAATGTATGGCTTATTTCTAAAGATTTTTTTCTGCTAGGGGAACTGTGACAGAAAAGTTTAAACTTACACATTATTGTTAATAATGTTGCTTTACTGCAACACTAATATTACTTAAAGGAAATATGATCATTTACTACCTTTCGTTTCGCTGAACGTTATTGTGCAAGTTACTTAACTAAGCATACCTACATAATATATTTCTTTGTTTCCCAAAACTCAATTTTTATTGAGTATAACATAATCATGTTGTTCAGTGTTTTCACCGAACACCTTAGTTAGCAACTTTAATACTTATTATTTTATATTAGATATTAGATTCAGTGCACTTTTGTCTAACGCGTTACCCGGGTGTATTCAAACATTGCATCAACATTTTACACTAAGAACAGTTTGAGAGTGAGTCAATAAATAGTGTTCAACATAAACATTTGTTTCTCCTCACAAACATTGGGCCCGCGTTATGGATTATGCTCCACTCCCTATTACAGAGAAGCCCTGTGTCTCAGCGGAAACGGGGAAATGTTGACGTTAATTCAGGCTTATTATGCTATGGTATTCTCTTAACTAATTTATAAAACGCGGCCATTTTCAGGTGTCAACGGTATGAACATGATCAGCATAGCACTCCAGGGTCCAACAACCAACCTTCTCCGGCCACCAGCCACGGCAACCCTGCCTCTTCAAGCGAGAGCACCAATTGGTAATTCCCATATTATAATGTTCCAACCATAGCACAGACTTGATACTGTTTTCAGTCGATTTCGAAAGAAAAAGCAAGATGTATAAACGGAAAGTAACTGTTGTAGGGAATTCCTTATTCTTGCAACCATTACCTCGAGATGATTATTTAATAAACTAACCAAAACCATGTAGATTAAAATTCCTTAAGTAGTTACATTTTATCATTCCTAAACCTTCCAGTTTCCAAATTCACTGTAGTAATGACGAAATTCTCTATTTCCAGTCGAGAGTCCAGTAATCAACACGCAGTCTGGAGCAATATCACTAGCGTCTCTGCAACCGCCTCTAATGACCGCCCCGCCCCTGCAACCAAGACCTGCAACCACCGGATCCTTAGACCTCATGCTGCCTTTACAACCCAAGCTACTGCCAGGCTACAACCTACAATCATCATTCTTATCCAACACCCTTTCAACAGTCAGACCACCAGATATAGAAAAGAAAGATGACATAATATATAAACCAAGTATTGAAGTTATTGTAGGAAATAAAGAAATAGAAGACAGTGATGCTCTCGAAGAATCTAATAAAACAGACCAAATGATTTGTTACAGTGAATGTAGCAATCATAATATATCTGAAGTAGTTGATAATGATAATGTAATTAAAGATGAGATTAATTCTAATTTAATAGACACTAATAGTTCAACTGTAAATTCAAATGATAACGATGATAGTCCAAATAACAATTCTTATTAAATGTTAATTGTAAATGTTTCTAGCTGTGAAACCCCGATAGGTAACAATGTCTCCCATTAGATTTTATGGATCTGTAAAATAATGAAATCTCTTTTCTTAGATTTTTCTAGTCAAAATATTTGTGTCAAATCTGAAATATTAGGATAAGTCACTTGGAATATTTTTTATTTATTGTTGATGGGAATGTAAAGGTGCTATGTGGATGAAAATTTAAAAGCTTGTGTTTTGAAATTCATAACATTTAAACTTTGGAGAATAATTCCCTCTACTTCTTCCATTACAAATCACTCATCAAAGACGTTTTCGATATTGCTTTACCTCGATGTTATTTTCATCCATACAGCATTACACAATATGTAAACAATTGGACAGCTTTGTTTGGCTGTGAGCGATTATGTAGACTAGTCAACTCAACGACCAAAACTAGAAATTCTAGTTCATGTAGTTTACTGTGGAATATTATGTATATATTTTGTAAATGGAAGACACGACAGTGATTGAAATTGTAAATAGACTTCAATATTCTTCCTTTTTTGCCAAAAATATTATGAAATTCAACATGAGCGTTGTAAAGTAAGAAGTGATTAGTTTGATTGTTTTTCTATTTCTTATTTCAGGTGCTTAGTTAGGCTCATAAAGTTTCCGCTGTGTTCAAATTGCCCTAGAAATGAGTACGTATGGCTTTTGTTTTTGAAGTCCATAAGCATAAGCGAAAACTAAAGTACCAGTTTCAAATTTAATTTGAAATTGTGTTGCTGTACAAGTATATACAGTCCCGTACAGAATCATGAACCATAAATATGTCTCCTAAACTTTATCTCCAAAAATCATACAAATATTTGCAAACTTTTAATAAGAAAAGCGCCAAAAATATGCCAAAAGAATCCCTTTCTGAATCTCAGCTGTGCCAAACAAAACTTTGTAGATAATTAGCTGTAAAATAGGATGTAATTAATGATGGCTGTTTGAAGTTATACTAAGATGAGGTTGAGATGTAAAATAGACGATATATGATGTATATTCCTGGCTATGTTGTCAATAAGAATGAGTTTCGCTGTGAGCTGATTTAGTTTTCGACGAGGTTGAAACACTATAAAATATATGACAGGGATCTTATGTAGATTTTTTCAACCATGTTTATGAGTAACTATAAGGTTTTTCACATTTACTTTTACGACACTTATCTGCATTGAGTTCTTGCATGCCATCATGCAAAACAAAACAATACATTATTAAGATATTTTTAAGGAGTCATTCCTATCTTGCTTCCATAAGCAAGATAGGAATGACTCCTTAAAAATATCTTAATAATGTATTGTTTCGGGGTTCCTTCTATTTGGCAGAATCTTGATACTCCGATTTTTATTTGGCATAACTCACATGGCATAATCTTATTTAATCGAATATTTTTAAGGCATAAAAATTATTTAGCATAACTTTTGTTTGGCAGAATATTTACGTGTCCGAATTTACAATGGCATACTTTTATCTTGGCAGAATTTTGTTTCGCATAATTACCTTTGCCATAATTAATATTATGCATAATTTTGTTTAGCATAACATTTATTTAGAGATACGATTATTTGGTAATTTTGTGACAGAAACGAATCGCTGCGAAACCGACTTTACGCAGTCTTGTCTGCCCTACCCCTAGAGTGTAATTTAAACCCGCGTAGGCGCGGAGGGGTAGGGCGGCCCGCGAGCTGAGGAGCAGGTGGTTTGAAGGCCCGCCACCGCGGCTGAGGCTGGCCGGCGAAGCCGGCCAGCAAGCCGAAGCTGCGGTGGTGAGCGTTAAAACCATCTGTGACGATAAGCTCGCGTGGCGCCGCCCAAACCCCGCAGCGCCGGAGCCGTGACAGAAACAATGCTTGCTGCATGTTGCATGCCTGCTTGCATGCTGCATGCCTGCTGCATGTTGCATGCCTGCTTGCATGCTGCATGCATGCTGCATGTTGCATGCCTGCTTGCATGCTACTTGCATGCTGCATGCATGCTGCATGTTGCATGCCTGCTTGCATGTTGTATGCCTGTTTGCATGCTACATGCATCCAAGCCGACAATATTTTTGTAATTAGCATTTAGGTTAGGGTAGGTTTTTAATGACTATCGATATAAAATGTATGCTAAAAGACGATTCTGACTGTGAATTTTCTGCGATATGATGGTTCTGCTTTTTAATTATTATGGATATAAACATTATGCCTAAAGATGATTCTGACTAACAAAATTATGAGTTTTGAATGTATGACAACTGAGTGTATGCGAAATGATTTTCTGCGAAATGAAGTTTATGCTATCTGTTGTTATGCAAAACAATATTATGACGTAAAAAGTTCTGCTATAAAAGGTAGACCCATTGTTTTGACCTTACTTACGGACATTTTAAATTGAATTTTCGATGTATAATCAGTCTATAAAGTTCTCATTGCTGGAAGACAGGCCTCCTCTATATGAGAGGGAGTGGGCTGTAATCCAACACGCGGGCCAAATGCGGGCTTGTGGATTTTCGATGAAATGTACATAAATTAAGAAAAAAATATTTGTGTCACAAGGAATTGTGAGAAAAATTATAATTCGTTATCGTTTTGCCGCTGCGTGGCAGCGTTATGGCCTAAAATGAGATGTGACGTTACAAAAATTGCAACAAGTTGTTTTTTCTTATTTTATTTTGTATTTATTTCTTCTCAATGTAAAACTAGCTCGGCTCACAGTGAAAAAAAGTTGTATAAAATTCCCTTTAACATTGTTAGTAAACCAAAATATTGTTTAAATCTAGAATATTTTTCTAATGTTATCTTTTTTAAATTATTTTTACTGGTGATCGGTTTTATTTTGGCATAAGTCTTATATTTTGTATATTTAAAATAAATTAAAAACGCGTACTAAAATCAATGTTAAAAGATAAAATTGTGATATTTCTTAAAACAATAAGGATAAAAATTCGGTTTAAAATTGGTAGAATTATTAACTTACCTACGCTACTTCGTCGAAGTAAATTTTTTCGTTTATTTGTGTTACTAAAAAAAAAACTTGTCAATATTACGACGTCAATCAAACTTATTTTAAAATTGTTTAGGTTAAGTACATCATAATTGCGTGTTTTGGATAAAATTTCCCAAGACTAAATATTGAATGGTGACGTAAGCAGAACTCGAGGCAATAGCGATAGCGAGGATTAAGTACTTGGGGACAAAGCACCCGTCAATGGATCAAAGTGGTAGTTTTTACTTTTAGTTAGTTATTCTAATTATGCTATAAAACGAACTAAGGTCTTCTAAGTATGTATAAAATGATTGCAACTTTGATTTCTGCTTATAAATGTCCGGAAATTTATTAAATAATAATACATTTGAAAATGATGAATTAATTATTTTTATTTGATATACATATGTATTGGTTGGTATAAGTTGCCAAATTCAAACTGATCGACAAATTATTGTTTTCTGTGCCCCTTAATTTATTGTTTAAATAAAACGAAAATCAAAACTTTTTTGTGTACTTATTTTTAACAAGATATCTATGCATTTTGGTTCAAGGACATGCCGGTTTCCTCACGATGTTTTCCTTCACCATTTAGAGAGCAATGGTGATGAAATAATTTACACAAAGTAAAGCGCCTGTTACGATGACATGTGACATCTACCAAACCGCACTGGGCCCGCGTGGTGGTTTACGGCCCACTCCCTCTCACCGAGAGGAGGCCTGTGTCCCTGGGGCAGTGTAAACATCATAGGCTCATTATGCTTATACAGATAAGAATAAGCATAATCAGCATATGATGTTGCCTATGTAGTAGTTTTTGATGTTGCCTGTTGTGTAAGTAAATACCTAGGTACGTATTTACTTGGGTAAATCTAATTAGTTCACCACAAACTCAAACTCAAAGCATTTATTTCAATTAAACAATTTACACGTACTTTTGAATTGTCAAGAAGTCGGTCAGTCAGAAAATATGAAGCTATAGTTGCCCATTCCAAAGCGTAGGTACCTATGGAGAAGAACGGGCAAAAAACTCCATGGACACTCTTTTAAATTATATTTTTACAAAAATATTAGTTGCGTCATGAATGTTGAGTTTATAATTATGTGAGAACGATGTAAAAAAGACGTACGCGTTAAAAGCGAGAGTACAGCAAAACAATAGTCCAAAAATAAAATAATTAAAAATAAGCCGAGGCAGCTAACCAGACCAGCCCTAACTGACGACAACATGACGCATAGATCACACACATGCATACACACATCAACACATCACACAGGTTAGCTACGTAAATACTCAGTGTACTTACACAATTCATATAAAATATTGCTTTGTAGGCTTATAGTGGTTGTAAGCGCGACCGCTGTGCGTGAGGCTTACTGAAAGTGCAGTCCCTATTTCATGGGACGTTATACAATGAAACAATTTTTCCAGAACACTATCAAGCGTGTTTAGAATAGAGACCAAAGTTCTTAACTTGCTTGAAAAGAGACTACTTGGTTCAAGTAGAGATATTCCATACCACAAAACTACCCATGCAAGGTAAAAAAAGAATCTCTCTATTCTATACACGTTTTAAAAAGGAAAACAGAAAGCAAACTTTGTTTGAGAGCTAACAAATCACAAACAAAAAGAATTTATCAGAAAAAAACACAAAATGTTATTAAACGCCCTCTAAACACAAACTTTTAGATTCGATTTAATTACCATGAAACAATTGCCACGCGTCGCCAGATTACTATGTTAATCGCTGAAACTTGTACTGAACCCGCATATTAAATCCCCGACGCTCAAAGCGGTACTTAATTAAATATCTGATCCACGTTGCACCCTTCTGCCCTCTAATCAATGGACGCCACTCTAAATTATATCGATAGGTATACAGTGCTAGGGGTGTGCAGTGCTAGGGATGTGCAAATAAATAACATTGAAGTGTCTCTTCGTAATGTGAAATAACAGCTTTTTACTAAATGCATTAAAGTATATACGGGTGAGGGGCCCGTGGCTAAATAATAACAGCCGCACAGGTCGATCGATCAGGTTAAGCTACCTACGCTTGCCGCGGTTGGTCTGTGGATGGGTGACCATCTTTACATACCGTGACCCCTCCGTGCCTCGGAAAGCACGTAAAGCCGTTGGTCCCGGCTGTCATTCGTGGATCTTTGACAGTCGTTACGGGTAGTCAGAAGCCCGAGTCTGACAAGCAGTCTTACCAAGGGGTATCGTATTACCCAGTAATTGGGTTGTGGAGGTCAGATAGGCAATCGCTCCATGTTAAATACTGGTATTCAGCTGCATCCGGTCAGACTGGAATCCGACCCCAACACAGTTGGGAAAAGGCTAGGCAGATGATGATGAACCGTCATCATCATCTGCCTAGCCATTTTTTTTTTTTGTTAAGTAGGTATACGTACCGACGTATACCTACTTAACAAAAAAAAACAATTAAAAAAAATTGTCTGTCTGTTTGTTCCGGCTAATCTTCGAAACGGCGTTTTTATTTTTATTTTTTTTAACGGCTGACGTTAAAAGCGTTTACGCCGTACGGCATTTCATACAAACTTTCAAGCCCTTGTTTTCCGAAATGAATGAACCGATTTTAATGAAACTTCGTACGCATTAGCAGGATATAAAGTTCTAAAAAGTCAGTTGAAAACATTTTCGAATAAAAAACTGAAAAGCTAAAAACAAGCCCATTTTAAATTAAATAAAAGCAGGAAGCAGGCGGTACCCATTTGAATTTGAAAATATAATAAAAATGATATGGGTCCCGCCTGCTTCCAACTCTTATTTAATTTAAAATGGGCTTGTTTTTAGCTTTTCAGTTTTTTACCGCAGTCGGGTTTTTTATTTTTTAAATAACTTTTTTTATTTCCAGCTTTTTAGTTTACAAAATAAATGTGAAAGATTTCGCAGACGATTTAGTTCCTGGTACATGTTTTTTTACGATTTGTCACTTCGAATTACTTTTAACCGCATAAGTTGTATATATTTTTAAAATCACCTTTTAAAACCCTATAATTTGATACCCCACTCGACAGGTATTGAAAAAAAAATTTTTTTTGAAGACATATAATATTGTGTCAAAAATCGGCAATTTTAATTTTTTTTCAATTTTGATATACCCAGTGTCACTCTCACAATTAAGACGAATCTAACGGCACCTCTCAAGCTGAAATCGATCAAGCCGTTTAGGCTACAGAGCGTGCCAAAGAAATATACATACATACATACATACATACATACATACATACATACACTCGAAAAACATAACCCTCCTTCTGACGCAGTCGGGTAAAAATAGTGTTACAACCAAATTAGACCGATTTTTAAATTTCCATAGAAACAGAGATTTCCAGTTATCTTTTTTTAAACAAAACATTTCGAAAATGTTCTCTACTAACTTTTTGAACCTTTGTATCTTGCTTATGCATATGAAATTTCATTAAAATCGGTTCATTCTATTTTCAATTACTTTTATTTGAGAAAAAGAAAGACAAACATAAGGTCATTAATGTCACGCGAACGAAATCACGGGCCGCAGCTAGTATGACCTTTCAAGTTCCGATAATGAGACACAATTCTATTCTATTCAATTCTATTCTATTATTATTATTTTTTTCTACTATCGTACTACATAGGGCACGCGTGGGGCTTGACCGGTTAAAATAATATTAGTAACTTAGAGAACATAAATGCAAGGTGACACCGTGGAAGACCAGGACAAAGATTCATAGAGGGATGAACTTGACTTCTGCCGTAGGGACTGGCCCGCAATGGCAGAAGACAGACGTGTGTGGAAAGGGAAAGAGAGACCTTTTTCCAGCAGGAACGGGTAAAATAGATAGAGAAATACTGGAAGTAAAAATAGCGGTCGAAGCTAGGATTAAAAGTACATATATACGGATGTATAAGTATAAATGTCACGAACAGGCAAATTAATTTCGGTAAATACGGTTCTTAAGACTAACTAATCTTTTTACCACTATATTCGATGACACGAGAAAAAAGACAGAGAAAAAATCTGCTGTTTTATAGAAAAGTACAATACCCAATACCGAGACTATTGTGTTCTATAGTTATCATCATCAGAAAGACGTTCACTGCTGGACATAGGCCTCCCCCAAGCACCTCCACTTCGACCGGTTCTGTGCTTCTCGCATCCAACGGGTTCTTGCGGCCTTCACAAGGTTGTCGGACCACTTTGTGGGAGGCCTTCCAACGATCCGATCTATAGTTCTTAAGATATATATACATAGAAGCTGACGTAGAAGCTGTTGGTGCTGTTGGTAGGTACCTTAATAAATAAAGAAATACTTACACAGTGAAAATGTATGGCAGAGGTATTTTTTTTTAATAACTGACGAAAAATCTTAACGCCCTGTAGCGCATCTACAACGCCACATGCGAACAACGCGTCATACTGACGTCACGCAAAATCCTGCATCGCGCAAGCAGAGTTTACCGCGCAACTAGCATAAATACAACGGCCCGAATGGACACAACACCCGTCTGGTCGGAGGATCCTCCCTTTTCTATGGAGGATGTTTACACCCTGTTCCACATACCTCTATAGCCCTTTGCGTTGAAATTTTTCGGTTCAGAATCATGTACTGAATCCATGGCGCAGGTTGCAGGTTGGTTGGTTGTTTGTTGAGTGGTTGGTGCCATGGTTGGTTGGTTGTTGGTTGGTTGGTTGTTGAGTGGTTGGTGGCATGGTTTGGTTGGTTGTTGGTTGCAGGTTGGTCGGTTGGTTGTTGGGTGGTTGGTGGCATGGTTGGTTGGTTGTTGGTTGGTTGGTTATGAGTGGCTGGTGTTAGTTGCCACTGTGTATTAAGTAAAAAGAAAGGTAAATAAAAATCTGCCTGCTGAAATGAAATGCACAGATGCCTTAATTTATTACCCATGAGTCCGATGTAATCAGATAAATATAATTTTGACCACCGACGAGTACAAACGGGATGAACTTAAAAAGAATCACAATAAAAGGTGTCGCAGACAAAACAGATTGGCTAACAAATGATCTAGAAAAAAAGATAGACAAAGTTTTTATCACCGCTTAACAAACATATTTGCAACACACAAACTACAATCTACTACAAGAAAGTTTTAACACCCCGTCTAGATACCTTGTTGAAATCTTGTTTGCAGCTCAAATGGAGTTTTCGTTGGAGTATCTGCGACATTAGTCCCTTAGGAAGACTTGGCGTAACCGCAGTGCAACAAAGAAACTGTTGAAGTTACTGGTTTATGTGGCTTTTAGCTGCAGACATCACTTTAAAAAAACTTTATATTTTCTATTCAACATGCAATATTGAAGAACGACATTGCCTCGGAAAGCACGTTAAGCCTTTGGTCCCGGCTGTCATTCGTGGATCTTTGACGGTCGTTACGGGTAGTCAGAAGCCCGAAAGTCGTCTGACAACCAGTCTCTCTCTGGGTATCGTATTACCCAGTAACTGAGTTGTGGAGGTCAGATAGGCAGTCGCTCCATGTAAACTGGTATTCAGCTGTATCCGGTTAGACTGGAAGCCGACCCCATGCCAACACAGTCGGGAAAAAGCTTGGCAGATGATGATAATGATACAACATTGATTTAAAGATTATACGTACATTTTTTTATGTTCTTGTTCGGACCTTCTAACGTATTTTGGAATGATACCGAGCTGATCCTTAACACATAATATTATTGAATGATTATTTTATAAATAGGCCGAAACCAAGAGATACTTGTATTTATAGCTAATGGCTAGATGATCCCGCGTGTTTTAACAGTAATCCACATTTCTGGTGACCAGTAATATTGGGGAGGTTTCACAGGCAGACATATACAGACAATTCAAATTGTTCACCTCTTTATTAGTGGTTTTAATGGGAATTATAACATTTGGTTTTAGTAGGTTTTTATTTTTTTATTTATCCTTTTGATAGATTCTTATTTTGTAAATGTGAGGACTTTGTAGGCCTTATAGACTTTAGATCTGTATACCGTTTTCTATTATATCAAGTACTCGGTACTTGTTGACAGGCCTGCGCTGTCCTCCCATACCTACTGTAATCTGGAAACATTGTAAAAGCCAATTATTTTTAAAAAGAGTTACCGTGGAGTTTATTGCCGGTTCTTCTCCATAGGAAACGACCAATTGGAACCGTGCACCTAGCTTCTGACGTTTCATAAGTGCCCATGTAGGTTTATGTGAAATAAAACATTTTGAGTTTGATTTTGAGGCCGCAATGGACTGCAAACTTTTACTGTCAAAATCTTTAAGCTTGTAGATAACATTTTTATTTTGTCCCTTGAAGGAATAATGAAGTTGCAGGACAAAAATACAGCGTAACGGCTTGTTAAAGAAATTTGTTTGATAGTAATTTTACCTGTCGTGGCATCATTACTTCAGATTGTGTTTCTAAAGTAAAAGTCACAAGTCCCAAGTGTTAACTGTAAGTGTGTGTGTGTGTTAAAGTGTATTATACTCTTCGTGTGGCAATCTTTTTCTTAAAATGACAACTCTCTCTCTCTTTCTCTTATGATGTAAGTGTGTGTGTGTATGTGTTAAAGTGTATATACTCTTCGTGCAGCAATCTTTCTCTTAAAATGACAACTCTCTCTCTCTCTCTTTCTCTTATGATGACTTCGTTGACTGGTAGAAAATGCTTATGGCATTAAGTCCGCCTCTGTATATTTATGTTTCAAGCACATAAATATACAGAGTATCTTTTGTGTTAATCCCGTATATCCATTCCTTTGGGGTTCCTTCTATTTGGCAGAATCTTGATACTCCGATTTTTATTTGGCATAACTCACATGGCATAATCTTATTTAATCGAATATTTTTAAGGCATAAAAATTATTTAGCATAACTTTTGTTTGGCAGAATATTTACGTGTCCGAATTTACAATGGCATACTTTTATCTTGGCAGAATTTTGTTTCGCATAATTACCTTTGCCATAATTAATATTATGCATAATTTTGTTTAGCATAACATTTATTTAGAGATACGATTATTTGGTATGGGTGCATATTTGAACATCAAAAATTAAAATAGATGTATCTTCTTGTAAAAATTAGTGTTCAAAACATCAAAAACTTATAATATATACGTGTCATAAAAAGTCAATACGTTGTGCTGCAAAATTTTGTGACAGAAACGAATCGCTGTGAAACCGACTTTACGCAGTCTTGTCTGCCCTACCCCTAGAGTGTAATTTAAACCCGCGTAGGCGCGGAGGGGTAGGGCGGCCCGCGAGCTGAGGAGCAGGTGGTGAGCGTTAAAACCATCTGTGACGATAAGCTCGCGTGGCGCCGCCCAAACCCCGCAGCGCCGGAGCCGTGACAGAAACAATGCTTGCTGCATGTCGCATGCCTGCTTGCATGCTGCATGCCTGCTGCATGTTGCATGCCTGCTTGCATGCTGCATGCATGCTGCATGTTGCATGCCTGTTTGCATGCTACATGCATGCTGCATGCATGCTGCATGTTGCATGCCTGCTTGCATGTTGTATGCCTGTTTGCATGCTACATGCATCCAAGCCGACAATATTTTTGTAATTAGCATTTAGGTTAGGGTAGGTTTTTAATGACTATCGATATAAAATGTATGCCAAAAGACGATTCTGACTGTGAATTTTCTGCGATATGATGGTTCTGCTTTTTAATTATTATGGATATAAACATTATGCCTAAAGATGATTCTGACTAACAAAATTATGAGTTTTGAATGTATGACAACTGAGTGTATGCGAAATTATTTTCTGCGAAATGAAGTTTATGCTATCTGTTGTTATGCAAAACAATATTATGACGTAAAAAGTTCTGCTATAAAAGGTAGACCCATTCCTTTGTAAACCGAGTGTCAAATTTTATTCTAATCTGTTTAGCCGTTTTTGCGCCAATTCGGAACATACGAGTTCATCAAACGCCAGAAAAATGAATAAAAATTCAAAAAACTCTCGTATTTTCGGCGTCACACAAAATATTTGAATTTTTTCGAAAAATATTCAATGTACAGTTTTAACTTCGTTACTATTTTATTATAATGTTTATAGATAAACGATTCTCATTCCAACACAACAACTAAACAAATAAATTAAACTCATAGCAAACATAATTGGATACAGAATACGAAAACTATAGAATGCGTTTGACAACCTTATAAGTTAAGCCTGTTTCAGGCCATGCCAGTACTTCACTCGCAGGTCGAGTATAGTAAAAACTTCTCTCGCTATTTGCACATTATATTTTCACTGGAATTGTGTTTATTACACCGTAAATTTGTAAAATTTCGACAGATAGTATTTGTGTTCATTAGTAGTCGGAAATTCAGTTATTATTTCGAAATTAGACCTAATAAGCTAGGGGAAAAGTAGATACACATGCATATTTTATATATAGCAAATGGATATTATTTATGTCAGTAAATAAATGACTAATTTATCTATATAACTATAGGACTCTTTATTTTGACTAAGATCCCATCCCATGGTATATGGTGATGTGATCTATGATAATGGTGATGAGACACTTATCCTTGAAGTCTTTCCTTCACAAAAGGTAAATTTTATCGCCACTGGAATACCAGTGAAGACCAAGTCTTGATTTATTAGAATTGGTCATTAGAGAAACCAATACTTAAGATGTTAGCAAAAAGTAAAAGATCAAGTCCTCAAGTTGATTTCAAGCGTTGCAGTTCATTTTCTAGAGCCCGTCACAGACGTAGCTATTATATAAATATATTAATATGAATCATAGCAAGGCATATTACGACATATTTTCTATATAAATTTGCGAGTGACCGCACACGCAGCTATAACATATATTTCTATGACGTCACCAAGATATGTCGACATATATATCGCGGTATATTTTGGCATAGGACGACCGCAGACCGAGTGAGGGCAAAATATTTATTATATAGTATAGCTCCCGTGTAGCTCCCATGTAGCTTGCTATTCTATAATATACAGAGCGTTAGGTTAAACGAGGGACATACTTTGAGGGGAGTTAGTACTCAAGAAACAGAACAACTTTTAATATGGGAATAACCCTGAATCGCGAAAAAAAATCAGCCGTTTTCTACATTTGTGTTCGCATAGCTCGTCAAAATGTACTGAACAGCTGATTTATTTTTTGCGATTTCAGGTTCGGCCCCATAGTAAAAGTTGCTCATTTTCATGAGTACTAACTCCCCTCAAAGTGTGTCCCTCGTTTAACCTAACAACCTGTATATCTCGATATATTAGTATATATTATAGCCACGTCTGTGACGGGCTTTAACCTACATTTGAATTCGCCTCACCGCTCTCCCAGTATGTACAAGTCCTATCGCTTAGTGTGACAAAGCTCCTCTGTTTGCGAGGTTTCATTACAGCGCGGTGCCACGCGAGTCAAAGGCATTGAGTGCCCGGCGATACCTCATGTTTCCGATAGATGGTAACTAAAGCCTTTAGCGCTTAACTGTATTTTTACAACCTTCATTAAACGAGTATTTATGAGTGTTTTTGAAGTTTTTCGTTGACGTGCAAAATACAAATGGCAAATTTTACCAAAGTCATCTTTTATCCGCGGAATAATATTTACTTCTAGACTTATTCTAGTTATAAACGTTTGGTGAAATTCGCCCATTATTGAAATTACCACACAGTATTGAAATTACCCTTTCACCTGTTTTGCTTTTTTGCTTAAGTACATCAAGGGAAACAAGTGAGCGTTTCAAGTAACTTTTGGCTGATCATTTTAGAAGAAAACGGAAGATTATGAGCTCATAATCTTCCGTTGACATAGCTATGTCAAGAAGATGACCAGCAGCCTTTTGCTTAACACAAACAACATGCTTCTGTTCTCGCTTCGTAGCCATACATTATTTACATAATATAAAATAAGTTATTTTTATTTATGATTTAATTATTAGTTGATTTATTTGTTACAAACTAAACCAAATAAATAACCTTTTTAGGGCTACTCAAAAATAAATAGGTACGTTTATATTTAAAATTAAGTAAGTTATCTGATTAATGTTTAGGTTGGCAGCACTGCATGTCGTGCCATTATTGTTCAGTTGCGAACTTCCGGAGCATTGGTGGCGGGAGCAATGGTGGGGCGACACTTGCCACAGTTGCCACACGAATATTGGAATAAATGATCCACAGTTGGTCGTTGGACACAGTGCGAGTGATATCTCAAGAATTGTTATAATATCGTCGTTTCAGCCGATAGACGTCCACTGCATAGTATAAAACAAAGTAGCTTCCCGCTGTCTGTCTGTCCGCATGTATGCTTAGATCTTTAAAACTGCGCAACGGATTTTGATGCGATTTTATATGTATAATACATGCATAATATAGTAGAGAAACACTGATAATTTTAGAGGTTTCTAATGTGACGTCGTAAATAAACACATTTTTTGGGCTTATATTGCAAAAGCTAGCTGAACCCTACGAGATAGATCAAAATAATGTACTACAGTATTGTACACCTTAAAAAGGTCTACAAAAAAGACCATGATGGTATATGTCTATCTCTTAGGGATAACCCACAATAACCATTTTTTATCCTTTACTTTTTACGAGAAATAATGGCTTATTTACGAAGCGATTTTAAGCAATACAGCATTAATCCTTATCCAATTAAGTACCTTAAATACATTGTGCATTTAATATAGATCAATTTAGCCCATACAGCATGTAATTTAAATGAATATTTTCGAAGATATTACAGATTTCAAATGTGACATAGCGGTAGCGCTGGTGAGTTTACTTAAGGCAACCACAGGATAGTCCGGTTAAGTAGTCACGACCTCTCATCGTTTGGGGTGGGGTGTCCATCGAGCACAGCAACTCCCTTAAATATCTTGGTGTTACCCTGGACAGGTCTTTAACATATAGCAAAAACTGCAAGAATATCAAGCGGACTACTGGACTGGCGCTATCTTTTTCTGCGGGAGAATTCGCGTTCCCCATGTGGAGCCGTTCTGCCCATGCAAAGCTGGTGGATACAGCTTTGAATGAAACGTGCCGGATCATCACTGGCTGGCTAAAACCAACCCCGGTACAAATGCTGTATCCACTAGCAGGAATAGCGCCACCAGTGCCTCGCAGAGCGGTGGCAAGCTTCAGCGAAAGAGCCAAAATGGTCTCCGACACACAAAACCCTTTGCACGACAACATCCTTGTGCCACAAAGGCTGAAAAGTCGAAACAGTTTTTTAAAGTGTGTCGTTCCACTCACTGGCGAACCATCACAAGAGAGACTGAAGTTGTGGCGAGACAGTGCTTCCTTACCCAAACCGTTCGTCCCACCCGCTGACCTCCCACCTGGACATGTGTTTCCTTTGGGTAACCTGGAAGTCTTTAAACAGACTCCGCACCCAGGTTGGCCGAAGCAAGGAAAACCTGTTCAGGTGGAGATTTATAGACGACTCCGCCTTGGAGTGTAAATGTCTACAGCACTTTATGATTAGCAGCGATCGCACGCGTTTATCGGAGCTCTCTAACGAGGAAAATAACAATTATCCATACTAATATTATAAATTCGAAAGTAACTTTGTCTGTCACCTTCTGTATGTTACCTTTTCACGCCTAAATACATAGATTGACTTGGCAATCGCACTGTGAGATACATTGTGTTTTCATGCGATGGCCAAGTCAATCTATGTATTTTAAACATAAAAGATTTTTAATATTGATATGGTCACTACAAGATGTCGTTAGGTTAGCTAATTACGTAATAACTTAAGACAGAAGGTCCCTTAAGTAGGGACTGAATAAATTAACCGACTTGGTATTACATGGATCTCACAACTTTTTATGGTAGAAGAACTGAGTTGCGAGACTTGGTTTTTTTACAAGTTTTGTTTTGATGGCATATTCTTTACACTTCGGAACGTTGTCAACCGTGCCGTCTTTCACAATAAATATCCGGTAATTGTTCGTCATCCTAACTTCGTCCATAGTTGCACAGACAAAACCTTCGGTTTCTCCAAAGAGGTCACCGAAACGCAGCCAGGCTATGGACGCTAGTAGATCTACATCTGGTCCATGTAGAGCCCGGAAAAAGCGTCCGTGAAGAAAAATATTATTATTACTTTTTATCCCGGTAGTATATGTTCCTGTGAGATAATTTCCTCCACACCCGGGCCAAGCCACAGCCAAAAGCTGGTTGTTAATAAAATCTATAATCTCTACAGAATTTCCCCCTTCATTCCCCTTTCTACAGGTAACACATACCCATATAACACACAAAACGTCCCGTGTGCATCACTGATCCTGCATTGACATAGATCGGATAGTTCTAAGCTAACTAAGTTGTGCTAAGTGAGTTACCGTGCGTCAAGGAAACTTCCGATGAAGCAGGATTAATTTAATTCCGTGTCGCTTCAAGATTAGATGGAACATTCGAGATTGTCCTCATAAGCTGGTGTAGTTAAGGTGGGTTAACTGTTTATAGAATTTGGTAAGCAAGGGAAGGAAAGTTCAAATGTTTTCATTGTCAATATTTGACTTTTTTTATGGGGGGGAACCTTCAAAAGTCGTCCGGGTTTTGGAGATAAGATAGAGATGTGTGGCTGGGGATTGAAACCTCAGTAAAACCACCCTGGTGGTCATCATCTGATCTATACATGGAAGTCTTACCCGTACAAGTTACCTCTCAAAAGTCCGATCCGAAACCCTTGACCTATGGTGTTTCTGAAGTGGAACGTTATTTTCAAACTTCACATGTACTAGGTACACATTTCTAAAATGGCAGACCTAAAATTTATCTATCTACCTAGTTTTAATTATTAAACGTTGCTAGAACTAGTGGATTTTTCTATCAGCTTTTAACGAGATAAGCTTTTAAACAGTTTGTCAATTGGATCGTCTGATGGGTGCAATAGCAATTTATTGAATTCAATTGGTAATTAAATCGCTATCACTATTAACTAGGTAGGTATTTTGTTTTTCCAATTACTTGTTTTATAGAGCCGCAATATGAAGGACTTTTCAAAACATGTCGTGTATAAAACATGTATCAAACACGGAATGTTCTTGTTTCAGACATGTATTGTTAACGATTTTGTTCACATCTTTGACATTTTGGCAAGTAGTCTACAGGTTTTGCGTTTTTTTTTTTGTATTAAGGCTTCTACAAACAGGCGCGACACGCGATATAATCGCGCGCGACACAAGGCACCGCAAGTCGTGCAACGAGCGGTGCCTTGTGTCGCGCGCGATTTTATCGCGTGTCACGCCTGTTTGAAGGAGCCTTTGATAAGAACAAGTTCTTAGTAATTCATTACAATCTAGTCTAATAGACTAATAGGCAATTTAACGCTAACTTAATGTTTTACGATATCTATGGTTTTACGAGATAGATTATGTTTATAACTAAGAATAGTGTCAATTTGCACTTTCACACATTTTCGTAGCACTTTCTTAGGGTCTGATAATTGGTAAAAACACTTTGTTCATATGTTACATGTGTAGCTAAAAATTAGCCTACAAGATATCTTGATTTCTAAGATACTCTACAGACTAGGAATTATTTTAACCCCAAAATAATTGTATTAAACTATCCTAAAGCCGGAATAATCGATATCAAACTATTTAACATGACAATCATGTTTACAAAACAAAGCCAGCACAAACAGGACTAACTGGAGACCTGATTAGAATTTAGAGGGTCTTAATTTAATCCTGTATCTTTAAAGATCCCTGTGAGCTTCTAGTGAATGTTGTAAGTAGACGATGGTTAGTAAAATACGAAGGTACAAACGCCAGCACATTAGCTACCCGAAACTTTCAAATCTTCCCAATCAACTTTGAACCTTATGCTTTACCGATAAAGTTGAAAATCTATTAAAGAAATTTGACAGATTGCAGTAGCTTGATGTGCTGGCGTCTGTACAATATATTCGTTTATTAGAAGACGTTTTGCCTATTTGAAATAAATGTCAACAAAACATTTATTTCAAATAGGCACATAAAAGGCACTTTTGAACGTCAAAAATTACGATAAAATAGAATTGATTCTAGTCGCCCATTCCAAAAGGTAGTTTTCGTATGGAGAAGAATGGGCAAGAAACTCCACCGTTATTATTATTATTCACGAATATTATTGTCGTCAGTTTAGAGCTAGATATGAGGAAAGTTAAAAATGTTTAGGAATGACATTTAGCTTAATAATGTTTTAGTATATCATTGTACTAAGTTCTATGCGTTTGAGATACGATTCGGATTAGATACAGGAGGTCTTCTCTCAAAACAGTAGTATCGGTCAAAGTTACGGGCGATTCCTACACCGTTTCACCAACGGACATAAAGATTAGTTTGGGCCCCGAACTTAGAATGAATGAAATCACGATTTGACAGTTTTCCCTACACCCAATGTGATTTTGCCCGTTCAAAAAAGTTAAATATCGGTTGTAGGGTTCTACTACTTTTGGACGGTAACGTCGATGACGGACTAAAAACGCTTACAATTTATGTACCTGCACCGTTTAAAGTTTATCTATCTGTCTTCAACTCATCATCTAACTCTACTCTCCCTTGTTTCTCACTCTCTCTAACTGTTTAACTAAAGTAAAATATAAATTGAAATGAAATCATAAAATTTTCTCTATTATTTTCATAACAAAAAATAATAATTCATAGTGCTAACGCCAATTCCAGAGCAGTTTGTGGAAGAATGAAAAAAAAGCCTGCGTCCAAAATCCCTGTAATACTAATGTTTATTTATTAAAAGGTAGAAACAGGGAAGCCAAGGTATTTAAATATAAAAACGTTATCTTGCTTGTGCAAAGGGGATAAGCTGTATAATTGGCCCCCTCGTGGTTCTCATTAGCAGATTCATTTGTTCTTCGTTCAAGCAACGTGTAAGGGTGAGACCACACTGTATGCGAGGACAGGTAAGCTGGAATAATAAAAAACATAGTTCTGTGTTTGCTATAGATCTAATAATACTTTCTTTTGACCCTTGAGTACAATTCTTCAATTTTTAATGTCTACGTACTTTTTTTTTTAAACTGCAAGACAATGGTATCAAACTGTTGGACACCACAATTACCTACTGTCTTTACCTTGATTGTTGGGGGCCAAAAATCAAAATGGCGGTACCGATTTAATATTTGGAGTTCTTTTGAGCTCCGAAAAGATCCTGTAGCATTTGACATGGAATCGGTTCATGATCCTGTTGTGCGTGTTCTGTGTATGGTGAGATGAATAAGGAAACGTGACTCCCCAGAAGAAATGTATTTTATTTGAGTTCCACAATACTTCGTTATAACTAACTACGTACTAGGTATGCGTCAAGGCAGGGCGGTGTAACGTAGGCGACTGGCGTGCCGATCGCCCGCGCTCCCATATTTCGTCAAGAATGCAACTCAGCAAATCGCGATTCCTAAGCCGCCACAATCCTATGGTATACCTACACATATCATACAGCATAAGCTTATAAATCAGCCTATAACGTTCCCACTTCTGGGCCTCCCCTGTGGGCCGTAATCCACCACACGGGCCCAGGGCGGCTTTGTTTAACATACGGGCTAATATGAAAATAAAGAATTATTAAGGTTTATTTAATAGTATTTGATTTATTATACCGCTCTGTCTTTTTGAAAAAAAACCTTATAATTCAGTCCCGCCAGGGGTTGTGCCCAAACCCTAACCCAGTATGCGGTTAATATGCATTACTTTGCATCGTCTAAGCGTTTCAGCGTTTATAGCAGAATATATTAAACGTTCTGTAAGTTAAACAACTAACATATTTAAGATAGTAATTAACTTGGCCACGGGTAGTCGAATTTTTTGTTTAAAATTATTTTTTTGGTAGAACTTGTGTGTGTTTCGGTGTGCTGGGCGGTTGAGATAAATTTAAGCTGTTTGCTTAGAAGGTCAATTTTTGTAATTATTGTGGGTAGATGCTGTTATTTACAAGCTGGGGATGCACCAGTCAGATAATAATTAAAGATCTCACACAAGAGGCACTTATTGGCTTCATGCCAAATCAGAGTTTGAAAAAGACCATTATATAAGCAATGCTTTTAAGAGTCGTTTTACAGTCCACT
This sequence comes from Mesoligia furuncula, assembly GCA_916614155.1. Classification (NCBI taxonomy): domain Eukaryota; kingdom Metazoa; phylum Arthropoda; class Insecta; order Lepidoptera; family Noctuidae; genus Mesoligia; species Mesoligia furuncula. The sequence goes on along the minus strand of OU744811.1, from coordinate 2,625,572 downwards.
AGCGCCGCCAATCAAAAAAATGTCATAACTCGTAAAAAGAATCAAAAATACAAAATGTGGTCTATTATTACTGTAGAAAAGGCAATAACGTAATTTTATAACACATTGTCAACACTTGAAATATAGCTGTTTAGCTAAATCGTGCATTTGTAACAAAAACGGCCGTTTATGTTTTGAATGCACGATTTAGCTAAACAGCTATATTTCAAGTGTTGATAAGGTGTTATACAATTACGTTATTGCCTTTTCCACAGTAATAATAGAACATATTTTGTATTTTTGATTCTATTTACGAGTTATGACATTTTTTCGATTGGCAGCGCTAGTGGACTGTAAGAGGCCTCTTAAAGCTAAACTCAAGGGCTGTCTAAGCGACCAGGCATTATAAATGACCTAAAAGAATGGTTTTAGATAATTTAGTATGATTTTTTTTATTATTTATGACGATTATTTTGTATTGTTTCTATTTTTGTGTTTCACTGTATCACTGTTCAATAAATTATTTTTAATTTATATACCTATTTGAATTTATGATAATTTGTATTTGTTAATTTTAATGTATTATAATTTTAATTTATTCTAAGTTTAATTTTTTGTGGGATGCTCGTTTTATTGTATGATGATTTTGTGTTTTTACTTTTTATAAAACTGACTTGTAATTTTTGATAATTATTAATAAATAAACTAAACTAAAATAAGTACCTAAATAATTTAAAGTTTCTCTAGAGGTTGTGTGGCTGTGGGTTTTTATATAACAGAAAATTGGAGGTTGACAGGCTGTTTATAAGTTTTTAATACCAACTAGCTAAGCCCGCGACTTCTTTCGTGTGCATGTCGGAAAACACTAATAGGTTTTAACTTTTTTATAAATAAAAGTAGCATAAGTTACTTCTTATAAGATCAGCTATCTTTCAGTGAAAGTCTCATCAAAATCGGTCCAGCCTTTTTGGATCAGCCGGAAAAAACGGACAGACAGACACAGACAAAAAAAAAATGTTTTCTTGGTTAATTTGACATGACAAACAGACCCTTCAATTTTATTTATGTTTTTGTCTATGTATGTGTATGTAGAAGTTTTTCTGTTGTCAGAAACTAAAACAATGCTGCTCGAAAACATAAAGGACCTACTTGCAGAATGATTTTACCCTTGTAAAAGCCAGAAAAGTGATTTCATTGAATTGAGTTCTTTAAACAATAAGTAATTGCTTTGCTTTAAGAAATGATTGCTTTTACTCAAAATTCAAATACGACTACAAAAAATTTGGCTTCCTTTCAATAAAACCTAAAACATCAATTTCTTCCAAAAACATTATTCTCCGAGAAATCTCACACAAAACATTTTCTCTTTATTCAAAAGTAGCCTATTTATCTTAAAGGCAAACCATTGAGCAAATGAATAAAAAATAAAGACAAAAGGCGATGAAAAAATGAAGGCACTTGTTAGAGTGTATATAAAGGAATATTTTCTTAAGGCTGAAACAAAGAAACGCCGGTTAATTAACCCGCTTTGTATTTGTACAATTGTTTGGTGGGTATCTCGGTAAATAGTTGAGATTGATACAGGAATATAAGTAACAGTGTTTGTAAAAAAAAAAATATTTGTGTTTGAAAAAAAAAAACATTTATTTATTAGATTGAACGGTGTCGAGTTATAAAGAGTTCAACAGTTTAAATAACTCGGTCATATCGTGAGCTCTGACCTGAGGGACGATGCGGACATCGAGTGTCTGTGAGGGCCAATATGATCGCCCGCAGGTTTGCTCGTTGCTCGGGGGCCGCCAAAATAACTTTTCAGAGCGTTTTGTACGTCCCTGTACACAGCCAGCCTTTGGACGTCATATACCCACAAGCAGTACAACGCTCTCCGTATTCAGTATAATAATGCGTTCAGAGTGTTGTTGCGGTTGTCCCGGCACTGCAGCGCATCGGGGATGTTCGTCGACGCCCGTGTCGACTGTTTCTGCACGACGATGCGAAAGCGGTGCACATCTCTGGGGCGCAGGCTCCGGACCACCTCCAACACCATCCTGAGCGTATTTGCGAACAGGTTTGATTGTCAGTACATTAACCTTTGTTATATGATTAATGTAATGACAAACAAACAAATGACTGAAAGGCAGGCGTATTATTAATCTTTTTTTTTTTTTTAATTTAGTTTTATAATTTTAATTTCATTTATATTATTTTATTAATTGTTTTTATATGTAGGTATTTATTATGATTCCAATTTTAAAAATTTTATTTTATTTTAAATGTAGGACATAAATGATCTTAAATGGATTGAAATAAATGATTTTGAATTGAATTGAATTGAATTAGGGCTCGTGGTTAAGGCGAAAGCGCTAGGGTAGCCCGCGAAATTCAATTTTTTTTTACGTTTTTTGCAATTTGCTGGTCGGTATTAAGTTGTACGTTGATTAAAATATGATTCGCGACCGTAACTAATATGGATTTACAGAATTATAATCATTAAAGTCATCAACACAACTCCCTAAGACCAGGTAATCCTACTGAATGGCTATTTCATGAAATCTTGACATTTAAGGATTATACTAAGTTAACAAGTTGAATTACTGGTTGTAATGATTATAATTCTGTAAATACATGTTTGTTACGGCCGCGAATCATATTTGAATCAACGTACAACTTAATACTGACCAGCAAATTGAAAAAAACGTAAGAAAATTTTAATTTCGCGGGCTACCTTATCGCTTCCCCCTTAAATGACAGCAGGTGCAGTCGATCGCAGGTTAAACAACGCTTGCCGCGGCTGGTTTGTGGATGGGTGACCGTCTATTACATATCTAGACTACTTCGGGAAACACATTAAGCCGTTGGTCCCGGTTGTCATTAATAGATCTTTGACAGTCGTTACAGTGTCGTCAGAAGCACAAAATCTTGACAACCAGTCTTACAAGGAGTATCGTGTTTCCCAGTAACTGGGGTGCGGAGCTCAAATAGACACTCGTTCCATGTAAAGTTCTGGTATTCAGCTGCATCCTGTTTGACTGGAAGCCAACATAGTTGGGAAAACGCTTGGTTGATTGATTGTGTTTTTTTTTATAATTTACTAGCTTCCGCCCGCGGCTTCGCCCGCGAGGTATGTCGGTAAAAACTACCCTATGTCCTTCCCCGGGATGCAGTCTATCTCTCTGCCGAATTTTATCGAAATCCTTTCAGTGGTGTAGGCGTGAAAAGGTAACACAGACAGACAGTTACTTTCGAATTTATAGTATTAGTATGGATTCTTAAAATGTGATGGTGCCAAAACAAAAGAGCGAAATAATGACGCCGGATACTAAATGTTACAAAGACAAAAAATCAATGGGCAACATAGTCCTAGTGTCAAAATGTACAAATCGCCTAGTGCCAAAATGTCATTTTGCCCAAATGCCGCTATGTTAGCATACATCAAAGCTGTAATGTTCAATTGTACAAATTGCCTAGTGTCAAAATGTAATTTTGCCCAAATACCGCTATGAAAGAATACATTAAAGCTGTAATGTACAATTGATATAAGGTAAAAATATCACATGTACAGTCATGTGGAATTTTAATTTTTGGAAAAAAATTAAACTATTCTCCTCCATTGGAACAAAATGGGTTTGGACAATGGTTGACACAGAACCAAAACAGAACAGAACAAATAAAGTGACATTTCAATCATCTTTTTCAAGGATATCGGACTTTCAAGGAGTATTTATACTCAAAGAGATTAGATAGAGAAGAGATTTTAATGGGTGGTATTTAATACTTTAACTGTAAATTCCCTTTTTTCAATCAAAATATTCGAAATTACTACCAAAAATAAACTAAATCTGCTCATCAAATAAATCAGTTATACTATACTGTTAGATCGTTAAATCTTAACTGTTTTACTGAATGACTATCTGTTAACTAAAAGTTAATCATAGTAGCCGAGAAAAAAATCCCAAAGTTTTTTTTTTATCTACATAAATATGTTATGCGTAGTCATAATAGGTTAGGCGTAGTCTACGGAGCCCCCTAGAGAGGCCCCTATTTCTGTCTACAGGGTTTAAAGGAACCTAACCTAACCTATGTTGAAGTGAGCCAGTCAGAAAACTGTTAGTAAGGCTCACTGACCAGCGGGCTAATTGCGTAACAAACTAACAGTAGGAATGGGTGTCATTTTGACAGTTTAACAAAATTAATTGCGTTTACAATGGAAATAGCAAATGGGGGCCCCATTTGCTATTTCCATTGTAAACGCAATTCGTTTATACCTAAAAAACGGGATCTAAAACCAACGAAAATAAATCGCTGTTTACGTTGTTGAGCAGACAAATTTTAAATGAAGGATAAGCTATATCCTTCAAAATAATTCAGATTGTGACTTATAGTATGTTTAATCAATTGAAAGAGGGGCCCGTGACTAAATAATAACAGCCGCGGAGTCTGTGGATGGGTAACCATCTTTACATACCGAGACCCCTCCGTGCCTCGGAAAGCACGTTAAGCCGTTGGTCCCGGCTGTCATTCGTGGATCTTTGACAGTCGTTACGGGTAGTCAGAAGCCCGAAAATCTGACAACCAGTCTTATCTAGAGGTATCGTATTACCCAGTAGCTGACGGGTTGTGGAGGTCAGATAGGCAGTCGCCCCATGTAAAATACTGGTATTCAGCTGCATCCGGTTAGACAGGAAACTCACTCCAACATAGTTGGGAAAAGGCTAGGCAGATGGGTGTGTTTAATCAATTATTATAGAGCAGGGTGTACCATTAAATGTACAGATATTTTTAATAGAGAAAACATGTTTCTCTTCTCTCTTTCTTTTTTCGTTGACTGCTTCGTTAGCCTAGTGGTGGAAGGTGCTATTGCTGAGCATGAAGTCCTGACTTCTATAAATAATTTTTTCAGTGGCATCTCGTAGTCTGTATTTGTGACAGGTTGGTGGCAATAAGCTCGCCCCCTCGCCCATATATAATAATTTGGGACTTAAAAAGCATAACTGGAGAAATGTGGGTGTACGGATATACCTCTGCCCTACCCTTCGCGGATTATAGGCGTGATATTACGTGATGTTTAAAATACTTTCCGTATTTTTAACGCCATGTCTGTCCTTTGTGTATTTTAACGCCGTAGACAAACATGCTTCCGCATACATTATGGTGTTACACCGCTATGGTTTGGACTAAATATCAAGTTCAGCAATTGCGGGGATTTTAACCTGGAGTGCATTTTTGTGGGACACACACTCACACCAGCCGGATACTAAATGTTACAAAGACAAAAAATCAACGGGCAACATAGTCCTAGTGTCAAAATGTACAAAAGTCTTAATGTATATGAATGTGCAAATGACAAACAATAATTGTGATATAATGCGTAAGGGTCTAATTGTTAGATTGTCAAAATGTACAAAAGATAAAACATAACTGTGCCAAAATGCATCGTGGTCCAATTGTCACACAGTCAGGATTTGAACCCGAACCCTGGGCTTCGAAGGTAGGATCACTAACGACAGAGCCTACCATACACCTATCTGCTACTTACTTGATATCAACATACTTCTATGCACTGAATATCTAATTAAAATCGGGGAATTTTTAACTCTCGTCTACGGATGATGCGCTAAATTACCGGCAACTCAATAGACGGATCTCTAAGGCCTTGAAAAGCGATCTTCGCCGTTTTAATACAGATCGTATTAAGGTCGCGATAGAGCGAAATAAAGGCTCCAAGGTCTTTGCTAGAGATCTGTCTATTGGGCAGAGCCAGCTTACGAGACTGAAGACCGATGATGGCAGGATCGTATCCGACAAACCTGAGCTGTTGAGAGAGATCGAGAGGTTCTATGGACAGTTATACACGTCAACAAATAACCCCGCTATGAATCTGGCAAACGACCCAAGAGCTAGATTGACCCGGCACTATACCGAAGACATCCCGGACGTCAGCCTGTACGAGATTAGGATGGCTCTGAAGCAGCTCAAAAACAACAAGGCACCGGGTGATGACGGAATTACGGCCGAGTTGCTGAAGGCTGGCGGAAAACCCGTCCTGAAGGCCCTTCAGAAGCTGTTTGGTTCCGTCATACTCGAGGGCAAAACACCACAGGCATGGAACAGGGGTGTGGTGATACTTTTCTTTAAGAAGGGCGATAATGCCCTCCTTAAGAATTATAGGCCCATCTCACTCCTGAGCCATGTCTACAAGCTGTTTTCGAGAGTCATCACGACTTTGACGACTTCCAGCCTCCCGAACAAGCCGGATTCCGTAAAGGCTTTAGCACCGTAGACCACATACATACGCTGCGACAGGTTATACAGAAGACCGAAGAGTATAACCTGCCTCTCTGCTTAGCGTTTGTGGACTACGAGAAAGCTTTTGATTCGATCGAGACATGGGCTGTGCTGCAGTCTCTTCAACGGTGCCAGATCGACTATCGGTACATCGAAGTGCTGAAGTGTCTGTACGAAAACGCCACTATGTCAGTCAGACTCCAGGATCAGGCCTCGAAACCTATCCTTCTGCAGCGAGGTGTGAGACAGGGAGACGTTATCTCTCCGAAACTGTTCACCGCTGCACTGGAGGATGTCTTCAAGGTTCTGGACTGGAAAGGGGCTGGCATCAACATCAATGGCGAGTACATAACTCACCTTCGGTTTGCCGACGACATCGTAGTCATGGCTGAGACTATGGAGGACCTCAGTACAATGCTCGATGACCTCAGTAGAGCCTCCGAAAGAGTGGGTCTTAAAATGAACATGGACAAAACGAAGGTCATGTCAAATGCCCATGTAACACCCACTCTCATAAAAATCGGAGACGCTACACTCGAAGTCGTGGACGAGTACAAACCGTCCAGTTAGGTAGGTCTAACTTCGAGAAAGAGGTAAATCGACGAATCCGACTCGGCTGGGCAGCGTTCGGGAAGCTACGCAATATCTTCTCGTCCCACATACCGCAGTGTCTCAAGACGAAAGTCTTTGACCAGTGTGTGTTGCCAGTGATGACTTATGGAACGGAAACGTGGTCGCTCACAATGGGCCTTATAAGAAGGCTAAAAGTCACCCAAAGGGCAATGGAGAGGGCTATGCTTGGAGTTTCCCTGCGTGTCGAATCAGGAATGAGGAGATCCGCAGGAGAACCAAGGTAACCGACATAGCCCGAAGAATTGCCAAACTTAAGTGGCAGTGGGCAGGGCACATTGCTCGCAGAACAGATGGCCGATGGGGCTGAAAGGTTCTGGAGTGGCGACCGCGTACCGGAAGACGTAGCGTTGGAAGGCCTCCCACAAGGTGGACCGATGACCTTGTGAAGGCCGCGGGAACCCGTTGGATGCGGGAAGCACAGGACCGGTCGAAGTGGAGGTGCTTGGGGGAGGCCTATGTCCAGCAGTGGACGTCTTTCGGCTGGAATGATGATGATGATGAATTTTTAACTGCACCTCTATTTAGAAATTTAAGAAAACAAAATTTCTCCGCTAATAACCGACTGCATATCAAATAAATGACCGTACTACAAATTAACTACACTGCACACTAAACCAACATAATATACAAAAGTAACACATTTGTAATGACAACATAAGATGCAAGAGCGAAGCGAGCTCGGGACTTGGGGCACGCCGACTCGGACAGGTTAGGTTCGAAGGGGATGACGGGGGCTCGAGTGAGCGAGCAAAGCGAGCGAACGAGCCCCCGTCATCCCCTTCGAATTTCATCCCCTTCGAATTCTTATTTGATATGCAGTCGGTTATTAGAGGAGAAATTTTGTTTTTTAAATTTCTAAATAGAGGTTCAGTTAAAAATTCCCCGATTTTAATTAGATATTCAGTGCAGAGAAGTATGTTGATATCAAGTAAGTAGCAGATAGGTGTATGGTAGGCTCTGTCGTTAGTGATCCTACCTTCGAAGCCCAGGGTTCGGGTTCAAATCCTGACTGTGTGACAATTGGACCACGATGCATTTTGGCACAGTTATGTTTTATCTTTTGTACATTTTGACAATCTAACAATTAGACCCTTACGCATTATATCACAATTATTGTTTGTCATTTGCACATTCATATACATTAAGACTTTTGTACATTTTGACACTAGGACTATGTTGCCCGTTGATTTTTTGTCTTTGTAACATTTAGTATCCGGCTGGTGTGAGTGTGTGTCCCACAAAAATGCACTCCAGGTTAAAATCCCCGCAATTGCTGAACTTGATATTTAGTCCAAACCATAGCGGTGTAACACCATAATGTATGCGGAAGCATGTTTGTCTACGGCGTTAAAATACACAAAGGACAGACATGGCGTTAAAAATACGGAAAGTATTTTAAACATCACGTAATATCACGCCTATAATCCGCGAAGGGTAGGGCAGAGGTATATCCGTACACCCACATTTCTCCAGTTATGCTTTTTAAGTCCCAAATTATTATATATGGGCGAGGGGGCGAGGTTATTACCACCAACCTGGCACAAATACAGACTACGAGCTGCCACTGAAAAAATTATTTATAGAACTCAGGACTTCATGCTCAGCAGTAGCACCTTTTACCACCACTAGGCTAACGAAGCAGTCAATGAAAAAAGAAAGAGAGAAGAGAAATATGTTTTCTCTATTAAAAATATCTGTACATTAATGGTGCACCCTGCTCTACAATAATTGATTAAACACACCCATCTGTTGGAGTGAGTTTCCAGTCTAACCGGATGCAGCTGAATACCAGTATTTTACATGGAGCGACTGCCTATCTGACCTCCACAACCCATCAGCTACTGGGTAATACGATACCTCTAGATAAGACTGGTTGTCAGATTTTCGGGCTTCTGACTACCCGTAACGACTGTCAAAGGTCCACGAATGACAGCCGGGACCCACTGCTTAACGTGCTTTCCGAGGCACGGAGGGGTCTCGGTATGTAAAGATGGTTACCCATCCACAGACTCCGCGGCTGTTATTATTTAGTCACGGGCCCCTCTTTCAATTGATTAAACATACTATAAGTCACAATCTGAATTATTTTGAAGGATATAGCTTATCCTTCATTTAAAATTTGTCTGCTCAACAACGTAAACAGCGATTTATTTTCGTTGGTTTTAGATCCCGTTTTTTAGGTATAAACGATGGGTCCCATTTGCTATTTCCATTGTAAACGCAATGAAGTTTTATTAAACTGGAGTTTCTTGCCCGTTCTTCTCCATAGGTACCTTCGCTTTGGAATGGGCAACTAGCTTCATATTTTCTGACTGACCGACTTCATGATAATTCAAAAGTGCCTGTCTGTGCCTGAACCCCATTCCTACTGTTAGTTTGTTACGCAATTAGCCCGCTGGTCAGTGAGCCTTACTAACAGTTTTCTGACTGGCTCACTTCAACATTAGCTAATCTTAATGAATAGTCTATTGTATTTATTTACTTAACCATTTATGTACACACATATAAATAGACAAGAAGAAAGGCACAGAAATATAAGTACAAAGATGATAATTTATTTTTTTCCATAATTTTAATAGGTGTATGCGTACCTATATTTAAAATATTTATTCCTCAATTTTCATGATTGCACCTACCACTGTTTGTCTCTGCATCACCTAAAGGTTGACTGGTAGAAAATGCCTATGGCATTAAGTCCGCCTCTGTACATTTATGTGCTTGAAGTATTAAATAAATAAAGGATACTTATTTCTAAAGAAATCGTTTCCAGCATACCTACGATAGGAGATTACATAAAAAGAGATGTAGAGAACGTGTGTAAGAGTATATAGAAGGGAAAACAAAATACATAAAGTCAAATAGTACACACGGTTACACATCAAGCTATACATAACCCAGCGGGATTGTCCGAAAGGGTTACCGCTGGCCCGGAACATAAAAGGCTACGGAAGGAACACGGATGGATTTTAGTCAGTAAGAGTCTGACACTCCCTTCTGACACTCCCTTCTGCTCCATCCAGAGCGGGACGAGTCATTTGATAATTTCCCATCCGAAAAAAAAAAAAAAACTGTACATAACCAGTATAAGCTAACTTATTCTGATTGTACAAAAAATCTATGAAATGCGAGATCTGCTAAAACTGGAAATGTATTGCTTGATGTGTAGCGTTGTGTACATTAAACAAGTAGACTTAAGTAGTACTGTTTAAGTCACACGTATACTATTTTATAGCACTTGTGACGAAAAGTGTGACTTAGTGTTGGGCCAGATTGGGGCGCGGGCGCGGGGAGGGCGCGGGTGCGGGAACGCGCACGGACTGCCTGTCCGCACTGGATCGCGGCTGCGTTCTGAGTGTTGTCGTGTCCAGTGTTTGTCAAAATATAATATGGATGGAGAAGATTTATTTTTAGGTACTAGAAAAAAGCTAGAACTAGTTTGAGAACCCGCGTGCTCCCCGCGACGAGCAGCCCGCACCGCTCACCGCGCCCGCTTGCCCACTATGGACACTCAAAAGAAGTTCATTGTTTAAGGTCGCGGCGCCGCGCCCGCTCCGCACCCGCCCGCGCCCACTCTGCCAGTATGGCCAAGCACTTAATCATGCTTTTCTGTGTAAAAATGGACTACTTAAGTCACAGAAAAGCGTGACTTAATTGCGGGTAAACCCGTACTTAAGTCACACATAGCTTTAAAATAATTCTCAAATGTGCATTTACTTGTCTACGTAACATAATTAGGCATTCCGGACAAAATGTTCCAGCCTTGAAATAACAAGAACTCGAACGATAATGAATTCGTAGCAATTAATCTCACCGACTAACACGAAACCTCTTAGCGATTGGCCCGCTCTCTAGGATCTATGATTTATATCCAGTACGGAACCCTATTACAAGAACCCTGTTACCGTTTCAATATGGAAATTGTATAATTTGTCAAGTCTATCGCTGTTTGACCAAAATCTACATGGGTATTGAAAACGGCTATTTTGATTGAAAACGGGTCTTTAGGTATAATTTTGGGAATGTGGTTCGTAGGAGACTTTCCATCAGAACAATCTTAACACATTGAAGGACACTGAACAAGACACAATAGAACTTTTATTGTTATTACGTCGAGGGGCGTTAAGTTTCCCACAAAGTGTTAAAATAACAAGAAATAAAAATTTTAATAAAAAAATTAAAAAAGCCCCGACACAAAATAATAATAAAAATTAAATGCAATTGGAAAAGGATAAAATAATTTAAAAACCCCCCGCCTTAAAGAATTTATGTAACGAGACTAAAACAGATAAATTCATATGCCAGTCGGGGGACCTCTTAGAATAGAAGGTGTTCCACAGAACGGTCCCCCGACTTCCTTATGAATTTATTTGTTTTAGTCCCGTTACATAAATTCTTTCTCAAAATCAAAATCGGTTCATCCATTCGGAAGGTACAATGCCACAGATGTCTGTCACACAGACACGTCAAACTTATAACACCCCGTCTTTTTGCGTCGGGGGTTCAAAAAACTGTCATCATCACCATTTCAGCCGAAAGTCGTCCACTGCTGGACATAGGCCTCCCCCAATTTGGGGGGGGGGGGGGGGGGGGGGGGGGTTGCCATAATCGCCACGCTTGGCAGGCGGGTTGGCGATCGCAGTATGGTATGATGGTGTAATGCATAGAGAACGCTGCTGCCCATTCTCCGGCCTCCCTTAGTCGCCTTTTACGACACCCACGGGAAGTGGGGTGGTGCTATTCTTTAAGTCCGGCACCATACAGACCAAAAAAAAAACTGTGCCTGTAGGAAATTGTGAAAAGTGGTCCTTACCTTGAGTATCCTTTCACCCGTTAACTGGGTTGTGGAAATAAATATACCTGAGACTTAGCAAAATATCTCTTTCCATAATTTACGTAATACTACAAACAGATCTTCCTCGCAGACGAGCTCGTTAAGTTTATAAAAGGTATAAAAGGAAATAAGACTGTCTTAAAGGAGGAATTAAAAAAATAACTCCAAAGAATTCTTAGCTAAAGACACTGAGAACTTTGTTTTATTACGAAAAGGTTAAGAATTACTATTGTATTGCGTTTGGGTTCTGCAGGCAGTTTTATAGAGGGTCCTAAATTATCTTTTATTTAGGTTAGGTAGGTCTTTCTACTTAGATATTGTCTGTTTGGTAAAAGAAGGTCAAAGGTCTAATCTTACTTCGAGGGTCCTAGTTTAACATTTGTGACTTCAAGTGACACCTATGTGAACAGAACCCAGGATTGCATAAATATGTAAGCTGTCACGCCCTTTATACCATCTGGAGGCTTTTAATTAGGTAGTAAGTTATTTGTTCACATTTTGATTTTTTTTTGCTTGAGTACGTATAGATTTTATTGTATTTGTTGGTATTATTGGCGTGCCTAGCTAGCATATGGCAAATAATTTAATTTTGTGTGTCCTGTAATGTTAATTACTTCGCATATCTAGTATTTAATCATGTATATAATCAAGTATTTTCTAACTGAACAGACAGCTGTGCTGCTGGGGAGTTTGTTGCGCCACTTCTTCTCCCCAGCCTTAGAGTAAGAAAGCTATAGAGCATCGCGTAGCGTGGCCACACATGAGACAAAAAACTAACTTAACTAACATGAGCTACATAAGTAGCTGCCTTGAAAAAACTGGCACGCACTGAGAGACGGAAATAGTGTAGCTTACTATCCTTTTCTGTTACTTTTATTAACTCAATACTTTATCCCTTTTGGAAATGAAATGGAGCTAGCCGCCGTCTATACTTTTCTTTGTCTAAGTCCCCAGCGAAAGCACTAGGAAGTGGTGAAGGGTGGGCGTTTAGGGGTACTGTCTTTTGTAATTTTGACGTTCGAAAATTGCTGATTCTCAGCCTAGTTTGAATAAATGACTAGTCGTGTTACATAGAAGATGCGAGTCCGCAAATGCTAAAATTATATTCTTGCAGATAAAAGAATAGAGGGCAGGAAATTATAGGTAAAAAAAAAATTAAAAAAAAATTAAATTATTATTAATTTATTATATTATAGGTAAAATTATACTTTGCCACAGGTTTAACTGACACTCAAGACATGCTATTTGGTCAGCGGGACTGTCCGAAAGGTTTACCGATGGCACTGAACATAAATACTAATGAAAAATAACCACGACTTTTATACACGGGTGGGTTTTAGTCAGTAAGAGTGTGACACTCCCTTCCGCTCCGCCCAGAGCGGGAGGGGTCATTTGATGATTTCATATCAATAAAAAAAGGCATGCTATTTATAAAGGCTTATTCCTAGTAGTCATGCATGTTCTGCAAAATGACTAATTGTAAAAAATAATCTATCTAGTTCTAGTCTTAAAATGGAGGGGAAATAATCAAAGGGCATCAAAACATTCGTTCACATCGCAGTCAACTGGAAAAGCAGCATTGTTCAGCAATTCTGATTCTTTGGCCCAAAAATAGGCCAGCCCTCTGGTCACGTGAAGAGTCGACCAACCGCTTGGCAATGTCTCGAAAAACTACAGTTATATATGACTTGGACTCAATATAGATATTATTTTTTGTCCTCACTTACGTGTAAGAAAGTTTCTCACGTCGCTTCCTCTCTTTCTGAGTCTGCTGTCCTTCTCACTAAGATTATTACCAACATAACAATGTCCTCAGTATACTTGGTCACACAACACAATGAACACCGCTGTCCATACTATCTCAACTAATTCAACTTCTCCCAGGTTTCTCGCTTCAAGCTTGTTTCATCCTTCGCCTAACTTGGATGAGTCGATATGCTAGGTTTAGGTAATCTCCATCTAGTATAGTGTTGAAACTGTAAATTATTGTTTCTGAGATTGAATTGTTTGTTGAATATACGTTCTGAAAATGTTTTGCAAAGCTACTTAGCTATTGCTTCTTTGTAAGATCGATTGCTTATTGTCTCGTTAATTATCATCGTCGGCCATTTTCCCCAATTGCGTTACATTCAGCTTATTATAATAAAGTCAATTCCCTGTGGTCTGTGTGGTGCCGGACTTAAAGAATAGCACCACCATACTTCCCGTGGGTGTCGTAAAAGGCGACTAAGGGTCGTACCGGAGAATGGGCAGCAGCGTTCTCTATGCATTCCACCACCATACTATAACGTCGCCAACCCGCCTGCCAAGCGTGGCGATTATGGCAAACCCCCCCTTTTGGGGGAGGCCTATGTCCAGCAGTGGACATCGACGGCTGAAATGAAATGATGAATTCCCTGTGGGTCCATTATGCACAACACAAAAAAAAAACAAAATGAAATTGCAATTCAAAATTGCTTGTACAATGCTTTACGAGTCTAATATAATAACGCATTCCGGGTGATACTAGGGTTGCCGCGCTTCTGTAGTGCGTCGGGGATGTTCGCAGACGCACGAGTTCCGGATTTTTCTCGCTGCTGCGTCTGACTCTGCGAATAGGATCACTGACACAAAATACAGATAGTACAGAAGGCAATCTACACACAAAGTGCGCTCGAGCAACGCACACATAGACACCGCTCACGGACACGTTATCTCGGACGGGTTGGGAGTAATGCCAGCGCGGGTGCCATCCGCTTGAGACACGCGTCTGTGAATTGCAAAAATGGAACAACAAAAAAATGCCTATCTAAGCTCGATTTATATAATAGTTTTCTATTTTGAATCGGTATAGACTACGTAATTTTTTTGTAAGGTAAATTCACGCCACCAACTATTACGTAAGTTGAAAACATGATTTTTTGTTTGTGTAGATATTGTGTTGTTTTTAGTGTCATTTGATAGGTTTAGGTCTAAAACAGACAGGGCAAAATAAATTGTGTAAATAGGGTAATCCGTTTTGAAGTTATTAGGGATTTACGATTGTGAAAATTGACAAATGTAAACTTTTATATGTTTTTGTTCTGTAAACTTTTTGTATTGTAATACTATGTTTATTGTTTTGTTTTAATATTGTAGAATATGCTCAACAATAAATCAAACAACTGGATACGAGTGTCACTACCACGATAGTTTTTGTGCATAAGCCAAAGTTGACAACCCTAGCGCGACCACCGAGCGTAGGTATGAAAAGTGAAGTGCACATGTGATTGCCTTCTGTACTATCGGTATTTTGTGTCACTGATGTGTCAGGTGCGCGACAGCCCCAATAGCCTCGTGGCTACTGTAGCCGGCAAGGTGGATGGCCAAATAATTTCACTGGGTTGCGGCACATAAACCGTCATTCAGAAATGTGATGATAGTTTTGATTTTTTTATTTAACGCGTTTTATTTAGTAAGTCAGAAGTAAGTAAGGAGATGCGCAGGAGAACCAAGATAACCGACATAGCACGAAGAATTGCCAAACTTAAGTGGCTGTGGGCAGGGAGCATTGCTCGCAGAACAGATAGCCGATGGGGCCGAAAGGTTCTGGAGTGGCGACCCCGTACCGGAAGACATAGCGTTGAAAGGCCTCCCACAAGATGGTCCGACGACCTTGTGAAGGCCGCAGGAACCCGTTGGATACAAGAAGCACAGAACCGGTTGGAGTAGAGGTGCTTGGGGGAGGCCTAAGTCCAGCAATCGGCTGAATGATGAAGGTGATTTAGTAAGTGCCAACTAGCTAAATCGTATGTTATGGATCTACTGTCTGAAAACAAAGATTTATTATTATTACTGAAACCGTTCACGGTTCTGAATACCGTTCACGGATCTGGAGGGGTCATTTTTAATGTAAAATAGTCTAATAATGGATGTGTATGTTTTTTAATTGTAATATAGACATTCGATAATGACATTCAATAATAATATACTAACATAGTTTTAGGTATGATTTACTAACATTGTATGGAATATTTTTTGATTCTGAAATAAATAAATAATAATAATTATTATTATTATTCTTATAATGGTGCTAAAATATTTATTTTTATTGACTGTCGTCTGTTCTTTGCACATAGCTTTCTATAATTTTTCTTAATTTAATTTTAATGATGCGGAACCCAACATATAAACAAGTCAAGATTTGCAGCGTTAGGTACCTATCTAGGTTTTGTTGTTTGTGTAACATTGTTTTTGCTGGTTCTTTAAAATGTACGATACAAATCCTCTTCCTTGCCAGGACGTAACTAGGTTTTCATGTAAAAAAAACTTGTATCGTATCTTGAGCTACAATTTGTTTCCACAAAAACATTGAAAACTTTTTCAACCTGATTATAAACCAGTTTAACAGAAAATTTCCCAAATAAAACTAAAGTTAACCTCATATTAAGTTAACCTGTTTGTTTATTGAGACTGTTGGGAACACGGAACACGGAAGTAAATGTCCAATAATAACTTTGAATATTTTCGTGGCTGTTATGTGGTAGCACCGGCTGGGTTTTATTAGTTAGTGCCACGTGAAAAAACAAGTTCGTTTTGTACTTTACGTGTGTTCAATTATAACCGTTCGTTTATGGTCTGTTTCATGTATTTCGGGATAAATTCCGGTTTATTTATTTAATCTGGTAGATTTTTTGTAAACATTCTATTTTATTTTTATCTGGTTCATAGCGCCTATTCGAACAAATGTGAAGCGAGCTTTTCATAACCCTTTTTTAGGGTTCCGTAGCCAAATGGCAAAAACGGAACCCTTATAGATTCGTCATGTCTGTCTGTCCGTCCGTATGTCACAGCCACTTTTCTCCGAAACTATAAGAACTATACTGTTGAAACTTGGTAAGAAGATGTATTCTGTAAACCGCATTAAGATTTTCACACAAAAATAGAAAAAAAACAATAAATTTTAGGGTTCCCCATACTTAGAACCGAAACTCAAAATTTTTTTTTCCATCAAACCCATACGTGTGGGGTATCTATGGGTAGGTCTTCAAAAATGATATTGAGGTTTCTAATATCATTTTTTTCTAAACTGAATAGTTTGCGCGAGAGACACTTCCAAAGTGGTAAAATGTGTCCCCCCCCCCCCCCTGTAACTTCTAAAATAAGAGAATGATAAAACTAAAAAAAATATATGATGTACATTACCATGTAAACTACCACCGAAAATTGGTTTGAACGAGATCTAGTAAGTAGTTTTTTTTTAATACGTCATAAATCGTAAACCGCAATTTATTTATTTAATTAAACTTTTCGCACAAAAAGGTACAAAGGCGGACTTAATGCCTTAGGCATTCTCTACCAGTCAACCAAGGGTGGTGAAGAGATTGGATGGCAGGTGCTTTGGTTGAGAGGAACAATCATAAAATTAAAAAAAAATATTAAAACTAGGTACACAAATACATAAATAGATTATATACACATACATACTATTTACTGTAATATATACTTATAATATATATATATACATACAAATTCAAGGGAGAGAGGTATTGAGATGACTCTACTCTATTTGTTTAGAAAATAACTCTGCAATTTCCGCTTAAATGCATACCGACTGGTGGCCGTCCTGATATCAAGAGGAAGTGCATTCCAAAGAAGAATGGACTGAATATGAAAGGAAGAATGAACAAAGTCAGAAGTATGAGAAGGACAGAGTAGGAGAAGATTGTTAGAAGAACGCAGATTCTTAGCGTGAGAAGAACATAAATATTGGAAGTGAGACACGAGATAAGAAGGAGGAGTGGGAGAGTTGAGAACTTCTTCTTTGACGAATGGACATCCATTTGAGCTCAGACCTATAGCTCGATACATGGTCATATTTCCTGAGGTTGAATATGAACCGGATACCATTGTTGAGTAATCTGTCGAGCTTATCCAGCAAAACCGCGTTCAAGTCAAAGTAGCACACGTCAGCATAGTCGATTATAGGGAAAATCAAAGTCTGCACAAGCATGGTTTTCGTCTTAACGGGCAAAAAGTTCCTCAGACGATACAGGGATCGCAGAGTACCGTTGACCCTTTGACTAACACTAGAGACCTGGCGTTGCCAGCTAAGTGTAGAGTCAAGATGCAAACCGAGATCTTTCACAGTAGGGGTAATGGGTATGACGGTACCATTGAAAATAAGAGGAGGAAGAGAGCTAAGCGTCACCCTACCCATCATGCGGGAGCTTCCAATTACAATGGCTTGACACTTCGAGGGGTTTACTGACACCCCGAAACTATCAGACCACTTTTTGATAGCATCTAAGTCTCGGTTTACATCTGCTATAGCGTCCGACAAACCTTCTACCCGCTCAGCTGTATATAATTGTAGATCATCAGCATATAGATGATACGAACATCGAAGACAGTGGGTTATAAAATTAATGAAGATGGAGAATAATAATGGAGAAAGAATTCCGCCTTGTGGAACACCAGCATCCAGGTCACGCCAACTCGACGAACTCTGATCAACGCGAACCGACTGCTGACGTCCCCGAAGATATGAAGAGAACCATTTCAGAGCCTCGGACGAAACCATAAGGTGAGAGAGGATAGAAAGGAGAATATCGTGGCTGACGGCATTAAAGGCATTGGAGAAATCAATTAAAACCAAAACGGTAACTTTGGTATCCTCCATTGCCTCTCTAATGTCACCAGTCACTTTAAGGAGAGCGGACGCTGTACTGTGCCCCGGCCTGAACCCAGATTGAAAGGAGCTAACGAGGTTGTTCCGATGAACAAACCCCGTAAACTGCTTGTGTACACAAGCCTCAAGCACTTTAGACAGGAATGGGAGAATGGAAATGGGTCGAAAGTGACTGGGTAGGGAGGGATTTGAAATTTTAGGAAGTGGGCGGACGTAGGCCATACGCCACTGGGATGGGAATTGTCCGGAATCAAGAGAAAAGTTAATGATGTGGGTAATCGGAGGGAGAAGGCTATCAAGGATCCAAATGACCATATTACGACTGATGCCGTCATAGCCCACAGCCTTGGATTTTATCGAAAGGATGGTCTTTTTAATTTCGTCCAAGGTCACCGGAGAGAAGTGAAATGGTTCTATGATGGGACTCGCTAGGCCAGTAATGAAATCGACCGCCTGGGACAACATTTGGGAATCCAAATGACTAGTGGATGTGAAGTGACGGTTGATATCATCAAGGCCAATTGTATTAGGAAAATCCACATGCCGTGGTCTGCCGATACCAAGAGTACCAAGGAACTTCCAAATATCAGCAGGTGAAGAAGAAGAAATGTTCTCGAGAATATGGCGGCGTTTAGCGTTGCGTATCATCTGATTACACCGATTTCTAGCAGCTTTGAATAAGTTGCGATTTTCTTCACTGCGATCCTTTTTAAATTTACGAAAGGCCCGATCCCTGCGCCTCATCGCCATTCGAACCCCTGTCGTCATCCAAGGAGCTGGAGGACGCCGAAGTTTAATCTTCTTAACAGGAGCGTGTTTGTCATAGAGAGCAAGGACCGTCTGATCGAAAATGCGCAGTTTCTCGTCTACAGCTGTCGCCGCTGCCAGGGGTTCCCAACAGAGGTCTGACGCATCCTGACAAAGCCTCTCAACGTCCATACGCGCAAAACACCGCATGTGCAGAACTTTTGGGATAGGTTTAGGTGGTTTTAGGATATATGAAAGGAAAATGAGGTCATGATGGGAAAAACCAGGAGCGGGACACTGACCGTGAGAGGGAACAAGGTTGGGTGTGGATGTAAGGATTAAATCGAGCCAAGTGTCATCGCCAGATATATTAAAACTAGCTTCTGCCCGCGACTTCGTCCGCGTGAAATTCGTACTTTCCTCTTATAATTTCGAAAATGTATGTTTATGATTTTTATTATTTATTTAGATATAAATAAGTATTCGGGCCAATTTTTTAGTTTATAGCTCAAAGGGATCAGATTTTTCAAATAAAGTATCCCAGCTTTTTACCCCCCCAGGAGAGTAATTTTGAAAAATCGTTTGGGATGTGTTCATAACTTGACTCAAAGACCCGTACCCATTTTTGAGTTAATGGAAGCAAGCAGTAGAATTTTCCACCTTCGTAGGAGTCAATTTTTGAAAAACCCTAAATCACTTTTTTTAAGTATTTTTTGTTTTAGTAGTACCGAGTTTCGAGTTAATCCGACAGCGGGTTAAATATTTTTCTCATCCATCAACTTTGTCACCCCCCAAATCTTCTGTGAGGGATTATTTAAACTAAAAGTGACAATCTTTATTACTTACTGACCCAAATATTGCCAAGTTTCTAATTTATTAACCAAATGAATAAGATTTTTCATATAAACTGTATCCCCTCTTTCTATCCCCATAGGGGTGGAATTTCGAAACATAATCTAGATTATTAATACCAATTTTCCAGTTAATCAAGCCTCGTAATAAAATTCTGCCCTGTGAAATTGACTACCCCTCTTCACCCCATTAGCGGTAGATTTTTGAAAAACCCTGAACCACTTTATTATTTATTTTGGTCTTAGATAGGTACTGAGTTTCGAGTTAATTGGACCGCGCATTAAAATTTTTCCATACTAAATTTGACACCCCCAATCTCCGCTTTGGGTTAGTTTAGAATTCCAAAAAAATTCGAACTTTGTAATTATTTGTGCCAAGTTTCAAGTCCAAATTTATTTGTACCATTTTTTTTGAGTTTATCAAGACACCCTACCACTTTTTGTCCCGTCAGGGGTCAATAATTTTCGAAAACCCCATACACTTTACTATTGATTCTTTATCTGCCTAGCCTTTTCCCAACTATGTTGGGGTCGGCTTCCAGTCCCACGGGATGCAGCTGAGTACCAGTATTTTACATGGAGCGACTGCCTATCTGACCTCCACAACCCAAATACGATACCCCTTGATAAGACTGGTTGTCAAACGTTCGGCCACCCCTAGCGACTGTCAAAGATCCACGGATGACAGCCGGGACCAACGGCTTAGCGTGCTTTCCGAGGCACGGAGAGGTCACGGTATGTAAAGATGGACACCTATCCACAGACCAACCGCGGCAAGCGTAGCCTGCGTAACCTGATCGATCGATCTGTGCGGCTGTTATTATTGATTATTTTCTGTCAAAAGTATTAATACTGAGTTTCGAGTAAATCGGACCGCGCGTTAAAATTCTTCCACACAAACTTTAACACCCCAAACCAAGGGGTGTTGGGGTGTTTTGATAAACGAATAATGATAAACTTTATTACTTGCTTAGGCAAGTATTCTTGCCAAGTTTATTAACCAAATGAATAAGATTTTTCTTATAAACTGTATCCCCGTTTTTCACCCCCACAGGGGTGGAATTTCGTAAAATTGTTTGGGATGTGTTCATTACTCGACTCAAAGATTGTTTATACCAATTTTCGAGTTAATCAAGCCACGCAGTAAAGTCTTCCCCTGTAAAATTAACTTTTCACCCCGTTAGGGGTAAATTTTCGAAAAACGATGATACACGTTATTCTTTATTTTCGGTCTTAAGTATAAATACCGAGTTTCGAGTTAATCAGACCACGCGTTAAAATTCTTCCATACAAACTTTGACACCTTTTTGTTTTGGCAGTTTGGCTTTTTTTTCTAAACTACCCCCTGAAGGGGGCTTCAGGGGGTAGTTTAGAAAAAAAAGCCAAACTTCATAATTTATTGACTTAGATAAGTATTCGTGCCAAGTTTCATGGTTATTAACTCAAAGAATAAGATTTTTCATACAAACAAAATCCCCTCTTTTCACCCCTTAAAGGTTAAATTTCCAAAAACCCCTTCTTTGTGGATATCTACTCTTCACAAAGAACACACGCTCCAAAATTAATTTCTCTACCTAGCGGTACCGACCAGCGTTTTAGGCTGTGCGTTGATATATCAGTCAGTCAGGACAAAATTTCATCCCCCTTTTCACCCCTTAATGGATGAAATTCTAACAACACCGTTGTGTTAGCTTCCAATCATAAGCCTAGATAGTAAATTTAGTGATTTTTCCGTTGAAAATTTATGACTTTCTATACACAACTTCATCCCCCTTTTTAACCCTTCGGGGGTGTAATTATCAAAAACGCTGAGACACGTATAAATTAATTTTCAATTGTCAGCCTAAATACAAAATTAGAAGATCCTAACTTCAAAACTGTCGGTCTTTCATATAAACTTTCATCCCCTATTTTAACCCTTTAGGGGTTGAATTCCCAAAAATCCTTTCTTAGTGGATACTTACTCTTCACAAAGAACACAACTTCTAAGTTTCAAGTCTCTAGGTATAGCGGTTTGGGCTGTGCGTTGATATATCAGTCAGTCAGTCAATCAGTCAGTCAGGACTTTGAATTTTATATATATAGATGGGTGGGTTGCAGTGAAAGTAAATGGAGACTAACGGACTCAATGATGTGAAGGAGTTTACGGGATCGGGGAGTGTGATGAGCAAGGTCAGTGTTGAAATCGCCCATGATGACGCAATGTGCATACTCTGACCCTACAGATTCAAGCGCCAATTCGAGGTTGGAAAAATAGTCAACGGCGGGTGGACAATAGACAACACCAAGAAGGGTCTTGACGCCTTTGACGTAGACCTCCAAAAAGAGGTACTCAGCGGAAGCATGGTATTGTGAGGGAGACGAGGCAATGATTTTAAAAGGAAGATCGCTACGAAGATAGATAGCTACACCACCCCCTCCCTTTCCAATTCTATCATTGCGGATAAGAGTGAAACCTGGGAGAGAGTAGTTGGTGGAGAGGAGATGAGGTTTGAACCAACTCTCAGAAACCAGAACGGCATGGACGTTGGCGTCAGAAAAGGTGTCCAACAGGTCACTGTAGTGACTTGGGACACTTTGCGCATTTATATGGCATACATTAAACAAATGACCTTTCTGTTGGCTGAAGTTCCGACGCACAAAGTCACCAAGTGTGTCAGTCAAAGAGCCAAAACTTGCATTAGCGGATGAGCTGGAGGAATCAATGGCAGAGTAAAACGAATCATCATCAGATATCATAAAATACAAATATAAATAATATAAATATAAAAAAATAACTACTAATTAAAAGCAAATGAACTAAAGCTACAACTGTGCAACACCACTATCTGTGCACCACCCACCAGCAGCACTAGTATAGATGTACATGGATCCTTTGAAGCGTGGCCAAAATCAGAACTAAGGTGACTTTTTCTCATTATCGTCAAAGTTATTCAAACGCCAAAAGATCCGCTGTACAGTATTAGTGACACAAAACCAGAAATAAACATCAATAAAATTTAAAAAAAGCAAACAGTATCACAAACATTAACACAAAATATTATGAACAAGCAACAAACAAAACGAAACATGACAAAGTTACATGAGCAGAAACGGAACGCAATTTACGAAACACAACTAAACGTAGTTCAAATTTACAAGATTGACAGGTGACAGTGACAACTAATGACGAAACACAATTATTTTACTAACACAAACAATTAGGCAAATTACAAACGGAATGTGATTTAAGTAGTTTTGAGGTGAAAAAAAGAAATAGTAAGCAGGTAGATACGTACGATAGCTTTAAAAATTACGTGAATTGACGTCCCAAGCACAAAACTGATAAGTTGGAGAACCACATAAACACTACTTATCTTTACGTACTCCACTGTCAGGCTTGCCTCCAGTTCCTGATGATGCCCCGGGCTTCTTAGGGTACTTAATCAACAAGGGATTAAGTTCCTCTAAAGAACAAATCTTATGCCGTATTCCATCGGGGGATCTGATGACAATAACCCCATCCTGAGTCCAGCATGCCGGCATCCCGAAGTGCAGGCGCGCTCTGCTGAATACAGCTTGCCTCGACCGGGTCAAGAACTCCTTGACTGTGACCGTGGAGCCTTTCAATCCAGACTTTGCCTTCCAAACAGTGGACTTCAAGTCAACATTGGAGAACCTTACCAATATGGGCCTGCTAGTTGTTGGACCTTTTTTGGATGTTCCAAGTCTGTGACAAACTTTGATGGAGGATGCAGTGATGTCAGGCAGTGCCAGTTTGTTCTTCAGAACGTCCAACACAAGCGTTTTGCAATCCTCGTTGTCCGCTTCAGAAAACCCAGTGAAGATGAGAGCTTTCCGACGAGATCTCGTCTCCAATCCATCAACCACTTTAGAGCACTCCAAGATCTGCTTCCTGAGAAGTCCCAGCACGCCGAACATGAGCTCTCGAAAGGACCGGAACTCTTCAGCAATCTTTGCCACCGTGTCTTTTGCAGGTCCCGCACATTGGATCTGTGCCTCAAGCTCACCCATCTTCTTAAGAAAGCACTCCTCGAGGTTCTTCTGGGCCGATTGGATATCATCCAGTTGAGATGACATTATGTAGTGTGATGAATTTGCAGTGGCTATGAAGTACTAGTGAGAAACTGGCAGGTGGTGTAGTGTAAGTGCTTGCGTTACATGGAATATTTCACCAATATAAATACTGCTTATTTAGCACTTTATGCAACAAATATATTACTCAATAGCAAATAAAATACTTAAAAAATAATTTTAATTAAAAGAGATTTACAAAGTTGCGTGTTAACTTTTCTACACCTACCCCCGAAAAAAAACCATTCATTCAATCAACTCAAAAATAAAAATAAACATTTACTTTCATAAACATAAACCTTATGCATAAACCCGGATGTTACGGAACCCTCGGTGCGCGAGTCCGACTCGCTCTTGCCCGGTTTTTTTATTTTCGCGTATTTTTTTTAACCAATCCTTAAAAATAAGTTTATCAAAGTTTTGGAGTTTTTACGCAGTAAACCCTCAGTTACATTGCAAAACAAAGAACCACTATCACTCACCGCAAACTATTAAAGTGAATGGATAGTGGTAGACCGCGAAATTCAAATTTTCTTACGTTTTTTGCAATTTGAAGGTCAGTGTCTTATTGTATCTTGATCAAAATATGATTCGCGACAACAACCGGTACATATTTAGGGAATTATAATCATTAGAATCATTAATACATCTTTCTAAGTTAGATTTCTACCATTAACACTTTTCCACAAGAGATTCGTGGTTGGTGGTAGAAGCCTAACTTAGAAAGATATATTATAATAACTAGCTGTGCCCGCGACTTCGTCCGCGTGGAATAGTGACTTTTCGGGCAGCATATTTTGAATTACATATACCGTCTACAGACCGGGCATTTGCTATCCGAACCCACGCAATAGTGCTTGAGCTTCACGATCGGCAGTGAGACGTATTTCTCGTTCTTCCTGTGTTTCCTGAGACCAAGCATTTGCTGTCCGAACCCTCTGAGAACTCAGACTAATTTCCCTATCAGTGAAAGTCTCAGACTCACGCGATAGTGCATGAGCTTCACGATCGGCAGTGAGACGTATTTCCCGTTCGTCCTGTGTCTCCTAGGATCGAGCATTTGTTGTCCGTACTCTCTGGGAGCTCAGGCGGGTTTCCCTGTCAACAAAAGTCTTAGACTCACGCGATAGCGCGTGAGCTTCGCGATCGACAGATAAACGTGCCTTTCGTTATTCCCTGTTTTCCCTATTTCGAGTTGTCATCATTCGTGAACGATTTGAACTCAGTCGAGATTCTCGCTGAGTCGAAGTTTCTGCAGCACGAAACCTAGCATGATGTTCCCGAGTTGCAGAGAGCCTTGCCTCACGACCTTCCTCGTGATCGAACTAATCTCATCCTTTTAGCATTTCTGCTACATTGGGAGAGGTTGGATCTTCTTCGAGACATTCTAAAATAAAATAGTACTTACTTACTACTTAACACACAGTTATTTAGTAAATACGTACTATCGTAAACAATCAAATTATAAATACTTACAGATTATTATACAGTCTAAAATGATCACAGTTTAAGTAATAAGTGTTAAGACGTGTAAACCAAACGTACTAACTTTATAAGACAAAATAAATGCTAGAAAAATTAATTACTAACCTGAGCTAATGAACTTATATAAAGAAAATCAAGAAAATAAATGCCTAACCTATACCAAATACTTATAATATTTATATACAAACCCTAAATAAAAATTAAGATAAGTAAATACCCAAAAATCCAGTAAAGAACCGCCTAACCAAATACTTACAATATTTATTTACAAAATTTTAAAGAAAATTAAGAAAAAGAACCTAACCTACAAACCCTAAAATATAAATAAACTAGCTTTTGCCCGCGGCTTCGCTCGCGTTAAGTATTATTAAAAAAAACTAATACATTTACATCCTCCATCATCCCTTATTTTATCCCCATGGGGGTTGAATTTATCAAAATCCTTTCTTAGGAGCTGCCTACGTCATAGTAGCTATATGCATGCCAAGTCTCAGCCCGATCGCTTTAAAATTGACAAAGTTTCATACAAATTTTCATCCCCTATTTTATCCCCTTGGGGGTAGAATTTATCAAAATCCTTTCTTAGCGGATGCCTACGTCATAACATCTACCTGCATGCCAATTTTCAGCCCGATCCCTCCAGTGGTTTGGGCTGTGCGTTGATAGATCACTATGTCAGTCAGTCACCTTTGAGTTTTATATATTTAGATGAAATATGCAAACAGTCAGTATTCAAGTGAATCGCAATAACCGAAAGCAACTATTCGCCTATACTCTCCAGGATACGTGCGTTCGCTACGAATAACTGAATCCTTATGGCAGCGGCGAGTTTTTTTTTTTTTTGACCGCCTGACGCAGGTCCTCACCGGACACGGAAGTTTTAGGAGGTTCCTGTACATCATCAGGCGGGAGGAAACGCCCGGGTGTCACCATTGCCAGGATCGCCCAGAGGACACGGTGGAGCACACGGTGGAGTTCTGCCCCGCTTGGGTGGAGCACCGCCGTGTCCTCGTAGAGGCGATCGGCAGCGGCGGCGACCTCTCGCGTCCGGCCCTGGTGCAAGCCATGGTCCGAGGCGAGAGGGAGTGGGAGGCAGTCACCTCCTTCTGCGAAGCAGTCATGCTAGCGAAGGAGGTGGCGGGACGGCTTAGGGAGAGAGCCTCCCGTCCCAGCCGCCGCGGGAGACGCTCCGGGCGTCGGGAGCTGCGTGACGACTCCCGGTCACCATAGGCGCGGGCCTGCGGGCGGAGAGTAATGGGTAGCTCACCGTCCGATCAGGACCAGGCCCGTGCCGGACGGCGCGTACGTGTTCCACGCGCGCCTCAAAGAGATGTCAGCAACAGAGAAGGGGCCCGACAGGGCCGAAGCCTGCCGGGGCAGCGGGATTGTCTGAAAGGGTTACCGCTACCCCGGAACAAAAAGGGCTAAGGAAGGAACATGGGTGTGTTTTAGTCAGTAAGAAACTGACACTCTCTTCCGCTCCACCCAGAGCGGGAGGAGTCATTTGATGATTTCCCCACCCGAAAAAAAAAAGCCTCCAGCCAGGGGCAATTATCTACTTATACTAATCGATTACACGCTAAGGGCACCCCCTGTGGGGTACGAACCTCGGCTTAGGGCGTCGCTGGGAGAGGGCAGCCAGATGGGACAGGCTGGATCAGATTATTATTATTATTTAAGCTTGATGAGATCGGCTTTTCCTATCTGGCCGAAACAAACTCAGGCGCGCTTTATATAGCCACGGACGCGCAGGCGCGAGGCGTGTACGTACTCTGATAGAATACCTTAACAAATATTCGCCGTGAATCTTTAAATTGACATAACTTTTTTATTTATGAACCGATTGACATGAAATAAACACTAAATGTTAAGTGAAGCTTACTACAATATATTAGTGAAAACCGCATCTAAATCGAATAAGCCGTTTCTGATATTAGCGTGCACAAACATACAGACAAACAGACAAACAGACAAAAAAAAATTTATTACAATTTCGGGTTCGGCATCGATATAATAACAACCCCTGCTACTTTTTTTTTATATATTTCCATTGTACAGACACCGCTTTTCTACAATTTTATTATATGTATTATTATATGTATAGATTATAATTCTCTAAATATGTACCGGTTCTTGTCGCGAATCAAATAAGAAAATTTGAATTTCTCGGTCTCAACTACCCATTCAACTTAACCCAATATTTTCTTTATCAACCCCTTTTTCCCCTATCCAAAGATACCTACAACCATAAACAAAGACACCCTTCTTTTATATAATACCGCAGCAATCTAGCTCACCTACTTGGGTCCCACATTTGACGTCATTTCCTCTCCCCCCACGCCCTGTAGCGGGTTCGGAATGAATAAAACATGATGTCACGGATGAGACTGACAAATGATATTTCGATACAGCCGGATTACAAGATTTGTGTTTGTGTGGAAGATTCCTAGTCTGAGATTGAATGAGTGGCTGGTTCTAGTTATTGTTAAGCTTCCTTGTAGTTATTTTTAACCGACTTCAAAAAAGGAGGAGGTTCTCGATTCGACGGTATGTTTTTTTTTTGTTACGCGATTACTCCGCCAATTGTGGACCGATTTTCAAAATTCTTTTTTTGTTTGAAAGGGTATACTTTCGAGGTGGTCCCATTATCACCAAGTTGGAATCTGATGAGAGGATCCCATGGAAATCGAGGGCAACCCTCAAATTTTGTAGGCAAAGTTATAACGATTTGGGTATTTTTAAAATAACTTGAGCATTTGCTCTCGGAAATCATCATTTGGTAAAGTGGAGCTGATGAAGAAGACCACAGATGGCCATTGGAACTACTCAATGACAATTATTTCACGGGTTGCGATTCGATTACTTTAATATGGTTGCTAACCAATTTATGCTCGTCACAATGCGTATGGTGAGTGGTTGTTGAGGAGTTCTCCTGGTACTTACCATGAACTCCTCAACAATTAAAGTACTAAGATCGGGAAAAGCAATATTTTGTAACAAGTGATGAGCAGTTGACATTAAGCTATTGTAACTTAGATAAATTACAAACAGACTAAAAAGTGAAAAATAAAAACTTTTTACAAATAAAAAAAACCGACTTTCCAAAAAAACACTACAAATTGAAAAATAACTTTAATTTCGGAAGTCGGTGTCAATAAACGAAAATGCGGAACCAAAGACACCGACTTCCGAAATCAAAGTTATTTTTCAATTTGTAGTGTTTTTTTTTTTTGTAAAACGTTTTTATTTGTTCTGTAGAATGTACGAAACCGGGAAGTATGGCAGAAGAATGAAGAGGTCTCTACCCAGTGGATGATTCTGCTCTGAAATCGCCAGGTTATAGGCAAAACCAACTATCTGCGATTATTTACAGTTTTTCACTTTAATATACCATTCGAATTGGCATTTGATTCTTTATCTAATGGTAAAACCAACTAAAGCGCAGGACTTACCGTTCCGGAGTTACCGAATGTAAAAACCGATTATAATATATCTAGTTGATTGAATTAAGAAACAAATAAATCGAGAAAGTGTATCTTTAGAGAATTAAAAACCAAGTGGAATACTGAAAAAACTGAAAAAAATCGCAGATAGTCGGTTTTGCCTTTAACCCGGCGAAATGATGTTGACTATTTTCTGGTTTCTTTGGAGCTTCTTTGAGATCATGTTCTGAATATTTTGACGTCAAAGAGCTACCTAGAAGATGTTTACTACCCATATATTTGACTGCATGCAAGCTGATTGGCGCATTCCTTATGTAACTACATAATGACTTGTGATGACTTAATTGGACCAAAAAGTGCTCATCATCATCTGCCTAGCCTCTTCCCAACTATGTTGGGTTCGGCTTCCAGTCTAACAGGTAGCAGCTGAATACCAGTGTTTTACATGGAGCGACTGGAAAAAATGCTACAATATTTTAATATAATAATTATGCCAGCAATAATAACCATGCTTGGCACTCGATTTTGTGGTAGTCGCAGTTCTTGTTTTGGAAAAGAATCGTCGTTACCCTTTACTTACTTAAAAACACATCCTCTGATGGGAAACGCTTGATTATTCTTTATTTATTTATTGAGGATCTCCAACAAAGGATACACTTATACAATAGAAATTTACAAAAACTGGCCAAGTGCGAGTCGGACTCGCACACGAAGGGTTCCGTACCACAAGGCGAAAACGCCGAAAAAAACACGTTTGTTGTATGGGAGCCCCCCTTAAATATTCATTTTATTTTGTTTTTAGTATTTGTGGTTATAGCGGCAACAGAAATACATAATTTGTGAAAATTTCAACTGTCTAGCTATCGCGGTTCTTGAGATACAGCCTGGTGACAGACAGACGGACAGACGGACAGACAGCGAAGTCTTAGTAATAGGGTCCCGTTTTTACCCTTTGGGTACGGAACCCTAATAATAAAAAAGGTTATTTTACGTGTGCTCCTTCAATTACAGGAAACCACAGCATGCACATATAACTAGGCGTAAACACGATAAAAATACAGAAAATAAATTATGAATGATGAATACAAATGATATAATTAGAAGGAAAAAATAATAATTTCCGCCACATACACACAACATTTTAATCCATCCACCTCTAAAGCACTTAAAAATATTACCCGTTTCAACCCCGAATCGAAAAGCTAAAACGCTATTATTCACTAATTGCATCGCGTACGTTACTCGGCCGAGTTGGATAGTGGATAATTATTTAAAACTTATACAATTACCTCCTGAGCTCCCTCGGGAAATTACACTTGGCAACATTGCCTCACTTTGGGTTACATACTATTTGGGGTACATACTGGTTATTATGTGGGTTAACATTTTGTCTGGCGATTTTAGCTGTCATGGCTGCGTGGTTTTGGACATGACTTGTAATAACTGAAGGGCCCTTTCAGCTGAACGCAGAACATGATAAGTTTCGGTGGTAGGAAGACGCGTGTATTTGTGCATTGTTGCCTATAACGTTCCCACTATTGGGTCCCAGAACTCCTCTCTGCGAGAGAGAGTGGGCCGTTGTTCACCACGCGGGCCCAGTGCCGGTTGGAAGGTGTGACATGACTTCAAATTTTTGGTTCTAGAACATTCGCCGCATGTTCACACACACGTGTTGTTCCTCACGAGGTTTTCCTTCACCGTTTTTGAGAGACTGTGGTGGTGAATAAATCACACAAAGTTAAGCGCCTGGCTGGGTTCAAACCCACGACCTCCTCACGTAAATCGGTGCCGTATTTATAGTTATATTTTATAAAGGCGAAAGTTTGTGAGTGTGTGTGTATGTGTTTATATGTTTGTTACTTCTTCACGCTCAAACGGCTCGACCAATTTTGATAAAACTTTGTATGGAGGTAGCTGACACTCTGGATTAACATATAGGCTACTTTTTATCCCGATACTCCCACGGGATCGACATTTACGCGGGTGAAACCTCGGGGCGCAGCTAGTTCATCATATATCATCATAATCAGCCTATAATGTTCCCACTGCTGGGACAAAGGCCTCCTCTCTGACAGGGAGTGGGCCTTAATCCACCACGCGGGCCCAGTGCGGGTTGGTAGATGTCACATGTCTTTGAATTTTTGGTTCTAGGACATGCCGGTTTCATCACGATGTTTTCCTTCACCGTTTTGAGAGCAGTGGTGATGAAATAATTTACACAAAGTAAAGCGCCTGTCTAGGTTCGAACCTACGACCTACAACTCGTAGGCCGCGGCCGATACCACTGGGCCACCACTGCTCTTAATTTATAGTTATTGAGTCAAATGTTGAATTCCGGGATATTTCTTTCACAGTACAATCTAGTGGACCTTTTTCTGTTGAACATAATGTTTTGTAAATCAATGTTAACATTTAGTTGTATAACATGTTGAACTTTTTCTGTTCAAAATAACCATTCTTATGTTTCAGTTTGAAAGGCAAGTAGTCTAGTTGAAGTTACAGCCACTCGAGACGCAGACGCTTTGAACTAAGTTTTGAAGTTTGTATAACAACGCTTCAGCAATCTGTTTGATGTTATAAATATCCATAGATTATGTCTGGCGGGTAAATAATTTCCATCAAGTGGCCCGAACTCATAGAAAAGAACCTAAAGTCATTATTACCCATTCTATACAAACTAATTACCCCATACAAATGTAAATATAGGGTGGGCCATCTAATGTTTTAAATTTGATTAGGCTATAAAAAAAACTACTGATTATTTTTTTAAATTTCTGGTTTTATTGGAAAGGTTGAACTTTGTAATTTAGGACTGTAACACAATATCATTCATATGACTACCATGACTCCGACGCGATCCGACCGACCGATTTCTCTCTTTCATTCGTCAGTAATTTGACTTTCGAAAGAAGAAGACAAAGCGTTGTGTTTGTATACAGACGCAATACAATGTTTATTAGTAAGGTAACACTGGAAGCTAAATTAAATGGCATACAAATAAAAACCGAAGAGACATAATAAGACCTAAAGTGCATGTGGCAGAAATCACCAGCTACGTAAAATTTTATTATTATATTTATTAAAACTTAGTGTCAAAAAAAAAGGCTGAACCCCCTGGACTTAATCCCTTTGGGCTCTCAGTAAACCTGGGTGATGCCAAGACAAAACATTGCAGGTGCATCGTATAGAATAGATAACCCGAAAAAGAAGAAATGTACTAATACACAGATACCTGCATAACATATGTACATATAAACAGAATAAACTAAACAAAAAAATATATTATGTTGATTACTGGATAACCCTCAACATAGCTACCTGTTTCATGACGTCACATGTGGGTAATTATAAACCAAACTATCGTTAGATGGATCGATACTGACTTGTGATTGGAAACGTTTTCATGACACGTCAGTGGAGTGTTTGTTGCCGTACTTTTGTTTGTAATATTACAAACACTTACGAGTAATGTAAATAAAGTATTTCTTATTGACTATCAGATTTATCACCATGCCTGGTAAACAGATAATAATACTCATTAAACGCAAATTCAGAGCATTTATTAGAATTGAACCATTTTCATCATCATTTCAGCCGAAAGACGTCCACTGCTGGGCATAGGCCTCTCCCAAAAGGGGGAGGGTTTGCCATGTGGTGCCATGTGGTTTGCCATGTGGTGGTGGAATGCATAGAGAACGCTGCTGCCCATTCTCCGGTTAGAACCTTAATCGCCTTTTACGACACCCACGGAAAGTATGGGGTGGTGCTATTCTTTAGGTCCGGCACCACACAGACGCACAAACCATTTACAAGTACTTTTGAATTGTCAAGTAGTCATTTAGTCAGAAATATGAAGCCAGCTATATTCCAAAGTGGTTGGGTTCGGCTTCTAGTTTAACCGGATGCAGCTGAATACCATTATTTTATATGGAGCGTTTGCATATCTGACTTCTACAACCCAGTTACTGGTAATGGTATGTATTACCTTAGTCATCATCTGCCTAGAGTTTTCCCAACTATGCTGGGGTCGGCTTCCAGTCTAACCGGATGCAGCTGAATACCAGTATTTTACATGCAGTGGCTGCCTATCTGACCTCCACAACCCAGTTACTGGGTAATACGATACCCCTTGGTAAGACTGGTTGTCAGACTTTCGGGCTTCTGACTACCCGTAACGACTATCAAAGGTCCACGAATGACAACCGGGACCAACGGCTTAACGTGCTTTCCGAGCCAAGGAGGGGTCTCGGTCTAACCGCGGCAAGCGTAGCTTAACCTGATCGACCTGTGCGGCTGTTATTATTTAGCCACAATAATAACAGCCGCACAGGTCGATCAGGTCAGGATCAGCCACGGACCCCTCCATAATACACAACCCTTATTAAGACTGGTTATCTTCTGTAATTCTGACAGCCAAAGATCTATGAATGACATCGAAGACCAACGGCTTAACGTGCTTTCCGAGATCCAGTCACCCATCCTCGAAACAACCGCAGCAAGCATGGATTAGCCCTTGATCGACTCGTGCGGCTGTTTCAAGTCTGTATTAGTGGTTGTAATGGCAATCATGTCATTTGGTTTAAATAGGTTTTTATTATATAGCAGACGAGTCCTGGAGTGGAGTCCGCGTATCGGCAAGCGTAGTGTGGGACGCCCCCCAGCTAGATGGATGGACGACCTAAAGAAGGTGGCTGGGGTAGACTGGATGCGGAAGGTGGAGGACAAGGTGTTGTGCCGCAGTCTGGGAGAGGCCTATGTCCAGCAGTGGACTGCGATAGGCTGAGTTGATTGATTGATTGAGGTTTTTATTTATCTTTTCTATAGATTCTTTTATATTTTGTCAATGTAAGAACGTTGTAGGCCATACAGACTGGAGATCTGTAGACCATTTTCTATTTTATTAAGTACCTGGTACTCGTTGACAGGCCTGCACTGTTCCGGGTCAGCGGGATTGTCCGAAAGGGTTACCGCTGGCCCGGAACATAAAGGGCTAAGGAAGGAACACGGGTGGGTTTTAGTCAGTAAGAGTCTGACACTCCCTTCCGCTCCACCCAGAGCGGGAGGAGTCATTTGATGATTTCCCATCCGCAAAAAAAAAAAAAAAGGCCTGCACTCTCCTCCCGTACCTATTAATATTGTAATTTGAAAACATTGTAAAATTCAATCCAAACTAATATTATACATTCGAAAGTAACTCTGTCTGTCTGTCTGTCTGCATGTTAGCTTTTCACGCCTAAACCACTAAACGGATTTCGATAAAATTTGGCAGAGAGATAGATTGCATCCCGGGAAAGAACATAGGATAGTTTTTATCCCGATATTCCCAGTGGAACAAAACTTACGCGGGGCACTGGTAGTTATTTATAAAAGTGAAACCGTGGAGTTTCTTGCCGGCTCTTCTCCATAGGAAACAACCAATTGGAACCGTGCAACCAGCTTCTGACGTTTCATAAGTGTCCATGTAGGTTTATGTGAAATAAAATGATATTGATTTTGATTTTTCGATTTTGTTATGATTTAGTCACGAACCTTCAGGGGCATGAGCCCCTGAAGGTTCGTGACTAAATCATAACAAAATATTACGAATTAATATTACGAATTTTCGTCGGGTATAAGTATAGGTATGAACCTATACTTATACCCGACGAAAATTCGTAATATTAGTGGCATAATATTTACCAAGAACGACGATAAAACTAATACCACTGCCCCACATATGAGCGATTACGACGTACGGCATTTGATATAAACTTTCAAGCCCTTGTTTTTCGAAATGAATGAACCGATGTTAATGAAACTTCTTACGCGTAAGCAAAATATAAAGGTCTAAAAAGTTACTACTGAACATTTTCGAAATGTCTTATATAAAAAAAGACAACTCCAAATCTCTGTTTCTATGGAAAATTTAAAATCAGTCTAATTTGGCTTTAACACTATTTTTCGAAAATGTTCATATTTGTATCCTGCTTATGCGTATAAAGTTTAATTAAAATCAGTTAAGACTTGGAGTAATATTTGAGATTTCCGCTCGCTTTCCTTATAATTTTGGATACTTCAAAAAATTGAATGCGAAATGAAGATTGGGATGAAACGCTCTTAACCTACAAACAACGTTTGTGTAAATCAAGTGAGGACAATCCCCTAACCAGCACAATATTATTATCTTCAGTTATGAAGGTCCTCGTAAGTACAACAGTCTGTTGCCCTAATTTATACCTTAACGTTATTGAAGTAAGGAAGTTTTAATTAATAACTGTACCGGGTGTTGGTTTTGGTTACGTGATTAGTGTGGGAGAAATGTCGAGGATGGATGGTACCTTTATTATGTGTGAAATAGTTGCAAGGGTTTAATTCAATTGTTTATTGCATATTACGTTATCACGAGGGACTTGTTGCTAAGTAATACCAGCCAAACGGGTCGTTAGATCAGGTTAAGCTACGCTTGCCGCGGTCGGTCCGAGGATGGGTGACCATCTTTACATATCGAGACCCCTCCATGCCTTAGAAAGCACTTTAAACTCTTGGTCCCGGCTGTCATTCGTGGATCTTTGACAGTCGTTACGGGTCCTAAGAATCCCGAAAGTCTAACAACCAGTCTTACCAAGGGGTATCATGTTACCCAGTAACTGGGTTGTGGAGGTCAGATCGGCAGTCCTTCATTGTAAAATACTGATATTCAGCTGCATCCGGTTAGACTGGAAGCTGACCCCAAAAGTAGTTTATACCAAAAAGTGCAGAAAAAAAACATACAAACAATAGTCTTCAATCCAATAATGTCTTTCCTTTATAGTCTAGAAATACCACTCACTTGAATCGTCGTAAAGTATTGTGGAATATCAAGTCGTGTGTTCTAAGCTCGATGTTCAACAGCACTCAGTAACGTTATATAACTTAGGCATGAGAACATTCAATTGATATGTTAGAGTGTACTTTATTTCGTTTCGGCTCAGATTTTTTGAAAGAAATATCTTATTTATTTCTTCAACTAAAATCATTTTGTGATAGTCTAGAACAAGGGTCTACACGATCACAGTCTAGACATATACTTTTAGGTAAAGGTTATTTTAGGCATTTTTAGGGTACCGCTGTCCAAGGGTGCTAACGAACTAAGCCTCCGCAGTCCGTCCATCCGTCCGTCTGACTGTCAGAGTGTCAGCGAGCTGCATTTCATGAACCGTAATATTTTCAGATCGTGTATTTCTGTTGCTGCTGTAACAACAAAATAATAAAAATAAAATAGAGTTAATAAAAATTAAAGGGCAAACAATGCCGAAAAATCACGTTTTTGTATGAGTATTTTTAGGGTTCCGTAGCCAAATGGCAAAAACGGAACCCTTATAGATTCGTCATGTCTGTCAAACTCAAACTCAAACTCAAAGCATTTATTTCAATTAAACCTTGTACAGGGCCTACTTTTGAATTGTCAAAATTAAATAGTCTGTCAGTTAGTCAGAAAGTTGAAGCTAGTTGCCCATTCCAAAACGTAGATCTCTATGGAGAAGAACGGGCAAGAAACTCCATGGACACTCTTTTAAATCAAGTTATTACAAAATCCTGGGTACATTATTCTTGTTGCTTCTATATGTGAGAACAATGTAAAAAGAAAAAGACAAATGAAGAAACAATTCAAAATATAAGATTAAAAATAAGCCTTGGCAGTTAAGAGATGACCAGTCTCAACCGACGGCACCCGTTCACGAACATGACGCGTGGATCAGCACCATCCAGCTCAACCATTTTGTAGGGAACCGAATAATCCAACACACGCGCCACCATCGGTGAGACATTTAAGTGAGCATGACACGTTCTCAACTGCCATGCTCTTTCAAGTCAACAACAGAAAAAAAAAACATAATAAACGGAAACATGGTTCTTACATTTACAAAATTTAAAAAAAATGCTTCTAAATTATACAAAACTATAGTTTGCAATTTATTTAAGATGTTAATATAATTTACTACCAAACAGGAAGAGGTATCTAATATTGCAGTATTCAACAATTAAAACTGGATTGAATAACTTAAAAAAGTTATGTTCGTAATGTCAGAAATATTGAAAAAGAAAAAGGGAAGCACCTCTTCCAAATATTGAAATTTTAACTAGTGAGCCCAAGTGCCTGTGGAGCAGGACCAGCATTAAGCCAAGCATTTTTATCTACGATATAATCATCCAACTTGTAATATGCTTGTCTACATAGTGTGCGTTTAATGCATGTTTTAAATTTCTTCTCATTTAATTGAAGAATATCGAATGGTATTTTATTATAACATTTTACACAGTAACCCATAAAAGAAGTTTTTACTTTAGACAATCTGAAACGCGGTTGATCTAATTTGTCCCTATTTCTAGTGTTAAAATTATGCCTGTCACTTATCTTATTAAAAAGATGTAGATTTTTTCGAACGTACATAATGTTTTCATATATATATTGACAAGGAACCGTCATGATGTTAATTTCTTTAAACAGTTCTCGTAGAGAATCGCGTCTGCTGAGCTTGTAGATGGCTCTGACAGCCCTCTTTTGCAGAATGAAGATAGAATCAATATCTGCAGCCCGTCCCCACAACAAAATACCGTAAGACATGATGCTATGAAAGTAACTAAAATAGACCAGTCTCGCGGTATCCACGTCTGTTAATTGGCGAATTTTCCAAACAGCGTAAGCGGCTGAACTTAGCCGCCCTGCAAGTGATGTTAAGTGCGGACCCCACTGTAGCTTTGAGTCAAGCGCGATCCCCAGAAAAACCGTATTTTCGACGAATTCAAGTGTCTCCCTATTCAATACAACATGACATTCATTACTTCTAACATTCGGTAAAGCGAATCTAATGCATTTAGTTTTTTTCTCATTTAATACCAAATTATTCACAGTAAACCAATTATGGACCACATGCATAGCGTTATTTACGTCGTCAAGCTCTTGTGCACGTCTGCTTACTTTAAAAATCAGTGATGTGTCATCAGCAAATAACACCATTTGTGGTTGGTTTTTCAGTAAATGAGGTAAATCATTTATATATACTAAAAATAGGAATGGCCCCAATATTGAGCCCTGCGGTACTCCCATTTTGACTTTTAAGCCCGATGAATTCACACCGTTAATTTGAACTTGCTGAAATCTATCATTTAAATATGATTCTATTAAGCTAAGAGCAAGTTTACCTAGTCCGTAATGCTCAAGTTTCAAGAGCAGTGTTTCGTAATTCACGCAATCAAATGCCTTGGATAGGTCACAAAAAATGCCTATAGCATCTTGTGCCTCTTCCCATGCGTTGAAGATGTGTTTTAATAAGGTGACACCGGCGTCGGTTGTACAACGTCCTTTGGTGAAACCATACTGTTGATCGTGTAAGATGTTATTACGATTAAAATGATTGAGCATTTGATTTAACATTACTTTTTCGAACACCTTGCTAAAAACCGGCAAAACCGATACGGGTCTATAATTATTAGTGTCTTTGCTGTCCCCAGATTTGAAAAGTGGAATAACTTTACTGAACTTCATTAAATCCGGGAAAACCCCTTGATCTACACACAAATTAAATATTAAAGCTAAATAGGGTGCAATTGTCTCAATAAAGGATTGACAAACTTTAGTGGACATGCCCCACAGATCTTCGGTAATTTTGATCTTAAGTTGCTTAAATGCCTTTATAATGACTATGGGGTTTATATGTTTAAATTTAAATTCCACAGGACAGGCTGAGACATTCGCTCTTAATAATTCAATAGCTAGTGCGGGCGAGGAATTTAAAGTTTCTGTAGTTTTAATTGGGATATTGGTAAAGAAAGTTGCAAATTCCTGAGCAACATCGATGTTATCGCTAATGAGACCGCGGGAAGTGTCCAGTGTGTAATCAGTATTATGTTTTTTGTTCCTGTTCGTTTCATTGTTTATAATTTTCCAAACTGTCTTTATTTTATTGTCTGCGGATTTAACTTTGTTACTAATGAAAGAAGCTTTAGCTGCTTTGCAGATATTTTTAAAAATTTTAGAATAAGTAGCAACATACTTATTAAAAGTATCCGTGTTTATATACGGCTTAAGGCCATACAGTTCAAATAATCTTTCCCTACTTTTCCTGATTCCTTTAGTTGCCCAGTCACTGAATAAAAACTTAGGGCAAATAGTTTTAGATTTCTTCTTAAAGGAATTATTGAACTCTGTTTGCACTAATGAAAAAAATTCTTTATACAAAATATTACCATTCGTCATACTTAGGCCCTGAGCATTTAACTTGCTAATTAAAGTGTTATTAAACTTATTCAAATTACCCGATGTTATTGGTCTAGTTTGAATCTGCACTTTTTGTATTGGTGTGTTGCACTCAAAAGACACGGTTTGACCACTGTGATCCGAAGGGAGATAATTTACAATGGCTTTATCTAAATATTCACAGCAACAAAAAACATTATCAATACATGTAGCAGTAGCCGTAGTTATTCGCGTTGGTTCCAAAAATACATTTGACAGATTGAATGATTTGAAGAGGCTTAACAATCTACTGCTATTTGAATTATTTTCCAAAATATTAACATTAAAGTCACCACAAATAATTACTGATTTATTACCAGTTGCAAGTTTTCCTAAGACATCTTCCATTACTGACTCAAATATAGAGTAGTTTTGATAGTTTGGAGGTCTGTAAACGCACACTATAAAATGCTTATCTAGCTCAACACAGGACAGTTCGATGCTATGTTCCACCGATAGTTCCACTATGTCTTTACGAGTCTTGTATTTTACACAATTTTTAATTAATATTAATGATCCACCACGCAGCATGGATTTTCGGTTAAAGCAACTGCCTACACTATAGTTCTCATAATTAATCATCATTTCATAATCTTTCAACCAATGTTCAGTAATACAAATAATATCAAACATTGTTTTTTCTAAAAACAATTCAATTTCTAATATTTTGGAAGAAAAACCTTGAATGTTTTGATGAAACAATTTCAAGGAATTCTGCTTAGCCCCTTTTTTACAATTTACTAATTGAGTGCTAGAAGATACCTTGTTGTAGGTGAGATTAATAATATTATTATTGGTACCTTCTGTTGTCTTACTGACTAGTTTAAATTATTGTGGCTGACCACCTTATTATTAGTATTATTACAAATTTTTGTGGTGCTAATTACATCCGACTTCGACATACTACTTATGTCTGAGTTAATAATAAAAGCTAATAGCCATGCTATTTGACGTCTAAAACTAATAGGCAGATACGCTGTACCCCTAGTCGATTTTAAATACTCAACAAAAGTGTTGGTGTCAAAAAATATAAGTTTGTCACTGTAGTGATTAACTAATAAATGCATATGATTATTTAACATATGTATATAATGATTTTGCCTACTTGATAAGTGCTCAAAGTATGGGAAAGCACATAATATTATTTTTTGACAATTAATGTTTAGGATTTCAGTGACACTCTCAGTGATGTCATCTATTTTTACATTCCCACTATTACCTACAAATACAGAAATAATGGCATTTGGATTATATTTATTGCAACTTATTGATGACATTATTTCTTTGTAGGATTTCCTAGGCATACAGTAATTAACAGCTGATTGACTCAGGTTGTTACTCAATAATTTACCTAACCCTCTCCCTAAACTATCTGAAAACATAACAGAACAAGAACTGACATTACTAGAAGAAGTGACGGCATAAGTCTCTGTCTGTGATACTTGAGATGAACCTTGTACAACATGTGGTGTATCTTGATTGGGGGGGATACATTCCTGAGCTCCTCCAGACTGGGACGGGTCCTCCGTTGCCTCAGGTTGGATAGCCTCAAGGTTTGATTCCCTTTGACAAGAACATTGATGTGTGCTCAGAGTCATCGGGTCCCCTCTACCTGCCTCCTTGTTACACATTTCCACCAACTCGTTTGCAGCAAGGATGTGTTCCTTTATTTGTTTCTGAGAGCTCACATACTTATTATAATGTAAATGTAGGGACTCTTCAAGTACCTCAATTTCAGACTGTAATCGCTGAGTGTCAATATGATAAATGTTTTTACTATCTTCTAATTTGATTTCATAGTTTTTTAATTTATTTATTAGAAAAACACGTTCCTTCCTTAGTTTAATATTATTGGAATTGTGTTTTTGTTGTTTCTTAAACTTATTGCATCTATTTATAATTTTATTTAGTTTTGCATATTTTTTTATTTTATTTTGACTTACTTTATAACTATTATTATTATATTTCGATATAGAATCTTCAGTAAGGTCTATTGTTATTAAGGAATGAGGGTTGCAATTTGTATTAAATAATTCAGTATACAAGTTATTACTTTCCCGAGCCTGAGTATGTTCTTTTAGTTTCTGTAACTTAGTAATACGTACATTTGCATGAATTAATTCCTCTTCTAGGTCCCTAACCTTACACAATGCCTCCTCATATAAGTTACTACAGTTATTGAAACCATCTGTGACCAACCGCAATTTGTCCCGTTCATCGACAACAACCAGGTATTTTTGATGAAGGTCTACTAGCTCCTGTTTTAAGCTTGTATTTTTGAAAACGACATTCTCGACTTCCTTCTCACTATCCTCTATTTCCTGTAACAGCTGTTGACATTTGCTGTTTGAAGCCTTAAGATCTTGAATGGTTGTTTTCAATTTAAGCTCCAACTCCTGAGCTGCAGCCTTACGGGTCATCACAGGCATGGTTTCAGGAATAAGAACTGAAAGTGAAATTAAAGAAACGGTGAGAACTAGTTAAATAAACAAACAAAGAGGAAAGCTAGGAATGAAAGGAAAAATTGGAGAAGTTAGTGTTGATTTAAAGGTAAAATGAGGTAGGCTGAATCGAATTGGAATGCAACTGATATGATCACGATATGATTAGATAGTTAGCACACAGTAACATTGATTTTAGTGACTTATGAATTTACATTTACTAAGTGGGTAGGATGCCTAGCTAAAGAAAAAATCTAGTTTTACATTAAATTACAATAATTATTGAAAATAACGATAGTCAACGTTATTGTTGTTATGTACAATCTAAGTAACGGTAATAGAATTTCAATATTTTGATATTTCCAATAATAAGTTTCTTTAGGATCAAAGTAAACAAAGTGACTTAGACCCAGTGCAGGGTGCCAAATCAAACAAGTGAGTCAACGAAAGTGTTACAGAGTCTAAAATTACGATTGTGAGCTAATTTTAGGATAAAAATAAACAATACTCCCCGTTTATATCCGCAGGTCGAACATCAGCTGTTCGTGAGAGGTTACCGGTAACGGTGGGCAACCAAATACTGTGTTTAACTTTGTAAAAGTGCAGGAAAACAATAGTCCCGAGTATTTATGCAGTTATTTAACATTTAGATATATTATTACAACTTAATTACACTTAAAAACTAATTAAAACTAATTTTAAAATACGGAACAAAATTTTGACATGTCACTCGGGCAGTGTTGCCATGTCTGTCTGTCCGTCTGTCTGTCTGTCTGTCTGTCCGTCCGTATGTCACAGCCACTTTTCTCCGAAACTATAAGAACTATACTGTTGAAACTTGGTACGTAGATGTATTCTGTGAACCGCATTAAGATTTTCACACAAAAATAGAAAAAAAACAATAAATTTTAGGGTGCCCCATACTTAGAACCGAAACTCAAATTTTTTTTTTCATCAAACCCATAAGTGTGGGGTATCTATGGGTAGGTCTTCAAAAATTATTTTATGGTTTCTAATATCATTTTTTTCTAAACTGAATAGTTTGCACGAGAGACACTTCCAAAGTGATAAAATGTGTCCCCCCCCCCCTGTAACTTCTAAAATAAGAAAATGATAAAACTAAAAAAAATATATGATGTACATTACCATGTAAACTACCAGCGAAAATTAGTTTGAACGAGATCTAGTAAGTAGTTTTTTTTAATACGTCATAAATCGCAAACCACAATTTACCATTCATTCAATCAACTCAAAAATAATAAAAAAAACATTTAATTTCATAAACATAAACATAAACTTTATGCATAAACCCGGATGTTACGGAACCCTCGGTGCGCGAGTCCGACTCGCTCTTGCCCGGTTTTTTTTGTTTGTTTTTGCCTTGTAGTACGGCTTTTGTGTGCGAGTCCGATTCGCGCTTGACCGGTTTTTTTTTAAAATTATTATTACGAAAAACGCACCCCGTTAAAATTCTTAAATTGATTCACTAACAGACAACGCATAACCTAAAGGCTCCTGCAGACAGGCGCGACTTGTTGCACGACGTGTCGCATTGCTACTCTCAGACGATCCAGGAGGGGATCGAGGTGGGGGGTGGAGGGGTGGTTCAGGGGATCAGACCGGAATAACTCTCCAAAATTATTCTACAGATATATATCGTATAATCGCGACACCCTGTCGCGTCGTGCCTGTCCTGAGCCTTAAACCACTGAATTTAGAAGCATGACATTTTGCACAAGAGTTACATAAGTATACATATAATTAAATTTATTACTAAGAACCGATTATTTAAAAAATCATACGCTAAATGGGTTCAATAAAAGTGGGTTCAAGGAAAGTTTGCAGGTGAGAAATACCAACGGGAACATGTAAAACATTATATAGAGGTATGAGGAACAGAGTGTAAAGTTCACTCATCCTCCATAGAAAAGGGAGGATCCTCCGACCAGACGGGTGTCGATATCGGATATGTACAGTCACGAGCACTAACATGTCAACACTTGGCAACTTCCAATGTCGATTTTTTCGTGAAATAACGAATGCAACGTTGAAATACGACACTTTACACAAACCTATGGGTTTGAAAATACTTTGTTCGTAATAACAAAAAAATTCATACAAAACTAAGGAAGAAAATCGTCTTTGAATAAAGCCAAGTATATACATACTTATGCTCGTGACTGTATCTATGCTAGTTGCGTGGTAAACTCTGCTTGCGTGATGCAGATTTTGCGTGACGTCAGCATGACGCGTTGTTCGCATGTGGCGTTGCAGATACCGCAACAATTACAACAATGCTAACGCATACATCTTTTGATTTATAAATGATAGATTTAAGGCACTCTAACACCTAAGTCTAAATACTGGTATTTGGCTGCGTTCGGTTTAACTGGAAGCAGATCCAACAATGGGAATAGGCTGGGTAGATAATAATAACTTAAGTCTACCGAAATCTAGGTGTCCTAAATATACTATCTTTCCACTGTCTGTCAAAGGTGCCGATTCCCTTGTTCACAAACTAAACTAAATTTAAGTTCTGTGCATCTTTTTCTTTCTATTTCATTAAGAAAAGGACAACAGATAAATTTAGTTTAGTCCTGTCAAATTAATCAGCGCCTGACACTACATCATACCTACAAGTTTAGACGTGATTAAAAACTTGCCTACTAAAATTACGTCAATTTATGTCAGACGCTGGTTATTTTGACAGGACTAAACTAAAATTTATCTTCTGTCC
Source organism: Mesoligia furuncula (assembly GCA_916614155.1). Taxonomy (NCBI): domain Eukaryota; kingdom Metazoa; phylum Arthropoda; class Insecta; order Lepidoptera; family Noctuidae; genus Mesoligia; species Mesoligia furuncula. The sequence goes on along the minus strand of OU744811.1, from coordinate 2,581,162 downwards.
TTTTCTTAATGAATTAGAAAGAAAAAGATGCACTGAACTTAATTTTAGTTTAGCTTGTGAACAACAGAATAGGCACCTCAATGTCTAACTAACTCCTCTGGTTGTCAATAAGCTAACCTCATAAGTAACTTAGAAGATTGTACAGACGCCAGCACATCAAGCTACCCAAAACTGACAAATTTTCCCAATCAATTTTGAACTTTATGCTTTAGCGATAAAGTTGAATATCTATTAAGGTTAAAAAAATCATTAAAATCTATGAAAATCTATTAAAAAACACAAAAAAAATGCAAGTTTTAAAAACAATAAAAGTATGTGATCGACTACAGTAAACAAAATCAGAAAAATATATGATATTCTTCAGGATATATGCTAGGTAGATAGTGTGTCCATCATACCATACTGCGATCGCCAACCCGCCTACCAAGCGTGGCGATTATGGCAAACCCCCCCAAAATTGGGGGAGGCCTATGTCCAGCAGTGGACGTCGTTCGGCTGAAATGATGATGATGATAGTGTGTTGAAAACATAAAACAACTAATTTTGAAGAAAATCATGAAGATACTTCTAAAAATTTTCTTTTTACAATAAAAACCATACTAATATACATACAATCATTCTGGTTTTTTTTTGTCAGGTTATTTTACAAGCAATACTAAAATACTAGTGTTTTAATTTTTTACCCCAAGCAATGTTCAGGCTTAACGCCTTCAATAAAAGTAATAGCATCCACACGACGCGCTCTGTGATGAAAGTTTAATAAACAGATAGGCGCAACTTTTGCCTTAAAACAAATGTATGTCATACTTCACTTGCACACTAACCGGCGTCCGTGTAACATTCTTTTTTTTACATTAAATATATTTGCGATTCTTGGGACTTTGATTGGCACCATTATATCCTCCAAAGATATAACATGGTGGCCCATGAGGGGAACAAAGAATAATCCGCGGAAATAAAGAACAAATAAGTTCAATAAAATTGGTACGAGTACGACACGCGCGTAGCGGCAACGAACTCCAAGATTTGGAGACTTGCAGTGGAGACACAAAAGCCACGGGTTCCAGCTTGTGGAGGACTGTCGCCTGGTCAATACAAGGAGCCAGGATTCGAGCAGTGGTGTAGCCAAAGCATCACATCGAGCAGAGCGTCGACGTGTCGGCTCAGAGTTAAGTGCCCATCCTTTGTTTAAAATCCATCCATTCACCCAAAATACCCATAATACCTATTAGAATATTGAGAATATCACTCCATTTGTGTAAATTAAAGATTTTTCGTGCATATTATTGCCGAAATCTCCTAAGAATTGCAAATATTGCATCAGATATTGTTTTTCCGTCTACCTTCAACAAAAAATAAAATCGTTAAAAAGTTTAGAATAACGTTGATCACTTCGTTGAATTATAAAGAATTCGCATTATAAGTCAATTTTTCTATGCTGCTTCGTTATTAAATTAATATTTTCAAATAAAATAGGCTCAGTCGATGACCTCTTCCATAAATTCTATCGTTAAGTTCTGGCTTTTGGTTTAGCGTAGTGTGCCGACTATTCCAGATCACGCCCCTTCGAGCGGTTCCAGCCACCCGGCCCGAGCGTCCGGTTGGCGTACAGCTGATCGTGCGCACCCGACTTCCTTATCAGCAGGTGACACCGAAACGAGGAACGTGAGCCCATTCATTGTCTTAACTTTATTTTAGTAATTGCCCAATATCATCTTTGGAGTTGACTTCTTGACACTGCTTATTCACAATGGCTGAAAGTAAGCAGCGTTATAAAGAACTGTTCACAAAAAGAGCGTCCGCCAAAGGACAGATTACTAAATTTAAAAATTATTTAAATAATATTTCTAAAGAAGATGAGTTAAATGATATTCAATTAACAGAACTAACTTTAAAACTTGCAAAGTTTGAGGCATTATCTGTTAGGGTTGATGACTTGCAAAATGAAATAGAGGTTCTGAGTCCTGAAAACATTGCGGCTGAAATTGACGAGCGCGATAATATTGAAAGAGAAATAATAATGAACATAGCCACTGCTAAGAATTTGGCTACCTTGTTTTCTCGAAAACATGAATGCGAACAAAGACGCAGTTCTGTTCATAACGCTTCTTGTTGTTCAGAGGATCATCACAGTTTAGGTTTAAAGCTCCCACAAATACAAATAGCCAAATTTAATGGCGAATATTTCCGTTGGCTAGAGTTTAGAGATACTTTTGAAAGTTTAATACATAAAAATGATCATATTTCTGAAATTAATAAGTTTTATTATTTAAATTCATATTTACAAGATGATGCAGCCAGAATTGTTTCCAATCTTGAAGTTTCTGCCAAGAATTATTCTGAAGCTTGGAAGCTGCTTTGTCAACGGTATGATAACAATAGAATCTTAATTGATTATCATCTTGATTCACTACTGAATATAAAACAGCTTCCAGGTGAGTCCGAAAAATCTTTAAGATATTTAGTTGATCATATAACTAAAAACTTACGTGCCTTGGTCAGCTTGGGACAATCGACAGATAATTGGGATGTCATTATTATATTCATGTTGTCAGCTAAACTCGATAGTCAAACCTTGTTAAAATGGGAGGAATATCGCAATAGTTTAGGGAATAAGCTACCAAATTTGGAGCAGTTTTTTAAATTTATTATGGATCGTGCTAGCGTGCTAGAATCTGCAAATCGCAGTAATAATAATTCTGCTAACATAGATTCGAAGAAGCCTACAACTCCTCAACGTTCGACTCCACATAAACAAGGTCAAAGAAGGAGTCAGAACAACAATGTTAAATCGTTTGCAAGCACTAGTGATAATAATAAGAATAAAGGACAGAAGGGTTATTCGTGTATTATTTGTGACGAACGTCATAGGATTTATGACTGTCCAACATTTAAAGCTAAGGGTATTGGTGATAGAATGACGGATGTGACGAGGTATAAGCTCTGTATTAACTGTTTGAGACAGGGTCACGCCGTTAAGGATTGTCGATTCCGGTCATGCCAAGAGTCTGGCTGCACTGAGAGGCATAATAGCTTGTTGCACCAGCCGCAAGCGCCGGTTAGTCTCGCTACGGTTCATGAGCCGGGTGAGATTGTAGCGCACTGTTCTAATAATACAGGTCAAATTATACTGTCAACTGCCATGGTGGAAGTATCGAATCCATTTGGCCAGCAAAAGGTCAAAGTTCGTGCACTATTGGACTGCGGCAGCCAATCATCTTTTATAACTGAATCCCTAAAGATCAGGTTATCATTAAAGTCCCATCCCATTGACACTCTAAAGGTCATTGGCATAGGCAACACATTAACAAACAATGTTATTGAAAGTTGTAATATTAAATTACAATCAATGAATAGTAACTTCAACATAAGTTGTTCATGTCTTGTGTTGAAGGAATTGACTGGGAGGCTGCCAAGGTTCCCCATAGATATTGTTTCTCTGAAACTACCTGAAAACATTCAGCTGGCTGATCCCATGTTCCACAAACCAGCCGACATAGATGTCTTGATAGGCGCTGACTTATTCTGGGACATTCTAGGTGATGAGCAACTTTCATTAGGTGTCAAAAATCCTAAGATAAGAAGTTCACAATTAGGTTGGATTGTATCTGGTCCCATGGAATCAGTGAAGCCACATAAAAATGTTCACTGTAATCACAGCATAGTTTCCAAAGGTGCTAGTGGTGATGATAGCATTGATAAAATGTTATCTAAATTCTGGGATCTGGAAGAAGTTCCTGGAAAATCAATTATTACGAGCGAAAATGAAAGTGAGTGCGAAAAACACTTTCTCAGTCACACAACAAGAACAAATACAGGTAGGTTTTGTGTAAAGTTACCGCTTAAGGATACTACAGATTGTTTAGGCGATACTTACAACTTAGCTAAGAGACGCTTCCTTAATATGGAAAAACGGTTAAAACGAAACCATGACTTAAAAGTAGAATACGCCAAGTTCATTAAGGAATATGAAGAACTAGGCCATTTATCGGTATTAAATAGTCTTTTAAGTGATAGAATAAGTCCAAGTTATTACCTGTGTCACCATGCAGTTCTCAAACAGGAAAGCGAATCTACTAAGCTTCGTGTAGTGTTCGATGGTTCCGCTCCCTCCACTTCCGGTTGTTCACTGAATGATATATTAATGGTGGGTCCAAACGTACAGGATACTCTGTTTTCTATTTTGATACGGTCTAGGCAATACAAGTACTTACTCACCGGAGATATAGAAAAGATGTATCGCCAAATATTAGTACACGAGGATGATAGGCATTTACAGCTCATACTATGGAGAGGAGAGGAATCTGAACCCATTCAGACGCTTAGGCTCAATACTTTGACCTACGGAACAGCGAGCGCAAGTTACTTAAGCACACGCTGTCTGTGGCAGGTAGGGCAGGAACAGAATAATGACCTCATTAAAAACATTATTCAAAAGGACTTCTATGTTGATGATTTGATAACGGGTTCGGATGATCCACAGCAATTAATATATATACATAAGGCTGTATCTGAAGCGTTAAAGTCAAGTTGTTTCAATTTAAGAAAACTTAAAACAAATCACACTTCTATTTTTGATAATGTTATTATGAATGAACAAGACAAGTTAATTTTTAGTGAGTCTTCAAGTACATTAGGGTTAGGCTGGACACCTTCTAGCGACACCTTACACTTTCCAATAAAAGGATTTTCACACGATAATAATCAAATAATAACAAAACGATTTATCATGTCGAACGCTTTCAGGATATTTGATCCGCTGGGTTTATTAAGCCCAGTTGTAGTCAAACCGAAGATAATGTTGCAAAGACTTTGGCAACAAAAAATGGACTGGGATCAGCCAGTCCCTAGGGAGATAAATGACGATTGGATTAAGTTTTCTGAAAACATAAAATACTTGCCTTCTTTACAAGTGCCAAGGTTAGTTCTAGGTGACTCATTTAAATACATCGAGATACATTCCTTTAGCGATGCTTCACAAAATGTATATGGTGCGTGTATTTACATGAAAACGATTAGCCTTAATGATGACGTCACAGTCAGATTATTGTGCGCGAAGTCAAAGGTGGCTCCATTGAAGTCTACCACCATACCCCGCCTGGAACTGTGCGCGGCCTTACTTGCTGCTAAACTCACAAAATCTGTAGTTGACTCACTTCGCTACAAGCCGGATAACCTAGTGCACTGGTGTGATTCGACAGTAGCATTGTGTTGGATTCGTAGCGATGTCAGTAAATTAAAAGTGTTTGTAGCCAATCGTATTATTGAAATTAAGGAACTAACGTCTACTTCAGCTTGGCGATATGTTCCGACGGATTCTAACCCTGCTGACCTTATATCAAGGGGAGTAGATGCTAAACGTCTTATATCAATGGCACTGTGGTGGACAGGGCCTAGTTTTTTATTAAAAAATGAATCTGAATGGCCTAAGTTAAACGTCAATGATTCGGAAGAGCTACCAGAGTTAAAGGTACATCATTCGACAATAATTAATCAAACCGTCATTGACTTTGATAAATATTCATCTTTAACTAAGTTACAAAGATCATTTGCTTATGTTCGTAGATTCATATTCAACCTTAAAAACAAACATAATAAACGCGTAGGTATATTGTCAGCTAATGAGCTACGTGAGTCATTCTACTCGCTATGCGTTATCTCTCAAGGTCAGACGTTCCCTATTGAATACGAGTTATTAGTGAAAGGTAAATCGTTAAATAATAAAAATAAGATATTATCGTTATCGCCGTTTATAGACGAGCATAAAGTAATTAGAGTCGGTGGACGTATAGATATGTCCGGTCATTCTTTTGAAAAGAAACATCCAATTCTACTTCATGCTTCACATAGATTAACTAAATTATATTTCAAAAGGGAACATTTAAGTAATATGCATGCTGGTCCGCAACTGTTGCTAGCGTCTGTGCGAGAAGCGGTATGGCCTATTAACGGTAGGTATCTTGCGAGGCGCACCGTCAATACTTGCGTAAGATGCAGACGACTACGAGGCGTGACGTTACAACCTAAAATGGGTAATTTACCGCCCCAGCGCATAACACCTGACTATCCCTTCATATCTGTTGGCTTGGACTTTGCTGGCCCATTTTATATTGTCAATCGTAAAGGCCGTGGGAGCCGTGTTGTTAAATGTTATTTATGTCTTTTTGTTTGTTTGCGTTATAAGTGCATCCATCTAGAAGCTGTCAGTGACTTAACAAAGGAGGCATTTATAATGACACTCAGGCGGTTTATAGCTCGCCGAGGTAAGCCAACGGAAATATTCAGCGATAACAAACTAACTTTGTGGCTGCCGCGAAAGAAATAGGAGCGTTCCTAAGAGATCACCACGAGCCCCTGTCTGATTTTGCGAGTCAGCAATCAATTACATTTAAGTTTATTCCGGCTTACACTCCTCATTTCGGTGGCATATGGGAAGCCGGGGTTAAGTCGGCAAAATATTTTTTAAGACGTGTTATAGGCGATAGTCACTTCACCTTCGAAGAAATTTCAACTTTATTTGCACAAGTGGAGGCGATTCTCAATAGCCGTCCCTTGAGTCCACTCTCATCCAGTCCTAACGACCTCCTTCCCCTCTCTCCAGGGCACTTCATAATTGGGAGGCCGCTGACCGCTCTGCCAACACCAAACCTGGTAGAAGTCAAGGAAAGTCAGCTGCGCCGGTATCAACGCCTAGAGAAGACGCAGCAGCATTTTTGGAAAAGGTGGCAAAAGGAATATCTGTGCGAATTGCAACAAAGAATAAAATGGAGAACAGAAACGTCAAAGCTGGATGTTGGAGATATGGTACTCCTGGCAGATGACAACGCGCCCCCTCTTGCATGGAAACTTGGACGCGTTCTTCGCCTTATATCTGGATCTGATGGGATATCCAGAGTAGCAGACATCAACACCAATAAGGGCTGCGTGCGGCGCTCACTAGTACGGCTCTGTAGACTTCCCACAGCAGAAGAGCTTAAAGATTGAAAGAGATCTTTCAATGCCGGGAATATGTTCAGGCTTAACGCCTTCAATAAAAGTAATAGCATCCACACGACGCGCTCTGTGATGAAAGTTTAATAAACAGATAGGCGCAACTTTTGCCTTAAAACAAATGTATGTCATACTTCACTTGCACACTAACCGGCGTCCGTGTAACATTCTTTTTTTTACATTAAATATATTTGCGATTCTTGGGACTTTGATTGGCACCATTATATCCTCCAAAGATATAACAAGCAATAGATTTTTTGTAATTAAATAATTGCTTCATATTCTGCAATAAATTACCAGGGTTGTGTCATCGCGCTTCCCTTTCTTTTCTATGCAGTCCGACAGTAACCGCGCTTTAGGTCATGTAAGCTCCATAAATAAATTTGACAGATTGTAGTAGCTTGATGTGCTGGTCTTATGTAGGTAGGTAACCTTAAAATATATATAGATACAGGATGGCAGGGACAGCTACGCGCAGCCTGTTACTATGGGTTCAGTAGGTACATGATTCTGAAAATTCCGGAAAAAACCTTCGGAAAATTTCAACGCCGGGGGGCGTTGAAATTTTCCGAAGGTTATTAAAAAAATTGCTGTTCCATACATTTTATAGCAAATACGTCTCTTCTAAGAAAATGATTATATCCTTCGAAGAAAATCTAATAAAGCAAAATTAACTTCGTAATTACGAAGTTGAATAAAACGGTATCAATTTCATCAGAAACTCGAACAGACCCCTAAATAAATGCTAGTTAAGTAAATAAAATTATGTCTATATTGTATTTCAAAAGGTTATTACATTTTTTAAATTAAAGATGGCCGCTTTAATTAATACTTTGACGTACTGTTGAATTTTTAACTTTGCATAATCGTGGAAAACTGAAATGAGGTTACACTTAGTTTACTTTTTCGTGGAACGTTCAGTTTTATCTGCCAGTATAGCAGAGAAAATGTAAATTATGGTGTGAAATGAGTATTATTAATTCGTTTTTAGGGTTCCGTAGCTCCTACAAGGAACCCTTATAGTTTCCTCAAGTCCGTCTGTCTGTCTGTCTGTCCGAGGTTTTGCTAAGAGATCTTTAGTACTAGAAAGCCGTAATTTTGTAGGAGTGCGTATATTAATTACGCCAAAAAAATGGAAAAATAAAAATTTTGAAAATATTTTTTTCAAAATTTTCCTTATATCTACGTGAAGTGGGGATGAATATTTTTTTCGTCGTCTACCCTATCGTGTGGGGTATCGTTGAATAGGTCTTCTAAAATGACTTGGGGGTTGCTAAAATAATTTTTCGATTTAATGCACCATTTAGGTACGAAATATTAAACTTCAAAGTGCAATTTTTTGTTCCAGTAGGGCATCCCCCCCTCTAAAACCTAAACTGCTGGCTTGAAAAATCTGTAAAAATTCACGATGATAGTGCATTTCATGAACTTTAAAGGAAACGTATAGCGGTTAAGATAACTTTATTAATTTAGCAGTAATAGTCGTTGAACTTGGGTGTTAACACTAAAATATGGATTACAATTATCTGAAATAAATTATTCTATTCTATTAATCTTTTAAAGTGACTTAGATGAAGTAGTTGCTTGTTTATAACGGGTAAAGACTTGCATTGAAAAAGAAAATATGTTTTTTTTTTATATTCAGAATAAAAAACAACAGAATCGTATGACATTGTGATAACGGGCTACTACGGAACCCTACACTATGCGTGGCCCGACACGCTTGGCCGGTTTTAATCAAAAAAGCCGTTTTCAATGCCCATGTAGATTTTGGTTAAACAGCGATAAACTTGACAAACTATACGATTTCCATATTGAAACGGTTACAGGGTTCTTGTAATAGGGTTCCGTACTGGATATAAATCATAGATCCTAGAAAGCTGGCCGATCGCTAAGAGGTTTCGTGTTAGTCGGTGAGATTAATTGCTACGAATTCAATATCGTTCGAGTTCTTGTTCATTATTCATATTTTTAGGTATGATTTCCGTGAAAATTTAAAAATAATATCAAGGTGAGATTGATCCACCGCAGTGCATCTTCCTATACAAATAAGGAACGAGTCATCATCATCATCAGCAGCCTACATCAATCTGCTGCTGGACCTCCAATTGCACGTCATCCAGCTGCTACCAGCTACCCTGCGAAGATCGTCGCTCCACCTATCCTAAAGGCGTCCTACCTTTTTTTTTTCGCGTATTGGAAATCATCAAATCACTCCCCGCTCTGGGTGGAGCGGAAGGGAGTGTCAGACTCTTACTGACTAAAACCCATCCGTATTCCTTCCTTAGCTCTTTATGTTCCGGGCCAGCGGTAACCCTTTCGGACAATCCCGCTGACCAGGCCGTCCTACCTTACGTTTGCCGATTTGCAGTCTCCACTCAAGAACAGGTCTACTCCAACGGGCACCGGTTCTACGGCTAATATGGCCGTAATACTCCAAGGTTCACTGGCAATTGAACGTCATATAATGACAAGGTCTATGTGATATTTAGATTGTTCCAAGCTTATTCAAGTTTAAATGTTCTAAGGCTCCCGCAATTAGCATTGGCACACGACCTCGTAATTCCTCTACCATTTTCGCAAGCTTTTGCAACACTCCTATAGGCCTCCCGCAGACAGGTGCGACGCGACAGCGTGTTGCGACTCTAGTAAAACAATTTCTATGAAAACTTTATGGACATTGTTCTAGAAGAATCGCGTCATACCTTCGCGTTGCTCCTTCCTGCGGGAGAGTGTTGCGAATGCTTGCAAAAGAGGTAGAGGAATTACGAGGCCGTGAAATTTTCCAATTTGTTTAAACTTTAGAGAAAACTTAACCAAAAATAGCTCAGTGGTTACTCACATGCCTATAAGCTCTTAAAACATGTCGAATCTACAGCATTCTATTACTAATTCAAGGTTTAAGTCTGAGACGAACGCAAGTTGACCAGACTCATCTATTATGCAGGACGCCATTTTCGCTCCAGTCGTATTTGCGTGAAACACGTACCTGAAAACGTTTGTATGTGTGTCACGGTAGGTTCTTAGAGGTGTCTGGTTATTTGCATGTAATTACGCGTAAATATGGTTATCTTCCTAACTGAAAATAATTGGGTGGACGAAACACTTCTGTACACTCCTTTAAGGTATACAGTTTATGACGAAATTTTATACAATTAGCGAAACAATGACCTCGTTGTAAAACGAAAAGTTACAAACGAAAAAAATCTCTATTTCCCTCCACTTTTTCCTGTCCAAAACTGTTCTTTGCCGACTGTTTGGCAGGTCATTCTCCCTTTCATGTCTTCATATACGTCTTCTTCTATTTATCGGGTACCATACTGTGACTTTTTTTTTGGGCCATTTTTAGGGTTCCGTATAAAAACGGAACCCTATTACTAAGACTTCGCTGTCTGTCCGTCTGTCCGTCTGTCCGTCTGTCCGTCTGTCCGTCTGTCTGTCTGTCTGTCACCAGGCTGTATCTCAAGAACCGCGATAGCTAGACAGTTGAAATTTTCACAAATTATGTATTTCTGTTGCCGCTATAACAACAAATACTAAAAACAAAATAAAATTAATATTTAAGGGGGGCTCCCATACAACAAACGCGATTTTTTTGCCCTTTTTTGCTCGATATCAAAAATGGCAACAGGTAGGCACTTGAAATATTCACGAAATACTCAGTTGTATTTTAACTTTAATAATAAATAATAATAATAAAATAAAATAAATATTTAAGGGGGGCTCCCATACAACAAACATGTTTTTTTCGGCGTTTTTGCCTTGTGGTACGGAACCCTTCGTGTGCGAGTCCGACTTGCACTTGGCCAGTTTTTCCTTCTTAGCTCTCATCAAAGTTAAGTAAATTATCCACGACCAAATTATTATTATCTACTAGCTGCGCTCCGCGGTTTCACCTGCGTAAATGACGATCCCGTGGGAATATCTGGATAAAAAGTAGCCTATATGTAAATCCAGGGTGTCAGCTACCTCCATACAAAATTTTATCAAAATTGGTTTAGCCGTTTGAGCGTGTGAAGATGTAACAAATATATAAACACACACACGCACTCACAAACTTTCGCCTTTATAATATTAGTGTGATTATTTGGTTAGACACACTAGCAGCTATTTAGCTGATGCGTCTGTATCGTGTAGCTTAGAGATATTTAGTCTGTCCAGTCGATTCTTGAAGCAGTTCAGTGTGGGAGCCGTCACAACATTTTCCGGGAGCCTATTCCATGCTTCAAGAATGGCTTCAAGGGCTTTTTACCCGACTGCGCGACGCAAAGGAGTGGTAATGTGTTCATCAGTCTATGTATGTATGTATGTATGTTTATATGTTCCTTTGAAGCACTATACAGACCAAACGTCTGGGCCGATTTTTATGATTCACACTTTAATCGATTCCTCTTAGTCCGGCGAGTGTCACTAAAGACATGACGTTAGTGAAAATTCAATATGGCGACTACTGGACGCCATATTAAATATTTTTTACAGGACCCATTTGAATATGAAAATACAATAAAAATGGTGTGCAGGTCCCGCCTGCTTCCAACTTTTATTTAATTTAAAATGGGCTTGTTTTTAGCTTTTCAGTTTCTTTTAACTTAAGTTTTTTACCGTAGTTGGGTTTTTTGATTTTTTTAAATAACTTTTTTTTTCGATGAATTTTCCCATAGCTTTAGGGAATGCCCACGCAAATGTTTGTTCGCATTCAGTGTGTGACGGTCTTGAACGCTGGGCACTTCGTAGTGTTGTGTTAAATGTCAGTGTAAAAGTCATACATTTTTGACATTGAATCTCGTCTTAACTCTAAGCGATGTTTATAATTTTGATTGTAATTTATTTTAACTTTGATTTTAATGCATAAGATAATTTTAATTTAATTCTAACTTAATTTTTCGTTTAATTTTAATTTAATTTTGATATATTACGTGTACTAACATAGTTTTAAAATATTGTATCTACTAACTGGTCTGTGTGGTGCCGGACTTAAAGAATAGCACCACCCCATACTTCCCGTGGGTGTCGTAAAAGGCGACTAAGGGTCGTACTGGAGAATGGGCAGCAGCGTTCTCTATGCATTCCACCACCATACTATACTGCGATCGCCAACCCGCCTGCCAAGCGTGGCGATTATGGCAAACTCCCCCATTTTGGGGGAGGCCTATGACCAGCAGTGGACGTCTTTCGGCTGAAATGATGATGATTATGATGTATCTACTAACAGAAAATGGATTGTTATTGACCGAAATAAACGTTTTGATTGATTTGATTGATTGATTGATAAACAAAAGCGTAACTGTCTATCAGAGAACTCTGATGATTAATAGGTTGGCAATTGGGGTTACAGACAAAATATGTTTAAATTACAACGTAAAATATTTTCACAGATTCCTGTTGATAATAATTTTCTTCGTTAACTTTTTTATCTTGCAATAATATTTTGGTTATCCATCCTCCCCGTTTTATTAAAGAGAAAGCAGTCTGCGTTTCATAAAATATTAAGTTACGTATTCATTTTATAGTGCTATTGTTAACCAATGTCAGGAAAACGTACGTATACCGGTTTCAACTTTAACTGGGGTAATGGTTTTCTTTGATTATTACCCCGAACACGACACCGCCTTCGCGCGTAGCCCCAAACATAAGGAAAAATTGGCCCAAAAAAAAAGAAAATGTACACTATTTTAAAATTGAGAGTCGGGCCTGAAAGGAATGTCCCTAATGGAATAAGGAAAAAGAACTCAAAAATAAAAGCCCTTTCGCAACTTTCCCGACATTTAACACTAATCACTTTGTCACAGTAATATACCAACAGATCACAAAAAGATTTTAAAACTGTTTCGTTTACAACCACATAGATATATACTTAATTAAAATTCAAATGCATGTGGACATCGTTAGTGGAAAAGAGACGAAAGATCTTCGAAGTCGAATCGCACCCTTTAATTTGGTTCTAGATCGAAATCCGACTCTATGTAGCTAGAAGTTTGGGTCTATTTTTGGGCGTGCTAAAGAAAAGTTCAGTTCATTACAAAATGAAATGTAGGTATCGGGTGTAGGAGTAACGACGCATGCGCGAATCACACAGTCAGCCGTTAGTGTGTAGACGACCGCGGTAAGAAGAGCACGCCAGCGCCGCCTGCCGGCCGCATAGGAAACTAAACATGAAATTCGAAATTAAAGTGTACATAACATTGTGACAGCTATAGTGATAGTGTGCTGTGGATTGCATTTGAATTTTTTAACAGGTGATTTTTTTTATAAGTATATGAATTTTTAATGTGCGTTCGGCAGTGCCGCATAGAGCCTACAGAGCCTTCTGAACACAGGTTCGTAAATTAAATTACTTTGTTGCGTGCTCAAACTCAGAAATTGTAATGTAATATTTTTAAGTAATACTTTGTTCCGACAGTCGAGCCACACTTTGCTGCCTTATTTACTTCTAATAAAATTTTGTTGGGCTTTTGTCACGATACGGCAAAACGTACCTATATTTCTCTTTTTATTACACTTTCATTGTAAATTGTAATAATAGTTATTAATTGGTTCCATTGAAAATTTACGACTGAAGCTTCTATTATTTATATTGCTTTTAGACTTATACAGAAAAAGGACAGGTAATTATACTGAAGACAAATGTGTACCCATTTTTCTATTCTTTCTCGTAAACAGTTGACCTCTTTTTGATGAGGCAATTCAAGAAAGGCAGCTGTGTCGGTAATAAAAATAATATGACCAGTAAAATGATGTTAAATGCTTAGAAATTTATATAAATATATTGGTTAGAAAGGTGCGTTTTGTGGGAATACATATTCATCTTTTTCTCATGAATTCTTCGCTCCTTTTGATAAATGAGGTGTCATTGGCGTTGACTAAGCGTTTCCTAGATATTTTTGCTTTTGAGAAAAAAATATGGCAATTATTCTTCTAAGAATTTTAGTAAAATAAAGGTATTGTATTAGAACTGCTTCTGTATACGCTTGTTCTAAATCCACTGGGGAAACAATTTATTGTTCTAATAGGTAAAACAAATGCGTTGGTTGGTCTAAATCTAGACAAACTTTATCATGCTGTTTTCTATTGTTACATTATCTTCTAAACACAAGCGAAATTGGGTTTGTAGGTACGGTCACCAAAGGAGATAAGTAACCAGGGTCGTCGGATATAGTCGAAGTTTAATAAGAAACCGATCGATGTTTTCGAATGAAATTTAATTTGATAAATGAAGTGCTTGTTTTCTATTAATTTAATTAAACTTTATTCGAAAACATCCATCGGTTTCTTATTAAACTTCAACTATATCCGACGAACCTGGCAACTTATCTCCTTTGGTGACTGTACCTAGAGGATGATAAATATACAGTGGAAATTGCGAAAAACAGATGATTCATTGATTTGAAAGGCATCAGAACATCACGCTGATAATACCCGAATGGTAAGGCAGAGGTGTGCAGGTGCACACAGTACACCCATCATCATCTGCCTAGCCTTTTCCAACTATGTTGTGATCGGCTTCCAGTCTAACCGGATGCAGCTGAGTACCAGTATTTTACATGGAGCTACTGCTTATCTGACCTCCACAACCCAGTTACTGGGTAATACGAAAACCCTTGGTAATACTGGTTGTCAGACTTTTGGGTTTCTGACGACCCGTAACGACTGTCAAAGATCCACGAATAACAGCCGGGATCAACGGCTTAATGTGCTTTCCGAGGCACGGAGGTATCACACCGCCAACTTCCAAACTTCGGGCTGTTACTAAAAAATTCCTAATGGAAAAACTCAATAACACTTTGCCCGACCCGCGAATCTAACCCAGGACCCCCCACGCTCAGCAGTCGCGCTTGTGACCACGATAGAGACCCATATATTATACAGGTAGCATCCATACTTAATACAAAGCATAATTATTATAAGAGAGGAATTTCAATCTCTCATTTCTAAACAATAATGAAGGCATACAGCTTAATATGTATACAATGACTAATGAGAATGAGCAATAAGTTCACCTATTACTGTACATTGTGTGAATTAAAATTGTTAGTAATTCAATAAACTTTAGTTTTGTGGTGGGCGCTGAAGGAGAAAGGTGTGCCAGGGAAGTATGTGCAGTTGATTAGAGCGATGTACAGTCGATGCAGTACCCAAGTCCGGTCTACAGTGGGCACTGGGCACTACTGGCAGCTTCGATGTGGCTGTCGGCTTACACCAGGGTTCAGCACTCAGCCCGTACCTCTTCGTGCTGATAATGGATGCTCTTACATCAGATATCCAAGAAGAGGCTCCCTGGTGTATGCTGTTCGCCGATGACATTGTGCTGGTTGGCGAGAACGGCTTAGAGGTCCAGAGCAGATTGGAGGAGTGGTGGGAAAGACTCGAGACCGTTGGCCTGAGAGTAAGCCGGACCAAAACCGAGTACCTGTTTTGCGATTTTGGCGGTCTCTCCAGTCCTGTGCCCATATCTCTCGCCGGAACGCCCTTACCGATCTGCTCCGACTTTCGGTACCTCGGGTCGCTTGTCCAAGGAGATGGTGAAGTAGACCGAGACGTAACGCACCGGATCAACTCAGGATGGATGAAATGGCGACAGGTCACAGGAACAACTTGCGACCCACGGATGCCACTCAAGTTAAAGGGGAAAATTTATAAGTCCGTGATAAGACCTGTCGTACTTTATGGGTCTGAATGCTGGGCCGTGAAGAAGACGGATGAAAAAAGATTGCATGCAGCGGAGATGAGAATGTTGAGATGGATGTGTGGAGTGACGAGAATGGATAAGGTAAGAAATGAGTATATAAGAGGAAGTTTGAAAGTGGCGCCAGTGACAGAAAAGTTGAAAGGAAATCGTTTGGCTTGGTATGGGCATGTGATGAGAAGGGATGAAACGCATGTGACTAAAAGAGTAATGAATATACATGTTGATGGATGGAGAGGGAGAGGAAGGCCGAAGAAAAGATGGATGGATTGTGTGGGGAATGATATGAAAGAGAAGGGAGTGAATGATAGCGTGACGGCTCACAGGGGAGAATGGAAGAAGAAAACGTGTTGCGCCGACCCCAAGTAACATGGGATAAGGGCAGGAAGATGATGAGTAATTCAATAAACTGGCCAAGTGCGAGTCGGACTCGCACACGAAGAGTTATTATACCACAAGGCAAAAACGCCGAAAAAAACACGTTTGTTGTATGGGAGCCACCCTTAAATATTTATTTTATTCTGTTTTATTATTTGTTGTTATAGCGGCAACAGAAATACATCATCTGCGAAAATTTCAACTGTCTAACTATCACGGTTCATGAGATACAGCCTGGTAACAGACGGAGTCTTAGTAATAGGGTCCCGTTTTACCCTTTGGGTACAGAACCCTAATAACACATGGACTTACCCACTTACTAATAAACGTATTATATCAGATGAATAGTTGAGGGGCCCGTGGCTACATAATAACAGCCGCACAGTTCGATCGATCGAAGCTACACTTGCCGTGGTTGGTCTGTGGATGGGTGACCATCTTTACTTACAGTGACCCCTTCGTGCCTCGGAAAGCACGTTAAGCCGTTGGTCCCGGCTGTCATTTGTGGATCTTTGACAGTCGTTACGGGTAGTCAGAAGCCCGAAAGTCTGACAATCAGTCTTACCAAGGGGTATTACCCAATAACTGGGTTGTGGGGGTCAGATAGGCAGTCGCTCCATGTAAAATACTGATATTCAGCTGCATCCGGTTAGACTGGAAGTCGACCCCAACATAGTTGGGAAAAGGCTAGGCAGATGATGATGATGATCAGATGAATAGTTACACACCGATTTCTCTCTTTCAGTTATCAGTAATTTGACTTTCGAAAGAAAAAGACAAAGCGTTGTGTAACTGTACAGACGCTATACAACGTTTATTATTAAGTTGTTTAGTATTTTGGAGATAAAGACTATGACTAACTACATAATTATTATTTTCATCCATTCTTATAACTTTTCCCTTTGATTCTAACTCTAGCAAAGGAAACAGTAAAATTATCTCCCTTTCAGTTACAAAGTAGATTTTTAACTTTTGACCGCCACACATCAAAAATACAAAAACGTGGCCTCAGCGTCAAAGTCTGTCATGTAGTCGAACCGTGGCATGCTGGGGACATTTTGGTTTGTCATCTATACATGACTGTGGTGGCCTTTGAGTTGATTTTACGGCTAGTTTCAAAATGGCAACAGTACTGTACTAAGATCTAGACTGAAATGAGCTTCCTAAGGCTGATCATCCACGACACTACTCAAAAGTAACGTGTTACAAACACTAATCACTAACAAGTAGCCAAAATGTCACAGCTGGAGTCGGGAGTGCTGCGTCAACTGGAACTTAGAGTAGCGACCGGTACGCGTGGAGGCAGCGACGGGTAGCCAGAACTAATCTACTGGCGAAAGCACCCCTCACCCGAAAAATCCGTGTGGTGAACAAAGTCCATGAGAGACTGGATATTTTTTCGTGCTCCTTGAGTCACTCTTCGCAAGAGTTTTAATAAATGTAGTTAGTGTGTCGCATTAGGGTAAGGCCTGTAAACATAGATATCCGAGAGATGCCTTCATTTGTTCGAATTCAAATGTCGCCATCTTTTTCCCTCTCCTGACCCTCACAAAAACAAAAGAAATAGATATGATGATGATGATTGCAATAAAAAAATCTGTTATCCCTACATCTATGCTCGAATAACTCGTCAAAATGTACTAAACAGCTGTTTTTGTTTGCGATTTCAAGTTTGGTCCCATAATAAAATTTTGTTCATAATGATGAGTACAATGACCTCTTAGGAGGTTTTGCGCGTTGAACGTTACACGTTGTATAAAGGTTTGTTCCTTCATGTGGCGCTCCAGAGACTAAAAACGTGTGCTTATTTTGATGATTCTTACGAATTGTCTTAATCTTGTGAGTGTCACTAAAGACATGATGGTAGTAAAAATTTAATATTGCGACTACCAGACGCAATAGTGTGATAAAGAAAAAAAAAACAAGTCAACGAACTACCTCTCAAGTGGGATCATAGGATAGATCTTTGAAAATCATTTCTAGGTTTCTCTAATCATTTTTTATTTTGAATTATCATTTTTAGTAGCAACGTGGACTAAGATTAAAGACAGACCCATTTGTCTTGGTCATAAATTGTTAAGGTTCTGAAAGAATCTTGAAGTAATAATATGGTAGGTTCAAAGACTGCTGTAATTTAAATCTTTGAAGAAATTGTAATTATGGAGAGAGGTTTTAAAAATAATGAGTCTTTGAAGAAAGTTAGTCTAATTTAAAGTAAAACGGTGATATACATATATAGCAGCTCAACTGACACAATTGAATTTCTATTGTTATAATTTTTTTTTTTTTTTCAACAGTTGAGAAAAATGAGAAAAATCATTAGATAACTAACTGATTTCATATCCATTGAAAATGTAGAATTTCAATTGACGATACATATCCATACTAATATTATAAATTCGAAAGTAACCCTGTCTGTCTGTATGTTACCTTTTCACGCCTAAACCACTGAACGGATTACGACAAAAGTTGGCAGAGAGATAGATTGCATCCCGGGGAAGGACATGAGATAGATTTTATCCCGATATTCCCACGGGATCGACACTTATGCGGGTGAAAGCGCGGGGCGCTGCTAGTTACAATATGTAGCAGAAACACAAGTAGAGAAAAGAAAGGGGTAGGTTCAGTTAACTTCTTAAAAACAATCCAAGTTTCTTTAACTTTGAAGTCAAGGCAAAAGTATGCTATACAAAATCTGGCAATGTCACCCCTAGTTTTTGAAGGAAAAAGGTACTCTTCACATTTGCGTGGCTCAAGCAATTCACGTTTTATATAAAACTTAGCCTTATAAGTATCTACTGTGAAATATATAGGTACTTTCTAAAAGATTAAATCATGCCTGATAAGAGAAGGTTACAAAATGGCGTCAAAATATTGATGTTAAAACAGTTGCCAAGTTTTCTTTTACTACACCGTAGCCAACAGAAATAAAATGAAAACCAAATGCAAGTTCCAACTTTATAAGGTAGGACGTTTTCCGTGAACTGTTTTGGGCAAGACGATTTTTATGATTTTAATCGTTTGGAAAATCTATGGTTCTGCTGCCAACAGAAATACCGAGAAAATAAAATCAGCTTTGAATTGTTTATAAGAAGTCATAGCTGTAATATAGGAAACATTAATCGATGCTGACTTTGGATGTGTAATCAATCATAAACTACATAATTTATATTAATAAACATAAAGTTAAAATCATCATCATCTGCCGAGCCTGTTCCCAACTATATTGGGTTCGGCTTCCAGTCTAACCGGATGCAGCTAAGTACCAGTATTTTACGTGGAGCGACTGCCTATCGGACCTCCACAGCCCAGTTACTGGGTAATACGAAACCCCTTGTCAGACTTTCGGGCTTCTGACGACCCGTAACGACTGTCAAAATAGAGAAGTATGGAAGAAAAAGACAAGTTCGGTCCTATATTTTACATTTAATATTGACTCTTAATTTTCTCATTCGCTTTAATTAACACAATAATTTTGTCTAACAGCCCCTTCCTGATGCTGACAGCTCATTAATCAACAAGTTACCGGTTGTGGGAATATTTTGTGAGTACTGTTGTCAGAAAATAAGGTGAAATTGGATATTGATTGTCGCATTCACTATCATCAATCATTTATTTTGTGCTCTGTCTTCATTAATAAACTTATATTTGAAACAGAATTTATTGATATCAATACTATCAAAGGAATGTATTTTCACAAATTTAGTATAGCCAAAATGGATGTTGTATACAATGGTAAGCATATTTATGATCATAATTATTGTTATTGCAGTACATATACATGTCGATGTTTAATCACTCCTGACACCCAAGGGACCTGATTGTAATCTATTAGTAGCAAAAACCTTGGGAACAAAATGTAAACGACATACTTATCACTAAAAATACTTTATTGTACAACTGAATTTTAAACTCAGTAGTTTCTCGGGAAAGTATATTTTTGATGGATTTATGGATAATAAATTTATAGGGCTTACAGGACCTAAACACAAAAACGCAAGTTATAAAAACAATAAAAGTGTATTATCGACTACAGTAAACAAAATCAGAAAAAAATATATGATAATTTTCAGGGTATATGCTAGGTAGATAGTGCGTTGAAACATAATACAACTAATTTGATACAATAGAAAAAAACATGAAGATACCTCTAAAAACTTTATTTTTACAATAAAACCCATATCTACTAATATACATACAATCATTTTAATTTTTCTAGTCCGACAAAGACCGCGCTTTAGATCATGTAGTAGCTTTAAGTAAACAAGTATATTTTCAAAACGGAAATAAAATCTGTCAGCAGAAATATAAATCTGACGGCACTAGATTAAACTTAGATTTCCAGAATGCTATAAATTTTCAACCGCATCTGTTTACGCTAGGATGCCAATCATAACATTCATGTGACTAGATGTTGACACAAATGTACAATGACGACATCATTATCCGACCTTCTTAACCCAGTAGCTTAGCCTGTCAGGGGAGCGGTGAATGCTTATGCGAATCCCGCACTCCCATTCACTGCCATAGGCAGAGGTGGGACACCGCGGAGGTTATCTGGTAAGAGTCTGTCTGTCATTCACACCATCTCCTCAGTCACTCCCACGATGGAAGAAGTCCATGAGGATTTCCACCGTGCGCATATATGATACCTCTGGGCTCAAAGGGTGTATAGCACTTTTTGGGCATTTTGAAATTTTTTACTATTCTCACTCCGTTTTTGATTCTCTATCGATCAAATAAGTTGTGTTTACGTAACGAAAATTATGTGGTTGTATTCGACAACTTTTGACAAATTCAGTCACGTAGATTACACAAGTCGATAGATAATCAAAAACTGAGTGAGAATAGTAAAAATGTCAAAAATGTGCTCTAAGTGCAGAGGTATCGATATCATGGCATTTACTTCTTCAAATCTTTCAGCAATTTGAATTTGGATACGATTTGAGAAAATTTCTTGCTTCTCCTACCAGCCAATTACAATTTCATCAACCATAACATGGTAACCTAAATCCCTCAGATATCAAGCTGTTACGTCACAACTACACAATAGCTTTCCATTCAACGTGATAGCTTTTATATTCTTGTTTGTTGGGCGTGCCCGTTTGTGTAAACTGTAGTGTTGCTAGATTGTGGTGAAGTTTACCCTGCGAATAAATTAATGTGGACTAAAAGTGGGGTATTGTTTATGGGGAACAGAAGAATGGGCTTTGTTGTGGTCAAGGAAATAGGTGCTGCTTTTCTTTTTGTTACTGTTGAAAAAAATATTAAAGCCAAAGGCAAGGAGTTTGCACGACAACTAGCTGACAAAATCAACAACTCTGTAATGTAGAATTTCTACTTTGCAGGTGTATGCAAATCCAATCGAACACATGAATCATTAGGTACTCAAGTCAATAGAAATGCTGATATTTTAGCTAGTGAGTGACAGTTATATGCCTAGGGTTTAAGTAAAAGCCAATTCTAGAGCATTATTTAATATTACACCCGTAACATATAAATAAATAGGCATATATTCTGGGAAGAAAGAATACGACAGTACCTTGTGTCAAACAAAAACGATGTCTCGGCAAATACGTCAACCAAATGTCACAAACCGCTAGGTAGGCAAAACGAAGAAGTTAAAATCTTATCGTAACAATAAATAATGTCCGGCATGATAATTAAAATCAGATTCAGCTTTCCACACAACGGAATATTTATAACACGTGCTTCTGACTGCGCAAAACTTGTATAATAAATTAGAAGCAATTCTTGCCTAGCATGGCCAACAAATTGCAGTTTTCAGCGGGTTGCCTGGCCGTACGTTAGTTTATTACAAATGTATGGGTTTGTTCGCGATGTTTTTCTTTTCCCTTGACTATTGTTCTATGTAAATAAATTTTATACATCAGTAAACTTCTCTTTTTTCATCTGTTGCGTCAACTAGGGCTTAACCATCTTGTTAAAATTAAAGTCGAACTCCATTAATTTTACTTAAGGTGAGTCCTTAAGGCGAGGGTGGTTAAGTGTCGATGTGAGTCGCAAAATTCAAAATTTCTCACGTTTTATGCAAATAATTTTTGAATTTCACTTGAAGTAATTCTAAAATTGAGTTTGACAAGTTCTCAACTCCAAATTTTCAATTCAGGAATCGAATGTCAGTAACAGCGACAATGAAATGGTTACATCAATGTTGCTTGCACAGTGCAAGACACTTTTTAATTTTTTTCAGAAAAGTATTGCAAAATATATGGCCACAAGTGCCCACGTTGCCTATAGAAAAATTGACGTGTACAAGTCTTAGTATAAATCTACAAACAAAAAAACGGTTTTAAATATTGCTCAATATTTATGTGTCCTGTGACTGTGTATAAAATTACTCAGTTGCTTGGAGCTGTCAACTTAAACTACAGAAGATGTATTCTGTAAAAATGTCAACGAGAAAACATAGGTGAAGTAAGCTGTCAATAGTGTCAATTCCAAGCGATCCTAGCATCAGGTGGAATGACAGGTCACTTTAAGCTCATTTCACCTAAGTTTTTACGGTGATATTTTTATAAAACAGACAGCCAGTAACGCTTTAAATTAAACGCATTAAAGTGTAAATTCTTAGCATAAAAATATTAACCCATTAGTAAGGTAACAAAGAAATTAAAATGGATACCAGGATACCATAACAGGTGTACTTTTTCCCATATGGGTTACAGTTACCGTCGAAGAAGTAGTTTATTACAGTGTATATGCTTAGTAATTAAATTCACTTTTGAGCTAGAACGACACTCATGTAATTACAGCTTAGTGGAGTGCATTTATGAAAACCTTCAAGATAAGCTAGGTTCCCTTTTAGAAAAAGGATGTGTAAATATGCAAATGTTTTTAGTAAAAGTTGAAATGTCTTTAGGTATACTTTTCTTGATTCAAAGGTATGCTGCAGAAGATTACGCTACCCTTCAAATTGATAGAGTTATTTATAGGTTTAGTTGGTTGGAGAGCAGTGGTTTCCCAGTGGTAACGGCCCCGACTTTCGAATTGTAGGTCGTGGGATCGAACCCAGACAGGCGCTTTACTTTGTGTAAATCTATTTATACAACGTGTAATGTTAAATGCGCAAAACCTCTTAAGAGGTCATTGTACTCATTATTATGAACAACTTTTACTATGGGAACAAACTTGAAATCGCAAATAAAAAATCAGCTGTTTAGTAACAGCTGATTTAAAAAAAAATCTATATCTATTTAATAACTTGAAATCGCAAATAAATAATAAAAAAACAGCTGTTTAGTAACAGCTGATTTTTTATTTGCGATTTCAAGTTTTTAAATAGATATAGATTTTTTTTTACCCCGAAACAAAAAAATCTGTTGTTCCCTACATTTATGCTCGCATAACTCGTCAAATGTTACAGAGACGAGTTATGCGAGCATAAATGTAGGGAACAACTTAGCTTGGGTCCCATAGTAAAAGTTGTTCATAATGACGAGTACATTGACCCCTTAAGAAGTTTTGCTCATATAACGTTACACCTTGTTTAAATAAAGTCGGGTTAGTTACACCATTTATAACTCCAGAACGGCTGGACCGATTATTATGATCTTTGATTTGTTGGATTTGTCTCCATCCCGAAGAGCCGAAGAAATATTTAATGGAATGGGAAAATGTCACGAAAAAAATAATAATGAAGATAATTTATTCATTTTCACATACATTCTCTTATTGATTCTTAGGCGGTACGAAGTTCTCCGGGTCAGCTAGTTATTTCATAAATCACCACTGTTCTCAAAACGGTGAAGGAAAACCTCGTGAGGAAACTGGCATGTCTTAGAACCAAAAATTCGAAGACATTTGACATCCACCAATACGCAATTGGCCCGCGTGGTGGATTTTGGCCCACTCCCTGTCACTGAGAGGAGGCCTGTTCTCAGCAGTAAAGGCTGATTACGCTGAGTTGAAATGTTAATCTTTACAAGTACTTTTCCAGCTTCAAAGCTTATACCATAATATAACACTACCTAAATATGACGTTCCGAAATGTTGCCACTACATAAAACGTAAAAAGTTTATTGAGGATGATAATTCTCATAGCATGTATATCTATTTTCCTTTTTACATTCCTGTTTTTATCACATTTAGTTTCAATTAAACTATTATTTTTATTTGTGTATACTGTACCAGTACAGCGTCCTAATAATTGTTTGCTGCACCGGACGACGTCAATACGTCGGCTCTGTTTTGCATAGGGTCGCAGCATAATGCTGAGCGATAGCCGTTTTGCGTGGATGTGACACATGTTTCTCCCAACCCTTTCTTATTTTTTTTTTCTTTATTACGTCATGTTTACCGCAAATAAACGTATTTTCTTTCTTTCTTTTCTTTCTATCCTTTAACAAATTGATAGAGTTCAATCAATCAATCATTTATTTTGTTAAACATAGGTATGGTTACAGATAGTATAATTGTCTAAAATATGTTCACTTTGTTTTGCCAATACATGGCATAAAAAATAAACATAAAAAAGCAATTACAATTAAGGGGGCATGTCAATAGATTACATTTAAAAACAATCAATTTAAAATGTCAATTAGGTAGAGTTATTTATAGGATATGTAATACATAATTAATTATGAAGGCAAATGTCAATTTCCATACTAAAGACGACATTGCAACTCTATTATTATGACATGAATATTAATTTACCTTCATAATTATAGTTCCAGACACATCAATGTGAAACATTAGGGATTAATTAATGCTTACATTCAAGACGCTGTTAAGGTACTGATGCTTTATTAATAAATAATTATTTAGATTACTACTAATCTACCTTTGCTAATAACGCACACATAGGCAATCCATAAGTAGTTAGAACAAAAATATTTTCGGCGACAAAACAAAATACTAAAAGTGCCAAATTGTTGATATTTTATCAAGAAAAGCTACCAAAAACACTTCCATAAAATGTGAGGATTTATTTTGAATTTAGAAAGGAAACCTGATTGGTACAATTTTGTAACGTTCATTTTCTGTGAAGCTTCGAATCCCGATAAATGAAGTTCGGAATATTCAAACTTGGAACAAAATTCAAATGTTTGTGTGTGTAACGGTACGCCTCGACCGTCGTACTAATTTTAAACTGGGAAAAGGAAAGTCGTACTGAAGTTTTTTTAAGAAGCCTCTCGTTGTGCTTTGTTTTTTTTTGAGGACAAAATAATAGAAACACTGGAGGGTCGAGCTACTGAATTTATTCATTTTGTAGAATTTCATCTAGATATCTTTTGTTGGGTAAATTATTTCTGCAGGTTGCAGAAGAAACAAGGTATACCAAACACAAACCTAACAAAAACAATCCATCGAATCGAAATCCGAACCAACACATCGAAAATGTACATTAATTTTTTTTATTTCGATATTATGCCGGCTTTCCTTTGTAAGCTACAAAGGAAAGCCGGCATAATTTCTTTGTAGCTAAACCTGAAATCGCGAAAAAAGCTTTGTAGCTTTGTAGCAAAACCTGAAATCGCGAAAAAAAAACAGCTGTTCCCTACATTTATGTTCGTATAACTCGTCAAAATGTAGGGAACAGCTGATTTTTTTTTCGCGATTTCAGGTTTTTTCCCATATTAAAAGTTATTCATAATGATGAGTACAATGACCTCTTAAGAGGTAGTTAATGTTTTACCAATAACCCTGTATACCCATTAAATATGACCACATCTTTGTGATATATTTATCGGAAAGCTGTGGTCATATTTTAGGGTGGATGGAACCTACTTAAGGGAAACGCAAAAAAAATCTCTACCATTCCATACAAAACATCAATACCTACTCGACCCAATTGTATGGGACGGCTCCACAGATATAGATATACCTAGATAACGCAAGTATCACAAACTGTATGAAAACCAAGCGTGCCATTTTCTGACTACCTACTATGACGTCACAAGCTCGCGCTCTCGGTCACACTTACCCAGCCAGCAGTACACAGGACTGAGCGCGAAAGGGGCGGCTTACGATTTGTAATCGTAAGCTGGTGCAATTTTTGGCACGCGAAGTAGTTGCTCTTGCGTTATCTAGGTATATTTATATCTGTGGACGGCTCACTGTTTTGCGCGATTACAATGTCAGTCCCATTGAGAAAGTTGTTCAGTTTGATCGTCCGTATCAATCAATTAACTTAGCCTTTTCCCAACTGAGTTGGCGTCAGCTTCCAGTCTAACCGGATGCAGCTGAATACCAGTATTTTACTTTGAGTGGCTGCCTATCTGACCTCCACAACCCAGTTACTGGGTAAAACAATACCCCTTGGTCAGACTGGTTGCCAGACTTTTGGGCTTATGACTATCTGTAACGACTGACAAAGATCTAGAAATGAAGGCCAGGACAATTTAACATGCTTTCCGAGGAATGGAGGGGTCTCGATGTGTAACGAATGATCACCCATCCATGAACCGGCCGCGGCGTCGACCCGTGCGACTGTTATCATTTAGCCACGTGTATCATTCTCTTAAGACTACGCCGACCGCCTAGTGGCGCCCTCATCGTTTGTTTGGTTATTTCTTTTATTTTAGAATGAAAATGCAGAAAATAAGCACGTTAAGTTGTGCTCCACAAGATGATAAGTTAATCACACTAATATTATAAAGGCGAAAGTTTGTGAGTGTGTGTGTGTGTGTGTTTATATGTTTGTTACTTCTTCACACTCAAACGGCTGGACCAATTTTGATAAAATTTTGTGTGGAGGTAGCTGACACCCTGGATTAACATATGGGTTACTTTTTATCCCGATATTCCCACGGGATCGACACTTACGCGGGTGAAACCGCGGGGCGCAGCTAGTATTATTATAAAGGGTAGTTTTACAATGTTCAGTTTTATTATAATCACTAAAACGGAAAATAGTGGGCCACTATTATCTATTTTGTTATAAAAGAAATAACCAAACAAACGATGAGGGCGCCAGTGCGCGGTCGGCGTTTGGTCGGCGCCCTCTTAAATATGACCGTGTTTTCCTGATACATGCTTATAAAACTAGAAGATTTAAAATTAACTTTGCCACCGCAAAAACCTTTACGATCTGAATCAGAATTTAGTTAACTCTATTTCCGTATCGCGATTTGAAATCAATCAATTTACCACGCCCGGGAATGCAAAGCATGGTTAAAATTAAACCTTTCCTACTAAATATGAACCATCAAGCTAATTTTATAACCGATTACTTTGATTTATTAGTTTATTTTGGCCGTTAACTCAACTAGGTACAGTCAGCAAAATCATCAAAATCAAAATATTTTATTTCACATATATCTACATTTGCACTTATGAAACGTCAGAAGCTAGGTGCACGGTTCCAATTGGTCGTTTCCTATGTAGAAGAACCGGCAAGAAAATCCACGGTTACTCGTTTTAAAAAGTTATTTAAAAAAATAAAAAAACCCGACCGCGGTAAAAAACTGAAAAGCTAATTTAAAATGGGCTTGTATTTAGCTTTTCAGTTTTTTACCACAATTTTTTAAATAACTTTTTTTTATTTCCAGGTTTTTAGTTTACAAAATGAATGTGAAAGATTTCGCAGACGATTTAGTTCTTGGTACGTGTTTTTTATGATTTGTCACTTCGAATTACTTTTAACCGTATAAGTTGTATATATTTTTGTAATCACCTTTTAAAACCTTTTTTTTTTATACCCCACTCGATAGGTTTTGAGAAAAAAAACATTTTTTGCGCCATTTAATTTTTTTCAATTTTGATATACCCAGGTCACTCTCACAATTAAGACAAATCTAACGGCACCTCTCAAGCTGAAATCGATCAAGCCGCTTAGGCTACAGAGCGTGCCAAAGAAATATACATACATACATACATACACTCGAAAAACATAACCCTCCTTCTGACGCAATCGGGTAAAAATAATTGGCTTTTACAATGTTTTTAAATTACAGTAGGTATGGGAGGGCAGCGTAGGCCTGTCAACAGCAATAACAGGAATAACATAACATATATCACGCCCGTAATTCCCAAAAGGTTAGGCAAGGGTGTACCTATAATACCTAGTACATGGGAAGTTAGGTTCAAGTCCCATGTAATACCGGGCGAGCCTATTGACATCAACCAGACATAAATCCAGACTGCGGGCTGTTATTGAGAAATTCCAGATGGAAATACCCCATAAACCCTTTGCCCGATCTACCGATCTTTCCTATAAGAATCTCTCCGTGACAACTTAGGTGAAGTGATCAATGAAAAACGTGATGTAATCGAACCCAGGAATTTAACCTAAGTAACGCTTGCGACCACTCAATAAATGTGGAATGAATTTTGTGTAGAAGGGAACGTACACAGAGGTGCGAGTGAAAGGTGTATAAGAGTGAAAGAGAGAGAGAGAGAGGAAAAAGAAAAATGGCGCGAGGAGTGCAAGTTACGATGTACAGTCGGCAATGCTAATTAGTTTGCATCACGCACACATCGGTAACTGTCATTATTATTGTGTGCGTATACGTATTATACAATGCAGGAATTTGACCCAACATTTTAGACTAGTTTATCATAGTTCCAATAGCTAATAATTTGTATAAGCGCCTGCGATAGCTACTGGTGTAGGTAAGCTCGACGACGTGAGTTCGATCCCAGCTGAGGAATTTTGTTTTGCTGTTTTTTACTTTTTGTTTTTAATTAAATTAATTTTGTGGCCAATACAATCACTCAAGCAAAAAAGTAGATACGATAAATTAAATAAAAGCATTCAAATATTTAGATTTTTTTATTAGGTAAACTAATAAAAAAATCTAATTATATTATTATTATTTGGTGTTGGTTAGAATGAGCGAGCTTAATGCTTGCTAGCAAATGATCCCTCTAGTTTCTTCCAATATGTTCCTTCCTTACAATGGTTGTTTGAAGGTTCAATTTGGTGGGGGCTGTGAAAAAAAAACAGTAATACATTTATGATAATAGGTAGGTATTATATTATTATTTAACTATGGTAGGTATTGGACATAAGTTACTTTAATTTATTCCTAGGTAAACATTGAAAGGTGAGATGTGTTATATACAGTTAACTTGACGTAGGTATAATATCAACGTAATATCTAACTGTTACTTACCGATAACAATCTCACCTATAGATATGTTTCGCTCATGCAGAACAACAATTTCTGCCTTTTTAAACATTGATAAATGTTGCATGGTTCGATCCACAGAAATAAATCCACACTCGAATATGAGTAGGTAGTAATCAATAAACTCAGTAATACAAATACTCGTAGATTGACAACTAAGAACGCTCATTTTTTTATAAATTAAGGTGCAATTTTTTTAAATTGAGGGTAAGTAGTTATTTTCTAAACAGTCAAAATAAAATGGCCTGAGTTCCGTAGTTGTCTCAAACGTTGCAAACTTCATTACTCATCCATGAACGGGATCGAATCGTTATAAATTCAACTTTAAGCAATGTTTTAACAAAATATTGAATACAAAAAGAATATATCGCTGCATCCAAGGTTAGAACTTACGACTTCTCGTTCCCTGACCAAAGACATTGTGCCAAGGTTGCTATAGTAAAATCATGCGAAATATTATATCCCATTCAGTAACTTAGATGAATGATTACTATATACTGGTATATGGAAATTGGTATGCCATACGCACACTAATAATAACGCGAACTAAAAAGAAAAAAATTAATTTAAGTGACACTGTCATTTTAAAATAATATATATAAATTTTAAACGCTTGAGGCACTGTTATTGTGTAGTAGGTACCTACACCTGTATAACGGATACTGTACATCAGTGCCTCAAGCTTTTATTATATATTTTAGATATTTGCAATCCAGTCTGTTGGCGATCATCACCAACACGCGAAGCATGACCACCGTAGAAACGCCGACGACGATTGTCGACGGAAGAATAGACAAAATGACAGTTTGTAGAAATATTCGTACGCATTCTACGCGTTTAAGCATGGCAATGTGTCCTTTTGTCTATTCTTCCGTCGACAATACGTCGTCATGCTACTCGTGGACGGAAAAAAAAACCAGACAGGCAGAATAAACCTCAGACATTAAATCCGCTTTTGTACAGTATTCCTTTTACTAGTGCATCAAGTTTGAATAAATAAATAAATAATAATAAGTTTGTGAACGCAGCTACTTGAATATATAAAATCAACACGCTTTTGAGATTACAGATTTTAATCCAATTGTAGGTACATTGTCCAGTTTCAGTTGCAAATGAAGTAGTCGTATTATAAGTTTGTATTTTAAGCCATTCTGAAGTTAACTAAGTTGCCTAAAGATTCTTATAGTTTAATAATGTAGGTAGTAATTTGCAGTAAATTCATGGAAATGAATTATTAGCAAATTGGAAACCTACTAAAATTATTGTACGTTTATTCAAAAGCCTTTGTCATTCTTTTTCAGTTCTGCGAAAATGCTATTACACGGCCAATTGTCGTGTAGAGTTTCAATTGAATA
Source organism: Mesoligia furuncula (assembly GCA_916614155.1). Taxonomy (NCBI): domain Eukaryota; kingdom Metazoa; phylum Arthropoda; class Insecta; order Lepidoptera; family Noctuidae; genus Mesoligia; species Mesoligia furuncula. The sequence goes on along the minus strand of OU744811.1, from coordinate 2,550,662 downwards.
AACAATTAATTTCCCTGACTATACATGAATTATTAAACTGGCAATGACTTTACTATCCACGATTTATTATTATTTCTTATTATAAAGTCATCCTCTTTAAAGAGTCTTTGTGTCTGTGAGCCCCTTGAGTGCAGTTTCAAAGCTATGCGGCTTCATATAATCATAATTCAATCATATTAATGTCGCTTTTACGTCTAGTTTGAACATAAAAGGCGAATAAGAGCTGTTTAGAGCTACTATATTAGTTTAAAGTAACTTATAAGACCTTTGTCTGTGTGGTGGTGGACTTAAAGAATACCACCACCCCATACTTCCCGTGGGTGTCGTAAAAGGCGACTAAGGGGCGTACCGGAGAATGGGCAGCAGCGTTCTCTATGCATTCCACCACCATACCATACTGCGATCGCCAACCCGCCTGCCAAGCGTGGCGATTATGGCAAACCCCCCCTATTGGGGGAGGCCTATGTCCAGCAGTGGACGTCTTTCGGCTGATATGATGATGATGATGATGATATAAGACCTATTTCTGCACTTAAAAAGGTTTTGTTTATAGTCCGCGCGGAATTAGTTGGCCGCGCCTTGGGTGGGGACGGGGGTGAGGGCGGCGGGGTTGCCAATTGTTCGCAACACACGTCCTAAGTAATGACAAAGCCCCCCCGCCCCTCCGTCCCACCGCTCACATACCTAAGGCGCGGCCAACTAGTTCCGCGCGGACTATAGTGAATTTTGTTAAGTGTGCACATATATATTTATGGCTCTGACCGTACGATGACTGAATCACAAAAACTTGATGTAGTTTCATGCTACTTTGACGGCTGAAATTCATGGCATTCATAAAATCGATCTATAAATACTTCATACAAGTTACTAACGAGGTTGATTATAGTATGAAATCATTCGTTCGTTGACTCTTTAGGTGAGTTTTTCCAAAAAGTGAAATGAATTATTATGGAATCTTCAGTAGGTACACGTGGCAATTTTGTAATTAACCCGATTAACGGGTCCAAAAGAAATTTTGTAACTTTTCTAATTTCGATTTATTTTTTCTTTCTTGTAATATCAGCATAACATGACATCACGCTTGTGATCCCTGGGTTTAGGCAGAGTACAGACGCCAGCACATCAAGCTACCCGAAACTGTCAAATTTTCCCAATCAACTTTGAACCTTATGCTTTAGAGATAAAATTGAAAATCTATTAAAGAAATTTGACAGATTGTAGTAGCTTGATGTGCTGGCGTCTGACTTTTCTCCACTATAGAAGTCCCATGTAAATAGGGGTGAGCCTATTGCCATCAACCAAGTTCCGGTTCCGGTTGTGTTCACGTAAATACATAGTGTTATAAAGCTCCGAATTTCGACGTTTAAACTGTAAACATACCGTGAAATCCTGTGTAAAAACATTTGAACTCCATACATATTGTGCTAAACTATATTGCAAACATAAAATCCAAGTGTAAACTGTGCTATCAAAATAATTATTCAGTGTAAAAACCGTAAAAACTTTAGAGGTTACCTGTCAACTGAGCATAGACACACACTTCGACAACGTCAGCTCAGTGCCACAGATAGAGTATATTGCTCAGTGCTACCAACATAACAACTTCATTAAGCTGCGTTCACAATACTACGTTCCACTCCACGCAGGGGACAGCAGCAAAAATGGATAACCTTCAATCTTTTTTTGACCAAATGAAAATAGAAATGTCAAAACAAACCGAAAACATTATGACACGAATTGATGAAAAATTAGTTCCTTTTAGTCAAGAAATGCAGGAATTAAGGTCAGAAAATGAGAAATTAAAGGAAAAGATATACAATCTTGAAAAACATAAAAGACTTAACAACTTAATTTTATATGGAGTAAAAGAAACCGAAAAATCGACTGTCAATCTCATCGAAATCGTTAAAAAGAAATTTAAAGATGATTTAAATATCACTTTTGAAGACAGGGATGTAAACACGATCTACAGAATTGGCAAAAATAACACAGAAAATGGAAAGAAAAGGCCAATCCTTCTGACATTCGTCAACCTCTGGAAGAAAAACGAGATAGTGGCAAATAAAAAGAAATTAAAAAATGTTTATGTGTCCGAAGACTACCCGAAAGAAATCCTCGACACGAGAAAGAAACTACAACCAAAATTGGAAGAAGAAAGGAAGAAAGGCAATTATGCATTCATAAACTATGACAAGCTAGTTATCAAACAGGGGAAACCAGGAAATGAGAAACGGAAAAGAGAACCATCAACCTCGCCCAATGTAAAAGAGCACCCTCGCAAACAACAATTGTCAGCAAAAACACATCGTCGAAATGCCTTTGACGTAATGAGGAATAGAAGTAACTCTGTGCCTTCTGCTAACTTGCCTTCTGCCAACTTGCCTTCTGCCAACTTGTCTTCTGCCAACTTGCTTTCTGCAAACCTGCCTTCTGCCAACTTGCTTTCTGCCAACTTGCCAACTGATCAGAATGCATAGGATACTGCCATCAGCCACCGGAACAAAACTTTAAATAAACAAGAACTTGAAGATAACAGAAACAAAACATTCCCCAACCCGACTTGTCCTCGTGGGGAATTAGACTGCAACCCTCCACCAAATACAGAAATTGATCAAGATATAAAACAAACACTAAAAATTTGCACTTATAATGTAAGAACACTTGCATCAACAGAACGATTCCTTGAATTAGCTAACGCTCTAAAATATATTAATTGGGACATTCTAGGCCTTGCAGAAATCCGAAAAATGGGGTGTAAGATCGAAGAGTATAGCGACTTTATCTTTTGCTACATCGGTGAAACTAAAGGACTACATGGAGTGGGATTTCTAATCAAGAAAATATATAAAAACAACATCACCAACTTTATAGGAATCTCTGAAAGAGTAGCACTTTTACAAGTGAAATTTGAATGCTTCTCCTTATCAATAATCCAAGCATACTCACCGACGGAGAGATCAACAGAAGAAGAAATTAAAAAATTTTATAAAGACATTGAATATGCTCACACCAAGACAGAAGGAAAGGTCATAGTCATGGGAGATTTCAATGCGAAAATAGGATGTCCAAAAACAAATTATTATCCAGTAATGGGAAAACATGGTTACGGGGTGTGCAATGAAAGAGGTGAACGTCTCTTAAGTTATGCTTACCAACACAAACTGTCAATAATGAACTCATTCTTCAAAAAGAAAGAGAGCCGCAGATGGACATGGTTATCACCCGACCAAAAAACTAAGAATGAAATAGATTTCATAATGATAAACCACCATAAGCTTATAACGAATATCGAGGTACTAAGTAAATTTAATTTCTCTTCCGATCACAGATTAGTGAGAGCAACATTACTTTTAAGTCGTCCAGTGAAGAGCAGAAAAACCTACACAACACCATCTAATATCCCCAAGACAGAAACAGAAATCAAAAACTACATCGAAAATCTACGAACACACACAGAAAATATAGAAACAGACTGTATTGATATCCAAACATACTACAATATCCTGGAAAGAGGCATAACGGAGAGCTTAAAATACAAAAACAGTACACATCCTCATCAACACAACATTTTCTCTAAAGACACAATCCAACTTATAAAAAGGCGCACGGAACTACTACACACAAAGAATAAAACCAAGGATATGAAAGAAGAACTGAGCAGAATATACAAAGAGACTAGTAGGTCAATCCGTAAGGACTACAACAACCACAGATATGAGATTATTTCAAGAAATATCAAACATTTTAGAAGTGCCAAAAAAGCCTACAAAGAGTTAACTACACACAAGTCATGGATTCAAAAGCTTGGGCATAAGACACCAGAAACAAAATCTAGAAAAGATGTAATAAACCATGCAACTAACTTCTATAAAAACTTATACAGGAAACAAAATAACACCGAAACGGAAGCGCAGGCAACCCATATGAACACGACTGACTGCATCGAACAAATTGAAGACTCCGAAGTCTACGAACATATAAAAAAGCTGAAGGCTGAGAAGAGTCCCGGACCAGATGGATTAAGCAATGAGGCCCTTAAAATAGGAGCACCAATTTTAATACACCATTTTACGCAATTGTTTAATATGATACTAGACGAAGAAAAAGTACCAAAACAATGGTGTACCTCCGACATAATTCTACTCTTTAAGAAAGGAAGCCCCTTGGATATAGGGAATTATAGACCGATAAGCCTGCTGGCAAGTATATACAAACTATTTTCATCCATAATTTTAAAGAGAATATCCGACGACATTGATAAGCAGCAACCAAAGGAACAAGCAGGTTTCAGATCAGGCTTCAGCACAATAGACCACATACATACATTAGAACAGGTCATAGAAAAATACAGAGAATACAATAGACCCCTGTATGTGGCCTTCATTGACTACAGCAAAGCTTTTGACAGCATCAGCCACTGTTCAATTTGGAACGCACTACAACAATCAAATATTAACTATAAATACATCAATATCTTGAAATATATATATACAAAAAGTACGAGCAGAGTTAAATTAGAAACTAGAGGAGACGAAATAAACATTGAACGAGGAGTTAGACAGGGAGACCCTCTATCCCCGAAACTATTCATAGCAGTACTTGAAAATATTTTTCAAAAATTAGACTGGAAAAACAGGGGAGTGTACATAAACGGACACTATTTAAGCCATCTGCGGTTCGCTGATGACATTGTTATAATTGCCGAAACTGCCAAAGACCTAGAGGAAATGATGAGGACACTGGACTGCGAAAGCTCCAAAATCGGCCTAGAAATGAATGTAAATAAAACTAAGATATTGACCAACAATCGAGAACGCCCGATAGTGATAAAAGGTAACAATATAGAATACGTCAGCGAATACATCTACTTGGGGAAGCAAATCTCATTTAAAACGTCAAGCAACGAGGAAGAAGTAACAAGAAGAATCAACGCAACTTGGAAGAAATTCTGGGCATTAAGAGAAATCCTAAAAGGGAACTACAGCTTGCACATGAAAAGGACAATATTTGAGACATGCCTATTACCCTGCTTGTTGTATGGTTGCCAAACTTGGATATTTACAAATAAAATAAAACAAAAAATCAAATGCAGTCAAACAGCAATGGAAAGGAGCATGTTGAAAATTAGAAGAATACATAAAATTAAGAGTGAATTCGTCAAAAAACTAAACTCACCGATGCTCTCAGGCACGCACTCTCACTTAAGTGGAGATGGGCCGGACACATCTTACGATACCCAGACAGAAGATGGACTACTGAAGCCACACGATGGAAAGGACCAATTGGGAAAAGGAATGTTGGTCGACAATTAAGACGGTGGGCTGATGACATAATACACGTCGCAGGGAATGACTGGATAAGGTCAGGCAAGGACAGGGAGTCATGGAAAAGGATGGAGGAGGCCTTTACCCAAACAGGGGTCCAAATCTCTTAAATAATACTAACATTAATTTATAAGTAACCTTTCTTAAATTTAAGCAACAACTAACAAACATTGTAGTATATATGAAGAGTGTGATTTGGAATAAATGGCTTTATTATTTATTATTATTATTATTGCCATCAACTGGGCAAAAATCCAGACTCTGGGACTCTATTGAGAAATAAATAGGTACCTTATGGAAAACTCCAATGAACACTGCTCAAACTGGGAAATGAACCTACGTACTACACAACATTATTTTTTGTACCTATATGCGAAACCCGAAACACGTGTCTAGTATTTTTATGTAAAGAATCTATGTACAAAATTTCAAAACTCTATCATGAAAAATCACAAAGTTATAAGCTTGTTAAGTTACCTGTTTGTCCGCACAAACATGCTCACCCGCGCCGCTCGTGCCGCGCCGTCTTGCGCTCTTTTATAATAGTACCTAGGTACCTAACCGTTCGGCGCGGAGGTTGGATAACCTACTTAGTGTCGCTCGGTGTCCAACTTTTAACCTTTTTAAAATATTTTTGGAACAAAATATAACATGGGGTAAAAATTATTGGAATCGATTCAGTTAATTATTCTGAACAAACTATATTCAGGTTTCGCATAAGTATACTAAAAATAACATTGTATAACTAACGTATGTATGTTCAGTCTAATACAGTGGTTTTTGGAGAAACCATTGGCAGTTAATTTACAATCCCAACGATATTGAAAACGAACCCTAAAAATTTCGTTCTATTTGAAACCCGCGTCGCGTTTTCGCCCTCCATAGTTCTGCTTCATAGATTTATATTATGTGATATTGGTCCCAACTACCCACATAAAGCTACAGAATATATTAACCACGTGGGACTGGGTTGTTTTATACGAAACTGTCACGCGAAGTCGATTTGTTCGTATCGATTTGTTTTTGTTTCTGTGAATGCGATTTGGGTTGACTATCCCTGTTTATTAAATTTGTTTGGCTTACCCGAGTTGATTTTGTTCGGTTCATTGTATAGCAACGTTATTTTTAGTATATATGTGAAACCTGAATATAGTTTGTTCAGATTAATTAACTGAATCGGATCCAATAATTTTTACCCCATGTTATATTTTGTCCCAAAAATATTTAAAAAAAAAAACCGGGCAAAAGCGAGTCGGACTCGCGCACCGAGGGTTCCGTAACATCCGGGTTTATGCATAAGGTTTATGTTTATGAAATTAAATGTTTATTTTTATTTTTGAGTTGATTGAATGAATGATAAATTGCGGTTTACGATTTATGACGTATTAAAAAAAAAACTACTTACTAGATCTCGTTCAAACTAATTTTCGGTGGTAGTTTACATGGTAATGTACATCATATATTTCTCTTATTTTAGAAGTTACAGGGGGGGGGACACACATTTTACCACTTTGGAAATGTCTCTCGCGCAAACTATACAGTTTAGAAAAAAAATATATTAGAAACCTCAATATCATTTTTGAGGACCTACCCATAGACACCCTACACGTATGGGTTTAATGAAAAAAAAAATTTTGAGTTTCGGTTCTAAGTATGGGGAACCCTAAAATTTATTGTTTTTTTTCTATTTTTGTATGAAAATCTTAATGCGGTTCACAGAATACATCTACTTACCAAGTTTCAACAGTATAGTTTTTATGGTTTCGGAGAAAAGTGGCTGTGACATACGGACGGACAGACAGACAGACAGACATGACGAATCTATAAGGGTTCCGTTTTTGCCATTTGGCTACGGAACCCTAAAAAGGCTAAAAGTTGGACACCGAGCGACACTAATTAGGTTATCCAATCTCCGCGCCAAACGGTTAGGTACCTAGGTAGTATTATCAATGAGCGCAAGACGGCGCGGCGCGAGCAGCGCGGGTGAACATGTTTTTGTACGGACAAACAGGTAACTTAACAAGCTTATAACTTTGTGATTTTTCATGATACAGTTTTGAAGTTTTGTACATAGATTCTTTATATAAAAATACTAGACATGTGTTTCGGGTTTCGCATATACTAAAAATAATGTTGTATAAAAGTTGTTGCCTACAGCAACGGCTTTTTCATTAGGTGGGTACTAACACTCAAACTAGAAGCATTTAGTTCAATTAAACCATTTCCAGACACTTTTTAATTGCTAAAGAATCGGTCAGTTAGTTAGTCAGAAAGATGACGCAACTAGTTTCAACTTTTTGACTAACTGACCGACTTTTTCGTGCCCAATCCAAAACGTAGATCTCTATGGAAAAGAATGGGTAAAAATCGCCAACAAACTCCTTTTTTAAATCAATATATTATTATTACAATCCTTGGTTCATTGTTCTTGTTGCTTATATGATATTATGTGAGAACAATGTGAAAAAGCTAATGCATAAAAATCGTTCCGTAGTTGGTCCTGTAAAAGGTGTATTTACTCAGAATTTCATGCGTATTTAGGTACCAACCGATTGAACATATCGGATATTGCTTCTACAAAGAACCATGTCATTACTGTCTGTTATTTTCTTACTATTTCCATAATAATACACCATCATCTGTCTAGCCTTTTCCTAACTGTGTTGGGGTCGGCTTTCAGTCTAACCGGATACAGCTGAATACCAGTATTTTACATGGAGCGACTGCATATCTGACCTCCACAACCCAGTTACTGGGTAATACGATACCCCTTGGTAAGACTGGTTGTCAGACTTTCGGGCTTGTGACTATCCGTAACGACTGTCAAACATCCACGAATGACAGCCGGGACCAACGTCTTAACGAGCTTACCGTGGCACGGAGGGGTCTCGGTATGTAAAGATGGTCACCCATTCACAGACCAACCGCGGCAAGCGTAGCTTAACCTGATCGATCGACCTGTGCGGCTGTTATTATTAAGCCACGAGCCCCTCATTTTCATAATAATACATCGAATGAAATCTCGGTAATACAAATGTTTGGAGACAGAGAAAAACAAAAGGAATAAATGGCCAACAAGAATAAGAAAAATATTGTTAGAGAAGTAAGTGAAGAACAATATTATTGGTAGACTAGCTGACCTGACAGACGTTGTCCCGTTTTTGATACAAAAGGCACGTGACGCCATCTATTATCATAATAACGTTATTGTGGATTTCTTTGGGAACAGCACTTTTTTTCGCAATGAAAGGTACCCGATGTCCGTTTCTGTACACCTGACAACATCTTCATCATCATTTCAGCCGAAAGACGTCCACTGCTGGACATAGGCCTCCCCCAAAAGGGGGGGGAGTTTGCCATAATCGCCACGCCCCCTTTTTTTTTTTTGGGAAATCATCAAATGACTCCTCCCGCTCTGGGTGGAGCGGAAGGGAGTGTCAGACTCTTACTGGCTAAAACCCACCCGTGTTCCTTCCTTAGCCCTTTATGTTCCGGGGCAGCGGTAACCCTTTCGGACAATCCCGCTGGCCCGGACAATCCCGCTGGCCCGGGACAATCCCGGTGGCCCGGCCGGTACGCCCCTTAGTCGCCTTTTACGACACCCACGGGAAGTATGGGGTGGTGCTATTCTTTAAGTCCGGCACCACATAGACAAGTCCGGCACCACACAGACAACACCTGACAACGTATATGCAAAATTTCAGGATTATCGGTTCAGTGGTTTAGGCGTGAAAAGGTAACAAAGAAACTTACTTTCGCATTTATAAAATTAGTTAGGATACATAGCTTAGATAGCCCGAAGAATTGCAAAGTTAAGTGGCAGTGGGCATATTGCTCGAAGAACAGACGGCCTATGGGGCCGAAAGGTTCTGGAGTGGCGACCGCGTACTGTAAGACATAGCGTTGGAAGACTGACAATTAGGACCGATGACCTAGTGAAAACGCACAGAACCGGTCGAAGTGGCGGTGCTTGGAGGAGGCCTATGTCCAACAGTGGACGTCTTTCGGTTGAAATGCTTATGATGATGATGACATAGTAAACTATGTATCTCTTAATAATATCTCCTGTTCTTATTTTTCATAAACATTTTTTGTAAAACTATATCCATAACACATAAAATATAAAGGTAAGAAACACCGGAGTCGTAACTGAAAAGTTAAATAATAAAATATTACATAGCCAAAGGGGCTATCGCATGTCAAAGTATTGTTGTCGTATGGAAAAATATTATCTCTGTAGTTTGTCAAAACAGTGCAAGGTCAGAACCCTTCGTACGAAAATATTTGTTCTAAGTAAGGCTAGGTATATCTAGTATTTTCTTTCGTGCCTATATATATTTTTCATCAATAAATATGTTTAGTTTCAAAATATAAAAATGTTTTTATTAGATTTTCTATAGGTACTTTTGCCCATGGCAACGTGCTATCTAACAATGACTTGCGATTTTGCTTGTTTTTTACCACCTTCAAAAAAAAGGAGGTTATCAATTCGACACGTATGTATGTAATATTATTGGAATTGCATTATATTCACTCAATCAATTAGGGCTTCCAAACAAATATAATTTTTTTTTATAGACGTATGTATGTATCTTTTTCCACGCATTTCTCCGCAATTTACTAACATTTACTTCAACTTAGGGAACAGTGCAAGTTTCATCAAAATCGATTCAGTGATTTTCAAGATATACCTAGACTTATACGTGTAAGTGTGACGGCCTGGCTGATTGATACGAAGCTACGGGTGTAGTGTCAAAAGGGAAAACATCTCAAAACCTTGCTCAAATTCTAGTGCAATATTTACAACAAAACTATTACAAACAAATTATTCCAGTTTTTACTTAAAACTAAAAATTTCGAAATAAAAAAATTATGAAATTACTTTAATTTCGGAAGCCGGTGGCAAAAAACTAAAACTAAAATACAGATCCCAAGACACCGACTTCCGAAATTAAAGTTATTTCATAATTTTGAGTTCATTTCTTTTTGAAGTCGGTTTAATGTTTTTAAATTACTTTTTTCATTGACTGCATTATTATAAACATTTCTGTAAAAAATCAATCAGTTGCATTCTTCACTTTTTCTGCCTCACCTACACGAACTATTATAAAAATAGCTCATGCAGTGGGCACTTTTCACTTTTTAGGGTTCCGTAGTCAACTAGGAACCCTTATAGTTTCGCCATGTCTGTCTGTCCGTCCGTCTGTCTGTCTGTCCTTCCTCGCTTAATCTCTGTGACCGTTAGCACTAGAAAGCTGAAATTTTGTAGGAGTACGTATATCAGTTACGCCGACAAAGTAATAAAATAAAAATTTGGAAAATATTTTTTTTTAGGGTAGCTCCCCTGCATTTGAAGTGGGGATAAATATTTTTTTCATCATCTACCCCATCGTGTGGGATATCGTTGTATAGGTCTTCTAAAATGGCTTAGGGGTTGCTAAAATTATTTTTCGATTTAATGCTCCATTTACGAAATATTAAAGTTTAAAGTGCAAATTTTTGTTCCAGTAGGGCGTCCCCCCCCCCTCTAAAAGCTAAACTACTGGCTAGAAAAATCTGGAAAAATTCTCGATGATAGTGCATTTCATGAACTTTAAAGGAAAAGTATAGCGGTTAAGATAACTTTATCAGTTTAGCAGTAATAGTTGTTGAACTTGGTTGTTGGATAATTTTGTACCAAATACAAAATCCTTAGCATTAATCCTTTAAAGTGACTAAGATGAAGTAGTTGCTTGTTTATAATGGGTAAAGACTTGCATTGAAAACCAAAATATGTTTTTTTTTTACCCATTCAGAATAAAGAACAACAGAATCGTACTACATTGTGATAACGGGCTACTACGGAACCCTACACTGTGCGTGGCCTGACACGCACTTGGCCGGATTTTTATATTTTGTTTTGTTTATAAAATGTTGTCATGGGTATTTAGTCAGAACCAAATGGCCCGCGGGCCATTCGACCGTAGACAATAATTGTCTGCGTTCCAAAGGACCGGTGATAAAAATTTGTAAACAAATTCAATTTCATAAACTACATTAAGTACTTTCGGGCGTCTTTTAGTTTGTGCATTTTCTTTCTTTCTTCGTACCCTGAGTGCCCTGGTTAGCTACGCCAGACGTAGATACATACATCAGCACACATGTGCAGGCCATTACTCTTAGACCTTATTCAGTCTAGCGTTTTTCTTGCAAATCGACTAGCACGCGGAAAAATATGTGTCGAGTCCACATTGCGCGCGCAACATGCGTGACTGTAAGAGTCTGGAATTTTAACCGCTGTAAAGCATTCTTCGCTGAATGCCAACAGATTACTAGTAAGTTGTTGAAATGCTCGCATGTTTATCGAATGTGGACGCAACCTACATTTATTTGCGTGTGAAACGCTCTGTTTGTAGCTGCCCTTCATATTGATATGACTCTAGAATGTATTGTTATTTCTTTAAGCTTTTTCAGAATCTAAAGTCTGCCAGTGTTGTTTAAATGTAACTGAGTGTTTATTAAGTTTTAACTATTGAGCTAAGCATTAGGATATCGTTGCTAGAGTGTCTTCAGTGAAACACCATTTTTTTGTGACGTAAAATAATAATCTAAATAAATTCATTTATTTCATGTAAATAAGGGTATTTACATGAAATAAATTAATTTATTGCCAAACATAAATTAATAGAAATCGTAAATGATAAATCAAATAAAAGGGCTTGTGGCTAAGTAATAGCAGCCGCATGGGTTGATCGATCAGGTTAAGCTACGCTTGCCGCGGTTGGTCCGTGGATGGGTGACCATCTTTACATACCAAGACCCCTCCATGCCTCGGAAAGCACGTTAAGCCGTTGGTCCCGGCTTTCATTCTCGGATCTTTGACAGTCGTTACGGGTTTATAGAATCCCGAAAGTCTGACAACCATTTTTATCAAGGAGTATCGTATTATCCAGTAACTGGGTTGTAGTGGTCAGATAGGCAGTCGCTCCATGTAAAATACTGGTATTCAGCTGCATCCGGTTAGACTGGAAGCCGACACAAACATAGTTGGTAAAAGACTTGGCACATGATGATAATGTCAGACTATGTGACAACCATTATAAAATCGCCAATGCAATGGTACCTATATTTTTAAAAAACCTTGTTTGTATTTCCTCAAATGATGAGAAAACGTATGGGACTAAAAGAGTGATGAATATAGATGTGGATGGAGAGGAAGGCCAAATAAACATGGATGGATTCTGTGAGGAATGTTATGAAAGAGAAGGGGAGAATGGAAGAAGAAACTGCGTTGCCCCGAACCCAAGTAACATAGGTCAAGAACAGGGGGCCTAAATAGGCCACTTTGGCAGAATCACAAAAGGATAACATTATGAATCATAATGGACAGTTAATCGTATCAAATCCCATTGGTGAAAGATTTATCAGTTTTTTTTATTTGTCTGTGCTAAAATACCTACCAATCAATCCAATCCCAATCTCTTTGATTATACCTACGTACTGCAGTGAAAAAATAAAAAACACGGTCTGTCTTCGCCATATTATGATTCATAATGTTATCCTTTTATGATTCTGCCAAAGTGGGCTTTTTAGGAAGATGGTGATGACGAACATTTCCTCAAAACTTAAATCTCTTACAATTGTTATTGCACGACTCATAACACGAAGCATTTAGAGAGTGCTTTATGATCGAAAATTTTCTTTTGCCTCCTTTCTGCAACTGTTTCTATTGTTATACTACTGCTAGTACACAGAACTTACTTAATATATGTAATTACTATTGTATAGATAATTTAATGGAGATTAATTCTGTACTTTCATAAATTAATTTAATGCAGTAGAAACAAAATTAACATCAAAATATTTCTAACAATTATCCCGTCAATAAAGTGTGAAACCTGAAAAAAAATTGTAACTTTCGAAAAAATAAATTAACCGAGTCTTTTTTTTTTAATAGATTCGTTTCACCTATAGTAGAAACCCTATTGAAAATGGCCCTGTTATTCAAAGTAGTTTAATTATAATTAATAAAAATTTAACTAACATAATTATTATCTTTAACTCTGGTTTTTTATACGATCAAATGAGCATTGAGAGTCGTGCACTTTTGGATTTTCCAGTTTCCTTTTTTATGAGCAAAAAGATAAGTAACTAAAAATCTTACTATCCCCTTAAACTGCTGACCCAACTCACCTCCAACCCACAACATACCGACCAAGCCAAAAGCCACAGTCCATTAAAACATTTTACGATACAATAGTGTTTAATGTTTAATCTTAGTAATAAAGATGGCGTAGATTTTTGTTTCTTTATTGGGCACTAAAACGTGGCTCATGGCCGTTCTATGTGGTTTTAATAATCAGTTATTTGCGGCCAGTGTTTGGAAAAAAGCGGCCACGTCCGAGTCGTATTCGCATACGAAGGGTTCCGTCCCGCTGTGCATTATTTAGCACTACTTACATAATTTTCTAAATAAACAAAAAACACTTTTCTTGACTGGAAACCTGAATTTTATATTTCTTGTTATAGCAGCCATTGTTGTTTGTTATTGCTCGCAGAACAGATGGCCGATGGGGCCGAAAGGTTCTGGAGTGGCGACCGCGTACCCGAAGACGTAGCGTTGGAAGGCCTCCCACAAGGCGGTCTGACGACCTTGTGAAGGCCGCAGGAACGCGTTGGATGCGAGAAGCATAGAACCGGTCGAAGTGGAGGTGCTTGGGGAGGCCTAATGTCCAGCAGTGGACGTCTTTCGTCTGAAATGATGATGATGATGATGATATAGCAGCCATAGTAGTACACACTCTGTGAAAATTTCGAGTGGTTACCTGTTACAATTCAGAAGATATAACCCTGTGACAGACGGACGGACAGTGGAGCCCTAATAATATCCACACACTGTGGATACGGAACTCTAATAAACGTCTTTAAAAATAGCATTAAATGAATGTTTTTCTGTTAGTTTCATTTGAGATCGACGATATCTGGATAATGTTACTGAAATGAAAATGACGTTGCTACTGTTTATATATTTTTATTTGTTCATCCAAGTGTACCTATTTTTATTGAGTTTACTCTGGATCGTGGTGAATGAATGCAGATTGAAAACCCAAATATAAATTGTTTTAAGATTTCAAAAGTACTGTTGAGGTTTACAGACATCTAAGGCTAAAATAAACAGAGAACTAAAGAGTCGATTGTTACCATGACGCTCATAATGGGCCTTATAAGAAGGCTTATAGTCACCCAAAGGACGATGGAGAAGGCTATGCTTGGAGTTTCCCTGTGTGATCGAATCAGGAATGAGGAGATCTGCAAAGGTAACCGAGATAGCCCGAAGAATTGCCAAACTTAAGTGGCAGTGGGCAGGGCACATTACTCGCAGAACAGATGGCCGATGGGGCCGAAAGGTTCTGGAGTGGCGACCGCGGACCGGAAGACTTAGCATTGGAAGGCCTCCCACAAGGTGGTCCGACGACCTTGCGAACGCCGCAGGAACCTGTTGGGTGCGAGAGGCACAGTACCGGTCGAATTGGTGGTGCTTGGGGGAGGCCTATGTTCAGCAGTGGACGTCTTCCGGCTGAAATAATGATGATGATGAGTGCAGTGCCAATGGTGAAACTGTGTTGACGCAGCAACTTATGACGTAACATATCATGAGCCAAAATGAACTCATGACATGCTACATCATAAGTTGCTCACAAAAAGCGCAGTGATTTAAAACGGACATAAACGAAATAAATTACAAGTATTTTTCTAATGTAGATTAGGTACTAAGTGTAAGCTTTTAATAACATAAATAATAAAACGGATGTAAAAGAAGACTGACCGGAGCAGTGTTCCGTTTGATAAAAAAAAAATCCCTCAGCTGGTTATTGTATTTATCAAGGGATGCATTTAAAATGCACGAGTAAAACACTCACGTGTCAATTTCAAATACATTTTTTTTAAATCATGAACTTTAGGTGACTTTTTCGTGGAAAAAATTAAAATAAATTCTGTAACTGTCCAAGATATTTATTTAATATAAAAATGGTTTGATGAAGCATCTTTGGGCGCATATTTTCCAGTTTTTACTTTTGGAAAATTACCTCCGGATTCCGAGTAATATTTTTTTTTCTAATTTTCGTTTTTATTTTTTTTCTCCCTAAAAACTCAAAAGTGCGACTTGTCACTAGCATTGAAATATTGCTCGTAATAAGGCCTATCATTCATAAAAAAACCACATTGCAAAGAATTTTGTATTCAATACTTGTTTAAAAATAAAAATATAACTTGTTTAAATAAAAATATCTTGGACAGTTACGTTTTCAGAATTTATTTGAACTTTTTCATGAAAAAGTCACCTAAAGTTCATCATTTAAAAAAAATAATGTATTTGAAATTGACACGTGAGTGTTTTACTCGTGCATTTTAAATGCATCCCTTGATCGATAAATACAATAAACAGCAGAGGGATTTTTTTTTTATCAAACGGAACACTGTGCGGAGGGATGACGTAAGCTGGACGGAAAATATTTTTTTGGCATTCGGAACGTCGGGAAGAAAAATAAGTTTTGGTTCGCAATAAGTTTAGTTAAAAAGGCCACAATAAGTTTTGAAATTGGGTGATTATCTCGACAATAAATTTGGTAGCTAATACTTTTTATGCTCTGTTTGCTACACTTACAATAAACCCATTTTTAATATGGTTGGTTTGTGCTTTATTTCTGAGGTTGATTAAATAAGTATTATGCGCTTCTATAAATATCGGAAAACTAGCTATGGTCTCCTAGAAGGTGACAGCTGTCATGAAAATGATGGTACCAGGGTTTAGACTTTACGGTGTCAAAAAATGCTCTCTAAGCCATGTCATGATAATCATATCATGACAATTTCTGCTGTCATCATTTATTGCAGCGGTCGTTATTCAGACCTCGAAAGCTGGACCCCACGACCCAGGAAATCCTAGCGCATCCAGGGCATTTGTAAAACCTAGCACCTAAGGCTCTTTAAAATCTGCTACCAGTTATTGTTTTTTTTAGGGTTCCGTACCCATAAGGTAAAAACGGAACCCTATTACTAAGACTTCGCTGTCTGTCCGTCTGGCCGTCTGGCCGTCTGTCCGTCTGTCCGTCTGTCCGTCTGTCTGTCACCAGGCTGTATCTCAAAAACTGCGATAGCTAGACAGTTCAAATTTTCACAAATTATGTATTTCTGTTGCCGCTATAACAACAAATACTAAAAACAAAATAAATTAAATATTTAAGGGGGGCTCCCATACAACAAACGCGATTTTTTTGCCCTTATTTGCTCGATATCAAAAATGGCAACTGGTAGGCACTTGAAATATTCACAAAATACACAGTTGTACTTTAACTTTAATAATAAATAATAAAATTAAAATAAAATAAATATTTATGGAGGGCTCCCTACAACAAACGTTTTTTTTTTGGCGTTTTTGCCTTGTGGTACGGAACCCTTCGTGTGCGAGTCCGACTCGCACTTGGCCAGTTTTTTTTATAATGTACCGTGTTTTTTTTTGAACTGAATAAAGTTTTTATTAGTTTATTTTCAGCTCTCTTTTGTAGGACGATTTGATTATCATCAGTCAAATATCTAAGTAAACTGAAAATTTTCCAGAATTTACAGAGACACAGTTGAAAAAAATCTCTAACATTTAAAATAAAAAATGGAGAGAGCTTTTCAAAATTCACCAGAATAACGGAAAACTAGTAGGTACCTACGCAAACGGCAAACGTCCCCAGAATTTTTAAAATAAACTTTGCCCAGAGTCACGTATATTTTATAGAATTCCCAAACCACTAACATTTTGGAAAGCCACGTCTATCTAATGGTACACGATTTGCCTAAATCTGTCTGTTACTTTAACTTGGATACTTAACATACTGATAGGAATCTCTTTTTAACAGACTTTGAAAAAGGGTTCGTAATTCAATACTGATGGAGGTAGACATTTGAAGATTGGAATCTACTGAGGGTTTAATTTGAAGTTTGTTTTAGAATAGCTTTTGCCCGCGTGGATATCGGGAAAAAATCCACAGGAAAGTACTAGGTAGGTACCGGGATTAAAAGTATATTATGTGTTAATTCAGATTATATACTATCTGTGTGCCAATTTTTTTTTTGTTTTTACGCCAATACGGAACGTACCTACATACATCCAGACAAACGGATTAAAATTCCAAAAACTATATTTTCCGTATCAGACCCACACCTCTTAGCAATTGTTTTTTTCAAAAATATTCTATGTACAGACGCCATACATTTTTACATTTATTAAAGTTTTTTGTCAAAGGAAAGAAAAGAACGAAAAATCAAAATGATTCCATAAGCGTTGTGATATTGCAATGAACAATACATCTATCTAGACATTATAATAAAACAGTAACGAAGTCCAAACTGTACAGATATCAAACTACTACAATCTGTCACTTTAATAGATTTTCAACTTTATCGCTAAAACATAAGGTTCAAAGGTAGGTAGGTACCTACACCATCATCTCATAATCATGGATTACGAAAATCGGTTTCCAACATAATCCAACCAAAATTCCTTCGCCATCCCGTAACGCCTAATAATCCAAAGCACGTCATTTATATAAACATTATCATCATAAATAATGACAATTTCACCCTTATGAGTATTGCCACCCCCCTTTTATGGTAATTGTCAGCACAATCTGAGACAAAAGCAGAGATGACTGTGCGGCAATAAGCAGTAAAACTGTGTTTACTGCAAATATGGAAGGAGTGGAATATGCGTGGTGGATACTCCCAGAATTGTGTACCTAAGTATTTGTACATAAAAAAACACGTTAACATAATCTGCATTTGCGATCTATTTGACAAAAATTTAAACAAATGTGGGTTTAAGGAGAAATAACTGTAAATCCTACACCATAAAGTTCAGTTTACGCTACAACTTCAAACGTTTTTATAACTTTTTCATTAGTGCTAGTCACTCTGAAATCAACTTAATTCATATTACAATAAAGTTGATATTTGCTAAAACTTGAAATAAAATAATTTGAAACTTAAGTTTGAATGGATTTTACAGAAACTTACGCCGTTTTCCCATGAGGGTAGGCAGGGCCTACAGAACGCCACCTGCTACTATCCCTACATACTCCCTTTACTTTGTTTACATCCTTACATCTGAGGGGAAATCCTCGTAATTTTAAGAACGGTCACAGTCTGAGCTCAGTCTCAATCTGTCTAAAGGCTTTCCGGTTTGATACGTGTGCTATGACCTTAAAGCACCTATTTTGAAAAGTTTTAGCACCTCTTTTGAAAAGTTTTTACTTACATTGATTGTCACTGAAATGCACCTTTATTGTGAACACATAAACTGTTATCAAAAAAAAAATCTTGTTTGTAATTCGGCGAATAAAATTTAACTATTTTATCACCTACCATAGCACTAAAGGCGATAATGAGAGGATTTTCTTTTCAGTATTAAAAAAAAACATAGTTTCCAAAAACCCTGAAGATGGCGTTGAACTGACTACGTTACTAGGTGCTAAATTCAAAACGCTTGGAAAAAAAACATTGCGTCACGTCATATACGCTCGTTGAGTGACAGTTTCGTTTGCTTTCGTTTTACGATCTCAAAATTACATCCAAGTGAATTAATAAAAAAATTATGTGACTTCCGTTCCTTGCAGTAGCTTACCAAGTTCAGCACCATCTATACAGAGACTAGGAAAGCGTTAAAAAAAGAAAAAGAAAATCCCTCATTGCATACCCGGGAAGCCCAAAACAATAAAAATAACATAGCAAGACATTACCGCCCTGAATGCAGCATTACCTACCTTATCAGACTCCCTCAGAATACCAATATTAGGTAACGAGCAAATTGTAATTTCCAGGTGTACTTATTATGCAATAAAAACGTATACTGCCTTTTAATTTTAATCGACAGAAGACTCGTAAAAGCTATTGTTAATGACGAAGTTAAAAGACCCTTTTGCTGATATTGCTGTAAAGAATAATTGAGGTTCTAGATTTCAGTTTGATATCAGCCTGAAAACGACCACTGCTAAATAGGTCATCCTACGCTCGATACAATTTCTGTAATCACTTCTTTTCGTATGCTGATTGGTGATCGCAGTTTGCAAATATACAAGACATTTTTTGTTTGTTTACTTAAACCTATTTTTTTTTTAAGAAAAATATTTAATTTAGATCACGCATAGGAAATACAAACAATAAAAAAAAATCTAAGAAAGAAGAAGAAAGAAAAGTTATTATTCACGTAAGAACAGAAGAAACATAGCATCATTTTCTTTGCATGTACAGTCAACAAAAGAGATAAGTTTACAGGATCGTCGGTCATAGTTGAAGTTTAGTAAGAAACCGATGGATGTTCTCGAACAAAATTTTATTTTATTAATAGAAAACAAACAGCTCATTTATCAAAATAAATTTCAGTCGACAACATCCATCGGTTTCTTACTAAACTTCAACTATATTCGACGGTCCTGCATACTTATCTCTTTTGTTGACTGTACGTGACAGTACGTGTATCATACGATCCGTGCAATAATCCGTCAATATTTTTATCACCATGAACTATTCTGACAGAGTTCGTGCTGATTCAAGAGAAGAAGAAAATATCTCTAACAGGAAAACACAGTCAATTTAAAATCCACAAATACACCCATTTTTCTTGGAATAAACATAAACTGACATACCCAAACAACCTAATAGTTTCCTTTATAAAGTTTAGATTTAGTTTCCAGATAAAAGCTCCATCAATCGGTGTGTCATTTACTAATACCGTGACCCAAAAATCTAGATTTTTCCACGAATTCTTTTAGGAATGCGTCAATTTCGCGACTCACCTTTGGTATTTGGAAGAATTTTACAGCGTTAGACTATTTTAGCTCAGAAAAGAGGTTGTTTACTTTGTTTAAGGCAGTTTTTCGTGTAAACTGTTTTTCCTTTTGCGTTAGCTTTATGTGATTGCTCTATAAATCTGTACTAGGTTTTATGGAAGAAGGAAAAGCGAAATCATGATAAATGTGATAAAGTAGATAAAAGGCATGAAAACTAGAGAAAAAACCATTTCAATCAGCAGGTACTTATGGAGCAAAACGGACTGGCAAACGTGAATCAGACGCCATTTGAATATGTCTAGCATATCATTTTTTTGGGATGCATTAAGAAGCCTCCTCGTGTAGCGCAGTTTGTTCCTCCAGTTACTCAATTGAACCGAGTGCTCGGCGCATCCTGGACAGTTACACCCAACACCTTATTTGACAGGAAAATTCTTCCCTTGCGGTGATAAGGCCAACGCCCGCCTGGTTTGCGACAACCATTCCACCGGAGTTCGGCGTGAAGCAGCCTTCTGTGTTGTGTTCCAGTACCTTAGGTATCTTCTGGGCACGCTCGTTCCATTATAGACCTTATTCATCGCTTTTCATCAGGTGTGATCGAGGCCAAGAGCGGGCCCATTCAGAAATAAAAAAAACTATGGATAGTATAAATCATTAACCGTACTGACTGGCAACTCTCTCTACCACGAGCTACTCACAATTCATAGGTCTTTGGAGACATAGGTGGACGGTATTCTACCTATCTCCTCTCATAACTTCACCTTCTATAAGCGTAATATTGAAGATGAAGTTATGACCGAAGAGCGGAAGTGAAACTCCAACTTGGAGTTAATACTAGGTAATATAATCACCACACATGTTTTATAGTTTAAAGTTAAGTACACTATTTAGCACAGTCATATAACTAATTAAACTAGTGGGGATAAAATAAACTAATGACTTAAATCTAGTCCGAAAGCAAGAGAACGACGCTACTTAAGGAACGCTATGGGTAGCCCCCGTATCGCACCCTTGTTAAATGACAACTCTAAGCTACGGCTTAGAATTGTCATTTAACAAGGGTGCGTTCCCGACTAACTTATAAATCCATACTAATCCATACTAATATTATAAATACGAAAGTCTGTCTGTCTGCTAACTTTTCACGCTTAAACCGCTGAACCGATTTAGATGAAATTTGGTATAGAAATAGTTTGAGTCCCGGGAAAGGACTTCGGATAGTTTTTATGCGTATTCCACGGGTTCAACACTTATGCAGGTAAAACCACGGGGCGCTGCTAGTATATCCATACTAATATTATAAATGCGAAAGTGTGTCTGTCTGTCTGTTACCTCTTCACGCTTAAACCGCTGAACTGATTTAGATGAAATTTGGCATAGAGATGGTTTGAGTCTCGGAAAAGGACATAGGATATTTTTTATCCCGATATTCCCACGGGATCGACACTTATGCGGGAAACCGCGGGGCGCTGCTAGTACTTAAATAAACATAATACATACATATTTTATTCATATGCCTTTAACTTCGCTCGAATCAAAGCCCAGCACTACAGAAACAGATTTGCATACATCCCGTTCCACGCTAGTGTAAACTTAGGAGGTTAATATTTACATTACATTATTACACACGAGGGCAGTGGTGGCCCTGTGCTATCGGCCGCGAGTTACGTGTTTGTAGATCGTACGTTCGATCCCAGACAGGCGCTTTACTTTGTGTAAATCATTGCATCACCACTGCTCCCAAAACGGCGTAGGAAAACATCGTGAGGAAACCGGCATGTCTTAGACCCGAAAATTCGAAGACATGTGTCATCTACCAACCCGCACTGGGCCCGCGTGGTGGATTACGGCCCACTCCGTCTCACAGAGAGGAGGACTGTGTCCCGACAATGGTAACATTATGGGCTGATTATGCTGTTTACCAATCCATCAATTAACTCAGCCTATCGCAGTTCACTGCTGGACCACAGCACCCTGTCCTCCGCCTTCCGCATCCAGTCCGTCACAGCCGCCTTTTTAAGGCCTTCGGTCCATCTAGCTGGAGGGCGTCCCAGCAGTGGGAAATTTATAGACTGATTCTGTTATGTTATGTATTAAACGCAAGATTACATAATATTCGACAGCGGCGCGCCGAAATTATTACAAAAAATAGTTTCGTTACTATTTTTCTATGGAAACGAATCATGGTTGGTGAATGATTTTGTTACTTGGTTTTTATGTGGTGTTGAGTGAGTGAAAGGAACGGTTAGAAGTTTTTAGTTCAACGTTACTTATTATGGAAACGTGTTAAAATAAAAGAAATGTCTTGTAGTCTATTTTCTTGATTTAGAAACGTTTAACTCTTATGTTGATTCAAAGCAGTGGTGGCTCAGTTTAACGGCCGCCACTTACGAGTTTTAGGGTGTAGGTTCGAACCCAGACAAGCGCATTACTTTGTATAAATTATTTCATCACCACGACTCTCAAAACGGTGACGGAAAACATCGTGAGGACACCGGCATGTCCTAGAACCACAAAAATCGAAGACATCTGAATAGGAATGCGTGGTGGATTATGGCCCACTCCCTCTCACCGAGAGGAGGCTTGTGTCCCATAGTGGGAACATTTTAGGCTGATTATGCAAGCCTTATGTTGTGGTGTTTGTGGGTATTTCACGCCTGATAAAGCTTTGTTTGAATAACAAATAAATGTGGTAATTTTAATTAATTATTCTTTGTGTAAGTTGTAAGCAGTACATTTGCCTACATGCTCTCGTGAAAATTGACCACAAACCGAAAACATAATGAAAGCCTTACTTACCGTGGTCACTGAAAATCCCGTTGACATACAACTTAATTATTGATTTCAATTAGTTTTGGTCCGAATTTTAATGTACTGCATTTTGTTTCCAATGTGGTGTATTTTGGTTTCG
Source organism: Mesoligia furuncula (assembly GCA_916614155.1). Taxonomy (NCBI): domain Eukaryota; kingdom Metazoa; phylum Arthropoda; class Insecta; order Lepidoptera; family Noctuidae; genus Mesoligia; species Mesoligia furuncula. The sequence continues at coordinate 2,527,611 of OU744811.1, read as the reverse complement.
ACGAAATTAAACGTTTTTATGTGGTTTTGTGTTTACTGAAGCAGACTGCGGAAAGATACATAATTTATTTACGATCCAATATTACTTTTATTGTGGAATCAAAAAATATCAGTGTATGACTGCAATTTCAGTAGCGAATATGGCGTAATATATTTATAACATTTAGATAATATAATTATAGATAACATTATTTAATAATATATGAAAATCAATGTTTGTTTGTTCGTTTTTTATGCGCTGTCATGGTCATACCGTTTTAATCCGATAGTGATAAAACGTTGTTAACCTAATACTAGAACTTGCGCAAATTTTTATAAGGCATAAAAAAAAATCACGCGGATGAAGTCGCGGGTAGAAGCTTGTAGACAATGAAAATAAAGCCTCGTTTAAACGAGGAAAATTTCTCGACCTGCGAGAGGCAACAAAGTCCATGTGAGACTCACCAGGGGGCATAAAAAGGCCACTTTGGCAGAATTTTAAAAGGATAACATTATGAATCATAATAGACGGTTAACTGTTAAGTTAATCGTATGAAATCCCATTGGTGAAGGATTTTTCAGTTATTTTTTTGTCTGTGCTAAAATAGTAATCAAACCAATCTCAATTTCTTTGTAGTGCGTAGTGCAGCGAAAAAAAGAAAAACACAGACTGTCTTCGCCATATAATGATTCATAACGTTATCCTTTTATGATTCCGCCAAAGTGGCCTTTTTAGGCTCCCAAACCGTGATCTGACAGCTCCTAATCCGAGTTTTTTGTTTACACGGTGGCTGTCAAATTTGACAGACAAAGCAATTCTTCTTTCCAGGTGTGAGTACCGCATGTTGTTTTTTATTTACGAGTCAACTTTGGTATGTCATTTCTAGTATTACAGTTAAGAGCGTTTACGCCGTACGGCATTTCATACAAACTTTCAAGCCCTTGTTTTTCGAAATTAATGAACCGATTTTATTGAAACTTCCTACGCATAAGCAGGATACAAAGGTCTAAAAAGTTAGTAGAAAACATTTTCGAAATGTCTTATTTAAACAAAGATAAATGGAAATCTCTGTTTCTATAGAAAGTTTAAAATCGGTCTAATTTGGCTGTAACGCTATTTTTCGAAATTGTTCTCTACTAACTTTTTAGACCATTGTATCTTGCTTATGCGTATGAACTTTCATGAAAATCGGTCCGTTCACTTCGAAGAACAAGGGCTTGAAAGTTTGTATAAAATGCCGTTCGGCGTAAACGCTCTTAAGATACTCGCAGTGTTAACAAGGTTTTATAGCCTACTAGCTGCGCCCCGCGGTTTCACCCAAATAAGTTTTGATCCCGTGCGAATATCGGGATAAAAAATAACCTGTATGTTAATCCAGAGTGTCAGCTACAAATTTTTATGAAAATTGGTCCAGCCGTTTGAGCGTGAAGAAGTAACAAACGTATAAACACACACACAAACTCACAAACTTTCGCCTTTATAATATTAGTGTGATTTATTTATACATTTGATAGTGCTGGTATGCATGCATATTTGATACCTACATTTATGTATACGCAATTACGCAGCATTCACAATGAAGACAGCAAAGTTATTATCTAAGCAAAAAAAATACGTTCCAAATGGTATTAAAAAAAACCGGCCATGTGCGAGTCAGACTCGCACACAAAGGGTTCCGTACTACAAGGCATAAAACACAGAAATAAACGTTTCTTTTATACCCCTTTAAATTTTAACTTTTTTTTATTATTTGTTGTTATAGCGGCAACAGAAATACATGATCTGTGAAAATTTCAACTGTCTAGCTATCACGGTTCATGAGATACAGCCTCGTGATAGACAGACAGAAAGACGGACAGTGGAGTCTTAGTAATAGGGTCCTGCTTTTACCCTTTGGGTACGGAACCCTAAAAACACCGATTTGTGCTCAGGTGTAAACAGTTAAAATACCATATTTCCGGTACATTAAATGAAGTGATAATTTGATACAAAATACAAAATTAATTAGTCTTTATACTGATAATGACATGTTACTGATGAGAATAATACGGACTTTATGAAGCTCGACCATGCGTGTAATTAACACGTATCTGGTGATAATTGCAGTGTTTTGATGACACGATCCTATTAGCATATGATTTTAAAGTTTTAATTAACTTCGTGATGGCGTAGTCTTCTGTTTTTAGTTCAATTTATCAAATTGATTTCATGGTGAAACTTTCTCTGGGCCTGAAAATAAATACCTACGTGTGTTATGTGTTATTTACTGTAGAAGGTAACAATATATAATCATCTACATCTTCTACATAGCCTTTTCCAAAACTATGTGGGATCGGCTTCCAATGTAACCGGATGCAGCTAAATACCAGTATTTTACATAAAGCGACTGCTTATCTGACCCCTACAACCCAGTTTCTGGGTAATACGGTACCCTTGGTAAGACTGATTGTTGTTGGTATGTGAAGATGGTCACCCATCCTCAGACCAACACTGACAATCCATTAACCTGATCGATCGCCCCGACCGGCTGTTATTTCTTATCTACAACCCCTCGACTTATATATAAAATTTATATAATCATTTAATCCAAGTAACATAGACTCATAATAGGAATAATAGGTACGCACACATTCACATTAATTAACATAACATAATATACATTTACAATTTGATACTCATCGACATAAAAACAAAATTAGAATTGGTATGAATGGTAAAGTCATAAATTAAAATGACAGTTAAGCTTGTTGCATCATTCCAAACAAAATAGGTTATAAGTGCTAATTTTATTAAGACCACAAAATCACGAGGCAACTTTAATTCAAATTCAAATAGCCTTTAGCAATCTTACAAACTAGTTTAACAAAATATTTTAATTAAGAGTTTAGACATCCGGAACCTCTAGATTTCTTTGCTCTTTAGCATAGGCCTTCCCTAGGCTTTTCCGTAGCTCACGATCGTGAGATTTTCTCCTCCATGTCCCTCCCGCAGTCATTTTCAGGTCGTCTTCCCATCTTTGAAATGGTCTTCCTCTCTTCCTCATTCCTTCTCTGGGATACCATTCTATCACATCTCTGGCCCATCTTTTGTTTTTCGCAGTTTTAATTACTTTTATTATAAGTATTATAATTATATTTCACCACATCAGCTCGCGCACCACAAAACACACAAATCCCAAACATTAAAAAAAAAAACAAACAATTTACTGGCTACCACAAAATGAGAACCACAATATTTTCAACGCAATTTTCAAGTAACATAGGGACTCGGTTTAATGAGAGCCATCTCATGTTTGTGGCAACATGTTACTCTAAAATTAATTTTACGCTGCACTCTTATTAAAACGCACTCCGGCTGAGAGCGGGTTAACTGTTAATCTGACGTTAGCTGTAATATTGCACTGTATGAAAGCTCTGGGAATTTGAAATAGACTGCGGAAAAGAATGGAATTTATAGGGAAATAAAAAATGACAGAATCGGGGCACCCGGTTGAAGCTTGGAGCAGGCCGATTTGTTTTCTGTATAAAACTCGCCGGATTTGTCTGTGTGGTGCCGGACTTAAAGAATTGCACCACCCCTTACTTCCCGTGGGTGTCGTAAAAGGCGACTAAGGGTCTTACCGGAGAATGGGCAGCAGCGTTCTCTATTTATTCCACCATCATACCATACTGCGATCGCCAACCCGCCTGCCAAGCGTGGCGATTAAGGCAAACCCCCCCAAAATTGGGGGAGGCCTATGTCCAGCAGTGGACGTCTATCGGCTGAAACGACGATAAAACTCGCCGTAAAAACTTAGGTGAAGTGAGTTTGTTTCTGCTAGGAATTGACACTATTAACAGCTCGCTCCACGCTCACTTCACCTAAGTTTTCACGGTGAGATTTTTACAGAATAGCACCGCAGGTGGAATGACGGCTCAGTTCAAGCTCACTAGCACAGTTCACTTTATAGCAGTAGTGCTATAAAGTGAACTGTAAGCTGTAGAGGATAGAAAAATGCAACCAATAAGAGAGGTGAATATTCAACAAATAGCCAACAACAGTCAACAACCTGAAATCGCGAAAAAAAATTAGCTGTTCCCTACATTTTGACGATTTTTTTTTTTTGCGATTTCAGATTTAGTCTCATAGTAAAAGTTGTTCATAATGATGAGTACATTGACCTCTTAAGACGTTGTTAATGTTTTACCAATAACCCTGTATATGGTAATAACCCCTCTTTAAATACTATATATTATTATAGACTTTTCTAAGCAATAATTTTAGTAGAAACTGGCACAATCTATCGTCTTGGGGGCCATTAAATATTCGTTAGTATCAGATTTTCCGATTAGGTATCCCTCCGCTATTTTGAGCGTACTAGATTCGAAGCATTTGTGATATTCACCTATCTGCTGGGCAAACATAACGCTTGCTTTTGTTGATAAATCATTTTATAACACTATAAATACTGTTGTTAGTTTTCATATGAATTGACATCATAGGGATTGATGGCTTGTTAGTTTGTTAACCTTAGAATATCGCAATACCTTAACAATATTGCGAAAAGAAGATTCAAGAGTCATCCATACTAATATTATAAATTCGAAAGTAAGTCTGTCTGTCTGTATGTTACCTTTTCACGCGTAAACCACTGAAAGGCTTACGATAAAATTTAGCAGAGAGATACGTTGCATCCCGGGGAAGGACATAGGATAGTTTTTATCGAGATACCTTGCAGATGAAGCCGTGTGTTGAAGCTAGTTTGTATATAAAAAATAAAAAACTACAGTTTTCCTTTCTTTTTATCGGTTGAAATTAGTTGCTTCTGATCAGACAATGCCCCACGTGCTGGAGTGTCCTAAGTGCCCGTCCATCTGCTCGATGGTCCTAAGAATGCCACTGATACCGCAACCAAAGTGGCCACCTAATGGGCTCAAACTATATAAAAAAAATAACATGGAAGTGTACCATAAACACGAAAAAAGAAGTCTTAAAAAGAAGCCATTATTTTATGACGATGAATTAGGCTAAATATAGCCCTTTCTCCTCTTATTTTAAGGATAATAATCATAAAACGGCATTGAACCAAGAAATCTTGACAATCAATCGAACGTCATTACGCCCAAGAGTTCTTACGGCCACTGAAGATCGAATACCCGCTACTTATGGACAAATGATTTTAAGACTTGATGCAAATACTCTCGTATTTGAAATTCTTTGAACGGTCTAGTCGGTTCTGTAGAAAAGTACCAACAACTTGTACTTTAATGAATATCCTTGTCAATATTCCGTTTGCGGTAACTGCTACACTTAAAGACGTCATTTAAATAGTTATACAATCAGTGACTGTATGTAATTGACCAGCATAAATTATTATCCTGGTTTACGACAAAATGAAAATGTTTCCAATCTGTCTGTTTTTGGCTGACAGCGTTCCAATTCATACTTGTCAATTATTTACTTATATTTTTATTTATATACACTTTATTGTATACCAGAAAATACATAACAAAAAAATACGATTTTTAATACTTACAAAACATACAATGGGCGGCCTTATCGCTTTCTGCGATCTCTCAACCTACCTTGGAATGGACAGTGATTGCGTGGATATAAAAATGGGGTTTTCAGGGGTGTTAAATAATATACTATAATAGATATATACATATATAATGCTGTATAATAGATACATAAATAAATATATACTAAATATACATATAAACAACGAAAATAAATGATGACTATAGATTATTGCAGCTACGAAACAAGATCACAACAACAAGTAATGTTCCTTCACGAGTCTCTTAAATATAGCTAACTGGCAATGCATTCCATAATCGAGCGGCCTGAACAGAGAAGGATTTGTCGAAAAATGTTGTAGAATGCATTGGCATTTTAAGCTTTAAATTATCCTATGATCTCAAAAACTTCGTGTGGGAGTCGCAAAGATACTGAAAACGTTTTTTAAGATAGAGAGGGGTGGAAGGGGAAAAGAGCACATTATTCAATAGGGACAGAATATGAGCATTCCGGCGAAGGCGAATTGGTAACCACTTGAGCTTCACACGAAATTCGGAAATATGGACATATTTGCGCAAACCGAATATGAACCTTATACAGACGTTTTGAAGCCGCTCAAGTTTATCGAATTGGTCTTGGGTAAGGTCAAGATAGCTGGCATCAGCATAATCAAGAATGGGTAGAAGAAGTGATTGTGCAAGCGCAATCTTGGTGGCAGTTGGTAGAAAATTACGCAGTCTCTTCAAAGATGCAGCGGATGCAAATAGCTTGCGGCTAACTTCCTGTAGTTGGGCAATTAAAGTGTTAATAACTGATTAATTTTAAGTAACGACTCTGAGTACCAAAGTTAAAGTTAATCACACATTTATAGATATACCAGCTGGCTTTTACAAGGTATACAAGATGAACGGAGTAGAATGATATGGCACAAAAATCTCTTTTTTTTTTTTGAAGTCGGTTGATGGCTTCCATCAAAGGATTGAATGTCGCTACGAATTCATTGTTAATTTCCGCGCGTAAATAAGAGTGCCTATAAGTTTATTTTTCATATTATTTGTTTTTTTTTTTGTGTTTTTTTTTTTTTTCTTTTATAAAGTACCACAGAAGGTGATACTTTATTTACATTACAATCTAGCCTATTAGCTAATAAGTAATTTAAATATAACTTAAACTGCTAAGTAACTATAAAATTAAGAAATCGTCCAATAACGTCTTTCTTATTCACTATAAGATAAGGGGAAGACACTTGATTCACGTGTTCTTTATAAGATACAGCACTTGCACTACAGTTGTTCACTTACACTGCACTAAACTAACTCAAAAGGTTTTACCCTTTTTAGTCTTTGCGCTAATTCAGTGTTGTCAAGGAGTTGGATCGCCTCGACATTCACGTGATGATGAAGTCTGTGTTCATGAGCTTCTGCATATTTTTGTATAACTATGTTTACGACATCCATCTTGAGGTCCCGGTGAAGGTCGCTGTTTCTAATGTACCAAGGCGCGTTGACTATATCCCTGAGTACTTTATTTTGGAATCGTTGTATGATTTGACGGTTGCTTTGGCTGGTGTGTTTTAGTATGAGTTTTTTTTTTTGTTTTACTTCAAATATTTATTGATAGGTTAATTTAATTTTGTTTTTGAAAAAAAGACATTTCAGTCCAGGCTTCTACTCCGTTCACCTTTTATCCTCTGTTTTTGTCCAGGTGGTAAAAAAAGTCAGCCGGTATACTTTCAGAAGCAGCTTCAACTAGTACCAAAAATAATAAAATTAAATTTCGATTTATTTACTTCTGCCTCAACTAGAAAGAAATAAAGAAAGAAAATACGTGTATTTGCGGCAAAACGGCTTTAAAATATTACATAATATCCCCTAATTTTGACTCTGTATTTACATGGCAAGTCCCTAGAGGGGAGATGGGGGATGAAAGTTGTCGCGCGCGAATTGCACACACTTTAGCGTATCCACGACTCCCGAGGGGATAAGAGTAACGCCATCGGCTAAGAGCTTAATACAATTTTAATATTATTGACTACTGACATTTTCTGGGGTTTAACACATAAATGTTCAAGCTTTTAGGTAATGAAAGAAAACTAATAAAAATTAGACAACCATCTTTAAATCAGGGATGAGAAGAATTACTTTTAAAAGAATGACTGGAAAAGGACTCGTCCGAAAGCAAGAAAAAAGGTGTATTTGTCACAGAAACACTTGCATACAAAAAGGTTATTAATTCGAATAATATAAACAAAATAGATCTACAATCACGAGCACAAAAGGGGCCCGTGGCTAAATAATAACAGTCGCACAGGTCGATCGATCAGGTTAAGCTACGCTTGCCGCGGTTGTTCTGTGCATGGGTGGCCATCTTTACATACGGAGACCCCGCCGTGCCTCAGAAAGCACGTTAAGCCGTTAGTCCCGGCTGTCATTCGTGGATCTTTGACAGTCGTTACGGGCAGTCAGAAGCCCGAAAGTCTGACAACCAGTCTTACCCAGGGGTATCGTATTACCCAGTAACGGGATTGTGGAGGTTAGATAGGCAGTCGCTCCATGTAAAATACTGGTATTCAGCTGCATCCAGTTAGACTGGAAGCCGACCCAAAAAAAGGAAAAGGATGAATGAATGAATCAAGAGTACAAATCAGAAGTAGTCGACAGCTGCACGTCATGACTGTGACAAGAAGGCTTCCACTCAGCATAATGCTGTGGCCCACAGCATAGCGCTGATTTTCAGTGGTTACCCAAAAAAGATGTACGGAAACCAAGGCAGGTTAAATGATTTGTACTACAGGTAACACAATAAAATAAAATAGACAGTATTTATAATATAAAGCAACTACATAAGCAACGAATTATATGAATACATTTTATTTAATAACATAAAATTTAAGTAAAGGGAATTTAATAGAACTTCATGATTGTCATACCCTCGTCATATCTATGAAAGAAGTAGGTATTGGAGGGATGTGAAGGACCATACTCTCATTGTAAAACAATAGGTAATTGTCAGTATAGTTCCATTGAACTATACACAACACATTTGTTAACAAGAGAAATAGTAAAATACGATTAGTTTCTGAAATTATATATAATATGGCATTACCACAAAATATAGGTAGGTCAAATTAATTTTAATATTCCTGGTAAATTTAATCAGCAGAATTCATAACGCTACCAATATTTCCTGAAACAACACATCATTAATAAATTCGTAGTAGACTCAAAAAGTTTAAATGGCTCGTAACATATCAAACAGCTGAAATCCCTCTTCAGCGAGATATGAAACCAATCCCTTTATCTTGTTCAGAACAAATACATTGGATTATATCTATCTCTCTTTCTCATAATAAATAGTCTAATAACAAACTGAACAACTTTAATTAACTTAGTAAAGACAAAATAGTTTCCTTTTCTAATAAATCGACGGTAGGTGACGGTACTTCGTCCTCTAAACTGACTTTGAACTTTATCTCTTTAAGGCAGAGTTTGTTTTGGTTCGCTTGTGTGGTTTTCTAGGAAAGATAGATGAGCTATAAAAGAGTATTTTTTTCTACTTTCAGAGTGATATTGCCAAACAATATTGGAGGTAGATATTGTTTTATGATGGTACAGCTTGACTTGATATTCGATATATTGTTCTGTGTCGTGCACATTTTCTTGGATACGCTTCAAGGCTCTTCGGTTTTATGGATACTGTAACTATTCTGATTCGGGTAAGGTATACGATTTACTGGGTGGGTCGTAAATTGGAGGGACTGGCGCATCGGACTAGTCGTTTATCAAGCTAAAATCTGTTTGGCATGGATTTTTAAGGCTGTAAAATCGAATGTACGACTGAAAATCAAATATTTTTAGTGTACCTACGACTGTTAATAAAAATAGTGCTTAAACTTTTAAACTGATGTCAAACAAGGGTTTACGTTTTACATAGAATTGCCCTAGCAACTCGACTAACACTGTAAATCACACTAATAGGTATTATAAAGGCGAAAGCTTGTGAGTGTGTGTGTCAGGGTGTGTTTATGTTTGTTACTTCTTCACGCTCAAACGGCTGGACCAATTTTGATAAAATTTTGTATGGAGGTAGCTGACACCCCGGATTAACATAAAGGCTACTTTTTATCCCAATATTCTCACGAGATCGACACTTACGCGGGTGAAACCACGGGACGCAGCTATACACCTATTCAGAACCTTGTGTAGTTTACTTCCTTATCTTGTGATTTTCAACAACAAGCTTATCGCAGTCCCTGCTGGACACAGGCCTCTCCCAGGGTACGCCACAGCACCTTGTAGTCCGCCTTCCGAATACAGTCTGTCCCAGCTTTTTAAGATCGTCCGTCCATCTAGCTGGGGGGCGTCCCACACTACGCTTGCCGATACGCCACTCCAGGGCAAACCTTATTACGAGTAAAGTCTTGTCTCTGTCAGTTATTATAAAATAAATACACGAGGCAGTTACAGCAGAAGCTTGATTTCATTTCGAAAAGAGAAATGTTTTTACAGAAAAGTTCACGTTTTTTTTTAAATAAAATCAGTAAGACAACGTGTATTTTCTGGAAATTAGATTTTTCTGCAAAATCTGAATAAATTTTATTAGGTTCGTTTGTAATGAAAATGTTACTCTTTCATTCAGAAATGTTATTCAAGATTTCATTTTATTTAAACAATTCAATCTTCAAGAAAGACTTATCTAAATACATATAAGCCGTAAATCATTTTTATTTTACTTCTTTTTTTGCACTGAAGTCTAATATAAGCCATACACGTTGTGATCTACCCGAGAGGTTACCTGTGCAGGTTTGCCTGCGCAGGTCAACCACACGTCGGTAGCGTGTATGGGGACGTTCCGGTGTAACGAAGCGGTCTTCAGTTCTTTTACAGGTACACCGTACGGTGTCACTTGAAAGAATTGGTTTTCGATTATGCGCCGGTCGCCTGCGCAGGTTCAAAAAACTGCACAGGTCTATTCTCACACACGCTCCGGTTCACCTGCGCAGGCATACCTGCACAGGAAGACCTCTCCGGTGGACCGTAGTGTGTATGGCCGACTTAACCCGCTGGCCACGGGACAGGGCGTCGTAAACGGTGGTGCGTCTGGCGGCGCGGCAATCTACGTCACGCAGTTTGCACGGCCACGGGCTAAAAGTTTCAGTGTCCGTTATTTCGCGGTGAATACAATAGTAGATTGTTATACAAGGGTCGGAAGGAATTAATTCCCATACGAGGCATTTAGACGCCCGAGCGCAGCGAGGGCGGCTATAGTCCGAGTGGGAATTGATGACTTTCACCCGCGTTAAACACTCTACTTTTCATTTCGAATTTAAGGAAAGTAAAAACTAGTAGTTTTTCTAAAATATTTATTGATAATAATTACATGAATATGGTCCTATTTATTAGTCTTTTTTAAATTTGAAGTATGGAACACACCACGTCACCGCCACATGAGTAGATTCTGTGTCACCACCGCGGGCCGTCTCGCTTACTAGGGCCCGTATTATTATCATTCTGTCTGCATTCTTACTTTTACCATTTTTCATAAATTACTTAGAAAACACGATAATCTTGATAAAAATTACTAAAAATTTTCTTGCGACACTTTTTAGTGCTGACCGTCCACCCAACTTTCTTATTTCGATTCAAAACTTGCATACAGCCTTATCGATACTCGCAATAAAAAAAATTTAATAAAATTGTAGAAACTGAATAAAAACTCTCTAAACTAACAAAATGTATTGAAATGTAAAGTGTTTGCAGAATATCCAATCTATAGAATTAATTAATTACGAGTATCATCATTCTCAGATAAATTGTCAAAAAAGCTTAGCTCTGCAGCATACGCCGTTAGGAAAATTCGTGATTTGACTGATTTAGAGACAGCCCGTTTAGTTTACTTTAGTTATTTTCATAGTGTGATGTCGTACGGTATTCTGTTGTGGGGAAATGCCGCCGATATTCAGACAATTTTTATTTTACAAAAAAGGGCAATTCGTTCTATTTATAAATTAAGTCCTAGACACTCCCTCAGAGACAAATTTAAAGAGATTAATATAATGACTGTGCCTTCTCAGTACATTTATGATAATCTTTTGTATGCACATAAAAATATTAATCTGTTTAAAAAATACAGTGATATCCATAACATAAATACTAGGAACAAACACAAATTTGTTGTTCCTACAACAAGGCTCAAGAAAATAGGTGGCTCGTTTAGATGCCAATGTATACATTTTTATAATAAACTTCCTAGCCACATTCAAGAACTAAGCCTAAATAAATTCAAAGCTTTTATAAAGCGAAAACTATGCCAGAAAGCCTATTATACTGTAAAAGACTATATTGAGGACAAAAAGGCTTGGGATTGAGCTGCTCCAATAGGTTTAGACAGTGAATGTTATTTTGCAATTTTTACACTTTAATATTTTTTTTTTTTTTTTTTTTTTAAGTATCTATTTACTTACACAATGACATGTACATTTACTGTATAAAGTATTATATTATTTTAATTATTGTGAATGTGAGGACTATGTGGGTCATTGTTTACATTTTAATCGTGGTCTGGCAGTTTGAGTAGTTTATGCGGCCTACCCAAATGTCCTGTCTTTGGTATTGTTCGTCGAATCGTTGAGCTCCTGAAGTTCTGAGTTGAGCTGCACGGTTACTGACAAATGCGTGCACTGACTGGACAGGTCCACTCAATCTGTGTGGTTCTTTCCTCAAAAGATCTTTTCAGACACTAATCTACATGGTCCTCAAAGATTATGTCCGGATTTTTATATACACATTGACATTGATGAATTTTATTTAGACAATGACATGAATATTTACTTTGTAAAGTATTTTTTATTTTTCTTTTCATTTAATTATTGTGAATGTGAGGACTATGTGGGTCATTTTTTTTTCTGTTTTCCTTCTTAGTTTTAATCATGATCTGGCAGTTTGAGTAATTTACGCGGCCTACCCAAATGTCCTTTGTTTGGTATTGTTCGTCGAATCGTTGAGCTCCTCATTTCTGAGTCGAGCTGCACGATTTTTGACAAATGCGTGCACTGATTGGACAGGTCCGCTCAATCTGTGTGGTTCTTTCCTCAAAAGACCATTTCAGACATCAATCTACATGGTCTTCACACGATCTGACCAAGATTTTGTCTGGACTTTAAAAGAGACTGTGACCTCTGAGTTTGTTTCGGCCTTTCTTCTCAGAGTAGTCAGATAGGAAACGCCGACCACATCTAGTTTAAAAAATATGATGACGTGTAAAAGTGTTTGTAAAAACCTACTTACAGAAAATAAATCATTTATCATTTATCATTTATCTCAAAAAAAAACTTCTGGAAAGCCTACCTAAAAAATGTTTACTGGGAATTCTGTAGTAAACTATTAGAAAGTATCAAAAATAAAATCCACAATAAATAATTGTCCAATAAATTAAAATAATTTTAAACAGCGAGCGCATTCCGAATATAAATTCAATTATAGAAGCATTTCGGCGCGAAATTCAGTAAATGAGGTACCTATGTCCGCCTGTCTGTGTATAATATCATGTACCTACTAACATGATATTAGAAGAGATTGAAATGATATTAGAAAAGCATAAATCATTATTATAAACAATGCTTGTTGTATTTATTGCTTAAAATAATTTTATTTTATTTTCAAATATCGATTACATTCGTCATATTAAATTACCTACTCGAGTCAATCGAAATTTAAAAAAAAATTGTTTCGAATAATCGCTTTCACACATCATTGCAAAAAAAAAAAACAATAATGGTCGGCGATTCTGAACACAAATTGAGTAGTGGTAATGATTAATACGTATTCTTGAACCTGTGTTTGAATATTACGTTAAAACCTGGGCATTTTCGTGTTGTTTATAATATTATCAATAACATTTGTCACATTTTAAATCTTATCTACATCTGTGTGTGTGAAATTTGTGAAAAGTATAAAGTAAACACACACGATTGGCGCGAAACTTCGACATTAGATATCAAAAAAACTTCATTACCACTACTTATTTATCTTAAACTATGGATAAATTCGTCAAATAATTAAATGATGTATATTCACAGCCCCTTAAGGTAAAGTCAGGATGTTCGAAATCCCCAATTTTTATGTTTTTTAGCCTCGACCACAACTGACCTCAAAATGGTGATTCTCGTACTTAAGTATGTTGAATTTATTCAAGGTAAATTATTAACTTGTGCGCTAAATATGAAAGATTTAATGGCGTTAACATGAGCTTTTTATCCAACTCTCCTAGTTAACTCACATTCATAAGATTTGATGTGTAGCATAATAAATATTTACATAATCTATTAAGGGTGTCGTATGGTCTGACTGAGCTGACTACCTAACTAAATTTAGTTCTATTTTCAAATTTAATTCCCGCCCTAGGGAGGGAAGCAATTACTATGAGTATTTCCCGCCCAAGGGTGGGAAGCAGCGTTTTCCGCCCGCTATTCGGATCAAACAAACACTTCTTTCCGAGTATGAGATATGAAAATAAACTTGTTTAGATTCCTGCACTATTCGCCGCGTCCATCGCGCGAGTCCATGGCATGCTCCGTAACGATTCATACATTCGTTTCTATCGCCCACCGCTCCGCCAGTCGCTCGGAAAAATTCGCCGGTCGCCGCTACGCGTAGCATGGCTAGTACATTTTTATACATTTTTTTTAGTCGCAAGACCTTCGCCGTATGCTCCGCGCAAATTTTCGCTGCAGCGAATGTCCAGTAACCAGGCCGTTAAAATTTTGTATATTCGTTTATTTATTATTTATTTATTTATTTATATAAGTATACTTTATTGTACACCAGAAAATACATAACAAAAAAATACAATATGCTTTATATGCTTTTTATATGCTTTTAAACACCTTTTTCTTTCATGCATTCTTTACGAAGGTTCAGAGCTGGGTGTTCCGTGGTTCAGATCAAATCCATTCTTAGACTTCATAATTTCCAGGTCTTTGCTTCTGCATCCAACCTGCTCCAGTTGCTCATGCTTACTTTTTTCTCGTCTCTCGTCGGCACAATCTGTAACAATTAATTTCTCGTATATAGATTGCTAGCTTCCGCCCGCGGCCTCGCACTCAAATTATGTCGATAAAAACTATCCTATGTCCTTCTCCGGGATGCAATCTATCTTTCTACCAAATTTTATCGAAATCCGTTCAGTGGTTTAGGCGTGAAAAGGTAACATACAGACAGACAGAGTTACTTTCGAATTTATAATATTAGTATGGATAACAGATTTAGATTATTCCACTGAGTTTGTGGCGGGGGTCACTACCTCCTAAAGTTATTTCTAACGATGTTTTAGACCCCTAGAGACCTATAATAACCAATTACCGAATATCAATTCATCACCGTCATTTGTCAGTACAATTGTAGTATTAGTATTTACGGGTAGTCAGAAGCCCGAAAGTCTGACAACCAGTCTTATACCAAGGAGTATCGTATTACCCAGTAACAGGGATGTGGAGGTCAGATAGGCAGTCGCTCCATGTAAAATACTTGTATTCAGCTGCATCCGGTTAGACTGGAAGCCGACCCCAACATAGTTGGGAAAAGGCTGGGCAGATGATGATGATGATTGTAATTTACATACAATAGACTTGCTTAGCTCAGCGTGACAGATTTGTCTTATGCAACTGACAGCATAAACATATTAGTTAATCAATTAGGAGACTGAATAAACAGTTAGATTGTAATTGTCTGGAACTGGATCCAATTAGTGGGTTGTGACGTCAGACCTAGCATTGATCAGTATTCGGATATTAGAATGGCCAGAAATGATTTGGTAAATGAGTATTCAATTAATTTATATTAAATCAATCTGCGTTACGTATAAAAGATAAATCTTATGAAAACTAGAATGAACAAAATTCTTAGCATATGCCAATTATATATAATGTTCCCACTGGTGGGACACAGGCGGTGACAGGGAGTGGCCTTGTGCGGGTTGGTAGATGTCACATGTCTTCATATTTTTGGTTCTCGGAGATCGGTTCGGTTTCCTCACGATGATTTTGAGAGCAGTGGTGATGAAATAAATTACACAATGTAAAGCACTTGTCTGGGTTCGAACCGTAAGTCCGATGCCAAGTAACTGACCAAGTAAATAACGCAGGATCATAATCAGTGGAATATAATTAAAGAGGACATGCTAACTGCTGACGATGAAGCTGCTAAACAATGTAGGCAAATCCTAAAGTATTATAAAGATGACCTTTTTAAACCCAAATTATCAAAATTATCGTTCATTAAAAATGAGATGGAAACTAGTGCTATCTGAACGGATCTGATGACCATTCGTCACACTAGCTATTTCGTCGCTATCCTTAATATGTCACATTCACTAATACGTCACCTTCTGCATCTGGTCAGTTTTCTTAACTCGTTTCAAGCTGTATTTCGACTCATTCCCAACTGGTCCGATAGATATGTACAATTAAGCACAAAACAAACATTTTTAGTACAACAAAATTTCATTACAAATTAGGTAGTAGGTACTCGTACAATGTTGTTTGAATTTTTACATCCTACTTTCTTTAGAACTGCATCAGTAATACGCTATTGAGTTTGATACCCTCCTAAAAAGTCAGCGTCAATAATATCGATTTACCAAAGAAAGTCCCCGAAATGCCTACACTACAGCACTTCCTATAATTTTAGCTAAGAAGTATAATATAAAAGAGTACACCCGGGTTCAATATCTTCCTCTCGCAACTAAACTTAAACACGCAAAAACATAAAATATTATAATCCCAAAAGATAAAAGTGACTTATAAAAGAGAGACATTAACGACTTTATGGACCTAGATAAAGTTAAAGAGATAGCATTTACATAAAGTGTGTGTCGTTAAGATAAGTGACTTCTACAAGATGTTCAGTAAAAATATCCATTTCAAAAGAGTCTTGTTATCCATACTAATATTATAAGTTCGAAAGTAACTCTGTTTGTCTGTCTGAAGCTAGTAGAATTATATAATTTACTTGTTGACGAATGTTTTCTATATTTTGCTAGAAGATAAAAATATAACGGTAGAATTAATATTGTTGGTTAATATAAAATATCATTGTATTTTAAGGAGGTGCCGTAAGAAGCGATTTCGAGATCAGTTGAGGGATTATCTTAGACGATTAAAATTAAGGCATCATAATACGTAAGTGGTTGAGGATTACGTTGCCGCGAAATACGTTTATGTTAACGACGCTCGTGGTCTGTTATCTTCCTAAATAGTAAAGGCAGACAAAATTATTATTGATAATGAACTGATTATGTTAACGCTCGTAATTATTAATAGTTATATGATATCTGTAATAAAATGTAGGATATTTGTTTAATTTTTGACACCCTCAAATTAAGCAGACAATGGATTTCCATTTATAATTTAGTTTATAAGCATATGGTTGCCTACTCACAAAAAACTTCAACAAAGAAAAATAATAATTATCTAATAGGATAATATTAATAAAAATACACAAGCCAATTTCCCTTAAAAATCTAAGACAAAAGTTTTGGCTATAGTAGCATCTAAATTCAAGTTTACTGAGGGTAAATGTTCAGACATTAATAACGGAGATATGAGCGCATGAGGGTAATATGAAAAAGATTATCGGTTCACGCCGACGCTTCTGGTACTTAGAGGTAATGCTATTGAAGATGGTGGAGCAAGTTGGATAGATGATTATGATCTTTATATTCTAAAAGGGTTAAGTCTGAAGTCATAATAATTATGTATACAGGAAAAGTTTTTATCCAGTGCGCAAATTTTGACATAATAAACTTGAATATATTTTAATAAACACGTATTTTTTGTTTTGATATGTTTCAATAGTAAAAAATTAAGTTAACGCTTACGAGACTTGTTTACTCAGAAATTTATTTTATGGACGTCGCTTGCCAGTCCGTCGACCGGTCGCCCGATTCACGCCGCGCGTCGACCGGTCGCCTGACGCGCCAGCTGCTATCAGAAGTACTCACGCGCGGTCGCTCTATGCGGATTATTGACCTCAGGTTAGCGCTACAATTTTTTAAGTTTAGACTGTGTAAAGTTATTTTTAAACGTAATTTTTCGTAAATTCCAATTTATCCTTCATACTTTCATGGGCTTAGGACCATCAAAATGCAGAAAATAAATCATAATAAGTAAGAAAGTAGGTAAAACGTTTTAGTCCATTCAAAATAAAACATTTAGGTATGATAGGTACTTAGACATGATACAATTTGCGTCAATGTCTAATCAAAGAGAACCTAAGACACTAAGATTGTTTATAATTTCTTCTTACCTCTACATTTTATTAATCACAATAATTTTAGGTATTGCTGAGCCTCTTCTACATACACAATAAGAATCATTCGGCATTTCACTTGTTTCATACACCTTGGTTTGCTGCTAAAATTGTCCTCTCATTAGGGACCGTGGGATTGAGCATCCCTTGGGCTCGCATACGAGGTACGCTCTCCCTTTCGTATCTTCTTCGTGCTGCTCGTAAATTTTCATTGCTTAACAAATACACTCGCACCATTTCATAATACTCGCGGTGAGTAAAATGAGACATTGTCACTACGCTAGTCTAGTACGCGGCACGCGCGCAGGGACATCCGACCTCCGCTTCCGCAAGTGACGTACTGCATGTGCATGCATTTTATCAAACGCCGGCGCCGCGCCGCATGCCCCCGCACCCCCGTCTCGTGCGGTGGGCGGACTTCGCGTTTTCATTCATGCTCATTCATAGTATTACTATTAAATTATATCCATGTCTTGCTTATTTCAAATTGGGACAAAGTGGAAATGTGAAAAAAAAAAAGTCATAAACTAAAAATGGAAATGTGTTCTATTGCTTACACTGAGCCACCAAAAAAAATTTGCGCACTGGTTAAAAACTTTTCCTGTATAGTTAGTAGTATTTATGTATTTATAAGAGTTTTTATGTATTTATAATACGATTAAATAGGAGTTTCATCAAAGCATGATATAACTCTTCCTGAAATTCGAGCAAAATTACATGAATGAATCCACAGATATCATAATGGGTTAGTTAAAAAATTATATTTTTTTGAAAATCATCATTAGGAATATTTTGCAGCTTTCTTACTTAAACTTGCTTAGCTTTCGCTATTTAAGATAAACCTTTGCTAACTTTTATAGCCAATGGTCAAGTACTATACTCTCCCTTTTATAGCCAATGGTTAAGTAATTGCCTTTGGTAGGGCTCTTTCGCGGGTAGAACCTAGACAAGGCTGGCACGGGCGCATGGGGATTAGCACAAGAAAAGGGAATCCTATGAGGAGTGGGTGAAGTCGGGATGTGGATGTGGATGATGACGAGGGCTCAAAATGTTCTCTGCAAACTTTGTAGTATCTAGATTCAACCTATGCCAGCCAACACACAAAAAGGTTCGAACAATAAAATGTATCCCATAGCAACAGTGATTATGAATAGACTTCATAAAAATATCAAGGAATAAACGAATTGAATATTCAATTTCCAATTACGAACTCGCAATGAAACATCCGTTTACAAAGAAATTGTTATATCTGATGCCGTTTCATGAAGTACCTAATGGACTATTTTAAAGAGAATCAATTAAGGGATATTAAAATATTGGTACTACCTACAAATTCTACCTACTTATATTTGTTTGACGATATTTCATGTTTTACTTTTTTCATTAAGTTGTTATATGTTTAGAGGCGTTTGTAGATTCACCAGGATGTTTAAGTACTAAAAACATGTTATTATCTAGGCTGTGATCTAAAATGATTTCTTTTAAATTTTGATTCCAATATAAAATATGTTTACTTATGGAACATTGCGAAATACACTTGGTAAAAGCACAACGAAGTCAAGATATAGGAAATGTTAAACGGAAAGTATAGAAGAAACTATGTAGAGGTGAATCAGCACGAAACTTTAACAGAAATGTTATCATTAAAATAATATAGTTTGTTGCCAAGATTAGCTCTAATCTGTTAATTGTACTATAAGTGCCCTTGTTGGCAACAAACTATATTATTTCAATGATAAAATCCATTTTAAACTTTCGTCCCGATTCACTCCTGCATCCGTATGCACCCCGTTTGTAGTTAGATGATACAATAATTTCAAACAAATTATGTTTACGACAGGATGATAAAGTAGAAGATCAGAGACAAATGCATAGTTATAAATGGAATACCTGAAACGGAATATCATAAAAGAATAGACATTGATAATGTTAATAATATTGGCACAGGAAAATATAATAACAACAACAGAACTGGCTGTGATTCCACTAACTATTGGGACGTTTTGATAAGTACCAGTGTTCCATTGTTAGGGGATATCAAGGATAAACCAGGTTTGTCCTTATCTCTTGAAATTCACTTTATTACCGTGGGAGATAGCGGGCAAAGTTACAATGAAATGGCTGGATTAGATACCACTGTTTTGAGTGGGTTGACCTAAAATATTCCGGAATAGATTTTTGTTCGTGTTGATAGAGCTTGGTAAGCTTATGGCTTTGTTTTTATGCCCAGTCTATAGAAAATAATGGTAATCAAAAATATGCAGTACTAGTGGAACTTTCGTGAAAACTTGACTGTTATTTGAAACTTTATTAATTTATGGTGTATTTTGTTATAAATCCAGCAGAAAATTCATAATTCCGATATTATGAACTATGCTTACTACAAAGATAAGTAGTACATTATTATCGAATAGCAGCGCCCCGCGGTTCCACCCGCATAAGTGTCTATCCCGTTCGAAAGACATGTGGCGCCATCTATTATCATAATAACGTTATTGTTGTTTTCCTCGCGAACAGCAGTTTTTTCTGGATGAATGGTACCCATGTCCGTTTTTGTACACCTGACAACGTATATGCAAAATTTCAGGATTATCGGTTTAGTGGTTTAGGCGTGAAAAGGTAACAAACAAACTTACTTTTGCATTTATTAGGACTAGCAGCGCACCACAGTTTCACCCGCATAAGTGTCGATCCCGTGGGAATATACAGGGTTATTTGAAAAACACCAAAAACCTCTTAAGAGGTTATTGTACTCATCATTATGAACAACTTTTACTATGGGACCAACTCTGAAATCGCGAAAAAATAGTCAGCTGTTCCCTACATTTATGTTCGTATAGGTAACTAGTCAAAATGTAGGGAACAGCTGATTTTTTTTTTACCATCTTTACATACCAAAACCCCTCCGTCACCTCCGTGCTTCGGAAAGCACGTAAAGCCGTTTATCCCGGCTGTCATTCGTGTATTTTTGACAGTCGTTACGGGTCGTCAGAAGCCCGAAAGTCTGACAACCAGTCTTACCAAGGGGTATCGCATTACCCAGTAACTAGGTTGTGGTGGTAAGACAGGCAGTCGCTCCATGTAAAATACTGGTATTCAGCTGAATCCGGTTAGACTAGAAGCCGACCCCAACATAGTTGGGAAAAGGCTAGGCAGATGATGACTTTGTACAATGACCCCAGTAACTGGATGTAGAGGTCAGATAGACAGTCGCTCCATATAAAATACTGGTATTTAGTTGCATCCGGTTAGATTGGAAGCCGACTCCAACATAGTTGGGAAAAGGTTAAGCAGATGATGATATATTTTGTACAATCACCAGAAAATACTTAGCAAAAAATACATTTAACACTACAAAACATACAACGGCCGGCTAAGATAAGATACGATAAGATTTCTTTATTTGTTAAACATTATATACATGCAAGAGCATGCAAGATTTTACATAGTTTGAGTTCAATACTGTTTAGCCGTAAGTATCGGCGTACAAATATTTCCATAACAATGAAAAGAGGTCTGTAACAATACTAAAAATCGCAAAATGCAAATTTACAAAATTTTAATTTAGAAGAGACTGTGAGTTTGTTTCGGCCTTTCTTTTCAGAGTAGTCTAGTTTTTAAGAAAAACATGATTGACGTGTAAAAGTGTTTGTACAAACCTACTTACAAAAATAAAATCATTTATCATTTTATAGACTTAACTTTACAAATTAGAAATTATTTTTACTTATGTTATAATGTCAAAATTTATTTTTTAGCCGGAAGTATCGGCGTACAAATATTTCCATAATAATGAAAAGAATTAACAATACTAAAAATCTAAAATGGAATTACAAAGTTTTAATTTAGAAACTTTACAAATTAGAAATTATTTTTATGTTATAAAATCAAAATTTGATTTTTAATACAATACAGTATCTTTTTGTTATATAACATTTCCCACTATTCCAAAACTGAACGAGGCTGAGAATGACAAGTGCGGCGTTGAAAGTAATAAATAAACTTTTGTACAAAGCAACAACCTAATTATAATATCCCACGGACACCTCCACATCACAGACCACAGCCGTGCCAAGCTTATCCGAGTTACAAAAGCAAAAACAGAAGTTCGTCATAAAACTTATTTAATTTCCTATTCAGAACTAAAATCTACGGAAAGCAGTCAAGCGGAAAGAAACTAAAATGTTAATCAACGTTGCTGTGAAGTTCATTAATACATTCAGTTTGAGAGTTAACCTTAGTACAGGGTGAGGAACTTTAGCGGGTGCTGAGGCGGGTGCAAAGTTTCAAGCTTAATAAAACTATGACACCGCCGATTACGACCACAGTAGTACTAGCTTCTGTCCGAGACTTCGTCCGTGTGAAATTTCACTCTTTCCTCCTGGAATTTCGAAAAGCCTTTTCTCAGTGGATACCTACTCTTCACAAAGAACACACCCTCCAAATTTCATGTCTCTAGGACCAGCGGTCTAGGCTGTGCGTTGATATATCAGTCAGTCAGTCAGTCAGGACTTTGAATTTTATATATATAGATTGCCATGTAGGCTTATAGCGAATTTCATACCTATATTTATAGATAGTAACACGGGTCGATCTTAAGTAAAGCAACACTTGCCGAGGTCAGTCCGTGGATGGGTGACCATCCATTACATACTCATGCCCTTCTGCACGGCTGTGCTGTGTAAGCACTTAGCTGTTGGCCTGACAGACATTCGATTTTGGTAAGAGTCTTCCTGATCAGACTTTCAGGCTTTTGATTATCGTACCCAGTAATCGGGAATAGAGGTCAAATGCAGTCGGTTCCTGTAAAATACTGGTATTCAGCAGCATACGGTAAGACTAGAACATAGTTGGAAAAAGGCTAGGCAGATGATGAATGTAGTGACTTTGGCGAGCGCCTGTTGTCCGACAGTCAATTGTTTTATTCTGTGGAAATACTTCAACCCTTAACCGGAATAACTCCAACAACTCACCAGTGTAATGTGGCCACCGTATCGCGCCCGCTGCCGCCCATCACAGAGCATTCACCCCGGACAAGACCTTGCTCAAACCGACTGCGGACATGATCAAAGCAAAGCTGTAGGATAACTTTAACATATTTATAACTTGAAAGGTATAGCCCTAAGCTACCTGTCATGGAGAAGTATGTACAGTGGCTGTGTTTACCGCTGTTGAAGTGGGATTTGTGTTGGGTCCGTGGAAATACGAAGTGAAGGTATTTATGTGTTTAGTGTTTGTAGAGAAAAAATAGAAGATGACAAAAATGTTCTTCCTGTGTGCTATGATGCCTTTACCCTGCTGTAGAACAATAATAAGGCTGGTATTATTATGATGATGATGGACTTTTTTTACAGGCATTTTCTATGCCTAAATGGAGACTCCTCGTCATGCAATGTAAGCCAAAATGTTATGAAATAAACTTATTTTTTTTTTTTTTTTTGATTTCAAGCACTGATCGTTAAATTTATGGGACTTACAGAACCTAAACGCAAAAACGCATGTTTTAGAAACAATAAAAGTATATGATCGACTACAGTAAACAAAATTAGAAAAACTAATCGAACTAATCGATCGGTTTAATTGAAATTAAATGCTTTGAGTTTGATCGTTTAATTTAGTCAAATTGATATTTTATTTTTTGTTACATAAAGATGCGCTGGTCATGTTTTCTTCAAATCAGCGAAACTGTTACATAATCCGTAATTGTTTAGTATCATACGCTTTGAAATGGGCAACTAGCTTCAACTTTCCGACGGCCCGTCCACAGAGTACTTTTTTAACGACTTCACAAAAAGGAGGAGGTACTATGTTCGGATGATTGTATGTTTTTTTTTTTTTTATTAAACTGAAAGGCCCGACCCCATGGGACAATTCAAAAGTGTAATTGGTTTAATTGAAATAATCGCTGGGTTTAAGTTAAATCCTAATCTCTTCCTTGTAAACACTAACCTAATAAACATGACCTAGATCAAATGTCCGCTTCACATTAGTCTGTTTGCAACAAAAGATTATAATGAATTAGCCGTTAGTTCATCACTGTCAGACACAGATTGAACATGTAATTATTATTAAGATCTTGTAAAACACATACAGTGATATCATTATCTGCCTAGACTTTTTCCAACTATTTTTGGGGTCGGCATCCAGTCTAACCGGATGCAGCTCAATACCAGTATTTTATCATAGAGTGGATGCCTATCTGATCTCCACAACCCAATTAGTGGGTAATAATACCCTTTGATATGAATGGTTGTCAGACTTTCGGGCTTCTGACTACCCGTCACGACTGTCAAAGATCTACAAATGACAGCCGGTACCAACGGTTTCATGTGCTTTCCGAGCCACGGAGGGTTTTCGATATTTAATGGATTATCACCCATCCATAGACCGACCTCGGCAAGCGTAGCTCACCTTCGATCGATCCGTGCGGCTGTTATTATTCAGCCACGAGCCCTCCCATCTCTTCCTAGTAAACACTATAACCTAATAATCATGCCTAGATCAAATGCCCGCTTCAGTAACAAGTCTGTTTGCAACAAAAGGTTATAACGAATTAGCTGTTACTTTATCACTGTCAGACACAGATTGCGATGACGTAGACATAAAGCTGTTTCACACCGCCGAGTGCGTCTAAAACAACGCTCTAAATTAAACCACATGAGACGGGGTTGTGTGTGGGCGTTTATAGGTGAGCGCCTTTATAGGAACCTATTAGGCCTTATTGCTTTAGCAAAAGGTGCCTTCAATGGCTTTAGTTTGCCGGCAGACACAAGGAATGAAACCAATAAAAGCAGATTTAAAAATATATGAAAAAGATGTTATTTAGTAATGTTAAGTGCTATACCTAAGTCTAAAGTATGAATTTTTATGTGTGTATAAAGACTCGTCAGACCCTACAGTCAAACCATTACTACAGTTTTGTGGGGGTTAGTTTGTAAATTTTTTGCATGATGTAAACTTATCATCATCATCATCATCATTTCAGCTGAAAGACGTCCACTACTGGACATAGGCCTCTCCCAAAAGGGGGAGGGTTTGCCATAATCGCCACGCTTGGCAGGCGGGTTGGCGATCGCAGTATGGTATGGTGGTGGAATGTATAGAGAACGCTGCTGCTCATTCTCCGGTTAGAACCCTTAGTCGCCTTTTACGAGACCCACGCACCCACGGGAAGTATGGGGTGGTGCTATTCATTTAGTCCGGCACCACACAGACATGTAAACTTATACCTAATGAAAAAAAAAAATATTTCGGCCTATAAGGATTTGGATTTGGTTTTAGGGGGTACAATGGTATTTCTATTGGTATTTGGTAGTATAGGTACTTTTAATACATAAGACGTTGATTCCGAAAGCCGTATTGAAATTTCAAGTCGATTATTAGGAAAAGAGACAAACAACTGAGGGACCCGTGGCTAAATAATAACAGCCGCACAGGTCGATCGATCAGATTAAGCTACGCTTGCCGCGGTTGGTCTATGGATAGGTGATCATCTTTACATACCCCTCCGTGCCTCGGAAAGCACGTTAAGCCGTTGGTCCCGGCTGTCATCTTCGACACTCATTACGGGTAGTCAGAAGCCCGAAAGTCTGACAACCAGTCTTACCAAGGGGAATCGTATTAGACAGTAACTGGGTTATGGAGGTCAGATAGGCAGTCGCTCCATGTAAAATACTGGTATTCAGCTGCATCCGGATAGACTGGAAGCCGACCCCAACATAGTTGGGAAAAGGCTAGGCAGATGATTTTAGGAAAACAAACCACCGGTCTTCCTATTAGAAAGTGTTTCAGAGCCCTCAAGACTGGGTCTTTTTTGTGGTCTTCTTCTTAGCGTGTCGATGGCAATCTATATAATTACAGTCAACCCAAAATTTGGCTACGAGCTACAACCATTGCTACTACTTACTTATCCATACTAATATTATAGATTCGAAAGTTACTCTGTCTGTATGTTACCTTTTCACGCCTAAACCACTGAATGGATTTCGATAAAATTTGGCAGAGAGATAGGTTGCATCCCGGGGACATAGGATAGCTTTTATCCCGATATTCCTACAGGATAGACACCTATGCGGGTGAAACCGAGGGGCGCTGCTATTATTTAATATTTTTTATATTTTGTGGTTACATCTATTAAAACTTTCATACCGGAACTAGATATTTTTTTTCCCATCAGATCTATCAACACCGTTAAGCACGAGTATTGCTTGGTGCGAAAAATATGCTAGATTTTTTTTTGATGTGAAAATTAGCCAAGTACAGCTAAAACTTTTCTCTAAATAACCAATCACAACACGTCGTGCTAGAATCGAACTACAGAATTTGGATTTCAGTACTCGATTAATCGCGATTACAGTGTCATCCTCACAGTCCATTTCCAAATGCAGGCGTCTCCCAAAACGGGGCCAGCTTCCGTAATCAAAGTACTCACTAATGCTAATCCAATTAAGCGACCGAATCAACTACGACCAAAATAGATGCATCACTTACTTAATTAAACCGCATTTGCGCGACCACGACTGTCATAGAATAGATAAAGTATAGTTATAGTATAGTCCGGGACTTTAGCACTAAATTCTGGACCTAGTTATGAGACTGTGCCCTGTGTAAAATGTGGTAGCCAGTCCTGATACACAGCGTATTAAACCGCATGGTGGTCAGCAGTTATACTAGAAAGTATAAATAACTACACTATAAAACCATTTATACTCGGCACGGTTTATTTACGGTACGGCGTATAAGCAGCGCCGTAGAAAAAACACGTCTGTCAACAAGCTTCTATAGTGATGCATATGTTACCGGCCAAAGATGAACTAGTTTCGCCTAGGCCAAACCAGTTCTCTCTACACGGGTTGCATGGTTGCGGTCGGTCGGTAGGCGACGTAGGATGCAAGAGCGAGCGAAAGACACCCCGAGGTTAGGTTTTGTTAGGTTATTTTAAACCCTTTACACAGAAATAGGAGCCCCGCGAAGCGGGGCTCCGACGGCATAGGATGCAAGAGCAAGCGAATGAGAACTGGTTTGGCCTAGGCGAAACTAGTTCATCCTAAAATCGGGTTTGGCCGGTAACACATACAACACTAACGAATGACGAATAAGCCGTAGTTTTTCATGGTAAGAAAAATCTGTGTAACAGTCGTATTAATGTTCAAATAGACTATCTCGTTGTAATCACGATAGCATAGGAAAATTTCGTAAATTAATGATTGAAAACTATTCGCACAAATAATAGTAAGACTTATCTTATGAATGGCCAATTTGTTAATCAATATACTTATTTCACGTTAATTAATTTTTAATCATTATCTAATGTAAACCAATTATTTTTAATTTAATTTATTTACCTGTTATTTTATTGTCAATCAATTTAATATATTTAATTTAATTTGATAATGTTGATTTGTTTATTAAACTGCAAGATTGATGATTTGTTTTATGCTCATTCAAAATTTACAATTAATTACAAAAATAAAGATGTATAATATAAATAAAATAGTGCATGTGGTGTTAGCCTGTAAGTGATTGTTACACATATATCGTGTACTATTAAATGAAATGTAGCGTGTAAACAATTGTAGGCTAACCTAAATTTAAAAAAATAAATAAAAAAAACGGTTGCAGGAACCACGTGAGGTCCTTGGTATAATTCCCAGATCAGAAGAAGTATTATTAGGTTTTTCTATCCGGATTTTTCCAGTAGCATCCCGAAATCTGTTCTGCGAGCAATGTGCCCTGCCCACTGCCATTTAAGTTTGGCAATTCTTCGGGCTATGTCCGTTACCTTGGTTGGCCGATGGGGCTGAAAGGTTCTGAAGTGGCGACCGCGTACCGGAAGACGTAGCGTTGGAAGGCCTTCCACAAGGTGGTCCAACGACCTTGTGAAGGCTGTAGGAACCCGTTCGATGCGAGAAGCACAGAACCGGTCGAAGTGGAGGTACTTGGTTCATTTAAATGATAAATGATCCAGAAATCTGAATTTGTGCCTGGTTAATGGCAATAGGGTCGCCCCCCAGTTTTTGGGACTTAAAAAAACTGGCAAAATGTAGGGGAGAGTAGCCCAAAACGGGTAAGCTAAGGTTGATGGTAAAAAAAAACAACTTATAGATACAAATAGAAAATTTATTTGTATATTTTGAAATGTTTAGTTATCAAGGACTATAAAATAAATGACATATTTAGTAGTTTTGTACATTAAGAATAAAAAAATAACAAGAATCTTTACCATTCGAATTACCCGTTTTGCCCGTAGGGGGGGCCTAAAGTAGGTAGGGCTTTTGGGCAAAGCGGGTAGGGACTGAATTACATGAGATTAACGTCAATCAATGACTAGAACTGTTTCATAACAATCATAACTCAGATGGAGCTCCACCAGGATCATCAGTTACTTGCAGTGACAATGCTTGGATCAATGGACCAGTATTCTTGGAATGGTTGCGGCACTTTGTAGACAACGTAATGAGTTGGCAACGTAAACAGATTGTCCATGTGAAATAGATACTCAACTAGCTCTAATTCTTGAGCTGCTGTAAAAACTGTTGTGAATCTTCCTAGTTTTTTTTTTGACATCCTTTCTTTACATGTATCTGTAAAGTCGAAAGGTTGATGCCATATTTTTTTACTGCACCATTGACGGAAGTTTTGAGAGCTTCTTCTATCGCAAGCTTCATAACTCCTTCATCCCACGATGCATTTGCTGTCTTTCTTTTGTATTTATTAACCATCTGCAAAAATAAAAGAACTAATAAGCAGTCAGTGAAATTATACAGGGCAAATCGGGTATGGGCAAAACGGGCACCCACTTTGCCCCTACTCTTTTTGCCCACAAGCATGTATTTTTTTCAATCGACTCATATCCTTAAAACCGAAATAATAAACGCCAACCTATTACACAAATAAAACGTCTACTTGTTGCAAAATCATAACACAAAACTAGTAAGAACATATTGTAAACCATTTTCGAGTATTCAAAAGTAATGTAACTCAATTTTTTTTAGTGGAAATAGCAAAAAACTTCTTTCTTATCTTACCGTGAACTAGTGTCCGCCAGAGAAGCGCGCCGGCTCCCTGTGATTGGAGCGTGGCAGGCGCCGCGCACTGCACGCACACATTCTTATTAGCAATAAAGGTGCGCAATTTAAAAAGCATACCCGTTTTAGGCGGGCTACCCGTTTTAGGCTTACCTCCCCTACTACCTATCTATCTTCAGCTCTGCATACTTCTCAGGGAATATTGGCGTGACGTTAACAATGTAAAGTCTATTCAAATTTGTTTCAAATGAATATTATCTCAAGTTAAACAAATATCAACTTTATTTCAATTGTTATTAAGTTGATTTCAGAACGAATATCACTATTGAAAAAGTTATAAAAATGTTTGAAGTTGAAGCGTAAACTAACTATATTCTGTAGGATTTAAAGTTATTTTTCCATAAACCCACATTTGTTTACAGATTAGTTCAGAACTTTAGCACTTGATTCTGGATTAGTTGTGAGTAGTGTAGAATATGAGAGTTTGTAGCTGTGTTCTGGTGCACAGGAGATTAAACCGCATTGTGGTCGGTGTTAGCTTTGTTCTAAAGCACTAACCACGAGCAACCTTTATTGAGTGAGGAACGTTGCTTAGTTGTCAGTAGTTACTTAGTAAACGTTGCATATGTGTAGGGACTTTAGAAAGAAAATAAGTTTATTTAGCACAGGCCTGATTTTTCCAACGCCAGATAATTTCCGAGGCATAATTTTGAATTTTTGACAGTTCTTTTATACAAAATCTGACAGACGTCAATTTTATTCAACGAATAAAAAATATCTGTCGATTGAAAAATCAGCCCACAGACTAAAAGGCACACAATATTATAATTTAC
The DNA here is from genome assembly GCA_916614155.1 of Mesoligia furuncula. Lineage (NCBI taxonomy): Eukaryota > Metazoa > Arthropoda > Insecta > Lepidoptera > Noctuidae > Mesoligia > Mesoligia furuncula. Next base: position 2,497,968 of record OU744811.1, on the reverse strand, counting down.
CTACAGCAGATAAAAACGATAAAAATTGCTAAGCAAACATGCAGACAACTAGTGCCTGACGCTGATTTTCAACTGGACCTGAAGTGCGAGGTTACGGATATATGTAAATTATTGTTATACTGCAATGTGACGTGCGTATGCATACTTAAATAAAATAAATTTGTGTCAGATAAAAATAGTAACGACAAAACAAAACAAAAAAGACTGATAGATAAATAGAGGCGCAGAAAGGACTATAGGTGCCTATAGTCTGTGCGTAATGTATCTGACAAAAGTGTAAACAAACTTCAGTTGAAATTCTTATTAAATGCGATCTCATACTAAAGGAAATTAGTAGTAGCACATTATTATTTTTTAAATTCTGTTTGTATGTAGGTATAAGCGGCAATGTTGCAATGTCGGCGCGTAGGATGTTACTTTTTAAAATATTTTTGAAGTGAAAACTTGCGCGTTATGCATTTTTGAGATGGGGAAAAAGCCATTGAACTCGTGCCACTGTTACAGTAAACGACAACGCGCGTGTTTTGTTTATAAGACGATTAAAAAAATACCTGCCTCGGATGTGTTCGGCTGTTCTCGGGATGTACTCGGTTTTAATATATATCCGATATGTCAGTGAGTGATGGCAAAGTATTCCGTTTGTGTTTTGTTTTCACTTTTGTCGGCACTCCCGGAGTGCCACTGTTTTTATTTGCTAGCCTATATTGTGTCGCACCTGGGCAAAGGCTTCCCCTTTTTCCTTCCAAACCTCCCAGTATTGTGCGATCTCTGCCCACGTTGGCCCTGTGAACGTTAGATCGTCACACCACCTTCCGCGTGGTCTACCTCGACGTTGTAGATTAATATGATAGTAATTAAATTCTATCACTACCTAGTAAAATCATACTATCCAAAACAAAATCAAGGTACCTATCTGAATTTAACCATAATTAAGTGATTTCCAACGAATTTTGTTAAAATTATATTTTCATCATCCTCATCATCATTTCAGCCGAAAGGCGTCCACTGCTGGACATCCTCCCCCAAAAGGGGGGGGGTTTGCCATAATCGCCACGCTTGGCAGGCGGGTTGGCGATCGCAGTATAGTATGGTGGTGGAATGCATAGAGAACGCTGCTGTCCACTCTCCGGTCTCCCTTAGTCGCCTTTACGACACCCACGGGAAGTATGGGGTGGTGCTATTCTTTAAGTCCGGCACCACACAGACAGTGACAATTTTACCTTTAATTAAGTGATTTCCAACGAATTTTGTTAAAATGACATTTTGCTTCTCCGAAAATACATGCTCGGCGATCGGCTCAGTAATATTGAATTTAAAATATTTGAGTATTTTTTGCCGCCGCGCCGTCCAATCACATTAGCAGCTTTTCACCACGTTCACGAAACATATTAATTTTTACACTTTCTTATTTTGAACTCTTCCAAAATAAGAAAGTGTAAAAATTCATATGTTTCGTAGAAGCACGGAGAACCAAATTATGAAGAAATCATGGCAAGATATTCAATAGCTTCTTTCATTTCGCTATCTGCAACAAATTGTTATCATCACACCTTTTTTCATTCATTACTAACTTGCTCTCTTTTTTCATTCATTACTAACTTGTTCTCTTTTTTCATTCATTACTAACTTGCTCTCAACTAATACTATTCAAAATGTTTAGGAGGGTACATAAACTAATTACACTAATATTATAAAGGCGAAAGTTTGTGAGTGTGTGTGTGTGTATGTGTTTATATGTTTGTTACTTCTTCACGCTCAAACGTTCAGGCGATCAGCACGGAACAACTCAATAAATTGACTGGAGAATGTTGATCATAGTAATTTGGATTATTATTGTGATTTACTATATTATGGATCTCTCTACTGGTAGTTTCTTTAGTACCGATTATATCGCCAAAAACTAATGTTTATAAAGTGCTACGGAAAGCTACGCGTGGAGAAGGAATTATTGCCAAACTACCTTGTCTTCACGTAGTCTTTAATCTTACAATATCCTTTAATCTTATAATATCATTTAATCTTATAATATTATTCGAGGCATATCCAAAATTATCTTTTGAAACCTCAGAAAACCGTATCTTTTAGTCCTTTATAAAAAGGCCTTCCATATTTTCTTTATAGAAGCCTATGTCAGTCGAATGTTTTCCTTTTTCTGTATACTTTGAAAGGCGAACACTCATTTTAATAATGTTTGTGGAAGGACCTCTTTTTGACCTTTCGAATGGTAGAGGTACCTAGTTTATTTGATCAGAATATTATTACGTCAACTTATTCATGGATTTGATTAAATTTTGTTTGAGCAGCAGCTGGTAGATATACGTATATTTTTTTCCTTCAACCGAGCATCGATCGCATGGAAAAGAGAGATACTCACCTACTAAGTGCCTGTCAAGGAAGTTATGTTCGCTACGCTTCAATAAATATCTCTTACTTTCACTTCGATGAAATTTGGCACACAGGAACCATGACTACCCAGTCATGGTTCCTGTGTACGACATCGGGTGATTTTTATCCCGGTAGTATGATCCCGTGGGAAATTTCCGGCGCCCACGCGGGCGCAGCCACGGACAAAAGCTGTTAGTCTTTAAAAAAAAATGCCATGGACACAGCGCTCTAGTGTTGGATCTGAAATCACAAATTGTCCTCGGTGGCTTATTAAATTTAAACATTGGTGCCAACCGCATGCTTATCTTTCAGAAGCTTATTTTTGAAAACACACCAAACAATAAAAAAAATGCAACTTATTTACACCCGATTTCTAAATAAAAATATTGCAATTGAGATCTTGTGAAATCTTGGAGAGTTGACAGGTTTTCAACTTCAAATTCTCAATTCAGAATCAGTTACTGGCACCAGTCACCAAAGACATTGTGGCTATTTTCCAGGCCAAATATTCCGAGTATTTAAACCCACTAACAGATCAATGAATCTGAACCAAAATTCTTGCTTAGTCAACCACGCTAACAAACACACAATCAATGAGGCAGTGTAATCCGTTGATAATGTTGTTCGTATACAGAATGCAGTGACCAGGACTGTGATGTGAATTGTACCAATTTTGATTGTTGATACAGTGTGGGTTGGTGTTGTGGTGTTGGTAGTTCAGCGTTTGTAGGTATTCAGCTACAAATGCTGAACTAGGCAATAAACGTATTAACCATTTGGTTCCTACGTATTAACCTGACTCCCTTTCAAAATCGGGGGAGGAGGAGACTGCAGTTGGTTTAAAGGAAAATTTAATGGGAGTCAATTCCAAGTTCCTCAGTGTTGTTTTTAATAGGAAATTATTGTTTGAGAAAGCCAGTTCCCGCAAGTTTTTAGTTAATTAAAAGATAGGGAGACGGTAGTGACTAAATAAATGTCCTGCAGTTCGATCATTCTGTGAGGTCAAGTTATGCTTGCAGCGAGCCGTAGTTGACCCTTAATTGCGACCGATAATTGCGTAACACACTAACTGTCGGAATGGCTTTCATTTGAAGAGTGTCTGTCCAAAGGGAGATATTTCCTGCTTAAAAATTTGGATAAATGAAAATAATGTCTAATTAATTCATCTTAGATATTATTTAAATATTTTTGCAGTAAAATATTGTCGAAAAGTTATTCACTCGAATGGCGATTTTTGGTTTTGTTAAGTTAATAATTAAATTTGTAATAATTATTAAGTTTGGAAATAAAAACTTTTAAATGAAATTTTTTTAAATCTTCTGTTTGGGATAATTTGAAAATAACCCTATTTGTTTAGTAAAATTTAGGAATTTAGTGCTACTCACTTTTGCAACACACAACAACACACAGTAACAAGAAGGAAAATGCCAGTTTTAAATTTAAACTATTATCTCTTTTTGATTGATTTAATTTTAATTTAGTGGAAATATCTCTCTTTGACAAAACAATCACCTTTAGCCAACCTTTGACATTTTTTCTATTGGAAATAACGCTTTTGACTTTCAAAAGTACCTTTAATGTGCCTATTTGAAATAAATGATTTGACGCTTTCTGACGTAGTCTAAAAAACACAGATGATGTAAACCAACCCAGACTACAGATTAAAAATAAAGAACAAAAAACTATGGAATGGGGAAATATCTCTCTTTGAACAGATACTTTTTGACAGTTCAACATCATTCATTGCGTTATTTCCGTTTTTGAGAATTTTTGGACCATAAGAAGCAATGGATTAGAAATATACTTCAAAATTATTCAGATTATAATTGATAGTGTGTTACGCATTATGGGTGCTGTTTGACATAGAAATACCCAAGGCAGTGGCTACAGAAAACTCACAAGTCGGAAGGTCTGACATTTAAGTCTAACCCTGAAAATCTGCGTCACCCAGAAATTGGGCGTTGAAGGTCAAAAGACAATTTTATTGGTACAAAAATAAAATAAAAATTCTTTATTGCAAACCACATGATCCATAAAAATATAATAGTTATTTAAAAAAATAAACAACCATACAACGTGAGCTAATAGTTGTGTAATATGTATGGCATTTTTTTTCTTGCACATTAAAAAAATACATAGGCGGGGCTATTATGCGTGGCAATTTTTTTTTGGCTATTTCTATAAAATGCCATCGCTGATGAATAATTTCCATAATACCTAGTCTTTTATTGTCAAACACATGTAGGGCACGAAGGGCTCAGGGTTTAATTGTTACGTTGATCTCGCGGAGACGTGGTGCTAACTCAATTTAGCTTTGTTACAAGATTAACCGCCTTGCTCAGACTGTATTCATACATAATAATTATCGGCGCTCGCATGACTTTTAGTCAATTGACTTTACGACGACGACGACGATTGACTTTTTTTGGCGTTGATTGACTTTGAGTCAGGGCCTCAAGTCTGCTTTTACAATTGTGTCAGAATGGTCTATCATTGAATTCATAATTGTTGATTTTGGTAAGTACCAAACTTATCTAACTTATCTACTAATATAATGGCGTCATTATGACTTTCCAATGGTCAAACACTGACACTCCATTGAAAGAAATGGCATAGAATGGTAATCTCGTACATAATGAAAAATGAATTACTGACTTATGCTAAAATTTTGACAGTTCCTTTGATCAGTGACATACCATTAGAACGTCATTGTGCAGTCACTGCTTTTAATTCGTTACGAGTATCGTATAATTTCTGTGCCATTGACCGACCAATGATCAACCATTATGAATTTAGCAGATTACGAACTTTTAGCAAAATGATAATGGGATCGTGTTGGAATGACGAATTTATAAAAATAGCAGACTGGGGCCCCAGGATAACTACACTTTTCCATTCGTGATTCTTTATATTTTGTTGCCTTTCGAAATGGTTATATTTTGAGAACATGAAGGTCGACGGTTAGTGTAAAGAATCACGAATAGAAAAATGTAGCTGTCTCAACCCAAGTCAGCCAAAAAATTAGAAAAATGACATAGGACTTTTAGTCATGCGAGCAACGATATAATGTCGCGACTTACAAATTGTAGGACGTGGGTTCAAACTCAAGCAGGCACTTTCCTTTGTGTAAATCATTACATCACCAAAACCCTGTTTATTTTATGTCCCGATTGTCGTAAAAAAAGCAGTCGGTAAAGAAAGTTGAAACAAAGTCTCACTGTCAGTCTATCTTTAGGTAATATCGATAATACAGCCTAGCGACTGGGTTACGGTAGACAGGTGGATATTGTTCCGTTTAAAATATTTATATTCAGCGTACTTCCGACTGGACAGGCTACTGGCCAGAACAGAATCTATACGTTACTGTTTTTATGTGACACAAATTTAATTTAATTTTTCTTTATTTATTTAATTATGTATACACATATCACGATGCAGTATAAAACTGATTTACATCGGTCACCTCACACATCAGGTCCAGTTGAAAACCAGCATCAGGCACTTTTTGTTGTCTGGCATTTTTGCTGAACTGGGCCTTTTTGGCGCAGCCGTGAGGCACACATTCCTGCTAATTTCTTACATCGGACTTTGCACTTTTTATTTTTTTGTTTTTTTTTGTTTTTACCTGATGTTCGACTATTATCTGACTATTTTAATATAATAAATGTATTTTCATTTTTTCTTTCTTACAACAACGTAAGTAAAGGGTAGGCTAATTTTGTAGCGACAGGTTAGATACTGTATTAATTAGTAACTTAGAAGTAAGTAAGAAAGAGAATAAGAAGAAAAAAAAGTAGAGAAGAATAAGAAGAGAAGAAATAAAAGAAGAAGAAGTACCTAATTAAGAAAAGAGAAGTAAGTAGGTACAGTGCCCGTTTTCATTAACATCTATGCGACATCTACATGTAACGAGTAAACTTAAGTAGTTCCGTAGCGCAAAAAAAAACAATCATCAATCACAGAGTAATGAATTAAGTTACGACACCGATTCTCCGATGCTTAATGCTTTGACAACTCTTACTGGTTGCTTAGCAACAGATTTTTAACAATGTAGATAGACATCGAACTTCACGTACGCTCGGTTTCTATAAACAAAAACGAATCGTTTTTATTGCCAAACTGAGCATATTCGTAAGCTATTTTTACCTGTAATAGCTATTTCCGTATGGGAGGGTCTACTATGCAAAGCCGAGAGGTCTTTGCTTCATTATTGGTGAAGATACAAGAGTCTTAATTTGAACCATTAACGTAATTATAGGAATCGGCTATTAAAAAAACACAGACAACTGGCAAAAATTTTGATTTAGAATCTCTTGAATTATCTTCTGAGAACCGGGAATAGTTGCTTGAAAACTGCTCACATTTGACAATACCTAACTAGACGTTGCTTTACTTGACGTAACTGAAAACGAGCATACATCTAATTTTCAACCGATTATGTGAACAAAACAACAGCAGGAAGATTCCAGCTTAAATATTGTCCCATAAATTGAATTTTAAGTGGAACATTCTGCAGTCTGAATACTCGTTCGGTCGTTACGGAAAATCTCATTGTTCTGGACCACACAAAATAATTGAAATCCCGTGAATTGTGGCCACAAAACACAGAAAATAATTATCAGCACAATATAACGTTACAGACAAAGGAAAAACCTGATACATCCCGCCCCGCTACCGCACAGCTCAAAGCCGAATCACCAACACCCAGACTTAACCGCAAGCTGAAATACGACTTAGCTTCTACATTTTAAAGCTCATATTTCCATGAGCGCCCACAGTGATCCGATTATGTTTGATGAAAATCGTCGAAATCCGATTTTCCAGTCAGTTTCCCGCGTTCTACTCAAAGAAGACTTACATTGGCTTTAAATAAATATATTCCAGTAATAGTTTTAAAGTCATCGTATTGGAAAATTGTGTTTTACATTTTTATGGGATGAAATTTGGATAAAAGTTATAATTTATAATTTTGATTTTTTCTATTGAATTTTGAATTTCGAAACTTAGAGCTGATTTTTCCAACGCCAGATAATGTTATCCGAGGAATAGTTTTAAATTTTTGACTCACATACAAAATCTGTCAGACGTCAATTTTATTCTACGAATAAAAATTATCTGTCGATTGAAAATCAGCCGTTAATGAAATAAAAATGTTTATTATGTAAATAGGATATCGGAAGCACGTTTACACGTTACATTATAAAAAAAAAATAAGATGGAGTCGACATTTCCTACCTGAATACCCCTGAGAGGAAATGGCAAATAAATTCTAGGATCAAAGTCTTTCAAGTTCTGCCAGCGACTTCATCCGCGTGAAATTTCTTATTCCCCCAACCTACCGCGTCATTCAAATTCAAGTCATGTAGAAGTTAACTACTAGAAATTGTCATGTAAGAAAAAAGCGTTATACCCCCTCCATGCAACTTTCTTTTTCTCTGGCTCTTTCTATTATACGAGTAATCGAGTGTTTGTGTGTGTGTGTGCTTGCGGAACTTCATTCCTGACGGGGCCCACTGACCGCACACGTCTTTTCTCCGATGATGTCAACATTCCTCAAGAATTGGGCTCAAACCCTACTGGTAGTTCCAGAAATTAGCGTGTTCTAAACTAAAAATAATAAAAAAACTTCAAATTATTAAATTAGCATAGATTTCTAAGTATGGCTAGTAAAGAGTTAACAAAATAAAACTATTGAAAAATAAAGGAAGACGAAACTTTGAAACAAACTGGCAAATATAAGCCCACCATGTCATGTTACGTACTATGTTGATTTTCTGAATCAAAGACGGTTTATTTAGTAAAGCTGTTTATTCGAAATACAAACACCCGTCTTTGAAGAGAGGCCCTTTGGCGAATCTGTGTTGCGGTAAATAAGATACATTTTAAGACTGTAAATCATCATCATCATTTCAGCCGAAAGACGTCCACTGGTGGACATAGGCCTCCCCCAAAAGGGGTGGGTTTGCCATTATCGCCACGCTTGGCAGGCGGGTTGGTGATCGCAGTATGGTATAGTGGTGGAATGCATAGATAACGCTGCTGCCCATTCTCCGGTACGCCCCTTAGTCGCCTTTTACGACACCCACGGGAAATATGGGGTGGTGCTATACTTTAAGTCCGGCACCACACAGACCAAGACTGTACTACTACACTATACTTTAAAATGAAGCATAACATCACGCCTGTAATCCCTGAAGGGTTAGGTAGAGTACCGTCATATTTCGCCAGTTATGTTTAAGTCCCATGTAATAGAGGGCGTGTCATGCTTCCCGTGGGTGTCGTAAAAGGCGACTAAGGGGCGTACCGGAGAATGGGCAGCAGCGTTCTCTATGCATTCCACCACCATAACATACTGCGATCGCCAACCCGCCTGCCAAGCGTGGCGATAATGGCAAACCCCCCTTTTGGGGGACGACTATGTCCAGCAGTGGACGTCTTTCGGCTGAAATGATGATGATGATGATGAATAGAGGGCGAGCCAATTGCCATCAACCAGGCAAAAATCTTGACTCTGGGCTGCTTCTGAGAAGTGCCAGATGGAAAATCTAATAACATTTTGCCCGAACTGGGGATTGAATCCAGGACCTCATGCTCAGCAGTCGCGCTTGCTACCACTAGATCAATGAGGCTTGTTTATTTTACTGCTTTTTTGTAGAGTCCTAGAAATGTCCGATAGTCACGTTTACTATTTTTATTATGTTTTTTTAGCTGTAAGTCTTCCAGAGAAAATTAATTTTCCAGTAAATTTTTGTTACCCTGCAAAATTAAACAAGCGCTTTTTGACATACCCCTTTACTAATAAACGTATTATATCACATGAACCGACAGCGATTCACACCGATTTCTCTCTTTCAGTCGTCAGTAATTTGACTTTCGAAAGAAGAAGATAAAGTATTGAGTAACTATACAAACGTTATACAACGTTTATTCGTAAGGGGGTTACTGACCAGCAGGATTGTCCGAAAGGGTTACCGCTGGCCCGGAACATAAAGGGCTAAGGAAGGAACACGGGTGGGCTTTAGTCAGTAAGAGTCTGATACTCCCTTCCGCTCCACACAGAAAAAAAAGGGGGTTACTGAACAAAATGGAGAAATTTTGGATGTAATCGTGAATGTCTCCCAGAGTAACTGCGTTAATTTAAAGCCTGGATTAGGGGCAAATAGAGAAACATGTTGCGGAATATGTCCCTCAAACACTACGTGAAGTGTCCCGAGACAATTGTCGCGGAACATTTTGCAGGCCACACTAATCAGTGCTCATTGAAATGTCGCCCGAGGAGGTTGTGGCTATTAGTGCTGCGTACATAGTAATTATATCCAGTGTGTTGAAACGTAAGAGAAAGATAAGGTGGTGGATGCGGAATTTCCTACCACAACGAGAAAGAAGAGTTAAGAGGCACGTTGCGTACGCGACTATACTCGGTGACAAATGGCGCGACACTGACGCGGGACCCGTGCGCTCGCTCTCGAGGCGGGAGCAAGCAACATGCCCCGCGTCACGTACAATGTTGCGGGGCATGTTGCAGGACGCTATGCAACGTTGCAGCGTCACGTATATTAAGTGTTGCGCGTCATGTTGCGGGACAAAATGTTGCCTAGTGTATTCGGCGGTTAATTAACTGCATCTATCTCAACTACACTACCTTGAAATTACTTTTCTTCCCTTACCTTCCACTGCATTGCACTCACTCAAAAACTACACTTGAAAATTATGTTGTACAGACACCAGCCTGCACATCAAGCTACTACAATTGTCAAATTTCGTTAATAGATTTTCTACTTTATTGCTACAGCATAAGGTTCAAGGTTGATTGGGAAATTTTGACAGTTTCGGGTAGCTAGAATTCCATTTCATTCAACTTTAAAACCAAAAAGTAGCAGAAATGCTTGTTTGCAGAATTGAATCTTTCTCGAGAAAGTCCGCTTGTAAGGAAGATTCGTCCAATCTCAATGCGGTGCGTAGCAATTCCTATACAGCCAATACGGTACCGCTGTATAAGAAACCAGCACGTCAAACAATCGTGACCATATCGATAATGAAGTCACCGACTTAGAAAACCACTTACCCTTCATTTAGGCAAAAAAAAAAAAAAAAAAAACGAAGGTCTAGCTCTGAACTAACCCTGAACTATTTACCATTTACACATTCATTGCAGTTTTATTAAGGTGTTAAAACAAATATCAGTTATTTAAAACAATAAACTAGTATATAAAAAAAAAAAACTCTTGCCAATGGCCTTTGCCCATATTTTCTACAACTGCGATCAATGTGCACAGTCACGGAATAAAATATAGCCAGAAATATAGGTACTACTTGGTTCGCGTAACTTCTTGGCAAGCAAAAGTTTTATTTCAATAGGTACTAAAATTCTCGATTTATGGAGTGTTTCGCACTGTTATTGAAAAATATTAACAACGTGGTACTATTTTCGCCAATACGGAGTTATTTTATTGATACAAAAATTACGACCGGATAAAAGAAAATAAATTATGATCGCAATCTTAAAAGGCAGGGTTTCTAAATTCTAACCCCTTACTACTGTGTGGTGCCGGACTTAAAGAATACCACCACCCCTTACTTCCCGTGGGTGTCGTAAAAGGCGACTAAGGGGCGTACCGGAGAATGGGCAGCAGCACCATACCATACTGCGATCGCCAACCCGCCTGCCAAGCGTGGCGATTATGGCAAACCCCCCCTTTTAGGGGAGGCCTATGTCCAGCAGTGGACGTCTTTCAGTGGACGTCTTTCGGCTGAAATGATGATGATGAACCCCTTACTAATAAACGTTGTTTAGCGTCTGTATAGTTACACAACGCTTTGTCTTCTTCTTTCGAAAGCCAAATTACTGACGACTGAAAGAGAGATATCCGTGTGTCTCTATTCATCTATTTAGATAAAATGGTAAACTGACTGACTGACTGTTGATAAATCAACACAGCCCAAACCGCTGGTTCTAGTGACATGAAACTTGGGCTTGCGGTCTGTTAGGACCGATTCCCATATTGTACTGATCCATAGATACTGATCTCATATTGAACAAATCTCAAAATCACCTTTTGCCATAATGACTAATATTCTAAATGTCTTTGTTTTTGAATGTCGGAAATAAAACTGTCATATTGGTGTACAGTCAGTAACACTTTATTTGAAAACTTATATTCTCTTTTTCATAGTTACGATATTTTTTAGAAACTGAATTTCTGTTATACTCGTATCACTGGAAAGAACAACAACAACGACTAATATTTTACTAATACTAATTATATGAACTCAATTCACTAATCAAATTCAACTGTTTTTTTGTAGCAGTTGTAGAATAAAATGTCACGCCTTTGCCTAGTAGCACCGCTAAACAAATTATTTTGAATTCTGGTGTCCTGAAGGCCAATTCTCGAAATTCAAAACGTTCAAAATCTAGTTGCTGTAAAAAAATAAATAAATAATGTAAATAAATAAATGTAGCTATTAAAAAAAAAAAAAATGTTGCTGTCTCATCTCGGCAACAAACAAATGTCAAAAACTTAACAAAAATGTATAAATCGGGGGTATTTTTGACAGGTTGAGACAGATCAGACTGTGAACGTTCTTAAAATTACTAGAATTGCCCCTCCGATAGTTCGCATCAGGGTTGGTTTGTATGGCATAGGTGTGTTTAATCTTCTGTGCCAACCCACTATCGCATTGTTTGTGCGGTGCTTATCATTTGCGCAACTAATTGAAGACGCATACAAAGACATCCATTGTTTAGTAAAGTATTCTTTAAATTTGGTCATTTCTTGAGTTTGCGAAAAAAGGTTCCTCCACTCTGTCGGCTTTTTCGTGAATCCCTTTGAAACACGTTACAGTAGTCAGAGCATCGAGTCGAGTCGCTAGATGCGAGCATTGCGAGCGCATGTTTAAGTACAGACAAGTCAGTGCAGGTTGCCGCATTTTTTTTCTTCTTCCAATAACAATAACATAATAGAAGCACATGCAACCACTACGTCCGCCATTTTGAATAAAAATGGAGCGTGCTTGAGCCATGTGCTCGAAGCGTGCATTCGCCGTGTCTTGTAATATAGCCGTTTAGTAACCAAGCTCGCCTCGATAGATGATACACTACCAACAAACGTTACAAGTAAGTTTTTTAAACATTGTTTATGATTTAATAGCACGAGTGTATCTGTTCTGTCAGACAATAAGAGATTCCGACATTAAAAAACAAGGACATTTAGAAAATTTGTAATTTTGGGAATGGTGATTTTTGGATTTGGTCATTATGAGATCAGTACAATATAGGAATCGGTCCTAACAGACCGCAAGCAAACTTGGAGGGTGTGGTCTTTCTGAAGAGTAAGTATCCACTAAGAAAGGATTTTTGGGAATTTCGCCCCTAAAGGGGAGGAAGTTTATATAAAAGTCCGTCAGTTTTGAAGTTAGGATCTTCAACGTTTATTAGTAAGTAAATATTTTATTTTATAAATCTACATGGGCTCTTATAAAACGTCAGAAGCTAAGTGGTTCCTGACACCTATCTGTTTCATGGAAACGAATTCGTGTTTTGCGAATTTGATCTTTATTAGCTACTAGAATTGTCACTCTGACAGGTGTCGGCAACGCATTTCCTCGACGGCCGGGCTGTAATTGGCTGTATCCTATGGAGAAGACCCGGTAAGAAACGCTACGGTTACTTTTAAAAATATTTGTCTTTTACAATATCTCAAATAACAGTGTTAATAGGCATTGGAGGGCAGTGTAGGTCAAAGAATCATCTTTGATCTACACTCATAAAAATAAGTTTTCCTTTTTGATAATACATTATTTTTATAAGTACAAGAACCCTCAAAAAATGCTCAAAATTGCCGCTGTCAACAGAGGCCTACTGTACAAAGACAACTATTAATGAAAAAAGAAAAACATAAGGACACAGTATTTAACCTTCTTATTCTGTTTATGAAATAACTTTTAAATTGATCTAATATTGGTGATGTCTGTGTGGTGCCGGACTTTAAGAATTGCACCACCCCTTACTCCCCGTGGGTGTCGTAAAAGGCGACTGAGGGTCTTACCGGAGAATGGGCAGCAGCGTTCTCTATTTATTCCACCATCATACCATACTGCGATCGCCAACCCGCCTGCCAAGCGTGGCGATTATGGCAAACCCCCCCAAAATTGGGGGAGGCCTATGTCCAGCAGTGGACGTCTATCGGCTGAAACGACGACGAATATTGGTGGAGAAAATAGACGTGAGCCAAACCTCGAATTATGACTTTTTACTTAGGCTCTTTCAAAAAGTCTCTCCGACCGCATTTCCTCTTAGTGTCAAAAATGTTTTGTATTTGGACAGCCGTTATTGTCCGACCATTCATCGCTTTCTTACTAACTCATATTATTATGTGTACGCCCCAAAAGATATGATATGACTTTTCAATAACCTTGGACAGCACAAAGGTCACAACACATACTAGTAAAATATTGTTTTACAAGCACTTACCTGCTTTTATGCGAAAGTCATAAAACTGACACTTTGAACGATAGTCTGTCTTCAGCTTATGCCAACAGATTCGGAACGAGCTTGGATTTACAGCTAGTATACCTTTATGTATGAGTTATGACTATCTCCGACGATCATACAGTGCAAACTGCGATTTTAGTGACGTATTGATGGGTTCGAGGTAGTAACTTTACTTACGATTATTTGCACGAGAGAACGTAAAAATTGCACATTGGTGTATTCTTGGGAGTGGTCGGCGGCTGCCGTCGGCAACGTGCCGCTCGTCGACTGATGATGGCTGCAGTTGCGTTAGCCGTTGACGCATGGCGTGTATGCACTTATTATAATGAAGCATGCGGGTAGTTTTCACCGACATTGACCTCAGGGAAGACAACGCACTGTGGTCATGTGCTGCCTTGCACACTTGCACAGTCAGGTTTCGGGGAGAACCCTTTACAGTCTCCCCAGAGATGTGCCCTAACAGGCGTAGCACAGAGGGGGTTCCGGATTGGTCTTTTGAAAGGTAACGGTGGCTATGTGCAGTTTTTTTTATTTTTTTATCACTGAATGGGCCCGGTCTTGACCTTGATCACGCCTGATGGAAAGCAATGGAATGAGCGTGTCCAGAAGATGCCTATGGCACTAAAACTCCCACGCATCGACGAAACTCAGCAGGCTGCTTGACGCCAGACTCCGGTGGGAGGGTGATCGCACACCAGGCGGGCGTTAGCCCTACCACCGCAAGGGAAGAATTGGCCTGTCAAATAAGGTGTTGGGTGTGAATGTCTAGGATGCGCCGAGCGCTCGTTTCACTTGAGTAACTTGCGGAACAAACTGCGCTACACGAGAAAACCGCCATGGGTGGTCGCCATCTTGATGCATGAAGAATCATGCATCAAGACCACCGCGGTGGTTTTAGTGAGCTAAAAATCTCTCACTCCTTGGTCTTATCCCAAAAGACCGGGCGCCTTTTGAAGGGTACCCACATTGAAAAAAAAAATTCCGCCGACATAATATTTCAGTTGCCACTACACTTCTCTTAGATCACTGGTTCAAAAAAGGCCACACACGATGTTTATACGGTTATTTAGTTTATTTCAATTTAAATATTGTACAGTTACAATTATTCCATTCCAATCAATATAATACAAGATAACAACAAGATGACGCGAACGTCGAAAGTCACGTCCGGCAGTGACCAGGACGATGCGTTTCGAGTTTCTGTTCTGTTCCACCAAAAGACACACCTGTGGGTACTAAATTCTTTCTTTACTCCTTTCACTGTATAACTTATATAATGAGAAGTTTTTAAGAAAACATGCCAAAGCAATAATTGTATAAATATGAAAATAAAACAACGCAAGACGCTTCATGGTTGGACCAACTTTTATTTTCATAAATCTTTTTAGTTTTAGATACCTCCAGGTATTTTAATTACAGAAATATCTATTTTTATCCTGTATAGAGAAGATATCGACATCGCCCAGATGGAGATGGCGGGATGAGCTGGGCTCCTCTAATTAAGATAGGTAGGTCCTTGGCAGCTCATGACAGAGAGAGGAGAAAAGAGAGTAGGGAGACCTTTGTCCAGCAGTGGGACATTCATGTCTAATTAAACAGTAGAGAAAGGGTTTAGGGTCCACTTAGACTAATAACTTCATAAAGTAGGCGTACGCAATCATAAACACCTGTTAAAATATTGTAATACGCCAAGAAATCCTCGTGTTAACACCAAATAACTTTAACGGCTTAGAGACTTTGTTTACTTACCTCTATCATTCTACCTTTGAGCTGTTCCCACAATAAGTGGATCAACTATGGATCAGGAGATTTAAATAGATTCACTCGGTATTCTATTAGTAACGCAATACCGAAATATACTGAGTATTTTAGACGTGGGAAGTATATTTGCCAGTATTTGTAATGTTGATATTATTGTGAAATGATTCATGCTTATGGCTGTTTCAAGAAGCTGTAGTATTGTAGCCAATGCTCGGTGAACAGTTAATAAGAATAATGGATTATGGGTTACACATCTAACCCCTTACTAATTAACGTTGTATAGCGTCTGTATAGTTACACAACGCTTTGTCTTCTTCTTTCGAAAGTCAAATTAGTGACGACTGAAAGAGAGAAATCGGTGTGTAACTATTCATCTGATATAATTATATTTAATTGTAATTATTGTTTGTTTGTAAGAGGTACTTAATAGCTGTAAGTACTAACACGATTACAAAGATTTTTTCTACTGATAGAAATATATAAGTAGGTACTATTGCCGAGTGCTATTGGATGTTATTTCTACACAGACGAAGTCACGAGCAGAAGCTAGTTACTATTATATCTATTAAACAACTTAATTGGATTGATAATATTGCTTGTTTACATAGTGGGATTAGCACAAGAAAAGAGTGGTCTATGCCCAAAAGTGAGTAAAGTCAGGCAATGATGATAAAACAAAAGTCCTCCAGACCGTATTTCGGCCACGGCGGCCAATCTCAACGGAGGCTAGCCTGCGGCGCAGGAGTTATCACAGTGCACAAGTGTGCGCGCATACACAGGTCCGCACCCTTTTTTCTCAGTCTCATAGTCCAATGGGACGGCAATCCGTCGCGACCGGAGAGAGATCAGGCGCAGGACCAACGGCTTAACGTGCTTTCCGAGGCACGGGGGTATACACTGCCGACTTCCAAACTCCGGGCTGTTACTAAGAAATTCCTAATGGAAAAACTCAATAACACTTTGCCTGACCCGGGAATCTAACCCAAGAGACGCTCAGCAGTCGCGCTTGCGACCACGAGACCATCGGGACAGTTAAATGATGATGATGACATAGTGAAATGGATGCAGTGTCAAATCACGATATCTCTTAACCCTATTGGATGCGGCAACGTGAGCAAAAACGTAAAATTTTAATAAAAGAAATACGCTGTCTAAAAAGACTTTTGAACCTTTAATCCTTAGTCTACCGGAACGTAGATCTACGCGAGACACAATGGCTTTTTAATTGCGTCTGTAATGACGGCACACAAGCGGTTAAATTAGGTACGATCCAACAATAAAAATCAAATCCCACATCCCCCAAATGGCTAATACAGTTAATGGCAAACATTTTAATGTGAAAAATACCTACGAAAAGAGATCACGAACTTTGGGTCAGATCTTTTTAAATAAAGCGGGTCATTTCGATCGGGCCTTCGCAATCCCCTCTGGTCAAGTGTAGGAACGTACAAACAAACGATATATATATGTATATACATCTACTGGTAGACTTTGAGAGGGTTCCGACGCACCTTTTTCAGTGAAACTCGGTGCTGTTTCGGCAATAAACCTTTGTTGCCTTTCATCTTTTGTTCTTTTTAAGTTATTTGGTTGCAAACTGTTGATTTTTGGATCAAAACTTTGGTAACATGATTAGCTGTACGGAAGGTTGAAATTCGGGATAAGGTGGTACTTACCTATAGATTTTATGAGTACGAGACACGGATTGAAATTATTCTGTTCCTTTAAATTCTCAAAAAATAAACAATAAGGTTGATAATTTTTTTGTTCGGCGATTAGGCTCACCAAAAATTGTGGTGTCTATTAATTATGAAACGCATGTTGATTTGTTCTTTATGATCTCTAGATTACAGTGGTAGTAATAGAGGATTCCGACGTACGTTTTTCAGTGAAACTCGGTATTGTTTCGGCAATAAACCTTTGTTGCCTTTCATCTTTTGTTTTTTGAAGTTGCAAACAGTTGAGTTTTGGATCAAAACTTTGGTGACATGATTACTTGTACGAAAGGTTGAAATTGAGGATATGTAGGTACCTACTATTATAGACTGTATCTGATACAGGGATAAAATTATACTGTTCCTTTATATTCTCGCGGAAAAAAACAATAAATTCCATATTGGATCTTTAACCCCTGGTTCGTTAAATCCTACTGAAATATTGTCGAATCAGTGATTTGATTGGTGGCATTGACTTATACATTACTAGCGATTGACTGTTGTTATATTGGTGAACCAATCAAAGTACTAAGTAAACATTTGATTGGCAGCTTCTTAATTAATTTCCGTGATAATCAAATTTTAGAAATCGGGTGTAAGTATCCAACCAAGACTTTATCGTAATTCTCCGTAATAGAAAAAAAAAAATTAAACCCGGAGGAAAAATAAGAAAAAGAATTTTTGAGCTTTAGGGGGACAAGTAAAATAAACAACGGTTTGTTTTATAATAATAATATTTATTTTTGTTTTTTTTTTATCTTCGACAATTATTCCTAGATAAACGTTCCACGTTTTTATTTTATTTTTTTTTTGTCTGCCGCTTGTTAGCTAATCTGACTCCTACTTGATTTATATTCTAATCTTAAACCTTCCTAAATAAATTTTTGTAGTAGTTTTGTTTCTAGTATTTCTTGCCCATAACTTTCAACGGACTCGCGGAGGTTGCATAAAAGCATCAAATACGCTATAATCTCTATTGTACCTACCTGTTCACCCGAGGAAGCTTACTGACAAAATCAGACGGGCAATGAGAGGTTTTTCTTTTGAGTATTTAAAAAAAAAACATAGTTTCCAAGAACCCTGAAGATGGCGTTGAACTGACTACGTTACTAGGTGCCAAAGTCTGGAAAAATCGCTTGGAAAAAAAAAACATTGCATCACGTCATATACGCTCGTTGAGTGACAGTTTCGTTTGCTTTCGTTTTACGATCTCAAAATTACATCCAAGTGAATTAATAAAAAAATTATGTGACGTTCTGTTCCTTGCAGTAACTTACCAAGTTCAGCGCCATCTATCCAGCAACTAGGGAAGCGTTAAAAAAAAAGAAAAAGAAAATCCCTCATTCTCGTAATGTTAAGAACATTCACAGTCTAACCTCCGTCTTAATCTGTCAAAAAAAAATACCTCTAATTTCTCTACATTTTTGACAAGTTTTTGACATTATTGTCGCTGAGATGAGAATGCGACTAGATTTTGTTCGTTTTTAATTACAGGAATTGGCCTTCTGTATATTCGCTTTCTTAACAATTCCCCGCAAAGAGAGCTAGATTTTACAACCATAGATAGTGGGTTGGAAAAATCTTGCTCTTACATAGACAACCTTATCATTTTGAGACATGAAAGTGACCAGTGAGTGGCCTTTTGGCCTCTTATAGGACTTTCTGTTTAATTTTTCTTAGAGCAGTGGTGGCCCAGTGGTAACAGCCGCGACTTACGAGTTGTAGGTCGTAGGTTCGCACCCAGACAGGCGCTTTACTTAGTGTAAATTATTTCATCACCACTGCTCTCAAAACGGTGAAGGAAAACATCGTGAGGAAACCGGCATGTCCCAGAACCAAAAATTCGAAGACATGTGACATATACCGACCCGCACCGGGCCCGCGTCGTGGATTACAGCCCACTCCCTCTCACCGAGAGGAGGCCTGTGTCCCAGCAGTGGGAACATTATAGGCTGATTATGTATGTATATATTTTTTTTAAATATAATTTGGTTTTTATTTTTTACTGTGTTTAGTTTAGTTTGTGATCTTTCTGTACAAGTAGCATAAAATACTTTTTCTTTCTTTCTTTATCTTTACATCCAATCTTAGATTGTCAAAGCAATTACGAGGTTAACCATACCTATTGATGTCATATGAAATATAGGTATAGCCTAGACATCTCGGAATTGACTGCAGCAAGATTGCTATGAGAAAAATCGAATTTATATAACCCATGACCGAGTTTCATGAATAATGTTCGATCGCAATCTCGAATACCTATCAGATATTCCTTGAGGTAGCAGAGTCTCTTAATCGAACGTCAATCATGGTACATAACTCAATAATTCAACATTAGGTACTGACAGTTAATAAATACCTACTTTACTTAAAATAATAATAATAAATTTATATGCCATAAAAATACAGATGGGAACCTAGTTGATTTATTATAAGATACTGTACATTGAATACATCTGGTTCTATATTGAAATCTGTACTCAAGTATTATAACCCTGCCTCTTAAACTAGGTAAACTTGTATCTTAAGAGACAGTGAACAGCCACGAGAGTCTTAAACATAGTTAACTAACAAGTTGATGACAAAAATAGATGTGTGTCTATGCTTTACAATTAAATCTATATTTCACGGAAACAGAAAAAAAAAGAAAACTAATAAAAACTAATCATAATAATAAAAGCTAGCTTAATTAATTATAATGACTTTTAATGATAAAGTTGATGATCAATGTGCAGTTTATTTGCTGTGAACATCATCTGCCTAGCCTTTTCCCAACTATGTTGGGGTCGGCTTCCAGTCTAACCTTCCAGTATTTTACATGGAGCGACTGCCTATCTGACCTTCACAACCCAGTTACTGGGTAATACGATACCCCTTGGTAAGACTGGTTGTCAGACTTTCGGGCTTCTGACTACCCGTAACGACTGTCAAAGATACACGAATGACAGCCGGGACCAACGGCTTAACGTGCTTTCCGAGGCACGGAGAGGTCTCGGTATGTAAAGATGGTCACCCATCCACAGACCAACCGCGGCAAGCGTAGCTTAACCTGATCGATCGACCTGTGCGGCTGTTATTATTTAGCCAGCCCCTCTTTTAGTTTATTTGCTGTGAACATTATCTATCAATTAAAGTACAAATGCTAAAGTCAAGAGACTTCAATTACCTAATAAAGTTTTGACTTAAAGATGACATGACCAGTCCTGGTACGTGGATATAAAATAATAAAGTATGTAATTTTTATACCCACAAATGATTAAAATAATACTGATATAAATAATATGATAATTTAAACGTTGCTTTACAGGTGATAAAAAATAGCACAGCATAAAAACCTTGAAATAAGTAGATAATCTTCTTTTGTACATTTTAGTTTTTTGGGCCGTCGGGTAAAAATGGAAACCAATTCTGGGCGAAAGAATGGGATTTATACAAAACTTATAAAAGTAAACAGGCTATAATCCTAAAGATAAAACCTCGTGACGTCTATCTTCGAACTTAGGAAGCACTTATCCCATTACCTAAATCTTTTACGTATCTAAATCCAATTACAACACTTAGAGCCGCCACGTGTCTAGCAAACGCAAATAATTGGGCAAAGACCAACATTCACGCAGTATGAACCAACCCTCATCAATCAATTGTCAACTCTATGTACGGGAATACAGAGTGAAAAATGTTTTGTGCTCAGGTAGCGACTGATTGGTATCAGGAATACGTTAGACTCAATTATATGGTGGTTGGTTTGGGGATAAAAATAACACGTTCTTTTTATATTGCTCTGTGAGTACAAAAATGTTATACCTAGAGTTCTTTTTAGGGTTCCGTACCAAAATGGTAAAAAGGAACTCATATTTGCTTGTTGTTTGGTGGATTACAGACAGATGGTAAGTGGTTACCGCCGCCGCTGCTTGTAGACTTCTAGAATACCAGAAGCGTCGCAGGTGATTTGCAAAAGACAAATCTGAGCCATTTCGTTATGTCTACCTACGTCCATATCATCATTAATAGTCTGTGTGGTGCCGGACCTAAACAATAGCATCACCCCATACTTCCCGTGGGTGTCGTAAAAGGCGACTAAGGGAGACCGGAGAATGGGCAGCAGCGTTCTCTATGCATTACACCATCAAACCATACTGCGATCGCCAACCCGCCTGCCAAGCGTGGCGATTATGGCAAACGCCCCCTAAAATTGGGGGAGGCCTATGTCCAGCAGTGGACGTCTTTCGGCTGAAATGATGATGATGATAATGATGACGTCCATATACCTTTTTTTTGTTTGGCCTATACGGTCCAACTGCTGGGCAAAGATCTCCTCCAAGTCATTCCAGGAAGTGTTTTCCCGCGCCTCCTCAAACCAGCCCGCGCGGTACGCGTCCAGGCCATCTCGCACCCGCTTTCTGGGCCGACTTAGGTGGCGCCATGTACCTTTAAAAAATAATTTCCATTCAGTTTTTTTTTACTCAGTAATGATCTCACATTGAAAAAAGGTCTTTTATCATAAACGTGCATCGATGTTTTTAGGGTCCCTTATAAAAAGGGTGCCAACGGGACCCTATTACGGCTCCCACTGTCCACCCGTCAAGCGTCTTCAACCACAGGGCTGCATGTTTTGAACCGTAATAGGTGGATAAATAATAAAAATTAAAATTGAGTTCATGTAGTGTTAAATATATGGTGGTACGGAACCCTTCGTGTGCGAGTCCGACTCGCACTTGCCCACTTTTTTTTCTATTTTCTACTTATAAATAACCAGGAATTCCTAATAATACGTAACCCACTTTGTAATTATCTTACATGTTTTAATATTAAAAAGAACGAAGTTGTCGCATTGAGAAAAACCGGTCAAGTGCGAGTCGGACTCACGTACCGAGGGCTCCTTTAATTTTTTTTTTCTAAAGTAACTACAAATTTACGGTTTTCGGATTTTTTCCTTTATTAGTGCTACATGACATTGCATCTTGCCCAATTTCATGATTCTAGGTCAACGGAAAGTATATGGGTTTTGCTTACGAAACTTCTATGTCAACGCAATCAAGAGATACTGGCAAACGCCAGTATCTCTTGATTGCGTTGACATAGAAGTTTGACATTTTCACTGCTTCAAGGGATAACAGCCCTGAGTTTTTGATATTAATTTCAACTTGATAACTCCACGCGTTCCTGTGAAAAAGGGTCTTGATAGACGGACAGAGAGACAGACAACGAAGTGATCTTATAAGGGTTCCGTTTTTTTCTTTTGAAGTACGGAACCTTAAAAATAACATATTCATTTGTTTTCAAGTGTGACCTTTTTAAGGGTATTTGGGGAACCCTTACCCTAATATTCCCCTATGGAAATGAAAGGCTAACAAATAGCTTTTGACATGGAAAGGTTGAAGTAGCAAGAAAACATCCAGTGAAAACATGTGGGGTTAAGAAATATTCTGACGAGGCTGTTGAATTTGATGAGTGAGCTCAAAATTATATCATCATCATCATCATTTCAGCCGATAGACGTCCACTGCTGGACATAGGCCTCCCCCAATTTTGGGGGGGGTTTGCCATAATCACCACGCTTGGCAGGCCTGGGTTGGCGATCGCAGTATGGTATGATAGTGGAATCCATAGAGAACGCTGCTGCCCATTCTCCGGTAAGACCCTTAGTCGCCTTTTACGACACCCACGGGAAGTAAGGGGTGGTGCTATTCTTTAAGTCCGGCACCACACAGACAAGTCCGACACCACACAGACAAGTCCGGCACCACACAGACAAACAAATATAAATAAAACAAAGTCAAGTTACACCATAACTCAAGAACGGCTGGACTGATTTTTAGGATCTCTACTTTATACTAACTATTAAAACATGGAAAAATACCCAAAATATAATAATCGTCTGCCTAGCCTTTTCCCAACTATGTTGGAGTCGGCTTCCAGTCTAACCGGATGAAGTTGAATGAAAGTATTTTACATGGAGCGACTGCCTATCTGACCTCCACAACCCAGTTACTGGGTAATACGATACCCCTTGGTTAGACTGGTTGTCAGACTTTCGGGCTTCTGACTACACGTAACGACTGTCAAAGATCCATGAATGACAGCCGGGACTAATGGCTTAACGTGCTTTCCAAAGCACGGAGGGGTCTCGGTATGTAAAGATGGTCACCCATCCACAGAGCAACCGCGGCAAACGTAGCTTAACCTGATCGATTGACCTGTGCGGCTGTTATTATTTAGCTACGATAATGAAGGTGATTAATTTACTCAAACATTCGTTTATATTGATTCCGAGGCAGCACGTATTTTGCCGGGACAACTTTTGGTTGGTTTGGATTACGTCAAGAACCAAGAGGAAAGGAAAATTTTAGTCAAGTTTAATTTAAATATTTCACAGGTAGGTTTAATTCAATCAATTTTAGCACAACCAAAGTCAGATGTGGCAAAAAGAATTGGCGAGTTAGTGTACCATATTGATTAAGATTCTCCTGTAATTTAAATTTAGAGCATTGTATCGTAGTAGTTTTGGGGTTGGTGTGTCCATTGGGATAAAAAACCCAATTAACCATAGAGATTTAAAAAAACTAGTTGGTTCATAAATTATATTATCGGTTATATGGAACGTTTTACTTACCTACCCATCGTTGACACTGATAAATTAATTAAAACATTGTTAAAAGACAATTAGTTTTTTTTTTTAATTACCGTGGAAGAAATACACTTCTTCATTTATGTATGAAATTCTGAAACTACCTCATCGTCATAACATAACTATGCTTTTTGGAAATCAAGGGAGCCCTTTAAGGGGCTTACATGACCTAAACGCAAAAAACGTAAGTTATAGAAACAATAAAAGTATATGATATACTACAGTAAACAAAATCAGAAAAATGTATGATATTCTTCAGGACATATGCTAGGTAGATAGTGTGTTGAAAACATAATACAACTAATTTGATATGATAGAATAAAATCATGAAGATAGAGATACCTCTAAAAACTTTCTTTTTATAATATAAACCATACTAATATACGTACCTACAATCATTATGATTTTTTGTCAGATCATTCTACAAGCAACATACTAAAGCACTACCTAGTGTTTTATTTTTTTAGTCCAAACAATAGATTTTTTGTAAATAGATAATCGCTTCATATTTTGCAATAAATTAACAGAGCTGTGTCATCGCGCTTCTCTTTCTATTCTATGCAATCCGACAAAGACCGCACTTTAGTTCATGTAGTCGCCTTAACCATCAGGGGGATGTGCATGTAACAGTAATTTGAATAAATAAAACCTCGAAAGCCCAGCTTCTAAATTCAAACGGGTCTTTCCACCATCTTGTCTTGTCATTAAGCTGGTTCACAGAGCTACGCTGCATTACTAACATACAATGAAGATTTTCTTTTATCTCACTCAAAAAGAAAATGCAACAACCAAGTTTAAAATGAAAACAGAAAATATACAGCCAGTTAATATAATAATGTCTTCAATAGAGCTTATTGTGTTGAAACAACAAAGCCGTTGGACATTATCTCCGTCTGCGGCACTTCGATACGGATCGCATTGTTGCAGCCGTGACGTAACAGAGACGCGCGAAAATGTTCCAATTTGATTTTAAACTTAGTCTCAAGTTGAATTTGCTGGTTTATTTTTGAGATCTATTAGTAGTAGTAGTTGAGTTGAATTGAGGGGCCCGTGGCTAAATAATAACAGCCGCAAAGGTCGATCGATCAGGTTAAGCTACGCTTGCCGCGGTTGGTCTGTGGATGGGTGACCATCTTTACATACCGTGACCCCTCCGTGCCTCGGAAAGCATGTTAAGCCGTTGGGCCCGGCTGTCATTCGTGAATCTTTGACAGTCGTTACGGGTAGTCAGAAGCCCGAAAGTCCGACAACCAGTCTTACCAAGGGGTATCGTATTGCCCAGGAAGTGGGTTGTGGAGGTCAGATAGGCAGTCGCGCCATGTAAAATACTGTTATTCAGCTGCATCCGGTTAGACTGGAAGCCGACCCCAACATAGTTGGGACAAGGCTAGGCAGATGATATTAGTAGTAGTACTTATTGGTTGGTCTAGTGGTCACAAGCGCTACTGCTGAGCCTGAGGTCCTGGGTTCGATTGCCGGAAAGTGTTATCGGGTTTTTCCATCTGGACTTTTTTAATAGCAGCCCGGAGTCTGGATTACAAGGGACTTAAACATAACATGCGGCAAAATGTGGGTGAACTATAGGCGCCTCTGCTTAACCTTTCGGGGAGTATAGTCACGAGCAAAAGTATGTATACACTTGGCTTTATTCAAAGGCGATTTTCTCCTTTATTTTTGAATGAAATTTTATATTATTAGGAACATAGTATTTTCGAACCAATAGGTTTACGTAAAGTGTCGTATTACAACGTTGCATTCGTTATTTCGTGTAAAAATCGCAATTGAAAGTTGCCAAGTGTTGACATATTAGTGCTCGTGACTGTACAAGTGTGATTATAATTAAATTTTCAGAAACTGCGGGGTAATTCCGTAACATACTAACAGAAGGAATGGCTTTCATTCAACTGTTATTATTTTGCCACGAGCCACTCTATAGCCACGAACCCTTTACATAAAAAAATATATTAAAATTATATGAACTTTTAATTTTCAACGAAAACGCCACTGCGCACATGCACCACCTATTAAATTTTATATTTACGAAACCACACAACAAACAACTGTAAATACTTAAAAAAACATTTAATTTAGATATCAATTACACAAACCGAGCAATATATTGTTAAATGTAGGAATATTGTATACCATATTTTCATTCTCATTAATGCTTCAGTAAATATATCACTACCTATCAAACGAATTCACGTTCTGAATAGTGTATGAAATATGTTTTAATTTTTAACAGGTTCACTGTCCACAGACCACATGATGGTCTGTAGAGAAACTTCCATATCAGTCCACAGACCGTATGTGGTATGTTCGCCCGTACAATTTCTAAGTCATCTGATACTGTGGACGTAAGGAGAAAGTCTCGTATTTAATGCGGACTTGGCTGGACACATCATAAGGATTATAAAAAGTGCTGGGACATAGGGAAAAAGTGGTTTTTTTTTTCTAAAGGGTACGAAATAAACATAACTGGACTTATGGACCATTCCCACTCTGGAGCCTGGACAGTGAACCTGAAGCACTTGTAGCTTCTGCCCGCGACTTCGTCCACATGAAAATTAAGGGGCTTACAGGACCTAAGCACAAAAAACGCAAGTTTTAGAAACAATAAAAGTATATGATCGACTACAGTAAATAAAATCAGAAAAATATATGATATTCTTCAGGATATATGCTAGGTAGATAGTTTGTTGAAAACAATACAGCAAATTTGACATGATAGACAAAAATCATGAAGATACCTCTAAAAACTTTCTTTTTACAATAAAAACCATAATACACATACAATCATTCTGATTTATTGTCAGATTTATTCTACAAGCAACATACTAGTGTTTTAATTTTTTCATCCAAATAATAGATTTTTTGTAATTAAATAATTGCTTCATATTTTTACCCGACTGCGCGACGCAAAGGAGTGGTAATGTGTTTATCAGCCTATGTATGTATGTATGTTTATATGTTCCTTTGAAGCACTATACAGACCAAACGCCTGGGCCGATTTTTATGATTCACACGTTAATCGATTCCTCTTAGTCCGGCGAGTGTCACTAAAGACATGACGTTAGTGAAAATTCAATATGGCGACTACTGGACGCCATATTAATTTTTTTTTTTTTTTTTCAAAACCTATCGAGTGGGGTATCAAAATAAAGGGTTTTAAAAGGTGATTACAAAAATATATACAACATATATACTTAAAAGCAATTCGAAGAGACAAATCGCAAAAAAACACCTACCAAGAACTAAATCGTCTGCGAAATCTTTCAAATTTGTAAAGTAAAAAGCTGGAAATAAAAAAAGTTATTTAAAAAAATCAAAAAACCTGACTGCTGTAAAAAACTTAAGTTAATAGAAACTGAAAAGCTAAAAACAAGCCCATTTTAAATTAAATAAAACTTGGAAGCAGGCGGGACCTGTACCATTTTTATTATATTTTCAAATTCAAATGGGTCCCGCCTGCTTCCAACTTTTATTTAATTTAAAATGGGCTTGTTTTTAGCTTTTCAGTTTCTTTTAAGTTTTTTACCGCAGTCGGGTTTTTTGCAATAAATTACCACCGTTGGGTCATCGCGCTTCTCTTTCTTTTCTATGCATTCCGACAGTGACCGCGCTTTAGGTCATGTAAGCCTCGACCCATTGACTTGCATCCCATCGCTCAGCCGTGCTACTACTTCGTTTTCGATTAGCGTTATTTCTGACTTTTTGTCCTTTTACGCGGCTCCTAAGGGTCGTAGAGAGATATTAAACACCTTTCTCAAGAATTCGGTTATCAATCGCAAAAAGAATTTTTAAAATCCGACTTGTAGTTCTGGAGATTACCCCCTACAAATAAACAAACAAATTTAACCTCTTTATAATATTAGTATAGATGTAGCTTTTAAGGCGCTTGCATAGTTAATGCAATACATAGTGTATGTATTAAACATTCTTGTAACAAAACCTAATAAACTAATGTTCACAAACGAGCAAACTATACTAAGACTCCACTCCTCATAAATCTATGTATAGTCTTACAATGTTTGCATTTACTGGCCATTTAGCATTAGCATTTTTATTAGGAAACATTTTATTCTTATGCCATTTTAAGTTACGAAATTTATATTGTTTTCTCTTGACGATATAGAAAATATTTACTAACATGATGTTCTTTTGTTTACAGGAAAAGGATCTGCCTAATTTACAGCAGCTCCTTTATTAGGGTAAGTTAAATCCTTTATTAGGGTAAGTTAAATAGCAAGTGCAAAATTGGGGGTTACTCTGTGGCGCAACGTTCGTACTCATTCGGAAAAACGAAGATTGTCCTTACCTTACCTTACCTGTATGGGAACCATTTTATGTATAGGCGTGTCCTTTACAGACTTTACTAAGGTTAAGAGGAGCAGATGTCTCAAAATCAACCAGTCGGACTTTGAGACATATTTTCCTCATCATCTAAGATACGATGGGGCCTTAGAAGGTGCAGAGGAGTATTGGAATATGTTTTTTTTTTATTCTTGGACCTTGATGAGGTCTTTTTTTTTTATCTGGTACAGGAACAGATGTGCCCCGAAAAGTAGGAGTCTGGTCAAAACGACTCCTTTTGGCGGTAAAAAGACACGCTTGTGTTTTGGTGGCGTTAAAAGAGACCAAATTGTCATCACCCCACTGGGAGACAAGCCTTAAGGTCAAATCTGTCCGCTCTACCATGGCCTCTCTCAAGAAACGAACTTCGGCCCCGCTGGCTTTTGCGCTGGGCAAGTATCTCTCTCTGGTCTAACGGGAAGTGGGGGTCAAAGTTTTTAAGCGAACTGCCGCGAGCGATAGCTAGGTCACAATTTATTTTTAAACACTATACGTATACGTAACATTTTGCTCCAAACATCAACATAGCTAAGCTATAGTAATTACATTTACTAACAACCTACTTAGTATGCCGTGTGTAAGGAAACATAGCATCCTCAACATGGCCGAAGCAATTTACCGAGGGATTCCTATTTCCTTCTTTTAGCCTCCTTGTCTCCTAACTGACAATGTGAGCAGGGTAAACAAACATTTCTTCACCGCACCTTTGAAGCACTTAAAATATTCTAAGTAGATGACATGGCATAAAAAAAAGGAACGCGGGCGGGTGCATCACGTTTTGCTTTCGGCACGGTAATATTATCTACTATCTGACCCGTCAGACGTTGTTCTGTTTTTGATTCGAAAAACACGTGGCTCCATCTATTATCATAATAACGTTATTGTTGTTTTCCTCGGGAACAGCACTTTTTTCCGGGATGAAAGGTACCCTATGTCCGTTTCTGTTCACCTGACAACGTATAGGTATGCAAAATTTTAGGATGATCGGTTCAGTGGTTTAGGCGCAAAAGGGTGGGTAACAAACAAACTTACTTTCGCATTTATAATAATAATTAAAAAATAAAAAGTTACTATTCTGTATTCATACATACGGTCGGAATGCGAGTCATACCTACGCGCCTTGAGTTCGGTATACATTCGGTAAACAGTCGCGAATGCTCCGCAGTAACGAACAGACGCCAGACGATGTGATGGTTTTGTCGTTTTTTGTTGATTTCATCTAAATCGGTTCAGCGGTATGCGTGAAGAGGTAACAGACAGACAGACAGACACTCTTTCGCATTTATAACTCTCAACAATTTTTTTTTTTTATAAAAAATAAGTAGGGTAGAATTGGGGGTTCTGGATCACTTCTTCCTCGCTCCGCTCGGAATGTGATCCAAAACCCCCAATTCTCCACACATATGATCCAGAACCCCCAATTTTCTACACATACACGAATCGGTCTACAATACAGTTGTAGATTGAATATTGTATTTCATTATACAGCGTCGAACTGATACAGTGAAACAATATCGCTTATAATCAGATTCCAAGCGAGGCAGAAGTGATCCAGAACCCCCAATTCTCCACACATACAAAATATGATCCAGAACCCCCAATGTTCTACACATAAACGAATCGGTCTACAATACAGTTGTAGATTGAATATTATATTTTATTCTAAAGCGTCGAACTGATACAGTGGAACAAGATCGCTTAAGGCAAGTTTAACGATTGATCACTGCTGCCATCAGTTTCTAACTAATAAAAATCTGTGTACTGTTTCAGACACTTATTAATATAATCTCTCCCTCTCACAGCATTCAAATAAAAACATCGAGGAAAATATATTGCATGTTGCATCCAAGGATCATCGTAAGTCTCCCAATCTTCGATAACACCTCCACATGAAAAACATGCTGCCTTATCATTTATACTATTTCCACAATAGAAGAATCCGGCATCAGCCATTTCCGTTACCACGGCTTTCTTTGAATCAGCTGTCGCCCAATAATGGTTGAATGAAAATAAGCGCACTTTATATCTATGGTATGTGTCATAACGAGGATTGTATTTATTTTGAGACATATTATATACGCTCGAGTTCTTGATATTGATGTTTATGAAAGTATAATGAAGTCACATAGGCGTTGCTAGCAACTTATAAACATGTAAATGTGGATGAGTTGGAGGGGTGGCTGGGGATGGGACGTTAAATTTAATAAATAAAATAGTAAAATGTTTAATGCAAAACTTTATTTTCAAAGCACCATTTATTTATACATAAAACATTTTTTAAAGCACATATTGAGTCATGATAAATACAACTATACATTTCATGAGAATGTTCATATTTTTTGTGCAAACTTAATAAACTAGGACAACCTTTATCTTCTAAATTATTTACATTATCATTATTTAGAATATCTTTTAACCATAACACTTTTTCAATACCTTTAGTGTAAACATATTTATCTCTTAAAATATCTGCAATCAAATTCCGATGATTTGAATAAGGCACAATTCCTTCACACCAGTATATATTTCTATTACGCTCAATCCAACTAACTTGGCGTCTTTCTGGTCTCGTCAAATTATAAAATGGAAATGGTGGTTTAATTAAAAACACTTGAATTTTTTTATTGTATAATACAGCGATTTCTTTTAAGATAAATTCATTTGCTTCTGTTTTAAAACCTTGAACATCTACAATGGCAGTCATGATAGCCTGCGCACTATGTTGCTCAAAGGTTTATATTCCAGAAGTCTATCGTTAATAATTAAGCAATATCCAGTCGTGTTATCTGGTATTGGTTCTAAGAATTCAATCTCAAGACGCACATCTACGGGACCTGTCTTTAAACTATCATTTTGTCTTGAACAGTCTATAATAAAGAGAGGCGCCTTCTCCTTGAAACTAGCTAAATCAAGTAAGGGGTCCGCAGGGCAGTTGTAATACGACTGACGAAATTTCACATACATTTCGTATAATATATTGTATTTGTTCTCGGCAAAATTTAAGCAAAGAGGCTCATACGGATAATACTGTGAATTCAAAAACAGCGTTATGTTTGTAACTCCACAGTGATCGAACAGAGAACTATCTTTGGTTTTATTATTTTTTCTATTAGTTTGTAAACAAAATATTAAATAGCGAGGTTTCTCTAATTGTGATGCAGTCTTAACTGACCAAGAATGTTTTGTGGTTTTAGGGAGTAACGGATACTCATATAAATCCCAATTTCTGAACGCCATTTGAATAGGTTTATCTCTTTCTAAATGTTTAAGGAGAGTCAACCGTTCGCGATCTGATACTTTTATATGCGGTACACGCCATTGCACTTTTTGTATATCTATTTGAAAATATGTAACGTCATCAGTTACTAAGATACTGTTTAAGTTAGAGTTACTCCTATTCAGTATAAGTTCATGTTTACAATTTATTACAATTTTGCTGTAATCTTCAGCAAATCCTAAAATCTTATTAAGGGGTACAATAGCACTAAAATATCCATCGTTTTTAAATCCGCCTATATTCCAACCCCACAAAGCAGCGACCTTATTATCTCCATCATTCATGGAAACGTATGATTTTATTGTCGAT
Source organism: Mesoligia furuncula (assembly GCA_916614155.1). Classification (NCBI taxonomy): domain Eukaryota; kingdom Metazoa; phylum Arthropoda; class Insecta; order Lepidoptera; family Noctuidae; genus Mesoligia; species Mesoligia furuncula. The sequence continues at coordinate 2,466,046 of OU744811.1, read as the reverse complement.
GTTATTCCAGAATTTTTAATACGATCTATTTCAATACCATTCATTTCGTATCTGATATCTTGAAACAAAAACATAATAGGGTTGTTACTGAACGTAATAGTTTTCTTAATTGCTTTTCCATCTTTGTCGAAGAACTTTGCTTGACCTTCGACATAAATTGAACTGCCTGACGGTAACACGTATATATCTTGCTGGTGTATGGGAATTCTGATTTCATCGTTTTCTCTAAAGCTGTTATTGTAGGGATTGTAAGAATGGACTTCGTAGCTTTCAATCGAAGTATCGAAGTGTGGTGATTCAGCAATTTGTAGCATATTCATAGTATAAAACCAAGAGCTTTAAGAAAATCTTTATTCGTTTTGGTCAATTTCTTAAGCTTTTTCTTACGTCTTTGCACCTTAGCGGTCGTATAAGAAATAGGACGCTTTATGTTGACGGTAGGGTTTTTATAAAACAAAATCATTGTGTTTTTCTTAAATGAAGTCGTAGTTGAATATTATGTTCTTCTCCAAAGTTAATACAGTAACCAAATTGATCGACAATCTTAACAAGTATAGATGGAATTATATTTTTGTTCACTGGAAAGTAAATAATGTTTTGTGGTAGGTATTTCTATGTACCGATGACCTGTATCAGTATTTGACACAAATTCGTGTATAATATGAGTTGGTAATCCGTTGGAATATGAACCATGCACTAGATCACATTCGATTCTGATCACAGGCGGAATGCTATCGTTAACGTACAGATTTGGTATAGAATTTAATACTGAAAAGTATAACAAACCACACTCATACTGATCGGATAAATGCAGAGGTGGTTGAAAGTATGAAACTAATTCTGATTTATTTCCGGAGATGGTGACCGTAATAGACATGCTTGTATACTGAACGTTCCTGGAACATCCTGCTTATTTTATTCCTTTACTACACCAAAAATTCTTTAAAAAATGTAAACATAGGTGTCCGCAATTGAAAGGATGGTCGCGTTGTATATTGTCATAATTATAGTGTACTTTAGCACCTAAGTATTTTATAAATTCCTTTGGCGGTTTAAGATTTCCATAACTATCAAAATATTCAATATAATCATTGTATTTTGCATAGGCTACCCAATGAGAACCTGGATTTTTAGAACTATCTAAATTAACAACTCCACACTCTTTTTTAAAAGGTTGTTTAGGGAGCTCATCTCTCATAAATACACCTCGAAAATAAGGAATATTATTTCCATACTTCAAAATGTCAAAGTTAGTTAAGGCTCGTTTGGGTAGCCGATATCTTAGTTTTTTTTATTCGATACAAAAATTCCAAGCCCGTCTTTATGCGGTTTAAGGTGTAAGCCTTTTCCAATGCAAAGAGCTTCCATTTTTTCATTGTGTCTCTTCGATTCAGCCAACAGCTTTTTAGCTATCTTGAATTCATTTATGGTTTTGGCAATACCAGCTGCACCGCCTGCTAACGCTCCCGCCGCTGATAATCCAGCAAAAATAGGAATCAAAGGTAATACACCACCAGTTTTTGGTATAGGAATAACCCGAGGAAGTTTAATGGATGAATCATCAGCTAATTCTCTGGCTGCAGCCATAGCTAATTCTATTGCCACTTTTTTGCATTTTGGTTTTAATTTTTTCATGTGTCTTTTCGTTTTACTAATAACATTTTTGAATTTATTTTTTAACCCTTTTCCCGATGTAACTTTCCGAGAGCACTTTATGCTGCTTTTTTTCAGGCCAGAGCCAGTTTTAATTTTTGTAGACATTGCCTTGCTTACTAATCGTGCCATGATTTTTTCACATACACTTGCGTCCGAGGCAACTGCTCGCTCTTTTGCCATTTTTAACAAAATTAAATCAGCTTTGTGTCGATCCTTTAAGTTTGATGATTTATGATAGGCAATATCGTGTTCTTTGCAATATTCGTCTAATTTATTAATACCTTTATCACCACGTGAAAGTCTTTTAATTAATTTTGTGCCAGGACCACAATAATTGTATCCTGGTAAGTGTAATTCAACTGGTAAATTGTTTATAAGCCAATTGAGAAGACTACTCTCTCCAATACACATCATAAGACTAATGAATCTGAACCGAGCGCTATAATAAATACTTAAAAGCTTCATCAATGACTTTGTTGTTGAGTTAATGTTATTTTTATTTAAAATAATATATTCGATTTATCAATCCAACTGTTTTCAGCAGAAGACAAACCTAACCATTTTACTAAAACCCTGTTTCCTTTTCTTCTAAGAACTTTCTCGACTAAATATACATTGTGATGTTTTGTCTTTTGAAGCTCTTGCACATAAAATGCTCCTAAAATAGGTTGACCTCTGATTGTATCTTCAATTAAGTAGGTGATAGGAGTTGTATTTTGTATTTTTCTAATTTTAAATATTTCCGATGACCAGTTGGGGGTATACCCTTTTTCAAATGTTCCTTTGTACTTACTGATACGTACATAATCACCTACTTTAAACTTGCTTCTTTTATTATAATTTTTTACCAACCGTACGTATCTTTCTAATATTCGTTTTTTATTAATGTTATCCACGTTAGAGGGGATTTCATCAATCGTCCGATGGTAAGTGTGATTGTATTTATAAATAACATCATCAAGGGTATTATCTACCCAATTATAGTTGCCTTTTAAACTAAATTCCTTATAAAGTTTAGATTTCAATGTTCTGATAAATCGTTCAACTATTGAAGCCTTTTTTGTTGAGAAGGTTGAATAGTGGTTAATTTGATTAGATTTCATAAGCTTTTGGAATTTATTATTATAAAATTCTGCTCCATTATCCGTTTGCACATTTTTAGGAACACGTCCTATAGTCAACAAAATTTTGAAAGAGTTACATACATCATCTTTGGTTTTACTTTTCAGAGGAAAGGCCCAAGCATATTTCGAAAATGTGTCAATAACAGCAAGAATAAATCTGTAATTTTTATTTTCTTTTGAAATTGATTGCATATCAATTAAATCTGCTTGCCACAGGTCGTCTATATCTTTCATAATAACATGTCTTCGCGGAAAGTTCACCCTCGCATTTTTATGAATTTCGTTTACCACGTCGGCTTTGCTCATGTTCAGAATTCAGTACATTTGTCTTGAATCTTTGTATAATACTGAATGTAAAGCATATTATTACGACTATTTATTCTTAATTATGTCAGCTTCTTTTAATTCTTCAATTATCGATAAAATTTCATTGTCATGGTTGGTATTGCCAGCATCTCTTGAAGCAACTAATAGTTTCAATCTGTCAACTAATTCATTAGGGTCATCCCAATATACAAAGTCAGTGTTGTTTTTATATTTTTTTAGTGTTGGCAAGTTTCCTCCAAGTTTAGTGTGAGCAAGTTTATCATCATAGGAAAACAGTGGTTTGATTATTTCACGATATTTTATTCCTTTATCGCCTCTTATTTGCCCATTAGGATTAAAATCTCTCTTATGAGCATTTGTAAAATGTAGCATATCCTTATAGACAAGTTTATCTTTACTCGAAATTAATTTTAAATCAGGTTTTCTTCGAAGCAAAAGTTCTTTCAGGCCAGGGGTTAAATTATAGGCTTTGTCATCGACTTTAACTAAAATGTTATTATCATCATTTAAACTATCAATTTTAGAAAATGATACTACTGAATTACCCAACAATAAAGTTTTGTTTACACTTCTTATTCCAAATGGTATATTTACACCATCATAAATATCATGGATATCACGACCCTCTAATGAAATTTCTAAATCAATTGGTGATTCAATTTTATTACACTTTGTAGGTGTTTTGGCAGAATTTAGTTTTGGATCGTAGCAGTCTTCAAACTTTGTAGATGAGCTAGTATTGATTTCGTTCAAGTCAATGTCTTCAGAATTAGTGAGGGTTGTATTTTCTAAATGTTTTATTTTTTCCATGGACATATTCGAATCAATTATGGTTTTAAGTGGATCTGTGACAGGTTTTAGCATTTTGTCGAGTGACAAGTTCATTGAGTGTTCCTGGTTCTTCATTTGTTTTATTTTATTCTTTATAGAGTCTACAGACTTCACTAATTCTAATTTAATATTTTTCTCCATGTTGTAACAACTGTGTTCAGTTGAAGAACAAACAATACTAATCTTGTCTTTGTGTGTTATTTCCTTATATTTATATACCTTCAGTCAAATTTGAAAAAAATATCAAAATTCTGTCTGTACCTTCCATTATTTAATGGTGACTCTTTGTTAATAAGAAGAAATTGGTGCGGATTACTCCAAACAGTTTTACAAATATCTTTGAACTGATTCCATGATAGATCGGAGTTGACATGTTCTCCATAGATATGCTTTAAGTTTACATCATCTTGTTTAAATATTATAAGAAAGTTGGCGTTATCACGTAACAGCTGTTTTGGTATTTTTGAGTAGGTTTGCGATAAGTAAAAGCAATCAATTTGTTTATGTCTACCCATAGAGAAATAATTACGAATATTTATTTGTTTCTCACATGCAACATCATCAAATATAAATATAGAATTTGGTAAAGCTTCACTGGGAGATATGACTTCTTTATCGTCATTGAACTCGTTGAAGTTAATCTGAGGCACTCTTCTTAATACTTCACTTAAGAAACGATATTTTGGTTGGAAAGTAGTTTTCGAGTAAAGATAAAGATTTTGAAATTTAAGACCATTTTCATGCAACAATAAACTGATCATAACGTTTGTTTTGCCACAGTTGGAGGGTCCGCATATTATGCAGCGAATCGTATTAGGCAATAAAGCACTGTGTCTAATCTGCCGAACAGAGTCATTGAAATTGATATTATTTACGTTTAGGGATATGGGTTGTTTGATCAACTTCATCTTGCCTATTATTTATTTTCATTACTTACTATCCTTTATATATGAATATGCGAGCGCAGTATTCAAAGAGCAGGTTTGGACCTGTCCTTATTATGATTATCTGCATAAATGTATTTGTGACTAATAACTGAAAGGAGTACATATTGTCGGTAGGTCAAAGTAATTAAACATCACACTTCATTGCAGTAGCTGATCGAAGTAGGACCTTACGCCGTTGGTCGCGATTTAAATAATATTTTCAGTCTAAAGGTAAGTGTATGAATAATAACCAATCAAATAATAATAATAAATTAAATATTCGTTTAATGTTTAGGTCAGTAGGTCATCTTAAGAGCGTTTTTTATTTTTTTTTAAATTACTTGGTTTTGTTTTTTTCAGAATCATGTCTCGAGCACCGTCACCATCCTACAGCCCCAGCATTTTGGACAGTGAAAATGTGGTTTCTGTAGAACAGGAACAATCCAGATTACGTGAGGTAATCTTTCTTTTTATATTTTATACGGGTAGATTTTTTTTCTCATGCTGTTATTATTTTTTACATGCAAATTTTGTTTTTTTCAGTGGAGCTCTGAGGTCCTCAATGGCAATCCTGTAATGAGCTCATTTTTCTACTCCCAGGGCAACTATGAACCATATTTCGGAGGTTTAAATCAGAATGCTAATATTGAAAAGCTGCTCAATGAAAACGATCAAGCTCCAACCACTAAACATTCTTCAAAAAAGAGAAAATGTACAATAAAATCATCATCAACATCATACATTGCTCGCCGAGGGGAAAGCAGTAACGGAGGTCATCTAATTAAATTAGAAGTGCATAAAATTAAAAACTCTAAGAATGAAAATGATTATAGAGATAGTGACAGTGCATGTGTAAGTGTACAATATGTGGTGCGTGAAACTTATGACGAAGTGATGGAAGCAGCAGAGACACTTATTAAAAAAATTGGGAAGAAGTTGAGTGAGCCGGAGCAGTTTTAGGTAATTTTTGTATACTTAGTTAATAATAAATAGTCGTAGTTTGTACTGTCAAAAATGTATAGGTTCTAGATTTAATAAGTCAATAATAATAATTATATTTTATTACTTATTGTTTATAACTGTTTCAAGATTTGATTTTATTATTTTATACGTATATATGTATGGTCGACTGTAAAAATATTCTAAAAATAATTATGATGTAAAACAATCACAAGATTACGTTTCTGTAAATAAATATTATGACTATCAACTATTCTGGAGTTTTTTTTACTATTTAGTTTAAATACGAAGTAGGTATAGAATATCACATTTAAACACATTTATTTGATTACAAATGATTCATTTTATATAATACTAGCTGCGCACCGCGCGGTTTCACCCGCATAAGTTTTGATCCCGTGGGAATATCGGAATAAAAAGTAGCCTACATGTTAATTCAGAGTGTCAGCTACCTCCGTACCAAATTTTATCAAAATAATTATTAAACAAGTTACAAACATATAAACACACACACACACACACGCCCCGTCACACACTCACAAACTTTCGCTTTTAGAATATTAGTGTGATTTCAATACATTTTACTTTATTCATTTTTGCTTAAATAGACACCTTAAATTAATGCATTGTAATCTTTTTAAGGCAACACTTAATTCAGATACTGTACTAGTTTATCGGTCCTCTGAAAATATTATCACATTATGATGATTGGTCTATTATCACTACTTCATAAAATAATAACTTTACTAAGGATTTCAGAGGAAAATTTGGAAATTTAATTGGGCTGAGAATTGAACTCAGACTCGGGTTATAGGTACTTCTTTAGACAAATGAGTAGGTACCTATATTTATTACAGAGGGACATAAAGTAAAAAATGAAACAAGATTGTCGTATCGTGAGATTTTATTGTTCAAGCAATAATATTTTATATTATAAACATAAAAGAAAGTAAAATATAAATATTAAAAATGAACAATATAATTAATAATAACATTTCTCAAATTAATAATATAATTAATAATAAAATTAGGTAGGTACATAGTCAAAATAACAGCTTAAAACATAGTACGATGATGACCCCAAGGCGCAGTACAATTATTATTTTTTTTAATTTGACGTTTGTCATCATTTCCATTAAGTACTAATTTATTAATTTTCTGTGTATACAACTTATGATTTTTGGATCGAATGACATACATAGTATCTCTGAGATTTATGTCATTATTCAAAGTATTTTTATATTTTTCAATTGTGAGTTTATTAGAAACAGACTTTTTAACTCCTTTAGCTTTTTTAATTGTATTGCTTAAACTATTTATACAGTATAATTTAGCCCTCAAACCAATAAACTCAGTAATGACATCTCCACTCATCTCATCCTTAAAATAGCCAGGTATTTGTTTATTCGCTTTCGGAATACCATAAATATTATTTTCTTCAAAGTTGCTAGTATCAAAATATTTTATATTTTGTTTCATGTCTTTATAAAAATCATCAGTATGTATTAAATACAAGAGACTATCAGTATCAGTATAACAAAGGTTTATGCCATCTTTATATATTTTCTTCATAACAGAATAGTGAAATTGATATAAATGACACTTTGCTAATTCCAGAATTGTAAAACCAATGTATATTGGTCGATCTAAAACAACTTTAGCAGGCTTTAATTGAATAGCAACAAGGTTCTCTGAAATAATAGCCATATTTTTAAAATTAGGGGCGCTCACATATTTTTCTGCCCCTTTTATTTTATTGGTCTTATTAAAGCAATCTTTCCACACATTAACTAATTTAACATCCACTTGTTTCCTTTTGTTTTCAATCGTTTTACCAAATATTGAATTATTTTGCTTTTTGAAAAAATCTCTTTCGAAATCTGAGTTAGCTTTTTGTCTGAGTACTGTATTAAGATTTATGTATGGTTCTAAGATATTTTTTTGGGTAAATGCTAGAATTTTGTGGATATTCAATAATATAAGACCATTCTTTAAACATTCTTGTAAGTGAAGAAAGTGGATGACATATCTATATTTATCATACAGATTAGCAATTAGTTTTGTGTTTTTGCTATCACATGGAATAGGAACGGATAATTTTTCTGGCGCAAATGGCAAATCAGAATGTCCGTCATGTATATCAGGAGGATAATGAATATCAACTTCAAGTATGTACCCTTCGTCACTATCAGCGGAAACGGATGCAATTTCAAATAAAGCCATTTCAGACTTTGTTAAAAATCTAAAATTTCCAGTGGGAAGTCTTTGTGTCATAGCATGACCATATAAATTTACACAATCTAAGTAAACTAAAAATGTGCTGGGTTCTTTTTCGTTGTAGTCTGACATATATTTATTATTAGCCTTTGCATATCGCAGCGAACATTGAGCAAGACCTCCTCTGATACCTTTTTCTAGCATTTGATATATTTCTATATCAGATATTAAATCTAATTCTACTTTAGTTAACAAGAGCATAGCGTCCCAGCTTAATGACGGTGATGAAACATAATGACAAGGGTCAAGTTCATAATGACATAAACTCATAGATCTGAATTTCTCAAATATGTCACACAATAGTAAGACATCACATTTCAAATATAAATCAGTATATTCGCCTAAATTCTTAATACCAAATTTAGCCCACACATTTAAAGCGTGATTGTAATCGTCAGTAGAAGCTGTAGCGGATGTGAGTTTATTATAAAAATTTGAACGTTCTGGTAACCGAGTTTCCGCATATCGTTCCCAGGAGTCTATATAATCATAGCAATACACACCTTTCCTAAGGCATAGTCGAAATAAATTTTCATCAGTGAAAAATGATTGTAAATGCTTTAAATCATTGGAGTCCAACGTCTTTACTAAGTTGTCTAAGCTCGAACTTAAGAAATTAAAAGAATCTATAAATTTTAATTGGGCTACTTTCTGAGAATTAAATGGGAAAAATTTTGTAAAAGAAATATATTTTTCCTTGGTTCTTGGAATTAAATTGATTCGACCGCAAACACTTGAAAGTTCTTTTATAAATAAATGACAGTCATATCCTGAAAGATTATGAAATATTATGGGAATAAATTTTACAGACTTATTATTTAAGTTGCATGAATTATGAGCTGGACCGCGATATTTACCTGTGAAATGATCGTGGTCATAAACGATTCGGTCATTATTAGAAAATTTTTCTTTACAAAAATGACATACTGTAGCAGTCTTAAATGAAAGTAACTCTTCATCATTCAACGGGGACATGTCTCTAGGCAAAGATAAAATGTCATATAAACTTTCTAAATCTTTAGCAATAGATTCTACAAATTTTTTCGAACAATTTGGGCCTCGATAAGATACTAAATTATTAAGTTCTGGATTAGTCTCGCAGCATATATAATAGGCGAAACAAGTTGCTTCATGAATTTGAATATTTTCGACATATTGACTTTTATTTTTATCTGAATATTCTCGAAGTAAGCTTTCAAAGTCTCCATAAATAACAATAGGAATTCTTTGAGTCCTTATATAATTAGAAAACCGCAGTTTGCTATTCTCTTCTGGGAGCACTGTTTGCATTCGTGCGCAATTATGATTATCTAATTTTGCCTCTGAATCAAAGTATATAAAACATTCATCACATAAGTGAATTTTAGATTTGTGTTTTGTTAGTTGATCATGAACTAGTCGCGCAAAATTTTTTATTAAACAGAAATGATTTTTGTCTCCTCTTTCAATCAATAATAAATTAACGTGGGTCAGTTTCCGTTGTAAAGTTTTGTATAATGGTCCAGTAACAGTGTTTTTTTTTTCTAAACCATAAACATTTACACTTATATGCGGATTTTCTTTTTCGAATTGTTTTATGTCATCAAATGTTGGTGGGAAAGATATACCATTTATATTTAATAATTGAGAGTAATGTGGATATGATGAAACTCTATTACTGTTATACCGTGCTGGATACATATGTGCTACAATACACCAGAGAAAGCAATGTCTATCTTTGTTGCAAATGTTAAGACATGACTTTGTTTTAAGAATTTTTATCGGTAAAGATATGTAACTGCCAGCTTTTAAGGGATTATACTTAACTATATTCATTTCCAAATGATTAATCGACTCTATAGCCCAACCAGACTCTGATAATTCAAATTCTGTGCACTTATACAGCATTATTTGGGTGCATTCTTCAAAAAATAATTTTATATTAGTATTCTGAACTATCACATAATACTTTGTATTGAAAGATTTCAAAGACAATTCTTCATTTTTAGGTAACTTGTACAATACAAAAAGCTCAAATTGAATCTTAATCGCTCGATGTTTTAGTCGCAATGTCTCAATAATCTTGTAAATCGTGCTAGAAATATTTGATAAAAATATCTCTGGTGATATGTTATCTGAACTTATTGGATCAACAAATCTGTAGCTAGCAATTCTATTTTTGAAAGCAGTAGCTATTATTTGCACATTATCAAATTCAGTATTCAACAAACAGTTTGATTTATGTATATTACTTTTCTTATGTGATGAATATTTTTGGACATAAACCTTACAATCTGGGCAAAATTTCATGTTTGGTTATATTGAATACAACAAAGTTAGCAATAATCCATAAATGTAAAAAATAGATTCACCGAAACAAATCTTTTATATATTTATTTTGTCATAAAGTTGTTTTAAGTTTTGACTTAAGTACTTCAAGGTCAAAATTACTGGTCTAGAATTTTTAACTATGTACTTCAAGATTAAGGTTCAAGGTCAGAATTACTGATCTGGATTTTTTAAGTATTTACTTAAAGGATAAGATTCAAGGCCATAATTACTGGTCTTTGATTTTAAGCTTTGAGATTCATTAATTCGAGTTTATTGGCTTTTGGTTTTTAGTTTTTTGGTTTTTGGTTTTTGGTTTACTGAAAGAAATCACACAAATTATGATTAAAAAAATATAAATAAGTAAGTACTTATGCAAGATTATATTTCATTACAATTATCTTAGGGAACAAAAATTAAAAAGAAAGATCAATTATTGTAGACTTCATGCATTATGTACTTACTCAAATTCAAAAAATATAGATTAGACTGATAAAGTGATCGTTAAAAATGTTTGTCTATAAAAAATGTAACAAACAAAATATTATAATAATCAAAAGAGCATTAAAAAAAAAAGGAAAACATTAACAAATATAGTTACCTATGCCATTATATTATAGGTTAAAGGTATAATTATCAAAAAGAGCAAAAAATATTAAGGGTCCTTTACAGTAGGACGCTTACCTAATTTTAAAATACGTTAGACTGATAGAGTATCGGTCGTATCTTCCGATACTCTTCTTTAGCAGCGGTCACAACTTTTGTGACTGCTTTCCATACCGGGCTGTTGTCATCAACAGCCGATTTGAAGGTAAATAGTGCCCGTTTCCAGCGGTCGGTGCTGAGCGCCTCCGCTTCCCGAGCGTTGTAAACACGCAGTTCCACGTAGTAGTTGCCCTGCCGGGTCGGATCCCGCTGGAGTGTGTAACCGGAACCGCTACGTCTTGACAAGAAGCTCCGCAGCGCAGCCGCTTGGATGGGTTCACCGTCAAGTTCTTGGTCGTTCTGAAATTAAAATCATTATCATTAGAAAATTAAAAAGAAAAAGCATGAAAGAACCTTCAAAAAAAGAATTTTGCAAATCAGCTTATAAATAACGGAGTTCTTAGGTAACACACATAAAATAGAATATTCAACCGAATTGATAACCTCCCCTTTTTTGAAGTCCGTTAAAAATATACTGACCCATAAGTTTTAAGTGACACATGAATCGTAAGTATTTAGAATATCTTAGTCAGTAGGTATGGGAACTAAGTAATATGTAAAAAAAAAAGGAAAAATAAAAAAAAATACAACCGAATTGATAACCTACTCCTTTTTCGAAGTAGTTTAAAAATGAAATTCGTTGTGAATTAAATAGGAAGAGTTCAAAAAGGACCTATGTTTATAAATAAAAAAACTTCAGTGTACCTCTGAATCCGATAGTTTCCTTTTTTTGGCCGATCTTGATGGCGTCGGCAAATCAACGTCCGACTCCGTGTCGGACCCAAAAAAGCTAGATTTTACCACCCGAGCACTGGCAATTTTCTTTAATGCAGGTTTATTTGTTTTGCCAGCAGTCTTTTTCCTCGCCTTCTTTTTCTCTACCGACGGTCCTGGCTGAGATGCTGGTATTTCACAATCAGAATCGAAGGGATTAGTTGACCTAAAATATTAAGAACATCATTATTAATTATTTTCACTCATAAGTTTAATTAACTATTATTCGATATAAAATCTAATAATTGTAGAGTTATACGTACATACTTGTTGTTTTATTGTTTGCAATAATATTGAAAAAGAAAGAAAAGTCACAAGTACCCGGGATGGGCGCTAATTAAAATGAAATTATTGAATGCAGTCATATTTATACATTACATTTTTAAAGCGGTGGTTACAGTAACTAATCGCGAGCAAAGTGAGAAAGCGATTTTGATATGTTTGCTGTAAATTATATTTACAGCACTGCTTAAATAAGGTCTATAATCATTTGTTCTTTATTAGACACTATGCACACAGTCTCCAAATTCCGTTTTCGGGCGGGTGGCGACGCGACGCCGCGGGTGGCCGCGGTAATTCGACGCCTTGCAGCTGTCGCTGCAATTTGTGACGAAATTTTTATAAGGTAAACGTATGTACCTACTCGCTAGTAAATTAAATATTAATATAAGACGTAATTTAACTTAAAATTGAATTTATTAATATAATCCATTATACATAGATCTTTAATTAACATCATAAAATCCTAATAAACAAACTAATCTGCATTCGCGATTTATTTGCCAAAAATGTGAACAAATATGAGTTTATGGAAAAATAACTTTAAATCCTACACAATAAAGTTCAGTTTAGACCCATCTTCAAATATTTAACTTTTATAACTTTTTCATTAGTGCTAGTCACTCTGAAATCAACTTAATTGTCATTATATTAAAGTTGATATTTGTGTAACTTGTATTAGGTAATATTAATTTGAATCATAACAAAAGTTTGAATAGACTTTATATAAAAACTTGTTTAAAAAACATACTTACACCCAAAGATCAAGCGATATTGTTCCACTGTACCAGTTCGACATCGTAGACTGAAATACAATATTCACCCCCTTACTAATAAAGGTTGTATAGCGTCTGTATAGTTACGCAGGGCTTTGTCTTCTTTTTTCGAAAGTCTAATTACTGACGACTGAAAGAGAGAAATCGGTGTGATTCGTGGTTAAACTTGCCTTAAGCGATATTGTTCCACTGTATCGGTTTGACGCTGTAGAATAAAATACAATATTCAATCTACAACTGTATTATAGACCGATTCGTGTATGTGCAGAAAATTGGGGGTTCTGGATCATATTTTGTGTGTGGAGAATTGGGGGTTCTGGATCATTTCTGCCTCGCTTGGAATCTGATTATAAGCGATATTGTTTCACTGTATCAGTTCGACGCTGTAGAATGAAATACAATATTCAATCTACAACTGTATTGTAGACCGATTCGTGTATGTGTAGAAAATTGGGGGTTCTGGATCATATGTGTGGAGAATTGGGGGTTCTGGATCACATTCCGAGCGGAGCGAGGAAGAAGTGATCCAGAACCCCCAATTCTACCCTACTAAAATATAATATTTATCTATACAATCACAAAACTAGAAAGAAGCTCAAGTAGGTTGATGAAATTAAAATACGGTAGAAAGGCAGCCCTATCGCGTGTTTACGTACCGCGCGGCTGTAGGTAAATATTTCTAAAACAGGGCCGAGTCATAATACTGTTTAGATAATATCACCGTGCTTTCGGAGTTTTAGTCATCGGTTGGCAATAATGATGGCCTACTTCATGCTAAATGGAATGGCCAGTGCATAGTCTAAAATAGTATTCATGAAGATGAGTAGGATTCTTTTACGTACTCGTATAAACCTCCGAGTAATTTTTGACATTGACACTATGGGAACATATTGTATGTGTTCAGTAAAATAACAATTTGCGAATAAGGGAATATGATTTATTGTGAACCACTAGATTTAATACTAAATTCCCTTAGATAAAATCAATTCTATTGACATTTGACGTTTGACGTTGTTTGTAGCATCGAGGTTGTCGGCATAGTATGACTCCAGGACTCCAGTCATTGCTGGTTCGCCTGTTGTGCAGATCAGATATGCACTCGATGAATGCGATGTCTTTTTTTTATTGCCGAATGGGCCCGCTCTTGACATCGATCACGCCTGATGGAAAGCGATGGACGAGGTCTATGATGGAACGAACGTGCCCAGAAAATGCCTAAGGCACTGGAACTCCTACGCATCGACGAAACACAGCAGGCTGCTTGACGCTGCACTCCAATGGGAGGATGGTCGCAAACCAGGCGGGCGATTGCCCCACCACCGGAAGGGAAGAATTTGGCGGTCAAATAAGGTGTTGGGTGTGAGTGTCCAGGATGTGCCGAGTGCTCGGTTCAGTTGAGTAACTGGCAGAAAACAGCCCTATACGAGAAGGCTTCTTTGTGCATCCCAAAAATGTGATGTCCCACAACACCACCCCAGCTTTTTAGGAGTTATGATAAACGTCAGCCTTTTAGTTTTATTTGATACGGATGAATATCAATGACCCTGCCGTCTGGCTATTTCTGGTATGAACACTGTTTCTGGCTATAAATTACAACCAAGACTCACAACGTCAACGCAACGTTAGAAACGCTAGAACGTTTCCAGTTTGCGCAGTCTTTGCTCCAGGATTGCCTAAGAGAGGCAGGTTTAAGGCACCAATATACGCCTTTATAGTCGAAAATCTACTTCTTCTTTTCGAGTCCATGGTTAATAAATGTATTTTGTTAAATGTGTTGGACCTATTAGGAAGCCACACAAATCGCATCAGTGGTGTTGTTCAAGGTTCTCAGAAATGTAGCTGTATATGCAACGTATCGGTCAGGAGCACCGCATTCGCACTTGGTACCGATGGGGTCTAGTCGATAGTATAACAAGGCTTAACAAATCTCATTATTCATACCAATTTGCTTTATTCACATTTTAACAGCTTCATAATAAGCGCAGTAATGGTTTCCAACAAAGTAAGGAAACGTTTACTTTTTCGCAGAAGACAGTAGTTACTTATTTAGTTCACGCTCTATTTTCCAATAACTCGAAATGGTTCCGTTTTGCAATAAATATTCGTTTACTCACAACAATTTATCACACGATAAATCTTTCATGAAAGTCCTATCATTGTATTTGGCAACTTCTATAGCCATCTGGCTAACGCGTTAACTTATATAATAATCAACGGGCTTTTACGAAAACGGACTCTTTATTTTATTGCTACCGAAATTTCCATGTTTTTTCTAGTGTAACATTTGGGATGTGAGCTCTATTTGAAGGAAGACAAAGTTTGAATTTACTTAAATGTAACGGCATGGGGCTGGACAGTCGTAATTTTTGGCCAATTTATCTTATTTTTGGCTAAATTTCTTCTGAATACTTTTAGAATAATATTATTTTACTGAACAACTTGGATTTTTAACTTAGCTAGCTTGGATTTTTAACTAAGCAAGCTACTCGTAGCTTAGTTAGTGACTAGTGATTGTTTATCATCATCATAAATGATGAATTCACCAATTTATTTCGGGTCGGCGCAACATGTCTTTTTATACAAGCTTTTATTTAGCTTGCGCTGTTCGTATGCAAGACGTATGTATATATGTAAGTTGTCCGTCAAAATTTGCAAACCATTTTTCGACCAATTGTTGGTATCCGATTGAGCTGAAATTTTGCATACACCTTTAGTTCTGGTAACAATACAATGTGCAATACTCAATATTGTAAGAATTTCAATATGGCCGCCGCTCCAAGATTACATATTTTTTCTCAACCCCCTTAATATGGGTATCAAATGAAAGGACTTGAAGAGTAGAAAACGATAAAGTTAATTACACCACACTAAAATCAATATGGCCGCCGCATCAAGATGGCGGATTATTAGAAAACGATACATTTAGTAACATCACACTAAATTCAATATGGCCGCCGCCCCAAGATGGCGGATTACATATTTTTCTCAACCCCCTTAATATGGGTATCAAATGAAAGGGCTTGAAGAGTAGAAAACGATAAAGTAAATAACATCACACTAAATTCAATATGACCGCCGCTCTAAGATGGCGGTTTACATTTTTTCAATCCCCCTATTATAGGTATCAAATGAAAGGGCTTGAAGAGTAGAAAATTATGAAGTAAATAACATCACACTAAAAGAAATATGGCCGCGCTCAAAGATGGCGAATTTCATTTTTTTTCAACCCCCTTAATATGGGTATCAAAATGAAAGGGCTCAAAGAGTAGAAAACGATAAATTTAGTAACATCACACTAAATTCAATATGACCGCCGCTCCAAGAAGACGAATTAAAAAAGTTTTACAAAACAAGCTGACCACCGTTCATAGCTAAAAAAGATGAAAAAAATGTTAATAAAGACTAAAAAGTAAAAAATAAAATGAAATTAAAAAAAGTTTTTAAAAACAAGCTTTTATTTCAATAAAAACGTAACCTAAAAAAGAAAGTATAACGCGAACTAAAAAGAATAAAATAAATTTAAGTGACACTGTCATTTTAAAATATATATTTTAAAAACTTTTTTTAATTTTTCATCCATATTTCTCTATTAGTTGTTATCTTGGTAGTCACCCCCTTTCTAACCATATCATCACTCACACAGTCCATCCATCGTTTCTTTGGTCTTCCCCTACTTTTATAGCCATCGACATCCATACTCAAATCATTTTCCTGATTCCTCAGTTACCGGTGCCACTTCCTCTTATGTACCATTTCTTAATCTATCCATCATTGGGTTTAAAGAGATAAAATGCTATGAGCAACAAAACATAAAGCGAAATAATTACAGTTGCACTGTAATTCCTAGCCTAGCAACATAAAACATACATTAATAATATTACAACTACCATATAACATAATAACCCTGGTATAGACGAAGGTCAAAATAATATCCTCTTAATTTAAACACAGAACCGCTAGAAAAACAAACGTTCGTTCGACTTCCTCGAATCTGCCACTAACCCAAACATACGTCAAAATTGCTGGGTTTACATTTCAATAATCAATAACTGTGCTGAAAATCATAAGAGTAACGATATAAACCGTTAATATTCTATAGAAAACCAGCCAATTAGAAACCAGATGTCCTTCCTTCATACCAGGATGGTATAAATCTTGAGGAATTTCTATAAACTCTAATATCGATATCAATCTAATTGGTAAGCGGTGCCAACCGATCTATATAATGGAGTCTTTGACCCAAATTTGCAAGCATCGGAAGATGTCTCCTATCAAGATTTGCATGTTGTGATCAATCGTACAAATTGGTTTAATAATTGGAACGTCCAATTCAACCGTAAATCATTAGTACCTTCTATCAATATCAGCTGACTTTGAAGTCATTAGTATAGACGGATCCGCCAGGGGATGGAAATACTCATGAATATGGAATGAACCCGGAAAAACCGGGAAAACCCGGAATAAAAATCTGTCATACATTTCGTTTGGGTTCACCCTTTAGCAAGGGTACATCATGAATACAAACCAGTTTAACGGTAGGAGTTGGAATCAAATCAGAAATATTATCAAACATTGCAAAAATGACCTAAAACCTATGTACTATATGTAGGTACATTTTTGCAATCTTTTGATATTTCTGATTTGATTTTAACTGTTGTTAAAGGATGCCAATAATATCAAAACCAGCAGGTATTAGTCACTCGCGTATTCAATTTTATCTGCCTCTGCAAATATAATTTAATGTGGTGGTGCTGCCACCAATATATTCTGCACAGCGATTATAGCACTGACGGAACCGACCACTACCTTCCGTTCCAACAGTTTACAGAGAACACTGATATCCTCTAGTGGACATTTACTGCTTTCCAACAATGATTAATAGTCGCGCACGCAATATTTTGGGCAGAAATAATATGTTTACGGGTTTTGCCTCATCCTCCATGTTTTCAATTTATTGACAATTACAGCGGAAGTAAATCATCTGCTCAAAACAATATAAGAAAGATTCTAAAACTGTGCTGTGTAATTTTAACATTATTATTTACGATAACGCGGAACGATGTTTATTTCAACACTTGGGAAGTTTTAAAAACAATACAATAATGTATGAAAAGTAGACTAACTTAACTGTTTTTTATTTAAATATAATTATCTTATACTTATTATGAAATGAAAAAAATAGAGAAGTACGGAATAAAAATAAATGTTACGTCGATCCCAAAAAATTGGGACAGTGGCAAGAGAATGATGAGGATAACTTACAAAAAATGGTTTGGGTTTCAGTCAAGATTTAAAACGAAGATTTAGCAAGAAACTTTATTTATACAACATGACAAATCCAAATACATAAAATTCAAAGTCCTGACTGACTGATATATCAACGCACAGCCTAAACTGCTGGTCCTAAAGACATGAAATTTAGAGGGTGTGTTCTTTGTGAAGAGTATGTATCCATTAAGAAAGGGTTTTTCGAAATTCCACCCTTTTAAGGGTGAATGGGCAGAGGGTGAAATTTCATGCGGATGAAGTCGCGGGCAGAAGCTAGAGTGGTATAAAAGGCTGATGGATTATAAAGAACTAAATACAGTACCAATATTGTTGATTATTCTTGACGTAGCGTTGGAAAGCTTTCCAAAAAGTAGAACGATGACCTTGTGAAGGCCGAAGGAATCTGCTGGATGCAAGAAGCACAGAACCGGTCGATGTGGCAGTGCTTGGGGGAGGCCTATGTCCAGCAGTGGACGTTTTTTTTTAGCTTGAAACAAATGAATGAATAATGCGGTGATAAGATTCCAGTTCGTTGCCTACGGATGCGAATTCCAATTTCTTTTTTTACTCCCGTATCCATAAACATTGCCAGATTCCACAATATCACCCTACTAACGAAATAACATGGCGGTCAAAATAACACGGAATCCAAACGCTCTGTTATAAATAGTTTTGTTTGTACAGAATTACTCCATTGATTTTCTTTGCCCTAGGTATTGATTGATTCGAGGAAATAACATCAAACAAGGTACTTTGTAAGCTTCACGGTACAATCAATCTTGTTCATTTCAATTGCAAATTTTGATATCTTCTGGTAGCTTTTAGGAATACTTGGTTTTCAGAAACAGCTTTATTATCTGTATATCAATTCAAAATGGTTGCTTTACAGACATAACTACATATATGCGTATGCGGGAGTAAATAAAGATGTTATGATTGGTTGATACCAATCATATCTTTGGGTATACGATGATTGGATAGTCATCTGAAATTTGTAAAAGAGCTGACATAAATCTTTCATTAACGTACCCCTTATAAACATTGGTTAAAGTTAAAAAAATGAGGAAAGAAATAACGTCATTGTAACCAGATACATATATATTTTTGTTTTTGAGCTTGTCCTAACTAAGCAACATTTTTATCAGTAAGGGGAAACTGACATACTCTAATTACTCGTATGATCTTCTAAGATTGTTACTACTTTTATTTTTCTATATTTAAATGAATACATATATGCTTAAAATATCAACAAAAAGATATATGTAGTTAGGAGCACGGTCTGTACCTAAAACGGGGTTACTTTGATCAATATTGAACTTTCAAGGTCCATATCTTTTAAATCTCTGGTTGTAAAAAAATATATAATCGGTCTAATAATCGGTTTTGTTTAAACTCGCGATTTCTGTAATAATAAATGAAAAAACATGGCTAGATTTTGAGAAAAAAAAATAAAAACTGTCTGATTAAAGTTATACGTAGAATGGGGTTACTTTGATAAGTTTGGAATTACGCAATAAAATGGCAATTTTATTGCGTAGTTGCAAAGTTACCCCAATTATAATGCCAATACAATTTTTAAAATCAAAATCTGCCAACGGGAAAAATAATTATTGACATGTTGTCTTTGATCTAATAAAAGTTAAATTAAAACTAAAAAAGAATGCTTAAAGTTCCTTCCATTTTTTGACTTAGCGCTTCTTCTATTCGCGGTTGTGAATAATTTTCGTATTCACGGGACCTTAGTTTCATTTCATATATTCGCGATATCATCCGATCAATCTCACACCATATACCTTATCAATGACACCCCGCATTAAAAAAACTCAAGTTATTGCATTAATTTTGACTTTAGAAAAACAATAATCACTGTATTGGTTAACCGATAATAGGCCACATAATGGAGTTTGCCTAGAAATTTTATTATACCATCAGAATGATTAAGTTCACATGAAGTTTTGCAGCACAATTATGTAGCTATAAATAGAGAAGAACAATATAATTACATATTTCAATATAAATGGTTGGTGAATTCCCAGCGTGCCTTCAAGAAAGGATTCAACAGTTCTTCAATTTTGCTAACATAGAAAAAAAAAACGAACAAATTGCGTTTCGTTTTAAGAAATTCGCGATTTTATATGAAATGGAAGTGTTGATCAAAGTCATCCCGCTATTCAAAGTAACCCCTGTTTACGGTATTCTATTAGTAAGACACCTCAATCACAACACACATCCATGTCTACCTGTCAAGATATCAATCGTATACCTCTCCATTCGTTGTGTTTATCCATGACCGAATTTTTCCATTATTTTGCCAATGTCGATACAATCTGGGAGCCTTCTTTCACACCCGGATTGGCCTTCACATCGCACGTATACATCCCACTTTATTTCGATGTATCTTTATGTGTAGGATAGGATACATGTACACCTACAGACGTTTAGAGTGCTCGACACGTGCCCACTCCGTAAATCATCATAAATAAAGATCCGTCATAACATTAGGTCGTAAACGCCTACTGGTAAATGGCCATGCTTAAACATGGGTTGGGCAGTGACTGTAGCAATGAAGGTAATGGCAGAAATTACCCTGACTACACTTGGCAGATATTTTACGAAAGCAGCCGATAAACTTGAAGTTATTCCTATTATTATCTCGAATGCTTTTTATGAGTATCATCCTCCTCCTGCTCCTTGCACCTCAGTCATTATGGCTTTAATGATCATGTGTTTGCCGTCTGTAGTACCTTGTACATCGCCATCTATACCTACTAGTTATTGGTTCGAATATGTCTAGATGTCTACCTGTCAAAATTGATTTAAATCGAAACCTACTTTACTTAATCTACTATTAAACATAAATCGAAGTTGCCATAGAAGTATTTTGTAATCTTTCAACTATCTATTTTTAGTCGCCCTCTCGTTTCATACCACTATTTCCTAAACACGTAAATCTCTATCATAAAGTGTAACGTTTGAACTATCTTTTATATCGTTTATACCGAGATCGAGGAGTCTTACGCAATTTTATGGGTGATTCACATTACTACGAAGGACTGGTTTCTAAGTATCCGTATGATTTATGTAAGTACAAGAGATTACATTCTTGTGATTTACAACCTGTATGTTGAGTGGCTGAATTTTGTTTCTTATAAAAATGTATTTACTACCAAGTTATACAAGCGGATTCTTATATGTATATTACAAATTGAAAACCAATTCTAGTTGTAATATATAAGAATCCGCTACCAACTGAACAACACAACTGAACTGAACTCGAAACTCAAAACGAACTCAACTTGAAATGCAGCTACCAAACTGCATTTCAAGTTGAATTTCATCATAAACAAGATTGTTAGTAGCATTGCCGTCCACTGTCATATTTTGTATTATCGGAAAGAGAGAGAGAGAGAGAGAGAAAAATCTCTTTCTCTCTTTTCACGTCATCATCATCACTATCATTGGAAGCCTTGTTCACTGTTCCCTTTTGTGCCATACGTTTCCCATAAAATATCACATGAGACATAAAACTACACAGCTCTTTTTGAAAGAAATTCGTTGGCAATTCTCTAATTGATTTAGGTAACTTGTTGAATATTTTTATTGCCATCCGACTCGTGTTTTTGTGGCAAAATGCTGTTCCACTCCTAGGCATCGCTAATTTTGTAGGATCTCTAGACATTTTTCCCAACTTGTAAACATTTTCGCTATCTGCTTTACTGAACAGAGTAGGATGTTTTTTTACAAAAACTCCCATTTCCAAAATATATAAACATGCCAGCGTTAATAATTTATGCTCTTTTAAGATAGGTCTGCACGATTCTAATGGACCGATACCAAACACAGCTCTTAAGCACTTTTTTTGAACAATAAAGGCCGATTCACACATATCAGTGAAGCCACAGATCCGTCAAAGTGTTCGCTCAGTTCAGTTTCAGTGCTACAGTGCTGCGTCAGTGATTCAATTCATACATGTCAGTACTCAGTTCACGAAGCTTCAGTGAAAACATGTTCGTCGTCAAGTATCGAGATTATGGCGTTCAGTACTACGGAGCTAGCATGATAGCTATTGCTTTGGACGAAGAAGAAGAGCAGCATCAAAGAAAAAAGAGAAAATGGGTGCATGAAGCATGGCGATCAAGAGAGACAGAAGGAGAATTCATGACATTATACAAAGAATTGGTTAAAGATGAAAGGAAATATTTTGAATATTTTAAAATGTCAGAGAGCTGTTTCAATATTTTTGTTCATTTTGTTTTTGATGCCGCGGCGGCGTCCGTGATCCGACAAAAAATATCGTCGTCAACGAATACGTCCGTGATTGCCGGTGTCGGCACTGACACTGAGAGCACTGTGTCGTCACTGACACTGACAAGTGGGGATGCGTTCATAGAAACCGTATGAAAGAATATTTCGCACTGTGCCGGTACTGTGTCTGAACTGTGGCTTCACTGATATGTGTGAATCGGCCTTTAAGGCCCTGTCACTGTCAGTGGAATTACCCCATATTATTAATCCGTATCTTAACACAGATGAAACATATCCGTGATAAGCCATCAGGGCGGCACTTCGTCCTACAGTTTTCCTAAGATTTCTTAGTGCAAATGCAAAGCTATTCAACCTGTTACACACATTCTCAATGTGATTTTTCCAATTGCAATGTTTATCTATTAATATGCCTAAAAATTTTGTACAGTCAACTTCTTCAATTTTATTGCCACGACCAATAATGCTCAATGTTTGATTTGACATTTTGTAGTTACGAAAACAAATATATTTTGTTTTCGAGATGTTGACACTTAAATTATTTTGCTCAAACCATTCTAGTATGGTCTCTACGGCATCATTTATTCGCTCCTCATACGGGTCATTTTTACTTTCTTTACATATTACAAGTGAAATATCATCAGCAAATAAAACGCACTTATCCTTTATTGCTGCTGGCAAATCATTAATGTATAGAAGAAAGAGTAATGGCCCCAATATGCTACCTTGAGGCACACCATATGTGTTTATTCTATTCTGCGATTTGTACTGTGTAACTTCTCTGTCTTCATTCATTCCTAAAATTTCAACGCTTTGTTGCCTATTACTTAAATAATCTTTGAGCCAATTTAAAGCTTTCCCTCTTATTCCGTAATTCTCGCATTTTTTTAGCAGAATATTATGTTTAACAAAATCGAAAAAATATCGCCGTGACTGGTTTTTTCTTATCAATGTTCTCAGTAATTAATTTGATAAGTTGAAAACAAGCTAATGAAGTTGATTTTCCTCTTTGAAACCCATTTTGTTCTGGTCTTATTATTCTGTGTTTATCTAAAAATGAGACAATCCTGTTACACATTGCTTTTTCATATATTTTTGCAATGACCGGTATTAAGGTAACGGGACGGTAATTATTTATATCAAGTTTACTATTTTTTTTAAATAAAGGCTTTACTAAAGAGAACTTTAGTTTGTCCGGATACTTTTCTTCAATGAAACTTACGTTAATCAAATGGGCTAATATAGGTGAAAGTATATCAGCACATGATTTTATAATTTGAGTCGAAATACTGTCATACCCCACAGCGTTAGTAATATTTAATGATGAAATGATTCTACTAACTTCATTAGGCGTGCAAGGTTCGATATATAAACTATTTCCTATGTTATTAATATTAGTCATGAGATTATTTTTATTATTAGTTATGTCAATGTTTGTGGAGTCAATAAAGTGATCATTGAAAGCTTCTGCAATTTTTTCAGGATTATCTATCAAAATGTCGTTTTGTTCAACCGCTTCGATAAGTTCTGGACCTCTATATTTAGTTTTATTTTTAATTAATTTCCAAGTCGCGCTACACTTGTTTTTAGCTTTCATAATATATTTGTTAGAAGCTTGCTTTTTGAACACATTTATACACCTTTTTAATAGTTTCGTATATTTACCATATTTTAATTTATTTTCCCTGGACTTATTTTTATGATACTTCGATTTTAAGTACCTTTTAGAAAGGCATGATTTTTTAATACCTTTCGTTATCCATTTCAAAGAAGGTGAATGGCAATTGACTTTAATTTTTTGTAAAGGAAAATGCTAGTAAACAGCAAAGCAAATAAAGTTATTATACCTGTTCAGAACTATGAAATGAAATTAATCTTTCACTATTACCTACAGTTTTGGAAATCTGGAAAAATATGTGATATTTTTCTCTTTCAAAAACTATATTTTTCTTTTAAAAATTCGGAAATCATCGGAGCGAGAACATAAACAAAAGAATGATGTATATTGTATGGTGTTCTTCGATCGGATTTACAACATCATTTTTATCGTAAACATAAACAGCGGAAGATTAGACAAGGAATCCGGGTGTTTTTGTTTGATTCAGTTTTGTAATTCAAGCAAAGATTATTTTAAAAATAGGTTTAACATAAAGTGTGTCTGTTCTTTTTAAAAATGTGTCTTGGGTGCTGCTTACAGCTTAGGTACTATAACATGGAACCAGAAGGCTTAGCCAAGTGGCAATTAATTTCAAACCGTTTCTTCCCGTTGCAGTGTAGAACTGATTTACATCCGTCACCTCCCACTTCAGCTCCAGTTGTAAACCAGCGTCAGGTACTAGTTGTCTGGCATTTGCCGAACTGGGCCTTTTTGACGCAGCCGTGAGGCACCCTTTTCTGCTAATTTCTAAATTGGCACATTATTTGTTTTTTTTTTAATGTGATGTATATTATATTGTGTGACTTTCAGTGTGCGCTAAATAAATGTATTTTCTTCTTCTCTTCTTCTATTTCTACAGCACTTTTCATCGAGATATTTACATTGACAAGATTTTCATAACAGTCCCGTATATTTCGTTTTCTTTGTAGTGGTACACATTACACAAGCACATTGAAATATTGCATAACCTCGTAATCTTTGTTATTTTTCTTTTTTTGACTTGTCAGCTGTCACTGTCACATAAAAAAACTCGCAAATCTAGTCATTCATATATTATCCTAGTTTCTTCTCATATTTAATTCGTGTTGTAATTAAGGAAGTGCCGAGGTAGGCAGAATTACAAGTCTTTGATAAAAAAACACTTTTATTAAATCTACCCCGTAACACTTCACCTTCATCGATATTGCTGATAGAATGTCACTTTGTCTGTTAGGGTAGTCACGAGAAATGTGAGTTTATAGACACAGACCTGGCAAGCAGAATCACAGTGCTACAAAATAGAATAGCATACTCTAGAGATGAGTTGTAGAAGAATAGCAAATAAATATTTGTAGCTCCAAGCCACAAAATTAAACAGCATGTAAGGATGTATAAGTCAAAGTCAAAACATTTATTTCAAGTAGGCACTTAAAAGGCACTTTTGAACGTCAAAAATTACGAAAAAATAGAATTGATTCTAGTCGCCCATTCCAAAAGGTAGTTTTCGTATGGAGAAGAATGGGCAAGAAACTGCACCGTTACTCTTTTAAAATGTTTTACATTATTTTGTATACATTAATTATATAATAATATGTGAAGACGATGCACCTAAAATAAAATAAAATTACTATTAAAAATGAAAACATGACATAAATTAATTATCTAATAAATACATGGTGCTCACATATTTACAAACATGTTAAAAATAAATAAACGTTTTCATTTAAATAAAAAATTACAAGTAATAAGTCAGGGTGTGAGTTTAAGTAATTACAGAATATAAATCAACGTCAAAAAAAAGAAGAAAGAATCAATTTTACTCTTTTAAAATGTTTTACATTATTTTGTATACATTAATTATATAATAATATGTGAAGACGATGCACCTAAAATAAAATAAAATTACTATTAAAAATGAAAACATGACATAAATTAATTATCTAATAAATACATGGTGCTCACATATTTACAAACATGGTAAAAATAAATAAACGATTTTCATTTAAATAAAAAATTACAAGTAATAAGTCAGGGTGTGAGTTTAAGTAATTACAGAATATAAATCAACGTCAAAAAAAAGAAGAAAGAATCAATTTTACAATTAAATTAGCAACCAGTTTGATTTTATTTTATTTTATTTTATTTATTTGGGAAAATAAACGGTTACACATTACAATATTACATAAAACATGATCTAAGAGTGAGTAAATGTATAACCCACTACATTTTCCACATATTATAAAGAAAAGTTATAAAACTAATGCGATGTGCGCTTACAATGTGATAGTTACAATAGAATTACATAAGTGTTAATGATAAAACTAAACACTAAACAGGCATGCAAAAAAAAAAATAAAAAAAGGTGAAAAAGAAATTATAAATACAGTCTAAGAGTTAAGAATGTTACGGAACAATATCCAAAATAGTGTCACGAACAAGGCCTCTGAATTTACTGGTCGGAAGAGCGAAGATGTCAATATTTTGAAATTGATTATTATATTGACTGGTAAGACGCCGTAGGGGTGCTCGTAAGCCTGCATTCGTACGACTAGAAGGTACTGCAAATAGGGGTCGTGCGCGCACCCCACGGCCTATGGTTGTTCTAGGTACCACGTAGCTAATCCTATTAGTGATATCCATACAATCACATTCGTTATTACACAGACCGAATAGAAACATTGTGTCTAAAATAATACGTCTGGCCTTAAGGTTATGTAACTTATACTTATTCAGAAGATCACCATAAGATACATAAGTACGAAAACAACGGAAATGCATGGCTTTCAAAAACTTACTTTGAACTTTTTCAATCGCATCTGAGTATTTATTATAGAAGGGATTCCATACCGCAACAGCGTATTCTAACTGGGACCTGATTAACGATTTGTAAAGATATAAATATGTATATGGCCGGACAAACTCTGTGGTTGATCTCATCACAAAACCGTACATACGGAAGGCATTATTTATAATTTTACCAATATGAATGTCAAGATGTAATTTATCATCCAATAGAACTCCAAGATCGCGCACTAGTGTTTCTCTTGTTAAAATCACATTATTTAAAGAGTAAGAATGTGTGATAATATTTTTGTTTTTAGTAAAACTTATACAGCAACATTTAGATATGCTAAGTTGTAGTTTATTAATTGAACAGTATGAGGAGAACCTATCTAGGTCTTCCTGTAACAGCAGACAATCGTGTAAACTTTTAACAGGCCTAAAAATTTTTAGATCGTCTGCGTATAGTAATAATTTTGAATTCTGAAAGCATGTATTGACGTCATTAATAAATATGATGAATAAAAGAGGTCCTAAAATGGAGCCCTGAGGCACTCCAGAGGTAACACTTAGGGTGTTGGAAATGAAACCGTTTATCACAACCCTCTGAGTCCTATTACAAACGTAAGAAGAGAACCATCTCAGAAGATCGCCACGTATACCATTAAAGGCAATCTTATGCAAGAGAAGCTGATGGTCAACCTTGTCAAAAGCTTTCCGGAAATCAGTATAAATAGTATCTACTTGAATACGAGAGTCCATGTTATTGAACAAGTAGTCCACAAAAGTAACCAGGTTGGTTGTAGTTGACCTTCTTTTGACGAATCCATGTTGTTGTTGAATGATAGTATTGTGCAGTAGAGGGTATACTTTATTATGAACTAGTCTCTCGAAAACCTTTGACAAGGTTGACAGTATTGATATAGGACGATAATTCGTGACATCATCCTTAGGTCCCGACTTGTAAATAGGGGTTATGTTTGCAAGTTTCCATGCTTGAGGAAAGCAGCCCTGAGAAATAGATTGATTAAATATAATTTGCAGGGGTATACACAGATTAACGGCTGTCTGTTTAAGGAAAATTACTGGTAGACCATCAGATCCTGGTCCTTTAGAGGGATCCAATGCATTGAGCGCACTAAGTACTTCATCAGTAGTAAACTGAATCTCATTTAACAGAGTGCAGCTTTCAGAGCAGTCGTCATACGTAGATGGAATATTAGTATAAGCGGATGGTTCATAAACCGAATTAAGGCGAGGTTTTCCCGGACCGATAGGCATAGAAAACACTACCTCAGCCCCCGCCAGTTGAACGCGGCGTATTTAACTACGATGCGCTGAGCGGGACCGCGCCACGTGACACGTTGTGACCGCGACTAACCTTTGTGCAAATAATGCGCGCCACGAAACAGACAAATACAGTAGATCAACTTTGATGTTATATTTTATTTTTAATGAATAAAATTTGTATGTAGGAACTTATCATCTACGCTTGATAAATTCTCATGACAGTTTCCGGTTAGTAAAAATTAGGTTAGTTTGGCAAAGAAACGCACTATGTAAAAAATCTAAGGTAAGTTTGTACCTATACTTAAAATACACATACCATCAGTAACATGTCGAAAAATCTCACAAATCAGACTTTTTTCAAAATAAAATTTATCGGGACGTGTCGCGGGACACCCGGATGGAACGACGTTCCTTTCACTATACATATACTATGCGTTTCAGATGAGAAGATATGTTCTGGACAACTTCACTCACAACTAGTCAATAATGTAGTGTTAGGAACAAAAACAACAAAATCGATTAAGCAAACTTTATTTTTATGTTATAAACAGAAGATTAAGAAAATGAAAATAATACACAATAAAAAATATAACTATCCGAAATGAGAACCTCCTCCTTTTTTGAAGTCGGTTATAAAACGTATTTAATAATTATTAAAATTAACTGTTTGTGACACAGGAGGACCTATCTAGGTCTTCCTGTAACAGCAGACAATCGTGTAAACTTTTAACAGGCCTAAAAATTTTTAGATCGTCTGCGTATAGTAATAATTTTGAATTCTGAAAGCATGTATTGACGTCATTAATAAATATGATGAATAAAAGAGGTCCTAAAATGGAGCCCTGAGGCACTCCAGAGGTAACACTTAGGGTGTTGGAAATGAAACCGTTTATCACAACCCTCTGAGTCCTATTACAAACGTAAGAAGAGAACCATCTCAGAAGATCGCCACGTATACCATTAAAGGCAATCTTATGCAAGAGAAGCTGATGGTCAACCTTGTCAAAAGCTTTCCGGAAATCAGTATAAATAGTATCTACTTGAATACGAGAGTCCATGTTATTGAACAAGTAGTCCACAAAAGTAACCAGGTTGGTTGTAGTTGACCTTCTTTTGACGAATCCATGTTGTTGTTGAATGATAGTATTGTGCAGTAGAGGGTATACTTTATTATGAACTAGTCTCTCGAAAACCTTTGACAAGGTTGACAGTATTGATATAGGACGATAATTCGTGACATCATCCTTAGGTCCCGACTTGTAAATAGGGGTTATGTTTGCAAGTTTCCATGCTTGAGGAAAGCAGCCCTGAGAAATAGATTGATTAAATATAATTTGCAGGGGTATACACAGATTAACGGCTGTCTGTTTAAGGAAAATTACTGGTAGACCATCAGATCCTGGTCCTTTAGAGGGATCCAATGCATTGAGCGCACTAAGTACTTCATCAGTAGTAAACTGAATCTCATTTAACAGAGTGCAGCTTTCAGAGCAGTCGTCATACGTAGATGGAATATTAGTATAAGCGGATGGTTCATAAACCGAATTAAGGCGAGGTTTTCCCGGACCGATAGGCATAGAAAACACTACCTCAGCCCCCGCCAGTTGAACGCGGCGTATTTAACTACGATGCGCTGAGCGGGACCGCGCCACGTGACACGTTGTGACCGCGACTAACCTTTGTGCAAATAATGCGCGCCACGAAACAGACAAATACAGTAGATCAACTTTGATGTTATATTTTATTTTTAATGAATAAAATTTGTATGTAGGAACTTATCATCTACGCTTGATAAATTCTCATGACAGTTTCCGGTTAGTAAAAATTAGGTTAGTTTGGCAAAGAAACGCACTATGTAAAAAATCTAAGGTAAGTTTGTACCTATACTTAAAATACACATACCATCAGTAACATGTCGAAAAATCTCACAAATCAGACTTTTTTCAAAATAAAATTTATCGGGACGTGTCGCGGGACACCCGGATGGAACGACGTTCCTTTCACTATACATATACTATGCGTTTCAGATGAGAAGATATGTTCTGGACAACTTCACTCACAACTAGTCAATAATGTAGTGTTAGGAACAAAAACAACAAAATCGATTAAGCAAACTTTATTTTTATGTTATAAACAGAAGATTAAGAAAATGAAAATAATACACAATAAAAAATATAACTATCCGAAATGAGAACCTCCTCCTTTTTTGAAGTCGGTTATAAAACGTATTTAATAATTATTAAAATTAACTGTTTGTGACACAGAAGTAGACGCCACATTCTCAAAATTCACTATTTGTGATACAGAAGTGGAAACAATACCAGGTGTTGCAATATTTTATTTGTTTTCTCGCATTTTTATTTTTCTTATATCCATTCCTCTAATATGTCGGGGATCTATGATTTCAGGCAATAGACACTGCATATAAAAATTAATAAGTTTTTCCCATTTTTTCTTCCCAAAATTTACTATCTTTCACTATCTTGATTACATGTACGGGTATTGTTTCACCTGACCATATACCAAACAAGCAATATTGCCTCCCGGTAACATGGAGTTGGCCCTGAAATTATATTGCATTAATTTTTCAGAGATCAGACTGTAAAAGTTCTTAAAATTACGAGAATTGCCCCTCTGGTGTGCAATCGACGTTTAAGAGATAGCTTACTATAATCACGTGTATTAATTTATTTTCGATTTTTTTTTACTCTGATATCATTTTAGTTTTTATACATCGTACTCGGTACTAGTACTGATCAACAAAGTTAACGTATGTATTTAGGCAATCGGTATAAAAACATTTAAGATTCATTTCTTCTCTACTTGTTAACATATAGTTTAGTAAGACTTACTTATTTGCTGTTTCAAATTCTGAATTATCGGCAGTTAAAAAGTTCTCTGAAATCTTGTCTCTATCTTGTACTAATTTCTGTTTGACTTACAGTACTTTGAGGTTCACTAATAGTGTTTAAGGTTGTTCAGTAACAGTGTTATAAACATTATGAGTCATGAATCGCAATCTATGTATATTCAATTTATAACTTAACACTATTATCTCCATGATTAAGATGGTGATGATGATTATATTCATGACAATCATGAGTACAATCAATATTACTTTTATAATTGTTAGTATGTAATGACTAAAGTTTTATGTTTTGAAGAAAGTAAGTACTTACGTATGACTATGGAAAGTAGTATCACGGTTATCTAGAGTCTGAACAACACCCCTGAGTATATTTTTTCTCATTGAAACGCTGCAAAATAAATGTTGACATTATAGTGGCATTTCAAATCGTTTAAATTATACATTTTACAAGTATATTTTATAATTGTTATATAAGTTTAGCAATATTTCGAACTTATTGAGCAAAGAAAATAATCATTTCAACGAATTTAATAACAAACCTACTGTACTTTTTTGTACAGTGTCGCGTCTAAACAATGGTCGTAACATTTTCGTGCTTTTCCGTCATTTATTTACACTAATAATAGTTATACAATATTATTGTATTTTTTTTTACAAGCTTTTATTTTTTATATTATAAAGAGATAAAATTGTAAGTTTTGTATGTATAGGGTAATCTCTGAAACTACTGATCCGAGTTAGAAAATTCTTTCACAAAAAATTTTTCAATAGGTAGTTACATTATTAAGGAGTGCTACACGCTATTTTTATTCTGATAAAGATGTATTTTCCATAGGAAATCATAATAAATGTAATTGAAGTCGGAAAAAAACTCGTCGCTCGGCCGCTTATATTGCTAACGCTGGCTAAACCATACGAGGAACTTCAAAATAATGTACTACAGAATTGTATATCTTGAAAATGCCCTCAAAAAAGTTCGCGGCGGTATATGTCTATATTATAAGAATAACTTACAGTAATCAATTTTATCTTTTTACAATCAATAAAATATAATGAGTGACTTTCGAAGCAATTTTGACATACATTGTATTAATCCTTATCTCATTAAATATGTTAGTAAAATTAAGCATTCAATTTAGATCAAAACTGCAGTTTACAGCATGTCATTAGAATGAATACTTTAGAAGATATCACAGTATTAAAATTACGCGCACAACAAAACAAAAAAAAAACAAAAGAACGGAAAAGTCTTCCTCAACAAAGTACGTATGCAAGTAATCTGATAAAATAAAACTACTAGACAAAATTGTAGTGCTACTATAGTATTGATAACAATGATATTTATTAGAATATCATTGATTGATAATGAGTTACTTACCATTTCTCGAGTTGATATTTTCGTAATGCCCGAGGTGTCAATTTCCTGTATGAACTTTTGTTCTTTGATAAATTCTTGCAAATATTCTTACAAATAATTATCATTTATCAATTTATTTTTCTCTCTGTCTTCGATATTTTCTGCCTCGTTTTTTTTATTAAAATTATACATAGGTACTTTTAATGAATTTCTTCGTAGGTTTTTCAGTTGCATTAAATGTAGGTATAGCATTCCTTTATTTCGGTTTTACCAATGATATTCTAAAATATCATTGGGTTTTACTATGTAATGTGCCTTTGATTTTCGTTGTGGACATTTTATTTCTTAGTTTAGTTTTCAAGTTGTTTACTGCTGTTTTGTTAGACATAGAGAAAAATTTATTCGCATACATACATGCATAACATGAAGCTAGGTATTTTAACTGGAGTTTTATCGTTTTAGACGAAATCTCCAGTAAATTATAATGAAAACTGTAGAAATTGGTACTTAAACAGAAAACAGGGATGTCATGGTGAAAACAGTAAATCTACAGTTAAAACAGTAGGGTTGGCAACACTGAGCGTAACGTTTCATATAATGGAAAGCGCAAACGCGGAAAAAAATTGGCGTGCGTCCGTCCTCGAAGACCTCTCGGCCGGCACTAAATAAACGGCCCGCTCGAAATCGAATAGCTCAATATCGTATGATTTTTGTTCTTACAAAAATAAATAGCCACTAATATAAAAATCTACCTTACCCAGCGCTAGAAAATATTAAAACCTATTTTTTGATACATTACTTAGATGGTCTCGTAATATAATTTTTTGCTAAGAAGTACATTTGAAAAATCGATTTAGTGTCATCTTTGCGATTTTTTTTTATCGAGTCAATTATTAGTAATTACGTTTCCATCTTTATACAGCGCTTGACCATATGTTCAATTTTGCTAAAATGATTTTTATTTTGCGGAATATTTACATTATTTAGATATACATAGCTCCAAAAAACTTAAAAATGGTACAACCTCGCCTTAAAAAAGTCTGAAAAAAGATTACAAATGTTTTCTGGGTCGCTAGTTGACTGGTTGTTATACGTCATAGTGGATGGAATGCCAGCAGATTTTTTTCTATTAGAAATGAACGTCCAAAAATGCTTAACATTGTTCCGAATACCATCTTCAACAGAATTAATATATTTTTTATAACAGTTGTTGCATTCATCTTGGAATCTAGACCTGTAAAGTGCGAACTGTTCGTAATCTGAAACATTATGATACATTTTCCATCTTACCCAGGCCTTGGCTTTATTTTTATAGATGTGTATAAGGGGTCTTGAGAACCACACTGGAAACTTAGAGGATCTGCAAGTGGTCAATGGTACATGTTTCTTAATAATACCAAAAATAATATTATAGAAAGTGTCTAGAGATAGGTCAACGGATTGGTAATTTAAGGCGTCTTTCCAATTTATTTGTTTTAATTCGTCATTTATTTTGTCATAACTAGCCTTATAATAATTATATTTTTTTATCATCTTGCGTACCATTGAACCATGAGGTAAACGTAGTGAAACGAGTACACAAAATGGAGGATGGTGGTGGTCATGCTGTAATAAATAATCTGTGGGGGTAGTAATTGTGCAATCATCATTACTTATGATCAAGTCTAATATTCTTCCGTTTAGATTTTTTATAGTATTAAATTGATAAGCATTTATAAAGGACATAAACACACTCAAGTGACCACATGTGGGAGAATTGCCTCTACATACCTGTGCAGAAATTGAAATACTGTCTGTGCTAGCAACCCAGTCGACATCCGGCAAGTTATAGTCTCCTAATAAGTAAAACTTTTCAATGTCAATGTCCTCAAGAAGTGTCCGCAATAGGTCGAAATATTCAACATATACACACTCGGGTGTTTTTGGTGGTATATACACTGCCGCTATGATTTGAAACTTACCTCTGACTGAGCTCGGCAACTGTACAAGGATCTGTTCAATGTTTGTGTGCATAGATGTACGCGGAATTATCGCAACTGCACGCAGTCCCTTCAGTGTCGCCACGAGAACACCACCTCCATCCCTTTTATTAGTGGCCGTACGATCACGGTCGCATCGATATACCTCATACCGTTCATCAATGAACTCTTTGTTGAATATTTCGGGCGTTAACCAGGTCTCAGTCAGAATTATGATGTCGTAACAATTGGCTAAGATGATTTTGTCTATATAAGTATCAATCAATCCGCCTAGCCTTTCCCAACTTAATTGGCGTCGGCTTCCGGTCTAACCGGATGCTGAATACTGGTTTTTTACATGAAGCGTCTGCCTATCTGACCTCCACAACCCAGTTACTGGGTAACACTAACGACTGTCAAAGATCTACAAATTACAGCCGCGACCAATGGCTTAGCGTGCTCTCCGAGGCACGGAGAGGTCTCGGTATGGCCGGTCACCCATCCACGAACCGACCGCGGTAAGGACCCGTGCGGCTGATATCATTTAACCACGAGCCCCCCAAATGTATATAGGTACCAAATACTTAAATTGCCGCGACTTACGAGTTGTAGGTCGTATGTTCGAACCCAGACCGGCGTATTACTTTCTGTTAATTATTTTATCCCCATTGCTCTCAAAAGAGTGCAGGAATACATCGTGAGGAAACTGGCATGTCCTAGAACCAAAAAATCGAAGACATGTGACATCTACCAACCCACACTTGACCCGCGTGGTGGATTACGGCCCACTACCTCCTACCTACCATGGAGAGGAACCACCATGGACCATGGACTTGGATGGTTTCCCAAGCAGTGGGAACATTATAGACTGATAGACTTATATACTGTATTATACTATATTATAGACTGATAGACTTATAGACTGACTGTATATACAATACAATTCGATATTTTGACAATACTAGAAAAAAAATCATAACCCCTTCGATAAAATATTTCATACATACTTTCTATTTTTTTTACCAGTCGGTAAAATAAAATAGGAAGTAGGTGTGCAAAAAAAAAGGAGGCTTAACAATTTGACACGTATGTATGTAATATTATTGGAACTGCATTATATTCACATAATTATGACAATCTATTAGGGCTTCCAAACAAATAAACAACAAAATATTATAGATGTATGTTTGTCCACGCATTTCTCCGCAACTATTAATTGGATCGTGACCATTTTTTTTATTAGCTTAGATTTACTTCAACTTAGGGACAAGAACTTAGAACAGTGCAAGTTTCATCAAAATTGATTAAGTAATTTTCAAGACTAATACGTAGACTAATACGTGTAAGTTGGCCTAGCTTATTGATACGAGCTACGGGTATAGTGTCAAAGTGAAAACATCTCAAAACCTTGGTCAAATTCTAGTGCAATATTTACAACAAAGCTATTACCTACATACAATGCGATTCAAATAAGAATAGGAACGTCAATGACCTCTATCTGTCAAAAGTTGATTGAAAAGTACGGTTTGCAAAGAAAACTTATTTGCGTATCAATAACTTTTTTTTTGTTTAGATAAGTCTTAGATAAATCAAAGTGAAAAAACATAAAAAAATTAGTCATAATTAGTTTTTTTTTTAATTATGCTACTTCTTTCTTATTTTCATTGTTGACAACAATTCACCACAAAGTAAAGAAGATGCCAGCCGCCATCTTGTCGTTGTTGGGTGTTACATGCTTTGTGGTTGTTGGTGTGCTCCTTCGTGATACTGAGTGCTTGTGGAGTGTTACTGTTTCTTTCGTTAATTCTGTATGTTACGTGGTGGTTTCCTGTTAAATTTGTTATTATTGTCATTTGTTGACGATGACCACTCAAACAGTGATGCAGACATGAGCGGAATTAAAAAAAAAAAATGTTTTCGTAAATAATGTTAATTAACATTTTGTTTTTATGTTGTTTGTTGTTGTTAATTAATGTTATTAAAAAATATCTTGTTTTGCTCACCCTACCCAATTTATTCGATTTGACAGCTATGACGTCACAACATGGCGCTAAGTCGATCCTATTCTTATTTGAAACGCATTGTACAAACAAATATTCCAGTTTATACTTAAAACCACAAATTAAGAAATAAAAATTGTAAAAAAAATACGACTTCAAAAAGAAATTAACTCAAAATTATGAAATAACTTTAATTTCGGAAGTCGGTGGCAAAAAACTGAAAATAAAATACACATTGACATTGATGAATTTTATATATACCTACAATGACATGAATATTTACTTTGTAATTTTTTTTTATTTAATTATTGTGAATGTAAGGACTATGTGGGTCATTTCTTTTTTTCTGTTTTCCTTCTTAGTTAGTTTTAATCATGATCTGGCAGTTTCAGTAATTTACGCGGCCTACCCAAATGTCCTTTCTTTGGTATTGTTCGTCGAATCGTTGAGCTCCTCAAGTGACTTCAGCTGCACGATTTTTGACAAATGCGTGCACTGATTGGACAGGTCCGCTCAATCTGTGTGGTTCTTTCCTCAAAGTACCACTTCAGACACCAATCTACATGGTCTTCACACGATCCGACCAAGATTTTGTCTGGACTTTAAAAGAGACCGTGACCTCTGAGTTTGTTTCGGCCTTTCTTCTCAGAATAGTCAGATAGGGAACGCCGACCTCGTCTAGTTTAAAAAAATATAATTGACGTGTAAAAGTGTTTGTACAAACCTATTTACAGAAAATAAATCATTTATCATTTGAAGTCGATTTAATCCTTTCAAATTACTTTTTTATTGTCTATCCTATTCTTAAAGGTAAAAAAATCGAGTATTATAAAAGGGTAATTTCTGTGAAATTATATTAATGAACTCTGGGCAAAGAACCGAGGGCTGATTGAACTAAACCATCAAAGGGTTAATCTTAATTAACATTAATTAATTTCGCAAGGAGGCAATCAAACCGCCTCTAGCGGTCATTGGTGACTGTGTAAATTATATTTTGTATTAGTTAATCACACCACAACGTTAATTAATTTTGCCTCAAAAACGAGGAGTTTGATTACAAGTAGGTACCTAGCTATTGGTTTGATTACAAGTACCTATGTATTCGAGCAATGTATGTGATCGGCAGCGGCGGCGACCTCTCGCGTCCTGCCCTGGTGAAAGCCATGGTCCGGGGCGAGAGGAAGTGGGAGGCAGTCACCTCCTTCTGCGAAGCAGTCATTCTAGCAAAGGAGGTGGCGGGATGGTTCAGGGAGAGAGCCTCCTGTTTCAGCCGCCGCGGGGGACGCCCCGGGCGTCGGGAGCCGCGTGGCGACTCCCGGCCACCGTAGGCGCGGGCCTGCGGGCGGAGAGTAATGGGTAGCTTACCGTCCGACCAGGACCTGGCCCGTGCCGGACAGCGCGTACGTGTTCCACGCGTGCCTCAAAGAGATGTCAGCATCGAGAAGAGGCCCCCCTCAGGGCCGAAACCTGCCGGGTCAGCGGGATTGTCCAAAAGGGTTACCGCTGGCCCGGAACATAAAGGGCTAAGGAAGGAACATGGGTGGGTTTTAGTCAGTAAGAGTCTGACACTCCCTTCCGCTCCACCCAGAGCGGGAGGAGTCAATTGATAATTTTCCAACCGCAAAAAAAAAAGTGCCTATGTAATTCATTTTACTGTTTGTTAGTTGTTTGTGACAAAATTCTCGCTAATTTCGCAGTTTCATTGACCTCTAAAGTAACCGTCAATAACGAGTATTGTTAACTTATCCATTTAGTGATCTAGTGTCTTAATGCATAAATGTGGGTAGAAAGAAAGAAAAATAGGTTTATTTGTTACAAAAACGTGCATCCAAATAAGATAAGTAAACTCAAATTAAAATAAAAACGGACCAAGTCCCTGTCAGGCCACGCACAATAAAGGGCGAAGCACACCAGATGCGTGGCGTGACGTGACGCGTGCACGCACCAGTTGTAATGTATGAAACTGTAAGAAAGATGCCAGACCAGATGCGTGACGTGTACACGTCCGCGACCCTCGCACGCAGAGCCGCATCTACTCACAAAAAGAGTCCGCGCGCGTGTGTAGCGGAATGGCAACGTCGCACACGCGCCTGCAGTGATGACGTTGTAATATAGGGCGCCCCCTGTTAGATGCCAGACCGGGCACGCACGCACACGCATCAGTCATTGCTGCACATGCGCACGCACGGCAGGTTGTATTTATTTACAAACAGAATACAGTTTACGAGTGTTATTTTTTCGCAATGGAGACAATTTTAAAGGAAAAACTTATAGAAATAGTTCGCAAATATGAGTGTCTCTACAACACCAAACATATAGAGTACAAAAATAAAAGTTATAAAATATTATTATGGGAGAGAATCGGGACAGCACTGGAAATAGACGGTAAATTCAAATTATTGTTATTATTTATGTAATTTAGTCCAATAATTAGAAAATTTCAATTGTTAAAGTATGTAACAATTTTTTCTCGAATGTTTATTGCATTATTGGATGATCTTGCACTTTCACACATTTAGCACTTTCGCTACTAGATTCTTGACTATGAGCCGTGTTGGCTCCATCAAGAATCCCTTGCTCTCAACTCAATATCGCTGATGACAAGGTGGGCTCGCACGCGCGTGCAGTAAGTAGTTGCCTCGTGACGTGTTGCGTGCGCGCGCGACGTGTGCTGCGCCGGTCTTGGCCGGTGTGACAGGGCTCGCCCGCGCGTGCGCACGTCACGTCGCACGTCATGTCACGCTACGCATCCGGTGTGACCCGGCCTTACAAGATTCCGTAGTTGGGATGATTTTATCCCAAGAAGAAACTTAACATTGTAGTAATAATATATTCATTTATTCTATGATTTACACAATTCATTAATAAAAATAACAGAATAAATCCTAACTTAACTAAAACTATACAGAAACTAAAAAATAGCGTCGAAAAAATTCATCCTCATCGCTGTCGACTCTAATGTACCCAAGAGACTGGCGGCATTACCACGTTGTATGACGATGCTTAGCCTCTGGCCAAGGTAAAAGCCAGCCCTTGGGTCACGGGAAGTGTACACCAGCCGTTGCGAAATGTCTTTAAATTTCTTTTACATTGTAGTTGACAAACATAATATTCTCTCATACATTCCAACTGCAAGTGTGTTTTAACGAACAATATTGAGAGATTAACCATGTTATTTTAAAACTATAGACTTCGTATAATCCCTTACTCTATAAATATAGAACTTATTTCTATATTTTTTTCAACATATTAGGCAGTAGTTTCGGAGATAAAGGGCCATTTATAAATTTTCATCTCCTTTCTTAAAAAGCTTTTGCTACCCTTACAGTAAGCCCTTTGTCCAGTAATACAAACAAACAGTCCACACGAGTGATCAGGGTTCCGTTTTATTCATTCGGAGGTACGGAGCCCTGAAAACAAAATAAATCTATAACCATGAACACAACACAGAAATAGTCGTCAGATGCACGTCGTGTCTGTTACAAGAAGGCTCCACTTAGCTTGGCTGTTTAGACTAAACGAGCATCGAAAAAGCAAGAGCATTCCTTTCTTGATATTTTAGAATGGATAGACCAAATAAAGAATGCTTTATCGCTGTTTATACAAAAATAATTTGGTCAAATACATTGAGCATACAGCAATAGAAGAGGTGGTCTAAACCAACCATAAGAGGATCATATCATGCACCTGACTTATGTCGGATTATTCCGTTCGTCAATTTTGTCCTCAGCAATGGATAGAGCAATGTATATTCCTTTCACAAAACCACACTCACCTGCATCAGTACCTTCCCTCGATGTTAAAAGCGGAACACTGATAAAAGTACACAAGATTGAGCGAAAAAGGCGGATCTTGGCAACCCGCCAGGTGGGAAAGAAACGGTTGGTATATCTCTACTAGACTGAAGTAAAGTCATTTGGAAAGTTTATGGTGTTCACACACATATTGTCAAAACTACTATGCCTTTACTGTCAATAAGGCTAATTTTATTATAGTATATACTTTAACTGTTAAAAAAGTAATTTCAGTAATTTCATTATTATATGTGTTATACTAGCTGACCCGGCAAACGTTGTTTAGCCATATAAATTATTTCTAGCTTCCCGGCGCTACTTCGTTCGCGTGGTGTCCTACCCCTTACCCTACCCTACTCCTACCCTACTCTTACCCTACCCCTACCCTACTCCTACCTTACTCCTGCCCTACTCCTACCCTACTCCTAACCTACTCCTACTCTACTCCTACCCTACTCCTAACCTACTCCTACACTACTCCTACCCTACTCCTATAAGTAAAAAAAAAGTATCCTATGTTCGTCTCCTGGTTCTAAGCTACCTCCCCACCAATTTTCAGCCAAAGTTTCGGTTAAGCCGTTCTTGAGTTATAAATAGTGTAACTAACACGACTTTCTTTTATATATATAGATTAGAGCTCCTCGTAAATGAGTTCGCCGTCTACTTTTTTACTTTGAGTTATTTTGTTTTTTTTTTTGGTTTTCAGCTGCATCCGGATAGACTGGAAGCCGACCCCAACATAGTTGGGGAAAAGGCTAGGCAGATGATGACTTTATATGACAGTCCGATTCATAGTTTATGGCCAGTATAATCTGTGATGACGGCCTTGAAGTGCGCTACTAGGTGCGCAGTGCCTCACCCCTCACCCCCGCTTACACGTGAATTTGTTACTGCGCTGCGACTCGCCTCATGTTCCAAGCTGCCATAAAATTTGAATCGGGCTGTACCTACTTTTGAGTTACACAATTAGGCTCCTTCAAACAGGCGCGACACGCGATAAAATCGCGCGCGACACAAAGGCACTGCAACTCGCGCAACGGGAGGGTGCTTTTATGTCGCGCGCGATTATATCGCGTAGTAGCAGCCTTTATTCCTGTTAACCAATTTAAATAATAATTTAAAATGACAAACGGACAATTTCGTCTGCCTTTCTGATTTACAACTTATTCTGATAGCCATCAACGCTTCTCAATTACACAAATATAAACCCAGCTCCATGTGATATTTCAACAATATTTATTACAACAGTAACAGTTACCTATCGTAAAATCTTGACAAGTTGAAATGGCGGAACGTTGACAGAGTTGGGGCATTCATTTGTATTTAAATTAACGACATTATTTACACAGTATTTGTGTTCAAAATAATAAATTAAGATGGCATTGATTTATTGCATGTAACAAATATTAAAGAGAGCTTGTGGTACTTTAACCTTTTAACCGCCTGTGTCGCATTTATGCGACACATATTTGCGTGCCCCTACCACTCGTGTCGTATTTTTGCGACAGAAAACATGCATGATTTTTTCGTTCTATTCAACGATTGCTCCTCCTTATTTATTGTAGGTATTATTTTATCGATTTAGGTATTCAGCTGCATCCGATTTGACTGGAAGCCGACCCCAACATGGTTGGGAAAAGGCTAGACAGAGGATGATGATTATTTTATCGATTTGTAGCCGCGCGCTAGGGGCACGGCAATTGAAATTTAGCCAAGCGTTTAAAAGGTTTAAGGAGTGACTTCTACATCAGGTTTAAGATGTAGTAAGTGGCAATGTGAGTTAAGGGGCTCGTGGCTAGACAGTCGCACGGATCGATTGAAGGCGGAGTAAGCTACGCTTGCCGCGGTTGGTTCGTGGATCGGTGACCATCCACTACGTATCGCTTCCATGCCTCGGAAAGCAAGTTAAACCATTGGTCCCTGCTGTTATTCGTGGAGCTTTGATAGTCGTTATGGGTAGTCAGAAGCCCAAAAGACTAGTCTTACAAAGAGTATCGTGTTAACTGGGTTGTGGAGGTCAGATAGGCAGTCGCTCCATTTAAAACACTGGATAAGCTACATCATACATTTTCCAAATATTTTTCTAGTTAGATGATCGACGCAATGAAAGTATTTATAAGGCACCCACCACGCAATAAACCATACTTAGTCTTAATATTATAAATGCGAAAG
The DNA here is from genome assembly GCA_916614155.1 of Mesoligia furuncula. NCBI lineage: Eukaryota > Metazoa > Arthropoda > Insecta > Lepidoptera > Noctuidae > Mesoligia > Mesoligia furuncula. The sequence continues at coordinate 2,423,716 of OU744811.1, read as the reverse complement.
TGTGTCTGTCTGTTATCTCTTCACGCTTAAACCGCTGAACCGATTTAGATGAAATTTGGTATAGAGGTAGTTTAAGTTCCGGAAAAGGACAAAGAATATGTTTTATTCCAATATTCCCACGGGAAACGCTGCTAGTAGTTATATACAGCGGCAAGCCAGCCAGCCCCTAATACCTACTTACTCATAATAGAAACTGTGCTTGAAGGATCTAATATGGCTTCAGCTGAAAGGGGTTTCGTAGTATAATTCGATAAAACAAATTGAATAAATCAAACTGATCAGTAGCCACAAGCGCTACAGCTGAGCAAGGCCGAGGTCGGTCGGGCAGTGTTATTAGGTTTTTCTATCTAGAATTTTTAGTAGCAGCCCAGATTCTAGATTTGTGTCCGGTTGGTGGCAATAGGCTAGCTCCCTATTACATGGGACTTAAGGCTCCTTCAAACAGGCGCGACACGCGATAAAATCGCACGCGGCACAAAGGCACCGCAAGTCGCGCGCGACATAACTGGCGAAATGTGGGTAAACTACACTTGCGTACAAAGAAATTGGCCCACCATTTGAGAGACAATATCTCAAAAATCTTAATGAATATAATTTATTGTTTTATATTGTGTGACGGTAGGTAAGGTACAGTTTATTTGACCATACACTATCTATCTACAATATATAAAAAAATTCAAAGTCCTGCCTGATATATCAACGCACAGCCTAAATCGCTGGTCCTAGAGACATGAAATTTGGAGGGTGTGTTCTTTGGCTTTTCGAAATTCCGTCACTAAGAGGATGAATGGGGGGGGGGAGGGTAAAATTTCACGCGGACGAAGTCGCGGGCAGAAGCACTAGCTTCTTCCGCGACCTCGTCCGCGTGAAATTTTCGTTGATTTTTTTTCGTGGTTGGGCAGAGTAGTTCCTAATGTGTGTACCTACTACACATATAGGAACAACTCTGCCCAACCCTTTGGGGAATTCTAGCGTGATAATAAGACGTACGTTTTGCTTTAGTGGCTGCAGTAACCGTAAGTCGTTTTATATCTACCTATTGCAGTATACGAAAAACATCTGGACTCAACTTTTTAAGTATGCCTTGGAAACTTTTGGCCGCAAACGTAGCATAAAAACTGTTTGAAAATGAGCCAAATATGCATTTTTACGGGCAGAGCGCTAGACTGTATGTAAAATGAAGCAAAATTGGGTACCTAACGTCATTTCACAGGCTCGTTTATGAAATAACTGTTATTACTGATACGTTATTTTTATCTTAGCTTTGCTAACTGATTCTATTTGAAAGCTCGTTTCGTTGTTGGATTTTCGTTTTATTTAGTTTTAGTGTAGAGTGAATTTGTTTGGCATGGTGATCTGAGGAGACGTAGTCGTTTCAGTTTCATCGCTAATACCTACATACATACATAAACTCAAGTCTTCTTCCAACAAGGAAGGCAGAAACAACAGAACGCCACCTGCTATGAACATTTTTTTTTTTGGTTCAATCATCAAATGACCCCTCCCGCTCTGGGTGGAGCGGAAGGGAGTGTCAGACTCTTACTGACTAAAACCCACCCGTGTTCCTTCCTTAGCCCTTTATGTTCCGGGGTAGCGGTAACTATTTCGGACAATCCCCTTCTCTGTTGCTGACATCTCTTTGAGGCGCGCGTGGAACACGGGTCTGGTCCTGATCGGACGGTGAGCTACTGCTACGACCTTCACATACTCCTTTCGCTTCGATTACGTCCATACCTCAGACCAAATAAAAACACAAGACATAGCGCTGTGAACAGCACAGTGAAGCGTGCAAAAACTACACCTCCGCTCTGTGCATACACGCTCACACGCACACAGTTACAATCAAACTACACCTCACTATGTGCACACTTTTGGTCTGAGATCCATACATACATTAAAAAAAAAAAAAAAAAAAAAAAAATTTAAATATAGGTATTCAGCTGAATCCGGTTAGACTGGAAGCCGACCCCAACATAATTGGGAAAAGGCTAGGCAGATGATGATGATCCATACATAACATTGCCAATCTGCGTTTAAAAGAAAAATAATTTAGTTATTAAGATTTGCGCGTTACTGAAATAAAATAGTTGAAAAGAAAGCCCTAGGAAGACAGGAATAACTCGCAATATTGACACGAGCGAAATAATGTCATTATAGAAAAGCAACTAAAAATACAAAGGAATCCTTGACTTTTAAACTAACTCATAAATAATTGTTTGACCTTTATTAGATTTCGGTAATCGCCTTATACGCTACTTTGGATTTCAATTCGCTTTTATTTGAAATAACGTTAATGTATAAATTGGTACTTCAAACATGCGATACAGCTATTAAAATAAACAATGATTTCGGTAGCCTAAACAAATACCATTGGGTCATAATTTTATTAAAAGATAAATATTTTATTAAAGAATTTTAATGTAAACTTGTACATTTTATAGAGATATTTATCGATACAATTATTTATCTTTGAAGTTTTTCCACTCCGAGTTATTAATATTTTATTAAACAACACGAAAGGACTGATGATAGTGATGATTTGAGATTGAGACTTACAACTTAGTCGATTGCACTATTAATTCAATCAGGCAATCAAGTCAGCCTATCGCAGTAGGTACCTCTCCCAGGGTACACCACTACACACTGGCCTCCGCCTCCGACGTCCCACGCTACGCTTTTGCCGATACGCGGTCTCCACTCCAGGACTCGTCTGCTCTACCGGCCTTCATCATCATCTTCCTGCCCTTATCCCATGTTACTTGGGGTCAGCGCAACACGCTTCCATTCTCCCGTCACGCTATCATTCACTCCCTTCTCTTTCATATCATTCCTCACACAATTCATCCATCTTTTCTCCGGCCTTCCTCTCCCTCTTCATCCATCAACATGAATATTTATCACTCTTTTAGTCGCATGCGTTTCGTCCCTTCTCATCACATGCCCATATCAAGTCAAACGATTTCCTTTCAACTTTTCTGTCACTGGCACCGCTTTCAAACTTCCGGCCTTCACACTATTAATTTATGTGAATCAATTCAACTCTGGTCATTATCTTAATTATTTAAAATGTGTTCTTACCTTTGTGTAGAAATATGCTTCCATTAAATGGAAAACGGGCAACCCGAGTACTTAATTAAATCTCATGACAAATGATTTGATGAACTGACCTCGTGGCAGTGATAATGACAACAGAATTAGTGATTGAATATTTGATCAGGCTTTCAGAAGACGCCGAAGTCTCATATCTTACAACATTCAAAAGAGTAGGCGGACATCTCCAAATCATCATCTGCCTAGCCTTTTCCCAACTATGTTGGGGTCGGCTTCCAGTCTAACCGGATGCAGCTGAATACCAGTATTTTACATGGAGCGACTGCCTATCTGACCTCCACAACCCAGTTACTGGGTAATACGATACCCCTCGGACATCTCCAAATCTTATCCTTAATTCGAACAAAACGTTATTACGACTCCTAACTCCTATCTAGCTCCTACTTAAGAAGCTTACAGGACCTAAACACAAAAACGCAAGTTTTAGAAACAATAAAAGTAAGTATATGATCGACTACATGACTACACAAAATCAGAAAAATATATGATATTCTTCAGGATATATGCTAGGTACATAGTGTGTTGAAAACATAATACAACCAATTTGATACGATTGAAAAAAATCATGAAGATACCTCTAAAATCTTTCTTTTTACAATAAAAACCATACCATAACCATAACACACAACCCTTAAAGAACAACAGAACAATATATAATAATATAATAACTTCAGAGAATATTCAACGAGTTGCTAACTTCTCGAGAGTTAATTAGTGTGACGTCAGACGTCAAAGGGATTCAAGTTAAACGTTGGCTTTATAAAATTAACTTAGTACCTTTGTGTGTAAGGAATTTTGTATCGATTTCTGTGGGTAACATTTAAGTAGTAACATAAAAGTTAACTTTATAGGTTGTACTTCTAAAGGCCATAGCACACATATCAACTCGGAAAGGGATCGTCACCGTATCGCCTTTCGCCTCTCCGTCAAAAAGGCGTCAACCTAACGTAAGCACGTAACCAAAGCAGATCAGCAGCTCCGATACGTCTGGCGGCTCTCGGCTACGGCTAGGCGACGCCGCGCTTACTGCTTGCCGATCGCTGGTTGATGGTGCTGCAGGCAGGCTGGGACGAGAGGGGCAGTGGTGGACGAAGAGATGTAAGCTCGGGTACGGAGAGACGTAAGCATGGGGATGACGAGCCGTAAGCGCGGGAACTGCAAGTTGACCACGCACCGCACCGTGGTTCGTGAGCTTGTCCCGAGGCGAGGCGATTAGGTTACGATTCCGATCAGTATGCGCGTTGCAGTGGGGAGTTTCATACAAAGAATAATGAATGGCTCGAGTTGATACGTCGACGATCCCTTTCCGAGTTGATAAGTGCGCTATGACCTTTAACGAACCTTAAATTGGTTCTGAGAATTAAGTTTGTTTATATTATGAGGAAGCAAGAAGTGATTTCGCTTTTCATGTCTATCTGCGTCACCGCGTTGTTCTTTTAAACTGCGGACGAGATTTTGATGAAGTTTTCACCATATTTTAGAGAGTTTATTCCGGAAGGTTTACGTGTGTAATAAATTAATATTTAACTTACTTATAATAAAGTAAGTTTGATGTTTTTTCAAGTAGCAACTTAGCAAAAAAAACTAGTATTAAGTACCTACTTATGTAAATTAGAAGAGGTCTGCAGTGAAAAATAGGCCGCATTAATATGATAAAATACAGGCAATTTTCGGGCCAAGTCTAGACCCCTATTTTTTTTACAAATACAATTTGAAGATAGCTTAGGTTAAACTTTGAAAATAATGTTCAATATGATTGGGATACCACTAGAAATTCCTTAGCAAAATAATTACATTCAATTGTTTGGCCATCTTGAGAATTACCTTTTACTTAGGTACCAAAGTATGCGCCAACTTGAGACTAAATTCAAGGCAAAAACTCAAGTTGTATCATAATAGGTTCAAGTAGACATCAGAATAACTTTTTAAATAAAATCATAGCCAAACACACAACTTCATGGTCTGGTTGTGTTCGGTTGCCATAGCAACGAGCTGTAAACAAACCTACTCCGAAGTTACTGAAGGAAATGGGAATTAGTATCGCTCGATAGAGTGGCGTTGTATCAGACTTTTATATATGTAATTAATAGTACTACATACGAATTATATTCGTTAACGATTTAGCTATATATTTAGCTTTATCGTTCTGACGAAAGTACCTAGAACTACTAAATACCTATTATTATGATTACTTATGATTATGTTTTACTGTAGTTTAAAGAAACTACAGTAAAACATAATCCTTCTTATTACAAAACGAGTTCTAACGAGTTATTCCATTCTGATCCTCTGAACTCGTGGCTAAATAATAACAGCCGCACAGGTCGATCGATCAGGTTAAGCTGCGCTTGCCGCGGTTGGTCTGTGGATGGGTGACCATCTTTACACATCGTGACCCCTCCGTGCCTCGGAAAGCACGTTAAGCCGTTGGTCCCGGCTGTCATTCGTGGATCTTTGACAGTCGTTACGGGTAGTCAGAAGCCCGAAAGTCTGACAATCAGTCTTACCAGGGGTATCGTATTACCCAGTAACTGGGTTGTGGAGGTCAGATAGGCAGTCGCTTCATGTAAAATACTGGTATTCAGCTGCATCCGGTTAGACTGGAAGCCGACCGCAACATAGCTGGGAAAAGGCTAGGCAGATGATGATGAGTAAAATTTAAAATAATGATTATATTGGACATGCATGAGCGACCAATGCCTCAGCATTTGGTTGTCCACTCTTTCCGACACCACGCTCAGAAGCGTGTTGGTCCTACCCTTTACCCGAGACCACAGGGAGGCCGACCTTTTGGGCGAAATGCGGGTGTAATACACACCCTTGTCCAACCCTTAGGGGAATACAAACGTGATGCTTATGTAAATACCCGTCTGCCATACTCTCTTTTCAAACCCATTTCCGTGTCGCTACTTAAATAAACTATAAGTGCTATATTAGCATAAGCAGCCCATAATGTTCCTTCTGCTGGGATATAGGCCTCATGTTTTCGTGAGGGAGTGGGTTGTAATCTACCACGTGAACCCAGTGCGGGTTCGTAGACGCCACATGTCTTCGAATTTTCAGTTCTAGGACATGCCGGTTTCCTCACGATGTTTTCCATCACCGTTTTGAGAGCAGTGGTGATGAAATTATTTACACAAAGTAAACCACCTGCTTGGTTTCGAACCCACGACCTCGTAAATCTGGGCTGTTACCACTGGGCCTCCGCTGCTCTCAAGTGCTATTTCTTATCCATACTAATATTATAAATGCGAAAGTGTGTCTGTCTGTTACCTCTCTACGTTTTAAACTGCTGAACCGATTTAGATGAAATTTGGTACAGAGATAGTTTGAGTCCCGGAAAAGGACATAGAGTAGTTTTCATCTTGATATTCCCACGGGATCGACACTTATGCGGGTGAAACCGCGGGGCGCTACTAGTAATTTATAATTATGTTTATTCCTGTACAATTTTCAGGTTGATATTTTTAATCTAACTAAACGCCAATGTTAAGCTCCTTACTCTGTTTTATAAAACTCATTTCTCATCTCAATAAATAGGTGTACTTATTTTTAGAAGCCAATTTCTTTCTCAGCCTCTTTCATCTTGAAAATCTCTTGTTCGCAGCTCAGAGCGGATTATCAGCGCTTTCCGCGAGAAAAGTGTAAAAATATCAAAGGGATGTATCGTCTGATTACAAAAATAATAATAAGTAATGTTCACAAAAGAAGTATTATCACGTTCATCTGATAATACCTGATATTTTATTACGCGTAGATCAAATACTTTAATAAGATGAAGAAAAAATATTAATTACACAGTTACCTACCTAAGTGTTAAATGATTTCAAGGTTTATCCTTTCCTTGAATTTCCGAAAGAAATCAGTTCAAGAAAGATGATAAATTACTCTAAGTATCTCAATAATAGGAAAAAATCACCTGAAATTACTGCGTGAAATTAAATAACACACACATTGCTTCCTTCATAAACCTAAACCATTGATAACTTTCCATGTATCTTAGTTTATTAGAACAAACAGTTAATTTTATGTTTAATAACCGACGAACAATAAGTAACTAATAATACTAAGACATTAGTATTATTAGTTACTTATTGTTCGTAACTAATAATACTAAGGCATTAGTATTATTTGTTACTTATTGTTACTTAGTAATACTAAGGCATTAGTACCTATTATTAGTTACTTATTGTTCGTCGGTCAATCAAAACCACACTAATAATATTATAAAGGCGAAAGTTTGTGTGTGTTTGTATCTTTGTTACTTCTTCACACATAAACTACTTAACGGATTTGGATGAAATTTGGCACACAGATAGCTTATAACCAAGATTAACACATAGGATACTTTTTATCCCGATATTCCAACGGGATCGACACTTATGCGGCTGAAACCGCGGGGCACTGCTAGTTAACTAATAAAAATAACAAAATTATAATAAATAACTAAAACTATACACAAACTAAAACATAGCGTCGAAAAATTCATCCGGGTCACTATCGACCGGGAACGAATCGTTACCCGAAATAGGAACCCAACGCTAACAGCTAATCCCCGTTCCACTTCTATTACAAACATCAACCATGCATTTGCAACTGAAGGCAAACACAGCAAGCACATTGTTACCTCAAGCGCCATCCAGCTGAAAAGAGACAAGGTCGGATGTATTTTTAGGTCCCAGAGCTAATTGCCATGCTATGGGAGCTGCTGCTTATGCACTCAAATGAGGGTAAGTAGCACGTTTTTGGTTAGGAAAACGAGGAAATGGTAAATCTACAGTGTGTGCTTAGCCCTTGTGAAATATTTAGTGAACCTACACAGTATCCTAACCCATATTATAATAGGTAACTTTAGCTAGCAACGTTGCTGTTAAACAAATTAATGAAACAACGTTGAGAACCTAGACGAGAGGAAAGGGATACATAACTAATTGCTGGACACACTAATAGTTACGTGGAAGGAAACTGTAAATGTTAGCACTGTTATTTGATTAAAATAGAATTGAAAATTTAAACTTGCTAGACGTGGTAGACGAATTTATTACGTTGGTTAGTGACAAGTTAAAAAGCAGAAACAAATATGCAAGAAACTTTTCCTACATGACATGTTGCAAAAATCTTTTCCTACATGACATGTTGCAAGAATCTTTTCCTACATGACATTGCAAGAATCTTTTCCTACATGGCATGATTCAAGAATCTTTTCCTACATGACATGTTGCAAGAATCTTTTCCTACATGACATGTTGCAAAAATCTTTTCCTACATGGCATGATTCAACAATCTTTTCCTACATGACATGTTGCAAGAACCTTTTCCTACATGAAATGTTGCAAAAATCTTTTCCTATATGACATGTTGCAAGAATCTTTTCCTCCATGACATGTAGAGCTGATCCATGGGGCGCTCGAGTACAGAGATATGCAGTATGGTTTTATTAGCGTGTGTTTGACCGCTTCTGTACATCGAGCGAACCTCCATGCCAACAAATTCTCCCGTACGTGCCTGTACCGCCAATGTCCTGCGTTCCCGTTCAACATCAGCATCATCTTTAAAGTTGTCAGCAATCATTAATGTCCCAAGTATTTAAACTGATGTAGTTAATTATTATTGATTAGATACAGTATAAATAAGATTCAATTCTAGTTAAAAATAACACATAATACTTGCATGGAGTTGAGATATACAGCATCATTATGTTGCAGGCACCATATAACCTGTAGGTATACCTCATTTCCCAAAAACTCGTTTCGCCTCGCAAAATAAGAGCAAACAGCGTGCTACATTCGGCCAGCCTATGAGGCCTTCATGTCATATTTAGCAGCTCCATCCCTCGCCATTTGAGGGGTCAAGGCTTTTTATTGTTTACCTACATTATTTGAGAACCCTTTTTCGCCTGTTTACTGTCAAATCTTTCGACAGGCAAACAGTTAACGGGTTGGAATTTTTGGCGGCGGTAGGATTTAAATAAAAGTGGGATTTTGTGTGTTACGAAAAGTGGTTGTTGGGATAATGATCAGAGTTCGTCTTATTTTTTATTGTTTGTATGGAGTTTTTAATTCAGTAATAAAACTCCAGTTTTAATGAGTTCTCAGGTGTATACAGCCACGAGCACTATTATGTCGACACTTGGTAAATTTCAATTGCGATTATTTCGTGAAATAACGAATGCAACGTTGAAATACGATACTTTACCTGTGAGTTCGAAAATACTATGTTCATAATAACATGAAATTTAATTCAAGAATAAAGGAGAAAATTGCCTTTGAATAAAGCCCAGTGTATACATACTGATGCTCGTGACTGTACAGACTTCTTCGGATCGGCTTGATTCGCAACGTTTAGTTTAGTTAAGTTTTTAGTTTTCCAATACCAGCCAAATTTAAGGGTGTGTGGCACAGACCATGAAACTGAACAACTTTCTTCATGGGACCAATATCATATTCGCGAAAAATGTATCAACTGTTCCATAGAAACTTCAACTGTACCTACTCGACCTAAACGTATGGGACGGCTGAAATTTTATTATGGATTACGATGTCGGTCCCATGGACAAAATTGCTCACTCTTTGATGGTCTGTATCCTTAAATTTGGATGGTCTTTGAAAACTAACCCTGTGTACAGACGCCAGAACATCAAGCTACTACAAGCTGTCAAATTTCTTTAATAGAATTTCAACTTTATCGCTAAAGTATAAGGTTCAAAGTTGGTTGGGAAAATTTGACAGTTTCGGGCAGCTTGATGTGCTGGTGTCTGTACATACGTTTCTGCTGCCCAGCTTGTGCCGAATCATGCCGGCCCAAACATAGGTTTAGCATCGCTATGTATTCAGTAAAAGGATAGTTTATTTTACTGAATTAATTGATTTTCATATATTTTGAAAAAAAAGAAAAAAATTCTACGTAAAATCATCATCATCACATTCAATGTCTATCATACTATAAAAGGCAATGAAAAAAACACCTACTGAAGTGCGTACATTATTTAATTCCTTCTCTGGCGAGATCATAACCATCTGCCTAGCCTTTTCCCAATTATGTTGGGGTCAGCTTCCAGAATAGTCTGGTTACGAAACACCCTCTCCATTCCAATATGTAGTTACTATTTAGCACAACCGTCCAATGTTCAATGTTACTAATATACTTTATGTCTCTGACCCTGACCTTTCTTTCTTCCAGATTCAGTAATCCGCAGCCCGGCGAGGGTCGGCAGTAAAACGGCGGTCAACGCCACGATAGATACGTGAGTACCTATGATGTACAGTCAACAAAAGAGATAAGTCTGCAGGATCTGGTTGAAGTTTAGTAAGAAACCGATGGATGTTGTCGACTGAAATTTAATTTGATAAATGAGCTGTTTGTTTTCTATTAATTAAAATATATTTTTTTAATAGTTTTATTCGAGAACATCCATCGGTTTCTTACTTTTTATCCCGATATTCCCACGGGATCGACATTTAAGAGGGTGAAACCGCGTGGCGCAGCTAGGAAAATTTAAAATAATTATAAAATTCTATCGATTTAGGCAGGACATCTAGCTAGACGAGGAGATGGCCGATGGAGTAAAGCTGTGACCGAATGGTGGCCAAGGTTAAGCCAAAGAAACCAGAGTCGTCCAAGAGCGCGTTGGGTTGACGGTATCGTCAAAGTAGTAGGGAAATACCTGGTTGAGGGACGCACGGAACCGGGAAATATGACAGATGAAAGGGTTTATCGGCCATATACCGTAGGCATATACTTAGTAGTGTGTGATTCCAGTCTGAAATGATAATGATGATGATACGTACCTTGGATATTTTTGAGTAATAGATGTTCGGTTCTCTTAGAAGATTTTTTTTAGTTGCATACCTAGTTTTATTAGGCTGTCATTCGTGGATCTTTGACAGTCGTTCCGGGTAGTCAGAAGCCCGAAAGTCTGACAACCAGTCTTACCAAGGGGTATCGTATTCCCAGTAACTGGGTTGTGGAGGTCAGATTGGCAGTCGCTCCATGTAAAATACTAGTATTCAGCTGTCCGGTTAGAATGGAAGCCGACCCAACATAGTTGGGAAAAGAAAAAAATTGATGACCTAGTTTTATTAGACATACCTTAGTATTTAAAGTAGGAAAAAGGCAATGGATATTGAATCACGCAAAAGCTTTTGCTTTTGTTTTTTGTAAATAAAAACATACTGAATGCCTAATTGTTGGTTCTCAAAACACGTAAAGTTGTTGTTCAATATTACGTCTGTTAAAATATACAGCGTAAAACAGATGGTAAAGTTTCTGTCTCAGTGTTCAAAAACTTTCTGGTTGAAGTTTCCGTATATTCAAATCTACACCCACACTTTCCACTTAAGGCTATATTAATTATTATCTCTCTTAGGACATAACAATCGGAAAAGTGCGAGTCGGATTCGTGCACTTAGGCCCTTCTTACACAAATGTTTTTCTTGCCGTGAAAAACTACGGTTTATTCGCCGTGTGTAGACACGGTCATCAGTGTTGTATGGATCACTATGGATAAAGGCTCCTACAAACAGGCGCGACACGCGATAACATCGCGCGCGACACAAAGGCACCGCTCGTTGGGCGACTTGCGGTGCCTTTGTGTCGCGCGCGATGTTATCGCGTGTCGCTTCTGTTTAAAGGAGCCTTATTGGAAGCTTGTTGACACACACGATTTTTACTTCGGCGCGGTTTATAGTACGCCGTGTGTAGGCACGGTGCGTCAGTGTTGTATGGATCACTAGGAAAGGTGGTTTATAAGCCCGTACCGTAAAGAAACCGTGCCGTTTACATTTGTACGCGGCACGGTTTGTTCTCACGGCCTAAGGCCTCCTTACCAACAAAACGAATTACTTATCTTCTTGTCATCTTTTGGTACGGAACCCTAATAAAATAGAACACCCTATTTTACTCAGAAAGCAATTACTCGAGTCTCTGCTAAACTTCAAGGTAAAAGGCCAGTTTAAGACAAAGATAAACTCTTCAACAGATTTAAAAAGTAAGTGCCTACTTGAGTAATTTTTAGGGTTCCGTACCCAAAGGGTAAAAACGGGACCCTATTACTAAGACTCCACTGTCCGTCTGTCCGTCTGTAATCTCATGAACCGTGACAGCTAGACAGTTGAAATTTTCGCAGATGATGTATTTCTGTGGCCGCTGTAACAAAAACTACTAAAAACATAATAAAATAAATATTTAAGGGGGGCTAACAGACGTGTTTTTTTCGGCGTTTTTGCCTTGTGGTACGGAACCCTTCGTGTGCGAGTCCGACTCGCACTTGGCCAGTTTTTATAATCCAATTAGTTTAAACTCCGAAGTAAATGTAACTTTACTGTGAAATATTTAAACAAACCCTTTAAATTATCTCGCTTTTACGTTTTGGGCAATTTAAGTAAAATACGGGCTTAACGTTTTTGATGCTTGTAATTGAGCTTTTTCCTCATTAATTAAATAATTTAGACATTCTTTATTAGTAGTACATTTAAAATAAGGTACTTTCTTTGATGAGTTCATACTCATCATCATCATCATCATTTCAGCCGAAAGACGTCCACTGCTGGACATAGGCCTCCCCCAATTTTGGGGGGGGTTTGCCATAATCGCCACGCTTGGCAGGCGGGTTGGCGATCGCAGTATGGTATGATGGTGTAATGCATAGAGAACGCTGCTGCTCATTCTCCGGTCTCCCTGAGTCGCCTTTTACGACACCCACGGGAAGTATGGGATGGTGCTATTCTTTAAGTCCGGCACCACACAGACTGAGTTCATACTGTGTCTGCATAATTATTATGAGACGAAAGTCCTAAACTATAAACTAAGGCAAAATAAACATAGTAAATAGACGACTATAACAATCAAGTCTTACATCAGACAAATCGCCTGTAGCTGTTTGAGGTATTGCTTTTTTTTTTAAGTAAGTGTAAATACCTAATAAATGCCTTGGAAGGTTGGTAGGCCTTTGGTGTGGGATGCAACGTGTGTCGACACCCTTACACCATCCCATCTTCCAAGCACGGTGAGCTGTGCTGGGGTGGCTGCTGCAGAAAACCCCAAACGGCACAAATACTCCAATCTCTTTGGAACTTATATGTTTGAGCCGTTTGTGGTTGAAACTCTAGGGCCATGGGGCCCGAGTGCCCACTTAGTATTTCGAGAGATCGCCAAGCGGTTGGTCGACTCTTCACGTGACCAGAGGGCTGGCCTATTTTTTGGCCCAAGAATCAGCATTACCATACAACGTGGCTATGCTGCCAGTCTTTTGGGCACGTTTCCTGTTGACAGCGACGTGGATGAATTTTTTGATGCTCTTTGATTCTTTTGCTTATTTTTTCATATCATGTGCATATTATTACTTTAAATGTTAGTTTAAATGTCAGTTTTTGAAGTGAAAACTTCTTTAGACGCGTTGGGAATTTTTTGAGATGAAAAAAAACCATGGAACACGCGCCACTGTTACCGTAACCGCCGCGCGACACCGAGCGTGCTTTGTTTATAAGACGATTCAAAAAATACCCCCTTCGGATGTGTTCGGCAGTAATCGGGATATACTCCCGATATGTCAGTGAGTGATGGTAAAGTATTCTGTTTGTGTTTTGTTTTCACTTCACTTCCAGAGTGCCACTGTTTTTTTTTAAAATAAACTGTACTACAATACACAAATGGACAACAACAATAGTTCAGAACTAACAGAAAAAACGATAGCCAGTAACATTGTGAACGATCGATAAAAAATCTAGCCTATTGACCTACTAAAGGGGAAAAATTACCAGTCATTTGAATAAAAAATAACAAATCCAATTACAAATTGCGTGCCGCGATCGCTAAAGATTACTGTTCGTAGATATAACTATCTGTCCTTAGACAAAGAAAAGTATAGACGGCGGGTATCTCCATTTCATTTCCACAAGAAAGGGATAAAGTATTGAGTTATTATAAGTAACTCAAACTCAAAGCATTTATTTCAATTAAACCTTTAAAAGGCACTTTTGAATTGTCACGAAGTCGGTCAGTCAGAAAATATGAAGCTAGTTCCAAAGCCCATTCCAAAGCGTAGGTACCTATGGAGAAGAACGGGCAAGAAACTCCATGGACACTCTTTTTAAATTACATTTTACAAAAACATTACTTTTGAATTTATGATTTATAATGTGAGAACGATGTAAAAAATATATTTCCGTCTCTCAGTGCGTGCCAGTTTTTTCAAGGCAGCTACTCGTGTAGCCTATGTTAGTTAAGTTAGTTTTTTGTCTCATGTGTGGCCACGCTACCCGATGCTCTATAGCTTTCTTACTCTAAGTATCAGTCCCTCGTAGTTGGTCGGGTAGGCCTAACGACGGGTAATTATCGGAACTCGTAACAGGTACGGATGTTGGTGATAGCAACTTTGTAAAGTTTAGGCTTTTGTGTCCTTGTTGATTGATTGTGTTTCGGCTTTGAATTTATTATTTATGTTACTTTTGTCAACTTTTTTTTGACAACTTTTGTCGGGATTCGAAAGTCTAATCTATATCTATCCATACTATGCACTATACCTATATACTATATCCTTACTAATATTATAAATTCGAAAGCAACTCTGTCTGTCTGTATATTACCTTTCACGCATAAACCACGGAACGGATTTCAATAAAATTTGGCAGAGATATAGATTGCGTCCCGGATAGTTTTATCCCGATATTGAAACGGGATCGACTCTTATGCGGGTGAAACCACGAGGCGCTGCTAATAATATTATAAATGCAAAAGTGTGTCTGTCTGTATGTTACCTCTTCACGCTTAAACCGCTAAAACGATTTAGATGAAATTTGGTATAGAGATAGTTTGAGTCCCGGGAAAGGACAAAAGATATATAGTTTTTGTCCCGATATTCCCACGGAATCGACACTTATGCGGGTGAAACCGCGGGGCGCTGCTATTACAAAATAAATAAAATTGAAGTATCTGCTTGATTGTTTTCTAGTAGAGGAATTTGCAATGAGCCGGCCATATTAGCCTTAAAACTGACTGTTGGGGTAGACTTGTTCTTGAGTGCAGACAGCAAATTGGTAAACGTAAGGTGGGACGCCCTCAGGTTAGGTGGAACGACGATCTTCGCAGGATGGCTGGTAGCGGCTGGATGAGAGTTGCCGAAAATCGAGTTGAATGGCATGTAATAGGAGAGGTCTATGTCCAGCAGTGGACTGCTCTACAGCAGTCCACTCATCATCATCGGCCTACGCCGATGATGATGATCTGATTGTAATGTCAAAATAACAGCTTTTTATAAAATGTATATTAAGATAGTATTTAGACGATACCTATAACAAGAAAATAATCATCGCATCGACAGCATCGCCAGCTGTTTGTGTTGGGCACCAGGTGCTTGCTGTTCAGATACTCCATATTAAAAAAACGGAACAGAAAATTTCACCTGTCATGTTAAATACCCGTGTAATAAGGGGCGAGCCTGCTGACATAAACCGGGTAGAAATTCAGACTCCGTTATTAGATTATACTAAGGTAGTTCTGTAACGTGGCTTGCGAACAGCGTTATTTCCCATCCATGCGGCTTTCCATGTGACTTTTCGATGTGTTTCTTTCTATTAAAGAATAATAGAAAGAGACAGACAGAAAGAAAGTTTGTTTCATGGTTTTTGAGGGCGCTGAAGCCAATAGCGACGACAAAATGAAAATCCAAGATCGCGGCTGCGAACATTTTCAAAATCGCGTCATGGGTGTCGTCTACGTGGTTTTCGAGGGTGCTGAAGCCTAGGTCAGAATCAAAATGAGACAACTCTATGAAAGCTTCTTAAAACTTTTACTAGATGACTCTATCTTAAAAACGCGTATTAAGTTCACATTTTTTCTGGCTGTGTCTTCCTATTATAAACGAGTGTGTGTGGTTCGTGTGACTATCGTTATGAACTCTGTTCCTGACTGAGGTCTTCCGACCGTACAGCGTACACGTTTTTCTTTTCTATGTATGACTGACGTTACTAATTGAAAGCTATTAACACTCTTGAACTAAACATAATTATGAAAAATGGATTACAAAAACATGGTGAGGGATAGTATCTACCCTAAATATCACAAAATCATATACATTACTGACCAATCACGAGCCACACGGAATAAAAAACCATTGTCACATTTTCAGTCCAACATTATTTACATTCTTCAGCCGACATGCGATTTCTAGCATCAATAAAACATAGCTGTATCAATTACTATAATACAATGTCGTTGACTGGCACATATACCAAGGCTACTGCAGTATTTCGCGGAAAAAAGTGGGTTTGGTCATGCCCGACTGCTGAACTGTCCTGTCTTTAATAATATCTCATAGACTGCCTCTTCGGTCTAGTAGTCGCAAGCTCTACTGCTAAGGTCCTAGGGAAGCGAAGCGCGAAGGAGGAGGCGGAGCGCCTGAGGGAGAGGCAATCTTTGCGCACTCACGCCCCTAGCCGCCGCAGGAGACGCCCTGAGCATCGGGAATTGATAGCTGATTCCCGCCCACCGTAGGCGCGGGCTTGCGGACGGCGAGCTATGGGCAGCTCGCCGTCCTGTAAGGACCAGGCCCGGGTCGATGGCGCGTTGTGTTCCACGCGCGCCTCAAAGAGATGTCAGCACTAACTGGACGGGGCCTCCTAGGGCCGATGCCTGCCAGGGTCGCGGGTTGTTCGAAAGAGATACCGTGGCCCCTGGTAAAGGTAAGTGAAGTAACACGGGTGGGTTTTAGTCAGTAAGATACTGACACTCCTTTCCGCTCCGCCCAGAGCGGGTGGGGTCATTTGATGATTTCCCACCCAAAAAAAAAGGTCCTAGGGTCGATTCCCGGGTCGGGTGAAGTGGTATTGGTTTTTTTTTATCTTCTTAGCCATTGCTTCATAAGTCTGTTGAAAATTCATTTGCTCATCATCTCATCATTTGCCTGCCTATTCCCAACTACGTTGGGGTCGGCTTCCAGTCTAACCGGATGCAGCTGAATACCAGTATTTTACATGTAGCGACTGCCTATCTGATCTCCACAACCCAATTACTGGGTAATACGATACCCCTTGGTAAGACTGGTTGTCAGACTTTCGGGCTTCTGGCTACCAGTAACGACTGCCAAAGATCCACAAATGACAGCTGGGACCAACGGCTTAACGTGCTTTCCGAGGCACGGAGGAGTCACGGTATGTAAAGATTGTCACCCATCCACAGACCAACCACGGCAAGCGTAGTTTAACCTGACCGATCGACCTGTGCGGCTGTTAAATTGATGGTGTGGACCCCGTTCACGACCTCGAGTGATGCAACTTGCGACGCAAACATCGTGAGGAAACATGTTCCAGAACCAAGTATTCGTAAACATGTGACATCCACCAACCCCCATGGTGGATTATGGTCCCCACTCGCGTGGTGGATTATGGCCCCCTCCCTCTCACAGAGAGAAGGCCTGTGTCCCACTAGTGGGAATGTTATAGGCTGATTGTGCTACGCAAGTCATGCTCTAAATAACTTATTTATTTTCTATTTTTTTTTTTGCATTTGTTTTCTTCGCAGTCGCTGTCGCTAGAGCATTCAGCTCGTGGCCAAGGGGTAGCGTAATTGCCCAGCAGGCTTGTCTGCTAATAAAATTGTTGGTGTACTTTATACATATATCTGTCTCTCCCTTCAGAAAATATAGGCGTAAAGTTGTCTTAACTTGGCATTGGCAGACAAAAAGGCAGGCAGGTATTTTAGCAAAAACATAATGTAGGTTAGGAAAAAATACGAGACGAAAATCTAGAAACAAAATTTATTACTGTCTACGCACTCAATTCACTTGGGGCCTATTCTGTTCTTCATACCTTTTTGAACATCTGGCTGAAGTTTTTGTAATATAAGTACAGAGACGGATTTAGGGCGTGAATGTAAAATTAGATGAGATTATATTGTATTATATTGTATTGTCAGTCTTATTAATTGATAAATGTTATTACTCTATTTGTGAATTTCTAAATGACAAAACTTTATAGTTAACTAATTAATCCTGACATCTTGACATTTCTGACATTCTTTATTTAATTTTATTGACCATATTATAAGAATTTTCATATTGACAGTATTTTAGACTAATAAGCACTTGTGCTAAATGTTTGCATGCCTAATTTAAGGTAGAATGTATAAGGATCTCTAATTATAAAAACATCTGTATTTTTTGTACCTACTTTCTATGCAAATAAATAATTATTCTATTCTATTCTAACTTGGTATGGAATAATATAATTGGTAGGTTACCTAACGAATTCCCTGACTATTAAAGTACTAGCTTCTGCCCGCGACTTTGTCCGTGTGAAGTTTCTTGTTTCCCCGACCCACCCCGTCTCATCGCATCCCCTGCCCTTGCTAATAATTCATTTTCGCTTAGCGTTCTTTCAAACTTTTTTATTTTTGATCAGCTCCTAAGAGTCTTAGCTTGATGTTAAATAATCTATAGCCTTCCTCAATAATTGGGCTATAGAATGCAAAAAGATTTTTTCACATCCGACTGGTGGTATCAGAGATTAGTGCGTACATAAGTATAGATATAAAGATAGATAGACAGGTACAACTGTTGATGGACGACGTCAATTGAACCTCAACGATTGTCAGGGGCTTGTGGCTAAATAATAACAGCCGCACAGGTCGATCGATCAGATTAAGCTACGCTTGCCGCGGTTGGTCTGTGGATGGGTGACCATCTTTACATACCGAGACCCCTCCGTGCCTTGGAAAGCAAATTAAGCCGTTGGTCCTGGCTGTCATTTCTGGATCTTTGACAGTCGTTACGGGTCGTCAGAAGCCCGAAAGTCTGACAACCAGCCTTACCAATGGGTTTCGTATTACCCAGTAACTGGGTTGTGGAGGTCAGATGGGCAGTCGCTCCATGTAAAATACTGGTACTCAGTTAGTTGCATCCGGTTAGACTGGAAACCGACCCCAACATACTTGGGAAAAGGCTAGGCAGATGATGACGATTACCTAACGAACAAGATGATGATGATCAATTTATAACCATTTACCAGGCACCGCTATGAAGACATCTGTAATTGTACTCTTGATAAAAAATATTATTTATTCATCCATCATGTCAAAAAACTCTTGATATTGGGTTACAATGATTTTCTCGACCTATTTTTTTTTTATTGCTGAATGGGCCCGCTCTTGACCTGGATCACGCCTGATGGAAAGCCTACCTTTAAACCTCCCCTTTCAAATTTGACATCGTCCCCTGTATATTTCCTATCTAATTTGTTTCACCTATGTCAGCACACCCCCTGCCTAGTCCTTCCCTGTCACACAAGGGACTGTAGTGTAAGCAAAACGAAAAATATTAAAACATCTCCCCTGGCCGCCATTTTGTGCTACCCAACCCCTTTTTGCGATTGAAAATTGTGATTGCTTTCATATTTCGTTTGCGATTTTATTGTTTTTATGTAACTCGCTGTTTCTGTGAATTCCTTTGTCTCTGTTGATAGTTTGACAATTTATAAAATTCTGGGAACTCTTTGTTGTAATTGGGAAATTCAGAACAATTTTTTTGTAAAGCCTATTGAAAAGGTTTATTTTCAAAAGTTTGTTTAGTTTTTTTTAAATATCATGTTTTGGTACAGTTAGGGATTTTATTCTAGTGTTTAGCCGTAGAAACTTGTAAATGGCCTTCAAATTCATATTGTTTAAGAACACTGTATACGTCAGCTGTAAGTTTTCCGAATATAATTTAAAAAAATATTAATTGTTTAGCAAATTGATACCTTAACGTCTATTTTCTGTGTATTGCCATTTTCAAAGCTGTCAAAGAGTGACAACTGTCGTGATATGAATAGACATAAAATATACCTACGGATAAATAAAGTTGGTACCTACTTAATTTGCGTAACAATTAATTTCTCTGACTTTACATAGTACTTAACCCCTTGTATGTCGTAATTACAGATACAATTAAAAAGCCATTGTGTCTCGCGTAGATCTACGTTCTAATACTAAGGGTTAATCTTATAATTATATACATACATTTAGGGGATCAGACCGAAATAACTCGATTTTCGAATTCTTACTGTGGTTTTTTTTTTCGTTTTACCTAACCAAAAAAGGAATACTTACAAATTCTTATTTCTAAAAAGACATCTTGGTCATACAATAATTAATAAATAATTAGAATAACCTTTATAAATAGGTAATTAGCCAAAGAAAGGGAGCGCTTCGTATTACTTGAGGAAAATATAAGGCGAATTCTGTATTTCTGTAGTACTAAAATACAATGAAATTTTTAACAAAGGACGAATATTAGAGTAGGAATGAAATGGGGCAGAACGTGTTTTTGTATCCCTTCTTAATAAGCTTGAAAATGTTCTGTGGGGAGAGTAGGATTCCAAGCTAAATTAGGAAAGGTAAAGTAAGAGAGAGAGAGAGAGAGGTTAAGTTATTTCCTACAATTTATTTCTAACACACTTAGCCTATTTTACAATTTATCATTAAAATATATATTTTAAAGATGTTTATACTTAATAAAAAAGGAAAAGAAAAACGCAGGAGCTCAATGGGCATCAAAAAGTTCGTCCACATCGCTGTCAATGAAATAAGTGCCCTAAAGGCTGGCAGCATTACCTACCACGTTGGATTGCAATGCTTATTCTTTGGGCTAAAAATAGGCCAGCCCTGTGGTCACGCGTAGACCAACCTCATAAAGAAAAAGAGAAAAAAACAAGCATATGCCAGCCAGCACCCTCAGTGTGCTGGTAAAACAATCACCAATCATTTTAAAAGGCATGATTACAGTAGAATTAACGATTTCTGTCCGTGGAAGCCAACTATACTAAAAACATGATAATTTCCCTATAAGAGCACTGGCGGCCCAGTTGTAATGGCTGCGACTTACGTAGTAGTTGTAGGTCGTAGGTTCGAACCCAGACAGACGCTTTCGTCGTCGTCGTCGTCGTCGTCGTCGTCGTCGTTTCAGCCGATAGACGTCCACTGCTGGACATAGGCCTCCCCCAATTTTGGGGGGGGTTTGCCATAATCGCCACGCTATACTTTCTGTAAATTATTTCATCACCCGTGCACTCAAAACAGCGAAGGAAAACATCGCGAGGAAACCGCCATAGCCTAGAACCAAAAATTCGAAGACATATGTCATCTACCAACCGGCACTGGGCCCGCGTGGTGGATTACGGCCCACTCCCCCCAGTACGATCCAAAACTTAATGCCCTGAAAAGACCACAATATTTATAATGGACATCTTACACTTACAGAGGGGGCCCTGGCTAAATAATAACAGCCGCACAGGTCGATCGATCAGGTTAAGCTATGCTTGCCACGGTTGGTCTGTGGATGGGTGACCATCTTTACATACCGTGATGCCTCCGTGCCTCGGAAAGCACGTTAAGCCGTTGGTCCCGGCTGTCATTCGTGGATCTTTGACAATCGTTACGAGTAGTCAGAAGCCCGAAAGTCTGACAACCAGTCTTACCAAGGGGTATCTTATTACCCAGTACGAGGTCAGATAGGCAGACGCTCCATGTAAAATGCTGGTATTCAGCTGCATCCGGTTAGACTGGAAGCCGACCCCAACATAGTTGGGAAAAGGGTAGGCAGATCTTACACATGAATGACATGGATGACTAGAGATCTTACACATGAAGAAACTTTTCGTTTTCAGTTAGGTATGTACGTCCACTAACCTTATTCATCGTATTGGATTTCATAGTATTGAATAAATATAATAGTTTAGCTCATGAATATTTCATTACATTCACCTCGGCGTCTGATATAGGCATCTTTTTCCTAGACATTTTGATATAAAAACTTTTTTGTGGAGTTACAAGGCCCTCCTAAATATATGTTTGTTATTGTTCGGGAATATCGTAATAGTGGTTTCAAAATAGAGCTATGATATTGTGGATATTTTTCTATTAGTATTCGAATAACGAAATAACCTTCTTTCGTATCAGCAAAAACGTATGAATACGAGGTCAAATTAAATTAGGTAGCGAAATTACGCAGAAGTGATGTTATTTGAAATATGAGTAGAGAAAATCATTTATTTTTGTTTTATCATGTTCAGATATCGACACCCATCATACGTATGTGAAGTTTACAGAAAAAAAATCTTTTTTAAATTGATATTTCATGTGACCGCTAGCTGCGGTTGATGACCCCAAAAATCTTATTTTTTTTTATGAGATCTACCAACCCGCAATGGGCCCGCGTGGTGGATTACGGCCCACTCCCTCTCACAGAGAGGATGCCTGTGTCCCAGCAGTGGGAACATTATAGGCTGATTATTTTTATTTTACCATGATTAGACATCGATACCCATCACATCTGCGGAGTTTCGCTGGCTAATTTAATTAGAACTTGTATAGTTTTAATTTGAACCTGTATAGTTTTAATTTGAACCTGTTTAGTTTTAATTTGAACCTGTATAGTTTTAAATTAAACCTGTATGGTTTTAATTTGCAACTGTATAGTTTTATGTCGTGGTAATAATATTAGCCCCTCAGCGAGATGGTAGCGGAACTGACTGTTCAGGGTGCACCATATTTACAGTCAGGGAAATGAACTGTTCATAAAACTGACATACTACTTAATTTACAGTGTTATAGCCATTTCATACAACTGTCAAAGAACGACAGTTGTGATTTGAATACACGGGCAAATTTTATGTTGGTAAGCAATTTGATAAACAAAAAAAAATGATTCCGCTGACATTACATTTTAGTTTTGTCTCTTGTGTAGGCTACTTAAACGCTATTTTAAAAACTGGCCAAGTGCGAGTCTGACTCGCACACGAAGGGTTCCGTACCACAAGACAAAAATGCCGAAAAATACACGTTTATTGTATGGGAGCCCCCTTAAATATTTATTTTATTCTGTTTTTAATATTTGTTGTTATAGCGGTAACAGAAATACATCATCAGTGAAAATTTCAACTTTCTAGCTATCACGGTTCATGAGATACAGCCTGGTGACAGACGGACAGACGGACAGCGGAGTCTTAGTAATAGGGTCCCGTTTTTACCCTTTGGGTACGGAACCCAAAAAATTAAAAAGTGTCCACCTGTTTTTAACAAAACCTTGACAAAGCGAGAATAAGCTTATTTATGTTAATTAATTGTAAGTGTACCAAACCGCTACAGCACTTCCATCCTACGCACTTGAGTGCTATTCATATTAA
Organism: Mesoligia furuncula; assembly: GCA_916614155.1. Lineage (NCBI taxonomy): Eukaryota > Metazoa > Arthropoda > Insecta > Lepidoptera > Noctuidae > Mesoligia > Mesoligia furuncula. The sequence goes on along the minus strand of OU744811.1, from coordinate 2,400,455 downwards.
AATAAATAACTAAGTAGCATCTTCATAATTGAGTAGGGACACTTAAATCGCCAGGGATGTAAATTATAATAATAGACGGTGAATGCTTATGGAAATGAACACCGCGTTGGTTTTAGCCGGTAATTATAATTTTTAATAATTATTATAAAATTAAAATTATACATTTTATAAAATTATTTTAATTATATATTTTTTTAATAATTTTTATTATTATTAAAAATTATAAGAATTATAATTACCAGCTACAACCAAGTACCAATCAGGTAAGAGTCCGGCATGCCCCTCTGTCATCCCCACGATGGAGGAAGTACATGAAGATTTCCACCGCGCACCAAAAAAGGTGTAAGGTGCATTTGGTAACCGCGTCGGCGTTAATATGGTACATTGAGTTGTAGAAAAAGTCCGGCTCTGTCACTTAAGCCTTTGTATGGCAGTCATCATCATTCAGTCGTAAGACTTCCACTTCTGGACAGGCAACAAAGGCCGATACTATGCTTCGTCTGAGGCACCTTCCGATACACAGTAACCTCTGCAGAAGTTTGCCAATTTTGAGGGCTATGTCGTTTACCGTATCCGGCGTATCTCTTTATTTCTGACTGTTAAAATTCAATGTAATAACTTCATAATTATTATCTATACTTTTTAGGGTTCCGTACCCAAAGGGTAAAAACGGAACCCTATTACTAAGACTTCGCTGTCTGTCCGTCTATCCGTCTGGCCGTCTGTCCGTCTGTCCGTCTGTCCGTCTGTCCGTTTGTCCGTCTGTCTGTCACCAGGCAGTATCTCAAGAACCGCGATAGCTAGACAGTTGAAATGTTCACAAATTATGTATTTCTGTTGCCGCTATAACATCAAATACTAAAAACAAAATAAATGAAATATTTAAGGGGGGCTCCCATACAACAAACGCGATTATTTTGCCCTTTTTTGCTCGATATCAAAAATGGCAACAGGTAGGCACTTGAAATATTCACAAAATACTCAGTTGTATTTTAACTTTAATAATAAAATTAAAATAAAATAAATATTTAAGGGGGGCTCCCATACAACAAACATGTTTTTTTTGGCGTTTTTGCTTTGTGGTACGGAACCCTTCGTGTGCGAGTCCGACTCGCACTTGGCCAGTTTTTATATTTTAAGTTGGCAATAGTTCTGAGGATATTTTTTGTTGTGTGTCAACACTTCTCTTCTAAAACATATGAAGCACTACATCGTGTAATAAACTGATTCATATAAAAGGCTTAAGATTTTATTCATACCAACACTGGCTAACTTCCGCCTGCGGCGTCACCCGCATGGTATGTCTATAAAAAGTCTAATCTTGTAGCCTATGTCCTTTCTCAGGATTCAAAGTATCCCCATACCGAATTTCATCAAAATCGGTTTAGCCGTTTCGGAGAATAGGACAGACAAAAACTTTTAGAAATTTGTTTTTTATTTATTAGAATGGTGTTATTTTGACATTAAACTTGAATTTTATTTATTTATTTATAGATAAATATAGATTAAATTACGCAGAGAAACTCCGAGAACAGCACTATCAATTGCCCTTTCGATCACTTTGGACCTTCTTATGCCCTTGGGAGCATCATAAGCGACTGTGTGACAGTTTCTATACTTTTCGTGTCACATTATCGCCCGGGTACTATAAACATTGTCTGTTTTTGTACCCCTCCAACTTATGACCTTAATTTTTCTGTCCATTATCACTGACCTGGAGAAATGTATTACAAAGATTCCTGTTTAGGTACAGTGAACTTTAAATTAGGGGCAAGGCGTACAAGTATTATTTGAAACGTAGATTGACAAGATAATACTTTAAAATGACCTCTTTTATTGGTGCGATAGGTTTACTATTTCATAGCGGAGTCACTGTACTACGTAAGAAATTGTTGCTTCTGATATCAAATACATAAAAAAAATATATACATACACCTATTTACGTGATGAATTTTGGAAAAAAAAATACTGCATACTATCTCAAAGATTACCTATATTCTAGCGTTTTAATTAACTACACTTACCTTATTTTAAGAATTAACACCAAAATATTATTCAAAATCCTTATTTTGGGAATAAAAAGTTTCACACTGACATCAACTTTCGACAGACATAGTATGGATGCGTACCGGTTCACGCAAATTTTGTATTTTACCATCTATACCATATAGGCAACTCTCCCTGACTTACCCTAAGTATAAACATCCGAATTCAAACCTCCTCCTTTTTTGAAGTCGGTTAAAAAAGGCTGTCTACAATACATTAAACGATACATGGATAACAATGCTCGTATTTTAAAAAAAAAAACATGCAAATTCACATCTCGGTGACAATCAAAGTGACAAATAAATGTTTTTTTGACAAATTGAGATTGAGATTCGAATGCGAACATTCTTAATAATCTGGGAATTGTTGCTCAAGTCACTAATAAGACGAAAAGAGTGGTGTTATGCTAAGAGTAGTGATTGTGTATCTTGTTTTATTAACTGGGCTAATTTCCGTAATCAAAAACGTAAGAAATCCAGTCGCGATCTCGTCTCAGTGGCAATCACTGTCAAAAACTTGTCAAAAATGAAGGGATTTTAGAGGTATGTTTTGACAGATTGAGACTAAGATCAGACTGAGAACGTTCTTAAAATTGCCCCTCAGATTGTCACTGTGCCTGGACATTAGCCGTAGTAAAAATAAGCATCGAGAGATATATAAATATAATCACTAAAACGGATAATAGTTGCCACTATTTTCCGTTTTTTATAACAAAACTAAACAATCTAAAACTACCGTTTATAATAATATTAACGTATAATCTTGTGGAGCACAAATTGACGTGCTTATTTTCTGCATTTTCATTATCATCATTATTTCAGCCGAAAGACATCCACTGCTGGACATAGGCCTCCCCCAAAAGGGGGGGGTTTGCCATAATCGCCACGCTTGGCAGGCGGGTTGGCGATCGCAGTATGGTATGGTGGTGGAATGCATAGAGAACGCTGCTGCCCATTCTCCGGTACGCCCCTTAGTCGCCTTTTACGACACCCACGGGAAGTATGGGGTGGTGCTATTCTTTAAGTCCGGCACCACACAGACAATCTGCATTTTAATTGTAAAATAAAAGAAATAACCAAACAAACGATGAGGGCGCCACTTGGTGGTCTCGCAGCCTTAATTATTCATGAATTCAAGAGCAACACCACAAGTTGTACGTAATCTGAAAATTACCAAGCCGACATCCGATCCGTCGGTCACAATATTTTTCCCGTCAACAGCCAATAAAAAGCCTTCAAACAGACATGATTAACGATTCCCTAATTTAGAATTTATTGGAGTAAACTTGGGAAGCCTATCAATCATTGGCCGCCGATATTTTGTCATTCTGCTGACTAATTTGCGTTTGTTAGCCTATAGCCTGAGTTTGGGGTGAACAGTGTTTGGTTTAAGATGAGTTTGCGTAGTTAGGTATGGAAAAAAAATATCAACCATAATCAGCCTTTAATGTTCCCACTGCTGGGACACAGGCCTCCTCTCGGTGAGAGGGAGGGGGCCGTAATCCACCACGCGGGCCCAGTGCGGGTTGGCAGATGTCACATGTCTTCGAATTTTTGGTTCTAGGACATGCCGGTTTCCTCACGATGTTTTCCTTCACCGTTTTGAGAGCAGTGGTGATGAAATAATTTACACAATGTAAAGCCCCTGTCTGGGTTCGAACCTACGACCTACAACTCGTAAGTCGCGGCCGTTACCACTTGGCCACCACTGCTCAATACTCGCGGTTTCACCCGCGTAAGTTTTGAACCCGTGGGAATATCGGGATAAAAAGTATTCTATGTGTTAATCCAGGAAATGATCTATCTATGTGCCAATTTTCATCCAAATCAGTTTAACGGTTTTTGCGTGATTGAGTAACAAACATCTAAATAACTTCACAAACTTTCACATTTGGAAATTAAAATTAAAATGGAAATTAGAATTAAAATTATGGCATGTCTGAGGAAATAGGTAATCTATACTAATATTATAAATTCGAAAGTAACTCTGTCTGTTTGTCTGTCTGTCCTCCCTTATCACGCCTAAACCACTGAACGGATTTCGATAAAATTTAAAATTTGTTTTACATAGGATAGTTTTTATCGACATACCTCGCGGACGACACCGCGGGCGGAAGCTAGTATGTTATATTTTGATGAGTAAAATGTGCATTGTTTGTTGTATTAAAGTTTTTTAAGTAGCTACCGTGTATGTTCGCACGATGACGGATGGAAGACAAAAAACTGGCCAAGTGCGAGTCGGACTCGCACACGAAGGGTTCCGTACCACAAGGCAAAAACGCCGAAAAAACATGTTTGTTGTATGGGAGCCCCCCTTAAATATTTATTTTATTTTATTATTATTATTTATTATTAAAGTTTAAATACAACTGAGCATTTCGTGAATATTTCAAGTGCCTACCTGTTGCCATTTTTGATATCGAGCAAAAAAAGGCAAAAAAATCGCGTTTGTTGTATGGGAGCCCCCCTTAAATATTAATTTTATTTTGTTTTTAGTATTTGTTGTTATAGCGGCAACAGAAATACATAATTTGTGAAGATTTCAACTGTCTAGCTATCGCGGTTCTTGAGATACAGCCTGGTGACAGACAGACGGACAGACGGACAGACGGACAGACGGACAGACAGCGAAGTCTTAGTAATAGGGTTCCGTTTTTATACGGAACCCTAAAAAGTATGCAAAGTGTTTGTATAGATGTTTAGTTTTTTTGGGTACTTTTCCGATGCCCTAACTTCTTTTAACCGGTATGCATCAAAAGAAGGGATAACAATTTCTTCTCAAAATACTTTGACCAAGACGTCGACCAAGCGAAGACGAGGTCATATTTACCGACTTAGCTTATTGCATAGTTAACGGAAACTAAAACTGATATTAGAGGGTTGGAGGCTTTAACAGGAATAGCAGTATAAAGTGCAAACCACATACTTAATTTTATTATCTTGTTCGTTGTTACGATTTATTCCGGTCTGATCCCCTGAACCCCCCGCCACCCGCCACCCCCCTGGATCCCCTGCTAGTTATTCTTCTGTTTTAATCTCTGTCTTATCCACTTTATCTAGTTCTGAGCCCCCTATTCATAGGTTTTATGATTATGAGCTTACAAAACAATAATTAAACATTTCACATTATCTACAAATGTATAATTTCACCTTTCGTCGAGTGTACACGCATGGCATTTCCACATGACAAAGTCTTGATCGCGCATCAAATAAAGTCTAAAAAATAAAAGAGGTTAATATCCTCTTTTATCCCTTGGTAAAATGGCCAAATATATTTATGGTACTTGTGTGTCTAAGTTATGTTTAATGGTGTGCACGGTCAAGATAAAAAGGTTTCGATGCTTTATTGTTAAATTGACAAACAAATAAGTCGAAATTATTTGGAAACCTTGACTTAAAAGAAATGAAATGTGTGCTAACAACTTTATTGGCACTGAAAACTAGATGAGTAGGTATCTAGAATCAAGCTTTAGGTCTATCACAACAATTAATCATTAAAACTAAACTAAACGAATTTTAAACATCATTCATCATCAATCATCATCGTTCTATTGCCGTCAGTCTTTTGAAGATGGCAGAGACAGAATGATCATTTAAATATGTATAGCGTTAAGCGAGTAATTTGTGGTACAAGTGGGCCCTAATAATTACAGAATCTTAAAGATTTCGATAAACTTGTTTACCTTCTTATCATTGGTTCATAGTCGGCGCCACTTACTTGGGAACGTCTACAGCTCCCAAGGGAGGCAAATGCATTGATCATCACAGTACCAATTCTGTAGTTAGCCGGCATAATAAAGCCCACTCTTTATTACTTTTCTAGAGAAAGAAACAAACCAAATGATAAAAATCATAAGCATAAGCGAGTCAAGGAAGATTTAATTACCCAAAAATTATCATACACACTCCCCGAACAGAATTAACCAGGTGAAACAAATTCATCCAGTTCGCTGCATCCTAAAGCGTCGTAGGAAATTACTTTTTTCGCTCCTTTTCCTCCTAACTCACGTACGTTATCAAAGCCATCGGGGTTATTAAAAGATGTCTTGTTGGACGATTTAGTATCGAAGGTTTGAAGGGCCCATATTGAGTAGAGCGTGGATGTAGAGTAATTGAAAGCTCAGGCAAAAACAAATTTATACTCTCAGCAATTTCATAACGAACTAGTCCCAAACTCAAGCCACTTCATTCCTTAGTTTTCTAATTGGATCATCCCAAATCACCAACACAAATTTCCCTAAACCTCTAAGTTTAACCAAATAAAAAACACAATCAAACTTCGCTAACAGAATGATTAAGCAAGTTATAATTGAAAACGTTAACCCTATCGGCGCCTAATCTTTGGGTCGTCGGGACCGACCCACTTGTAAAACTAACTCAATCAAACTGTCCTGGGGTAGAAAAAAACCGGCATAGAGCGTGTTGGACTCACGCACGGAGGGTTCCGTGCCGCTTACACAAAAAAGAATATTCCAATCAATATTCCTAGCCTTTTCCTAACTATGTATTTTACCAGTTTTTTACGTGCAGCGACTGCCTGTATGACCTTCACAACCGAGTTGGTAAGACTGGCTGTCAGACTTTTGGGTTTCTACCGTACTGACTGTCAAAGATGACAGTGAATAATTAACGTGCTTTCCGGGCACAAGAGGTCACGATATATAATGGTCACCCATCCACAAACCGACTGCGGCAAGTTTATTATTTAGCCACAAGCACCTCCTACACAATCATGTATGTAAAATAAAAGGTTTATTTTCTTTGTATTGTCTCCTTTCGGGCTTGGACTTTTTCTTATTTGACATTGCAAAACGTATTCTGTGAACAACTGCGTACCTAAATATTTATTACGTTTAAAAGATACAGCCCTGTAACAGATGGAAATGAACGACGGACAGACATTGGGAGTAGGCTGAACGTAACAGGGTTCCGTTTTCTCTTTTTGACTACGGAACCCTGAAAAGGGACCTTTTGTGTTTTTTACATAAGACGAAGGGGTTTAAAAATCATCTGGTTTTCGACCGAAGACATGCCTTGGATCTTTAAAGCTTTTGCTAATTTATCTGCACCCTTATTTTGTTAGGGGTCGGTTACGTTTCAAGGGATGGTATTTTTCTTTTGTAAACACCAACGACGGTGAAATTACAAACTTTTTAATTAATCTAACATTATATGAAAAAAATCTCCCCGTTTACTTTACATAGAGTAAATGGGGCAGATTTTTTTGATTACTTGCCAGGGTAAAGGACGATGCCCATAAATAACTATCGGAGATTGTCTGAATTAAAATATAACAAAGAAAGGTGACACTTAAACTGGACATTCAGCTCTATAAGTTAGAATTAGCCTCAAAGATTTCATGAAATAGTCATTCGATAGTATACTTTGAACTTGGAGAGAAGTATTCTTTCGCCATATTATATAACATATATACTTAGATGTGATACTTATGTTTTTGTAATTAGCCATTTTGAGAATTAGTCCATAAAAGACACAGTTGACATTTTGAGAACTGGGCATTCTGCGCCTGAATCATTTAAAACTATTATTGACACATGACACAGTATTTGTATTTTAAAGGAGAAAGTCAATAAAAGTTCTGTATAATACTTTATTCTTAAAGTATGTTTATCAGTTTAGTTCAACGTTGCTGGGCAGAACTTTCTAATCACTTGTCATCGCCTTAGTTGTGAAGTCCTGCCGACACAACATTTGTAAACACACTATCTCATCAACTAAACTATATTATCCCGTTTGTAGTAGTAAACGGTTGGCGTGTTAAGACAAATAACTCGTAACATATAGATAGTTACTAAATAGATAGAATGCGTAAAACTTGAAAGTAACTTACATAAATACATTATAATCGTTTCAAACTCGAGATTTTCGTGTTGTTTGTGTGATTAAAACCAAACTGTAAAATAGGCTAACTGTTTTAGGAATAAATAAATGAAAATGAGAATTAAAGATGAGAGCAGTGGCTGCGCGACTTAAGAATTGTAGGTCGTGGGTTTGAACCCAAGCAAGCATCTTACTTTGTGTAAAATATTTCATCACCATTGCTCTCAAAACAGTGAAGGAAACATCGTCAGGAACGGCGGCGTGCGCTAGAATAAAAAAATCTAAGACATGTCAAGTCCGCCAACCCGCACTGGGCCCGCGTGGTGGATTACGGCTCACTCCCTCTCACTAAGAGGAGGCCAGCCGGTCGATTCTGTAAAAATCTCACCGTGAAAACTTAGGTGAAGTGAGTCGGTTTTTGCTAGGAATTGACACTATTGACAGCTCACTCCACGCTCACTGCACCTAAGGGCGCATACACATATAACGTCCGTTTTTACTGCATCCTTTTTAACGGATCTTATCTCATCTGTTTTTCTTTTTTACTGGATCTGGAATGCTATATTGTGTGTGAACTCGCTCAAACAACTACATGTGCCATCAAATAACGGACCTGTACAACGGATCGCTATGTGTACGCGCCCTAAGTTTTCACGGTGAGATTTTTACAGAATAGCACCGCTGTATCCCAGCAGTGGAAATATGAAAATAAATAAAATACCTGATTTAAATTAAATATATATAAGTGCAGGCCGTTTTCTTACGAGGCAGGCAGACACTAAAGAACTCTATGATCCATCTAAAGGTTGTCTTTAAAAGATCGCTCTTAGCGATAAGATTGGTGTACCTACATAATAAATACTATTCTATTCATAGATATCCGAGAGATATGCCTTCACTCTATATTTGTTCGAGTTCAAATGTCGCTACCTTTTTCCCTCTCCTGAAACTCACACAAAAACAAAAGAAATATATACGGCCCACATTATGCTTTATTGGCACATACGCAAGAAAGTAGGCGTAACACTTTTGTGCTATCTTATTGTACACATGCTCAAAAGGGGCGAGCACTAGAAAGTATAGATACAGTCACTGAATGCACTCATGCAACTCTGCACTGCGTAACACACTATCAATCTTAATCTGAATATTTTTTAAAGATATTGCTAATCCATTGCTTCATATGTTTGAAAAATGTGTCTACTCAACAACGTAAATATCGCAATGAATGTTGTTGGACTGAAACAAAACCCAATGCTACTGATTGTGTGTACGCCATTAAATTTTTGGTCAGTTTGATCGGATGGAGGCGACATGTGCCACGCCTCCATGACATATCCTTCGATATTTATTTATTATTTATTTATTTATTTATTACCTTTACAACATCATAACAGGTCTAACCTAATGCGATGGTGTGGTATTTATATACTTACAATATTAAATTAACCTAATAAAGAACTTCTATAACATACTACTTATCCTAAATTATATAAATCTCATACATAACAATAACACAGAACAACTATTATATTAACTAAGGGCTGATTTTTCCGTCGCCAGATAACTTTTATTCGAAAAATAAAATTGACGCTGATTATCCGTGATTCTATTCTATTATAATTTCTTTAAGTATCGTTATCTGCCTACCGTGCTAAGATCCTTACAAACTCGTTTCGCTTCGTCCACTTTCATAAAACTGGTCATACACGCGCACGCTTGTTGTGAATACCTCGTGTTAAAAACTCAATGAAAGCATTAACAAATAACTACAAAATAATCAACCAATATTGTTAAAGTATGTTTATCGCTTTAGTTCAACGTTGCTGGGCAGAACTTCGCCTTACACTAAGTTGTGAAACCCTGCAAACACAAGATTTGTAAACAACAAAATAGAATAGAATTGAAAATTGATAGAATCGGCATTGCCATACAACGTGGCAATGCAGCCATCCTTTTGGGCACGTTTCCTGTTGACAGCGATGCGGACGAATTTTTTGATGCCCTTTGATTATTTCCCCTCCTTTTTATGTACGTATTATTATTGTTATTTTAAGACTGTTAGCTTTTTAAATTACTTCGTGGTCAAATAAAATGGCGTTTATTTGTCATTTATTGATAATTTATCAACCAACTGCCTGAAAGCATCTACAACAGCGTTTCATACAAAATCACCCACGAATTGATCAGTACCATCTTCACGACTCCATTCACTAACAAACCACAATGTCCTTGCCCCACCACACAAAAAACTTTACCAACCCACTCACAGCGTGACTACATACTGTATAATCAATACCACAGGCTACTGAAATAAAATCGAGCTGTAACGGGGTCGCTTCAGGGTCGATGGTCGAATTTCGTTTCAAACCCGCGGCTGTAATTCAAATACTTTCTTTGTTGCGCTAATGTAAAGCCGTCATCAAGTTTTGTCTGTTGTTATGAAATGGAATTTCGTGTGGAAGGAATTTCGGTAAAAACTTTTTGTTTTTTTTTTTTTGCAGAGAATTGAATTCGTTTTTGCTGCGGTATTACTGCATCTGCTTAGGATCAAGCCATCACTTTTTTTTTCCTGAAAGGACAAAAACGACGTATATTTTTCTTATCTGATAGAGCTGTGCTATTGAATTCGTTTTGCTGCAGAATAAAATTCTAAACATGGGTACGAACAGATATATAACAGAGATATAAGAAAGAAGTTTGAATTGTTTTTTACATTTCTATGGGCAGGAAAAAGGTCGTATAATATAAAGAACGTTTTCTTTTATCCGATATAGTCATAAAAATCATGGCGGTTTTTGTTTTTCATATTCCGAACATATCGCTTAAACGCTTCTTATAAATTTTCGTCCGATTATGAATAGTATTATTACGAATAGTCATAATCGGATGAAAGTTATAAGAAGCGATTCGCTAGTTATACCTACATAGATGTTAAGTAATGGGGTAAACGTCGCATGACCACAGAAACCCTAACCTAATTACTGGCATAATATTTTCGTCAACGCAGACTAGCAAACGCCTCGCATAATATTATGCCACTCATTTATGAGGCTTCCACGATATACAAAAGGCTGATTGCTATTGTACCTGATAAAACCGTGTGTATACTATACAAGTATACATCTCTGTGTAGGTAGGTTCCCTTTGGGAAATACTGGTGTGGTGTTATCTTATGAATACTAGGACAAATTGTATCATCCCATTTGTTTTTTTTTACAAATGGTATTTAGTATTTTGTTAAATTATATTTACCCTAGCTGCGTCCCGCGGTTTTACCCGCGTAAATGTCGATCCCGAAGGAATATCGGGATACAAATTAGCCTTTATGTTAGTCCAGGGTGTCAGCTGCATTCATACAAAATTTTATCCAAATTGGTCGAGCCGTTTGAGCGTGAAGAAGTAACAAACATATAAAAACACACACACACATATAAACTTTCGCCTTTATAATATTAGTGTGATAATTTAAGAAGCTAAAAGTCTTAAAATAATAATATGTAGAGTAAAAATTAAGTAGGTTTATAAAAGGAGGGTAAATAATCAAAGGGCATCAAAAAATTCGTCCGCATCGCTGTCAATAGGAATAGTGCCCAAAAAAATAAGCCAACTCTCTGGTCACGTGAAGAGTCGACCAACTTTATTAATTAGATTACTTAAATGTTTACCCATTTTTACATTACCTTATGACACATTTCACTTGTAAAATAGTAATAAGGTATTTTGATGGCAATATTATAAATTTTTACTATTTTCTAATGGTATACCTTTGTCCGCAGGATTCTCCCACCCAGAGATGCCTCCGCAGGGGAAATTTAGCACGTTAGAAGATGACTACATAGAGGTGATGTCGAGGAGAGGACAGAGTCGGTCGCCGTAGCCCACAGTAACTGTTCTATCCACGAGAGAGAGAGAGAGGAGTAGGCGCCAGTGAGTATTTACTTTTTAACAATTATAACTACATCCATTGGCTCGACGAGTTTTGGAGTCGAACGCAGCTCTCAAATTTTACTATTCAAGTTTGAAAGTAGTCGAGAAAACCCGAAATAAATACGTAAGTAGGGTTCTACTGTTTATTTATTACATAAACATGAATAATAATAAAAATGGTAACTACACTACAAAAAACTGTGTTACCTACATATAATTGATTAGGAGGAAATTACACAATTGATCGTGAAAATATCTAAGACTATGTTATTTCCTTTATTACATTAATATATATATTTAATATTTATTTATATATTTTTTATAAACAAAAAAAAAACTTTTAAAAATATAAAAAATAGTGGCCCATCGGCATCAGAAACAGGGTCCAGGCTGCTGGTGGTCAGGGCTTCAGAGAAAAGAACTTCCTCACTATGCGTGCCGTGTCCAGGAGTACTGCTTTCTGAATCAAGCCCTTGACCCAGCCACGCAATGAGAGCTTCCTGAGGTGTTGGTCGAGGCTCTCCTCTATAAGGCCTTTTACAATAACGATTACCAGGACATTCACGTCCCACATGTCGACAACTTCGTGTGCTGGGAAAAAACTGGGAAGCTATTGTGACATAAAACAATACTATGTTATTATTATTAGTGTAATGAATCACAAATTGAAAGCTAATTTATCAACAAAAGAATATTGTACAGACCACCATCATAATAAATATCAAGTTAAGTATAATATGGTGTATCCTCCCTAACAAAAACAGTTAATCGTCCATTATGTAACCGAACCCACAACAAAGAGGATAAAAAAATATTGTTGGCCAGCAATATTTTTCCAACAAAACTATTATTGGCACATCAGTAACATATAAACAGATTTTCCCGAAGGTTTTCTTTCACCAAAAGAAATATGACGAATGATTTTCCCACATAATTGACTATGGAAAGAAGCCAGGAAATTACGAATAATTTCGTAGTAAAAATATTATTTTCCCATTCATACTGTTATCTGGTCAATTATGGACACATTTTCTACTTATTTTCAGGAAATTCGGATATAATATCGTTTCCACAATGTGGATTCATCGGGTGCCAAGTAATAGTAAGGGAAAGCGCACGTTTTAGATTTAACTATCGCTTGATAGTTAAATCACGTTCCAACTGAATGTATTAATGTAAAAAAAATAATGTGCTTTAGTTGATTTGCTTATCAACATAACAATAAATATTGACGTACTAACATAATAACCAACATGGACAGAGATTGCACAAGACAGGGAGACAGGGAGGTTTGGAAGAAAAAAGGGGAAGCCTTTGCCCAGCAGTGGGACACAAAATAAGCTAACAGAAAAAAAATCCTTCCTTTTTCAGAAAGTGTGCAACTATTTAAAGATATTAAACCCCCCACACCCACACACACACACACACACACACACACCCTCAACACTCACACACTTACACACACATTCAAACACACACGGAGAGCTGCTAAATTAATGTTTTATTTTATTTTTAACCGACTTCAAAAAAAGGAGGAGGTTTCTCAATTCGACCGTATATATGTTTTTTTTTTTTTTTTTTTATGTGTGTTCGCGGATAACTTCGTCGTTTATGAACCGATTTTGATTATTCTTTTTTTGTTGGAAAGGAGATATGCCAAGGGTGGTCCCATGATAAGGAAACCAGGATCTGATGATGGCATCCCAGTGAAATCGAGAGGAACATTCGAAAATCGTAGGAGCGACTAGTGCGTTTGTTATTTTTTTCATTAAGTATTTTAAAGCACTACAATTTAATGAAGCTCTGGAGTCGATCTGACGATGGAGCCGAAAGACAGTCGAGGGGACTCCTCAACGATTTACAGCAGTTACCTTGTGTTTGGGCTTGATTAATTTGTATTGATGTGAACTTTACACCTAGATAGGTTGTGACTGTCATTAAGGGTCTGATCATGAAGACGAAGGACAGTTAAGGGAACTACTCAACAGTTTACAGTAGCTACCTTGTGTATGTTCACCGATTACTCGAAGACGGCTGGACTGATTCCAAAAGTTCTTTTTTTATTTGAAAGGGTATACTCTCGAGGTGGTCTCATTATCATCAAGTTGGAATCTCATGAGAGGATCCCATGGAAATCGAGGGAAACCCTCAAATTTTATAGGCAAACCTATAGCGATTTGGGTATTTTTTAAAGTAACTTGAGCATTTTTGGTCTCGGAAATCATCATTTGGTAAAGTGGAGCTGATAATGAAGACCACAGATGGCCATCGGAACAACTTAATGACAAATATTTCACGGGTTGCGATTCGATTACTTTAATATGGTTGCTAAGCAATTTATGCTCGTCACAATGCGTATGATGAGTGATTGTTGAGGAGTTCTCCTGGTTCTTACCGGGAGAACTCCTCAACAATTAACGTCCCAGGATCGGGAAAAGCAATATTTTGTAAAAGGTGATGAACAGTTGGCATTAGGCTATTGTAACTTAGATAAATTACAAAGTGACCCACTAAAAAGTGAAAAATAAAAACAATTTTACAAAAAAAAACAACCGACTTCCAAAAAAAAACACTACAAATTGAAAAATAACTTTAATTTCGGAAGTCGGTGTCAATAAACGAAAATGCGGAACCAAAGACACCGACTTCCGAAATTAAAGTTATTTTTCAATTTGTAGTGTTTTTTTTTGGAAGTCGGTTGTTTTTTTTTGTAAAATTGTTTTTTACTTTTCTTTTTTTAAAAACCTTTTACGCCTCAACATTGTTAAGTTACCACTTATGGGAAGAGCGAGACAGCTCCGACACAAGTACTTTTGTAACTTACTGGGGCTGCCTCAATTTATGTATGACACAATGTTTAAGTTGAAATAAATATTTTTGTATTTTTGTATTTTTTTTTTGTATGTAACATAAATATTTTAATTCTAATCTTGGATAGTGTTGCATACTCAAGTAAAATTATTTTTCTAAAGAGTTTAATGAAACTTAACATCACAACCGCAAAAACACAAAATATTTTTTTAAATCGAAGCTAGACTGAGACCTAACAACCATTACCTTGATTGCGTAACACAATATTGAAGGAAATTCCTAATCCATTGCTTCATAGGTTTGAAAAAAACTGCTCAACAATGTAAATAACGCATGAATCTCAATGAAATGTCAAAATCAAAGGCATTGCCATTGTAAGTGTGTAACGCAATTTCTGCGCAGTATATATTAAATTTAGATAACAGGCAATAAAAAGTCTGGAATGTGCGGCCACTCTTACAGGAAATATAAGTGGTGTTATTTATGATGGACTAACATACTATGTCGTTATAACAATGAATGTTGTCAGTGCGAAAATGATAAATGGTTCTAACTTTCTATGTATTAATACTCGTATCTTTTTCTAATTAATTACTGTCGTCGTAATTTATTAACGCTTTTTTTGCAACAACTTCTTGATAAGCATCTTGCTTGACTGCGAACTTTGACTGCATATGGCATATGGGCATTACAGTTTGCCATAAAAATATGATGAGATGCAGTTGTAAAAAAATCTAGTAAAGTATGCTGCATTTAAATAAGTATGAAAATCATTTATCATTTATCATTTATACAAAAATGTAATGAAATGTGAAACATAGTAACATGATCAGTTTTTAATTCAGGTCATATTAGTCATACTTACAGCCCCACACGGTATAAAGGACACCGATGCGCAAACTGTTACGCGCTGATGGGTCCAAATCTCACCCTATATTGTAACCATCACTAACCCAAACCTCCTCACCAGAAATGAACCTCTTGAACATGGACGCGGAGAACCGCGTAGTCCTGAACGTGGGAGGGATCCGTCACGAGACGTACAAGGCGACGCTGAAGAAGATACCGGCCACCAGGCTGTCCCGCCTCACGGAGGCGCTGGCCAACTACGACCCCGTCCTCAACGAGTACTTCTTCGATAGGCATCCTGGAGTCTTCGCGCAGGTTCTGAACTATTACAGGTAAGGGAACTTACTTCTTCTTTTCTTGTCGTTGGTACTCTTCTTGATTTATTCCGGTCTGATCCTCTGAACCCCCCCTACACCCCCCCCCCCCTCCTTGATCCGCTGCAAGTTCTTCTGTTTTAATCTCTGTCTTATCCATTCGATGTTTTATATTGTTTGAGCCCATCAGTTGGACTCGTTTATTGCGGCATCAGTGGCATTCTTTATGTCATCTACAGAGCAAGTGAACGGACACTTAAGGCACTCCATCAAGTGGGGCATGGTCTGATTAGAGGCACCGCATTACTTCGACAAATTTTGAGAGCTTTCTATTTAGGCCACTGCAGATCACGGCCAGGGGAAGGGAATGAAGAAATCAAGGGAATTTACTTAGTTTAAAAAGTAATCATCAGTTCTCCCAGCTTAGCTGATAATTGGTGAAATTTTTTGTGCCCTGGTTTTTGCAAAATGAAAGAATTTGTCATCATAATCTGAATTTGAATGAATTTAGTTTTAGAGGTATTTAAAGTTCACTCATACTCTATACAAAAGGGAGGATCCTTTGACCTGATGGGTGTTGTGTCCGGTGGGCAACTGCCCGACGATTGACGTCAGGACGTTGTATATAATATGCTAGTTGCGCGGTAAACTCTACTTGCGCGTTGTAGGATTTTGCATGACATCACAAAATTTTTGGCTTCTAATATTATTTCAAAATTATTAATAATCATAATTATGAGGAGAAAGATGATCATATGGCTTGAAAGGGGATGACTTCGATGAAAAGAAAAGGACAGAAAAGTTTGGAAGAAAAGGACATGCTGCGACGGCCACAAATAAACAGGTATATGGTATTGGGCAAGAGGAAGATGATGATAATGATACGTATAATAACACATCAAGTTTGCAAAAGAGATTGTAAAAATTCAAATTCTTTATTGCGAACTAAGTGTACAGAATTTTGAAGATGGGGTTTAGAATTTAGTTGCCTGTTAAGGCATTGCAATTTAAATGGTTATAAATATTTAAAAAAATATACATACTCAATATTCAGAAATCCCGTTCCATTTTTATATTCAAGCTTAGAATAATGTATCGTTCTCTCATTATAATTTAGATAGTAACAGTCCTCACTCCAATTACTCCACTTTCCTTCGTTCTTAGTCTTACATAAAATCTACGCCGACCTTTTTAATATAAAAAGAACCTACAATCCGCTTGAGAATAGAAAAAATTACGTCTCTCTTTATCCCCAAAAAGTGTGATATTACTTATTATCACTGTTTTATTTCGGCTAGAGAGAGGCAATAAGATTTCAAGCGTGATATACAGGGCCATTTAGTGGCATTGACATTTCGAGACAAAAGATACAAATGCCAGACATTCTGTACAAAAGATATTTCGGTTTATTTGGATGGGCGGTCTTTAGGGGAATTGTTATTTTAGGATTTTATATTCTTAGCCTTCGTTATCGTGGTCGTCTGCAAAAGCATAATGTTTACATTTGTAACAAGCATGTGAATAAGAATATGTTGAAAAAAAGTTGATTGTAATCACTTAATTGAGACATTACTTACACGCTCGTTTTAAAAATAAAGTAGCTTAGGTTATTGTAATCAAAGTAAGATATAAGTAATAAATTATGCCACTACAGAAAAAGATTACGATGATAAAATAATGGTCTTATTATAAAGTCGTTATTTTTTTAAATTAGTCTGCCTGGAATATATCTCTTATCTCGGCTTAGGTTACAGGGGAGGGAATTGGTAATAATACCTTTTTAGGGTTCCGTACCCAAAGGGTAAAAACGGGACCCTATTACTAAGACTTCGCTGTCTGTCCGTCTGTCCGTCTGTCCGTCTGTCTGTCTGTCTGTCTGTCTGTCACCAGGCTGTATCTCAAGAACCGCGATAGCTAGACAGTTGAAATTTTCACAGATGATGTATTTCTGTTGCCGCTATAACAACAAATACTAAAAACAAAATAAAATAAATATTTTAGGGGGGCTCCCATACAACAAACGCGATTTTTTTGCTCTTTTTTGCTCGATATCAAAAATGGCAGCAGGTAGGCACTTGAAATATTCACAAAATACTCAATTGTATTTTAACTTTAATAATAAATGATAAAATTAAAATAAAATAAATATTTAAGGGGGGCTATCATACAACAAACATGTTTTTTTCGGCGTTTTTGCCTTGTGGTACGGAACCCTTCGTGTGCGAGTCCGACTCGCACTTGGCCAGTTTTTTTAATATAAGACCTCATTTTTCTTAGCTCTCTATCTGCATTACCTTTTTCCGATCATGTTTGGTTTTTCTCTTGCCAATCCCCACCGCTGTAGTATCAGCCTCCTTCTCTCCCTAACTGACGCCATCTATTTCGAACCCGCAAAAATGTTTAGGCACATCAAAAATTACCTTTTCCCAAAAACGCTTATTTCTTCGGTAGTTTTTGAAACTACAATGTGGGTTGCGGTAGCCTCGGGCCTAAGGACCAAAAGTTTAAGGAAAAGCCGCAAGGGACGCGGATGTAAACCGCAGTATTTGGGGGAGCCCTGTGGTCGGGCAACCTGCGCGGTACCAAAGGCTCGACATATGAATTTTTCACTAGCACATTTTCCGATGTGCTGGTTGTGGTTAGGTCAGCGTAAAAGAAAATGGCTGAAAGCTTATGTTGTAACTTTATGTTCCATGATTTTTAGGAGTGTTGGCATTGTTTTTTTTTTAAGAGGTGACATGACCTAAAGCGCGGTCACTGTCAGACTGCATAGAAAAGAAAGAGAAGCGCGATGACACAACGCTGGTAATTTATTGAAAAATCTGAAGCAATTATGTATTTGCAAAAAATCTATTGTTTAGACTAAGACATGAAAATAATAGTGCTTTAGTATGTATAATAATCTGACAAAAAATCAGAATTATTGTATGTTTATTAGTATGGTTTTTATTGTATAAAGAAAGTTAATAGAGGTATCTTCATGATTTTTTTCTATCGTATCAAATTAGTTGTATTACCTATTTTTTCCACACACTATCTAACTAGCACATATCCTGAAGAATATCATATATTTTTCTGATTTTGTTTACTGTAGTCGATCAATTTTCGGCATTATAAAACTTGCGTTTTTTGCGTTAAGATATTGGCTTTATAAAAGTGGGAGGCAAGCATGTATTCACTTTTACTGCGAAATCACTTTTACTGCGAAACATTAATCCCTTTGCAAGGTGGGTAATAGTTTAAGGTAATGCTAATAATCATAAAAATTGGTAAATACTTATTCGTAGGATGAAAAAATCAAAAAAAAAAAATTAATTAACAAAACTATTTTATCATCGTCAAACATAGTATCCTACGTTTTAGCATTCTCTTAAAAAATCTTTAAAAATAATCTCCTAACTCATCTAATTAATAACAAACCCGCCCACCGAAACGACCGATCGCTCCGTATTAAATTTCTTGTTAAACCTTCTCTATTTCTTGTTAAACCTATAACTAAAGCAAGATCCTATCAACCACAAGCTATAAATCAATATCACCTAAACATGAAGTTTAATGTTACTTTGTATTTAGTTCAATCAATCTTAGCCATATTAAACTGTTTGGCCCCGAATTGACCCGGAATTTTACGAAGTTTCCCGAAATTTCACGAAGTTGTTCAATGAAGTTAATTTCAACCTTGAATGATTCAATAGTTAAAGACTTTAACTAAAACAGACCGGAATTCCTAGAATGTTTGTTTTCCGATAAATCTAGGATATTTTTTTAAAAAACCTTGATGAAAAGTACACGGTATCAGAGGATTAGTCATTTCTGCGATTCAAAATAGCAAATAATAATATAAAAAATCTATTCTATATAAATAAATAAAACAAAGTCGAGTTAGTTACACCATTTATAACTCAAGAACGGCTGGACCGATTTTTATGATATTTGATTTGTCGGATTTGCCTCAACCTCGAATAGCAGAATAACTATTAAAACATGAGAAAAATTCACGAAAACAAAACATAATTCATGATCTGAGCCGGTACGAAGTTGGTGGGGTTAGCTAGTAATAAATAAAATAATTTTCCTCAGGAGCCTCTGCGAGTTGGCTTCGGCCCCTCGTACGAGGCTCCAAAAGACCTCCTGACTCCATGGTCCCGAGAAAACATAAAAATAATAAAAATCTTTATTTATCCAAAAAACATACAGAGTTCGAAAAACCTAATTTTACCACATCCACAAACCATTTTTATTTTTACCAAATTTTTTACAGGTCGCATTCCATTGGGAAAATACATTACCCTCATTTTGGGCACCACCGCAGTTCGGTGAAAATGTCTTTGGATTTAGCATTACTAAGAACTACCTACTTTCATCATCAGCTATTTAGTATTTTCCCAACTACGTTGGAGACGGCTTTCAGTCTACCCAGATGCAGCTAAATACCAGTATTTTATATCAGATCGATTGAAAAGCTACTTTTCACTTTTCATGCTCTAAAAGTTCGTCTTTAAGCAGTGCGTAGGCGACATAAAGTCGTTTTTTATGCTCTAGTGCATAAAGGTTTTCTTTTTTTCTAAAACTTAGATAATCAGGCCCAACAGCCACACGCACAATAAAACGTCGCATATTAAAGTCGTTATTTTATTTCGTTTGCTTTAATTTATATATCATTTCCGTGTTTTCTATCGTTAATCAGATAAAATAGTTGACATTTATTATTTAAAAACGCAAAGAAACGTTTTTATGATTTGGCAGTAAGAAGTACCCAAGTCAAATGACAGCATATTGAAATAAAAAAAAAAACTTTTAGAAAGTTTCGTAGCAATACTCTTCTTTAATTTTGCAACATTTTTGAACAGTGAAAATACTGTTATATACTTTATGCCTGTTTCATTTTCTAGCAATCGAAGTGAAAAGCAGATGCTCGAGTTATAACTCGGGCATAAACGAGCCATTTTACCCCTCGACTTAACTATCCACCCTAAACGAATATAAACGTCTCAGGGTAACATGGCTTCTTTTATACAATATTTTTATTGTACAATCTAACATTATTTTGCTTAACGTATTAAAAGAAAGAGTGGTGTATGAAAGCACTATCCCTCTCAGAAACCTTCAAGTCACATCCATTTCTAAGATACACAAATGAGAAGTTACATATTACTGTGAAGCAAATATCATTGTACCTACATCTGGACAGAAGGAAATGAAATCTGTGCCCAGTGAATAACCTAAATGTCACACTCAAGTTGAGAACTAGCAGTAAAGCGTCAGGTTTGGATTTAAATCTAATTTTCTATGTCGCGTCTACTTTGCAAGTTCAGTGGAGCCATTTGTGAAAGAGCTTCTCCGGGGAAACACTAGCACATTACCTATTTCTATCACCAGGCAATGTTGCTCACAGTTTGAAGAGTATAGGACCGGTGTTATTAAAGAACTATGAAAAATTTCAGCCTTGTCTCTGGGATAGCAACGAATCTTTTTTTTTTTTTTGCGATTGGATATCTTCAAATGACCCCTCCCGCTCTGGGTGGAGCGGAAGGGATTGTCAGACTCTTACTGACTAAAACCCACCCGTGTTCCTTCCTTAGCCCTTATGTTCCGGGCCAGCGGTAACCCTTTCGGACAATCCCGTTGACCATAGCAACGCATCTGCGACACCTATGGTTTTCGGGTGGTGGGGACCACGCCATCAAGTAACCCTCCTGCTTCTTTACACACAAACATTTAGTTGTTATTTGAACGCATAATGAGCCATGTTTCCACTGCTGGGACACAGGCCTCCTCATGGTGAGGAGTCCAACACGCGGGTCCAGTGCGGGTTTGGTAGATGTCTACGAATTTTGGGTTCTAGGACATGCCGGTTTCCTCACGATGTTTTCCTTCACCGTTTTGAGAGCAGTTGTGATATAATTTACCCAAAGTAAAGCGCTTGTCTGGGTTCGAACCTACGACCGTGCAACTCGTAAGTCGCGGTCGTTACCGCTGAACCACCACTGCTCTCTAAATTCGAACGCAATGTGTACAAACCTGGACAAATAAAATGAACCAGTGAGAATTTTGTTTACATTCGGTGTTGAAAATTTGGTATTCGGAAGTATTCGTTTTCGATGTCCCAATTTCACATTCGATTTGCGGGTTGCCTTGTTTGTTAACGATTTGATACAAACTATAGATAGTACTTATTCAGTATTAATGATCCAAATGTATATTCACAGAGGTTATAATTGCACGTACTTATTCATTATAATTAGTCATTGTAAAACTCACTTCAAATCACGCCTTTTCAAACGAATGGTTCTAAACTCACCAATGTTTTATTTATTAATATTTAACAGCACCAAGTATATTGAAAATCGCTCAGCAATTTGAAAATCTCAAAGGTGAAAGAGCGTAAAAATAATTGGTCTGTACGCCCAAACTTGAACGTTCAAATCTGTAGGTACTTCGAAGCGATGTTATAGGAGTACGATCGGCATTACATAAGAATACTTTCAGGAACATTTTATCGCGTAAAAGGGTGGTTTTATAAGAGAATTTATTGCCAAAACTCGTTACTGTAACCGATGGAATAAATAAAAAAAATGGACGGTTTAATGTGTGAATACATTTATTATGTATCAAAGGAAGGAATCGAAATTCCGAATTCAGATTAAGGTTTTGGTAAATTTATCGATTGTGAATATTGGAAGCGTTGGGTTTTAGCTGTTTTGAGCAAGTCTGTGAATGATGTTCACTTCATTTTTCCAGCTAAAACACTATGAAGTAAAAAACCGGGCAAGAGCGAGTCGGACTCGCGCACCGAGGGTTCCGTAACATCCGGGTTTATGCTTATGGTTTATGTTTATGAAATTAAATGTTTTGTTTTTAATTTTTGAGTTGATTGAATGAATGGTAAATTGCGGTTTACGATTTATGACGTATTAAAAAAAAACTACTCACTAGATCTCGTTCAAACCAATTTTCGGTGGTAGTTTACATGGTAATGTACATCATATATTTTTTTTACATTTATCATTCTCTTATTTTAGAAGTTACAGGGGGGGGGACACACATTTTACCACTTTGGAAGTGTCTCTCGCGCAAACTATTCAGTTTAGAAAAAAATGATATTAGAAACCCCAATATCATTTTTGAAGACCTACCCATAGATACCCCACACGTATGGGTTTGATGAAAAAAAAATTTTTGAGTTTCGGTTCGAAGTATGGGGAACCCTAAAATTTATTGTTTTTTTTCTATTTTTGTGTGAAAATCTTAATGCGGTTCACAGAATACATCTACTTACCAAGATTCAACAGTATAGTTCTTATAGTTTCGGAGAAAAGTGGCTGTGACATACGGACGGACAGACAGACAGACAGACAGACGGACAGACAGACAGACAGACAGACATGACGAATCTATAAGGGTTCCGTTTTTGCCATTTGGCTACGGAACCCTAAAAAGTGCTGATTCAAATCTTAATAAACAAGTGTGCTTGAAGTTTTAGAATCTTAGTGATAAAATTGTGCACGTTTTTGGACATTGGGCGGACCCATTGGTCAAAAAATCTCTTCTGATCCTGACCTCGTAACGAGGTCTTACCAATCCCAAAACTTATTACACGACACATAACAAATAACAACCCTCGACCCAGACGCACGATAATCCAATGTAATACAAAAAAAAAATCGAATAAAACATCCTCCTGAGACCGATAATCCTTTGTCCTGGCCCCAATGAAATGGTACAAAATGTTCATCCATCATCCGCGATCAAAGGTACATATGTAACCTTTAACGGTAACAACCGCTTTTGTTATTGAAATGTATGGAAATCGGATACCCTGTTCGTAATTGTGGTAGTGGAATAATATTTTCCCCGTCTATCCGTATGTTCGCTGTCTGTTGCGGAATGGGTTGGTTTTTTCCGCTCCAAGTGTACTTATTCACCTGTTGATCTAGGACTGAAAAAATAACAGCTGCTAACCATCGAATAACTTATAAAGATAAAATGTTGTTTTTATAGTTTTTTTTGTGGTTATCAGCTGTCAAAACAATCTAGATCAAAAACAGTTACTGGGTAATACGGTACCCCTTTGTAAGACTGGTTGTCAGACTTTCGGGCTTCAGACGACCCGTAACGACTGTCAAAGATCCACGAATGACAGCCGAGACCAACGGCTTAACGTGCTTTCCGAGGCACGGAGAGGCCTTGATATGAAAGATGGTCACCCATCCACGGACCAACCGCGGCAAGCGTAGCTTAACCTGATCAATCGACCCGTGCGGCTGTTTTTACTTAGCCACAAGCCTCTCTAATTGTATTTATTTATATTTATACTTATTGTATTGCTGCTATGACAATAAAAAATAGAAATAAAGTTAAGTTAAAAATTAGAGGGTATAAATCAAAGGGGTTCTCCTTTAATTTACACCCTAAACGTGTTTTTCAATATAATATCTAGTGTGAAAAATTGTGCAGGGTTTTATGGAACCCTTTGTGTCCGACCCGCACTTGGCCGCTTTTTAATACTACCAGTATTTAGGTTAGGTTCAGTAAGACAGTCTAGATATCTGCGTTCTTCTAACAATCTTCTCCTACTCTGTTCTTCTAATACTTCTTACTTTGTTCATTCTTCCTTTCATATTATTCAGTCTATTCTTCTTTGGAATGCACTTCCTCTTAATATCAGGACGGCCACCAGTCGGTATGCATTTAAGTGGAAATTGCAGTTATTTTCAAAACAAATAGCGTAGAGTCATCTGAACGGGTGCGCCAAAGTGCACCTAAATTTTCAACTCCGGTAATTGGAAATCCGAAAATGTTCTTCCTGAAATTTGTCATCCTAACAATCACAATTCCTAACTACTCTGTCTCTAATGTTCATAATTCCAAAGCATTCAACTTCATAATGTCTGTAGCAATAAACATCTATTATACTTTTATTTGTTTTCCTATATTTTCTCAACATAACCATCTTTTACACTATTATTCAAAGTCATATCTTTTTATTTAAATTTCTTTTTATAGATTTTTTTTGTTTAGATTTTATTTATAGCGGTAACCAACATAATATAATTACAAAAGTAACACATTTTGTAATGACAACTTAGGATACAAGAGCGAGCGAAGCGAGCTCGGGACTTGGGGCACCCCGACTCGGACAGGTTAGGTTCGAAGGGGATGACGGGGGCTCGAGTGAGCGAGCAAAGCGAGCGAACGAGCCCCCGTCATCCCCTTCGTGTTAGGTTCCTTTAAACCCTGTAGACAGAAATAGGGGCCCCGCGAAGCGGGGCTCCGTCGACTACGCCTAACCACATATTTTTGTAGATAAAAAAAAAAACTTTGGTATTTCTTTTCTCGGCCACTATGATTTTGCGAACTTTGCGGTTTTTAAATTTACACTAGAAAGAGTCTATTCTATCCAAAAAAAATAGCTACTATCAAAAAGCGCCGGGTGTGGAAGTACAGTGGTTCCATAGACACAACTCAGTACGTTATGTATAGCCTTTGAGTATTAAACCAACTGTAAAGCATACCCCCAAATAATAATCATACCCTCAAATTAAAACTATAAATATCGTCTAATATTATGGTAATTATGTTTATGGATAAAAGCGTTATGATAAAAAACAGGAGTTTAAATATATTTACATGAATGATATTATCAATTAAAATTTTCGGAAACATGAGTGTTATGAACATCGCCGGTAGCACTACAAATAGTATGAATGAAAACGTTAGGATGAAAAATTTTAGGAAGACTGATCATTCGGATAACAAATCATTAGGAAGAACAATTTCGGGTAAAGAACTTTAGGTGAGCCAATATGGACCCCATCTGAACACCTCTCTCCCTTGAATTTGTTTGTATATATATATATTATAAGTATAGATTATAGTCAATAGTATGTATGTGTACTTATATGACTTATTTATGCATTTGTGTACCTACCTTGTTTTAATTTTTTTTTATCATTGTTCTTGTCAACCAAAGCACCTGCCATCCAATCTCTTCACCACCCTTGGTTGACTGGTAGCGAATGCCTAAGGCATTAAGTCCGCCTTTGTACCTTTTTGTGCGAAAAGTTTAAATAAATATAAAGAAAGGCTGTTTATAATAATAATTTACGTAACAAACCTAATTATTTTCCAGTGTAACCAACTTTTTGTCTCCAGGACCGGCAAGCTTCACTATCCTACAGACGTCTGCGGGCCACTCTTCGAGGAGGAGCTTGAGTTCTGGGGCCTGGACGCCAACCAGGTGGAACCGTGCTGCTGGATGACGTATACACAGGTAAGTTAATAATCTTTTAAGAAGTTAGTGCTTTTTATGTAATGCCAGGCCCACTACAATCCTTTCACAGTTTTAATAGCTCTGACAGCAACCCACCAGCAACCTTATTGCAATGAGAATAAAGATCCCTTTGATTTTGACAATGCAGCGATGGTACAAAAACAGCAACCCACTGACAACCTTATAACAACGAGAATAAAGAAAACTTTTATTTTGACGGTGATGCAAAAACAGCAACTTACAAACAAACTTATAACAACGAGAATAAAGAACACTTTAATTTTGACGGTGATGCAAAAACAGCAACTCACCAACAACCTTATAACAACGAGAATAAAGAACACTTTAATTTTGACGGTGATACAAAAACAGCAACCCACCAACAACCCTATAACAACGAGAATAAAGAACACTTTAACTTTGAGAATAGTACAAAAGCAGCAACCTTATTGCAACAATAACAAAAGTCACTTTGATTTGACAGCGACGCAAAATCACAGAGATAAAAGCAAAAGAACTGTTACTGTATCATCTTGGTCTGACTAATATTTTTACAAAGACATAATGAATTCAGAATTATTTGATTCCGGCAAGAGTGATTTGGGGAAGATTCGTAATGGTGACAAAACAATTTTAACGCATCTGTGTGAGAGATTATGTAATCGTTTTCCAGCTGATGAAACTGTAGATAGAGTAGTTAATGAAAGACTTGATATTCAAGAACTTTTATAATATAATGCATAATCAGCTATTAATGTTCCCACTGCTGCGATACAGGCCTCCTCTCACAGAGAGGGAATGGGAAGTAATACACCACGCTGGCCTAGTACGGGTTGGTAGATGTCACACGTCTTCGAATTGTTGGTTCTAGGGCAAGCCGGTTTTGAGAGCTGTGGTGATGAAATAATCTATACAAAGTAAAGCGCCTGTTCGAACCTACGACCTACAACCGTAAATCGCCACCACTGCTCTCTTCAAGAACTTACTTAGCATAAAACAGTCAGATCGAAGATTTATTCCGGTCTGATCCCCTGAACCCCCCCCCCCCCCCTTCTCCTTGATCCCCTGCTTGTTCGTCTTCTGTTTTAAGAGTCCTATTACGGATCGTAAACGCAAATCAAATTATTTCGATCGGCGTACACGAGTCGATAATAATAGCGATCTCCGGACGATTGCGCGCCAAAAATTCGGCGACAGGTCCTACCTCGTCAAGCGCTTGCACGGGAATCAGCGGGAATGAGGGGCGCGCCGAATTGACGCAGAATATATAGCATTTTAACTTTATTTATTGCAATTTTGTTTTATTAAATTGAGAAACGAAAACTAATGAAACGTATTCATTGTAGATTGAAGTTTTATATAATATTAGTTTATTTGATAAAGTTGCGTTAATTTGGAGTGTAATGGACGCTGAATCAAGACATTTATTGCTTAAATTAGGCTTTCTTTACGATTTTATCCATAAAAACTCAAGGAATTTAAAGGAATTCTAGAACTCCAATAAACAAGTAAAACATTCAAAGTATCTTTTTATAATTTTAGCATTTATAAGAATTGAATGTAACAATGTGAATTTGAGCGTCAAAGTTCCATCACCAACGGTTTTTCTTGCAAACTGTGTTCGTAAAATATTTATAGTAAATTACACGAAAAGAAAAATGAAAATGTGTAACTGCAACTTACAAGAAAGAGAATAGTACTATCGTTATTCTTAAACAAATAATTAAAATATCTTACAACTGCTGAAAATTACAGCGTCAAAAATCATGAATTTGCGTAAAAAATGTAACAGGACTCTTAATCTGTGTCTTATCCACATTAATGTTGTCGACACACGATCTTCTTATATTTATCACTTGACATAAAACACAACAATAAACTAGGAGATACAGACCAAACAAGATACATCAAATACTGACATTATTATCAGCGGTAAATCAGAACTTGTTTCTATTGTAAAAGTCTCGTTGAACATAATATTTTTAGAATTCCTGTCAGCTTCTCCATTCGCCAGTAAATCTAATAAGTCATGAATATGCTAACCAGATCTTGACGGGAATTCTGGAAAAGTTTTAAACTAAAAGAGATCAGAGAACAAAAATAAAACGGTGTTGAAAACTAATCTGAATATTATAAATAATGTTGAAATCAATACGGCTGTTTGAAGATCTTTGGAGTGTATTGTTTACTAGCTGCGCCCCGCGGTTTCACTCGCATAAGTTTTGATCCCGTGGGAATATCGGGATAAAAACTATTCTATGTCCTTTCCCGGAACTCAAACTATCTCCATATTGAAAAAAAAGCAATATGGCGGTCACTGCAAGCATGCCAGGCTCCGAAAAATCTTCAATCCACAGTAAAATGCACGTTTTCGCTCATTTTTGGGCTCGCGTGTTGTAATGTTTACTTTCCCATACACGTCTGAAAGTTTCCTCGTATACCCGGATTTACCGACATGACTTTACAAACTATAACGGATGACTTACAGAAAAGTTTTAAAAGCTAGCCTAGAGGCATGGAGTTTACCGTATGGAGCAGCTATGTCTAATATTAGAGAACTTTTAGGATCTGCGTAGAGACATGATTTTGAAGAACATAAGTATAAGAAAGATAGAGAGATAAAACATTTATTACACACAAAAGACATAGCGCAACACACAAAAGCACAATTAAATGAAAACAAATTACAATTAAAAAAAACAAGGTGCCACTATACAAAAAGTAAAACATACTTCAAGAAATAAAGTGACACTGTGACATACTTTAAATGAAATAACGAACAAAGTGCGGTATGTGTCCCAAGGTTGCACCAAATGGGAGTCCAGCTCAGCATGTGGCAGGCAAATATACCTACCAGATGCTGATTATTCTGCTGGATTCCTGCATACGGGCCATACGGAAGTCAAGCAGACGAGATAAATTGGTGTTGAAATAAGTAACGGCAAAAAACTTCAAATTCAAAAACAAAAACAAAACAAAAATCTACAATAGGTACAATTGACGAGAAGAATATAAAAAAACTCTAACACCCATCTATACCTATACATAAAACATAGTCGGGTTAGTTATATAATTTATAACTAAAGAACAGTAGTTAGGACCAATTTATAGGATCTTTGATTTGTTGGATTTGTCTACGCCCGGAATAGCAGAATAACTATTAAAACATGGGGAAAATCCACGAATAAATTTATAATGAAGATAATTAATTTCCCCATTTACATTTGTTCTTATTGACTCTGAGGCGGAACGAAGTTTTCTGGGTCAGCTTGTTTTATATAAAATCAAATTCTAACTGGGAGTGGCCCAAAACTAGTATTTGCGAATGAAAAGGTTACATGCATTGTATCAAAATGTTCACGGCTACTGCTAGTAACTTTGCCCTGGAATAAAAACGGTATTACAATTATTATGTTTTGTAGACTTTTACCGTATACCATGCATCATTAGCCTATAATGTTCCCATTCCCACTGCTGGGACACCGGCCTCCATCCGGCCCGGTCCTGTCTTCTATAGGGAATGGGCTGTAATCTACCACGCGGGACCAATGCGGTTTTGTAAATGTCACGTTTTCGAATTTTTGGTTCTAGGACATGCCGAAGCCTCACGATATTTTCCTTCATCGTTTTGAAAGCAGCGGTGATGAAATATTACCTGAAAATACCAGATGTGAAATACCGACTTCCTAAAAGAAATTCATACTTCCATACTAACTAATATTACAAATGCGAAAATAACTCTATCTATCTGTCTGTTTATAACTTTTCACGCCTTAACAACTAAACGGATGTCGATGAAATTTAGTACACAAGTGGACCACGGTCTGGGTTGGGGCATCGGTTACTTCTTATCCCGGAAGTACGACGAAGTAATTACCAAGAACTTTGCGGGTGAAGCCACGGGCAAAACCTAGTAAGACCATAAACCGCATTAAATTTAACATTCAACGCTAGTGTGACGTAAACTAGCATCTAAATGCATCAAAAGCTGCAGTATGTATCAACATATGTGCGGAGGACTGTCACGTGCAACTGCGACGTTTTCCTCACTCACGCGGACACACACATGTTCCTTGACTTAACCGGGAAAGTTAACCGGTCTTAGTACGTTGATATTTGGTTTGATATATTTTGTAAAGTATTCACTAAGAATGAAAAAAACAATGTTTGAAACACCATCTTGGTAGAATGATTGAAAAAACTTTTTAGTTGAAAGAAAGAAAGAAAGAAAATACATTTATTTAGCACAGACTAAAAGACACACAATACACTAGATAGATAATAGTCGTACATCAGATAAAAGAACAAAAAAAAATCAAAATCAAAAGTGCTAAGTCCGATGTAAGAAATTAGCAGGAATGTGTGCCTCACGGCTGAGCCAAAAAGGCCCAGTTCAGAAAAAATGCCAGACAACTTGTGTCTGACGCTGGTTTTCAACTGGACCTGATATGTGAGGTGACGGATGTAAATCAGTTTTATACTGCAACGTGACGTGTGTATGCATAATTAAATAAATAAATAAAAATACATTTGTATCACATAAAAACAATATTGAGTAACATTGCAAAAATAAAAAATATAAAGTACTGATACATAAATAAGTGAGATGGCCGCATGATAGACCTTCTTAAACAAATGAAAGAAATTTTACGAAACAACAAACAAGTTGCACCTACCTACCCCACACAAATTCATATAACACTACTTGCTATGTGAATATCAGTGACAGGAAGCTAAGGAACACATCTGCGTACCCCTTTAGAGGGTCCAGGCGTGATGTTATGTTGTATGATTGCGTAAACAATTTGCATACATATGCGATAGCAGTAATCGCGGTTGATTTGCTGGCATTTATTGGAGAGTTCCGTTGTCTGTCTCCGAAACTCATCATCAGATCTTTACGAAATTTAAATGGGACCACTTCGGAATAAACCAATTTCGAACAACACAAGAATTTAACAAATTCGTCTATATATGACGGAGTTATGCCCAAACATACATAAAGAAAAAAAAAAAACAATTAGCTTTTGTCGTTTTTTGAGTTTGGAAAAATTCTCCCACGGCTGCGTACGCGTGGATAAAAATGTCTTTTTTTATGCTACTCAGGTCAAGGTTCAACTGTGTGCCAAATTTCATCGAAATCCGTTCAGCTATTAAGATTTAAAAGGTAACATACAGAAGAGAGTTGCATTCGCATTAATATTATAATATTAGTATGGATTCATGTAACATGTGACAACGAAACAACCTTAAAACACCATCTATAAGTTCAAATTAAATTAGCTAGCAAAACTATACGTGACGGGTTACGATATCTCAAAAAATAGTTTTTTTTTTGTGTAAACTTCACAGACGTAATGCGTAGCAATATCTAAATACGACAAAACAAAAGAAAACAACTCATACTTCAAGTAAAAGAAACTACCAGCGGTCGTTAGCCCCAAAAAAAACATCAAATACTTATTTTTCATGTCTCATACTCGGACAGTAGTGCTTGTTTGATCCCTTCCCACCCTTGGGCGGGAAAGACTCATAGTAATTGCTTTCCCTCCCTAGTGCGGGAATGAAATTTAATAAATTAAAAATTTAAAAAACCCCCGACACAAAAAAATAACAAAATTAAATGTAAGAAATTGGAAAAGGATCAAATAATTTTAAAACCCCCAACTTAAAGAACCTAGGTAACGAGACTAAAACAGATAAATTCATATGGAAGTCGGGGGACCGTTCTGTGGAACACCTTCTATGCTAAGAGGTCCCCCGACTGCCATATGAATTTATCTGTTTTAGTCTCGTTACCTAGATTCTTTAAGTTGGGGGTTTTAAAATTATTTGATCCTTTTCCAATTTCTTACATTTAATTTTGTTATTTTTTTGTGTCGGGGGTTTTTTAAATTTTTAATTTAATTTTTTTATTATTTTCTTGTGTCGGGGGTTTTTTAAATTTGTAATTAAATTTTTTATTTCATGCTTTTTGTAGGGACTCCTTAATTTTTGTATTTCATTTCTTTTCTTGCGTTTTAAGATTCAGGTAATTTGGTGTTTAATCAGGTTTTTTATCCGTCAATAAATACTTATTGATTTAAAGTTGAAGAATAATTTTTAAGAGTAAACAGATTTTTTGTTTTATTTTATCCTTTTTCTAGTTCTTCCTTTAGTTATTCAAATTTCGTACAAGTATTTCATAGCTATTAGGTATCTTAAGTATTTCAGATCTAGTTTATAAAATGGGACTGCGACACTATCTGATGTAGAAATACCTACGTTTTTAAGTAGAATAATTCCATTCGTAATAAAAATAGTCAAACTCAGTGGTCGTAGGTAAAAGTCATCACTCCACTTTCCTCATCATTCTAGAGCATTGATCAGACAAAAATATATTTTCAAGTTTTTAGTTTTCATTTCGTTAGTTAATATTCCTCATTCCCTTTCAATATAGTGTACATTATTCTATTTGTCAAGCCCTTGCATTTGATACCTATATTAAAGGAGCTGTGAAAAAAATATATAATTCGCAATTTTGTGGTGGCGGCCATCTTGGATTTGAAATTTGTCATAGCGTATAGTATTCTACTAGTCAAGCCCTTTCATTTGATACCCATATTGAGGGAGTTGTAAAAAAACAATGTAAATCGCCACTTTGTGGTGGCGGCCATCTTGGATTTGAAATTTATCGTAGTGTATAGTATTCTACTATTCAAGCCCTTTCATTTGATACCCATATTATGGGAGTTGTGAAAAAATATGCAATCCGCCATTTTGTGGCGGCGGCCATCTTGGACCGATTTTCATCAAACATAGCTAAGAACACTCCCGACTAATTCACCTTTCAAACAAAAAAAACTAAATCAAAATCGGTTCATCTGTTCGGGAGCTACGATGCCACAGACAGACACACACACACACACACACACACACACACACAGACACGTCAAACTTATAACACCCCGTCGTTTTTGCGTCGGGGGTTAAAAATGGAACTAAATATAGTTAGGTAGTCAGCTCAGTCAGATATACGACACTATGATTATGTAAATATTTATTATGCTACCCATGAAATCTTATGAATGTGCGTTAATTAGGAGAGTTGGATAAAAAGCTCATATGTTAACGCCATTATATCTTTCATATTTAGCGCAGAAGTTAATAATTTACCTTGAATAAATTCAACATAAGTACATAGGTACGATAATCGCCATTTTGATGTCAGTTGTGGTCGAGGCTAAAAAACATAAAAATTGGGTTTTCGAACATCCTGACTTTACCATATATGGGGCTGTCAATATACATCATTTAATTATTTGACGAATTTATCCATAGTTAAAGGTAAATAAGTAGTGGTAATGAATTTTTTTTGATATCTAATGTCGAAGTTTCGCGCCAATCGTGTGTGTTTACATTTTTACTTTTCACAAATTTCACACAGATGTAGATAAGATTTAAAATGTAACAAATGTTATTGATAATATTATAAACAACACGAAAATGCCCAGGTTTTAACGTAATATTCAAACACAGGTTCAATAATACGTATTAATCATTACCACTACTCAATTTGTGTTCAGAATCGCCGACCATTATTGTTTTTTTTTATTGCAGTGATGTGTGAAAGCGATTATTCCAAACATTTTTTTTTTAAATTTCGATTGACTCGAGTAATTAATATGGCGAATGTAATCGATATTTGAAAATAAAATAAAATTATTTTAAGCAATAAATAAAACAAGCATTGTTTATAATAATGATTTATGCTTTTCTAATATCATTATAATCTCTTCTAATATCATGTCAATAACAGACAGACAATTGGTACCTCATTTTTACTGAATTTCGCGCCGAAATGATTCTATAATTGAATTTATATTCGGAATGCGCTCGCTGTTTAAAATGATTTTAATTTATTGGACAATTATTTATTGTGGATTTTATTTTTGATACTTTCTAATACACACATCAAAAGTGTCTAGGGATCAAGCATTTTTATGCGGATTTCTTGAGATTGAGATGTGGCTTTGTAATAAATTTATGATTTTATAAATTTATATGGATCCTTTTTGGTGCATTTCATAATTTGAATCAGGAACTGTGAATCAAATTCGAGTAAAAGATGAAAATCAGCTGTCAATATTTTCCCTATAAAAACATACAACGCATTGAAGACATTATTAGTGCTACTGTTTCCCTACTACTGATTAAAACCAACGTTATTATGGAGCGGCGACGTCATTTAAGCAGGGAAGAAATGCTCAGAGCCGTGGGAATGATAGAAGCTGGTTCCCGGCAACGTACTGTGGCTTTAGCTCTGAATACAAGTCAGAGTGTTATCAGTCGACTTTGGACACGTTACCGAAGCACTGGTACCGTGGCTGAGCGCCATGGAGGACGGTATCGCTGCACCACACGGAGACAAGACCGATACATTCAAGTCTTAACTCGAAGAGCTCCAACAATAACCGCCATGATGTTAGCCGTGAGGCTTCATCACTCTCCAGGGAACTTAATTAGCGACCAAACAGTCAGAAACCGCTTGCATGAAGTGAACCTTCATTCCCGAAGACCGCTACGGGTACCACGTATAGCAATGCACAATCGTAGGATTCGATATCAATGGGCTCTTGAACACAGAAATTGGGCAGAAGAACAATGGCGTTTCGTGTGCTTTTCTGATGAGTCTCGTTTTGGTATGAGACCGGATACAAGACGTATACGACACTGGAGAACCCCTGGACGCCAACAGCGATTAAAATCCTGCCAGGAAGTCCATCCTTATAGTGGTGGAACCATCATGGTATGGGCGGGTATTTTGGATCGGCGGAAGAACTGAGTTGATTTGGATCAGAGGCAACCTCAACGCTCAAATTTATGCTGAGACGATTGTATCAGACGTCATCGTTCCTCTACAAGTGCAAATAGGTCCCTTATTTCAGTTAATGCATGATAATGCACGACCGCACACCGCAAGAGTTGTAAGACAGACTCTCGCCGCAGCTAACATCAATGTCCTGCCCTGGCCTGCTCAGTCGCCAGACTTGAACCCGATTGAGCATGCATGGGATATGCTACAGAGAAGAGCTCTGCCGAATATGGAGGGTATCCAGTCGCAAGAAGACCTTTTTTTGTTGTTGCAACGAACATGGGCGGCCATTCCACAGCGTGATTTGGATGAACTCATTTTGAGTATGCCAAACCGATGTTCTTGTGTTGTTAGTGTTCGCGGTAGAAACACGGATTATTAATTGTTTAAGTTACCCAATAAAATTTTAAAGAAAACTGTTATTTCAGTCTTTTTTTCGAACTTTTGTGTTAGTGGTTCAAATGTCAAAAATCCCTTTATTAGGAAAATGGCAAATTTCTTTATTAATGCAAAGGTGACTTGGTTTATCGTTACTGTGACAAACGAAAACACTTTATTTGATGAATCCTTAAAGAAAATTTTAATTAATATCAATCAGGAGAAAAGTTATTGCAAAAATATATGTTGATCCCTAGACACTTTTGATGTGTGTAGTTTACTACAGAATTCCCAGTAAACATTTTTTAGGTAGGCTTACCCGAAGTTTTTTTGAGAATGATGATAATTAATTAATTCTATAGATTGGATATTTTGCAAACACTTTACATTTCAATACATTTTGTTAGTTTAAAGAGTTTTTATTCAGTTTCTACAATTTTTTTTTCATTTTTTTTATTGCGAGTATCGATTAGGCTGTATGCAAGTTTTGAATCGAAATAAGAATGTTGGGTGGACGGTCAGCACTAAAAAGTGTCACGTCGCAACACAATTTTTAGTAAATTTTATCAAGATTATCGTGTTTTCTAAGTAATTTATGAAAAATGGTAAAAGTAAGAATGCAGACAGAATGATAATAATACGGGCCCTAGTAAGCGGGACGGCCCGCGGTGGTGACACAGAATCTACTCATGTGGCGGTGACGTGGTGTGTTCCATACTTCAAATTTAAAAAAGACTAATAAATATTCATGTAATTATTATCAATAAATATTTTAGAAAAACTAGTAGTTTTTACTTTCCTTAAATTCGAAATGAAAAGTAGAGTGTTTAACGCGGGTGAAAGTCATCAATTCCCACTCGGACTATAGCCGCCCTCGCTGCGCTCGGGCGTCTAAATGCCTCGTATGGGAATTGATTCCTTCCGACCCTAGTATAACAATCTACTATATTTATTAGCGGCGCCCCGCGGTTTCACCCGCATAAGTGTCGATTCCTTGAGAATATCGGGATAATAATAATAATAATAATTTTTTTAATTTTTTCACCGCCGCCGTATCTCTACGTTGACGCCGTGGTGGGGCTTGCGCGCTCCGAACTCTAGGCCTATGCCGGAAGAGTTTACTTTGCTGGAATAGGTCTAAAGTGAGGAGCCAGACCAAGAGAGATACAGAAATCCGTAGGGCAGCATGTGGCGAACTGTTGGGCAGTAGCGACCCCACGGACCCTATCTTCAGGGAGAAGTCTTGTTCCTCACCTCTGGCTTGCCTTTATTGGCCGGCTGGAGTGAACAATGACGATGAACAGAGCTCCCACCTCATTCTTGCCTTTATTGGCCGGCTTGAGTGGAGATTCGCAAGAGCAAACGTGCTCGGAGGAAGGAAGTATTCCAGTAAGATGCTGGTAGGGATCTTGACCGTACTTCCGGGATTGTCCTGATAGCCGTGGAATACCTCTCCACTCCTCATAAGCACCTCAGGACATGTTGCCCCCTTGAGCAACAAGGGGGCGTCACTATGTGCTAGCGACCGTTTCCGGGGGCCCATTGTTGAGTGTGCAAGTCACCCTCTGCCATTTTATCCGTGTATATATAAAACATTGATCAGGCAGGGGTCGTAGTTATTCCATAGTTCTTGGTAACCAGTCCACTTTAGCCACCCAAACCCATAGTTCAACTTTTTATTTTTCCATATCCTGCAATAGTCCTACACCAACCGGGGGTTATCCTTGGGTGCACTTGCATAGCGCATACAGGAATAATCGTCGGTTGGTGCGCATTTCATTAAAATTTCCTAAGGGGCCTCTGCGAGTTGGCTTCGGCCCCTCGTACGCCTTCCAAAGGACCGGGACCCAATGGTTCCGAGAAAAAAGAAAAAATAATAATTTTATTGTCAGATATTACAATCCATTATTGTTAGTAAGGACATAAACATCTTACAAACTAGTGTTAGTACATATACCTCTGTCAATTAATAAATTCAGAAACATGTCAGATACGATAACATAAAAAGTACCCTATATGTTTTAGCTTAGCGCTCTTTCTGACTTTTTTTTTGGTTTTGCTCAATTCCTGAGGGTCCAAGCGTGATTTTAATTAGCCTATAGCCTTCCTCGAGAATTGGACTATCAAGTACAAAAATATTTTTTCAGATTCGACTGGTAGTTCCGGAGATTACCCCCTACACACAAATTTTACCTCTTTATAATATTAGTATAGATAGAACAGCCAAAGGACAAAAAGACATGATAGTAAAATAAATCTAAAAGAGGTTTCCAATTCAGTTTCCTATCGTGTCGGGTGACCCGAAAGAAGGATTTACTCGCGACAGAAAAAAAAAAACAAAACTGGCCAAGTGCGAGTCGGACTCGCACACGATGGGTTCCGTACCACACAAGGCAAAAACGCCGGAAAAAACATTATTTTATTTTAATTTTATTATTTATTATTAAAGTTAAAATACAACTGAGCATTTTGTGAATATTTCAAGTGGCAACAGCCTACCTGTTGCCATTTTTGATATCGAGCAAAAAAGGGCAAAAAAATCGCGTTTGTTGTAAGGGAGTCCCCCTTAAATATTTATTTTAATTTGTTTTTAGTATTTGTTGTTATAGCTGCAAGAGAAATACATAGGTACTTTGTGAAAATTTCAACAATGTAGCTATCGCGGTTCTTGAGATACAGCCTGGTGACAGACAGACAGACGGACAGACAGTGAAGTCTTAGTCATAGGGTTCCGTTTTTACCCTTTGGGTACGGAACCCTAAAAATGAGTATAGTCACGAGCAAGTATGTATACACTTGGCTTTACTCAAAGGCGATTTTCTCCTTTATTTTTGAATAAAATTTTATAGTAGTAGGAACATAGTATTGTCGAACCCATAGGTATATGTAAAGTGTCGTATTTCAACGTTGCATTCGTTATTTCGTGAATAAATCGCAATTTAAAGTTGCCAAGTATTGACATATTATTGCTCGTGACTGTACAGTCACGAGCAATAATATGATGCACTCCAACAAACTATCATAAAACGAGGGTTTCACATAACAATAAAAACCCTAAACAAAACTTTGCACTTTCAACCACTATGACAACGTTTTACACTGCGGTGCAAATACACGACGTATTACGAGCTCGGTATTCCGAGTGTGCAGTTTATTGTGCACTGCAGTGTAGGTGACGAATACGTTAGCATGTCATTCGGATGTGAAGCGCTGGTGAAATGGCCTTGGCAAATAAATGTTGATCTTGTTTCAAACTCGGTATGAATGTTTGGATTTCTGGATTAGAATTTGATGGTCGCTAATCTTACATGTATTCCAAGGATAGATTTGATCAATTTGAAAGTCAGATTTTACTAGAGCTTATGAGCGTTTACGCCGTACGGCATTTCATACAAACTTTCAAGCCCTTATTTTTCGAAATTAATGATCCGATTTTCATGAAACTTCATACGCATAAGCAGGATACAAAGGTCTAAAAAGTTAGTAGAGAACATTTTCGAAAAATAGTTACTTACACCCAAATTAGATTGATTTTAAATTTTCCATAGAACCAGATTTCCAGTTATCTTGTTTAAATAAGACATTTCGAAAATGTTCTCTACTAACTTTTAGATCTTCGTATACCTAACTAGCTGCGCCCCGTGGTTTTACCCGCATAAGTATCGATCCCATGGGAATATCGGGATAAAAAGTATCCTATGTGTTAATCCTGGTTATAAACTATCTGTGTGCCAAATTTCATCAAAATCCGTCTAGCCGTTTGTGCGTAAAGAAGTAACAAACATACAAACACACTCACAAACTTTCGCCTTTATAATATGAGTATGATAATTTTGCATCTCACTCTCACACCCATGGAATAAAACCGGGCAAGAGCGAGTCGGACTCGCGCACCGAGGGTTCCGTAATATCCGGGTTTATGCATAAGGTTTATGTTTATGAAATTAAATGTTTTTTTTTATTTTTGAGTTGATTGAATGAATGGTAAATTGTGGTTTACGATTTATGACGTATTAAAAAAAAACTACTTACTAGATCTCGTTCAAACCAATTTTCGGTGGTAGTTTACATGGTAATGTACATCATATATTTTTTTAGTTTTATCATTCTCTTATTTTAGAAGTTACAGGGGGGGGACACACATTTTACCACTTTGGAAGTGTCTCTCGCGCAAACTATTCAGTTTAAAAAAAAATGATATTTGAAACCTCAATATCATTTTTGAAGACCTATCCATAGATACCCCACACGTATGGGCTTGATGAAAAAAAAATTTTTGAGTTTCGGTTCTAAGTATGGGTAACCCTAAAATTTTTTTTTTTTTCTATTTTTGTGTAAAAATCTTAATGCGGTTCACAGAATACATCTACTTACCAAGTTTCAACAGTATAGTTCTTATAGTTTCGGAGAAAAGTGGCTGTGACATACGGACGGACAGACACAGACATGACGAATCTATAAGGGACCCTAAAAATGGAACATGAACACACAGCTACGCAGAACACCGTGCATACTCTAGTATAATATAAACAGAAGAGAAAAACACGCTGAACAACATATTCCAATTACATTCCGCGGCAACGGAGAATATTCAGGGGCCGCAGTGATTGTGGTATTGTACGCATTCATGTATATTCACGCCCTTTTGTCTTTATGGGATGAATAGCATTATTGGCATTTTGAAATGGGTTTGTTTGTTATTGTACTAGAACATTCTGAGATTGGTTCGTAAAGTAAGGCTGGAGACAGGCAGCGGCGGCGACCTCTCTCGTCCGGCAAGCGAAGCAGTTATACTAGCGAAGGAAGTGGCGGGACGGCTCAGGGAGAGAGCCTCCCGTTCCAGCCGCCGCGGGAGGCGCTCCGGGCGTCGGGAGCCGCGTGACGACTCCCGGCCACCGTGGGCGCGGGCCTGCGGGCGGAGAGTAATGGGTTGCTCACCGTCCGATCAAGACCAGGCCCGTGCCGGACGGCGCGTAAGTGTTCCACGCGCGCCTCAAGGAGATGTCAGCATCGAGGAGGGGCCCCCCTTAGGGCCGAAGCCTGCCGGGTCAGCGGGATTGTCCGAAAGGGTTACCGCTGGCCCGGAACATAAAGGGCTAAGGAAGGAACACGGGTGGGTTTTAGTCAGTAAGAGTCTGACACTCCCTTCCGCTAAAATACCTCCCCACATTCTTCAACTGAATGAGACAAAATTCAAGTCTTGTATAAAACGCACACTATGCAGTCAGGCATATTATAAGTTAGGGGATTACATCGCTGATAAAAATGGCTCAATGCTGGTCCTACTCCACAACCACAACTAATTGATTAACACTTGAAAATACTGTTGGAGCTGCTGAAGATTGTAAGATTATCTTTGCATTGTATAAACTCAATTTCCTTTGCATTGTATAATTGCATAGCACAGATGTGAGTTCTATGTAAGTATATACTATACCTTATTTACCATGTACCGGGTAATATGTCTTTCATTGACTTGAATGTGCCATGGCGGCTGATAGTATGTCATGCTCATACAAATGAATGAGACAAAATGACGCTGACGGTGGCGTGTGTATTGGATCATTTAGCTCCCTTCAAAATGGTTGAGCTGAATGGTGCTGGTCATCACTCAGCTGCCTCGGCTTATTTCTAATTATTTTATTTTTGGATTG
Organism: Mesoligia furuncula; assembly: GCA_916614155.1. Taxonomy (NCBI): domain Eukaryota; kingdom Metazoa; phylum Arthropoda; class Insecta; order Lepidoptera; family Noctuidae; genus Mesoligia; species Mesoligia furuncula. Next base: position 2,359,506 of record OU744811.1, on the reverse strand, counting down.
TTGTCTTCTTACTATTTGCTGTACTCTGGACGCTCTTAACGCGTACGTATTTTTTTTTACATCGTTCTCACATATAATTGTAAATTCAACATTAATGATGTAACTAATATTTTTGTAAAAATACAATTTAAAAGAGTGTCCATGGAGTTTCTTGCCCGTTCTTCTCCATAGGTACCTACGCTTTGGAATGGGCAACTAGCTTCATATTTTCTGACTGACCGACTTCTTGACAATTCAAAAGTGCCTGTAAATGGTTTAATTGAAATAAATGGTTTAAGTTTGAGTTACTAAATGTAGCTGACGATAAAATTGTAATAATAGTTTTTGAAAAATTTAGGTTAGGAATCAGGCAAACGAAGGATAAAAATGTGAATAGTGTTGCTAACTTCAAAATCCAATTTGAAATTGATAGCAAAAATGCTCTTAATGCACCACTTTCAAACGAAAACAGAAAATAAAATATTCCAATTACATTCCCAGCGAAATGGGAAATTCAGGTCCAATGATTGCGGATTCGATATTTTCCTATTATTTCGACCACTCTGCTCCGATACGAAATATTTTTGCGGTCTTACCCTCATATTTTATATCGGCGAAATCGAAACCTTTGTCCAATTAATTCTGTTTTCAACTTAAATGTGAAATTAAAACCGGCTTGGTCGTGGCTTGTGGTGTTATTTTTAATTATTTCTGTTTCACTGCCTACAATTTCCGTTATTAAATTAATGAAACCATTGTAAACTTATTATTTTTCTTGATTGCTATCTTGTCGTGGTACTCTAAATACCTAATCATCAAAATTAAAGGCGGTAGAAATCTCGGGAGGGTATAGTGAAATGAGACCCAACTTGTCCCGATAGGCACATCAAGCTACTACAATCTGTCAAATTACTTTAATAGATTTTCAACTTTATCGCTAAAGGTTCTATAAGGTTCAAAGTTGATTGGGGAAATTTGACAGTTTCGGGTAGCTTGATGTCCTGGCGTCTGTACCTAAATAAAGGCCAGATCTCGTACTTAAAAAACGTTTAAAATTCAATTCGCAATTTTATCTCAGCAACAATAAAATTAATGTTCAAAACTTTGAGTAAATTAGATTTTTTTGACAGATTGCAGCTGAAAATAGAATGCACTAAAAATACGAGAATTCCGTCTCTAATTAATTATGATCAAAGTTTCGAAACTTCAATTCAAGCTGAAACTTTCCTTTAGGTACTAAAAATGGCCAAACCTACTACATACTTACCATCAATATTCTAAAGGAATTATTCCGTTCTGAATGACTGCCCCGCTGGTCTCGTGGTTGCAAGCGCGACTGCTGAGCGTGGGGTCCTGGGTTCGATTACCGGGTCGAACAAAGTGATATAGGGTTTTCCATTAGGAATTTCTTAGTAACAGTCCGGAGTTTGGAAGTTGGCTATTTAATACCCCCGTGCCTCGGAAAGCACGTAAAGCCGTTGGTCCTGCGCCTGAACCCTCCCCTCCCCGGTCGTGTCGGATTGCCGTCCCATCAGAGTGCACCTGTGTTTGCGCACAGACTTGTGCACTATAATATCTCCCGCGTACCTGGCTAAGGCACCGTGACCGAAAACGGTCGGGGAGGATATTATTATTCTAAAATCTACTTTCTGTCACCAGCATCGGGATACCCAAGAAACTCTAGCCGTCCTGGATCGGTTAGACCTGGACACAGAGAAGCCGACAGACGAAGAGGTGGCCCGCAAGTTCGGATTCGAAGAGGATTACATGAAGGGGACGGTGTCGTGGTGGCAGCATCTGAAGCCGCAGATGTGGTCGCTGTTCGATGAACCTTACAGCTCTAATGCTGCGAAGGTAATGTTGAAGAATTATATTCATATTTTTTAAGTAAGGTTTTTTGGGGTTCCGTGCTTCTAAAGGAAAAACGGAACCCTTATAAGATCACTTCGTTGTCCGTCTGTCTGTCAGTCAGTAAAGACCCTTTTTCTTAGGAACGCGTGGAGTTATCAAATTGGAATTAATATAAAATACTCAGGGCTGCAATCTCTTGAAGCAGTGAAAAAAAAAAAACTTTTTAATCAACGCAATCAAGAGTTAAGGGCGTTTATGTCCCGAAATCAAAACTACTACTTTCTATTGACCTAGAATCATGAAATTTGGCCAGAAGCAATGTCATGTAGCACAAGTAAAGGAAAAAATCCGAAAACCGAAAAGTGGTTGCTTGCATTACAAAAAAAAAAAACTATTTACTCGTACATACCTGCTTTGCTTGGTGAAACTTCACAGAAATTTTAAGTCATTAGTCAATGATTGTTTGTTACGCATAAGTACAGAGAAAGCATAATTCCAGAAGGTGTAAAAATACATAGAATTTGAAAAAAATTTAAATTATACAAATACAAATATAACATGAGGTTTTATAATGTCAAAGAAAACACAAGTTTTAAAAATGTGATGTGAAACAGTTATAACTGTTGAGTTTATTATTCTTGGTTTTTAAAAGGAGCTTGTTTTATCATTATTCTACAGGGTTATTGGTAAAACATTAACAACCTCTTAAGAGGTCATTGTACTTTTTAAAGGCGTTCATTTCAGCTTTTCAAATTAACGTAAACAAATAATTTAAGAATGCTTAAATTTCTAAAGTAGATAACAAAGGTTTAGTTAGAGCTACTTTAAATTGTAATAAATTTAATTCGTTAGAGCCAGCCTTAGAAAACTGTAATCAAACATTTCTAATAACTAAATTCGAAACATCTGACCAACTGCTTTAAATTAAAATGGCACTTAGAATTCTTCAAAGCTTAAAATGTAATCTTTTTACTTTATGAAGTGTAAAATATTGTGCAGCAATCTACCGAGCTCCTTCCCACCACCCGGTTTAATTCAAATTTATGCTAATGTAAATATTCCAATTTAGACCTTTCAGGGTTGTGGTAGAAACAGACGGGGGTTGAGGTATTTTTTTTATCTTTTTGTCTAGAATTTTCAGTAAACACATTGTCAAAAGGGGTGTTAATGCAAATGTTTGTGAAATCGTCACTCATTCGTGTTTGGAAATGATAATGATGACAATACTCAAACAGTCCCATCATAGTGGTTTTAACTCTGGTAGCAGTAACCCAACTTCAACCTTATTGTAACTAGAATAAAGATCACTGAGATTTTGACAGTGATGCAAAATCAGAGGTAACAACTGAAGGAAATTTAGAATAAGTCTCTTTATACGCAGCATGGTTTCTTTTAGGTACCGAGTATAAACCGCGCCGTTAAAAAACGTGTCTGTCAACAGACTTCCTTAGAATCCATACAACTCTGACGACCGTGCCTACACACGGCGAATAAACCGTAGCTTTTCACGGCAAGAAAAACGTGTGTGTACAAACAGCCTTAAGCATGCAGTCATAGAGATAGTTAGAATGCATACTGGTTAATGGAACCGAAACGTATTTAACAAATTGAAAGGATTTCAAGGGTATAGCACAAGTTCAGGCAAAAATCATCAGTACCATAGACTACTTTGTATTTAGAATTACTAGCTGAACAATCCCAACGATATTAATGTTAACATTGTTACAAAAGTCAGTTTTAAATTATGTAGAAGCAAGACAAGCTGTTGTGTTCCTCAACACTAAAGCCACCTGCTTTTAGACAATCATGAACTCGGTAATGTACTGTCATTAACACATCTCATTAACGAAGGTACAAGCTTTTCACTGTACTTACGTTTTTTTCCTCAAACAGCCTTTTAACGTTTGCAAAAAAACTCCGCTCTGCGTAAATACTATCATTTGGCTCGTTAACCGTCCGTATTTCAGTAAATAAAGGCACCCTTAATTCCAGCAATAAAAGCCCTGTATTTACTTTAATTTTTTTTTACATGAGAGTGTAAACGTAGTAATTTTTATGTTCTGCTGAAGGGCAAATGGGCTGTTGTGAAGGCTGCTTTAATCTCTATAAAAGTTATGTTGATCTCGGTTTAAATGACTACTGGAATTTTAATTACCTACTAGTTGAATGAATTGTTTAATGTTAGGATCGCGTGATAATTACTTTACATTTTTTAACTATGTAGCTTTCAAAAGAGTTTTAAGACAAGTTTTCTAATTGACATTTTTATTTCCAGATCATCGGCGTCATATCAGTGTTCTTCATATGCGTATCAATAATATCGTTCTGTCTAAAAACTCACCCGGACATGAGAGTGCCAGTGATTAGAAACTATACAGTGACGACAGCCAACCAATCGCAAGGTTGGGCGTTGGACAAAGTGCAAACAAACGCCCATGTAGCTTTCTTCTATATAGAATGTGTGTGTAACGCGTGGTTCACGTTAGAGATCCTCGTTCGTTTCATCTCGTCACCAAACAAGTGTGAATTCGTCAAATCATCCGTCAATATTATCGATTACATAGCAACGATGAGCTTCTACATCGACCTGATTCTGCAGAAGTACGCGTCACACGTGGAAAATGCGGATATCTTGGAGTTCTTCTCCATCATCAGAATCATGAGGCTGTTCAAGCTTACGAGACACTCTTCAGGTCTTAAGATTTTGATACAGACCTTTAGAGCGTCGGCGAAGGAACTGACGTTGTTAGTGTTCTTCCTCGTGCTGGGTATTGTGATATTCGCTAGTCTGGTGTACTATGCGGAGAGGATACAGACGAATCCTCACAACGACTTCAACAGCATACCCTTGGGCCTGTGGTGGGCGCTGGTGACCATGACGACTGTTGGATACGGTGACATGGCGCCGAAGACCTATGTTGGCATGTTTGTCGGTGCGCTGTGCGCGCTGGCAGGTGTAAGTATCACTACTATCCTCTTTTTCTCTACATCTCTGGACATATTTCTTGTCTCCACTGTGGCATACTTGTACCAATGAAATAACTTATTTTGTTTATTCCAAAGTATAATATGAAGTCACTGTTACCTCTATTTTGAAACTTTCAAAATAAATTTACGATTTCCCAGTAGATAAATTAAAAGATTTATTTAGTCATCTTTTTTTAACAATTTCACTACTAAACAAGATCTTTCTCAACCCAACAGGTGCTAACGATAGCTCTTCCGGTGCCAGTCATAGTATCCAATTTCGCCATGTACTACTCGCATACTCAAGCGAGAGCCAAGCTACCCAAGAAAAGGCGAAGAGTCGTCAATGTGGAGCCCACCAGGCCACCCATGCGTGAGTATTAAAAATTACACAATTTTAAGAACTTAAACCTTGCTAACGTCCCTGAAATTCCAACCTGACATTTAAATAAGTAGGTATCGTGTCACAACGCCCAAGTGTTCATATTTATGACATAACTATAATACCATTTAAGGCACATTTTAACAAAACTTTTTTACTAGACGGTGTGAGTGGTAGAGAGAAAAGCTCTACAAAGCCGAACTTTTTCAAAAATGCGATGTGCCAAAAAATTGTTCAGGCCTACATAATTACGAATCTCTCTAAACTATTATTATTTTCCCAATATTCTGAAAATTAAACAACATTTCCGTCTTTATAATGAAAAACTTAATGATCCAGGTGCCCCAGTGCCCGGTGCTCCTAACCCCTTAGCACCAGGCATGGGCCCTCAGGTAGTAAACCGAAGAATGAATGCCATCAAAACGAACCATCCTAAAGACATGATAGGACCTAACATGGGTAAGTTGTATGATAAGTCACCGAGTTTATTATTGTCACTGTTCTTTGAAGCTGTGGATAAAATTATAATACAAGAAATTGAAGATCTACTAAATAAATTCATTGATGATATTGCAAATTAAAGGAAAGCATGAAGATAAAATTCTGTGTTAATTCTGACCCAAGGTTTTTGAAAGGCTTTTGGAACTAATGCGTTGTCAAATCTCATGTCGACAGATTTTATCGCAGTTGACATGGAATTTGACAGCGTGTTAGTAAATGTTTGTGATAATAATTATTATACCTTTCAGGGACCTGGTGTAATCTAATAAATCGCATCCAAAATAACTACACGAACTCTTATTTTATAAACCTTATTCATAGCTTCACAATCTTGTTGTGGAACACTTAAAACTGTGGAATAAACGTCCATAGCGAGACAACTGTATATTTTTCAAAATTTGTTTTTAAAGGCAGATCTTACAATAAAATTATGCCTTCGTAATCCACTTGTAGTTTTAAGCACTATAAATGTTTGAAATCACGAAGTAGAAACAAAAATTTGATGGACATAATAACAAATTGGCGTTTTCACAAAAATAGATGAACATTATCACATTCACTGGTGATGAACATGAAAGATATACACCATACAATTGGTAACTTACATACTAACTTTACTAATTAAGCATTATCGTGCGTTCGATCTAGATGTGGTTAGAAGAATATTATCAATGACCTTGGTATTATTTATCATAAAACAACTTATACTAGCGATGGCTCCATATATAAGAATGAAGTTACTGAATATTATAAGATTAACTCAAATTCCTGTAAATTATAAATTGCAAAACATGAAATTCTGTTCGAATTAATTTTCAAAGACAAGCCTTCAGTTTAAAATTACTTAACAAAGCAAACTTTGTAAATAAATTAAGAGGCTTTCTCTGACGTCACAAACTCATTGATGGTATACTTCGCTATATAAATACTAATAACCTAGTCACGTGACTAACAGTAGCTTATGCAATGTAATCCTCCACAGATGGTGATCGTAGCGAGCTAGAGGCTATGATCCAAACGACACCAAACAACTGCAAAAGAAAAAATTTAAACATGCTTTAGAAAGCATCACACAAGGCCGTTGGAACCGAATGGGCTTTCTATATCGCCTGCACACTCGGATTTAGCTTACAGGAATGCTAATATATCTTTAGTCACTAATCAATCATAACCATTGTCATTATCATGTTTGCACACGGCAGTATCTTCAGGCAGCACTGGATCCACCGTCTAGGTCCCTTTGCTTCGGGGGACGAAGGTTCGGGACTTTGTATATCTGTGTTTGTACCCCGAAGTTTATGCTTTGCTTCCAAACTTGATGTTGTTGTAGATTGTTTATGATTTTGTAATGATTTTATACTAATATCGTTATTTCTTTTTGCAATATCCGTGAATGCTTGTTTGGTCGATTATTATGTATTGAAAAACGTGATCGTGCCCTAAGTTTTAGATAGTGATGATTCAGTGTTTTTTCCAGGCAAGAACCACACACCTCCACCACCACTTAATAGTCAAAACAATACAACAATCGAAGTAACAAACTCACAGCCCGTCACATCGGTACACTTTTAGTGATGACTTGACACTAATATTACACTAACACCGTGTCGTGATTGTGCTTTTTAAATTTTATGTCTAATATTCGTGTTTTCCTAGCACTAGTTTAATGTCTTGTGAAAGTCTGTCAATGTTAAATTGTGTTCTTATATTATTTTCTTTCAATGTCTTGTTGTTAACATAGCAATTTTGAAATCTGTAACTCAAAAAAATAACTATAATTTTCCCAAAAAAGATAAGCATGCGTAAGCACGATTGTTCAGATAACCTTCTTAAACATTTGTGTATCTTTAGTAAAAGTTAAATAATATTCATTCATAATTTTATTTCCTACAGTTGCAACTTTGATGCCGGGAATGGACCTTTCGGTCACGACTCGTCTGTCACCCAGCCCTCAAGGCATGAGCCCAGCACTTGCGATAGCAATACCAATGATGAAATCCGTAAACATAGTACCGGCACAGTGTTTCGACAACATGGCATATCACAAAGAGAAATCTGAAGAAAAAGAGAATGATAACAGCAAAGAAAGCAGCAAACCATGCAGCCGTCAGGAATCTGTGGATAGCAACAATACTGTCAGAGTGATGAACTTCAAAAATGACATATTCATGGATAAAGTCAATGAAGAAAAAACAGATGCTCGTACTCCACTGTTAAGGGATCATAAGATTGAGTCATTGGATGAGACGAAGTTAAGGGACAATAAGACGGAAAAAAGGAAATCGTCTGCTTCGACATAACATTAATAATATGTATTGACCAATAGTGCTAAGAATGTTTTTTAAAATTTAGCTTGCTGTGAAGAAGATAACTTAAAAGAAATAAACTCTTTTGATACTGATTAAAGAAAAGTCATGGTAATAAAAACTAAGGAGGACAGATTTGTCAGTGACATCAGTAGTGCCAGGAGTGAAAGAGAGGAGCTAGGAATATCGTGGATAGAAATAGCAAGCATCTGTCAAAAGAAGATGATATAACCAAAGTATTCAAATTGGAAGACTTAAAATACAGTTTAAAATCAACAAAAATATCAGTCGGTGTCAGTTAAATTAGTTGCATAAAAGCCTTTTTGAAAGCAGTTACGACTCTATATAAAATTGATATGAATAATCATCATTGATATAGTCTTTTACTCGTAAGTGCATTCAGGGCCGTGATAGAAGTAAGATAGTTAAGTGTTTACAGCACTTATTAACATTTTATAACACATACGTATATTAGAATAGCTGCTGTCACAATCTAGTAAAAAATAAATGTAAGCCAACGACCAGTATAAATAGGCCCATTTTATCTCTCTCCTGCATAACCATAGTCCTGACCTCGAGCGTCTAGATATACTGGTCACGTAGTCATCGTTAATGACCAGAAAATTCGTAATCATAGTGAAGTATGTTTACTGTCCATTAGTGAGAGAGGTGGAGCTTGTTTAGGTCTCTAAATGCAAATATTAAACTTGATTTTCTCAATAAGCAAAGTTTCAGTTCATAAACAAGAGGATTTAACTACAGCAGTTTAGATTACCTTGTACTGTTGACACTGAACTCCGAACTGGGAATTCAGAGTAATGTAGTTAACATTACGCAAGGAGCCATGTTTGGACACATAATATTTCTATGAAATGAAATCAATATTTTGTTCAGAACCTAATTGAGCTTCATCTCTTTCAAATAAGCTAACGATAATCTTACTGTAAATACTAGTAGCGTTAATAATTTTGTATCTCTAACAGTTAAAATAATCACTAGACAACACATATCATTGGCACTTTCTTTCATTCTTGGTGTTATATACCTGTTTTACATGTATATAGATAAATATAAATAGCATAAAGTATACATCATAAGCGTAGATAGTCTTAAATAAATTATTTAATTAAACAAAATACAGTAAATCGGCTGAGTATTTCGTTGGCGTTTTGAAAATACAAATGCAAACTGAGCCTAAAGTTCCCAAGAATCAACTTGAGAGCTTGAGTGTTATCATAGATTACAACGTTTTCACAAAGTTAACCCTTTCATTGCGACTTGATAAATATTGACGACAATATACTCATAGCCACACCGAAATGAATGAAGACATGACCACCTCATTTCTTGGCCTGAAAATACGTTAGAAAAAACAATTCTGCCAAGACGTCCCATAGGCCATGCTACTTTTAGTTATTGAGTCTTAAGATATGCGTATTCATACGAACACTCGTGAAATGCTAAGAGAGCTGTATACAAAGTAACGATGAAAGGGTACCAACGCTCCAAAAGGAGTAGAAAATGTTAAGTGGGCTGCTTTTGTTTATATGTTGCTTAGCAACGAACGAGAAAAGTTTTTAAAAGTTTTTCCATGAATATAATAAAATGAAAATCATGTCTAAATTGGGGGACCCTTAACGTTTTATATTATAAAAAAAAATTGTGTGGGTTTTATATAACCCGTGTGCCAGGAAACGCCGTGTAAATTACAAGCAGTTTGTGTTGAGCCTGATTTATTAGCAGCATTTATAGTTTTAAACTTGAAAGTCGGATGAAATTATAACCCTGGTTTCGAAAACTTTGCATGTTATTATTAATCCTTACAGGTTGTACTATTATATGTATAACTAGAAGAATATCTTAAGGAATTACACATTCGGACTATCAACAGTAACTACAGGCCGACCGCGTAACTGAGACGTTGCCTGAGGTAGCAGCGCGGTGCGGGAGGGGGGTACATGATACGAAAACTCAGTGATTCGTCAACTTGTGACAACTATCACCCCTCCCGCACCGCGCAGCTATCTCAGGCAACGTCTCAGTTAAGCGGTCGGCCTATAAATGATACCATCAACATAAACCACTCGGTTGATTTCAATTTTTTTCTTGTATCCTGGATCTTTTAACATACAAAAAGAGTCACGGAACAAATATTGCATTTAAAAAGTATTTTATCAAGCTAAGAGTTTTAAATCTCCCCCATGAAATTATTTCCCAAACCCGACCATTTTACAGACATTTGGTGATAACCAACGATGAGATCTATAGAAACTGCTTGTTATTTGTGTTCTCCTGGCTCCAAATCGGTACCATATCGAAATTATCAATTAACTTAATTCTTATTTGTTGCTATACAAACTTATAACGCATAAAAATCTATTTGACGCATTAAATGCAATAAATTTTAATGTTATCTAGATAGCACGATGTTTTGTTACAAAAAGTATTTTGATTAATTTAAGACGTAAATTATAGTAAAGTTTAGCTACTAAATTGTACGTTAATTTAATATCTAGCAAAATTTTGTTCTAACCAGCAGTTGCTTAATTCACACTTACGACTAAATTGTTACTATAGCTTGGGTTTATTCTATCAAATTCAATCCAAAATGGCCTCGTTATTAAAAAAAAGAAAAAGGAATTTAAAGGAAAAAGGAATGTAATAAGCAAAATAGGACGCTGAATAATAAAATCACTATAAAAATATGGCTTTAATGTGAAATAAACACTAATGCAATGGTTTAAGACCTGTTTTCTGGTATTGAGGTCATGGCTTTAGTAACATTTAGAAGTAACAGTCTGAAGGTAAGCCTATCGGGATATAATAAAAATAGTTTTGAATGTGGATTGAGATCGTGAAGAGAACCTTTGTGAAGTATTTAAAGATAAAAAAGAAATATTATAAGATCAACTCTAAAATAAGTAGGCCTAAATACCTTATCGTGGAGCACAGCATCACGTAAATGTGAAACATAAAATGTGGGAAAAGAAGAATTTATTAATTATGAAGAATGCATTTTTTGCTCAACTTACAACATTCATTTGAGCATAATAATGTAACTTAATCCCCTACAAACCCAAGTTTAACAAATCCATACAAAACTATCTAACAATGGGTTAAAACAAGAGGGGACCGGCCATATTATTATCATAGTGTGCGAAACAAGGCTTTAATCGTATCCAGTGTTGATACAACACACGTAGGTACAATACAAGGCTGTGTCAGCGACCGACACCGACAACCCCATTTGGAAATAATTTATGACCTCACCCCGACCTAACAAGCCTAACACCACAAAATAAATAGGACGTGCAGAAGGTCGGCTACAGATGAGCGAAAACAGGCACGCACACATAGACGCGTACGTACAGCGAACTGTACTCGGTCAAATGCCAGTCACGAGTGCGCTTGCACTCGCTGTCGGTAAGTGAAGCGTGCTCATGTGTGCGTGCGTCTTCGCTCGTTATTAGAGCCGACCTTCTGTACCTATTTATTTTGTGCGTATACGTTGGGGTATTCATCATCTGTGTTGTTAAAATTCATATAAATTTGCTAGCAGGCCTTTAGGAGTGAGGGGTCTGCTTCGACGTGACAAGGTTTTATGAAATCATGTTACTGGGAATTATTGCTACTAACGAGTATGTAAATTATGTTTCTTGGTTATTGTGAAAATTTGGATACTTGCCTATCAGGTGTCGCCATTTCAACTGGCCTAAATTCTCTTTCGACTATCATTTCAAATTTTCATTTATTTATCATACAAAATGTGTTCGACCTCTGCGTGGCAGAATACCTGAAGTTGAGATTGAATGAAGGCAATCCTTAAAGTGGGATGTGTAATGTGTGTAATCAGTCTAAGTAACATTTATTTATTACTGCAGCTTCTAATCTCGCCTACTTAGCCCTCATTACCACTGCGGCACCCAGACACGCCGATGCATTTATTTCTACTACTTTAAATTCTGCTTCCTTTATCGAAGAAAGATCTAAAAATAAGGGAGCGTGTTACACAATAGTGTTTCAACTTTCAAGTGTCATAAATCTTGATGCTTGTCTTTCCGCTTTAGAAATAGTTTTAATTTTCAAGCTGTCTTCAAAACTATAATTTGTTGCACCACACGCAAGCCTGACATCACGTGGCCTTGTAAAATAAACTGCTCTGGAAAAGTTGAATTAGAGCCAAAAAAGTTTTACAATCATGCTGATAGCTCCACAATACCTGATGTTGGCAAGCTTGCGGTATATAAGTCATTTTGTAATTAAAACTAATATAATTAAATTTGTAAAGTTGGCTAATTACTACGCTGCGAGTTTTAATTAAAATAGGTTAACTTGTTTCTCATTTACACCAAAATTAATATAAATATAAACTCTTGTTTACCGTTATACACGAATCTAAAATTATTTGGGATGATAATATTGTAAGTATTCAGGCATCATGTTAAAATTCAGTACTATCAACGATACCTCTTGTAAAGCCTCAATTTTATCACCTCCTAACATAAGAGGAGCATCAAGCTATAATTCTCCACTTGCAAGTCAAACTGTACTTATAAGCGACACTTCACGATCGATAACTCCATAAGAGAGAAAAATGAGCCATTACACACTGTTTATGGCAGACCCCTAACATTTCACGATCTCCGTCCAATCTCGAAACATTCACCGTTATTGCGAACACCTAAAATTTGGCATTACCCTATGTCTTAATAGAAAATGCATTCGACGCAGCGCGTACGATTACACACGATCGTTTGTTAAAATTACGACGTACAAACGCAACTTCATTCGTACGTCGTATTCATTTAATTGAACGCAATAATCGCGTATTCGCGCGACGATAGCTTTCTATAACGACACGGCCTTATTATCCCCTTCTACTTTATGCTAAATATATATGTAAATAAATTTATAAAGCGGATTTAGAGGACCACGGACAAAAAAAAAGTTTTGTACTTAATTCTTTAAGCCTACTCGAAGTTACGATCGCGAGTTTTTTAATTTCAGACTTGTTAAGATAAGTTTGAGTTTTGCACTTAAAAACTAAGTAAAATTGCGAGATGGAAATTAGTATCTTTATATTTTGCTGTCGTTATTACAACGGAATTTATTATGATGCAAAATAGCCCGCAGAATGTATATTTTATTTATTGTGAAATCGATTTTCAAAATTGTATTTTACATACTGATTTTTGTTATCTCTAAAGGGAGAAAAAGTATTCAGTCTAAAAACTGTTTTACCACTAACAAATATTGTATTTAATAATAATAATATTTCAACCTCTATTCATAAAAGGTACTGAAAACCTTTAAAAGGTAATGCATTTATCCAAAATACAGAACAAAAAGTTTATTTGATGGCGGTACGAATAACCTATCAATGTAAATCAATATCCAAATATAAAGCACATAATCCTTAAGCTGTTTTATTATTTCCATTTTGTAATATACTGATGGTATACCAATAACGTTTTCCAAATGAGACACAGTGTTCATCTCCGTGTCATCAAGTATGAAATTTTGAATGTAACTCGAAGTCTCCCGATTCGGCGAGACACTGCACCTGATTTGGAAAACTCACGAGCAATGACGTAGGTATAAGGCTTTCACAGTGAGTAAACAGGGCTTTGATGTTATTATATAGCGTTCTATATATACATATACAATTTTGAACAATACAAAAACAAATTATTTGGAAATATTGTTCATTAAACATGTGAAATTACTTACTTACTTGTTTTATTTTTTCTATCATCCTTACACAACAATAAACCGAAAAATAACCGGATAATTTCTACGCTAGGGGTTCTAGAATCCCATGCTAAATTCATGGATACAGTCTGCACGTCAATGTCTCTGCCAGCCTGTATAGGTGTCGCGTTATGTGAGATCAGTGGGGTAGTTGCATCAATTCAAATTCAAGGTCGCTCAGCGCGCTATGGAGCGAGCTATGCTCGGAGTCTCTTTGAAGGATAAAATCAGGAATGAAATTATCCGGAAAAGAACCGGAGTTACCGACATAGCTGGCAGAGTAAGTGAACTGAAGTGGCAGTGGGCTGGCCATGTCTGTCGAAGGACCGATGGCCGGTGGAGCAGACGAGTCCTGGAGTGGAGACCGCGTATAGGCAAGCGTAGTGTGGGACGCCCCCCAGCTATATGGACGGACGACCTAAAAAAGGTAGCTGGGGTAGACTGGATGCGGAAGGCGGAGGACAGGGTGCTGTGCCGCAGTCTGGTAGAGGCCTATGTCCAGCACTGGACTGCGATAGGCTGAGTTGATTGATTGACATTATCAGTAGCAATGGCTTTAATTTGACAATTTAGCAACATTAATTGCGTTATTTACGTTTTTGGGCAAACAAATTTTTCGAACATAATTATGAAGCAATGGATTAGCAATATCCTTCAAAAAGATTCAAATTATGATTGATAGTGTGTTACGTAACTAGGACGAAGGACAGGAGTGTCACAACATCTTGGTAGGTATAACTAGGGTACAGGACAGGAGTGTCACAACATCTTGGTAGGTATACCTAACTAGGGTACAGGACAGGAGTGTCACAACATTTTGGTAGGTATAATTTTAAAAGCTAACAGTCTTAAAATAATAATAATAATATGTAGAAGTATACAACGTTATTTTTAGTAAGTATACGCGAAACCTGAATATAGTTTGTTCAGAATAAGTAACTGAATCGATTCCAATAAGTTGTACCCCATGTTATAAATATTTTACCAAATATATTTAAGAAAGGTTAAAAGTTGGACACCGAGCGACACTAAGGGCTGATTCAAAATTCAAAATTCAAAGCATTTATTTCAATTAGACCTTGTACAGGCACTTTTGAATTGTCAAAATTAAATAGTCTGTCAGTTAGTCCGAAAGTTGAAGCTAGTTGCCCATTCCAAAACGTAGATCTCTATGGAGAAGAACGGGCAAGAAACTCCATGGACACTCTTTTTAATCAAGATATTACAAAATCCTGGGTACATTATTCTTGTTGCTTCTATATGTGAGAACAATGTAAAAAAAAAAGGACAAAGAAGAAACAATTCAAAATATAAGATTAAAAATAAGCATTGGCAGTTAAGAGATGACCAGTCTCAACCGACGGCGCCCGTTCACGAACATGACGCGTGGATCAGCACCATCCAGCTCAACCAGTTTGTAGGGAACTGAATGATCCAACACACGCGCCACCATCGGTGAGACATGTAAGTGAGCATGACAAGTTCTCAACTGCATGCTCTTTCAAGTCAACATCAAAAAAAAAAAAATCAACAATGTTCTTACATTTACAAAATTAAAAAATGCTTCTAAATTATACAAAACTATAGTTTGCAATTTATTTAAGAGGTTAATAGAATTTAAAAAAAATAATAAAAAACAATTATATGAACTCATATAACTTGTCAGTAAACTAATTCTGGAGAAAGAACATAAACATTGTCTTGAGTTAATCAGGGCGGCCAACTATTCTTATCGTTTAAGTGATCGTTGATGGAATAGTATGCCTTTGAACAAAGGTTGGATTTTATTTGAGCTTTAAATGTATTAAAAGGCAAATCTAGTAATGAAGAAGGTAGCTTGTTATAAAAGGTTATACCAAGCCTAACAAATGAGTTATGAACCTTATGAAGCCGGTGAAAGGGAGCACGTAGTTTGTCCTTATTTCTAGTGTTAACATTGTGAATATCACTGTTTTTAGTATACAAGTGTATATTTTGCCTAATATATAAAATGTTGGCAAAGATGAACTGTGATGCAACCGTAAGAATTCCAATATCTTTAAAAAAATCTCTTAGAGAAACTGGCACCTAACTGGTATATTGCTCGAACAGCTCGTTTTTGTAGGACAAATATATTTTGTATATCAGCGGCTTTGCCCCACAGCAGAATACCGTAGGTCATAACGCTGTGAAAATAACTAAAATAGACTAAACGAGCTGTATCAACGTCAGTGTATTGTCTTACTTTCCTGACGGCGTAGGCAGCCGAACTGAGCCTTCCTGCTAGACTTGATATATGTGGTCTCCACTGAAGTTTGGCATCTACTGTTATTCCCAGAAAAACTGCCGAGTCCACAGTTTCAAGCACCTCTTTATCTAAGACGATGTTGGGTCCTAGATTTCTAACATTCGGTAAGGCGAACTTTACACATGATTTTACAATCATCTGAAAACTTTACCTGAGGATTAAATTTTGAAATTTTGACAGTTATTCCATACAAAACTGTCAAACGACAATTTTATTCCTCGAGTAAAAGATAACTGGCGATGGAAAAATCAGCCCTAAGTAGGTTATCCAATCTCCGCGCCTAACGGTTAGGTACCTAGGTACTATTATTATCAATGAGCGCAAGAAGGCGCGGCGCGAGCGGCGCAGGTGAGCATGTTTTTGTACGGACACACAGGTAACATCACAAGCTTATAACTTTGTGATTTTTTATGATACAGGTACATACATTTTTGTACATAGATTGTACATAGATTCTTTACATAAAAACACTAGACACGAGTTTCGAGTTTCCCATAATTATACTAAAAATAATGTTGTTTATAAAAGAGGTAATAATCAAAAGGCATCAAAAAATTCGTCCGCATCGCTGTCAACAGGAAAATAGATAGGTATTATAATATACAGCCGGTTTCAAGAGACATTGGATTCAGGTCACTCTCTGGGATAGCAACGCAACTGTGACGTATACCTAATAGCAGATAAGAATCCAAAGACCGTAGTGACTACATAACAATATGAAGTACAGCTTGATTGCCATTAAATAAGAACACATAGTATCACGCCTGTATTCCCCAAAGTGTTAGGCAGAAGTGTATACCCACATTTTTACCCGAATACGGAGGGTACATGATTTTAAACGGTATGTACAGACACCAGCACATCAAACTACTACAATCTGTCAAATTTCTTTAATAGATTTTCATCTTTATCGCTAAAGCATTCGGTTCAAGATTGATTGGGAAAATTTTATAGTTTCGGTTGCAATGCAGCTGGCGTCTGTATATGTATACGAGTATGTTCATCTATTCTCTCATAACCTCAAAGTAATCAGAATCAGAATTTTATTTGCTCTAAATGTAGGTACATTATAAGATTAATAAAATAAATAAATGAGATCAACTACATTTTACCTTACGGCGTGCAAATCATTACATAAATTATACAGCGCTATATAGCGTACGGGGACAAAGGGAAGTAATTTTAATTATTTTATTAAATTCCCTTTGTCCCCTTTAACGGGGACATGGCCTACGGGGATAACGGGAATACAGGAAAAAAACATGTCAACACTTATAAACTGACAGACAGTACTTATAATAATTTGACAAATGAGGTATCGTTAGAAGCGTCTTAGAGGCCGTCTCCACGAGCGAGAGAATCGCGGCAATATTATCGTCGTGCCACGTATTTCTATACACTCTCTTAGAACGTGTCTCCACACGGATATATCATCACGGCGAGACTGTCGACGCGATTCTATCGCTCGTGGAGGCGGCCCCAAGTCGTCCTCTATGTGATGTCGCACTAAATTCAATATGGCGCACTTTATAGGACATAAAGTAATGAATTTAAAAATAAATATTTTGGGATGGTGCCTTATTGGGTATCAAATGAAAGGGCATAATTAGCATATTTCAAATATAAATATTACTGAAATAAGCCACAACATAATGAAATAAAAAATAAATTTAAAAACTAAAACACGACTAATTCCATAACTTATAAGTATGTTAGTACGGGAAGGAATTTTCTTATTTCATCCTTTTCAGTAGTCTGGTTTTAGTTTTTAAATTTATTTTTTACTAGCTGCGCCCCGCCGTTTCACCCGCATAAGTGTCGATCCCGTGGGAATACCGGGATAAAAAGTAACCTATATGTTAATCCAAGGTGTCAGCTACCTCCATACAAAATGTTATCAACATTAGTCCAGCCGTTTGAGCGTGAAGAAGTAACAAACATATAAACACACACATTCACAGACTTACGCCTTTATAATATAGTGTGATACCAGTCATATTTAAATCTTATGTAATAAAGGGTGAGCCTATTGGTATCAACCTGGAACAAATCCATACTCCGGGCTACTAATGAGAATTTCCAGATGGGAAAACCCAATAAACCTGCACGACCCGGGAATCATGCTCATCAGTAGCATTAGCAGGAGTATAATAGATATAAAGGAGTCGGTCAAAAAGCCATGCTATAACCAAGGTTTTCCACTCAGAGCACTGATTTGAACCGCACTTGGACGAACTGCACCTGAGCACTTCCACTAACCGCACTGAAACAAAATCCGTATGCCCGGTTTTAATCAAAAACCTTACACCATAAGTACTTCACATATCCTTAAAAATATAATTAATGTACCTGTAAAGGCCAGGGTTGCTATAAACAACGTTAACGTTAGTTTGGTCATAAAATGGCCGCTTAGCCGAATGTTCGGCTAGATACGAGTGACCCTAATAGTTTATATTGTTAGGACGCGATAAAATTTGAATATTTCATAAGGACCCGATATGGAGTGTAATGAAATGGTCCAGTTCTGGATTATGGCAAATATTATGGAGAGAGACCCATTTTTTAAAGCAATAGGAAGTGGGGAAGGGCTGGCGTCTTATATGTAATATTGACTTTCGAAAAGTGCTGATTTTCAGCCTAATTTGAATTAAGTAATGACTTCTAATGTTGATTCTATGAATTGCATCAAGTGCTTATTAATATGGAAGGTACTGGGAAAAAATAAACCAAGAAAGTGCGCTATGACTGATATCTGGGGTCCTAAAAAGGCCATTTTGGAGAATCATAAAAGGATAACATTATGAATCGTAATAAGGCGAAAACAGTCCGTGTTATTCTTTTTTTCGCTGCTCTACGTAGGTATAATCAAGGTATAATCAAAAGAGATTGGGATTGGATTTGGATCGGATTGATAGGTATTTTAGCACAGACAAAAAAAATAACTGAAAAATGCTTCACCAAAGGGATTCGATACGATTAACTTAACGGTTAACTGTCCATTATGTTATCCTTTTATGATTCTGCCAAAGTGGAGTTTTTAGGCCTCCTAGACAGAATGCATCAAATAATTTTGTGCCTCATGTAACGAGGTGGACGAAAAATGTTAGAAACGAGACTTACAGAGAGACTGTCAGATCCTCGTTTGAAAAACGATGAGTACCACTAATTGTAAAACCCTTTTATAATTTGGCACTTTTTTACTAAATTACGCTAAACATTACTGAGACGATTATAAATGATAAATGATGTTATTTCTGTAAGTATGTTTGTACAAACACTTTTACATGTCAATGACAAACAAAAATCGGTCTTAAATCGTCAATGTAAAAAAGGAAAGAATATACATATACCTACTCATTTAGCATAGAGTAAAAGGCACACAATATACCTAATATACATCAGATAAAAATAAATATAAAGTGAAAAGTGCGATGCAAGAAAGTGTGCCTGACGGCGGCACCAAAACGACCCAGTTCAGCTGGTTTTCAACTATACCTGGGAGCCTAAAAAGGCCGCTTTGGCAAAATAATAAAAGGATAACATTATGAATCATAATGGACAGTTAACTGTTAAGTTAATCGTGTCAAATCCCATTGGTAAAGGATTTTTCAGTTATATTTTTTTTGTCTGTGCTAAAATCATCAATCCAATCCAAATCCAATCCCAATCTCTTTGATTATACTTACGTAGTGCAGCGAAAAAAGAAAACCACGGACTGCCTTCGTCATTAAGATTCATAATGTTATCCTTTTATGATTCTGATAAAGTTGCGTTTTTAGGCCCCCAGATGTGTGAGGTGACGGATTTAAATCAGTTTTATAGTACAACGTGACGTGTGTAGGCTACATAATCATCAAACTTAGGTTCCTTATCCATTACCATAGAATAAGATAGGACACATGGAAAATCTTCAATCTAGATTCAGCTCGGAATATAGGTAGTTATCTAGGTGTGAACCGTCTTGTGAACTGTCGGTTATCGTCCCGTGCTCGGGTGACGGTGGCGCCATCTGTCGGTAATATCCTCGGTTATACGAGCTACCTCTTGCAGTAGGGCTGTGTGCTACTTTTAAAAATAAGTATTCCTTTAGAATCTCCATGACATTAAATCTCTAACAGACTTTGAAATAATAACCATTAATTATTATCTAACATACATCCATTAAGAGCGTATACGCCGTACTGCATTTCATACAAACTTTCAAGCCCTTGTTTTTCGAAATTAATGAACGGATTTTAATGAAACTTCCTAAGCATAAGCAGGGTACAAAGGTCTAAAAAGTTAGTAGAGAACATTTTCGAAATGTCTTATATAAAAAAAGATAACTGGAAATATCTATTTCTATGGAAAGTTTAAAATCGGTCTAATTTGGCTGTTACACTATTTTTCGAAAATGTTCTCTACTAACTTTTTAGACCTTTCTATTTTGCTTATACGTACGAAGTTTAATTAAAATCGGTTCATTCACTTCGAAAAAAAACGGCTTGAAAGTTTGTATGAAATTCCGTTCGGCGTAAACGCTCTTAAAAACGAAAATTAAATAAAAATATGTAAGTAAAAGAAACGCGGGTATACGCCAGCACCTCAAACTACTACATTCTGTCAAATTTCTTTAATAGATTTTCAACGTTATCGCTAAAGCATAAGGTTCAAAGTTGATTGGGAAAATTTGACAGTTCGGGTAGCTTGATGTGCTGGCGTCTGTACAAAATACAAAAATAGAAAAAGTTTATTGCAGTAAATGTACAACTTTCACAGTAAATCTTACATAGGGACCTCGTCTTAAGTAAAGATATACCTGTGCTAGGAGCGTTTACGCCGTACGGCATTTCATACAAACTTTCAAGCCCTTATTTTTCGAAATGAATGAACCGATTTTAATAAAACTTTATACGCATAAGCAGGATACAAAGGTCTAAAAAGTTAGTAGAAAACAATTTCGAAATGTCTTATTTAAAAAAAGATAACTGGAAATCTTTATTTCTATGGAAAATTTAAAATCGGTCTAATATGGCTGTAACACTATTTTTCGAAAATATTTTCTACTAACTTTTTGGACCTTTGTATCCTGCTTATGTGTATGAAGTTTCATTAAAATCGGTTCATTTATTTCGAAAAATAAGGGCTTGAAAGTTTGTATGAAATGCCGTACGGCGTAAACGCTCTTAAATAAGTTTCAAACAGAAAAGAAGAGTGCCATTTATGTCACACAATGAATGTTAACTGAAACATTTTCTACCTCTTTCTCAAATACGCTTTAAAATTTCTATTCGCACCGAGAAAACCGGACAGCCAGGCTGCCAGCCCTATTTCCGGACACCGGTCGTCACTAGCAGAGCTGAACTGTCTTCAAATGAACAGCTTCTAAAGTGGCTGTAACTATAATATTATCGCCATTTTGTGCATAATTAATGATTCGTGACCAAACTATGGACGTTTAACTGCGGGACCCGATTATAGGAAGAGGTAGGGCCATACTACCTCAGCTACAATTCACTCTTTATCTCGCTCGCACGATACTGCTCGCGGACTGAGTGAGGGCGAGACAGAATGCGGTGCTGGGTGGAATGCAGCGTCAGTAGTTTAGGTTTTTGCTTTTCACGGTGAAAATAATGGTAATTCAAAAAAATTAAAAAACTAAGACTGGGGGCCCAAGTCTGCTATTTTTATAAATTCGTCATTCCAACACGATCCCATTGTCATTTTGCTAAAAGTTCGTAATCTGCTAAATTCATAATGGTCGATCATTGGTCGGTCAATGGCACAGAACATATACGATACTCGTAACGAATTAAAAGCAATTAGTGCACAATGACGTTCCAATGGTAGGTCACTGATCAAAGGAACTGTCAAAATTTTAGCAGATTAACGCCTAAAGCCTCCTCTACACGTCGTCAGATTCATCAGCAGATGGCCATCTGCGAATGCCTCCGCCGACGACGTGTAGACGGGGTAATCAGCTAGTCGGGGTATTTGACGTCGGCAGAGGCTAAATACCTACCACAGACTAGCAAATTACCCCGTCTACACGTCGGCGGAGGCATTCGCAGATGGCCATCTGCTGATGAATCTGTCTACGTGTAGAGGAGGTTAAGTCAGTCATTCATTTGTCATTAACTATGAGATTACCATTCTATGCCATTTCTTTCAATGGAGTGTCAGTGGTTGACCATTGGAAAATCATAATGACGCCATTATATTAGTAGATTACCAAACTTGTCAAAATCAACAATTATGAAATCAATGATAGACCATTCTGACACTATTATAATAGCAGACTTAAGGCCCTGTTTTATCGTTAGTTCAGTTAGTACGCAAAGTTTCATGATCTAATTTGAAGTATTTTTTTAATACCAGCGGTTTATTGTTCGGTTTGGAGGTAACTTTGGTTTTTTTTTTCTATAGAGAAAATTTTATGGTATCGTGTTTTCGTCAAACATATAATATGTTTGACAAAAACACGATTCCATAAAATTTATAGTATGTACTTAACATTAATCCTCAAGTTTACCATATATTTATTTCAAAATTAATCCTGCGGTATTTTCAACATAACGGAGGATCATGCTAAGCCATTTGAGGTAGTATAGGTTCTTAACAGATACCTAGTACATAAAACGATTATGACGTAGTTCTGCCTCGAGCCTGCCTCTTTGGTCTAGTGGTCGCAAGCTGAGCAGGAGGTCAACACAAAAGGGTTCGGTTCCCAGGTGGGGCAAAGTGTATCCGACTACTTATATTCAGGGATGACAGGTATTATGTTATGATGCCATGTGTCTAATACTGAGAAAACACAATTCATCATCTGCCTATAGTCTTTTCTCAACTATGTTAGGGTCGGCTCCCAGATAACCAGATGCAGATGAATGCCAGTATTTTACATGGAGCTACAGCCTATCTGACCTCCACAACCCAGTTATTGGGTAATATGATACCCCTTGGTAAGTCTAGTTATCAGACTCTCGGGCTTCTGACGACCCGTAAGGACTGTCAAAGATGCATGTATGACAGCCGGGACCAACGGCTTAACGTGCTTTCCGAGGCACGGAGGGGTCGTGGTGTGTAAAGATGGTCACCCATCCACGGACTAACCGCGGCAAGCGTAGCTTAACCTGATCGATCGTACCATGCGGTTGTTATTTTAGCAACAAGCCCCTGAGAAAACACAACTGTCTAATACATAGAAACAGGGGGCCTAAAAAGGCCACTTTGGAGAATCATAAAAGAATAACATTATGAATCGTAACATGGCGAAGACAGTCCGTGTTTTTCTTTTTTTCGCTGCACTACGTAGGTATAATCAAAGAGATTGGGATTGGATTTGGATCGGATTGATTGGTATTTTAGCACAAACAAAAAAAAAATAACTGAAAAATGCTTCACCAATGGAATTTGATACGATTAACTTAACGGTTAACTGTCCATTATGTTACCCTTTAGTGTCCATAATGTTATCCATTTTGTTATCCCTTGCAAATGCAATTAATAGAATGTGAAATTATAGTTAACGACTGCGAAACTGGCCAGGTTTATGGAAAATAAATTGGATATGAGCAGCTTCTGCCTCGTTTTTACTGGCAATAAAAGATCAAATGGTGTCAAAAGACTATTAGGTAGACTATAAGAGTAGGTATCTATCGTAATGGAGGATCTTTATGAAAATGATGAACAAACTCAAAACAGTTATGTATTTTAATTAATCCGTTTACAGGCACTTTTGAATTTTCAAAGGAGGCAGTTTATTCGGAACGATGAAGCTAGTTGCGCATTGCAAAGCCTAGTTGGATATGGAGAAGAAAGGGCTAGAAACTCCATGGGCTTTCTTAGATTACAATATATTAGTTATAGTTACATCGTTAAAATTCTATGCACCTTTCTAGCCTGAAACAAAGGCTACCTAGTTCAGGCAAATGAGCAACTATGCCGTCTATAATTTTTAAGATAAGTTGTTGTTAATCTGCACCATTTTTATAAATAAAAGGCACTATTATTATTCTTAAACTAGCTAACTAATTATGTAAAAAGTACAATGGTCTTAGTAATCGCCAGGTAATGGGTAATTCAAAAAAGTAGTGCTGCTTTTAAAAGCGGGTCCTTAGACTTTCAAAAGGCTACGTGAGTTCTCTATGAGACTCTTTAAAAAAAAATAAACCCTGTGTATAAAATGAACTAATTAAATTCACGTTAAGAACTGCCTGTATTTATTTACACACTCTAATGAAAGGTAAATTTGCCAAATTACTTAAATTGTTCTTCAAGAGTTTGTAAGCGATGTTCTTAGGAAAGTGGTTTGCAGATTGTTGAGGGAGGATAAATGAGTAATTAAGTAGTATTATAAGAAGACATTTGGTACAAGATATTTCCTTTATTTACATTCCATACATATAAGATAAGATATTATTGTTAGTTACTTTATAAGTAAATAAGGGTAAAAAGCGTATACAGGGTGAATTTTCCAAGTGGGCGTGGATGACCAAATCCGAAACTATGAGGAATGGCGAAAAGTACTCAAGGGAGTCGCGGGCTCGATTTTGATGGTAACTAAAACGCACCATTGGATTTTTGAAAAATCGTTGGTTTTGAAAAAAAAACACACTTTATTATTACACCATTCGATAGTGTCGCTAATAAGGATCGAATTCTGGAAAGTAATGATATACGGGAAACCAAAGAAAAGAGCTCATTTTTAACAAAATACTTTTTTTATTTTTCTTATGTTACCTACCTATTAAACCTTAAGAGCGCGTATTCGATTTAGCGCAAGACAAAATCTAAACGATTGCTAGATCGACATAACTTAAACTAAAAACTTAAAACAAAAAGTGATACGTCCTGTCGCTGGCACGCACTGATCGGAAAAGGATTGCGCGCGATGATTTATAGTGTTTTTTTTAAATAATCGTCTAAAATAAATGAGTTTAAATAATGGTCTGAACAAAATTCAGAATATTTAGCATTACCTTTATTTTCATAAAATAAATATATTAATTATGTTTCTACTCAACTACTGGTGAAAAAAAATTGTTAAAGTGAATCGATTTTGTAATTCTTAAATATTGTTTTTTTTATATCTAATAGCAATATTTTCGTAATTTTAGCTCTGTATTGCACTTTGAGACTATATGTCCTGTTGGAAAAACGCATAAAATAAAATATTTTGGCACATTGTAATGGTTCTATTCGACCTGAAAGATAACTCTGACGTCTATTTTCGTAAAACAACATGCAGGTATTGTCTTAGCTTTCAAAAACCGTCATTAAAAATTACACTTTTACTCTGTAGTGCACTAAATCAAGACTTAGTCTTTCTAAAACCGTAATGCTCTTCAAATAATCTGCTCACATAATTACGATATTCCCCCGGAAAAAACTCGAAAACGCGATGTTTTCGTCGCGAATCGAATACACGCTCTTAACTGGTTAATTGTTCAAAATGATGACCATTGTTTTCAGTACATAGCTGGATTCAATGTCTCAAGGATTGTACTGCAT
Organism: Mesoligia furuncula; assembly: GCA_916614155.1. NCBI lineage: Eukaryota > Metazoa > Arthropoda > Insecta > Lepidoptera > Noctuidae > Mesoligia > Mesoligia furuncula. Next base: position 2,333,990 of record OU744811.1, on the reverse strand, counting down.
TCAAAATTGGAATTTAGAACACAATGTTGTGCGGGTGACTGCGTTACGGGTGTATTGAGCATCATTTCAAACAAGGTACAGGTAATGTCGGTATGAATACTTTAAAATAAGAAGCAGTTTATTAAAATTCTACTTGCCGTAAGTATGTAATTACTCCCCAGTATTTGATCCGTATTAGGGAAACTAAAACGGCATCATTGGATTTTTGAAAAATCATTATTTCAAGCGAGGAATCGAACCCGTTGATTTTGATAAAAAAAACACACACACACTGTATTATTACACCACTCGATAGTGTCTCTAATAAGGATCAAGTTCTGGGAAGTAATAACTTAAGGAAAATGTTGGATTTTAATAAACTGCTTCTTATTTAAAGTATTCATACCGACATTACCTGTACCTTGTTCGAAATGATGCTCAATACACCCACAGCGCAGTCACCTTCACGACATTATGTTCTAAATTCCAATTTTGAATGCAATACAATTATTAAGAGTCGAATCCAGCTATGTATTGAAAACAATGGTCATCATTTTGAACAATTAATCAGTTATGGTTTAATAGGTAGGTAACATAAATAAAAAAAAAGTATTTTGTTAAAAATGAGCTGTTTTCTTTAGTTTCCGGTATGTCATTACTTTCCAGACTTCGATCATTATCAGCGACACTATCAAATGGTGTAATAATACATATATAATACAGTGGGTGTTTTTTTTTTCAAAATTAACGGGTTCGATTCCTCGCTAGAAATAATGATTTTTCAAAAATCCAATGATGCAGTTTTAGTTTTCATTAAAATCGAGCCCGGGACTCCTTTAAGTACTTTTCGCTATACCTCATAGTTTCGGATTTGGTCATTCACGCCCACTTGGAATATTCACCGTGTTTATTGTATACTTTTATAATATATGTATTATAATATGTATATATTATAATAGTACATTATGATACATGTGTGCTATGTTGATCATTATGCTCGAGGCGGTATTATTCGCGCGAGCCGCAGGCGAGTGCGATAAGAAAGCCGAGAGTCTAATGATCAATGCACACGCGTTTCATACGACGTTTTTCAACACACTTGCGAGGAAAAAAACAGACTTGTATTGTTAAATATTAACTTGTATGGAAAATGGCGCGCTGGTTTTGTCTTTCCGCATAGCCAGCACTAGCAATGCGCGCGCAAGTGTAAATAAAAGCACTGACCACAGAGCATGTAAAAACAATTGTAAAAAAAAAACAATTGTAGTTTAGTTAGTATGGAATTAGAAAGTAGGTACTATTGGCATAGAGAAATATACCCACATTAGTTCAGTGAGAATCCGCAATGATAGAACGCCAGTCAGGGTCTTTTCCGTTTGGTTTCGGGTATAGGGAGCACGGACAATTTAAGGTAGATAATTAAAATTTTCTTACGTTTTTTGTAATTTTCAGGTCAGTATCAGGTTGCATCTTGATCAAATATGATTAGCGACTATAATATACAGAGCGTTAGCTTAAACGAGGGACATACTTTGAGGGGAGTTAGTACTCATGAAAATGAACAACTTTTAATATGGGATTAACCCAGAAATCGCGAAAGAAAATCAGCCGTTTCCTACATTTATGTTCGCATAGCTCGTCAAAATGTACCTACAGCTGATTTTTTTTTTTGCGATTTCAGGTTCAGCCCCATAGTAAAAGTTGTTCATTTTCATGAGTACTAACTCCCTTCAAAGTATGTCCCTCGTTTAACCTAACGCTCTGTTTAAGTATTTACAGAATTATAGTCATTAGAATAGAATCTTTCTAGTTAGATTTTTTCGGTAAGAACTTTTCCATAAGAAAGATGTATTAATGATTCGAATGATTATAATTCTGTAAAGATGTAGGTACCTGTTAGAGTCGCAAATCATATTTTGATCAAGATACAAACCTGACACTGACCTGAAAATTGCAAAAAAACCTAAGAAAATTTGAATTTCGCGGTGACCGCGAAATTCAAATTTTCTTAGGTTTTTTCGGACAATTTAAGGTGAATGCGCAGTGGTAGACCACTGCGCATTCACCTTAAATTGTCCGAGGTCCCTGCGCATTCACCTTAAGGTAAATAAATATTAGTTAATTTTGGGACCAAGGACAATACAGACTATTAAAAAAAAAGTGAATTGATGAGATTAAAAAAGCGCGCATCTCCGACTAGTAAATAGTTATCTGTGGAAATAAAGCACATGTGGATTAAAGTAAAGAAAAAGCACGCGTTTTTAATACACTGCATTATGGACCTAAAAGCGGTTCAATAAGAGCCACTTTACGAGCAAGTGTGTTGAAAAAGTATATTTAAATTTAGCTTGTAAATTGTAATTGTAGTGTTATTTAATGAGATATTAAATTAGGGAAAATTAAGTGTCCGCTCTAATAAACCTTACTGTCTTGTAATAAATACTGTTTGTCCCATTCCCACAGACAAACCGTGAAAACGGTTTTTCGGGGCATAGTTCTTAAGTCAAGATTATTTTATAAACTTGTAAAAATAAATAATAATAATCACACTAATATTATAAAGAAAAAAGTTTGCGAGTCGGTATGTGTGTGTTACTTAATCACGCTCAAACGACTGGACCAATTTTGATAAAATTTTGTGTGGAGGTAGCTGACATCCTGGATTAATATATAGGCTACTTTTTATCCCGATATTCCCACGGAATTATTATAACGCGGGTGAAACCGCGGGGCGCAGCTGGTCTTCAATAAATCCTTGAATTTTCTCAGCAAGGTGTAAAAGTAGAAAGTGAATTATCTGAAAATCCTTGTGAGCTGCCGTCGACATTACCCGTTAAAGCTTACAACACTGTCGCTTCCGTTCGCCGCGAGCTGTAATATAATAACATTGCAGAATATCCCTATATGAGATGAGATGATGGTGCGAACAAAATGTCGTTCATAGGTGAAGTATGGCAACACTTCGTTTGCATATTTTGCGTACGTCTTTTTTATTTTATACATCGTTCTCACATTATATAATTTTAAATTCAAAAGTAATGATGTACTAATATTTTTGTAAAACATAATTTGAAAAGAGTGTCCATGGAGTTTCTTGCCCGTTCTTCTCCGTAGGTACCTACGCTTTGGAATGGGCAACTAGCTTCATATTTTCTGACTGACCGACTTCTTGACAATTCAAAAGTGCCTGTTAATGGTTTAATTGAAATAAATGCTTTGACTTTGACTTTGATAAAGAATTTTTTCATTTTTTTTTTTTATAAAAACAGGAGTCTAACGTAGAACGAACACAATTACGGCATCTTTGTTTTTTGTTTGGACAATTATTTAATACTAGCTGCGCCCATAAGCAGGATATAAAGGTCTACAAAGTTACTTAAGAACATTTTCAAAATGTCTTATTTAAAGAAAGATAACTGGAACTCTCTGTTTCTATGGAAAATTTAAAATCGGTCTGATTTGGCTGTAACACTATTTTTCGAAAATGTTCGTAACTTTTTAGACCTTTGTATCCTGCTTATGCTTATGAAGTTTAATATTACTAAAACCATTTTTCCCTAATAGCATCATTTCCTACAACCATGCGTGGTACTTTCTTTTTATGTACCTACGGATCATATCGTAAACGATCCGTTTTGGCCACTACAGCTGCGGGTCCCTAAAAAATATTCGTTAAAATATTCGTTCGGCAACAAAAAGAAAACCAATATATATGTTACCGGAAATGTATGAAACCTAGGAATTGTACACAATTTCTAGGAAATATATGCAATTCCGAGCCTACGTAGGAAACGTGTAAAATAATCTTTCAAAGGTTCTTTAATACACACATTTCCTGTGAAATGTGTGTATTTCCTAGGAATTGTATGCAATTCCAAGATGATACTAGGAAATATATAAAAAGTAATGCTTTCTACTAAAAGAAATAAAACACTTTTGTAAATTTCTCCAATCATAATAATGATAAGCATAACATTCTAAAGCATAAAGTTTGTATGAAATGCCGGACGGCGTAAACGCTCTTAAATAAGTTTCACACAGAAAAGAAGAGTGCCATTTATGTCACACAATGAATGTTAACTGAAACATTTTCTACCTCTTTCTCAAATACGCTTTAAAATTTCTATTCTCACCGAGAAAACCGGACAGCCAAGCTGCCAGCCCTATTTCCGGACACCGGTCGTCACTAGCAGAGCTGAACTGTCTTCAAATGAACAGCTTCTAAAGTGGCTGTAAATATAATATTATCACCATTTTGTGCATAACTAATGATTCGTGACCAAACAATGGACCTTTAACTGCGGGACCCGATTACAGGAAGAGGTAGTGTATTAAGAGCCCATACTACCTCAGCTACAATTCACTCTTTATCTCGCTTGCACGACTGAGTGAGGGCGAGACAGAGTGCGGTGCTGGGCGGAAGGCAGCGCCAATAGTATAGATTAGGTATTTGCTTTTTACGGTGAAAATAATGGTAATTCAAAAAAATTTAAAAAAACCGGGCAAGAGCGAGTCGGACTCACTCACCGAGGGTTCCGTAACACCCGGGTTTATGCATAGGTTTATTTTTATGAAATTAAATGTTTTTTTTTATATTTGAGTTGGTTGAATAAAAGGTAAATTGCGGTTTACGATTTATGACGTATTAAAAAAAAACTACTTAGCAGATCTCGTTCAAACCAATTTTCGATGGAAGTTTGCATGGTATTGTACATCATATATTTTTTTTAGTTTTATCATTCTCTTATTTTAGAAGTTACAGGCCCCCCCCCCCTGTAACTTCACATTTTACCACTTTGGAAGTGTCTCTCGCGCAAACTATTCAGTTTAGAAAAAAATGATATAAGAAACCTCAATATCATTTTTAAAGACCTATCCATAGATACCTCACACGTATGGGTTTGACGAAAAAAAAATTTTCTAGTTTCAGTTCTAAGTATGGGGAACCCCAAAATTTATTGGTTTTTTTCTATTTTTGTATGAAAATCTTAATGCGGTTCACAGAATACATCTACTTAACAAGTTTCAACAGTATAGTTCTTATAGTTTCGGAGAAAAGTGGCTGTGACATACGGACGGACAGACAGACAGACAGACGGGCAGACAGACAGACAGACATGACAAATCTATAAGGGTTCCGTTTTTTGCCATTTGGCAACGGAACCCTAAAAAACATAAGACCTGTTTTATCGTTAGTTCAGTTAGTATGCAAAGTTTTATGATCTAATTTGAAGTATTTTTTTAACCCCCGACGCAAAAACGACGGGGTGTTATAAGTTTGACGTGTCTGTGTGTGTGTGTGTGTGTGTGTGTGTCTGTCTGTGGCATCGTGGCTCCCGAACGGATGAACCGATTTTGATTTTGTTTTTTTTGTTTGAAAGGTGAATTAGTCGGGAGTGTTCTTAGCTATGTTTGATGAAAATCGGTCCAAGATGGCCGCCGCCACAAAATGGCGGAATACATATTTTTTCTCAACTCCTTTAATATGGGTATCAAATGAAAGGGCTTGACTTCATTTGTATTGAGTAGAATACTATACACTATGATAAATTTCAAATCCAAGATGGCCGCCACCACAAAGTGGCGAATTGCATTTTTTTTTCACAACTCCATCAATATGGGTATCAAATGAAAGGGCTTGACTAGTAGAATACTATACGCTATTACAAATTTCAAATCCAAGATGGCCGCCACCACAAATTGGCGAATTATATTCTTTTTTCACAATTCCGTCACTATAGGTATCAAATGCAAGGGCTTGACAAGTAGAATAATGTAAACTATATTGAAAGGGAAGAGGAAAATTAACTAACGAAATGAAAACTAAAAACTTCAAAATATTTTTTTGTATGATCAATGCTCTAGAATGATGAGGAAAGTGGAGTGATGACTGGTACCTACGACCACTAGGTTTGACTATTTTTATTACGAATGGAATAATCCCACTTAAAAAGCGTAGGTAGGTATTTCTACATCAGATAGTGTCGCAGTCCCATTTTATAAACTAGATCTGAAATACCTAAGATATCTAACGCTATGAAATACTTGTACGAAAGTTGAATAACTAAAGGAAGAACTAGGAAAAGGATATAATAAAACAAAAAAATCTGTTTAGTCTTAAAAATTATTCTTCAACTATAAAATAATAATAATTTTTTGACGGATAAAAAACCTGATTAAACACCAAATTACCTGAATCTTAAAACGCAAGAAAATAAAAGAAATGAAATACAAAAATTAAGGAGTCCCTACAAAAAGCATGAAATAAAAATTAAATTAAAAATTTAAAAAACCCCCGACACAAAAAAATAATAAAATTAAATGTAATTGGAAAAGGATCAAATAATTTAAAAACCCCCAACTTAAAGAATCTAGGTAACGAGACTAAAACAGATAAATTCATATGGAAGTCGGGGGACCGTTCTGTGGAACACCTTCTATGCTAAGAGGTCCCCCGACTGCCATATGATTTTATCTGTGTTACTCTCGTTACCTAGATTCTTTAAGTTGGGGGTTTTTAAATTATTTGATCCTTTTCCAATTACATTTAATTTTATTATTTTTTTGTGTCGGGGGTTTTTTAAATTTTTAATTTAATTTTTTTTTAATACCAGTGGTTTATTGTTCGGTTTGGAGGTAACTTTGGATTTTTTTTTGGATAGAGAAAATTTTATGGAATCGTGTTTTCGTCAAACACAGTACTTAACATTAATCCTCAACTTTACCATATATTTATTTTAAAATTAATGCTGCGGTATTTTCGTACATAAAACGATTATGACGTAATTCTGCCTCGAGCCTGCCTCTTTGGTCTAGTGGTCGCAAGCTACTGCTGAGCAGGAGGTCCTGGGTTCGGTTCCCGGATGGGGCAAAGTGTACCCGACTGTGTATATTCAGAGATTACAGGTATTCTTCTTCTTCTTAGCGTGTCGATAGCAATCTAAAATTACTCAGCCCAGAATTTGGCTACTTGTTTTGCGCCTTCATCACCGTCCATCAGTTCCTGTAACGTGCAGCTGACAGGACACGCAGGACACGATATTAAGTGTCCCATCGTTTGTGGGACAGCACCACATTTACACTCCAAGGCGGAGTCGTCTATGAATCTCCACCTGAACAGGTTTTCCTTGCTTCGGCCTACCTGGGTCCGGAGTCTGTTTAAAGTCTTCCAGATTACCTAAGATAACTCATGTCCAGTTGGAAGAAGACAGGTATTATGTTGTTAAAAAAATAACTGAAAAATGCTTCACCAATGGGATTTGATACGATTAACTTAACGGTTAACTGTCCATTATGTTACCCTTTAGTGTCCATAATGTTATCCATTTTGTTATCCTTTGCAAATGCAAATAATAGAATGTAAAATTATAGTTAACGACTGCGAAACTGGCCAGGTTTATGGAAAATAAATTGAATATGAGCAGCTTCTGCCTCGTTTTTACTGGCAATAAAAGATCAAATGGTGTCAAAAGACTATTAGGTAGAAGAGTAGGTATAAGAGTAGGTATCTATCGTAATGGAGGATCTTTATGAAAATGATGAACAAACTCAAAACAGTTATGTATTTTAATTAATCCGTTTACAGGCACTTTTGAATTTTCAAAGGAGTCAGCTTATTCAGAACGATGAAGCTAGCGCATTGCAAAGCCTAGTTGGATATGGAGAAGAAAGGGCTAGAAACTCCATGGACTTTCTTTTAAATTACAATATATTAGTTACATCGTTAAAATTCTATGCACCTTTCTAGCCTGAAACAAAGGTTCTACATAGTTCAGGCAAATGAGCAACTGTGCCCTTCATAATTTTTAAGATAAGTTGTTGTTAATCTGCACCATTTTTATAAATCAACGGCACTATTATTATTCTTAAACTAGCTAACTAATTATGTAAAAAGTACAATGGTCTTAGTAATCGCCAGGTAATGGGTAATTCATAAAAGTAGTGCTGCTTTTAAAAGCGGGTCCTTAGACTTTCAAAAGGCTACGTGAGTTCTCTATGAGGCTCTTTTAAAAAAATAAACCCTGTGTATAAAACGAACTAATTAAATTCACGTTAAGAACTGCCTGTATTTATTTACACACTCTAATGAAAGGTAAATTTACCAAATTACTTAAATTGTTCTTCAAGAGTTTGTAAGCGATGTTCTTAGGAAAGTGGTTTGCAGATTGTTGAGGGAGGACAGATGAGTGATTAAGTAGTATTAGAAGAAGCCATTTGATACAAGATATTTCCTTTATTTACTTTCCATACATATAAGATAAGATATTATTGTTAGTTAATTTATCTCTCTCTCTCTTTTCTCCCTTATTTACTAATTAACTTATTTACTAATTTACAAGCTAATACTAAAATATAATTTATTATATAAATAATATTATATTATATTTTAGTGTTGTACAGTGAAATATTAAATTAGGGAAAATTAAGTGTCCGCTCAAATAAACCTTACTTGTAAATAATACGGTTTGTCCCGTTCCTACAGACAAACAGTGAAAACGGTTTTTCGGGGCATAGTTCTTATGTCAAGATTATTTTATAAACTTGTTAAAATAAATAATAATAATCACACTAATATTATAAAGAAAAAAGTTTGTGAGTCGGTATGTGCATGTGTTCATATGTTTGTTACTTAATCACGCTCAAATGGCTAGACCAATTTTGATAAAATTTTGTGTGGAGGTAGCTGACATCCTAGATTAACATATAGGCTACTTTTTATCCTGATATTCCCGCGGGTGAAACCGCGGGGCACAGCTAGTCTTCAATAAATCCTTGAATTTTCTCAGCAAGGTGTAAAAGTAGAAAGTGAATTATCTGAAAATCCTTGTGAGCCGCCGTCGACATTACCCGTTAAAGCTTACAACACTGTCGCTTCCGTTCGCCGCGAGCTGTAATATAATAACATTGCAGAATATCCTTATATGAGATGAGATGATGGTGCGAACAAAATGTCGTTCATAGGTGAAGTATGGCAACACTTCGTTTGCATATTTTGATAAAGAATTTTTTCATTTTGTTTTATGAAAATAGGAGTTTAACGTAGAACGAACACAATTACTGCATCTTTGTTTTTTGTTTGGACAATTATTTAATACTAGCTGCAAAGCAGGATATAAAGGTCTAAAAAGTTACTTAAGAACATTTTCAAAATGGCTTATTTAAAGAAAGATAACTGGAAATTTGTGTTTCTATGGAAAATTTAAATTCGGTCTAATTTGACTGTAACACTATTTTTCAAAAATGTTCGTAACTTTTTAGACCTTTATATCCTGCTTATGCTTATGAAGTTTAATATTACTAAAACCATTTTACCCTAACAGTATCATTTCCTACAACCATGCGTGGTACTTTCTTTTTATGTACCTACGGATCATATCGTAAACGATCCGTTTTGGCCACTACGGCTGCGGGTCCCTAAAAAATATTCGTTACACATCCTGGCAACAAAAAGAAAACCAATATATATGTTACCGGAAATGTATTAAACCTAGGAATTTTACACAATTTCTAGGAAATATTTGCAATTCCTAGCCTACTTAGAAAACGTGTAAAATAATCTTTCAAAGATTCTTCAATACACACATTTCCTGTGAAATGTATGTATTTCCTAGGAATTGTATGCAATTCCAAGATGATACTAGGAAATATATAAAAAGTGATGCTTTCTACTAAAAGAAATAAAACACTTGTAAAGGAGATGGAAAACGGTGGGCCCAGATGTAATGAATTGAGATATGTTCTAAAAAATTACTCATATTTTTTTATCTTAGAATATGAAAAATCACCTCAATCCGCAATCTGGAAGCGGAGAAATATGAGAAAGATAGCTTTCGTGAGATTATCGATTGAGTAATCGATTTCACAGTTACGAAAATAAAACCTTTGCACTAAATAATTAATTCAAAGTAATTAAATGCACTACTACATGCTATTGCATATAATTACAGTCATATTAATAAATAAAATATCAAATATTTACTGAAAAACCAATATTAATGATTATCGATTTCATATCGATTAAAATCAGTCTTCTATTTTTAGTCTATGTATTTATGTCACTGGCATACTGACCTGTATGAGGTCAATAAACTGGCATGACAGCTGGCTGACATTGACACTAGACAGTTGCTTTCAGTAAGGTAACTTCTCTTCTTAGTCTGTGTTTCAGTCTATCAAAATATCTCTGTGACAGTTGCCGACTGTTCTTATTTGCTCACACGTTTCGTGTTTTCAGATGCGTTTTGAGTGCTTTCTCGATTATTCTTAATTTTTCACGCCCACTGTTTTGTATTTTACGGATTCCGACCCTGCCTACCTTGTACGACCCTTGCTTTCACACTGGACACCGAAGATCACTCACACGTTTGACTTGGAATTGTTATTTTGGATTTTACCGCCGCCGGCTTGTGGATTGAATAGTGTTCAAACTACGGATCGTGTGAGGTTGTGGGGTAACAACTGGTTACTGCAATACACTGGGCCGACGACCCTCACATGATAAAATAATTCTCTCATATATAATGTGCATTATATGGTACCTTAGCTGGGCTACTACCAAGATCATATAGTACCACCTGCACAATTCCTAGACGACATTTTAATTACAATAGAAGACGATTAAAACACTATAATAAATGATTTTTTATTTTCTTTTAGCAGACAATCATCCTTTCCTTAACTCCATACCTACCTATTTATGACTTGAAGTCATTGACGTTCATTCGTATGATTTTTCAAACATTTTCTACTAAATATAATAACTATTAGTGCAAAAGAACATATTTTGCACTTCAGGAATCAGCTGTTAGTTAAATATTGTAACATAACCTCACTTTTACTTAATCTCTTATATCTCTGTTCTCAGATTAACAAAATCCGCAGAGTTTTCAGTGAAAGGTTGATAATATATAAGCTATTAATTGACACTACTTTCATCTTTTTACAACCAGGCCCAAGATTGTATGTAATCGTTTCAGTCTCCTTTCTCTAATCATAATAATGATTAAGCATAACATTCTAAAGCATAAATTTAGCATGCTGCATGTTTTATTTCTAACTGCGTCGTTGTCGACGTCGACGTCAGGTCGGCGGAGCCTATTCCTATTTATATCGCTTCGCTCGCTCTTGCATCCACGTCGTCTAGTAGCACAACATATTGAATTTTTAAGATTTCCGATTGCTATTTAGGAAATGTATAGATTTCCTAGGAAAAGTGCATTTAAAAAAATATATCATACATTTCCTATCTATTTTAGGAATAGTACACATTTCCTGGGAATTGTATAGAATAACGGATTGCACACTTTTCCGTTAACATATATATAAATAGCTAGTGCTGTTATTTAATCCCGGGGATGCAGCAAAAAACACGGGATTGGAATTATTAACGAATACAGAGGTATTTTTTATTCAGAATTGCGATGGGTATTTAATTTTATAACGTTCCTGTAAGTGAAATATTTGCATATATGCAAATTGTAGCTTTGTTATGGAGATTTATTATATTATTGATTTTTTTTAAATAAATAATTATAAAATAATCTTTCAGCATCTTCTAGCTTCAATCTTGCAGCATCTATATGGGTTAGCAAACATCATATGGATTATTATCCATATGCATCCTTATGGATTTTTGATGATAGATTACATTTTATATTGATTGCACAGTGATTGCACAGTTGAGTTTTTTTTATATTATGAGATAGGTCAAACAGGTATCTGATCTCGAAAGAAAATACCTGAAAGACGTAATAAAGTATGTCGCGAAGATTTTCATAAAAAAAAGTGTTATTTGATGGAGTTTGTTTGAAAAATATGTTTTTCTTTTTCAAAACAAAAACAGTCCGTACTACAAAGTTTTAAATAAACAAAAGACTTTTCATATCAAGTGGCCATTACACAGTTTTTCCCAGTCATTACGGTCAATTTCAATACTGAATGCATACAGGTGAGGCCAATTACTTCAATAACATGTTGGTGGAGATCGATAAATCGTGTGAAGCAGCCAACCTGCGTTACAAGCAATCTATTTTTAAGTGATTGAATTATAAAATAAGGCTTTAGAAAATGCTCGGTCTGTGGGGAGGTATGTCGCTGTCATTAATACCCGAGTGGTCTCTTTGTAGTCTCTTTGTAATGGTAGGTAATGGGGGATTTACAGTTGGTCGATTTTCGTCATGCGGCTGGTCACTTGCCAAGTCGCCCCAAAAGCCGGATCGCCGGCCCATTTACACAGGTCGATAAAAATCGCAGGTGACTAGTTAATTTTGTGTCAAAATGTCAAAATTTATGCGGCGGGCGATCGCCTGCGACTGAGCATAATGACGGTCAATTTTAGTCACCCGCCACATGTGACCTATCGCCGCACGACAAAAGTCGAAACTTAATCTACTTTGGATTACTTACGATTTTAGTTCCCTGCGGCCTAGCCGAATTGCCGCTTAGACAGTCGATTTTCACCGTGCAATGAAAACCGTGCGGCTATATGCACCTGTGTGAAGCCCGCAGTATTATAGTCGCCGGCGACGCGCTGGCGATTTCTAAATCTCACGTCCACACACAGGCTTTGATAGCCGATTTCTAAATCTCACGTCCACACACAGGTTTTGATAACGGATTTCTAAATCTCACGTCCGCACACAGGCTTTGACAGCCGATTTCTAAATCTCACGTCCACACACAGGCTTCGATAGCCGATTTCTAAATCTCACGTCCACACACAGGCTTTGATAGCCGATTTCTAAATCTCACGTCCACGCACAGGCTTTGATAGCCGATTTCTAAATTTCACGTCCACACAGGCTTTGATAGCCGATTTCTAAATCTCAAGTCCACACACAGGCTTTGATAGCCGATTTCTATATCTCACGTCCACACACAGGCTTTGATAGCCGATTTCTAAATGTTACGTCCACACACAGGCTTTCATAGCCGATTTGTCGCCAGCTGGTTGCTTGCGACTAAAGTCGCTGCGTATGCTTCATGCTGCTTGATGGCTCTTATTTTATGGTCTGTGTGAAAACAAGATATTGTCCTAAAGTAGGAAAACAATAAGCCGGTGTCATTATCAAGAAAAATCACCACGTTTGTCAGATTAGGTAGTGATCGCAGTTTGTGATTATTCAAACATTTTGAAATAACTCGTAATTATATGCATAGGTTTCATGAAGTCCGGGATATCCCACATAAATTGAGACATTGCCCATTACTAAACTTTACCGAAAACCATAATAATATCTATGAACGTAATGTCTGTTACTACAATTAATGTAACAGCTTTCCACCGTATGCGGGCACATGAAATATATCAGTCTCTATGAAGGTATTTTCTTTAATTAGGGCCTAAATGCTAATAAGTAATTTATAAAAAAAAAGAAAATAGGTGCTAACAAAGCTTCAACACTTTTTTCTTTTAACTCCTTTCCGTGGATAAGACAGAGATTAAAACAGAAGACGAACAAGCAGGGGATCGAGGAAGGGGGGCGGAGGAGGGTTCAGGGAAAACCAGAATAACTCTCCTAATTTCCCTATTTTCTAAGTCTGTTACTACCTATACGAAAAGAGGGTATAAAAAATTTAAGCCAGCCGATGGCTTCAATCAAAGGATTGAATGTCGCTACGAATTCATTGATAATTTCCGCACGTAGAGTACGTCTTTAAGTTGATTTTTTTATTATTAGTTTTTCGATTTATTTGTTATTTTTTTTGTTTTATTATGAAAAATTTACTTCAAATAAGTAATAAGTAGTATTTATTTATTGGTTAACATTATTTAAGGTTTAAAATATGGATTTCCTGTGCTAAAGGTTTCTACTCCGTTCACCTTTTATACCATGTTTTTGACCAGACAGTAAAAAAGTCAGCCGGTATTAGTTTGATAATGAATTCAAACAAAGTAAATAAAACAGTCTGTGTGGTGCCGGACTTAAAGAATTGCACCACCCCTTACTTTCCGTGGGTGTCGTAAAAGGCGACTAAGGGTCTTACCGGAGAATGGGCAGCAGAGTTCTCTATTTATTCCACCATCATACCATACTGCGATCGCCAACCCGCCTGCCAAGCGTGGCGATTATGGCAAAATTGGGGGAGGCCTATGTCCTGCAGTGGACGTCTATCGGCTGAAACGACGACGACGAAATAAAACAGCATTTTTCTCTTGATCATTTTATTTCTGATTCTATCACATAGGGAAACTCCAAGCATAGCCCAAGGTAACCAGGTAATTCACTAATTCGAAAAACTTCCAAACCTAACTGGCAGTGAGCAGGGCACATTGCTCACAGAACACATGACCGATGCACAGCAGATGTGCGGGACGGGCTTTACCCACGGACGCGAGGGGTGGGGGAGATTGTAAATCCCCCCCGTCGCGTAGCGCTGACGTCCTTGCACCTATGGGTCGGAGTATTTCAGGATATTTGACGAAGACTTGTTGAAGCAGCGGTGATCTACTAGGGTTCAGGCGTGGAGGGTGTATGGGGCCGAAAGGTCTGAATTGGCTACCGCGTACCAGAAGACGTAGCGTTGGAAGGCCTTCCACCAGGTGGACCGATGAATCCGCTGGATGCGAAAAGCACAGAACTGGTCGAAGTGGCGGTGCTTGGAGGCCAATGTGCAGCAGTGGACGTCTTTCAGCTGAAATGATTATGATGGAAATACCTTTTTTTTTCGGTCATAAAATTAATATAATTAGGGTAGTAGGAAAAAAGTATACGGCAGGAAACTTAATTTAGACAGGTAAAAATAACGAAATTAAATTCTAACTATAAATACATATTAAATAAGTTCTGATTACCTCCAGGATCCATTGTCATTTTATTTTTTTATTTTTGTAAAAGAAATCAATTTGGAAGGAAATTTAAAAACAATCTATTGTAACTTTATACCTACTCGTTAGCATAATTATACGGAGTGGTCGTTAATTATAAGTTTTAAACTTCTTTCTTACTGTTACTTCCTTTTTACACTAGAAATCCTAGAATCTTTTGCAATCACTAGCAAATCCGACAGAATAATTATTCATCTCATTCCTCAAAACTTTGATTAACTTATGAAGTTATGATCTATTAAACCGTAACTTTGTTCGTCTTCAAGTTAATAAAAGTGCGAGATTTAACCCCTCACAGCCCGGGGTCCGGTTCAACCTCAACACATCCATCACTCGTAACAAGAAGGTTTACAACTTTCTTGGGGTACATTCTGCCCCAGCGTGTAGTTAATGAGTTTCTGATCAATATAGGATTGATTATAAGCTCTATGTAACTTTAATTTATATGTATTTGAATTGGAGAAAGTGGTTAAATTATGACTATGCAAAACACTTTGGGTAACGAAAAGCATACTGCCCTATACGAAATAAGTAGAGCTTATGAAGTTATAGTTTATAGGTAACTTAGAGAAGTACTAGAACTAATCACTTAGGTATGGTCAGTAACAAAAGTCGATTAACACTTCAGTTTTTTTAATCTCTGTTAATGAGCAAATATATTATACATTTTTTAATATTTCTTAAAATAGGAAAGTAAGTACCTATGACCAATACATTTAAAAATATTAATAAAATAGTGGCCCATCGGCATCAGGAACAGAGTACAGGCTGCCAGTCGTCAGGGATCTAGAGAGAGAAATCTCCTCACTATGTGCCGTGTCCAGGAGTACTGCCGTCTGAATCAGGCCTTTGATCCAACCGCCTAACGAGAGCCTCGTTAAATGTTGATCGAGGCTTTCGGCCATCAGGCCATTGGTTGAAATATTTTTAATATTAAGAAAAGATAAGAAAAGTAAAAGAATAAGCCAAATAAACATAATATTATAGTTCCATAAAAGATTCAACATAAGCAAAATCTGTAACTTAATATAAAACTAACATTGAATTCCCAACAAAAGTAAAATAAAACTCAATCATACCACGTTATTATTAAAAGACTTTTGATTGATCATCAATCGTTCACATGAAATTGAGTTTTTAAGACAAACATTTCTGAAATAAATGAAATGATCGATCGATTCGCATTTTATTTTGGCAAGGTTTAAAGGTCTGCTAAGATTGATATACAGGAAAAGTTTTTAACCAGTGCGCAAATTTTTTTTGGTGGCTCAGTGTAAGCAATAGAACACATTTCCATTTTTAGTTTATGACTTTTTTTTTTTCATTTTTCCACTTTGTCCCAATTTGAAATAAGCAAGACATGGATATAATTTAATAGTAATACTATGAATGAGCATGAATGAAAACGCGAAGGCCGCCCGCCGGCCGCTGGACGCCCAGCGCACGAGACGGGGCGGGGGTGCGGGGGCATGCGGCGCGGCGCCGGCGTTTGATAAACAAAACGCATGCACATGCAGTACGTCACTTGCGGAAGCGGAGGTCGGATGTCCGTTCGCCGTCCCTGCGCGCGTGCCGCGTACTAGACTAGCGTAGTGACAATGTCTCATTTTACTCACCGCGAGTATTATGAAATAGTGCGAGTGTATTTGTTAAGCAATGAAAATTTACGAACAGCACGAAGAAGATACGAAAGGGAGAGCGTACCTCGTATGCGAGCCCGAAGGTTCCTTAATCCCATGGTCCCTAATGAGAGGACAATTTTAGCAGCAAACCAAGGTGTATGAAACAAGTGAAAGAGCCTAGATGACTTGAAAGAAAAAATAAGTAACGCTTTCAATGAAGTAAAAAGTGGTGTTAGTGTCCTAAACAAACTAAATGCTTACTTATTTAAACGTGCACGTTTATGCCTTGAAAAACGAGGAGGTCACTTCGAACAATACCTAAAATTATTGTGATTAATAAAATGTAGAGGTAAGAAGAAATTATAAACAATCTTAGTGTCTTAGGTTCTCTTTGATTAGACATTGACGCAAATTGTATCATGTCGTACCTATCATACCTAAATGTTTTATTTTGAATGGACTAAAACGTATTACTTTCTTACTTATTATGATTTATTTTCTGCATTTTGATGGTCCTAATCCCATGAAAGTATGAAGGATAAATTGGAATTTACGAAAAATTACGTTTACAAATAACTTTACACAGTCTAAACTTAAAAAATTGTAGCGCTAAACTGGGGTCAATAATCCGCCGTCGCATTAGAGCGAGCGCGCGTGAGTAGGTACTTCGATAGCAGCTGGCGCGTCAGGCGACCGGTCGACGCGCGGCGTGAATCGGGCGACCGGTCGACGGACTGGCAAGCGACGTCCATAAAATAAATTTCTGAGTAAACAAGTCTCGTAAGCGTTAACTTAATTTTTTACTATTGAAACATATCAAAACAAAAAATACGTGTTTATTAAAATATATTCAAGTTTATTATGTCAAAATTTGCGCACTGGTTAAAAACTTTTCCTGTATTTATTTATTTATTTATTTAAACTTTTCGCACAAAAAGGTACAAAGGCGGACTTAATGCCTTTGGCATTCTCTACCAGTCAACCAAGGGTGGTGAAGAGATTGGATGGCAGGTGCTTTGGTTGAGAGGAACAATGATTAAAAAAAATTAAAACTAAGTACACAAATACATAAATAGGTTATATACACATATATACTATTGACTATAATACATACTTATAATATATATATACATACAAATTCAAGGGAGAGAGGTGTTGAGATGACTCTACGCTATTTGTTTTGAAAATAACTCTGCAATTTCCGCTTAAATGCATACCGACTGGTGGCCGTCCTGATATCAAGAGGAAGTTCATTCCAAAGAAGAATGGACTGAATATGAAAGGATGAATGAACAAAGTCAGAAGTATGAGAAGGACAGAGTAAGAGAAGATTGTTAGAAGAACGCAGATTCTTAGCGTGAGAAGAACATAGAAATTGGAAGTGAGACACGAGATAAGAAGGAGGAGTGGGAGAGTTGAGAAGGGAGAAAAGCGTGGTCAAAGCGCGCAAACTTCTTCTTTGGCGAATGGACATCCATTTGAGCTCAGACCTATAACTCGACACATGGTCATATTTCCTCAGGTTGAATATGAACCGGATACCATTGTTGAGCAATCTGTCGAGCTTATCCAGCAAAACCGCGTTCAAATCAAAGTAGCACACGTCACCATAGTCGATAATAGGGAAAATCAAAGTCTGCACAAGCATGGTTTTCGTCTTAGCGGGCAAAAAGTTCCTCAGACGATACAGGGATCGCAGAGTACCGTTGACCCTTTGACTAACACTAGAGACCTGACGTTGCCAGCTAAGTGTAGAGTCAAGATGCAAACCGAGATCTTTCACCGTAGGGGTAATAGGTATGACGGTACCATTGAAAATAAGAGGAGGAAGAGAGCTAAGCGTCACCCTACCCATCATGCGTGAGCTACCAATTACAATGGCCTGACACTTCGAGGGGTTTACTGACACCCCGAAACTATCAGACCACTTTTTGATAGCATCTAAGTCTCGGTTTACATCTGCTATAGCGTCCGACAAACCTTCTACCCGCTCAGCTGTATATAATTGAAGATCATCAGCATATAGATGATACGAACATCGAAGATAGTGAGTTATAAAATTAATGAAGATGGAGAATAACAATGGAGAAAGAATACCGCCTTGTGGAACACCAGCATCCAGGTCACGCCAACTCGACGAACTCTTATCAACGCGAACCGACTGCTGACGTCCCCGAAGATAAGAAGAGAACCATTTCAGAGCCTCGGACGAAACCATAAGGTGAGAGAGGATAGAAAGGAGAATATCGTGGCTGACGGCGTTAAAGGCATTGGAGAAATCAATTAAAACCAAAACGGTAACTTTGGTATCTTCCATCGCTTCTCTAATGTCACCAGTCACTTTAAGGAGAGCGGACGCAGTACTATGCCCAGGCCTGAACCCAGATTGAAAGGAGCTAACGAGGTTGTTCCGATGAACAAACCCCGTAAACTGCTTGTGTACACAGGCCTCAAGCACCTTAGACAGGAATGGGAGAATGGAAATGGGTCGAAAGTGATTGGGTAGGGAGGGATTTGAAATTTTAGGAAGTGGGCGGACGTAAGCCATACGCCACTGGGATGGGAATTGTCCGGAATCAAGGGAAAAGTTAATGATGTGGGTAATCGGAAGGAGAAGGCTATCTAGGATCCAAACGACCATACTACGACTGATGCCGTCATAGCCCACAGCCTTGGATTTTATGGACAGGATGGTCTTTTTAATTTCGTCCAAGGTCACCGGAGAGAAGTGAAATGGTTCTATGATGGGACTCGCTAGGCCAGTAATGTAATCGACCGTCTGGGACAACATTTGGGAATCCAAATGACAAGTGGTTGTGAAGTGGCGGTTGATATCATCAAGGCCAATTGTATTAGGGAAATCCACATGCCGTGGTCTGCCGATACCAAGAGTACCAAGGAACTTCCAGATATCAGCAGGTGAAGAAGAAGAAATGTTCTCGAGAATATGGCGGCGTTTAGCGTTGCGTATCATCTGTATATATATATTTTAAATCTGCAATCATCCCTTGAGCTATAATCAGATTTGTCGTTTCTTCACTTGGCAGTTCGAAATTGTTCACGCCCAGCGATGCGTCATCTCGTTATTCGGTATTGATAATAAATTTATAATAATAAGAAAAAAAAAATCTTGTAACCAAGTAGGTAAGTGTCACTTGGCTAACAATAAAGTTTTTTTTCTATTATTGTTTTTATTGAATTGTTTTTATACCTTAAATATTTTTTAACTTTAAGACTTAATCCCTATAAACTATGTATTGACCTATTGTATCTGTGAACTTTTGTACATTGTATTTTATTTTGACTGTAACTAATAGTAAATTTTCGCATGCCTCCTTAAGTGAGATTTGTAAAGCACTACTTTATTGTATCACCAATTGTACCATATCTCTGGCGAAATAAATGATTATGATTATAATTCTAACTTCACACTAGTTCTTTATTTTCTTTCACCTTTTTCTTTATAAACTATACTTGGCGGTTGTGTCTTGGAAACTGGAAAATTAAATCCAAGGGGAATAGTACTGTCGACCACACCTAGAAGGCAATTTGACCTTAATAGAATGAGAGGCCAGCTTATAGAATAACTATCAAAGTACTCATACGAAGCTTAAAAATAATTATGTGTTTTACTGCACAGGTTTCCCGACACAGATACTCAAGGCAGTTAGCTCCGTTATCATCCTAGCTGCAGTTACTTTAACCAAAACAATAAAATTCATTCATTCATTCAATCACAGACAACGTATAAGCCTTAACCTCTGGGTCTAAAAGAACAAAATTTTGTACAAGACTTCCCTTTCCAATGAAGGTGAGCACTAAGGAAGGATATTTGAAAATTCAACAGCTGAATGTTGAATAAGGGATGAAAGATTTTTAATGGAAGATTTTTAAAATTGGACACGGAGATGTTGGAACTTAGAATATGGAATATATTCGGTTTAAAAGTTAAAGTTAATTGTATCATCGTTTTTTGGAAACTCCTCCCATTCGAGGAAATCTCAGCGGGCACACGACATGTTATGAATAATTCACAACTCCAACAAAAATCTAGAACAAGACATTCAGAGCCAAACCAAGGAGCCAAAGTACACACATAACTAACATCTCTCCAGATATAAGTGATGTAAGAGCCGGAACACGCTCGATCGTGTCGAGCGCACTCCACTTGTGGCTCAGTTGAGCACAATTAATATAAATCCTTGAGAGTCTTTGAGCAGCTGTAATTAAAATACCTTTATATTGATAGAGGTTAGGGTAAACATTGCTCTTGACATGACTTAATACATAATATCTGCGTATTTCTGTAGTTTATCTTACGGGTTTGTGAAGATTTCCACTCCAAGCTACGGAAATGCTGAGAGAGAGACTCAGATATGGTACTAGCCTGTGATCCTAGCGTGTCGCGGGTTCGATTCCCGCACGAAACAAATATTTGTATGACCTACAAGTAGTTGTTTCGGGTCTGGCTGTTTGTGTATGTGAGTTTAAAGTCAGTAGCCCGAAGGTCTGACAACCTGTCTTACCAAGTGGTATTATAGTACAACCAGTATTACCAAGTGGTATCGTATTACCCAGTAACTGGGTTGTGGAGGTCAGATAGGCAGTCGAACCCCCCTCGGGTTCAGGGGATCAGACAGGAATAAATCACATAGTTAGGAAAAAGGCTAGGAAGAAGAGATGATGACATTTTGAACAAGTGCAATTTTAATTTTTGGGCTTTTGACGTTTCAAGAAATTTTATTCTCTTGTTCATTTAAGTAACAATATTCCCGGTAGAGTAACTTGACTCTGTATAGCTTTTCATAAGCCTACAAAAGCGCTGACGAGCCCTCGATGACGAGCGCACTTCACTCCATCGAAACTCGTCCCCCCACGACACGGTTTGAGTTGCAGCTGATCGATATTTTAATATGAACTTCCTTTACTTATTTAAGCATTAATTAAAAGTTTATTTTATTGTTTCTATATTGGTATCATCATCATCTGCCTAGCCTTTTCCCAACTATGTTGGGGTCGGCTTCCAGTCTGACCGGATGCAGCTGAATACCAGTATTCTACCCTCCACAACCCAGTTACTGGGTAATACGATACCCTTTGGGAATACTGGTTGTCAGACTTTCGGGCGTCTGACTACCCGCAACGACTGTCAAATATCCACAAATGACAGCCGGGATCAACGGCTTAACGTGGTTTCCGAGGCACGGAGGGATCACGGTATGTAGAGATGGTTACCCATCCACAGACCAATCGCGGCAAGCGTAGCTTAACCTATTCGATCGACCTGTGCGGCTGTTATTATTTAGCTATATTGGTAATGAAATAAATATTTTTATGCCTTTGGAATTTGTTAATGTTGATCATTTTGTTTCGGCAGTTGGTAAATATCTGTGCCTAAGGTTGTATTAATTTAAAACGCTATTAGCCGGCTTTGTGCGTTAATACTCCCTAATTATAAAAACTTTTTTACAAAAAAAAAACAACCGACTTCCAAAAAACACTATAAAGTGAAAAAGAACTTTAATTTCTGAAGTCGGTGTCTGGATTTGTATTTTAGTTTTTTGCCACCGACTTCCGAAATAAAGTTATTTTTCACTTTATAGTGTTTTTTGGAAGTCGGTTGTTTTTTTTAACCGACTTCTAAAAAAGGAGGAGGTTCTCAATTCGGATGTTTGTATTATTTTTTTTTTATGTTTGTTCGCGCATAACTCCGTCGTTTGCCAACCAATTTGAAAAATTATTTTAATTTCGGAAGTCGGTGGCAAAAAACTAAAATACAAATCCAGACACCGACTCTTTTTTTTCATATAAATATCAATGTTTGGTAAAGAGTTAACATAAATATAAGGAATAAATAGGTATTATGTTCCTTGAGGATAATTTTACTTGCACCTTATAATTTTTTGACTACGTGTTGATGAAAATGGCTGTTCGAAAAGATGACATAATATGCTATATGGTAAAGGAATTTGTTTGAAATCGGTCCTGGACCAAACATGAGTTTATTTTTAGGGTTCCGTACCCAAACGGTAAAAACGGGACCCTATGTCTAAGACTCCACTGTCCGTCTGTCTGTATGTCTGTCTGTCACCAGGCTGTATCTCATGAACCGTGATAGCTAGACAGTTGAATTTTTCACAGATGATGTATTTCTGTTGCCTCTATAACAATAATTACTAAAAATAGAATAATATAAATATTTAAGGCGGCTACCATACAACAAACGTGTTTTTTTCGGCGTGTTTGCCTTGTAGTACGGAACCCTTCGTGTGCTAGTCCGACTCGCACTTGGCCAGTTTTTTTTTTTACTTTGGAGTTTGATTAGTAAATTGATATTTGGCAATTAACCTGTCCTTTCACATGGAAATATTCTTCAGAACAATACCCGCTTAAAAGTTTGCCTCCAGTTTTCTTGATATGACGTGTGAAAGTGATTCCGATAATTTATACAGAATAAACAATTTCATTTCATTTCCCAAAATTATGCAAGAGTGAATAGGCATTTTCTGAGTATGGTTGTGCCAACATAGACCACATCCATCGCTTTCCATCAGGCTAGATCGAGATCAAGAGCGGGCCCATTCAGCAATAAAAAAAAAAACACTATTACATATTCACACACCCATTCGGAACTCCTCATGCACTCTCCTACACACTACACACTCAGTCACACCAGCTTAGATACTTAGATGGTGCTAGCAGTTCATTCCATATGTTTGTTTCTGCCGCATGTATTGTATAGCTACTAAATTGTAATTGACTGCCCTGTTGGTCTCGTGGTTGCAAGCGTGACTGCTGAGCGTGGGGTCTTGGGTTCGATTCCCGGGTCGGACAAAGTGTTATTGGGTTTTCCATTAGGAATTTCTTAGTATAGGTCCGGAGTTTGGAAGTTGGCGGTTTAATACCCCCGTGCCTCGGAAAGCACATATAGCCGTTGGTCCTGCGCCTGAACTCTCCCCAGTCGGATTGCCGTCCCATCGGACTATGAGAGTAAAAGAACAGAGAGTGCACCTGTGTTTGCGCACACACTTGTGCACTATAATATTTCCTGCATTGAGATTGGCCACCGTGACCGAAAACGGTCGGGGAGGCTATAATTACATTGTAAATCCGTAATTGGCTGTAAGACTAGCCTAAGCAACGTTATTTTTAATATATGCGAAACCTGAATATAGTTTGTTCAGAATAAGTAACTGAATCGATTCCAATAATTTTAACCCCATGATAAATTTTGTCCCAAACATATTTGAAAAAGGTTAAAAGTTGGACACCGAGCGACACTAAGTAGGTTTTCCAATCTCCGCGCCGAACGGTTAGGTACCTAGGTACTATTTTCAATGAGCGCAAGACGGGCGCGGTGCGAGTGGCGCGGGTGAGCATGTTTTTGTTGCAAAACTTTACAAGCTTATAACTTCGTGATTTTTCATGATCTGGGGGCACGGGAGTGCCCTCGCCAAGACCAGCCAAGCGAAGCGCAAGGGCACTACCTACCTTTTCTCGAAGCACTTCGTCGTATTTTTGAACCCTCTTAACTTGGGTTTGGATTATACCAGATAAACAATAATTTCGGAATATGATGCCAGTGGTTGACTTATTAAACCTATAAAGTTTCAATTGCATAGCTCTTATACTTTAGATTTTATTGATCTAAAATATCCCGATTTCGTCACTGACTCACTGACTGATGATCATCAAAATTCTTAAGGTACTTCCTGAAGTCCTAGAAAGCTGAAATTTGGTATGTAAGCTAGTAATAGTACACAAACAACAAAAAAATATTAAAACTTGAAACTTTTACCCCCCCAAAAAAAAAAAAATTCCGTAAATTTTGATGCTAGAGGTCTGAAAATTTATATAGGGGGTCCTTGTTATAAATAAACCCCAAAAAAAGAAAGAAAAAATGAACAACAGCAAAAATACTCGTATAAATATCTTAAGCAACTTACAAAAAGAAATGAAATCCCACAAAAACATTTCATGTTAAATGTTGCCAAGACGAGACCATGTAGCTCGCACTGTCAAAAAGTAATCAGATCTCATGTAGAGCCAAGCTTCTAACTCTACACGCCCTAACTCTACAAGGCCTGACTTCGCAAACTCTACACCTTAGTCAAAATAATATGGCTTGGCCATTTCGCTACATTCACATGAGCGTAAGGTGAAAAACTCTCATACTGTTAATGGTTCTTGTAGTAACCGCATATACAAAAAATTTTTTTGTATCTTTTAAGATAAAATTTCAAAGAGATTTCAGAATTTGCTGAATGCCCAAATTTTATACGCAGTGACTAGAAATTAACCCGCGAAGCAAAATTGATAATTAGAAACCATTACAGGTATGTCTCGGTAGTATAAATTGAACAGCGTTAATTAATTCGGAACTGGCTTTGCTATGCGGATTAACTGCCTAATTCTTGTTTGATGGTTCGCTTAAAGAGGCCATTGTCTTGATTGCCGGGAAAGCCGTGAAGGGCGTTGTAACTAATAAATTGTGCTTCAAAGGTTAATCACTTTCTTTGCACACGTCTGAGTATTGTTAAAAAATTTAATTTCTAATTCCGATTGATAGTGCGTCCCGGGCTGCTACAAGCAATCGAAGAATAGGACAAAGAAAGCTCCTAATACAAACAAAGAACCAACAATTGCAGCAGCAGCAGTGGATATGCATCCACTTTGAGAATGACCTTTAAGGTCATAGCACACGTATCAAACCGCAAAGGCATCGGCACCGTATCAACTCGAGCCGTTCAGTATCCTTTGTATGAAACTCCCTACTGCAACGCACACTAATCGGAATCGTAACGTAATCGCCTCGCCTCGGGACAAGCTCACGAACCGCGGTGCGGTGCGTTACGGCTCGTCGTCCCCGCGCTTAAGGCTCATCGTCCCCGCGTTTACGTATCTCCGTACCCGAGCTTACGTCTCTTCGTCCACCCTTGCCCTTCTCACCCCTCCGGCCTGCACCATCAACCAGCGGTCGGCGAGCCGTTAGCGCGCCGTAGCCAAGTCGACGTACCGGAGCTTTTGATCCACTTTGGTTACGTGCTTACGTTAAGTTGGCGCCTGGTTGACGCCGAGGCAAAAGGTGATACGGTGCCGATCCCTTTCCGATGTGATACGTGTGCTAACGAACGTGCTAACGAACTTAAACTCGTCTTTTTTGGGATGAAAATTGATATCCTCCTCGCTTTGTGCACACAAAGCCAGGTGATCTCATTTTTCTTCCACAATTGACCACAAATAGCCTCACAGTTGCACACACAAGCCGCCATAAAAATAGATCTTCCTTTACGGACTGGTTTTAATAGTTTGGCTTCAGTATATGCTTCACAACGAACGCCCATTTTGTTAAGAGTTCAAAGATAAGCCTCTCGAATGGTTTGTGATGTACTTTAAACAGCACAACCGAATTCCAACTCTACACCACTGACTGAAGACTGAAAATTCTTTGACCCAAATTATGGGAAACATTTTCATCAGTAAGGGTAGGCTGCTTCAGAAATTTAGACTTTATGACGTTATAATAAGGATGGTGAAGTTGTTGCTTATAAACGATGCTTCAGAAGCTGGTAGGCGGAAGGATTTGGAACTTTTTCATCGACACACGGTGAGAGGATGCCAACGCTTCTGTTATCTGACGTGTGTAGTTGCTATCAATAAAGCGAGTTTTCTTTGGAAAATGTTTATGCCTTTCATAATGGACGCTTCAGGCTTTATATATTTAAGCCACAACACACTCAATGCATTAAATGAAAGAGCATTGGTGGCCAGTGGCCGCGACTTATGACTTATGGTCATGGATTCGAACCCTGCCAGGCACTTAACTTTGTGGAATAGTTTTGAGAGCAGTGGCTCTCAAAACAGTGAAGGAAAACATCGTGAGGAAACCGGCATGTCCTAGAACCAAAAGTTCGAAGACATGTGGCATCTACTCACCAACAGTCTTTACAGTCTGCTCCCTCTGGGTGTCCCAACAGTGGGAACGATAAAGGCTAATTATGCTAACTATTACTGGCTGTATTAAAATGTCTTCGAATTCGTCGTCGAATTTCCGTCATGGTACAAAATAAAGTATTCGTGTGAGTTATGAATGATTGCTTTCTGAAAACGCTTTTCCAATGGAGATCTTGGGAGACCAGCAGTAAGTTTAAATTGCTACAGTAGCCATTACAGGACCTACGTTATGTCCCATTTTCCTTCTTACCCTACTATAAAAAATAACTGAGCCCAAAACGCCCCAAAATTGAAATTAGTTCTTCAAGAAGATTACCATTACCATTACAAATCCATTATCTTCCTTCTAACGGTCAGATAACAATCAGTACATCATTAAAAGAACGACAGACGTTTTGAAATCTCATGAAAGAAGCAATTTACCATCAAAACAAAGTCGTTATACTTCCAGAAGGGCATCGGAGGCGGTTAATTTCGATCGTTTGTTTAAACTTGGCTCCCAGATCCAAGTTGAAATAACCTGGCGTTAAGGATTTGATCTCGTTTAATAAGGGAGGAAATTGAAACCGTATTTCGTTAAAACTCAGCGTTTACTAGGTTATCTATACTAATATTATAAAGAGGTATGTTTGTTAGGGTTCCGTACCAAAATGGTAAAAACGGAACCCTTATGTTACCATAAGGGTTCCGTTTTTACCATTTTGGTAAACACACAGACAGACAGACAGACTGAGTCCACCATAAGGTTACCCTTATGGTGGACTCAGTCTGTCTGTCTGTCACAGCTATCTCAAGAACTACTAATGCTTGAAATTTGGAATAGTTTTAGATGACGTTTGAAAGAAAGAAATAAAAATATATGTAGGATATTTTTGCAACAGAGACTGAAAGGGGGTCTGAAAAATTCGAAGTGGGGTACTAAATGAAAAATGTAAAAAAAATACCGTTACCCCCTTATCTCCGAAGTTTGCAAAGAGAAAAATCTGAAATATTTGTATGTGATAGAAGTTTATCTAAAGATAACAAGAAAAATAAAACGAAGTCTCTAAATAGCACACATTTTCAGAAGTCATCAACAAAAGATACATTAGTTCCACTAATTGGTCAAGAGATGGTGCTGACATAAAACTGCAATATTCTATACCATAGTGCGCAGTGTTAAAATTCTCTGACTAATATAGGCCTCACCCCGATGAAAATTTAAAAACATGATGTTACGGAACCGAAAACATGATGTTAGCTCTTGCCCGGTTTTTTTTTTATGTAAGTTTGCATGTAAGGGGTAATTTGTAACTATCAGTCGGGTTTGAAAAATTATTTTTGCATTTGATAGCCCATTTCTTGAGGAAGGCTGTAGGCTATTTAACATCACCCTATGACTCTTAGGAGCCGAGCAAAAACAAAAACAGTCGGAAAGAACGCTAAGCGAAAATGAAGTGATAGCGCGGGTAGGTGATGCAAAGCGACGGGGTGGATCTGCGGAACACGCGGACGAAGTCGCGGGCAGAAGCTACATAGTTCTTTAAGCTCGTATAAAGTCTCTTAAAATGTTCCTGCAATAGCACGAAATTATATCATGATACCATGATAGATCTACTGATCTACCTATGTTTAATGCTAGTCGAAGTAGTATAATAATAAAAATAATATAAAAATATATATATAAAAATAATAATCCCCGCCGCCGTATCTCTACGTTGACGCCGTGGTAGGGCTTGCGCGCTCCGAACTCTAGGCCTATGCCGGAAGAGTTTACTTTGCTGGAACAGGTCTAAGGTGAGAAGCCAGACCAAGAGAGATACATAAATCCGCAGGGCAGCATGTGGCGAGCTGTTGGGCAGTAGCGACCCCACGGACCCTAACTTCAGGGAGAAGCCTTGTTCCTCACCTCTGGCTTGCCTTTATTGGCCGGCTGGAGTGAACAATGACGAGGAACAGAGCTCCCACCTCATTCTTGCCTTTATTGGCCGGCTTGAGTGGAGATTCGCAAGAGCAAACGTGCTCGGTGGAAGGAAGTATTCCAGTAGGATGCTGGTAGGGATCTTGACCGTACTTCCGGGATTGTCCTGATAGCCGTGGAATACCTCTCCACTCCTCATAAGCACCTCAGGACATGTTGCCCCCTTGTTGCTACGTCACTATGTGCTAGCGACCGTTTCCGGGGGCCCATTGTTGAGTTGTAAGTCACCCCCTGCCATTTTATCCGTGTATATATAAAACATTGATCAGGCAGGGGTCATAGTTATTCCATAGTTCTTGGTAACCAGTCCACTTTAGCCATCCAAACCCATAGTCCAACTTTTTATTTTTCCATATCCTGCAATAGTCCTACACCAACCGGGGGTTATCCTTGGGTGCACTTGCATAGCGCATACAGGGATAATCGTCGGTTGGTGCCGCATTTCATTCAAATTTCCTAAGGGGCCTCTGCGAGTTGGCTTCGGCCCCTCGTACGCCTTCCAAAGGACCGGGACCCAATGGTTCCGAGATATATAAATAAAAAAATAATAAAATATATAAATATCTCGACTTAGCACACGAGGTTGTTGACATGTGGAATGTGAGCTTGGCTATCATTGTGCCGATTGTCGTATCAGCCAATGGGCTGATGGCCGAAAGCCTCGATCAACATCTGAGGAGGTTCCTGTCTCTGGAGCCCTAACCACCGGTAGCTTGGACCCTGCTCCCGACACCGGCGGATAACTATTTTTTTATATTTTTAAATGTTTTTTATACCTATTTTTTATATTTTAAGAAATATTTAAAAATGTAATAAAGTAAGTTAGCTAAATAAATGAACGGAAAAATAATAAACCATTTATTTTCAGGTAACAAAGACCCATAGATACATACCTTAACCTAAGTAATATAAAAGTAATAATATTGCTCGTAAGTATTTTCTGTAAAGTTAAGCTATCGGCTATCCAATTAATATGGACACATAGTTGCTGGGGGCCTAAAAAGGCCACTTTGGCAGAATCATGAAAGGATAACATAATGGACAGTTAACCGTTAAGTTAATCGTATCAAATCCCATTGTTGAAGCATTTTTCAGTTATTTTTTTTTATCTGTGCTTAAATACCAATCAATCCGATCCAAATCCAAACCCAATCTCTTTGATTATACCTACGTAGTGCAGCGTAAAAAAGAAAAACACGGACAGTCTTCGCCATATTATAATTTATAATGTTATCCTTTTATGATTCTCCAAAGTGGCCTTTTTAGGCCCACTGGTGTGTGGTCATGGGCATGGGGGATATGTTCATGTCACTGTCAAATCTCAGTTCTCAGAGCGGAAATAGAAATGAACTTGAGAGAGACAAGAAGAGAGAGAGAGAGAGAGGAAATAAAAAATATTATGTGGGACAGTAAAACTGCAGAATGCGGTAAGCAATGATGTGAATGACACGAAGATAAAATTACCTATGAGAAGCAAGAAATTTGGCACTGTGTACCACAACATCACATAAACAACACAGATTCATTAAAACCAACCCTAGATGGAACATATCTGACAAAACAACTGGCTATAAGCCAGCCATTGTCCAAACTCACTTACTGGAATGCAATGCAACACAATAAAACTTTAAGCCACACAATACGAGATAAAAGTACGAAGAAAACATTAAAGTAGATCCACTTTACACAATCTTCGATAGTGATAAAGATGCTGAACTTCTTATCAAGTTATGCCTACTGTGTGCACTCTGCGAGATCACGGTATCAGCATGATTGAGTTAAACAAAGATTTGTTGAATAGCTATGATAATTATTTCTATAAACGTTTCTATTATTACATTTTTATATTTTATCTAATTTCGCTTGTCAGCTAAACTGACTCTACTGTTTTTTCGCCTTCTAAATATAAATCAACTAGCTGCGCCCCGCGGTTTCACCCGCATAAGTTTTGATCCCGTGGGAATATCGGGATAAAAAGTAGCCTGTATGTTAATCCAGTGTGTTAGCTACCTCAATACCAAATTGGTCCAGCCGTTTGAGCAAGAAGAAGTAACAAACATCCCACACATACACACACACACCCCCACACACTCGAAACTTTCGCCTTTATAATATTAGTGTGGTTTTTGTCTCCTAATTATGCCATGGACTTATCAAAATATTCATAAATGTTGCATTTAAACATCAGTGCTTAAATACAACATACAGAAGGTTTCTACAATATTCTAAAAACAGACGATCTTCGTGGTGGCAAGTTGCAGCAAGATGTCAGTAGCCAAGGATCTAATTAAATGGCTTATGTTTGGAGATGCCTAATATGACGATGCTGGTTGATTAGGTATCTCTTTAAACGCTTCTATTAAATTTTAAATTGTGAAATTACTAGGCCCTTGTAATGAAAATTGTGTCAACTATATTCTTTCTCTCATTTAAATTAACCGATTTATGTACCTATTTTATTTATAATTCCTCTCAACCAAAGCACCCGACATCTATTCTCTTCACCACACTTGGTTAATTGGTAAAACGGTACAAAGGCGGAGCTAATGCCATAGGCATTCTCTATGCCTTAGGCATTAGGTCCGCCTTTGTACCATTTTTGTGTGCGAAAACGTTAAATAAATAAATTTTCCTGCCTCTGTTTTTGGTAACATCGCTCCAGATTTGTCAGAGAATGAAAAACTACTTGAAGGAACTTCTTAATCTTTTCCACCATCTGAAAAAGATCCTGAAACTCAAACCAAAACATTAACAAACCGTCGCGACATTAATAAAAAGAAAGAAACCGTTTCTTTTCACCAAACAAAAGGGTTGGGTCTTGGATAAATAGGACTGAACATCGTAGCAACTGATTTGAGAGGGAACATAATTAACAGACGTTAATTTGTCTCAGCTCTGAACAACTTGGGGTACTGTATAAATGTAGGTGTGAATGGGAATGAAGGGGTGTTTTTCTTTCATTCCTAGACTGTTTTGGTTGAAGGCAGGAATCTGGAACTAATTAAATGTTAATGTTAAAAGTTTTGGTCAGGTAATGAGAAGGATATGACGTGGTATTTTAGGAGCATTGCAGGTAATTATTCAAATTCAAAATTATTAATTTTGGACAACTAGATCCACCGGTTAGTATACAAAAACTTAGAAACTATTGTTTGTACCTACTTTAATACAATAACAAAGGACAACACTCATCATAAACATCACAAATCACAAATGCCCCTATGCTGAGACACCCCGCCCCGTCAAGCTAACCAACAGGGCGATACCTCCCTAAAAGATCACCAGACGAACGAAATGCTCCAACACAGGCGCACGCACATCTTCAGTTATAGTTTTCAGGATGCTGTTGTGACACCCCCGCTCGGCCGCATCCTCCTCATTATGTTTGTCGCTGTTGAATATGGGCCATCAAGCTAACTGCTACATAGATACCCCAGGTAGCCATACGTACTGTGAACACAAAATGATCAATTAGCTTAATAAGAATTTGAGGCTGAACATATGTACGAGTATATTGTATTAAGAGCAAATTCTTCGAAACTAATAGATTTATATATTAGTTATTAATTTATTTGGTCTATCCACCAACCCGCACTGGGCCCGCGTGTTGGATTGTGGCCCACTCCCTCGCACAGAGAGGAGGCCTGTGTCCCAGCAGTGGGAATATTACAGGCTGATTATTTATTTGGTCTATGACATTAGTGCCTTTTAGACAAATAAGCAAGCAGTTTGAAAACACTGCCCCATTGACTGTATCAGTCATCGTGTAGCCAATCAGTGCGTCGTATATCATTCCAAATACATTTCCATATAAACCAGCTTTTACGCCTTGCCTTTTCCCAACTATGTTGGGGTCGGCTTCCAGTCTTACCCGGATGCAGCTGAATACCAGTATTTTACATGGAGGGACTGCCTATCTGACCTCCACAACCCAGTTACTGGGTAATACGATACCCTTTGATAAGACTGGTTGTCAGACTTTCGGGCTTCTGACTACCCGTAACGACTGTCAAAGATCCACGAATGACAGCCGTGACCAACGGCTTAACGTGCTTTCCGAAGCACGGATGGTTTATTAATTTAAAAAAATTACCCTCCTGGGGCAATCGGGTAAAAGACCCACTGTGACTTCGTTCTGCATGATTAAGTAGAATATTATTCATAACATCTTGAATAAAAAATGGTATCATTCTAATATAATATCCGACGCCTCAAACTTTGTAGATAATCATAAGTTTACTCCCGCTGGGTCGAGGGGAAAAGTATTCGGGGAAAAATATTGTTCAAGATAATAACTTAACATTATCTGACAAACTGATCCGTTTCTCTTTTGTTATTCTTTCACGGAATGTGTTACAGTTGTGAATAATTGAATACCTTTTTTTGTTTTTAAGTTGTAGTTGCTAAACTGGGCGCTTGCTTCTATTTTTACCGACTTCACAAAAAGGAGGAGGTACTATGTTCGGATGTTTGTATGTTTTTTTTTGTATGTTTGTTCATCGATTACTCCGCCAATTATCGACGGATTTTCAAAATTCTTTTTTTCACCAAGTTAGGATCTGATGATGGGATCTTAGAGAAATCGAGAGCAACCCTCACATTTTATAGGCTCACTTATTGTTTTTCGCATATTTTATGAAGTATCTTGTGTATTTGCGTACGGTTGTCGCCATCTCAGGTAGCTGGGCTGATGATGGAAGGTTCAACTCCTTAACAGTAAGAAGTTACTCGAACAGGCAAGGATTGTTTTAGTAAATTGTTTTGATGTTTGATAGGGCATTTGCCACATTTGGTCTCATGATCATCAAGTTATGACCTGATGCTGCAGTCAGGATAGTCTGCAGAGTACCTAACTCCTCGACAACTAACAGTAGATATATCACGTTTAGGGTCATTGAAAAGGGCTCGATGTGTGGATAAATGTACTGTTAATGAGGAACACCGAAGTACATAGAGACCTGATGCTGAAGCCAGTCGAGCATCAGAAAAAGTACAAACCTTGAAATTACAGCACCGTAGTCGTGTTTGGGCTCATTTTAAACAGGACTAAATTTTAAGTTCAATGCAATGTTGACATAAGTCTGGCCTGATGCTGCAGCCAGGATTATCAGCATCTAGTCTAAAAACTAATAAATACTTCTTAAAGTGAAATACTTTTGCGAGTTTTTCTTCTGTATAATTATCCTAACAAAGGTTGCCGTTAGTGGCTAGATGAGAGAAGCGGAGGATCGCGAACGTTGGCGCAAACTTCGGGAGGTCTACGTCCAGCAGTGAACTGCAATTGGCTGATGATGATTTATAAAAGCCTCAATCGTTGCATTTCACGCAATGCCTTTTCGTCATGTGGTCTATTTAGCAATTTGGTAGGTTCCAAGTCGCATAATACAATGTCATACAGTGTCTTTACACGACTAAGCGTAACATAAACTTGGCCCTTAGCAAAATTTTTCTTGCCTAAGTCTATTATTAAAGTAACTTGAGCATTTGCTCTCGGAAATTATGATTTGGTAAAGTGGAGCTGATGATGAAGACCACAAATGGCACTACTCAATGACAAATATTTCACGGGTTGCGATTTGATTACTTTAATATGGCTGCTAAGCAATTTATGCTCATTACAATGCGTATGGTGAAGTGGAGCTGATGGTGACTTCTCAATCAGCTCCAGTTCTCCCGGTTCTTATTAGGAGAACTCCTCAACAATTAACGTCCATGCATCGGGAAAAGCAATATTTTGTAAAAGGTGATAAGCAGTTGACATTAGGCTATTATAACTTAGATAAATTACAAACTGACCCGCTAAAAAGTGAAAAATAAAAACTTTTTTACAAAAAAAACAACCGACTTGAATCAAAAACACTACAAATAAAGAGATAAATAACTTTAAACTAAAATACAAATCCATAGACACCGACTTCCGAAATTAAAGTTATTTATCTCTTTATTTATAGTGTTTTTGGAAGTCGGTTGTTTTTTTTGTAAAAAAGTTTTTATTAAATCGTGTAGAGTCGGGATTGGTGAGAGTAGGGACGAAGCCTATAATACTGATGTAATAAAGTTGTACCGTTTATTTTTTTGTTAGAACACCTTAATCTCTGAAACTACAAGTAATTTCACACGGACGATGTTGCGAGTAGGAGCCAGTACAGACACCAGCACATCAAGTTACTACAATCTGTCAAATTTCTTTAATAGATTTTTGACTTTATCGCTAAAGCATAAGGTTTAAAGTTGATTGGGAAAATTTGACGGTTTCGGATAGCTTGATGTGCTGCATCTGTACCTTAATAATAATGGATAACATTGGTCGCAGTTTCATCAGACTGTAATTTACTACTACAGAGCTAAGACCTACTTGAATAAATACCTTTATTATTCCAATGTATGCAGTAACACTTCACATTGTGTATAAATATTAGGTGTGCAAAAATATGAGAAAAACTTGAATGAAATTCAAATTAAAAAATAAAATCTAAGCAAAAAAAAAATACTAAGCAAACATATAAGTACGTACACTAACACTTTGGTCCTTGCCCAGCTTCGAACCTGCGTTCTGCTGCTCCAAAAATTAATTCTCCAACCTCCGAGTCACGACACCATCTAACTACAGTGAAAACTTATTGTATATTGCGGTGCTATTCTGTAAAAATCTCATCATGAAAACTTAGGTGAAGTGAGCGTGGAGTGAGCTGTCAATAGTGTCAATCCCTAGCATCAGGTGGAATGACAGCTCACTTTAAGGGGCTTACAGGACCTAAACACAAAAAACGCAAGTTTTAGAAACAATAAAAGTTTATGATCAACTACAGTAAACAAAATCAGAAAAATATATGATATTCTTCAGGATATATGCTAGGTAGATAGTGTGTTGAAAACATAATACAACTAATTTGACACGATAGAAAAAATAATGTAGATAACTCTAAAAACTTTATTTTTATAATAAAAACCATACTTATATACATACTGATTTTTTGTCAGATTATTCTACAAGCAACATACCAAAATACTAGTGTTTTAATTTTTAATCGTAACAATAGATTTTTTGTAATTTAATAATTGCTTCATATTTTGCAATAAATTACCAGGGTTGTGTCATCGCGCTTCTCTTTGTTTTTTATGCAGTCCGACAGTGACCGCGCGGTCATGTAAGCCCCTTAAGCTCATTTCACCTAACGGCACCTTTCATTTCACCTTTCATTTCACGGTGATCTTTTTACAGAATAGCACCGCCGCCGCTGTTCTTCATTCGAACAACAATATGTCTGAAAATCGGTGATCATTTATCTCGACGAGGGCGAAGAACATTGACAAATTGAATCCGGAAGACGGCCGGACACGGCTGTCCGGAAAAAATATTGTGCTTAACTCTTTTGAAGGGTGGCTCTCGACAAGGTAACGTTGCTTGTCGGTATTGTAATGGTGTGGGTTTGTTGTGAATACTTAGAAGCGACTGTCAGTCGTTTCTGTTCTACGCTTTGTTATCTTTTTGGGAAAAGGAAAGATGGGCTATTTTCATGCAGCTAAAGGACAACATGAACTTAACAGTTTCGAGGGAGGAAAGTTTGTGTTTCCTGACAGGGAAGATTCTAGAAACGAAGTTACCATAATATCTTACGTCAGAAAATAGAACTTCATGTACTCGCTCCTAAAATAAACAGGGTGGCTTGTATGAATCATATTTAAGACATGCAGAGACTAGTGAAGAGTTGATCACCACCCTATTAAAGTTACAGCGATGATCATCCCAGAATGTAAATGTCACAAGGGGGATGCACTAAGGTAGCCCACGAAATTTAAAATTTTCTTTAGTTTTTTGCAATTAGCAGGTTGTATATTGATTAAAATATGATTTGCGACCGTAACATGACTTTACAGAATTAGAATCAGTCATACAACTCATTGGGTTAGAATGCCACAAAAGCAGTTGGACCATTGCCCCGGAATGCAAATGCAGTCATTTTATAAAATAGTCATTCATTAAGATGATTTATTCCGGTCTGATCCCTGAAGCCCCCCTCCCCCCTCTCCCCCTCCTCGATCCCCTGCTAGTTCGTCTTCTGTTTTAATCTGTCTTATCCACTTTATCTAGGTTACTCTTTTTGACAGGTACAGTCGAGAGAAAATAAACGTTTCATGTTTTACAAAATTTAATATTTTTTTTTATGTCTCATGCGTGCTCGATAGGATTGAGGCCACGGCAGTACCTACCCGAATGTTTTCTCAAAGAACTCTCTGGGGCCCCGATGTGAACTTACAGAGTTGAATTTATGATTTTTATGATTATCGTTACTAATATTATAAATGCGAAAGTAACTCTGTCTGTCTGTCTGTCTGTTACCTTTTCACGCCTAAACCACTGAACGGATTTCGATAAAATTTGGTAGAGAGATAGATTTAACCCTTGAAAGGACATACAACAGTTTTTGTCCCGATATTCCCACGGGATCGACACTTATGCGGGTCAAACCGCGGGCGCTGCTAGAAATTCCATAAATAAATATTTGTTACTGCCGTGACTCATATTTACATAGATCAACATACAACCAGATACTGACATGCACATTGCAAAAAACTTAAGATTGAATTTCACCGGCTACTCTAACGCTTTCGCCTAAAGGAGAATGGATATTGGTACACCGCGAAATTCAAATGTCCTTACGTTTTTTGCAATTTGCAGGTCAGGGTCAGATTGTATCTTGCTCAAAATACGATTCGCGACAATAACAGGTACATATTTAGAGAATTACAATCTTTAGAATCATTAATATATCTTTCCAAGTTAGATTTCTTTACCACCAACCACCAATCTCTTATGGAAAAGTGTTAATGGTAGAAATCTAACTTAGAAGGATGTATTAATGATTTTAATGATTATAATGCTCTAAATATGTTCCTGTTATTATCGCGAATTATATTTTGTTCAAGATACAACCGATAACCAATAAATATATATAATATATGATACAATAGATAACCGATGTTTAAGATACACTGACCTACAAATTGCAAAAAACGTAAGATAATTTGAATTTCGCGGTCTCAACTACCCATTCACCTTAAATAAACCAAAACATTATTAAAATATGAAACAACAAGATACACAGTTCATTGACAATCTCTGTAGAGCTGTAAACTGTGCTGGCTTCATTTTTGCAATCAACTCGGAATTAGATTTACCTTTGCAGCTGAACTTGCTTGTCTGTCGCAGACTTAATCGCATTGCCGACGATCTACTGGCAGTCTCGTTGCCAATTAAAGGTTAATTTTTGTTTCTTTTGGTATTTCTTTTCGTACTCAGAGCTCAGAGGGAGTTTATTTTATTGTAATTATTTGTACCGTAATTTGTAAGAGGGGCTTGTGGCTAACTAATAACAGCCGCATGGGACGATCGATTAGGTTAAGCTGCGCTTGCCGCGGTTAGTCCATGGATGGGTGACCATCTTTACATACCAAGACCCCTCCATGCCTCGGAAAGCACGTTAAGCCGATGGTCCTGGCTATCATGCGTGGATCTTTGATAGTCGTTACTAGTCGTCAGAAGCCCGAAAATCTGACAACCAGTCTTACGAAGGGGTATCGTATTAGCCAGTAACTGGGTTGTAGAGGTCAGATAGGCAGTCGCTCCATGTAAAAATAGGTAGATAAAGGTATTCAGCTGCATCCGATTAGACTGGAAGCCGACCCCAACATAGTTGGGAAAAGGCTAGGCAGATGATGATTGTAATTATTTGTATAAGGAAAGGAGGAATATTAAATGTTTTTACTTTACGTAACTTCATTTTCATCTGCCTTTAGCAGCTGCAAACGAAGATCTGGAGATGGTGTGCAATTGAATAAGTCTTTGTATAATCGTTCCAATAGTAGCTACAGACATCAAGCTACTAAAATCTGTCAATTTTTTTAATAGATTTTCAACTTTATCGCAAAAGCATAAGGTTCAATGTTGATTGGGAAAAGTTGACAGTTTCGGGTAGCTTGATCTGCTGGCTTCTGTACAAAATCTCTGTCAATCCTCGACCATCTATCCTGCGTTCGCGATTGATTTGCCAAACATGTAAACAAATATGAATGAATGGAAAAATGACTTTAATTCTTACACTATAAAGTTCAGTTTACAACTTCAACCATTTTTATAACTTTTCCAAAAGTGCCAGTCACTCTAAAATCAATTTAATCGTCATTGAAATAAAGTTGATATTTGTTTAACTTGAAATACGGTGGGGGTGTGCAACACTTCGTACTTTTACTACATGTATCGACAGGAATTCTATTTACTTCATAAAACGTTTGATTCTTTCGAGGCAATGTTATCATTGTCATTCTCCAGCCCTTATCCCAATTGTTTTGGGATCGGCGCAATATGTCTTTTACGAGGTAATGTCAGGCGAATAACATAATATAAAACTGTACTTGTCTCTAACACCGCTATTGTTCACTTTCCTTTGTGACAAGAGTCAAAATAATAAAAACTCCCACACATCGAAAAGTAAACAAAAAACTGCCTAGAAATCACCTCCCATTCGCTTTTATTGCAGCATACACAAGTGTTGGTAACACGGTCATTATCGCCATATGTTCCCCTAGTGTCCCGATGTCCCCCTAATGGGAGAATCTCGATTATGTGATACTACACAAACATACACTTGTTTGTTATCGTGTCATATCAGCCGATTGATTGACGAATGAATTTATCATGTCATGCCTGGTGGCGCCACATGTTTTGGTTAATTCCGGATGTTTGACTCTTGTATGTAAAGAGTTGATTGCTCGGAATTGATTGCTCGTGGGAAGGCATCGTGATATGCCAAAATGATACTTGTAAACCTAAGACGACATGCGTTCTCCGCTCAAGATGGCTTCCTGTTTAGCTGGCTGTTTGTCAGCAAAGGAACAGGCAAATATAATTCCTCATCTTCAATAGGTACCTACAGACGCCAGCACATCAAGCTATCCGAAACTGTCAAATTTCCCCAATCAACTTTGAACCTTTAGCTTTAGAGATAAAGTTGAAATTCTATTAATGAACTTTGACAGACTGTCGTAGATTAATGTGCTGGCGTCTGTGCCTATAGTGAAAGTTGACTGACGAAGAACAGCAACGATTTTCGTGACGTTACAAAAAGAAGATTACTTCTTATTTGTTAAAAACCGTTTTCATAACTGTTCGTTGCAGGCAAGTTGACTAAAAAAAACTGGCCAAGTGCGAGTCGGACTCGCACACGAAGGGTTCCGTACCACAAGGCAAAAACGCCGAAAAAAACATGTTTGTTGTATGGGAGCCCCCCTTAAATATTTCATTTATTTAATTTATTTTAATTTTATTATTTATTATTAAAGTTAAAATACAACTGAATATTTTGTGAATATTTCAAGTGCCTACTTGTTGCCATTTTTGATATCGAGCAAAAAAGGGCAAAAAAATCGCGTTTGTTGTATGGGAGCCCCCCTTAAATATTTAATTTATTTTGTTTTTAGTATTTGTTGTTATAGCGGCAACAGAAATACATAATTTGTTTAAATTTCAACTGTCTAGCTATCGCGGTTCTTGAGATACAGCCTGGTGACAGACAGACAGACAGACGGACAGACGGACAGACAGCGAAGTCTTAGTAATAGGGTTCCGTTTTTATACGGAACCCTAAAAAGGAGGTTATCAATACGACACGTATGTATGTAATATTATTAGAATTGAATTATGTTCACATATGACAATCTATCAAGTATACAAAATTTTTAACCGACTTCTAAAAAAGGAGGAGGTTCTCAATTCGGATGTTTGTATTTTTTTTTTTTATGTTTGTTCGCGCAAAACTCCGTCGCTTGCCAACCGATTGGAAAAATTATTTTTTTGTTGGAAAGGGTATGCTTCCCAAATGGTCCCATGAAAATTTTATCGAAATCGGACAAGCGGTTTTTGAAAAATCAACAAAAACCTAAAAAGGACATGGCTAAACTGAAGTATGGACGACTCATCCCGCAATGAAAATGCATGTATAGACATGGTTCCTAGCAATATATAATGCTGAATAGCTGAAAATTAGTATTTTGTAATTAAAAAGGTTCAGGAACTTTTCATATCTGCACATTCCTGCAAATAAAATCGCGTAACTCCTACGATAAAGGTACAAAAACTTCAAACGATGACATTGCTATGCACTTTTATCTAGGCGTTTTAACGTGTCTGCGACGATTTATATCACCACTAAAATCATAATATTATAAGTATTCTGTCGTAAAACCTAAACTACATATCCAAATTAGTTAAAATAAAGACAGTATTCACAGACAATGTAAATAACATTATGGTTGAAATGATGAACGTAGGTATTTGAAAAAGATCTTAATGATTAACGGAGCCAAATATTTGTAATTTCTGTATTGAGGTAGGTAGGCTAACAATTCTGCCTAAAGTAGATAATTAACCCACTGACTAACCAAGGGCATAAAAGATATTGAAATAAAACAACAAAAATGCGATTTACCTATTTATTTATTCGTTTAGTCTTAAAAAACGACGTCTGACATCTGACGTAAGTTTTTTTCATAGAGATGAGATTGAACGTCGGGTGGAACAGAATCGATAAAATAATCGAAAGGGTTGAAAGATACAAATAGAATTAGTTTTTGTCGACCACTATTCAGTTAATATTTTTCGACACAAAATAGGTAGTAAGATTAAACAGAGAAGCATATTCCGAAGCTTTCAGTTATTTTTATTTGATTTTAAGTAGAAAAAAGTGGAATTGAGTATAGTCTAGACATTCTGGAACAGCGATATGACTCCTCCCTAGCTTGCAGTACTGTATTATTTCCCCTTGAACTTGTCATGTCAATCAAAAAAAGCAACTGAGATAATTTTTATGTTTAATAATTCACGAAAGTTCTTGGAAATTATTAAACACTAAATAATTCATGAATGAATATTTAAATATTACTAGTTAATGTGAGATTACTATACATGCTTGGGGCAGTCATTTAGCTATCTCCTTTATCTACATTAACGATCTTTTTTCATATTTCATAACTCCGTCATTTACGAACCGATTTGGAAAATACTTTTTTGAGCATTTGCTCTCGAAAATCATCATTTAGTAAAGCGGAGCTGATGATAAAGACCACAGATGGCTATCGGAACTACTCAATGACAAATATTTCACGGGTTGCGATTCGATTAGGTACTTTAATATGGTTGCTAAGCAATTTATGCTCGTTACAATGCATATGGTGAAATGGAGCTGATGGTGACTTCTCAAACAGCTCCAGTTCTCCTGGCTCTTATTAGGGGAACTCCTCAACAATTAACGTCCCTGCATCGGGTAAAGCAATATTTTGTAAAAGGTGATGAGCAGTTGACATTAGGCTATTGTAACTTAGATAAATTACAAACTGACCCACTAAAAAGTGAAAAATAAAAACTTTTTTATAAAAAAAAACAACCGACTTCCGAAAAACACTATAAAGTGAAAAATAACTTTAATTTCGGAAGTCGGTGGCAAAAAACTAAAATACAAGTCCAAAGACACCGACTTCCGAAATTAAAGTTATTTTTCACTTTATAGTGTTTTTCGGAAGTCGGTTGTTTTTTTTTATAAAAAAGTTTTTATTTTTCACTTTTTATATAGATGTATGTATGTATGAATGCTTGTCCACGCATTTCTCCGCATCTATTAATCGGATCGTCACCATTTTTTTGACCAGGAAACTGTTTCGAAGTCGGTGGCGAAAAACTAAAACTAAAATACAGATCCCAAGACACCGACTTCCGAAATTATAGTTATTTCATAATTTTGAGTTAATTTCTTTTTGAAGTCGGTTTAATTTTTTTATTAAATTAACTACTTTTTTATTTTAAGTGAAAACTTCTTAAGGCACTTTGCGCTTTTTCTGAACAGTGAACAAAACTGAACCGTCATGCTCGGGTCAGTGAAGTTGAATCTCCAGTCGGTCGGTGACCGCAAATCGCGTATAACTCTCGGCTCCAGCCGTAAGTTTTTTTTAACTGAAAGAATAGGACAAACAATAGCAGGTTTTTATCCTCAGAAGCAGCAACCAATCTGTCAGTCTTAACAAATGCAGGCTATTTACAAATCCTAGTCATAAAACTGTGGAGTTTGCGGAGGGGCCGTAGACGTCCACGCTAAAAGCAGATCGCTGTTCACGTTAATCATATTTAGAGCTATCAAATGCAAAGCCTTTTGAAAAGAGCTTCGAATCTTTGAATGTCTTTGAATTTTCGAATTTTTCATCTTCTTGGGACTTTTGAATACGAACTAGGTTACCTATCAGCATTTGTTTGATGTTCTGAAAAGAACTATTTAAAAATTTAAAGTTTGAAAGAAAGTGGTTACCGCCGCATTGCCTGCCACAGATTATACCAATGCGAAATGATCTGTCATGTAATGTCAGTAGTGTCAATCCTAATCATCAGGTGGAATGACGCTCACTTCAAACTCACTTTATTCAGCGGGAATGTCCGAAAGGGTTACCGCTGGCCCGGAACATAAAGGGCTAAGGAAGGAACACGGGTGGGTTGTAGTCAGTAAGAGTCTAACATTCCGCTCCGCCCAGAGCGAGAGAGGGTCATTTGATGATATCCCAATCAAAAAAAAAAAGTCTTTCAGGAGAGTTTTTTACAGAGTAGACCAGCTGATCAGCGGGTTTGACAGCTCACTTCACATTTTTAGGGTTCCGTACCCAAAGGGTAAAAACGGGACCCTATTACTAAGACTCCACTGTCAGGCTGTCACCAGGCTGTATATCATGAACCGTGATAGCTATAGACAGTTGAAATTTTCACAGTTGATGTATTTCTGTTGCCGCTATAACAGCAAATACTAAAAACAGAATAAAATAGATATGGGGCCAAAAAAAAAAACGCCAAAAAAAACAAGTATGTTGTATGTTAGCCCCACACAACATACTTGTTTTTTTTGGCGTTTTTGCCTTGTGGTACGGAACCCTTCGTGTGCGAGTCCTACTCGCACTTGGACAGTTTTTTTGTTACGGCAAACCGTAAAAAAAATTGTCAAGATCACAATTTTCACAGAAAAAATCGGCAGCCAGACAAGCTCACTTTACCTACGTTTTCACGGTAGGCATTTTTACAGAATCCACACAGTAGTTTCACCGTCACCCATTTATTTTTTCTGTTTTGTATGCTGTGTGTTTGTGTGAACTTATCCTATACATTCCTGACATTTCAATCATCGTTATCGCTGATATAATGTCACTGTATCTGTGCTTGCAGCTATTCGCCGCCCACATCCAGTGACGTCTTCTTTATATTATTTACGAAGGGTAAGCTTTTATAAATTATAAATTGCTACAAAAACTTTCGCATTTCGTACACACTATAGAAAAACAAAGACACGAAAGTATTTTGCGATAAGAGTTTTAGTACATTTTTCTTTGTTAAACAAGACATTAACACGATTTTATTAAAGTAAGGATACTTCGTAAATTTTTGTGACAATAACGGCCGGGTTCACAGTGCACGTTTAGGCACTATCATTCATTCTCCTGCCCTCGTCCCAATTTATTTATGGTCGGCGTAACATGTATTTTTCTTCCATACTTCTTCTCTATTAGTCGTCATCTCGGTAATCACCCCCTTTCTAACCATATCATCATTCACACATTCAATCGTTTATT
Organism: Mesoligia furuncula; assembly: GCA_916614155.1. NCBI lineage: Eukaryota > Metazoa > Arthropoda > Insecta > Lepidoptera > Noctuidae > Mesoligia > Mesoligia furuncula. The sequence goes on along the minus strand of OU744811.1, from coordinate 2,289,994 downwards.
TGGTCTTCCCCTACTCTTATAGCTATCGACATCCATACTCAAAACTCTCCTCACGACATTTTCCTTATATCTCCGTAACACATGCCCATACCATGACAGCCGATTTCCACACAACTTTTCAGTTACCGGTGCCACTTTCAAACTTCCTCTTATTTTTAATTTAGATTAACGTTTAGGCACCATCTACCTGATGAATCAAAGTATGAAAGAGAAATTGTATAAAATTCTGTCAGATAAGTTAACAGGAACTTAAGTTGATGTGTTAAAACCGGCCAAATGGTATTTAAACTCCATCTATAGTTTGAGTTTCATGAAAAATAATGCTTTAATCTTTCTTTTGCTCCTCTTTAAAATACTACAAAATTATATTTCAGTACAATAACTCTATTTCCATAATTAATTCCGCTGTTATGATCATAATAATATGAATGCACTCGCCGCTTTGTGACCGCGTCAGTCGGACCAGTGAATCTGAAACCACGGGAGCACACATCAACAGTTACACACGACTTATCATTTGATTTGTGATTATGAATGCAAATGCACCACTTGTGAGATAAGAGGTTCAACAGTTTTCAACAATAACGTGACGTTTCCCCTGTATTTCTTCGAAGGGTTACACATAGGTTTTAAATTATAATACAGCGTTAAAAGAGCCTAGACTTCGAAAGTTACGAAACTAACATCTGGTTTTAGAATTGTGGATTTGAAGTTTAGAACTTACACACAAATTCTGCTTGAGCAATTAAATTGAAGGAAAAATCACTTGCACCATTCAAATAGTGCTCTGTTTAGACGGTGCAACTTTTAATGTTGCTTCAAGTTATGTTATGCCACAGGCAATTAAATCGCGCCATGTGAATCAGCCCCTTACTTCCCGTGGGTGTCGTAAAAGGCGACTAAGGGTCGTACCGGAGAATGGGCAGCAGCGTTCTCTATGTATTCCACCATCATACCATACTGCGATCGCCAACCCGCCTGCCAAGCGTGGCGATTATGACAAACCCTCCCAAAATTGGGGGAGGCCTATGTCCAGCAGTGGACGTCTATCGGCTGAAACGACGACGACGATGTGAATCAGGCTTTACACAAGGGAAGAAGGAGCATAACCTTGATGATGATTGTAGGACTCCCTTTTCCACACGTAAACTCCCATTCGGTCCGTTGTGCGCGGGGATTCTGGCTAACAGAGCCAGCCTAGCTCCGCAGAAAACCACAGAAGCTTCCTGGGAGCTTCACAGGCTTCGCGGAGCGACCTCATTGTTCCGAGGATTTCTGCACGTTGAGAAGCCACGGCCTCGCATTCCAGGATGACGTTGGCGGCTGATTTCTCGGCGTCAAGGCAGCCCCTGCAAGAGGATAATGTTACAGTAACAGTGTTTCTTGCTAAACTGAAGAGAACAGCGGCGTCTTTATATCAATATGGATACAGCTGTTTTTATTGGTTAAATAAAACATGTGGTTCATCGGTTTCTTTAACTTTTACTCGTAAACCTATCAAAAATATGAAAACGTAATAATAAACCCAAGTAAAGAGGGTCTGGTAGTAAATAATCTTAATAACACCATCCGTCATCTTTATCTAATTTGAGCCTTAATTGAATCCCGGGACATAAAACAAAACGTTATTACTCTGTAGCCTAAAACGGCGTATTGTTGTAGCGTATCAATGTTTAATCTGATTGTTGGGGAAAAAGCGTTCTACTCCTGATAAAATATACTCAGATTACCTACTGATATCAAACATCTGGTTTGTTGTTTAAATATTCCAAATTCCTTGTTGTTTTCACACGTATTCTGGCTTCTGTCCGACACTTCTTCCGCACGAAATTTATTGTTCCCCTGACCCTTCGCGTTCCTTCTGATTTTTTTTATTTTTGCTTGACTCTTAAGTATCCTAGTCTTTCTTAAGAACTGGGCTAACAAATGCAAAACAAATTTTTCACACCCGTAGCCACACGCAGGGCCGTCTTTAACCTATTGGAGGCCCTCTTGGAGGCCCTAGGCACGTAAGGATCACGGAACCCCTGTGTATATAAGAGACAATAAGAGAAACATACTAATATTTCATAACGGGGGGCTAGAAACTTATTGTAAAACGCACTGCAAATCACTTATTTGGTCACTACTTTATTTACCCGCAAAAGTTTCGATCCCGTGGGAATATCGGGATAAAAACTATCCTATTTTTTGCCCAGGACTCAAACTATCTCTATACCAAATTTCATCTAAATCGGTTCAGCGGTTTAAGCGTGAAGAGGTAACAGACAGACAGAGACGCCTTCGCATTTACAATATTAGTGTGGAAGTATGGATTGAATCGGGTCCTAATAATGCGTAGAATGGAACGGCGGCTGCAAATAATGTTTTTTCATGAGAGCAGGTCGGGGCCCCCGAAGATCCCGGGGCCCTGGGCACTTGCCCAGAGTGCCCAATGCAAAAGAGGGGCCAGGCCACACGGTACCATCCAATATGTTAGCGCAACAATTTCATTTTCGAACTATTGCAATGAAGAAAACAGTTACACTCTTATTGAATGCACAAACACCCAAAGTTGGGCGATATCAGAGCAATAAATAATGACTGGTGAAACAATTGCAGACATTTGGAGCACAGCTGTTCGACTCAGTCAATAATCAAATCTTGTTCGTAAAAATTCTAGGAAAATCATCTACTTTTACAATATTTGTAAATAAGTGAGCACCATGTATCTCTCACATAATTGATTTATCTGTCATTGCTTCATTATTCATTCTTTTTTAACTTTTGTGGTAGACTAATTTTATTCGGGAACTAATTTTTTGAGCTGTTATTTAAATATTCGAGATGTTATTATGATCAGTTGAAAAACATATTGAGCAGTTATTTAATTTAATGGCGGTTGATTAATTATTGCGACAGTAAAACATGGACAGTAAAAGATCAATTAGACTGTTATTTTATCATACAATGTCAATTCTAAAAATAATTGAGCAGTCCAATAACTAAATGAGCGGTAAAAATGATGGAATGGGCGGTTCGCTAAATAGTTCGGCAGATCATAGCGGATGCAAGAGCGAGCGAAGCGAGCTCGGGACTTGGGGCACCCCGACTCGGACAGGTTAGGTTCGAAGGGGGTCATCCCCTTCGTGTTAAGTTCCTTTAAACCCTGTAGACAGAAATAGGGGCCCCGCGAAGCGGGGCTCCGTCGACTACACACCCAAAACTACTTTACCACCTCATTGTTTATAGAATTGCTTAGAATGAGATTTATTACCGACAAATTCCGATTTATTACTGCCCACACGTAACTGCTCGTTCAATAATTTTTACCGCCCATTTAATTATTTTCCCACTCAATTATATATTCACTGATCCATTTCATTATTTTTTATTACTCATTTTTGTTTACTTTACTGCTTAGTTTTAACTGCTGAACAAGTTATTAAACGTGCCATTTATAATTTTTAACTTACCAAAACCGCTATTTACAACTGCCTCTTTAAATCAGTGCCATTTTATTCTAGGTGCGTCGTCTTCATGTATACAAAACTTTGTAAAACATTTTGAATGGCAACGGTGGAGTTTCTTGCCCATTCTTCTCCATACAGATTTGGGAGCGGCGACTAGAATCAATTCTATTTACCCGACTGCGTCAGAAGGAGGGTTATGTTTTTCGAGTGTATGTATGTATGTATATTTCTTTGGCACGCTCTGTAGCCTAAGCGGCTTGATCGATTTCAGCTTGAGAGGTTCCGTTAGATTCGTCTTAATTGTGAGAGTGACACTAGGTATATCAAAATTGAAAAAAAAAAATTAAAATGGCCGATTTTTGGCGCAATATTATGTCTTCAAAAAATTTTTTTTCTCAAAACCTATCAAGTGGGGTATCAAAATAAAGGGTTTTAAAAGGTGATAACAAAAATATATACAACTTATACGGTTAAAAGTAATTCGAAGTGACAAATCGTAAAAAACACGTACCAAGAACTAAATCTTCTGCGAAATCTTTCACATTTATTTTGTAAACTAAAAAGCTGGAAATAAAAAAAAAAGTTATTTAAAAAATAAAAACCTGACTGCGGTAAAAAACTGAAAAGCTAAAAACAAGCCCATTTTAAATTAAATAAAAGTTGGAAGCAGGCGGGACCCATATCATTTTTATTATATTTTCAAATTCAAATGGGTCCCGCCTGCTTCCAACTTTTATTTAATTTAAAATGGGCTTGTTTTTAGCTTTTCAGTTTTTTACCGCAGTCGGGTTTTTTATTTTTTTAAATTACTTTTTTTTTATTGTAATTTTTGACGTTCTAAAGTGTCTTTAATGTGCCTATTTGAAATAAATGATTTGACTTGACTTTGACTTTAACTCAGAGGGGTGTATAATTTATGTATGTATAATATGTATTAATAATAAAACTGAAAAGTTTGTTTGTTTGAACGCGCTAATCTCTAGAACCAATAGTCGGATTTGAAAAAATACTTTTGTATTTGATAGCCCAATTTTTGAGGAAGGCTATAGGTTATTTAACGTCACCCTAAAACCATTAGAAGTCGAGCAAAAAGAATGAAAGTCAGAAAGACCGGTAAGCAAAAACGAAGTAATATAAAGCGCGGTCGGCGGGAACAAGAAATTTCACGCGGCCAAAGTCGAGGGTAGAAGCTAGTCATGTATAAAATGGTGTCTCCTAAGACGAGGGAGTCGCACCACGTCCGCTACGCGTTACGTCCGTTTACGGCCCTATTGTATTCTCGAAGATGCATTTTTTCTGGGATCAGTCGCGTTACAGCCGTTCTACTTACCTAAAGTACACTCAACGATAAAAGTGCTTGTGATTAGAAAAATATCACAATTACCAAATTAACATTTTGTGAAGCATCGTACTAGGCGAGCAGACTTATCAGGAGAAGCTTTTTGTCGCCCACAAACACACATTAGAGGACCCACTTCCGTTATACGAAAGTAATATTATTTTCAAATAACACTATGCGTTTTGACTGAATCGGACGACGTAGAGCGACTAATCGTAAAATATGAAGGTCAACGGCCGTAGTGCGATCGACTAGAAAAAAATGAATCTTCCAAATACAATAGGGTCATAAACGGACGCTACACGTAGCGGACGTGGTGCGACTTCGTCTCTAAGGCCTGATTTTTCAATCATCTGATAACTTTATTCGAGGAATAATTTTGAAATTTTGACAGATATTTCATACAAAAACTGTCAAACGTCAATTTTATTCCTCGAGTAAAAGTTATCTGGTGATGGAAAAATCAGCCCTAAAACAAATAAATATGCCAAACCATTCAACACGTAGCAAATAGAAACAAAAACCGGCCTTAAACCCCATATCCTCAAACAGTGAGTGTAAACTAAGGGGCTGGCTCACCGCGGTCCTCTATGAGCTCACAATCACTCACATTGTTTACACGTTTACATCTGTGAACATATCGCCTTACTGTGTGGAAGCAACCGGTGTTTGGGTAGCGGGGATTATCGGATTTCTAGCTGTTTCGGTATTTCGGTAAGATTGTGTAAGTAATTACGTTTAGCGAGCAATTACGTTTATTACGCTTAGAGAGAGAGAATAGTTTAGATATATGATATGCGATATGTGCTGTAACTTGCTAGGTGCAGTGCAGACAGCAAAAAAAAAACAAATTCCTGATTATGTTAGCTCATTCATTTGGAATTGAAACCGGTAGACTATTTTGGTGTATTTGTGCAAGGTCTAATCAAGGTAATGTGTAGTCCCTAAACGAGGCTGTGGCCGCTGAGTTATTTGTTTTTGTATTTTTTCTCAGAGTAGTCGGATAGGAAACACTGACCCCATCTATGTACTTTAAAAAATATTGTTAACGTGAGAAATGTTTGTATAAACCTACTTAATGATCATTTAACACCATTAACCATTTCAATACATTATCTCAATCAACTTTGATGTCGGTTTATTAGGTGCAGGATAAGCTAAGAAGAAATATTTTCAGCAATTCCTTTTCCTATCTATCTGTGTAAAATTCCAGCTGTGATGAAGATAATCTTCTTCTTTGAAGTTATTATTTATGATAAAGCTATTACATTTTGTTTTTAATTTATAAATACAGTCAGTTCACGGTTGTTTGGTACCATTAAACCAGAAATGATTTGTATTGGTACTCACTTAACTAGTTAGCTACACTGCTTAATCGGAACAATATATAACAGTGTATGATCAGATGATCACCATTAAGTATGTAGCGGTACCTACGACGCCACATGCGAACAACGCGTCATACTGACGTCACACAAAATCCTGCATCTCGCAAGCAGAGTTTACCGCGCAACTAGCACATACGAGTATACAACGGCTCGACATGAATCTGAGCTACTGGGCCGCTCATTATATTATCGGCTCTAGTTAATATCACATAATTATATGTACGTATTTTATTTTTAAGCAACCATCATCATCTGCCTAGCCTTTTCCCAACTACGTTGGGGTCAGCTTCCAGTCTAACCGGATGCAGCTGAATACCGGTATTTTACATGGAGCGGCTGCCTATCTGACCTCCACCACCCAGTTACTGGGTAATACGATACTCCTTGGTAAGACTGATTGTCAGACTTTCGGGCTTCTGACTACCCGTAACGATTGTCAAAGATCTTCGATTGACACCCTTCAGCCTTTAGCAACCATTATATTTATTTACCATTAAATTTTTGTCTGTGTGGTGCCGGACTTAAAGAATACCACCACCCCTTACTTCCCGTGGGTGTCGTAAAAGGGGACTAAGGATCGTACCGGAGAATGGGCAGCAGCGTTCTCTATGTATTCCACCATCATACCATACTGCGATCGCCAACCCGCCTGCCAAGCGTGGCGATTATGGCAAACCCTCCCAAAATTGGGGGAGGCCTATGTCCAGCAGTGGACGTCTATCAGCTGAAACGACGACGACGATATTTATTTACTCTTCATAGAGACAATTCAAAATCTAGAACCAGTCCTAGACTAATCCAGCGCTTGATAGTCTAATCTCAAAGAGCAAGGCGGAACAAGCTGTGGCAGCGATGACTGTAACAATAATTAAAGTCAGCTCGTGTCTCATACATCGTCTGGGGAGAGACTCTGTGTTCCATTCTACTGGGAATTAGCGGTAAATTGGTAGTAGTTAGCTGAGTAAATTGATGGTGCAAGGTGTAAGGGACGGCGATTGGAGGTATTATTTATACATACATACTCCCCGTATGTATGTATAAATAATGCTGGAGGTTGATTGTTCGTCTTAACGTTCTAAAAATTGAAAGTTCAGTTGCATTGGACTAAGAAAGAAAACTACCTTTTGGAATGGGCGACTAGAATCAATTCTATTTTAGTCATTTTTGACGTTCAAAAGTGCCTGTTAAGTGCCTATTTGAAATAAATGCTTTGACTTTGACTAAGAATTTTTATAATTTTTTCGGAATGCTTTATCGATTTTATTGCAGTGACAAGTAGGTATGCTTGAAATCTTTATATTTTTTTTGGCTTCTATGGCTCTTCGCTCTTCTTAGCGTCACTAAGATCATAGTAGGAATATTGTAATTTTTACAACGATTTTCATTTCAGAGTCTTTTCGATCTCATTTCACCCAGGCCACTGACAATTCAATTAGTTGTTATGTCCGTAACCTAAGCACAATAATTTCGCATTAGCTGTTATCGGAAGTTTTGTTTAGTGGACGCCCATTTTAAGAAACTGCTTCAGGTAGGTAGTGCATTTTGGGGCTTATTTATAATTTGTTGCTTAAAGTTAAGTAATGATTAGCGATTGATCGGAACCATACATTTTTGACGTTTTTACGTCTCTTGACTTTAAGCAACGTTTATAAATTAAGGGATAAGTATATATCAGGGGGGCTTAAAAGGCCACAATGGCAGAATCTTAAAAGGATAATATTATGAATCATAATGGACAGTTAACTGTTAAGTTAATCGTATCAAATCTCAATGGTGAAGGATTTTTCAGTATTTTTTTTTGTCTTTGTTAAAATACCAATCAATCCAATCCAAATTCAATCCCAATTTCTTTGATTATACCTACGTCGTTTCAGCCGATAGACGTCCACTGCTGGACATAGGCCTCCCCCAATTTTGGGAGGGTTTGCCATAATCGCCACGCTTGGCAGGCGGGTTGGCGATCGCAGTATGGTATGATGGTGGAATACATAGAGAACGCTGCTGCCCATTCTCCGATACGATCCTTAGTCGCCTTTTACGACACCCACGGGAAGTAAGGGGTGGTGGTATTCTTTAAGTCCGGCACCACACAGACTTTAAGTCCGGCACCACACAGACTTTAAGTCCGGCACCACACAGACTACCTACGTAGTGCAGCGAAAAAAAGAAAAACAAGGATTGTCTTCGCCTTATTATGATTCATAATGTTATCCTTTTATGATTCTGCCAAAGTGGCCTTTTTAGGCCCCCAGGTCAAATTTGCACGGAAGAGATCGCAGAAAGCGATAAGGCCGCCCATTATATGTTTAATCGTATTTTTTGTTAAAAAAATTCTGGTGTACAATAAAGTATATAATAAATAAATATCTAGCTTAAATGACCTATCACCTTTCCCTTAATCCACACAACAAATAGCATAGTGTGAGATCATTATCACGGAGAATAGAAAAAGTAAGTGGTTTACCAGCAGATAATAGAATGGCGCAGAATTACCACAAATATGGTAATAATTACATTCCGGTTGTGTACGATGAAGTTATTATCCTTGTTATAACCTGGTTGCCCAGCTGTCTGTTGTGGCAGTAATTGGATATAGCGTATGAGTGAATCTGTCTCTAAAAATGAAGGGAAAAAATGTTTTTTGTTTTTGTGAAGGTATGCTTGTAATTTCGGATTCACATGGCTAGTTTTTTTTGTTAATCTACATATTTTGACTGGTCTAAATGTGCTTCCATAGTAGTCACCGACAATATGATACGGGGACTTGAACCGAACATGCTATTATTAGCGAGACATCTTTCACGTGAGACGTGTTTCATTATCTTTGGTGAAACGGAACGCAAACTCGAAATGCGTCGTCTTCAACAATAAGTGGCGTGAAATTCCAATATTGTATAGTTTGGCAATTTTCCTCAAGGAATTTCAGTTGGTGGTCTTTCAAAAAAGAAGTATTTAGTAGGAACTTTGAAGACATTGGTATTTCTTGTTAAATGGAAATATGTTTTCCAGAAAGCCTTGTATACCGTTAAAGATTACCGTTATTGAGGACAAAAAAGCTTGGATTGAGCTGCTTCCAATTTCTGCATTTTTAATGTTTTTTTTTTATAAGTACCTATACACATTGACATTAATGATTTTTTTATAAGCAATTACATTTGCTTATACTTTGTAAAGTATTAGATTATTTTATTTATTGTGATTGTGAAGACGATGTGGGTCATTTTATATATTTTTTTATTATTCTCTCTGTTCTGTTAGTTTTGTTTTCATGGTCTGGCAGTTTGAGTTATTTATGTGGTCTTTGGTATTGTTCGTCGAATCGTTGAGCTCCTTAAGTCTTGAGTTGAGCTGCACGATTTCTGACAAATGCGTGCACTGACTGGACAGGTCCTCTCAATCTGTGTGGTTCTTTCCTCAAAAGACATCAACATTTCAAACATCTACATGGTCTTCATATAACCTAACCAAGATTATGTCTGGACTTTAAAAGAGACTGTGACCTCTGAGTTTGTTTCGGCCTTTCTTCTCAGAGTAGTCAGATAGGAAACGCCGACCTCATCTAGTATAAAAAAAAAAAATTGTCGTGTAAAAGTGTTTGTGCAACCTATTTACAAAAATAAAATCATTTATCATTTCCTGCCAGTACTACAGTCGTTTAAAAACCACAACAGCATAATAATGTAAACAAAAGAAATCCCAAGAAAAACTCGGATTGCTCTCGCAGCTAAGACTTTTCCAATCCACTCGATCTCTTACAGTCCCAGCGGCCAGATCGCTACGTTACTACGTGGTAAAAAGTAACTTTATTTTCATGGAGATATAAAACTTTTATTGCTCGCCCTTAAAATGAGGTGAATTGGGATTTTTGTGGTGTTCGTCAATAGTAAAGTATTTTGCGCGTGATTTTTAACCCAATTTTGCATTTGCTTTTGGTGAAGTAAGAAGATTGTGTTGGGAAATTGGTGGACTTCGTTTTGTGACGTAATAGAAAAGAAAGAAAGGAAAATTGTTTATTCCGCATAAACAAAACGCACATAACGTAGTAGCCAAAAGCCTCGTACTCAAGCAAGAAATTATTGTCCATTTTGTCCATTGCTTGATGTCAGGGCCAGAGACCAAACTTAACATAGGTGGAAGACACAATGGAAGAAGTTTTGGATTTTGGACTAGCTGCGCCCCGCGGTTTCACCCGCAGAAGTGTCGATCCCAGGGGAATATTGGGATAAATAGTAGCCTAAATGTAATCCAGGGTGTCAGCTTCATACAAAATTTTATCAAAATTGGTTCAGCCGTTTGAGCGTGAAGAAGTAACAAACATATAAACACACACACACACCCCCCACACACACATACCCCCCACACACCCACCCACACACACACACACACACACCCCTACACAGACACACAAACTTTCGCCTTTATAACATTAGTGTGATGTGATTTCAAGCTAAGTATTGTTCACCAGTCTCATAAATGTAAGCGTTGGCTTCGTCGCAATCGAACATCATACAAAGTTTTTGATTTTTGTCTGAAAACCGTCCTACGGCAATCGAGGTGATTGGTTGACATCATATCGTTGCAATAAAGATATTGGTAAATATTACGATATAAGGACTCCTTTGCTTTGTAAGCGCATCTCAATATAACTTAATGGGTTCAAAACCTCGTTTAATTTCCGTTCAATACTTTAAAAGAGACCACAGTAATCAGAACAGAACCTTGTCCAGGAAGACTAAACTCATAAATACCTATGTTTCATCACACAAGTGTTCAGTACTGGAAATCGGATCAAAAGACAATGTTCAATCGGCTAAAAGGATTGCTATCTGGCTACAAAATGTAGGATATACAATACACAGTACACACGTCGTGTTCCGGTTGAGCTGTTGCTAGGAGAAATGTATTCCCATCGTCAACTTATTTAAAACTTTGCTGTACCGACAAGGTTCATAATTGTTTATATTATTGTTTTATTTACCACCTGTAATTGTACATTATGGATTGCAATAAATGATTTGAGATTTGAGATTCATTGTAAAAGAGGATAGTTTGTAAATCCTAGTGGAAAGGTTAATCAAATTAGTGACAACGTGATTTGTAATGGAAACTGAGGATAGCACACAAGCATTTTATGAGCTCAACTGTCACTAAAGAAAAGACACAATTACCACAGCACAAAATACAGATAGTACAGAAGGCAATCTACATACAAAGTGCCCTCGAGCAGCGCACACATAGACACCGCTCACGGACACGTTATCTCGGACTGGTTGGGACTAGTGCGAGCGCAAGTGTGACACCGCTTGAGACACACGTCTGTGAAGTGCAAAAATGGAGCAACAAAAAAATGGATATCTAAGCTCGATTTATATAATAATTTCCTATTTTGAATCAGTATAAACGAATTAACTATTTTGTTAGGTAAATTCACGCCACCAACTATTACGTAAGTTGAAAACATGATTTTTTGCTGGTGTTGATATTGTGTTGTTTTTAGTGTCATTTATTAGGTTCAGGTCTAAAACGGATAGGGCAAAATAAATTGTGTAAATAGGGTAATCCGTTTTGAAGTTATTAGGGATTTTCGATAGTGAAAATTGACAAATGTAAAATTTTATATGTTTTTGTTCTGTAATCTTTTTGTATCGTAATACTATGTTTATTGTTTTGTTTTAATATTGTAGAATAAGCTCAACAATAAATCAAACAACTAGATACGAGTGCCACTACCACGATAGTTTTTTGTGCATAAGAAAAAGTTGACAACCCTAGCGCGACCGCCGAGCGTAGATATGAAAAGTGAAGTACAAAGATGTGATTGCCCTGACTCTCTGTATTTTGTGCAATTACTTTTCCTATTGCTAAGTTTATGACCTTGCCTAACTGATCACAGACGATATATTTGTGTCGCTCGCATGACTAAAAGTCCTAACAAATTTTTTAGCTGATTTGAGTTAGAACAACTACATTATTACCCGACTGCGCGACGCAAAGGAGTGGTAATGTGTTCATCAGCCTATGTATGTATGTATGTATGTATGTATGTATGTATGTATGTATGTATGTTTATATGTTCCTTTGAAGCACTATACAGACCAAACGCCTGGGCCGATTTTTATGATTCACACGTTAATCGATTCCTCTTAGTCCGGCGAGTGTCACTAAAGACATGACGTTAGTGAAAATTCAATATGGCTACTACTAGACGCCATATTAAATTTTTTTTTTTAATTTTTTTTTTCGAAACCTATCGAGTGGGGTATCAAAATAAAGGGTTTTAAAAGGTGATTACAAAAATATATACAACATATATACTCAAAAGCAATTCGAAGTGACAAATCGCAAAAAAACACTTACCAAGAACTAAATCGTCTGCGAAATCTTTCAAATTTGTAAACTAAAAAGCTGGAAATAAAAAAAAATTATTTAAAAAAATCAAAAAACCCGACTGCGGTAAAAAACTTAAGTGAAAAGAAACTGAAAAGCTAATAAAAACTTTTTTACAAAAAAAACAACCGACTTCCAAAAACACTATAAATAAAGAGAAAAATAACGTTAATTTCGGAAGTCGGTGTCTTTGGATTTGTATTTTAGTTTTTGCCACCGACTTCCGAAATTAACGTTATTTTTCTCTTTATTTATAGTGTTTTTGGAAGTCGGTTGTTTTTTTTGTAAAAAAGTTTTTATTTTTCACTTTTTAGCGGGTCAGTTTGTAATTTATCTAAGTTATAATAGCCTAATGTCAACTGCTTATCACCTTTTACAAAATATTGCTTTTCCCGGTGCATGGACGTTAATTGTTGAGGAGTTCTCCTAGTAAGAACCTGGAGAACTGGAGCTGATTGAGAAGTCACCATCAGCTCCACTTCACCATACGCATTGTAATGAGCATAAATTGCTTAGCAGCCATATTAAAGTAATCGAATCGCAACCCGTGAAATATACAAATATTTCACGGGTTGCGATTCGATTACTCAATGACAACATTGAGTAGTGCCATTTGTGGTCTTCATCATCAGCTCCACTTTACCAAATCATAATTTCCGAGAGCAAAATATGCTCAAGTTACTTTAATAATAGACTTAGGCAAGAAAAAATTTGCTAAGGGCAGGTTTATGTTACGCTTAGTCGTGTAAAGACGCTGTATGACATTGTATTACGCGACTTGAAACCTACCAAATTGCTAAATAGACCACATGACGAAAAGGCATTGCGTGAAATGGAACGATTGAGGCTTTTATAAATCATCATCAGCCAATTGCAGTTCACTGCTGGACGTAGACCTCCCGAAGTTTGCGCCAACGTTCGCGATCCTCCGCTTCTCTCATCTAGCCACTACCGGCAACCGTTGTTAGGATAATTATACAGAAGAAAAACTCGCAAAAGTATTTCACTTTAAGAAGTATTTATTAGTTTTTAGACTAGATGCTGATAATCCTGGCTGCAGCATCAGGCCAGACTTATGTCAACATTGCATTGAACTTAAAATTTAGTCCTGTTTAAAATGAGCCCAAACACGACTACGGTGCTGTAATTTCAAGGTTTGTACTTTTTCTGATGCTCGACTGGCTTCAGCATCAGGTCTCTATGTACTTCGGTGTTCCTCATTAACAGTACGTTTATCCACACATCGAGCCCTTTTCAATGAGCCTACACACGATATATCTGCTGTTAGTTGTCGAGGAGTTAGGTACTCTGCAGACTATCCTGACTGCTGCATCAGGTCATAACTTGATGATCATGAGACCAAATGTGGCAAATGCCCTATCAAACATCAAAACAATTTACTAAAACAGTCCTTGCCTGTTCGAGTAACTTCTTACTGTTAAGGAGTTGAACCTTCCATCATCAGCCCAGCTACCTGAGATGGTGACAACCGTACGCAAATACACAAGATACTTCATATAAAATATGCGAAAGACAATAAGTGAGCCTATAAAATTTGAGGGTTGCTCTTGATTTCTCTAAGATCCCATCATCAGATCCTAACTTGGTGACAATGGGACCACCTCAGAACTATCTACATTCGAACAAAAAAAGAATTTTGAAAATCCGTCGACAATTGGCGGAGTAATCGATGAACAAACATACAAAAAAAAAAAAAAAAAAAAACATACAAACATCCGAACATAGTACCTCCTCCTTTTTGTGAAGTCGGTAAAAACAAGCCCATTTGAAATTAAATAAAAGTTGGAAGCAGGCGGGACCCATTTGAATTTGAAAATACAATAAAAATGATGTGGGTCCCGCCTGCTTCCAACTTTTATTTAATTTCAAATGGGCTTGTTTTTAGCTTTTCAGTTTCTTTTATTTTAACTTAAGTTTTTTACCGCAGTCGGGTTTTTTGATTTTTTTAAATATTTTTTTTCTATTCGTAATTCATTACATTTTGTTGACTTTCAAAATGGTTATATTTTAAGATCCGAATAACATAGAGGTAACGGTAACGGTTAGTGAAAAATGTAAAGAATCACGAATAGAATAAAAACTTTTTACAAAAAAAACAACCGACTTCCAAAAACACTATAAATAAAGAGAAAAATAACTTTAATTTCGGAAGTCGGTGTCTTAGGATTTGTATTTTAGTTTTTGCCACCGACTTCCGAAATTAAAGTTATTTTTCTCTTTATTTATAGTGTTTTTGGAAGTCGGTTGTTTTTTTTGTAAAAAGTTTTTATCAATGAGCCTAAACACGATATATCTGCTGTTAGTTGTCGAGGAGTTAGGTACTCTGCAGACTATCCTGACTGCAGCATCAGGTCATAACTTGATGATCATGAGACCAAATGTGGCAAATGCCCTATCAAATATCAAAACAATTTACTAAAACAGTCCTTGCCTGTTCGAGTAACTTCTTACTGTTAAGGAGTTGAACCTTCCATCATCAGCCCAGCTACCTGAGATGGTGACAACCGTACGCAAATACACAAGATACTTCATAAAATATGCGAAAACCAATAAGTGAGCCTATAAAATTTGAGGGTTGCTCTCGATTTCTCTAAGATCCCATCATCAGATCCTAACTTGGTGACAATGGGACCACCTCAGAACTATCTACTTTCGAACAAAAAAAGAATTTTGAAAATCCGTCGACAATTGGCGGAGTAATCGATGAACAAACATACAAAAAAAAAAAAACATACAAACATCCGAACATAGTACCTCCTCCTTTTTGTGAAGTCGGTAAAAATGTAGTTGTCCTAACTCAAATCAGCTGAAAATTAGAAAACTAGCCAAGTGCGAGTCGGACTCGCACACGAAGGGTTCCATACCACAAGGCACACACCAAAAAAACACGTTTGTTGTATGGGAGCCCCCCTAAAATATTTATTTTATTCTGTTTTTAGTATTTGTTGTTATAGCGGCAACGGAAATACATCATCTGTGAAAATTTCAACTGTGTAGCTATCACGGTTCATGAGATACAGCCTGGTGACAGACGGACAGTGGAGTCTTAGTAATAGGGTCCCGTTTTTACCCTTTGGGTACGGAACCCTAAATATGAGATAGGGCTTTTACTCATGCGAGCGACGATATATGACCTGAGGACCAACCGCATATGAAGCTAATAATGATGAAGGTGGACTTTCATTCAATGCATCATCTTCATCAGCTAATAGGAATCCATTGCTAGACATACCATAATCAGCCTACAATGTTCCCACTGCTGGGAGACAGGCGTCCTCTCGTTGAGAGGGAGTGGGCCGTAATCCACCACGCGAGCCCAGTGCGGGTTGGTAGATGTCACATGTCTTCGAAATTTTAATCTAGGACATGCCGGTCTCCTCACGATAGTTTCCTTCGCCGATTTAAGAGCAGAGGTGATCAAATATTTTACACAAAGTAAAGCGAGAACCTTAGACCTACAACTCATAAGTCGAAGCTGTTACCACTGAGCCACCACTGCATTGAACAACCTTAGTGATGTTAAAATTTTCTGGAAAATTATGTCATTAAGTAATTAAGCTATGAAGGTGAGTCTATATCTAACATATGCATAGTATCATCTGCCTATTATAGCCTTTTCCCAACTATATGTCGGGGTCGGCTTCCAGTCTAACCGGAAGCAGCTGAATACCAGTATTTTACATGGAGCGACTGCCTATCTGATCTCCACAACCCAGTTACTGGGTATACGATACCCCTGGGTAAGACTGGTTGTCAGACTTTCGGGCTTCTGACTACCCCTAACGACTGTCAAAGATCCACGAATGACAGCCGGGACCAACGGCTTAACGTAGTTTCCGAGGCACGGAGGGGTCACGGTGTGTAAAGATGGACACCCATCCACAAACCAACCGCGGCAAGCTAGCCGCTTAGTAGCTTATCCTGATCGATCGACCTGTTATTATTTTGCCACGGGCCCCTCTTTAGCCACGGCCATGCATAGTACTCATGAAAAAACTACTGGTCAGAAACCAACCGAGCCTCTTGTTAAAATCTATGAAAACGAATAAAGTATCTTTGAAAAACGTTCAGTGGATACTTGAACTCCAAAAAGTAACGTTGAATTTCAAAGCCATCTTAGTTTTTATTTTATAATCTTTTTCCATCCCCGCCACGACACAGTTATTCGAAAGAAATTTTACGCAGAATTGAAAAAGGTCCCTAAGTATTTAAAAAGGTCCCTAAGTATTTAAAAATAGAGATAAATTGTTTGAAAATTCTTTCATGATGTTCAGGGCTTCGAGAAACTGAATCATTTCGATGGGTATGTGACACATTCCAGCTCAATGTCTTAAGTTTCACAAATTGATTAGAGATTCTAATTAATTATACGGTGAAAGGAATCGTATGGGGTGTGAAAGTATATTATAAAGTTAACGACTACGTTGAAGACAAGGTAGCTTGGCAATAATTCCTTCTGCACATGTGGCTTCCCTGGCATCTCATTAACGACATAACTATGTAAATGTCTATTACCTGCTCTCAAATTACGATGTTTATTTTTTATTTTTTACATACTTCTTTGACATAATCTTTTTATTATTTGACAATATATACAGACAATTCTAATTTTTCACCTCTTTATTAGCGGTTGTAATGGCAATCATATCACTTGGTTAGGTTTTTATTTCTTATTTATCCTTCTGATTTTTTATTTTGTAAATGTGAGGACCTTGTACGGCCTTGTAAACTTTAGGTCTGTAGACAATTTTTTAATATAGCAAGTACTTGGTACTTAGCCTGCCGGGTCAGCGGGATTGTCCGAAAGGGTTACCGCTGGCCCGGAACCAGGGGGAGTCAACTCTGTTAGGATTGGATGGCTCAGTAGGTGGGTTTGATATAGGGATTCCAGTACCAAAAAACAAATGTTAAAAATTCGATGTTAAATGGCAACATCAACGTTTTCAGCAAGGAGTACGTCGGTTCCGAATTGCGTCAAAAGCGATTATATCGCAAATCCGACCAACGTGCAACGTCACAAATAGTACCCAATAGTCCTTATATTTTGTGCCTATTAAATTTGGTCGGATTCGCGATTTAATCGCTTTTGACGCAATTCGGAACGCGGGGATGTGTTCTGTGGTTTTCAGTCAAACGTCAAAGTTTAAAAAATTCAAAATGGTTTTTCAAAAAATCGTTAATTAATTGCGTGTGTGATTGGTTTTTGTTGTCGTTTTTCCTGTATTTCGTGTGATTTTCCGTTCAAATTGTGTCGAGTTGAGTATTCTGCTCTAGACTCCGAATACGGGATACCATACTGCAGCATTTTGTTGTTTTAGAAGCCTAGTGAATTTTTAGCATAATGACTCTTATTTTGTGTTTATTTGTATTCTTTGGTCAGTGAATCGGTGAAAAAATTATGAGGGACAATAACCGAAAATGTGCAAAATACAATGCATCCACAACTTAAGATTCGGAACTGATCTTACATCGTTTTCCGAAACCAGGACCTTCCAACTTACAGCGGTATGTATATTAAATAATTCAAAGTATAGTACCAATTTCAATCAGTAATAACATTCTGTTGTTGATAAAAAAATTCAACCCTAAAATCATGTTTTCAGGTCGGTAGCATGGGCAATGTTTTGTTACCCAGAGGAGAACTGGAATTCTGTGAAATTTCAGAAACGCCTCTTTGTAAGCCATAAAATGCTTTGTTCTAAACATCCGCCCCTAAGACGACCCACTGACCCTCCACCACATCACAGCTCTCAAGTTGAGATGTCCATTGCTGACATTGGATCCAATCAACAGCCTGGAACTGGCTTCGCCCGCATGGTATGATGATAAAATTCCTGTCCTATGTCCTTCTCTAAGGTTTAATCTATTTCTGTACTATTTATTTGTCAGAAAATTGTTACAAAGTTGTTACATACTTTTAAAAGTTCATACTATTCTGCCGTTTCCAGCGTAAAAATACATTTTCAGGGTTTTGGTTATCTTGTTAGATATAACATTGAATTAAATAAATTAGAATAACATTCAAATTGCAAATTAGTCAAATATTAGGAATGGAAATGTCAAAAAGATTAAAATTAAGTCAAAGAGATAATAAGAATAGAATATAATTATTCTAATATTTAAGTCAAATTTCATTTCATTCATAAAATCATTAGTTGAGTAATAGCATTTACATGAGATAATTGAATAATTTAGATTTAAATGTCCTAAAGTTAAGAGTTTTAAAACAGTCTGGTAGTTTATTATAAACTTTGGTCGCCATACAAAATACATTATTAGATAATAGTTTAGTATTTCGTCTACGTTCACGAAGCATGTGGACTTTGCGGCTAGGTCTAGATACAAGATCATTATGCAGATTAAATTCATGCTTATTTGGGCACCCAAAAATACAAATTTCAAAAAAATATAGTGCTGGGAGTGGTAAAATTTTTAATTTTTTAAATAATGGTATTTTGTATCTATTTTAGTTTTCACATTTGGAACAGCCTGGAACTTCAAAAGCAACAATTTCAACTACTGATATTATACAGACTCCAAACTCATCTGGTGTAAGTAAAATGTTTTTTATTCATGGTTTTTTTAAATGTTCCATACTAAAATCGCCAACCTTCACTTTATACCACTCACACTTACTTTATACTACTACTACTTTTTTTTTTTTTGGATGGAAAATTATCAAATGACTCCTCCCGCTCTGAGTGGAGCGGAAGGGAGTGTCAGACTCTTACTGACTAAAACCCACCCGTGTTCCTACCTTAGCCCTTTATGTTCCGGGCCAGCGGTAACCCTTTCGAACAATCCCGCTGGACTACTACTTTACGTGTACTTTATCACTCTTGCATCTGTCTGTCGTCACAGTTGGTTTTTTTGGGTTCCGTACCCAAAGGGTAAAAACGGAACCCTATTACTAAGACTTCGCTGTCTGTCCGTCTGTCCATCCCTCTGTCTGTCACCAGGCTGTATCTCAAGAACCGCGATAGCTAGACAGTTGAAATTTTCACAAATTATGTATTTCTGTTGCCGCTATAACATCAAATACGAAAAATAAAATAAATATTTAATGGGAGCTCCCATACAACAAACGCGATTTATTTGCCCTTTTTGCTCGATATCAAAAATGGCAACAGGTAGGCACTTGAAATATTCAGAAAATACTCAGTTGTATTTTAACTTTAATAATAAATAATAAAACAAAATAAAATAAATATTTAAGGGGGGCTCCCATACAACAAACATGTTTTATACATAGGTATACCAACTGAAAGTAGACCAATGAAATTGTGAAATGAGTGGCAGGTTCTACTGTTCCTAAAATTGTGAATAATAAATTTATGTTCACACTTAATTTACATTCCTCTATTTTTGGTTTTAGGCTAAATCCACTGAAAAAACTGATAAAGGAAAGCGACTAATTAAGGGGCTTACTTGACCTAAAGTGCGGTCACTGTCGAACTTCATAGAAAAGAAAGAGAAGCGCGATGACACAACGATGGTAATTTGAAGAAAAAATTTGAATTACAATTCAAAATCTGATCAGATAGACGGATTTCAAGACCATGGAGGAGAGTATGGACGAGATCCACAAATAGCAAGTTATGCTCTAGTGTTCATGATTTTATGTATAAGGAAAAGAATTAAACAGCCTGTGGCATATTATTTGTCAGGAGATCATGTCACTGCAGACAGATTAATGATTTTGATCAAAAAGGTACATTATTGTATTGGAATTATTTACACTTATTTACTGTTTAGTTAACTGAAAATCATTTTCTATTTGTGACCCTATAGTATGTTATTTTTATTTTATTTTCTTACTAAACATTATTAATTAACTTAATTTTCTAATTACAGGTTCTCCATGCTTGTTTTGAGGCATGTATCATAATTGCTGCAACTATTTGCGATATGGATGGGGTAAATAGAAGAACACTTTCACAACTAGGGGTTGTCTGTTGAACAACCACATTTTAGATTTCAGGAACATGAAATTGTTGCTCTACACGATACGTCCCATCTTCTCAAATGTTTTAGAAATTTATTTCTAAAATACAACTTAAAATGCAACACTAATGTTGAGTGCAATGAAAAACAAATTGCAGGTAATAATATCTTTCAATTTTATACTTTTACGGGGAGTAGTACCAGCAGTAATTTCTCATATATTTCATATCATATCTCAAATTTTTTCTAAAATAAAAGTAGCCTAAGTTACTCCTTATTACATCAGCTATCTGCCAGTGAAAGTCCCGTCAAAATCGGTCCAGCCGTTTCAGAGATTAGCCGTAGCATTTATACATTGAGTAAAAAGCGGTTATTTTAATATTACAAACAGACACTCCAATTTTATTTATTTGTGTAGATTAGTGTTTAGTGTATAAATCAAGGAAAAACTAAAATATTTTGCAATTTCGGTCCACTTTTCTAGATACACCTACTGCATAAATGACTTTGTAATCCTATATAAATATATAGGATTACAAAGTTACATTTGCAGTGAATGAATCAGTGTACCTGTATATGTATAATATAAATGGAATAATAGGTGTAGATAGGTACCTAGATATAATTATTTATTGACTTGACAATCGCACTAAAAAACCTAATTTAATATAATATGTATTACTTGTGAGATACATTGTGTTTTCATGCGATGGCCAAGCAATCTATTTATTTAAAACATAAAATATTTTTAATCTTGATATGGTCACTATAAGATGTTGTTAGGATAGCTAATTACGTAATAACTTAAGACAGATGGACCCTTAAGTAGGGACTGAATAAATTAAACGACTTGGTATTACATGGGTCTCACAACTTTTTACGGTAGAAGAACTGAGTTGCGAGACTTGTTTTTTTTATTTACAAGTTATGGTTTTAATGGCATTATTTTGACTTGTAACAATGTAAAAGAAAAATTGTAAATTTATTTTGACCCACTGCTAATTATCGTATCTGCTGTATTATGATGATCAATATATACGTCTTTTTCAGATATCGCGAAGTGGAATCACATTGCAGATTTTTTTGAATTGGATAACAACAACCCATTTTTCGTGTTTGCCTGCCCCTAACGAAGAGCCACTTAAATCCGAATAATAGTCAAGAAATGAAAGTACAATATTAGCCGCGCAAGTTTTGAGCCATTCCAGTGTCTGCTGGAATGTATGCAAAAATTATCGAAGGTGTGTTGATATCATAATAATGATGTTAAAAATTTATGATATCATAATAATGATTATGCGAGTATGTGTCTAATTACTCATTGAAAGAAGGTCGTAAGTCAAACTAAACGTCAAACCTATGACCTTTCGGTCGGTACTGTACTACCATCTGGACCCATTTTCTTTTTTCAAAAGTCAATCTTTTATTGCAATTAAAATGTTCATTGTTCTTAAAAACTGTTTTACGTTATTTTTAAATAACTAAAATAGTATTTATTTTTACAGGAGAGCTGCCAACAGAAGCACTTGCTACAGTCAACCTGCTAAACAAAATCGACCGATTGTTTGATAGCCTAAATGCGGACTCTCCAATTTAAAAAAGGCAAAAATGATTTGAGAAATATTTCAGACTGGAGCCCTCATTTTTCAAAGAAATAAAATTATTTTTAAAAAACTGCCAATTTATTGGTGCAAAGTCGAGGGCACCTTCGCTGGATGGATGGATCCAAACATGACGGGAGTGGAAAGATTATGGCGGAATTAGAAACAAAAATATCCCGAAATTGGGAGATTGTCCACCAGGAGACTGCAACAAGATGCATTGGAGAATTGTTTTGGGTGTGTCAGGAGTAATTGTGGGTCTAATTGCAACCCAACAGTCTCACAATTTGTTGCAGCTTTAAAAACAGGATTTATTTCAAATTTGTTGGCACCAAGCTCAGCAGCAAATTGTGAGACTGATGATGATGTCATTCTTGACAATTAAAATTTATTTTTGGTCCACAATCCCAAACCTGATGTAGACCATCCATCAGCAGTAAGCATTGTTTCTTCAGTTTGTCCATGGATCAAATGGATGAAAATACTGGGGAGATGCAAGCATGTGCCTATGTTTGTGGTTACATAGTTAGGAGAATGGAATCAAATTGTGAATCGTGTCCAATCTTTAACATCCTCTACGGATACTGTGTGCCATTTGTTTACTATATTTAAAGAATATGATTGAATGTGTAAACAAAAGTGCATCAATCATGTGTGATTATTTAAATAAAAATGCACACATGAGGGATGTTAAAGATTGCATTAAAGAATAGTTGCAAAAAAATATTAATTTTAATTTTCTAGATACATGTAATGAACTTATAGGGCAAAATGTAACAATTAAAATAGATTCTATATTTTACATAAGCATTAACAGATTCTGTAATTTATTTTCTTTTGTAGGCGAGCCTACAAAAGAAAATAAATATATTAAAACACAAATAATAGTTTTTTGACATATCGATACCAGTGGCTTTAGTGTGAGTTTTTTCGACTCACGTTCGATTGCGAGCGCGTTAGAATTTTGTATGGGAAATTAGGTTTCTCCTAGTGACCACCAGGCGGCGCCATAACTTTTTCCATATAAAATTCTAACGCGCTGGCAATCGAACGTGAGTGAAAAAAACTCACACTTAGGCCACAGAAGTATCAATTAATGTAAGGGACACGTTCACATTTTGACATTAATCATTCAAAGGAAATCTATACGTTAGTTTCAGGTTTTACAGCTTAGCTATCACAGATTTAAATGTAATTTAGAAATACAAAAATAAAACAATTGTTAATATTATTTTTATATTTTCGACTTTTATGTCTGCGTAATTATGATAAATTCAACACATTAACAGTCTATAAAACTTAAGTTTAAAACTTCTAAATAAACAGTCTTGCAAACTCTGTACTTAGTAATTGAATGAATGTACTAGAAACGAAAGATCGATTGTGAAAGATGATTAGTACGATGGCAATGAAAGTTGAAATGACGAATAGAAGGGACGGACGGATGTAAGGGAAGAAGATCGAATAAGAGGTGCATGAATTTTGTGAAAGATGATTAGAAGATGGCAGTGAAAGTTAAAATGACGAATAGAAGGGACGGACGGATGTCAGGGAAGAAGATCGAATAAGAGGTGCATGAATTGTGTGAAAGATGACTAGCATGATGGCAGTGAAAGTTAAAATGGGATGGTTCGTTTCCAGTACATTCATTCAATTACTAAGTATAGATTTTGTAAGACTGTTTATTAGAATACTATTACTTTTCAGAAGTTTTAAACTCAAGTTTTATAGACTGTTTAGTAATATTAACAATTGCTTTATTTTTGTATTCCTAAATTTCATTTAAATCTGTGATGGCTAAGCTGTAAAACCTGAAACTAACGTATATATTTGCTTTGAATGATTAATATTGGTTCATACCAACATTAGTCATGATAAAAACTTATTTCCATGGTGTTAAAATGCCATAAATTTTAGTAGATAATCTATAGTTACATAATTACAACACTAAAAGTCCTTTACAATAGAATTACGTATAACTTTCTATTTCTCTTGCTGCTTACACTACGCTCGACGGTTTACACATAAAATATTAGTAACGTAAACCACAACTAAACATGTTTTTTTAATGTAAGGGACATGCTATATTTTAATCCACTCAAATATAATCGTTTTTTGGTTCTCCTGAAAAACCGTGGTTTGTCCCTTATATTAATTGATACTTCTGGTATCAAATGAGAATCAAATTAATGTAAATATTCAGTATTTTAGCAACGAACTTTTTAAAAAACAAAATAAAATAAAGCAAATACGAATTTGATTTCTACTTGTTACGTTTTATGCATATTACAGTAAGGAGCGTAAATAAAGATAGTTTTGTGAGATGTTAATGTAAGAGAATAATTCTTAAAAAACTTATCATAAATTAAAGTAAGGAACATGTTATTTAATTAATTGTCTGTTATAATTTAATACGATGACTTACTTTATTTTTCTGAGAAGATAAATGTTAAATAATTTTTTTTTGTCATAAATCGTTTGTGGCAGTCCAAAAATTTGTACTTTATGGGACATTTTTTTTAACTATAGAGAATTTTGAATTCCAATGTTATAACTTAAAATTATACAAAATGTTCTCTTACGTTAATTGGTACTTCATCTATAAACTATGTTAGCCTAACTATTTCTGTCTAAAAAAACAATTATAATTCTTGAACCTTAAAATTAAGTTATTCCTACGATGAAATATTTATTATGAATACTTAATTTATAATAAATGTTTATTCTCATTCATACATATTTTACTAGAAAATAATCAATCGGCCAGAAAAGTTCTCTATAGTTCTAAATAATAATCTTAATTTAATTTTAAGAGACCAAAAACAGGAAGAATCACAGGATGTAGAGATCGTTTATTTTACACTTAGGTACTGCACATACACTGATAAACATTTCCAGTATAAACTGACACCTCATTGTACGAAAATTCTATACAATTCGAGATCACCTTATACTGGAAATTATAGCTTCATAATTATGTAGCCTTGTGTATCATTTACAAACAATTGGCGTGTAATGTATGATTGTGTCTTATTGATTATGGTTTCCTTCATAAATAAAGTTGTATACGTTAAACTGTGCTTTTATTTAATTCTGTTTTAGAACTTCAAGTAACATGATGAGCACGTTCTAAATAAATTACTGATTCCTATTATTATCAAAAACTCGTTAATAATATGAATTAGTAATTTGTTTTAGAGCGAGCTCTTCCTGATAAACTACAAATTCAAATCACCAAAGAACACACACAAACAACAACCATACACACGCATGCATACACACACATGCACACTTTCAAATTTCGCGCCATGTCTAAGTTGCCAAAGGGGCCCACAAGCGACGCTAGTTGTCTTACTTTTAGACCAACATTTTTGTATGAACATGACGTTCTTCTCCGCTAGGAGTATAGTGTTCTGTGCCCGGAACATAAAGGGCTAAGGAAGGAACACGGGTGGGTTTTAGTCAGTAAGAGACGACACTCCCTTCCGCTCCACCCAGAGCGGGAGGAGTCATTTGATGATATCACATCAGCAAAAAAAAAAAAGTACTTGGTACTTGTTAACAGGCCTACGCTGTCCATACCTACTGTAATTTGAAAACATTGTAAAAGCCAATTATTTTGAAAAAGAGTAACTCTAACTCTCTCTTCTTCTCTATAGGAAACGTCCAATTGGAACAGTGCACCTAGCTTCTGACGTTTCATAACTGCCCATGCAGGTTTATGTGAAATATAAATATGTTTATATTGATGATTGATTTTTGATGTTTAGCGAATCATAAATGCTGGACACTGGAATGCTTAATTTATCTAATTACAAAGGTAAATTGACAATGCGGCCAATACTGTAAATCAGTGTTGTAACTACTTAATATACAGGTTCAAATTAAATTTGCTAGGGAAACTCCGCAGATGGGATGTTTATCGATACCTAAGCATAAAAAAAAAGATATTTTTGTGTAGATTGGAAGTATGAGTTTAGGGAATTAGTTTTTTTTTTGTTTATCGCGTTTTTTTATAAAAACTTATAGAGGTATGAGGAACAGAATGTAAAGTTCACTCAACCTCCATAGAAAAGGGAGGATCCTCCGACCAGACGGGTGTTGTGTCTGGCGGGCAACTGCCCAATTATTCATGTCGGGCCGTTGTATCTATGCTAGTTGCGCGGTAAACTCTGCTTGCGCGATGCAGGATTGGCGTGACGTCAGTATGACGCGTTGTTCGCATGTGGCGTTGTAGATACCGCTACATCACTCCCCCCCGGAGACCGGAGGTCGATAGTGGGCTGAGTCTTGTATATTGCGATGCTTGCCAGACCATCTGAGGTTCCAGTGAGTCGGAACCGGTTGCCGCATAGTTCACGGTGAGTCGGAACTGTCTGCGAAGATGTCCCCAGTCAGTCGGGGTGGCGCTGCATTATGCTCCAGTGCGTCGGATGTGGTACAGCGCCGGGTTGAGGCTGACTGCTGGCGTCGACCAGGAGAGAGGGTTTCTATGGCTCTGCTTGAGGACCGGCCGAAAGTGCAGTATGCTGTGCCGAGGTTGCTGATGAGGCTGAGGGTGATGACCAGGTATGCGCGGTCGCTGCATGCTGGTGGTCAGGATACCCGTTGAAGCCGTGGATGCTGGTTGGCTGTGTGACTCGCCGCTCTAAAGCTTGCGGGAGTGATGATGACGTCACGCTGGAGTAGGTGCACGAGGTTGCGCTGACGTTCATGTTCGGGGTCACCAGTATAGAGGTATGAGGAACAGGATGTAAAGTTCACTCAACCTCCATAGAAAAGGGAGGATTCTCCGACCAGACGGGTGTTGTGTCTGGCGGGCAACTGCCCAATTATTCATGTCGGGCCGTTGTATCTATGCTAGTTGCGCGGTAAACTCTGCTTGCGCGATGCAGGATTGGCGTGACGTCAGTATGACGCGTTGTTCGCATGTGGCGTTGTAGATACCGCCACAAACTAATTTTCCAAATTCATTCTTCAGCTACCATAACTGGGGTCGATGTCCTCAAAAAAATCATAAAATATTTTTTTCTTTTCGTTTCATCAGGTTTCGATTTTGATGTATGCGGAGTCACGCTTGCTAATTTAAACTTACTAATAAGAGTCAGAGCATTCATCATCATCATTTCAGCCGAAAGACGTCCACTGCTGGACATAGGCCTCCCCCAAGCACCTCCACTTCGCCCGGTTCTGTGCTTCTCGCATCCAACGGGTTCCTGCGGCCTTCACAAGGTCGTCGGACCACCTTGTGGGGGGCCTTCCAACGCTACGTCTTCCGGTACGCGGTCGCCACTCCAGAACCTTTCGGCCCCATCGGCCATCTCATCTTGGTAAGAGGATTACAACCACTATTTCCAATTGCCCATTGACATTTTCTGTAAACATTTACCCGGGTAGCATACCTATTAAATTTTACGTACGCTGAAAGTGAAGTGATGCTAGCATCCCATAATATGATAAAGCGAAGACCATAAAAATTCAGTGCCACTAAGATCTGATAGCTACAACCCATATCTCCATACAAAAGCTGTAAGAGTACAATGAAGCTTTGAAAATCACACTTAAAGCTTAGAATGACCAGTAACTTTACACTTTGATCATAGAATAAACAAATGCAAAAGGCTAAGAACAGAAATTTTATTGTATTCTATTCTATTTTTAATTATGGCGAGTAAAAGCCAATGTCAACTATTCAGTGTGCATTATGTATTTAAAAAATATATATAAATATGATATCTACAGTTGAACTTTGTAGATCTTGTGGGTAGTACTGGCAGACTTTTTATTGTAAGAGCTGAGTTTTCAATCGACAGATAATTTTTATTCGTCGAATAAAATTGACGTCTGACAGATTCTTTATGGAAGAACTGTCAAAAATTCAAAATTACTCCTCGTATAAAACTATCTGGCGTTGGAAAAATCAGCCCTTAGTCGAAGAATCGACTTCGAAGGTTAGATGCAGTCCGAGCTTTTTCTTCTGAAAACTTGTCGACAAATTAGCCGTTATTATTTGAAGAGAAAACATGAAAAACAATGGCTTTCATTTCGACAGTTCAACCACATTTATTGTGTTATTATCGTTGCTGAGTAGACAAATTTTTCGAACACATGAAGCAATGGTTAAGAATATATTTCATAGTGATTCAGATTTAGAATGATTGTGTTACTCAATTAGTGTGCTGTAGTCGAAGTTACCTTTAGATATCAGCCTTATAGAAACAGTGGCCGTTTTGCGAATTAGTCATTTATAGAATTAGGCTTTTTGAGAATTAGTAATTTATAGAATGAGCCATTTTGAGAATTAGTCCATTAGAGACTCAGTTGCCATTTTGAGAAGTGGGCATTCTGCGCCTAAACCTTATTTTCATTTTTAAATTTATATACCTCGGGACCATGGGGTCTCGGTCCTTTGGAAGGCGTACGAGGGGCCAAAACCAACTCGCAGGGGCCCCTTAGGAAATTTTAATGAAATGCGGTACCAACCGACGATTATGCCTGTATGCGCTATGCAAGTGCACCCAAAGATAATCCCCGGTTGGTGTAGGACTATTGCAGGATATAGAAAAATAAAAAGTTGGACTATGTGTTTGGGTGGCTATAGTGGACAAGAACTATGGAACAACTATGACCCCAGCCTGATCAATGTTTTATATATACACGGATAAAATGGCAGGTGGTGACTTGCACACTCAATAATGTTGAACCACTTATTTTCATTATTGTTAAGAGTAGCGACATTAAATTAAAATTATTGTCCTTTTATCTAAAAGAAGCGAACCTTCTTTACCTATTTATTTTAATACAACTTATACAATATGATGGCATGGCGTTCAGTGATCAGTTTTAGGGACGGCCTTAATGTTACACTATCGATATTGGATAAATCGTAGCAACATAAATAAGGACTCGTTGTCGTCGAGTTGTTTGCGGAACGTTGCGTGTGGAATGGAAATAGGGCTGGGAAATGAGCCTAGATTTTTATACATCGACACTCGACAGGTAGTACAGACGTCAGTACATCAAGCTACTACAATCTGTCAAATTTCTTTAACCCTTAGTCTGCCGGAACGTAGATCTACGCGAGACACAATGGCTTTTTAATTGTGGCTGTAATTACGGCACACAAGCAGCTAATAGATTTTCAACTTTATCGCTAAAGCATAAGGTTCAAAGTTGATTGGGAGAATTTGACAGTTTCGGGTAGCTTGATGTGCTGGCGTCTGTACAATGCTTGAATTTAAAAAGGTTTTATGTTTGTTATCTTAATAAATTATGGAATAGTTGATGTTTTTTTTCACACCTTTAAACAGATAAGCTTGATTCTTTAATTACATTTAAGTTTCTATGCAATTATGGAATAAATAATGCTACCTGAAAAAATACTGTAGGTAATAATATAAAATTTAGTCCTATAAAAGGGTTTTTATAGGACTAAATTACTGAAACAGTCGAATTAATCTTATCTCAATATTTTTTCTACTTTTAATAAAACCTCCTTTTTCTTATAATTTCAAATTACACATTTTTGTACAAAACAAAACCTTATCGACGCCACCCTAACCCTAGCACACGATCGCTTTGATAACGACTCGCCGCGGGCCCAGATGTTCGCACTCAACGCGGATAATTTGTACCGACTGAGCAAACATCGACGTTACGCACAACACTAATTTATTTTACACGTTCCTCTAAAGGCCTACGCAGATCGGGACGGCATGGCAAGGGATTTAAATTTTTACTAATGGACATTCAAACGTATAGATATAGAAATACGACATAAATTGCTATGCTTTAAAATGAGGCCGTGGCATCGAAAGGGATTTCATTGCACGGCATTGAAAGACGCGGCACGGGCTCCCGCGGTGGGATGCCGTGGCGTCCTGTGGTAGGCAACGTCATGCCAAGGACTCCGGCGCTCGTTGTGACATACCGCGGGTAAGGCGGCGGGGGTAGAAGCGGGGAAGCTGCTGGAATGCCGCGGTATCTAAGCGGCTAGTGTGCGCTAGCTGACGGCAAAATCCCTTGCCATGCCGTCCCGCTGTGCGGCCTTTAATTGTTGCGGAACTTTACCATTCGTTTTAAGTTTTATGTTGAATGAATGATATCTTTATTTGCTAGAATATACGACAAGATTAAGGTGAATTGTCCCGTCAGCTGCACGTTACAGGAACTGATGGACGGTGGTGAGGGCGCCAAACAGGTAGCCGAATTCTGGGCCGAGTACATTTAGATTGCTATCGACACGCTAAGAAGAAGAAGGTGAATGGGTAATTGAGACCGCGAAATTCAGATTTTCTTACGTTTTGTGCAATTTGCAGGTCAGTGTCAGGTTGTATCTTGATCAAAATATGATTTGAATTACAGGTTCATATTAAGAGAATTATAATCATTAGAATCATTAATACATCTTTCTAAGTTAGATTACCACTAACACTTTTCCATAACAGATTGGTGGTTGGTAGTAGAATCATTAATATAACTTAGAAAGATATATTAATGATTCTAATGATTATAATTCTCTAAATACGAGTATGTATCTGTTATTGTCACGAATCATATTTTGATTAAGATACAATCTGACACTGGCCTGCAAATTGCAAAAAACATAAGAAAATTTGAATTTCGCGGTCTACCACTATCCATTCACCTTAAGTTTG
This sequence comes from Mesoligia furuncula, assembly GCA_916614155.1. Taxonomy (NCBI): domain Eukaryota; kingdom Metazoa; phylum Arthropoda; class Insecta; order Lepidoptera; family Noctuidae; genus Mesoligia; species Mesoligia furuncula. Next base: position 2,259,205 of record OU744811.1, on the reverse strand, counting down.
TTTGGTTTCCATCGCTGGTAGATCCTGGATGAGGCTGGCTCAGGGGCTTGGGGAACTTGTAAAGAGAGGCCTATGGTCAGCAGTGAGGAAAGTCAGGCTGTGGATGATGATAATGATGATGATGTTTTGGGACAATCTTCAGAGGGGTAACTAATTGCGTAACACACTATCAATAGCAATGGCTTTTCATTTTGCCAGTTCAAAAACATTCATTGCGTTATTTACATTGTTCGGCAGACACATTTTTCGAACTTATGAAGCAATGGATTAGCAATATCCTAGAAAATGATTCAGATTGAGTGCTGGTTGTCGAGCTTAATTTACTGAGGAGGTAACCAATCGTGCAGTACCAAACAAACAAAAGCATAGATATAAGTACAGAGTAAAGTCAGGGAAATACAATTGTTTGTCAAATTGACTACTAACTTAAATTGTCCGTGTATTCGAATTATACGAACAATTTAAGTTGGTAGTCAATTTGATAAACAATTATTTTCCCTGATTGTCTTTTGTTTTACGAATATTTTTTCTAGAATCCTAGAGCTCATACGTTTTCGGTGCCTGTGTCTGCAATATATCCACTATTTTCGTATAATGCTGAAAACATAAAGTGAAATTACGTTGCATCATGATGCTCATCCCCATTGTCACGCCAGTGGCTACAAAATAATTGTTAAGTCACGCTATTGGCTACATTTTTCTTCGTCGGAATAAAGTTCAAGTTTGGTTACATTGCTCAGTAGGTATATCTAGTCACAATTAACGGTTACGTGGCATCTCTTCAGGCCGCCGCGCCGTTGACACAAAGCTTGATTGCGTTGCGAAACGATACATCTCGTCTAGATGTCACGCTACGCTAGTAGGTACTAGTCACAATGTTTGTTCACTTAGAATTTCATCACACAAAGGCTGATTGCGTTTCGACGCAGTCCGTCAGGGGTGTCACGCTACTGGTTTCAGTATATATCTAGTCCCAACACTCGGTTACGTAGCATCTGATCACGCTGATGACACAAAGCATGATTGCGTTGCGACACGACGCGCGACGCTGCTCGTCACCTCCGTCACACTATTGGCTAGGGAGCGGGCACTTTCAATAAATAAGCTTTAGTTTGGAAACGCTAATCTGTGAAAGGTTTGATGTGGTATCATGCTTTCAGTTTTTTGCTTAGTTTCAAGTGCCTATGATTCATGAGTAGGACGGTTAGGTGCCTTGAAGAAACTGAATCAAGGGGATTTCAGGACCTAAGCGCAAAAACGCAAGTTTTAGAAGCTATAAAAGTATTATGATCGACTACAGTTAACAAAATCAGAAAAATATATGAGATTCTTCAGGATATATTAGCATATATCCTGAAGAATATCATATATTTTTCTGATTGATAACAAAGCGCTGCTACCTCACCACGCTATCTAACAACACACTATCTACTTAGCGGTACCTAGCGGTAGATAGTGTGCTGAAAACATAATACAACTAATTTGATACGATAGAAAAATCGTGAACATACCTCTAAAAACATTCTTTTTACAATAAAAAACCGGCCAAGTGCGTGTCGGGCCACGCACAGTGTAGGATTCCGTAGTAGTCCGTTATGTTATATTTTGTGTTTCAATGCATGTCTTTACCAGTTATAAACAAGCAACTACTTCATCTTAGTCACTTTAAAGGATTAATGCTAAGGATTTTGTATTTGGTACAAAATTATCCAACACCCAAGTTCAACGACTATTACTGCTAAACTAATAAAGTTATCTTAACCACTATAGTTTTCCTTTAAAGTTCATAAAATGCACTATCGTCGTGAATTTTTCCAGATTTTTCAAGCTAGCAGTTTAGCTTTTAGAAGGGGGGCGACGCCCTACTGGAACAAAAATGTGCACTTTAAAGTTTAATATTTCGTAAATGGAGCATTATATCGAAAAATTTTTTTAGCAACCCCGAAGTCATTTTAGAAGACCTATTCAACGATACCCCACACGATGGGGTAGACGACGAAAAAAATATTCATCCCCACTTCACATGTAGGGGAACTACATGTGAAGTGGGGATGAAGTACCCTAAAAAAAAATATTTTCCAAAATTTTATTTTACCACTTTGTCGTTGTAATTAATGTACACACTCCTACAAAATTACAGCTTTCTAGTACTAACGGTCTCTTAGCAAAACCTCGGACAGACAGACAGACAGACAGACTGACATGACGAAACTATAAGGGTTCCTTGTAGGAACTACGGAACCCTAAAAACCATACTAATATGACATACTCTTACAATAATTCTGATTTTTTGTCAAATTATTGTACAAGCAACATACTAAAGCACTAGTGTTGTAATTTTTTAGTCCAAACAATAGATTTTTGTAAATAGCTAATTGTTTCATATTTTACAATAAAATACTAGCGTTGCGTCATCGCGCTTCTCTTGCAGTCCGCAAGTGACCGCGCTGTAGGTCATGTAGTCCCCTTTTTTTTTTTTCGGATGGGAAATCATCAAATGACTCCTCCCGCTCTGGGTGGAGCGGAAGGGAGTGTCAGAGTCTTACTAACTAAAACCCACCCGTGTTCCTTCGTTAGCCCTTTATCGGGGCAGCGGTAACCCTTTCGGACAATCCCGCTGGCCCGGCAGGCTTCGGCCCTAAGGGGCACCTCCTTGATGCTGACATCTCTTTGAGGCGCGCGTGGAACACGTACGCGGCGTCCGGCACGGGCCTGGTCCTGATCGGACGGTGAGCTACCCATTACTCTCCGCCCGCAGGCCCGCGCTTACGGTGGCCGGGAGTCGTCACGCGGCTCCCGACGCAGAAGGGCGTCCCCCGCGGCGGCTGAGACGGGAAGCTTAAAATCAAACAATAACGTTCTCACCACTGGGACTCAAAATGCTTAGCATAACGACTTCTATGTACAGGTTGTTTGGTTAAACGAGGGACACACTTTGAGGGGAGTTAGTACTCATGAAAATGAGCAACTTTTACTATGGGGCCGAATCAGAAATCGCAAAAAAAAAATCTGCTGTTCAGTACATTTTGACGAGCTATGCGAACATAAATGTAGGAAATGGCTGATTTTTTTTTCGCGATTTTAGGGTTATTCCCATATTAAAAGTTGTTCATTTTCATGAGTACTAACTCCACTCAAAGTATAATTAAGCTAAAGAGCCAATATTACTAAATTTGTCCAAGATGATTGCCGACCTGAATTTATCATAGGCATATTTTTATTTCTATCCAAAGTTACAATATCTTTTCCATCGCGTCGTAGAAATAATTCTACAATTTGCCATTTTGTCTTTCGTTTCTTCCTATACAGTCCATCCACAGTTATTTTACCTATATTTTGTATCACTGTCCAAATCACAGTGATATTTATTCTCATTCATATAAGGTTGATATTGGGTTGCTACCCTTGACAAGTCTGTCAAAATCATTGTGATCTTTATTCTCGTCACGATAAGGTTGCTGCTAGCAGAGGTAAAATAAATGTAAAAAGACTGTAAGTAAAAGCTAGTGGACCGGAAAATGTTGTGCAGGTGTCTGATAGTTTAACCAATAAGAAAAGTCCTGTTTGGAAAATTCTTGTTCTCAAAGCTTGTAGTCACTAATTCAATAAAACGTTCCCTTGGAATATTGCCAATGTCCATTTTGTTTACACTAATTGTAACTTGAGCAGAACTTGCTACTGTCATGTTCAACTTGTTGTTGAAGTCTGGGTAAACTTAATCAGAAATATTTTGTCTCAAGTGTGTAGAGTTCTCATTCTGTCTATTAATTCTACATTTTTAAAGTCAAAGTCAAAGCATTTATTTCAAATAGGCACTTAACAGGCACTTTTGAACGTCAAAAATTACTAAAATAGAATTGATTCTAGTCGCTCATTCCAAAAGGTAGTTTTCGTATGGAGAAGAATGGGCAAGAAACTCCACCGTTACTCTTTTAAAATGTTTTACAATATTTTGCATGTACATTAATTATACATATAATATATATGTGAAGACGATGCACCTAAAATAAAATTACTGTACCACAATAGGTAAAAGAATAAAAAATGAAACCATAACATATAAATTAATTATCTGATAGATACATGGTGCTCACATATTTACAAAAATGGTAAAAAAAAAAAACGATTGTCATAAAAATTATTATTATTATTATTATTAATAGTAATAAGTCAGGGTGTGAGTTAAAATAATTACAGAATGTAAATCAATGTAAAAAAAAAACATTAAAAACATTGTAAAAACATCAAAACATTGTAAAAGCCAATTTGTTTTAAATGAGTAACCGTGGAGTTTCTGGCCGACTCTTCTCCATAGGAAACGACCAATTGGAACCGTGCACCTAGCTTCTGATGTTTCATAAGTATCCATGTAGGTTTATGTGAAATAAAATAATATTGATTTTTTTTGTTATCTATTTTGTCAAAAAAATGTTCTCCCATAAATCGATATGTAGGTACTTGACAGTATTCTTCAACTGCAACAAAAATGTGATAAAAATACAAATGAAAAATTTTTGGACTTATCTTCATGATTCTAGATCAACGGGATGTACCCTATAGGTTTATTAACGAGTGTCAAAATATATCGCAAAAATTACCGTATTTTTATTGCGTTGACTTAGAAGCTTGATTTTGAGACCTCCACGGGACCGCATACGAAATTAATCCGGAAAAAAATCTGAATCCGGAAAAAAAAATCCGTCATGAACAGTACCCGTATTTGAAATTAAATAACTACACGCGTTCCTGAGTAAAATTATCTTGACCGACTGACAGACAGACGGACGGACAGCCGGACAACAAAGTGATCCTATAAGAGTTCCGTTTTTTCCTATTGAGGTACGAAACCGGAAAGGATCGCAACATATCTACCTACGATTGAATAAATTTAAGAAAAAACATGGCAGCCAATAACAACGCCCAAAAAAAAAAGAAATTCCAACAATCTTAAGCGCGTGAGCTCTGACCCCAAAGCTACCAATGTTCAGCGAGTTAATGATTAATTACCTAATTTCGTTCAAATGACGTAGATCAACCAATAAGTTACCTTGCGTGGGCCGACCACCCCCTACCCACGCACCATGCGTGTAAGACGTAGGTAGGTGCTCGCGTGCAAACAGAACCAGTATTAAGGGGGTTATAGGACCTAAACGCAAAACACAAGTTTTAGAAGCAATAAAAGTATATGATGAAAACTATATGATATTCTTCAGGATATATGCTAGGTAAATAGTGCGTTGAAAACACACCTAAAGCGCTGCACTACATTACCTAAAGCGCGGTTTCTGTCGGACTGCATAGAGAACAAAGAGAAGCGCGATGACACACGTTGAAATTTATAAAAAATATGAAGTAATTATTTATTTACAAAATATCTATTATTTGGATTAAAAATTTAAAAGACTAGTGCTTTAGTATGTTGCTTGTAGAATAATCTGACAAAAAATCAAAATGATACTATGTCTATTAGTATGGTTTTTATTGTAAAAAGAAAGTTATTAGACGTATTTTCATGATTTTTTTTATATTATCTAATTAGTTGTATTATGTTTTCAACACACTATCTAACTAGCATATATCCTGAAGAATATCATATATTTTTCTGATTTTGTTTACTCTAGTCGATTATATACTTTTAGGCATTATAAAACTTGCGTTTTTTGCGTTTAGGTCCTGTAGTCATTGCAAAAAACTAAAGATTTTGGTTTAATTTCGCGGTTTACCTTGGCGCATTCCCCTTAAACCTTAGGTACATTCGTACGATGTTGCCCTGTCGGATAACTCCTGCGTTTTATCTTGATAAATGGTTCAGTCAGTTGCTAAGGTGTTAGGACCTTTCAGCTGTCTTTTATACTTTGCTGAAGATACTTAAAGTTGTGTTGGCGGCAATCAGTGTGTACCTTTAGTCAATGAATGACTTAAACTGTTACATATTTAACAGTTTCTTCTAAGAAGGCTTCTTTTGAATTTTCGTTCCATAATATGGGTAAGTACTTATGTATTATATCATTTATTTGGTTACTTAGTCCTTATTTTCCAAGCAATTTGGTTAATTTTTGACGTGTCTCTTGAGACACGTCAAAAATGAGTAATTAATCATTTTTGTGGAAGATTTATGGCCGATTTTCCGAACTGTATACCTTACAAATTTAGCAAAAAGTTCGTGCTTTTGGAAGCTTTAAGATTCTCATCTACCTTCATCGTCCGTATTGAATGGTTGGTTGTCCCTTATGTTATATTTCTGCATTTTGTATCTGTAACTTATACGTATAGGTATGGTATACAGACGCCAGCACATCAAGCTACTACAATCTGTCAAATTTCTTTAATAGATTTTCAACTTTATTGCTAAAGTATTAGGATCAAAGTTGATTGGGAAAATTTGACAGATTCGGGTAGCTTGATGTGCTGGCGTCTGCACCTACATAATAAAGAGTATATATCATGCACTGCCGGCTTTTAAAAAAAAATTTGTAAGTTTTCTGAATACCACCTCCGCAGTATTCATGTGATCCTGGTTAGTATAGAATGCACGTCGAACTAGCGGTACACGCCAGTACACAGGGAATTGCTTGTGTTCAGTCTTTGTACCTACACGACGCTTGTTAGGACAGTACCGATCACACAACCTGCTAAGGGAATTTGATATTTTGGTGAAACTACATGTTATTTTAATGGTTGAAAATAGTATAACAGTGTTAGGAAAAACTGGTTTTCTAATCGCAATTTTCAAAATACTGATGGTCTTGATCACGGAATAGATGAAAACAAAGGACAAGAAATTGTATTTAACATTACCTATACTCCATTTCAGCCGATAGACGTCCACTGCTGGACATAGGCCTCCCCCAATTTTGGGAGGGTTTGCCATAATCGCCACGCTTGGCAGGCGGGTTGGCGATCGCAGTATGGTATGATGGCGAAATACATAGAGAACGCTGCTGCCCATTCTCCGGTACGACCTTTAGTCGCCTTTTACGACACCCACGGGAAGTAAGGGGTAGTGCTATTCTTTAAGTCCGGCACCACACAGACCAAACCACGATACTCCATTTGGTACAAGATACAGATACAGTCCGTTCAACCGATTTTGAATTCTATTGCGTTGGTGGCATGACATATGGCAGCTGCAGTAAAGAGTTGGTATTGTAACCACTTTTTTGCTTTTAATACCATCCTTATACCCACGGTATAGAAGTCAAAATCTATTGAACGGACTCTAAAAAAGGTTTATTTAAATGTCTAATCTTATTTCAAATGGAGTATACATTAATTGCAAAACCAATTATTAAATTGAAACAATCCTTCGTAAGAACGGCAACCTCGCACTATTATGACCTAATTTTTCAGTCAGTTTTTCGATTATTCAATGCTGCGTTGCCGTATTTACATTTCGTGCGCCATGTTATTAATGTGTGCGTATCAAACGGGGCATATTTTTACTGTAAAGTGTTGCTGCAATATTTTGAATTAAGTATAACCCGGCATTATAATTATCTGCAACAGTACCTATGTCCGGTATTATTTTATTTTCTTCAAAAGGAACATCCAACAGCTACAATATAAAACATAGAAATAAGAAATACACAAAACTTATGGGCAATATTGCAGCTCACAATGCCGTTCACAGATTAACTACCTATAGGATGCATAACAGTGAAAATAATTATTGTCTTTTCATTCAGGGTAACAATACAGAAATAACTCCGAGCAAGTACAGCAATCATCTGGCAACTCATAAAAATATTATATTAAACACAATGACCTGTATTATACAAGTGATAGAGGTCAGTGATTAAACAATCCATGTATATAAAAGTGGAGGGCAAGCGCGGGTCACGAGGCCGGTCACCTACGCGTTGAACAGACCTTATCAAAGCGTCAACACAAACCTCCATAGTTCAGAGTTTCCGAGACGCTGAAGACCGGAATAAGTGGAGGAGCATCGCGAGGGCTGCTTTGGCCAAAGAAAATGCAGAGCCATCAACCACGACCACTCTGTCAAGAGTGAACGACTAAGGAGGAGGATGTATAAAAGAAAGTTGTGTTAGTTATACTATTTATAACTCAAGAACGGCTGAACCGATTTGGCTGAAAATTGGTGGGGAGGTAGTTTAGAACCAGGAGACGGTTATAGGATACTTTTATGTTTTTTTTTTATTTATATGAGTAGTGTAGGAGTAAGATAGGAGTAGGGTAGGAATAGGGTAAGGGTAGGTTAAGTAGTAGCGAAGTAGCGCCGGGCAGCTAGAAATAATTTATATGGCAAAACAACGTTTGCCGGGTCAGCTAGTAGATATATAAAAGAAAGTCGTGTTAGTTACACTATTTATAACTCAAGAACGGCTAAACCGATTTGGCTGAAAAACCAGGAGACGGACATAGGACATTTTTTATCTTTTTTTTTTTACTTATAGGAGTAGGGTAGGAGCAGTGTACGAGTAGGGTAGGAGTAGAGTAGGAGTAGGCTATGAGTAGGTTAGGAGTAGGGTAGTTACTACTACTCCTACCCTAATCATACCCTATTCCTACACTATTGTGTAGGGGTAGGGTAGGATTACGGTAGGAGTAGGGTAGGAGTAGTGTAAGAGTAGGGTAGGAGTAGGGTAGGGGTAGGGTAGAGTAAGGGGTAGGATACCACTCGAACGAAGTAGCGCCGGGCAGCTAGAAATAATTTATATGGCAAAACAATATTTGCCGGGTCAGCTAGTTTGAATAAAAATAAAAATCTTACTGGCAACCTATTGCATCCGCAAATTGGCCAATAAAATATGGCCCGTTTAGAAGCACGTAGGACCACACGTGCGTGTGTGTGCTACGTGATAATTCCATTTTCAAATACTTACGACAAACATTTTTTTTTTTATGACCAGAGAATAAAATGAATGCGGACGGCATAAGCCGCTTCTCGTCGCGTGTTAATTAAGAGTTTTTATTCAACTTTTCAACAAACGTATGAAGTAGCCAGAAACCCCTACATAGGTAGATTATGAACATGAATCATTCCAATTATTTTAAAAACCTTTTTATGGCCAGGCTTGTTCTATGCCATTTTGTTAAACAAAATACAACTTTATTTTGACGTTAAATCAAATTTATTATTTTTGGTCTTACAAATGACACAGTTTACAATTCAAATACATTTAATGTATGTATTTGAATTATGTGATGAGTATATAGTTATGACAATTTTAAGTTTCTAGTTCCTATAAACCCTATAACAGTACAACAATTTTACTATGTTAAATGTAAAATATATAATACTACATTTAACATTGTAAAATCGCATTACCTTTTAGCTACTACTTAGTTCTCATGTACAAAGCTTAAAGTTGAGTTTAAATTCCCACTACTTTAAAGTCCGTCTTTTGTTTTGAAAGTCCTTACACTGTTTCGTTTTTAATTAAAACCTCTTTGGATTACTACTCGGCGCACTGCACTCAGAACAAATAATTATGCACCAGTTTGTAGGTATTTACCTAAATAGTAGCACTTGGAAACCTAACGAAAATCATCATCTGCCTAGCCTTTTCCCAACTATGTTGGGGTCGGCTCCAGTCTAACCGGATGCAGCTGAATACCAGTATTTTACATAGAGCGACTGCCTATCTAACCTCTACAACCCAGTTACTGGGTAACACGATACCCCTTGGTAAGACTGGTTGTCAGACTTTCGGGCTTCTGACTTCCCGTAACGACTGTCGAAGATCCACGAATGACGGCCGGGACCAACGGCTTAACGTGCTTTCCGAGGCACGGAGGGGTCACGGTATGTAAAGATGGTCACCCATCCACAGACCAACCGCGGCAAGCGTAGCTTAACCTCATCGATCGACCTGTGCGGCTGTTATTATGTAGCCACGGGCCCCTAAACCTAACGAAAATATTCCATATTAATGCAGGAATTTTAATAAAGTAGCATGTAGCCTGCATGCAGCTTTATCTATTGTTACTGGCTGTATTATTTGCAGCTATCTTTAATAAAAAAAACAATGGCAATCCGGGAGTGCCGACAAAAGTGAAAACAAGACACAAACAGAATACTTTGCCATCACTCGCATATCGGAGTACATCCCGAGGACAGCCGAACACATCCGAAGCGGGTATTTTTTTATCGTCTTAGGGCTGATTTTTCAATCGACCGATAATTTTTATTCGTGGAGTAAATTTCACATCTGACAGTTTTGTTTTTATGGAAGAACTGTCAAAAATTCAAAATTATTCCTCCGATAAAGTTATCTGGCGTTGGAAAAATCAGCCCTTAATAAACAAAATTTCGTCGCTTACGGTAACAGTGGCGCGTGATCAATGGTTTTTCCCATCACAAAAAAATGCCCAACGCGCCTCAAGAAGTTTTCACTTCAAAAAACATAAAACAATAATGTTATTCTGTAAAAATCTCATCGTGACAACTTAGGTGAAGTGAGATTAAAGTGAGCTATCAATAGTGTCAATCCCTAGCATCAGATGCAATGACCGCTCACTTTAAGCTCACTTCACCTAAGTTATCACGGTGATCTTTTACAGAATAGCACCGCTGGAGTGAGTTCTAGATTTGAAATGATTTGACAGAGAGAAAGATGAAGTAACGAGCTAAGAAGTGTATTTTTTATTTATATGTCGGAGACATCATTAGTACGGGAGCTGTCTTGACAACGAGGCAGAAGCAGTGTGACGACAACGACTATTCGGAACGCCAGCGCCATCTGGTGGCGCTTGACAGAGTCTAGCCTGAGTTCGTGGGGGGTCGACGCTGGAGGACAGCGCGACAAGAACGATGTGGAGCTCTCTTGGACTTTGGACATCGTACGAACAACATGTGCTCAGAAACTGTCCCGCGTTCCGTATCTGGTTGTGTCGTGTACCTACAGTGTGTAATTTGCTAGTGTGATTAAATTGTTTGTGAAATTATAATCTGATTTGAACTGCAAACTGTTTTTATATTGCGCAATAACCAACACATACCCACTGTACACGCCCACACATAGTTTTAATATGGCTGATAATAACGAGCAAGTGCATGTGGCCGACTGTCGGTCGGTGAGTAGTGTGTGTTAACGCATTCATTTCCCAACGTTCCATTTTTCACCGATAATCAAATCGGTCGGGATGCACCGATTTTATTTCGGACCGACCTTTTGTAGGACGTGTGCGTTGCACTATAATTGCCATCAGTACGTTCTATTTTCTCCAACAAAAATAGGTCACCGATTTATCGGTCGTGAGCGAGAGCCTGAATCACGTACTTATAAGTTGATATCGTCTGTAATGTCTTTTATCAAACCTTACAAAAAAGGCGTAGGCTTTTCATTTACCTCACCTGCCTACACATAAATATACATAGATATAAAATATTAACCAAAGCCCACAATCTCCTCGTGCCATCTAATAAAAGGAGCCGTACAAACAGACAAACAGTATTAACTTATATTTGGACCATTTCGCCTTCATAAGGGACGAGAGCTGACGCGTCGGCTTTATTAACTTTCGTAATTTTTAGGGATCCGTAGTTACTATGAGAAATATGCCTAAAATATTATCACACACCCCCCCACACACACACATACACACATTACACATCATCATCATCATCATCATTATTTTAGACGTATTCCACATTGGGCCGTGAATGTGCCGCTGTGTGTCAGGTGCATTCACTCAGGAGCCCAATGTGGAATACGTCTTATTTTACATTCCAGGGAATGAATGAAAACTCGTCCTTGCATCTAGTACCTATTATAACTATAAGTATCTTCCAAACAGAGGGGCAAAGGCAATTCCGATTATTTTTAAGAACGTCTCAATCATCAAAAAGAAACGATTTTCCTAGTACAAATATGAGATTTGTTGTACCTGTACTCTTGAAAATGAAAAAATGAAAAATGGTTTATTAAGTTGACAAGTAAACTTTAAAAACTAGTGATTGGAGCCTCCTTTTAAGCAGATAAGCCTGTATTAGGAGACTCCGCTCTTCCATAACTTAATAAGTATAATTTAGGTACTTGTTTTAAGCAAAACTAAAAGGAATAATAATACAAAAACAAAAAAGAAGACGAAATTAAAGCTAAACATGCAGCACGCACGCACGCAGGCATGCGAGTGTGTAGGTAATAGTGAGTGTGTGTGTGAATGCGTATATATATGAGGGTGTGTGAATGCAGATGCGAGGGTGGGGTGTGGTCAACCGTGGAGTTTCTTGCCGGTTCTTCTCCATAGGAAACGACCAATTGGAACCGTGCACCTAGCTTCTGACGTTTCATAAGTGCCCATGTTGGTTTATGTGAAATAAAACATTTTGATTTGATTTGATTTGATTTGAACGTGATCACGAATGAATCAGAGTGTATAGACTCTTGGTAATTGATACCGGTTCCAAGCCCTAGTTTCAGGTCACCAGGGTCCACATAGTGGCCTCATACAAATTAACATGCAGGTAACATGTATTTTTACTAAACCACGGATATCGAGACTAAACGATCACAACAAAACCAGTCAAAGGGTGTGTGGTGAATGTGTACGTAAATGGTATCTAATTATTTGGATACAAGTGACTATGTGAACATCCTGTTTGCTGCTGTACCTACATCTTATATACTTTCTATTTATTTATTTGTTTTTAGTGTAGGTAGTACGCACATATAAACTAAAATAAATAACCCATTTATTTGAAATACTACACACGTACGTACATGTATGTAGCAACATTTTATTTGATTTTGTTAATTTATTTTAACGGACACACACGTCTCTATGTGTTTGTTATTCCAGCGTATGGCACTCGTGGGTTGCAGCTGAAAATCAGCGTCAGGTGTTACACCTTGTGTTGTCATCTGACATTATGCTGAGCTGAGGCCCTTTTGGCATTATAATCTTTGTTTTCTGTTTTTATAGTTTTAAGGTGTATTTATTTTGCTGTAATGCCAATAAACGCATTTTTCTTTCCTCCTTTCTTTATATTGTGCAAGTTACGGCCAGCTAAGATGCTAGAAGCAAACTAGAACAAAGTGTTTTGAGTTTTGAAGAGCCAATACATAGGTTTCAACCTGCAAGCTCTTGAGAAACCGTCGGAAAACTCCAGGAGTACCGACAGAATTGAAAACAAAACACAAACAGAATACTTTGCCATCACTCACTGACATGTCGGATATACATTAAAAATTTAAAACCGAGGACAACCGAACACATCCGAAGCGGTGTCGTTTACGGTAACAGTGGCGCGAGTTCAATAGTTTTTCCCATCTCAAAAAATGTCCAAGGCGCCTAAATAAGTTTTCACTTCAAAAACGCTCAGTTTCCCTCCTTTTATTTTCTGCCCACCATAATTTCGTTGTATTACCAGGACACTTTTGCAAGGAACTTTTTAACTACGTAGAAGCAACAACTACTGAACTAATTTAGGGGGATAAGTTGTTAAAAACTTTTTCCTTCTCAGCACTCGGAGTCATAATGAGTTGGCAAGTCCTGAGCACTAGCTACCATGAAAACTGCAATAACTTGTAACTTGCTAGTAATATCGTGTTGCTGTGTTTCTGGATAATAAGGAAAATAATCTATAATTAGTAACGAAGAATTTTTGCCCCTTCTAAGAACGTTCTTTAACTAAACTTGCGGTAGGACCGTAGGAGTAAACTGGGAGAAATCGTCACGTAACGCAAAAGCGTCATGCCCCACCCGTCCATGCGACTTTTTATATAATAATAGAAAGAGACAGAGAGAGAGATAGTTTTCATTGTTTTCGAGGGTGCAGAAGCCAAAAGTGAGGTCAAAATGAAAATCCAAGATGGCGGCTGCGAAAATTTTCACATTTTTCATCATGGGTGTTGTTTTCATGGTTTTCGAGGGTGCTGAAGCCGATAGTGAGGTCAAAATGAAAATCCAAAATGGGGGCTGCGAAAATTTTCACCTTGAATTTTCATTTTGAGCTTCATTCCTTCCAGGGGTTCCCTGACTCCACACGTTTTTTTTTTTTGTTTGTCTGGATGTATGTTTCAGATTGGCACAAACACTGCTGTACGGATTTGAATGAAGATAGTTTATAATCTGGATTAACACATTGGGTACCTACTTTTAATCCCGGTAGGATGTTTCCGTGGGATATTTCTCAAAAACCACGCGGATGATGCCGCGGCCAAAAGCTAGTTATTCAATTAAGGGGACTACAGGACTTAAACGCAAAAAGCGCCATTTTTATAATGCCTAAAAGTATATGATCGACTACAGTAAACAAAATCAGAAAAATATATAGGTATTCGTCAGGATATAAATGCTAGTTAGATAGTGTTTTGAAAACATAATACAACTTATTTGATACAATAGAAAAAAAATCATGAAGATATCTCTAAAAAACGTTCTTTTCACAATAAAAACTTATTTGTAAATTGAAAATTGCTTCATATTTTGCAATATTACCAGGATTGTGTTATCGCGCTTCTCTTTCTTTTCTATGCAAGTATGCAGTACAGAAAGTTACCGCGCTTTAGGTCATGTAGTATAATAAGTATAATAATTTTAGTTACAGATTATTTAAAGTACCTACCTAAACATTGTAATTGAAACAGGGCAAAAAAAAACTCCCGTATTTTTATAACGATTGCATTCTAATTTTAACATAAATCTGTAAAAACTAAAGTCATATGCATAAATCTACTGCATCTCCGGCTGTTCTACGCAAATTTTGATGATTCTTCTAGTCGGTGTCTTCAATTCTTCAATGCACCTTAGCTTGGCACCGCTTGGCTGCAATTGTTTATCTATGTATTGTTTTGAAATATGAATTGGCCTTCAGAATTAAAATGCAGTGATCAAGTGTGTCTTCTTCTTAAGCCTCCTCTACACGTAGACAGATTCATCAGCAGATGGCCATCTGCGAATGCCTCCGCCGACGTTTAGACGGGGTAATTTGCTAGTCTGTGGTAGGTACTTGACGTCGGCAGAGGTTAAATACCTACGACAGACTAGCAAATTACCCCGTCTACACGTCGGCGGAGGCATTCGCTGATGGCCATCTGCTGATGAATCTGACGACGTGTAGAGGAGGCTTTAGAGTGTCGATGGCAATCTATGTACAGTCAGCCCAGAATTTCGCTACGAGCTTGGCACCTTCAGTAGCATCCATCAACTTCTGCAGTGTGGAGACAACAGGACTCGCTGGACATGACATAGTGCTACCTTATTTGTGGGACAGCACCACATATATCTGTGATGTCATCAAGTCGTCAAGTGTAGTGATCACATATACACTTTCCCCATACGAGCCTTTATCTTGCAGTGCAACAATTACAAGGTATTCAACTCAATCCCTTTCCCTTATCCATACTATCCATCTATACTAATATTATAAATGCGAAAGTGTGTCTGTCTGTTACCTTCATGCTTAATCCGCTGAACCGATTTAGATGAAATTTGGAATGGAAATAGTTTGAGTCCCGGGAAAGGACGTAGGATAGTTTTTATGCCGATATTTCTACGAGAAAAGCCGCGGGGCGCTGCTAGTAGAAAATAAACAAGCAAAAAAAACACTTCAACAGTATACGTCAAAAAGGACAAATAACAAATATTACTTAAAAAGTAATTTATTCCACCCTTATACCTTTCTTTGCCACTCAATAATCAAGAAATCACGTACAGACGCCAAGCACATCAAGCTACTATAATCTGTCAAATTTCTTTAATAGAATTTCAACTTTATTGCTAAAGCATAAGGTTCAAAGTTGATTGCGAAAATTTGACAGTTTCGTGTAGCTTAATGTGCTGGCGTCTATACATTATCTCAATAAAGACTCCATATTTTTAATGTCAAAGCAATTTGTACGCGGCCATATTTCACGACTGGGCTTTATAGACCGGGCGATGACATTCATAAACAAAAATGATTCTGACACTCTATGGAACAGGTGCTTATTGGTACCTTTTTCTATGGTAATTTTCACTTTATTGGATGAAAGAAAATGTTAACGGTATACGCCTTATAGACAGGAAATAATAAACTAACGATTTTGACAACTTGTTTTTAACAGCTTGTAACTTGACAAACAGAGGCAAAGGAGAAAGGAGAATAATGTGTTTGCGTAAAAATTCTGGGTTTTTAAAAAGAAAATTAATTGAAAACTTGTCCCCATGATTGGCTATGTATTTTTTATTTTTAAAAATAATTATTGTCTTGCTTCCTTTATATAAGTAAAGTTAGTTGGCACTTTGGCAGCATATGGTTTAAAGAAAAAGATACATGTAACTTAAACACCGTAGGTATTTATTTAGATTAATTTCTTTATTTAAATTAAAAAGAAGATTATAATCTAGAAAACTACCTGGTTGTGGCATATTGTCTTCATGCATAGCTTAGGCGAGATAATACAACATACAACATGCTGAATTATATGCGCACGACTTCTCAACTTTTTTTGTTTATTTTTTTAATGCTTTAAGTGCCCTTCCTGGGTAGGATTCTTGAGGAATACTGCGATTATAAAGTCATATTATAAAGCATTCGTTGCTGTTTTGTTGAAATAAGTGTTATTAACACTCTCAGTGCTTGACTTTCATTACGTTGTTGGATGATGGAATATGTTCAACATAACCGCATGGTGCACTACCTATCCCTTTTGGACCAAAGAAAACTCTTTATTCGAAGCTTGCGATGTAACCGCTTTGTGCACGCTGTGGCGCGTATGATAATTGTTTTATGAGAAACTTATTGCACATTTGATATCTACCCTACTAAGTTTTTTTATACGACGCTGGATTCTTTTTGTAGGCTTTCTCCTTTGATAAAGATAATTTTTGTCGTTTCTAACGAAGTGATAAACAAAAGCAAAATTGTAAATAGACATTTTTGTGCCTGTAATTTTCTTTGAATTTAATTTCCTTCAAACTGAAATACTGCTTGTTTCCTGATAACCTAAGAGTACGTACCTATATTATATAAGTCCGTTAATTAGCTTACCTACATCAGCATGATATGGGTTAACCAACTATTGAAAATGAACATCCTTGTGGACCGGTTGACCTGTCGAACGACACGACGGTTGAGTGAAATATTTCCGAAATAACCGCACTTGGCACACTGATTGATCGATTGGTGTAGGTATATTTTGTAGGCACGTGGTTGCCCAAGAGTTGACCTTTTACATTAAACTGGAGAGGCTTTATCCGAGAAAATGTCCAGGTAAGATAACAATATTGATCAAGTGTAAACCTATCTGTTTACTGTTTATTCAGAATTAAAATAATATGTACGTAAATAACAACAGTTACCTAATTAATCAAAATAACAAAATTATGTTCAAACTTGACTAAAACTTTTCACAAACTAAAATCGACGAAAAATTCATAGGCATCGCTGTCGACTGACACAAGAGACTGGCGGCATTACCTCGTTGTATGGGTTATCTTGAATTTATTATCACTCACCTACCCTGTCCAAATTCAACCCTTGAATCTTCTTTTTCTTCTTCTTATGGTACGTCTTAAACTAGAAAAACGTTGGTGGTCAGTCCTGTATATTTTGCTGTTTCTCACGATGTAAAATAGCTCATCACAGTTTCTCAAAAATATATTACAATAATAATATGTATTACTATAAGAGAAACAACGTTGCAGCGTGCTGCTCAGATGAAGTACCTGAGACATGTGGTCACGCAGGATCTGATGATGCAGACTTGAACATGGAACACAGGGCGTTGGCGCAGGTTTGCACGGTGTAGTAGGGATGTGAAAGTATATATTTTTAAGGCCTACTGCCAAATCTTCTACACGTGCAGCTTGTGGGTATATGCATCATCCTATGCGTTCGTGATCGAATCAGAAATGAGGAGATCCGCAGAAGAACCAAGGTAACCGACATAGCCCGAAAAATCGCCAAACTTAAGAGGCAGTGGGCAGGGCACATTGCTCGCAGAGCAGATGGGCCATGGGGCCGAAAGGTTCTGGAGCGAGGACCGCATACCGGAAGACGTAGCATTGGAAGACCTCCCACAAGGTGGTCCAACGACCTTGTGAAAGCCGTAGGAACCCGTTGGATGTGAGAACCCGTTGGATGTCGAAGTGGAGGTGCTTGGGCGTCCCCCAAGCACCTCCACTTTGACCGGTTCTGACTGCCTATGTCCAGCAGTAGACGTCATTCGGCTGAAATGATGATGATGATGCGTTCAGTATAATAATGAATTTATGATGTTGATGGGGTTCCGCGCTTCGCAAATGTTCGCAGAAGCCCGTGTTGACGATTTTCGTGTCTTAATGAGTGAGAGGGTGTCGTCAATAATGGGTAGGTTATGCGGAAGCTCAAACAGCTTCCTAAAACATTGTTTGACAAGGTGGACAGCCCCTTTATTAGGCACTGGGTGCAGAGGCACGTGCCAACACATGTTGCCACGTAGTTATTATTTGTTGTTAGGTTAGTTTGTAAGTTTTACTAACAACACTACGTTAAGTCGGTGCTCATACTATATGCAGTACGTTTATGTGTGATCCGTAATAAACCAAACATATTTATTTATTCGGGCAATTTTTTTTAACCAGTTCGCAAACTGTAATCATGAATTCAGCACAGCGTAGAAATTTAGCGTAGAAATGTAGCGTAGAAATTTAGGGTAGAAATTTAGCGTAGAAATTTAGCATAGAAATTTAGCGTAGAAATTTAGCAAAGAAATTTTTCGTCAGTTATCAAAAAAAAATGCTGTTTCATTGAAAAGTGCAATGCCTACGTTCAAAATGTATAGCAGGACAAATTTTACTTAACCGATAAACAGTTCAAAATCCTGTATTGAATTCATGGTAAAAGCTAAAAAAAGCGAACTGGTTAAAAAAAATCGTGTATTATACAAACACCGTATTCTTCACGTTATCCATAGACTTTGGCAAACGCTTCTATAGCTTTTACAAATCAAATCTAACAAAGGACTTGAAAAGGCTTTGTTATAAAGATCTTTGTAATTTCATTTAATAAAATTTAATTTTGCTATGCAGTAAGAATTGACAAGTTTCAGCCCGTCAAATCTTATGAATGAAAATACTACGTTACCAGTTCGGATAAAGAGGCATCCATATCGGGTGATTTACGTCAAAGTTTGTATGAAAATTAACAAAATATAAAAAATAAGAATTCATTAATGTGTCCATAATGAAAAATGCTTATTTCCATGGTCTGAACATCTGGTCGAAGGTTATCTATATCGTCCGGAACACGGTGTATATACGCACAATATTAATTTAAATAATAAATAGTAAGTAACAATGACGTAGCTGGTTATTGCCAGTAACCAAATCCAACCCTCAATATCGTCGCGGCTTAAAATTCCAGCGATGCATAAATTAAATAGCCGTTACATATTGCTCACGCACGTGTAATTAACCTATTTACTTGTTCTCATTTAATTTTCCGGGAAAACGAGCATTTGTGAACATAAGCATTTATTATTTATTCAGTTACAAATGAAAGCACATACAATTCTCGCTATTTTGTCGCTTTTCATTAACTTCAATATAAACTACTACTCATAATTTTAAGGGAATATATAGTGCTCGAACACTGAATGCAGTAACCGACCAGACCATGACCCACTTGCTGGAGAGTCCAAAGTGTCCCTACACTAAACATACAGCACTTTTGTGGATATAAAACGCTAGTGATGCTGTGATTAACGTGGCCACCATTACGCACAAGTAGGTAACTTGACGACGTACCATCCATACGAAAGTAGAAAGAAAAAAAATAAAAGTACATACTAAGTTATCTTCATTTGGGTCATATGAATATGAATATAATGCTCACGGTGAATGTAGAAGCTCTAAAACAAAACAAAACAGACGAATTGCCTTTTTAACTACTTATTTGTTAAGCACATTAGGGATTCGAGACACTGAACTGCACCGGACAGGTATGGGCGAGTACATCTCACATCTTCAATTTGCCGATGACGTCGTCATAATGGCAAGTATGATGGAACAGCTGGATCAAATGCTGCACAGCCTAAATGGAGCTTATGCCGAAAGGCCAACCCGGGTTGGCCGTGATACAGTGAAGGACTATGCCTACCTAGGGCAAGTCATCCAGCTCGGTAGACACAACATTGAGAAAGAAGTCGACAAAAGGATCCAGTTTGGTTGGGCAGCATTTGGAAAATTTCGTCAAGTCTTCTCGTCGCCTGTACCGCAGTGTTTGAAGACTAAGGTCTTCAACCAGTACATCCTGCCCGTCATGACATACGATGCCGAAACGTGAACACGGGCTGGTCCACAAATTCAAGGTCAATTAGTGGGCTATGCTAATTATGGGCTATTTATGAGCTATGCTTGGAGTCTCTCTGAAGGACATAAGCAGGAATGAAATTATCGGGAAAAGAGCCGGAGTTACCGTTACGTTATAGCTTGCGGAGTAAGCAAACTGAAGTAGCAGAAGGTTGGTCATGTTTGCCGAAGGACCAATGGCCGGTGGAGCAGACGAATCCTGAAATAGAGACCACGTATCGGCAAGCGTAGTTTGGGACACCCCCGGCTAGATGGATGGACAACCTGAAGAAGGTGGCTGGGGTAGACTGGATTCGGAAGGCGGAGGACAAGGAGTTGTGGCGCAGCCTGGGAGAGGCCTATGTCCAGCAGTGAACTGCAATAGGCTGAGTTGATTTGGATTGAATCCCTTTTTGAACGACAATTTAAGGATTCCTTGTTTGTTTGGTACCCGAGCTGGTTGATTCAAAGAGTAACATGAATACACTGCGTTTCAGCACTGAATAAACCTACGTAATTCTTAACAAGGTGAAACTGACCATTGATGCGGCTCCCGTTCACCTAATCCATCATCGCCTGAACTTCGCTCGTATGTCGTGGGCCGAACTCGGCCAATCGAACCAAACATGACATGGCTAAAAGAAATTAAATACGTAGACACACCTAATTATATTATCGAACGATTTCAGCTATAGTATACGGTTTGCGACAGAGTTTATTTACAGCTCCAAGCACAGCGAATTATTTAGTTCACGCCAGACACACCTTTTTCTCACCATCCAAAAAAAAACTAACCAATACGATATTCCTCATATCTGATTTATTCAAGTGCAGGTACGAAAGCCATTCGATTTTATGTTACCTAAATGATTAATGTACACACGGAAGCTTTGCACCAAGACGGTTGGGCAATAAAATTAATGTAATATGTGGGCAACCCTTGTATCCGGGCAACGGTTTGTAGGTCAGCAAGGTAGGTACTTATACTTAGGGGCAGCTCCCCAAATGGGGAGGCAGCGGCTAAATGTACCTTCAGGTTCGAGTTTTTTGGGTACCTTCGAAACGGTTCTTGAATAATTGTTGTGGTTTTGAGAACTGACGCCTTTTTCAGGTAGAGGGACCCGAAGTGCCTCTGTAATATAAGCAAGGACCTTTTTTACGTAAATAATTAACGTAATATTGATTCTTATAGACATAAAATTGGTGTTGTTACACGATGTGTATTTGCTAACAAGTCGGTTTAGTCAAACCTTACCAACTTACTTGGGATTATCCCAATTTATTTCGCGTCAGTTCAGTAAACAATATCTACGCTGCAGAGTAAAAATATGAAACGCTACAATAATTCCAAACACAAACTTAATAGGCCGTCGGATAAAGACATTAAATTCGCAAAGCGTGATGCAGTTCTGCATTTTTGGTATGTTGTATGGGTCTGTTAAGGTAGTGTGAATTCAAATTTGCAACTTCGAAAAACCTGTGGAAACAGAAAATCAAGAAAAACTCCGAAATTTTGGGCCTTTTTTTACTATTTGCTCTCCGGGGATAAAACTATGCATTTTTGCGAACCATGTTTACTATACTTATAAACTGTAATAAATTACCTACAATTTGAGCCAAATTGCAGCTTTATTGATTTCAGAAAAGCCAAGCTATAGCACTTCAAAGACGACCAATTTTTCTCGGAAATTGAAATTTTCGCAAAATATTGGCAAAACCACTTGCCCTGTTAAGAAAGGTTACTGAAACTATTTTGTAGTACATTAATTTAGCTTTTATTAGAGCCCAAGACGAAAGTTAATTTATTCAAATTCATCAGTATCATCATCTTCATATTTTTTGGTCGCATTGCACGTTGCCACGTGAGAATGTTCAAATTAGTCCATTGTTTTGTTTACTATCTAGCTTTATTTTGTTTCACTGCTGCATGTCGATAAATACATGCTTTTTGTTTTTCGCTATTTTTGAGATAAATTGTACAATACATTACACATGTTCCTGTCACTGTCATACTGCTAGCATTTTTAGCTATTTAAGTTGCCACGTATTATGTATAATTTACGCTGCTTACGGTGCCAGACGTTGTTTACATATTTTTTCAATTCCGTTTATAATTCACTTACACTACACTTTATTTATTTACCATAACAATCTTGTTTACATGCATCGTTTATCAATCTGTGAGTTCTTTTATTTAGTATATAGTTAACTACCGGAGGCACTGCCGAAGGTTTTTTAAAAGAAACAAATGAGTCCAGTCGTGAAGACGGTTTAATGTAGACTGCCAAAGCTTAATCTAAATCGAATACAGTATACACAGTTCTGCTTTGTTCTTAATATTAGGTCCTTATCTCTATTGTCGCCGGGGCTAGACATAACATCCTGCGACTCTACCGTGAATGGTGTTCAGTGTGGGTCACACAAAGCGAGACGGTGTTACAAGTACAATGTGTCGATACAGCATGCATAACTCTTCCCCCCATAAGTTCGAAATTATCGGAGGGACGATTATTGTTACTCCGATTATTTCGTCACAAACAATATTTTATGGCTCTTCCGAGCTTCTTACGAGCTATGAACTTACGAGCTATGTATACACTAATACTTAACTATAACTATATATAACACTAGAGTGCCGACGCTAACACTTTTCACATTTATAAACTTTTCACTCACTTTTACTAATCTTTAATAAGCTGCTTAGGTGTTGCAGATTTATTTAATCACTAGTGTCCAAGTTGTAATAGTCTTTCGTTGTAGGCGTGGCTCGATGGCTGTTACAAAGGGAGATTGACAATTGGTCATTTCGTAGTGCTAGTATTAGGTACTTGTGGCAATATGATTAGATTTTGACATCCAAGGTGAGAATAAGTACCTTTTATTTTTCTTTCATTATCTCGCTTTTGCAGATTTCTGATAGTATGCTCTTGAGAGTGTGAATTTCAACTGGTACAGGATTGCTGGAGCTCGTGTTATGAGAGAATCTCATTAATGCGGTTATTCAGGTATCTTCCATTGGCAGCTGGGACTCGTCCTTGCAGCACAGGAACTTCGCCTCGTGGAGTTCTTTGCAAGCCTGGGAGAGCGAGACTACTTCGGACCCTTTTACTTAGAGGTAGGGGTATTTGGGAATATTGATTGTGGTATGGTTAAAATGATCTGTAATAGGTATTAGGATTGCTCTGTAGTGGGTAAAAATATATATTTCATCTTTAATTATAGGTATTTCTAAAATGAACGTTATTTGACTTCCTTTCGATTATGCTTTTATTTCAATTCACTGTTCCAGCTTAACTATTTTATACATAACTTTATAGGTATACACGTTTATTGTATCGTCGTCATTGTCTAGGTTACCGGTAAATAATCTTAAAAATAGATCCTAGAGGATTTAGAATTCCACATTTGATTCTCATCGATGGGGCTAACTGCTTAAATTTTGATTTAATGCTACTGTTCATAAAGTATCTTTTAATATTAAATTCTAAGTCCTCATGAGTCAAACTTAAATCTAAAACCTTAATAATAGTCCACTTATTATAACTTAGGCTAACTTGACCTTGCTTCAGCATCAATACACCAGGATTCTTATCGATCCCTTGAAATTGAAGGGTGTGTATCCTGATGGTCAGGGCCAGGAGCACGAGGAGGAACCTGCGGAGGTCGTTTAATGTCCTTAAGTGTCACTTTTGTGTCACGATTATTTATTCTGACAGGACAAATTTTCCTAACGATTTCACCCGATACTTGTGCTTTTTGGAAACGAGGTTTGTCTTTACTTCGTCTAATGTTCACTCCTTTTATGAATACAGTGTCTCCTTCTTGTATATCGAATGATGTTTCACCACCGCGGTTTTCTTTAACCTTTTGCTTGTTTGCTATTATTTTATCTGTTAAGTATTGATAGAGATATTTAGTTCGCTTCATATGATCGTTTACTAATTGCTGCGTATATTGTTTATTAAAGTTAACTGCAAAGGTGCTATTCGAATCAGTGTGTCCAAAGACAACTTCGAAGGGTGTAAGACCTATCGTGGAATGTATAGTTTGGTTGTAGGACATAACTGCGTAAGTCATTACGTCGGCAGCATCAGTAATTCGACGCTCATATTTTGCGATACGATATATTTCTAAGATGGTTGAGTGGAAACGCTCTATTAAACCCATAGAATTGGGGTTATGTGCCGTACCTATGTGAAGATCGATTTTATAAAATTGTAGTGTTTCTTTAAGCAAGGTGTTGTTAAATTCAGTTCCGGGATCGGCATTTATTCGGTTTGGTACGCCGTAGAACGAGAAAAATTTAATTAATGCACGGACTACTTCAGGGGTAGATCGGTTTAAAAGCATGAAAGCCTGTCCTAATTTACTAAAAGCGTCTATTATCGTCAAAAAGTATTTGCCTTCTATTGAGAAAATGTCTATGAATATTTCAGCAAAGGGTTTTGTTTGTGTTTGTGTTAATTGTAACACTGGTTTCAATGGTTTACGGTCATATTTTAGTTTTTTACAGGTTTCACATGAGTTAATTACTGTAGCAATAGTTACGTCCATATTTCTCCAGAAATAGTTTCGCTTTATTTTCATGAGAGTTTCTTTAATGCCGCGATGGCTAGTTTTACCGTGATGGTAGGTAAGTACGACGGAACGCTGTTCGTCTTCGTCCTCCACGTAAATAATTCTTTTCGTACATTCGTAAATTTTAACAGTATTCTTTTTAAATAGTTTAATAACAGCGTCTGTAAACTGATTACGGTGTATTTGATCCTCAAAATAAAAGAAATATTTTATTTTAGGTTTTATGTATTCTAGAAGAAATTGTTTTACTAGGTCGGGATTATCTACAGGTAAGTGTATCTCATAAATTTTTTGTTTATCACGTGATATATCTTTTACTGATAATTGATTTCTGTTCCAGGTAAAAACAAGAACTTGATGGGGCTTCGTGTCTACAGCTTCATCTAGGATAGGGATGCCGTCTGTATCGATATCTTGTGCTGAGTGCATTGTTTCAGGTAATGAACCTGCTGTGAGGGTGCTAGATGAAGATGATCGGACAGGATAAGATGAGTTAATGTCTGAAGGTGATGGGGCGGTCAACGTTTCTGAAGAGTCTGATATTGCTATTGGACTGTCAGGTCTTTCAGTATCACCTACATTACCTTGTAAGGATGTGTTATTATCTTCATTGGTAAGTATATTTAATTTTATACGAGACAGGTCATTACCGGATTTTTTTAAGTTAATGATTGCATCACTATTATCAAGATCAGTTGGTACATTCACTAGCGTTTCGGTTCGGGGGTCTAAAGTGATTTCACTTGTGAGGCTGTACACTATAGGTATTTCTGTCTCTCGTGTTCGTAAAATTTGAGTCTTCATATCTATTGTTGCATCTAACATTTTTAAGAGATCAGAACCAATTAATCCGTCATATCGTCTATCGACATCGTAAACATAAAACTTGTGTTTAAGGGAACTTTTGAATGTTTCCAGTAAGGGTATGTATATAACTTGATCATGTGAGCTACGTGCATGTGTGCTAATAACTTCAAACGGTTCGATAAATTTATGGGCAGAAAAGTATTGATCAACTTTGCCTGGACTAATAAAACTTCCTGTACTTCCGGTGTCAATCATTAGGCGGGCATCAATTTCCGGAATGTAAATGTGTGGTAATGGGTTTGTACTATTGCAATTTAAATGTATTGCTTCGGGTGATCGTTTTCCGAGGCTACTAGGAAAAATTAAAAATCCTTCTTGATTTGTAGGCAAGTTGGAAACAGGCTCCACCTTTTCTGAGTAGGAATTATTGTCATAGGCGGTGTGGCTGTGAATTTCTGTAAATCGTAAATGATTTTGACAGTCTGCGTTATCAGGCTGAAAATCCTGGTCTTGGAATATGTGTGTTTCATTATTATTCGTGTAAAACAAATTGGCATTATCAGAGTTGTTTGTACTAATGTTGTTTCTAAGGGGACGGGCAGTTTGCATAGAAACATCAGTGTCTTGTGACTGGGGTAAATTACGCTGTGGTTGATGTTGTGGCGGTATACCAAATTTGAATTGCTGGTTTGGTGGATTAAAATTGGGTCTACCCTGTGCGTTATTAAATTGAGGTCTAAATCCTTGTTGAGGTACAATACCAAATTTAAAATCGTTCTGGTTCTGCGGATTGCCTGAAATGTACACTGATTTATAACCTTGAGTCTGTTGCATATCCGGTTGGAAGTGAGTTTGGTTTGGTACACCAAATCTATAGTCACTGTTATTGAAACCAGACCTAAAATTATTTTGGGGTGAAACTCCAAATTTGTAGTTTTGGTTAGCCGGATAACCAAAATTATTTAAAACTGGAGCATTAGGTTTTATTGGAGGCTGGAATTTAAAACCTGGGAAGTTATTATTAGTAGTTGAAGGATGCGGGGCTGAATTTGTATTATTTTTATTTTTGGCGTTATATTGGAATTGAAAATTGACCTCTTCCATGACGACACTGAGCGCACTTTCCAAGCTTGTACAGTTTCTGAGTCTTACAATTCTAATTAAATCCTCTGACAGATTATATAAAAACACGTTAAAAGACAAGTTATTGTAAATGACCATTTTTGCAGCTTTTATTTCCTCACTAGCAAGCAGATTGACCTTGGAGAACAGAGTGCTGCGTATTTTTTGGATTCGGTTACAGAATTCCAAATAGGTTTCATTAGGTTTAATTTTTAAATTTTCTAGCTCAACAGCCACACAGTCCTCTGATCTGGGGTCACCGAAATGTTGAATAAAAATAGATTTTAGTTGGTCCCATCTAATTATATCCTCCCTTTCACCTAGCAGAGCCGCTGCTCTACCACACAATCTACTAGTGATAGCGTGAAAATTATAAGTTGACTGAATAGCATTATTGGGACCATTAAAATTTCTTAAAACGTATTCAGTTTTCCTTATAAACAAGTTTAAAATATTTTTGTCACCATCAAACTTGGGAATTAAACTTAAAATATCTTTAGGGATCATTTGGAAAGCTTCTCCAATTTGATTCTGCATTTTTATTAACCAATTTGTGAACAATTTAATCAAATTAATATACTTTAACAGTTATAATATAAAATACTTATAGCTTAAAACTAGGCCTGCCAATCTTCGTGCAGAAGTCAAATAACTTTCAACGATGTGAGTTTAAAAGTTACGCAATTAAGTCCTAATACTACAACTTAAAAATAGACTGCCAATTTTTGTGCAGAAGTCAAATAACTTTCAACGATGTTAGTTCAAAAGTTACGCGATTAAGTCCTACAGGAGCAACACAGGAAATAACAAGGACGGGACAGGACAGTAAAAAGGTCTACTTACAGTCTGCTCGATCCCATGCCTACCCGTAGAGCTGCTCGTGCCGTGGACAGGAACCTTCGGCGCCAGATGAGTTATAACTTATTTCTTTGGTTCGAGGATACCCGCGAGCCGCGCGCGACACCTATTTTTGTGTGTTCGAACACAGCGTTTAGACAGCGGATATCCTACCGGCTGCGCCAGTTAACTACCGGAGGCACTGCCGAAGGTTTTTTAAAAGAAACAAATGAGTCCAGTCGTGAAGACGGTTTAATGTAGACTGCCAAAGCTTAATCTAAATCGAATACAGTATACACAGTTCTGCTTTGTTCTTAATATTAGGTCCTTATCTCTATTGTCGCCGGGGCTAGACATAACATCCTGCGACTCTACCGTGAATGGTGTTCAGTGTGGGTCACACAAAGCGAGACGGTGTTACAAGTACAATGTGTCGATACAGCATGCATAACTATATTCTGTGATATTTTTATTTATCGTTAGTCAATTATCTACTCAATGATGTCTACTACATACCTTAAGGTTGGTTTTTGGAACGCGGGTTCTTTGGGCACGAAACACGACGAGTTTATAGCAGCATTACTGGGTTTAGACGTCGATATTATGGCCATTAATGAGACGTGGCTGCGAACAGGCGAAGAAGCGCGCGCGCCCTCCGTACCTGGATACAGGCTACGGCATATACCGCGCCCATTGTCTGTTAAGAGGGGACGTGGTGGCGGTGTTGGTTTTTATATCAAGCACGGTATTAATATTCGAAACCACTCGTACTCTGCTAGCCCATTGCACAGCACGGTCGAGCAGATGTGGGTAACAATTAGTGTTCGTGGAATTAAGTTAGCAATAGGTACCGCCTACCGCCCGCCCTGGCAAGATGTTGATCTTTTCCTAGACGCTGTATCTGGTTCATTAAACTCTCTAACGCAATGTGAGTACACGATACTAATGGGTGATTTTAACATAAACATGCTTAGTGGCACGGACTCAAAGACGGACAAGTTGGTCTCATTTTTGGATTGCCTAGGTCTGAAACAACTGGTGCAGTCACCCACACACTTTACTGTGCATGGTAACTCTCTGATAGACATCATCTGTACAAATGTTAAACTACGCTCTTTATCAGTTGATTTAATTCCGGACTTAGGTGCGCACGCGTTGATTTCCGGCGAATTTAGTTTTAAACGCCCGAAAATTCCGTCGCGAACCATAACTTATCGACCACTAAAGGACATTAATAGGGATTGTTTTGATCAGGATCTCGAGTTACTTAACTGGAAAGCGCTAACCGAGCTGCAAGATGTTAACACTATGGTCAATGAATTTAACTCGAACCTACTTACGCTGTTCGATATCCATGCACCTCTAAAAACTAGTGTTGTGAAGGAGCATTGTTATCCGTGGATTACTGGCAATGTTAAATTTATGATGAATTTGAGAAATAAGGCACATTCAGAGCTTTTAAAAAACAAAAAATCGGAATCAAAAAAGTTATATTACAAAGAATTGAAGTCACTTGTTTCTAGGTCTCTATTTTACGAAAAGTCAGCGTACTATAAACAAAAGATCAATAGTCAAATAAATAACTCCAGAGCGCTCTGGAAAAATCTAAAGTCTACCCTACTCCCAACTAAACACAAGGAATTACCTCTGCATTTTAATGATCCCGACAAAATTTGTGACCATTTTCTGAATGTGCCGGGTGCGGATACGGTCAGTGATTCATTGCTTGCATATTTTGAATCCGCGCGACATAATAGTTCCACGTTTAGTTTGAGACCTACAACACGTAACAAAATCGCGAACATACTGAGTACTATTAAATCGAATGCTGAAGGTTACGATGGCCTTACAATAAATATGATATTACTGACACTACCTGTGACTTTGGATGCCGTGACTGCTTTAGTAAATACATCTGTTACTTCCTCATCTTTCCCTGAATTATGGAAAATTGCCAAAGTGCACCCATTGCCGAAGACTCATAATGCATTGGATATAAAGGATCTCAGACCCATTAGTATACTGCCGGTACTTTCTAAAATCTTAGAAAAAGTAGTTTGTGCGCAATTGGTTGAATTTTTAGAGACCAATAAAATCCTTCCGGATATCCAGTCGGGCTTTAGGAAGGGCCATAGTACAGCCACGGCTTTGTTGGATGTAACAGACAATATCCTGTCGGCTCAGGATAATGGGTTGTGCACTATTTTGGTGTTGCTTGATTTTTCACGCGCGTTTGACTGTATTAATGTTCCTCTATTATTGTCAAAGATGGCTTTTTATGGATTTGACGAGGACACAATAAAATGGTTTAAAAGCTATCTTGGCGATCGTACGCAATTCGTTGAAATACGCCGGGCGGACGGTTCAACAGCTGTCTCTGGACATCGCTCAGTAGGAAGGGGAGTTCCACAGGGCTCGATACTTGGGCCAGTATTGTTTATTTTGTACTGTGCCGATATAATTAAAAACATACATAAATGCCAATACCATATTTATGCAGATGATACACAAATATATATATCATTTAAGCCGGAAGACTATGAACAAGCACTAAACGATCTTAATACAGATCTTGAAAACATAGTGCAATGGTCCAATGCCAACACGCTTGCCCTGAACCCTTCAAAAACCAAGTATATGCTTTTTGGAACCAAAAACCAGTTAAGTAAAATTAAACCTTGTGCCAACTGTGTGACTGTTATGGGTGAGCCTATCGAACGAGTCTACGAGGCACGTAATCTGGGTGTTATCATGGACACGGAACTTCGTTTTCACAAACACGTGTCTGAGTCAATACGTAATTGCTTTTATAGACTTAAGATATTATACAAGGCCCGTCCCTATCTTAGTGAAGAATTGCGAGTCTTACTTGTGGAGTCTTTGGTTTTATCGAAGTTAAATTATGCGGACACGGTCTATGGCCAACGACTACTGTCAAAAACTGAAAGAATGATACAAAGACTTCAAAACGCCTGTGTACGTTTCTGTTTTAATGTTCCCTTTCGGGGACATGTTACGCCTTTCCTCAATGAGCACAACATTTTAAAAATGAAAGCTAGACGTAAACTCCACATGGCGAACTTACTCTTTGGTGTTATTAAGTCTCACTCCCCTTCTTACTTATATAACAAACTATCGTGGACAAGAAGACACAGAATCGGTGAGGGAAGAAAATGTTCTCAACAGCTTTCCATCCCACAGCACAAGTCGGCGGCTTTTAGAGGCAGTTTTCGCTACGCAGCTACTAAATGCTGGAACAATATCCCTCCGCCCATAAAGTTCAGTAAAAGTTCCTCGACTTTCAAATTGAAATTAAAAGAATTTCTTTTAGGTCATCAAAAAGATTTTGAAAACATTCGAGCCGACATATCTGCCATATAAAACAATCAATTTTGTCAATTTTATTTTTATGAATTTTATGAACTTCACCAATTTTAACGATTTCATTATTTTTACTTTTAATTTCAATCAGTTTACATTTTTGCATATATTATTGTCCTTACTCAAATGAAAATCCGTTTCGTAGTAGGAGTACAATGTAGTCACACGATTTTATGTATATATATATTTAGTATATATATTTTCTATTTATTTATTTGTTTTAGTGTAGGTAGTACGCACATATAAACTAAATTAAATAACCCATTTATTTGAAATACAACACACATACATGTATGTAGCAACATTTTATTTGATTTTGTTAATTTATTTTATCGGACACACACGTCTCTATATGTTTGTTATTCCAGCGTATGGCACTCGTGGGTTGCAGCTGAAAATCAGCGTCAGGTGGTACACCTTATGTTGTCATCTGACATTATGCTGAGCTGAGGCCCTTTTGGCATTATAATCTTTGTTTTCTGTTTTTATAGTTTTAAGGTGTATTTATTTTGCTGTAATGCCAATAAACGCATTTTTCTTTCTTTCTTTCTTTCTTTTTCTTTCATCTCATCGGCCGAAAGATGTTAAATGCTTGACTTCTCTCTGTCTTCTTCAGGTTCCCAAGATGAATAGTTACACACCGATTTCTCTCTTTCAGTCGTCAGTAATTTGACTTTCGAAAGAAGAAGACAAAGCGTTGTTTAACTATACAGACGCTATACAACGTTTATTAGTAAGGGGGTTAACGGAAACTATTCAAACCATAGCATAATCAACCTAAAATATTTCCACTGCTGCGTCACAGGCTTCCTCTCGGTGAGAGGGACTGGGCCGTAATCTACCACGCGGGCCCAGAGCGGGTTGGTAGATGTCACATGTCTTCGTTTTTGTTTGTTCTAGACGATGTTTCCTTCACCGTTTTGAGATTGAAGATTAAATAATTTACAAAAATTGTTGTCTGGGTTCGAACCTACGACCCACAACTCGCAAGTCGCAGGCGTTACCACTTGGCCACCTCCGCAAACCATAACATAACATTATTTTCTGTACTTAAACGTTACCACTATACGGAACCATTCTTATGAAACGGTTTCGGTCGACCATTTTGTTAAAGGAAGTAAGGGAGGAATGTGCAAATATTAATTAATCAGCTCTGTGTCAATCTAGAACGTAGTTAATAGCAATATTTAATTAGGAAGACGGCTCCTAGTGTATTGATTTTAGGGGTACAATGTTAAAATCACAATCTATCTAGGTTAAGATAACAACAGTGTGCCCTAGATATTATGAGAAGAGCTTGTACTGATTAAGTTCAATTGTTAAATCTTCACAGTTTTCAATATAATCTGCGTTCGCGATTTCTTTGCCAAAAATGTAAACAAGTATAAATTAATGTAAAAATAACTTTAATTCCTACACATTAAAGTTCAGTTTACGCTACAATTTCAAACATTTTTATAACTGCTTCAATAGTGCTACTCACTCTGAAATCAACTTAATTGTCATTGAAATAAAGTTGATATTTGTTTTGTGCACTGCGCACTTTTACTATAGATTAATGGTGAGCCCATGTACGCACGCACGGATGTATAACTATCGGGACTGGATTTTATCGCGCACTGGATTTTTAACTCTCAATGTTGAACCGAGCGTTGAGAATCGAATAGAGCCCATCCCAGCGCGTCAAAAAATACACTCCTGGCGCTAAGCAAATAAAAAAATCACCGCTGGAAAACGCGCCCCTGACTACCTGTATTTAGGTTCACGACCTCGTTTAGTGATTAGCTCATCATAAGAGACCTTTAATTTATTGTGGTACTAATCTACTGAAATGTTTATTTTTTAAATTAAATCTTGTTGAATGTGATCGTTTAAGGCAAAAGCGCTAAGGCAGCCCGCGAAATTTAATTTTTTTTACGTTTTTTGCAATTTGCTGGTGGTACATACCTACGTTGATTAAAATATGATTCGCGACCGCAACAAATATGTGTTTACAGAATTATAATAATGAAAGTCATCAGAACACACAACTCTCCAAGACCAAGTAATCCCACTGAATGACTATTTCATAAAATCTTGACATTTTACAATTATACTAACTTAACATGTTGTATTACTGATTCAAATGATTATAATTCTGTAAATACATATTTGTTACGGTCGAGAATCATATTTTAATCAACCTATAACTTAATACAGACCAGCAAATTGCAAAAAACGTAAGAAAATTTTAATTTCGCGGGCTACCTTACCTTAAGCAAAAAGGCCTCGAGATCGAAGAAACCCTTAAAGTCGTGGCAATTGCAGTAACTTTTAGAACTGTATAAAACAAAATGACATCGCCATTAAACAAATTACATAAATGGAATCAACTTTAGTATTAGAAATCTAACAATGGAGCATTTCAGATAGAAAAGACAAGAAATTCACGAGATTAATCTCATTTATTCATCAACAAAAACATTTAACAATATTGGCAGTAATTTCTTCTCAGTCATCAGATCCATGTTGCTAACAGTAAGTCAAGAGTTCATCAATGCTGCATGGTTTCAAACAGCACTCGTCGACAGGTCCCCGCTTACCACGAACTCCTCCCAGAGCCCTCGCACTTTGAGGAGGCATCCACCAGCCAGCATCCCGCTTAGTCTCGGAACCCCAGCACAACACGGCCAAGGTCCTGGACAGTTGCCTTCCGCAGTAGAAATTGGTGCCGTCTTGGGAAGCATAGCACGCAGCGCAAACCATCATCAGGGCGAATACGGTGAAGAACTTCATGATGATTTTGAAGGACGTTGAGGTATTCAGTTAGTATTTAGGTAATGGTTAGGTACTGGTTTAGGACTGGTGTTCCAAACGTTGGAATTCGAATGTGCTGTGTTCCTTAACTCCTCAGTTTATATACTGGGAATCTTCATTAATATGCAAACACTAATGAGTAGATTTTCGACTTAATGTATGTAGGTTGTGGAATATTCACCTTATATGTCATCTTGATTTTGCGCCTGGTTGCACCTTATTGGAAGTGGGTGACTGGAGATGATTTACGTAGTCTCTACGTTAAAATAAGAGCAAAGATGTTGTGGAGTATTTTTAGCTTGTTACTATATAGTCTACTGCGCAAAAAATTGATGACACGGTTGGCGCAGTCGCGGGTTCGATTCCCGCACGGAACAAATATTTGTATTGCCTACAGGTAGATGTTCTGGGTCTGGCTCTTTGTGTATGTGTGTTTAAATGTTTGTAAACGCTGGTGTGTTTACAAACGAAACGGGAGTAATTCCTAGTGTGGGGCAACGTTTTTAAAAAAAGGAAAAATTAAAAAAAAACTGAAGTTTTAAATAAAGTAAGAAAGTAGGTAATTAATAAATCTGAGAAATTGGTATCGCGGATTTTATATATCTTCTAAATATTAATTTATAGTATAATAGGCTTTCTGTATGCCCGACACAGAATGCTATGAAGTGTTTTTGAAAGTATTTAAGTATTTTGAAGCTTTTATCGATCTAGCTAGGTAGTTTGTTGAATATTTTTGGAGCCATTCCTAGGAAACTTAATGTAATTTGTATAATAGCGATGTTATTTTGTTTTTTGCTAAAATGAAATTATTTATTCTGTAAATTTTATAGGATATCTAAATTACTTTTACACGTCATATTATAAAAAGTAAATAAACTAAATGAGGTCGGCGTTTCCTATCTGACTACTCTAAGAAGGAAGGCCGAAACAAACTCAGAGGTCACAATCTCTTTTAAAGTCCAGACATTATCTTGGTCAGATCATGTAAAGACCATAAAGATTGGTGTTGACATGGTCTTTTGAAGAAAGTACCATAGAAATTTGAGTGTAACAGTTCAGTCAATATAAGCAGACCTTAAGGAGCTCAACGACTTGACAAACCATACCAAAGAAAGAACATTTGCGTAGGCCGTCTAAAGTACTTAAACTGCCAGACCAACATTATAATAAATAGAGAAAGAGAAAAAAATACCCACATAGTCCACAGATTTACAATAATTTATTTTCTATTTTATCAAGTAATTGGTACTTGTTGACAGGCCTGCGCTGTCCTCCCATACCTACTGTAATCTGGAAACATTGTAAAAGCCAATTATTTTTAAAAAGAGTAAAATGAAATAGACCCTTTTCTTACTAATACTGTTTTAATCGCACAACTGTACTCTTTCACAATCCCACAACGACTAGCTTTGCACTACATTTTACCATTTTAACCCTTAACTTGGCAGAGAATGTGATGACATTTATTTTTTATTTCTTTCATATATTTGGGTTGTTACCTGGTAAATAGACACCTAAAAAATAAAAATAAAATTTTAACAATATCTGTTTTGTATTTATACCATGTATCTAATTATGCACACTGCCAAGTTGTCATTCATATATCTTTGGAAATCTATGTACTCTGTAGGATACACTGCTTGATTGTTAGAAAATAAAATACAATTTTATTTTATAAAAACATTTATTTATGTCGTTTTATAAACACATATATCTTAATCAAAATGTGGTATTCCAGTAATCAGGTCTGCAGGCAGCCGTAATTTTCTTCCAAAGTTTGCGAAAGCTGGTGTCACCGATGTACTATCGTGAACAGCGCTTCGATATGACAACAAAAACGGTTGTATGTGCTTGTCCCAATCTCGTTGCCGATTTTCCACAACTTTGGCTAGGTACCACTCCAGTGTCTGATTAAATCGTTCCACCATTCCATCCGATTGTGGGTGGTAAGAAGTTGTTCTCGTTTTATGAGTGCCTATTACTCAGCAAGTTTCCTGAAATATTTGGGACTCAAAATTCCTTCCCTGATCGCTGTGGATCTCCAAGGGTACTCCAAAACGGCAGAAGATTTCATGAACCAGTTTATCTGCAACTGTTGAAGCTTCTTGGTTTGGAATGGCGAAGACTTCCGGCCACTTAGTGAAGTAATCCATCACAACCATGAAATACTTGTTACCACTTTCACTTTCCGGAAACGGCCCCGTAACGTCAAGGGCTATCCTCTCCCATGGTGCACCAACATTGTACAATTTCAATGTACTATCAGGAGCAGCCAAACCTTACCAGTTTCAAAACAAAATCCCTTGCACAGATGACCAAGCCTGATTTCCGCCCCCTTTTGCTTCAACCAATAACAGTGGAATAAAGAAATACGAAAAAAATAACGGCAATTTTTTACTTAATATTTGGTTTTGCGATCGGACATCTGGTCATTTGTGCTATTAGCCCAAAGAACATCTGGACGTTTTGGGTTTCTTTTACCTACTATAGAAACAAAAGGACTAGAAAAGAGAAAGTTATTACTATTGGCGGATGAGGAAAGAAGGCGTTACTGTACCGGCCGGCCAGTGCAAGCAAACATTGCCTGTAAGGTGATAAGGTTTGGCTGCTCCTGATAGTACCTCTACTACGAGTCTGGGGTCCCTTTACAGCTGCACAACTTGTACATTTGCGACACCTGTCCTCGACATCGTTCCGACACTGGACCCAGTAAAACCGTTCTCGAAACTTCAGTAGAGTCCGTTTTACTCCCAGATGACCTCCTGAACAACGATTATGGTACAGCTGTAGAACATCCGGTACTTGAGCTTTAGGGACAACCATTTGCAAATGACAGCTGTCTTCCCGAACAGTTTCCCATTTACGGCACAGGACTCCATCCTGAATCACCAAGCTGTCCCATTGGGCCCAATAGCTTTTTGTGATCGAACTCATTGCAGAGACGTCGCTCCACCTGAGCTTAGGAGCTCTGGCCTTCATCCACTCCAGAATCGGCTTGATGACCGAATCTTCCTGCTGTGAACGTTGTAGGCTTTCCTTCGACTCGTTGCTGAGGTCTGTCCTGAGCATCCTCACAGGAACCACTTCCTTATCCTCTTGCCTAGTAAAATGCGTGCGGTCTTCAGGACAAGGCCTTCTTGACAATGCATCTGTGTTGCCATGAGATTTCCCGCTGCGATGTTTGACCACAAAGTCGTATTGCTGCTGATGCTGGGCAGTGTTGTTAGCCGCACTACCCTTTGGAGACCAGCCATCTTCCCTTTCTGCAGTTTGCTTAGGGCAACTGGATCGAAGGTGGCCCCTTTCCCCACAGCCGTAGCACCTAGGGCAGTATCTTCTATTGCGGTCGCGAAATGTAGCCGGTGCAACCTCCCTGACGCGATGGGAATTTTATATTTATATAGGATGATAATTATGTATTTTATTGGCAGTGTATCTACAAATGCACACTGCATAATATAAGCAATACTGTAGTATATTTGGCAATGTATCTAAAAATGCACACTGCAAAAGTCATGTCATATTATGGTAATTTGGCAGTGTGCATTTGTAGATACATGAATATTGACAGTCATATTTTAGATAAAAAATATTATTGTTTGATCAAAATTTTTACGTAAACAAAAGGATACACATTCAATTAAAAAAAAATTACATTTATGTATCGTAATATACATATTTAATTAGGATTATAATCGATTCTTACCTTATAACTCGTAGACGCACGCGCACGCTCCGCTATCTTGCGATCTACTGACTACAAATGTTGTCAGATGTGAAAAATACTATTTTTTCTACCAACTGCAAGGGTCTCATATAACGGTTTAAAAAAGAAATAAAAACATAAGTACCAAAACTGTTCTCAAATATTTTTTTTTAGAATGTGTGCATTATTAGATACGTTACCAAGTTAAGGGTTAAAACGACATTTGCCCCACCCAGATATAACGCTCAGTAATATCATCACCGTTATTTCCAAGTGTTGCCAAAGTAAGTGTTGCTAAAATAATACATTTAGTTGCCATAGCGGAAATACATTTTAAAAGTTTGTTACAATATTAATAATTTGTACTTTGATAGTGTTGCCACAGCGGATATTATAATGCGGTATTAAAATAATGCTTGTTTTTTAAAATTAAGTCAATGAAATCACGACAACTCGGCCATCCGACGGCGTGCTAACTCCGAAGCACGCGCTAATCACGACCACTGAGGCAATATATCAAATAGCAACAATATTGGAAAGGAGGTCAGCAAAAGCCCATACAACTTTGCCCAAACATGTACCTCGAGGTACACGTGCACCAAATCGTAGAGAAAAAATAGGGGAATTCGAAAATAATTGTGTTTTTATCCATAAATAATTTAAAACTACATAGTAAATTATTTAAAGTTTTAATAACCTGTAACACAATTAAATCATGTGGCAACTTTGCATGTACGAGTTGACATTAACAGTATACGTGTTCTGTGGACATCACATTATCACATTATTTCGTGGGTAAATGTTATTTCGTTCGTTTCTGCATAGACTAATATATAAATGTTTCTGCGTTTCGGGATACTCGTCTGTGTTGTGTATTTTGTTTAATAACTTGGCTATTCTTTCTGGTATTCCGTTTGTCACATCACGATTTGGTTCCTGTCCTGACGGATTGGGTATTCATAATGGACATTACGATTTGGATACTCAGGCTTTTGGCTTGAGCGTCGCGTAAGTATCCTGTTCACGTTTTATCATTATGAAGAGAATAAAATACTTAAGATTTTAATAAATCTATTGCTTTCAGGCTAGTGCTTACAAACATGAGGTGCGTTTCTTGTCAAGGAGTACAGGATGATAACATACAGTCTTACAATATCTCCCATGTAATATATCTAACAAGACCGGCAAGGCACATCACCAAGATAGTGATAGCCAACATATTGCTGTGATTGAAAGCCAACCATCAAATGAAACATCAAATTGTGTATGGTGTCAACAATCCCTTGCTGGTATCCATACGTATTCTTTGCCTCAAGGACCTGAAAGAGATGAAATAGTATTTCTAATATTACCTATTAATATGAATAGATGAAGAGCACATTTTCATAGCATTGATGCAGGTGTAACACTTTTGGAAGAGTTCTCGATGATGACAATGTCAGACTTAATTTTGTTTGCACTGGGAACTTATCAAATTAAGCAGGCCCGGTCATATTATGGGGAACACATTAGAGAAAATGGATCTTTTTTAATTGAAATCTGTGATGCCGAGCAAATCCATGCACAGGAAGTAAAACTAATAAGGGGAAGAATAAAATCAAAACATACAGGGTCTAAAATATATTATACCTACATTTTATTAAATATGGCTCATACCAATTGGGAGCACAGAATCCACAGCTACTACTGTAGTTGCATTGTTGGCAAATGAACAGTGGATTGCTGTGCTCACATTATGACAATTATTTGGTATATGGGTTGGGCTCGGCATCAAGAAAATATAACAGCTCCTGCCACTTTCCTTGATAATATTTTAGTGAGAGATGAAATTGAAAATGAAGAACGCTAATAAAAAAACAAAAATATTTATTGTTTTATTCCATACAACTAACTCGATAAGTCTATTTATTCAATGTTATTGGTAGATAATACTGGAAAGATGACTTCCAGGCTTTAATTGACTCGAGTGCCGCTCGGGCTCCAGGGCCCGATAACAATAGGAAATGCTTTTGAATTCCATGAAGTGGGCTACTCAGTATCGAATCTCAAATTCAACTTCCACCCCTTATGCACATCACAATAAAGGCAGAGTAAGCATAAAAAAGGGTGTTTTATGTAAATATTCGATGTTTCTTGGCCTAATGTTTTATTTATTTCAAGAAATCAAGATGAAGTCAATAAAAGGCTTTATTTAAATGCGACTTCTATTCACTGAAACTTGATGATCTGGCGTATGTTAAGCTTGCTTGAAACCCTTGTATGTCGACGCTAAGGAACTCATTTATTTATCGAGTTTGTTAATCGCTCTGATAGACTTCTAACACTGCTACTAATATTATGTACTGGTCATCAACATTCACAGCTTGTATTCAGCTACTTTTGGGTATAAGCATCCTTTCTTATGGTAGGTAGGTACATAACGTTGCCTAACGATAATCGAATAGACAATGAGAGTTATTATTTAATTTAGATTGAATTATAATATAAAAATATTTGAAATGAAACAAAAACAACAGCAGCTGAAGCCGACAGCAGACAACTGTCAAACTGTCAACTTCACATACACAGAGTACTTTTTGATAGACTGAAACGTCAACTTGACAGTTTTTTCTTTTATTAGGTAAGGTAATGGACCAAGGTAGTATAATTGTGCCTAAAATGGCGAGCTTTTTATTACGATAAAAGTTATTTTATTCTCGTCCCCGGGTAACCATAAGAAAAATATATAAATGCAACATTATTCAGTGTAATCTAGTGTATTTTTTGCCACTAAGTGTACCTCGGTACTTCGTTTGGGCAGATTGTGGTGACATCCTTTATTTTGATATGCTGGTTTACTGGGAAGCTAAATAATTTAACTAACCATCTGTATGTGCCTGCGCACCGTTTCTATTAGAATTATCATTGATCCCATTAAGTAACACAACCTACTGCCATTCGGCCATCAATTTCACACCTACTGTGCAATGCTAACTTATCATAAAAATAGTCCAAAAGTTTCATCCACACAGGACTTTCATTTAAGCATCTCTAAAAGTTTTCTGAAATTTTCATCAATACCATTTATTTCCACGAGTAATTGAGCGTTAGCAAAGTTTCATACCGCTTTTTGGCCAATCCAAAAACTTTTTAAAGGGCATAGTGTTTTATTTGTTTTCATTCCAATCAAACATTGGCGTATTAACTATCTTAGCTATCGCTCAATATCTTGGAATCTACTATCAGGGTCAAAATCTGGGACTCATTGCAGCATATCTACATGGCTTATTAACAGCACACAAATGGCGTACTAACAGCACACCTACATGGTTGCATAAGATCACATTAGCGCCTACGTTAAACTCAGAACTACAGTTTTGAACTACAGCTCACTTACATGGCTGCGCAAGATCACATAAGTACCTACGTTAAGCTTTGAACTGCAGCTCATCTACATGGCTGCGCAAGATCACATAAGTACCTACGTTAAACTTTGAAGGGCAGCTCACCTACATGGCTGCGCAAGATCACATAAGTACCTACGTTAAACTTTGAAGGGCAGCTCACCTACATGGCTGCATAAGATCACATAGGTACCTACGTTAAACTTTGAAGTGCAGCTGACCTACATGGTTGCATAAGATCACATTAGCGCCTACGTTAAACTCAGAACTACAGTTTTGAACTACAGCTCACTTACATGGCTGCGCAAGATCACATAAGTACCTACGTTAAGCTTTGAACTGCAGCTCATCTACATGGCTGCGCAAGATCACATAAGTACCTACGTTAAACTTTGAAGGGCAGCTCACCTACATGGCTGCGCAAGATCATATAAGTACCTACGTTAAACTTTGAAGGGCAGCTCACCTACATGGCTGCATAAGATCACATAAGTACCTACGTTAAACTTTGAACTGCAGCTCACCTACATGGCTGCATAAGATCACATAAGTACCTACGTTAAACTTTGAACTGCAGCTCACCTACATGGCTGCATAAGATCACATAAGTACCTACGTTATACTTTGAACTGCAGCTCACTTACATGGCTGCATAAGATCACATAAGTACCTACGTTAAACTTTGAACTGCAGCTCACCTACATGGCTGCATAAGATCACATAAGTACCTTCGTTAAACTTTGAACTGCAGCTCACCTACATGGCTGCATAAGATCACATAAGTACCTACGTTAAACTTTGAACTGCAGCTCACCTACATGGCTGCATAAGATCACATAAGTACCTACGTTAAACTTTGAACTGCAGCTCACCTACATGGCTGCATAAGATCACATAAGTACCTTCGTTAAACTTTGAACTGCAGCTCACCTACATGGCTGCGCAAGATCATATAAGTACCTACGTTAAACTTTGAACTGCAGCTCACCTACATGGCTGCATAAGATCACATAAGTACCTACGTTAAACTTTGAACCGCAGCTCACCTATATGGCTGCATAAGATCACATAAGTACCGACGTTGAACTCCGAACTACCGGCTCACTCACATGGTTGCAACAAACTATACGCATACATCACCCATGATTGAACTAGAGTGTAAGCCGCATAGAACTCTAAACTGTTCTCCTATATCATTATCTTTATTTTTTAAATCTGCACTACAGCTCGCTTATGTGGCTGCTATAAACTATACGCATACATCTCCATAAAGCTCACTTGCATGGCTGAACTAGAGTGTAAGCCGCATAGAACTCTTCATTTTTAAATCTGAACTATAGCTGGCCTACATGGCTGCAATAAACTATACGCATACATCTCCATAAAGCTCACTCACATGGCAGAAATAGAGTGTAAGTCGCATAGAACTCTAAACTATACTCGTACATCTTCGTCTTTAAATCTGAACTACAGCTGGCCTACATGGCTGCAATAAACTATACGCATACATCCCCATAAAGCTCAATAACATGGCTAAACTAGAGTGTAACCGCATAGAAATCTAAACTATACTCGTACATCTCTGAACAGCTCACCTCGTGGCTGGACCCGAGTGCACGCCGCATAGAGGTCTAAAATACTCGTACATCTCGTGAACAGCTCACCTCGTGGCTGGACCCGAGTGCACGCCGCATAGAGGTCTAAACTATACTCGTACATCTCTGAACAGCTCACCTCGTGGCTGGACCCGAGTGCACGCCGCATAGATAAAGGTCAAAGTCACTATACTCGTACATCTCTGAACAGCTCACCTCGTGGCTGGACCCAAGTGCACGCCGCATAGAGGTCTAAACTATACTCGTACATCTCTGAACAGCTCACCTCGTGGCTGGACCCGAGTGCACGCCGCATAGATAAAGGTCAAAGTCACTATACTCGTACATCTCTGAACAGCTCACCTCGTGGCTGGACCCGAGTGCACGCCGCATAGAGGTCTTAACTATACTCATACATCTCTGAACAGCTCACCTCGTGGCTGGACCCGAGTGCACGCCGCATAGATAAAGGTCAAAGTCACTATACTCGTACATCTCTGAACAGCTCACCCTCGTGGCTGGACCCGAGTGCACGCCGCATAGAGGTCTAAACTATACTCGTACATCTCTGAACAGCTCACCTCGTGGCTGGACCCGAGTGCACGCCGCATAGAGGTCTAAACTATACTCGTACATCTCTGTACAGCTCACCTCGTGGCTGGACCCGAGTGCACGCCGCATAGATAAAGGTCAAAGTCACTATACTCGTACATCTCTGAACAGCTCACCTCGTGGCTGGACCCGAGTGCACGCCGCATAGAGGTCTTAACTATACTCGTACATCTCTGAACAGCTCACCCTCGTGGCTGGACCCGAGTGCACGCCGCATAGAGGTCTAAACTATACTCGTACATCTCTGAACAGCTCACCTCGTGGCTGGACCCGAGTGCACGCCGCATAGATAAAGGTCAAAGTCACTATACTCGTACATCTCTGAACAGCTCACCCTCGTGGCTGGACCCGAGTGCACGCCGCATAGAGGTCTTAACTATACATTTTACTATACATATGCATGCTCATACAGTCATTAGACATTACCTCAACCAACATGATCAAACTTTTAGCTTAGCTATCAAACTATATACCTGCTCAGAAAATCCAATGAACGGTACAGACCTCTAAAATATCATTGTTCAGAGTGAATCTTGAAGCGAAATTCCCAACATTTACTTCAAGTTGTCCAATGCAATGATAACTCTATCGAGGAGTTGCCCCGACCAAGAGTAACACGTGCACTGGCTCAACTATTGACTTATTGTTTATAATTAGTCCAAGGCCATGATAACCCTATCGAGGAGTTGCCTCGACCAAAGGTACCATGTGCATCGGCCCAACCATTTACTTATATAATTATGCCAACACAGCTACAACCCTATCGAGGAGTTGCCTCGACCAAAGGCAGCACGTGCGTCGGCCTAACTATTTACTTATTATATTATTATAATTAGTCCAACGCAACGATAACCCTATCGAGGAGTTGCCTCGACCAAAGGTAGCACGTGCATCGGCCCAATTACTATTAACTATGATTTAAATATTAACCGCCAGGGAAATACGCCACAATGATTGCTACCGAATCAAAAACTACGTAACAACCACACTTACCGCTCACTGAACTTATCTGGGACTAAAACAATGAAGTAAGGTAAAGAATTCATAAGACTACTTACGATTTTGCCGAGACATGGCTCGTGGTACATAGCACTTCTGAATTAAAATGAAATAGACCCTTTTCTTACTAATACTGTTTTAATCGCACAACTGTACTCTTTCACAATCCCACAACGACTAGCTTTGCACTACATTTTACCATTTTAAAACGACATTTGCCCCACCCAGATATAACGCTCAGTAATATCATCACCGTTATTTCCAAGTGTTGCCAAAGTAAGTGTTGCTAAAATAATACATTTAGTTGCCATAGCGGAAATACATTTTAAAAGTTTGTTACAATATTAATAATTTGTACTTTGATAGTGTTGCCACAGCGGATATTATAATGCGGTATTAAAATAATGCTTGTTTTTTAAAATTAAGTCAATGAAATCACGACAAGAGTAACCATGGAGTTTCTTGCCGGTTCTTCTCCATAGGAAACGACCAATTGGAACCGTGCACCTAGCTTCTGACGTTTCATAAGTGCCCATGTAGGTTTATGTGAAATAAAACATTTTGATTTTGATTTTGAATTAAAGTAAAATAATACTTTACAAAGTAAATATTCATGTCATTTTGTATATAATATTCTTCAATGACAATGTGATTTGTATAATTTGGTTTTTCATTATTTTGATGGCATGTCCTGCTTCAGGAGCGCAGGTCGCATAGCAAGGCACGCCAGCATCAACTATATTATTCGTTGAGT
The DNA here is from genome assembly GCA_916614155.1 of Mesoligia furuncula. NCBI lineage: Eukaryota > Metazoa > Arthropoda > Insecta > Lepidoptera > Noctuidae > Mesoligia > Mesoligia furuncula. The sequence goes on along the minus strand of OU744811.1, from coordinate 2,214,412 downwards.
CCTTGTCACCGTCGGCGTACCAAACGGCTTGGTACGTCACTATGGGAAGAGATCAGAGGGCATGACGTTTTTGTCTTGGAAGGTGGGTAGGCCTCTGGTGTGGGACGCAACCTGTGTCGATACCCTTGCGCTATCTCATATTCCTAGCACGGTGGGCTGTGCCGGCGCAAATACTGTAACCTTATGGGTAACTATAGCTTTGAGCCGTTTGGGTTTGAAACGCTCGGTGATAGGGCTCGAGTGCGTGTCTCCTTTTTAAAGAAATTTCTCGCCGACTGATCGACACTTCACGTGACCAGAGGGTTGGGTCGTTCTTTTGCCAAAGAATTAGCAGTGCCATTACGTGGCAATGCTGCCAGTCTTCTTGGCACGTTTCCGGATGACAGCAATGCGGACGAGTACTTCGACGCCTAAATATCCTTTTATTTTTGTATTTATTTATACTGTTAGTTAGTCTTTTAATTTAGTACATAGTGTGAATAGTTAGTTAACAGATTATGAAAATAAAAGTTTATCAAGTTTCAAGTTAATTAAAATGTCAAGTTTTATCACAAGGCTTAGCAGAGCCAGCAGATCAATCACAAGCTTTGTTGTCTTCTAAATAATCAGGAATTCTATAGTACCCTTTTTTACTATGGTTCCGTGTTTAAATGGCAAAAACGGAACCCTTATAGATTCGTCATGTCTGTCTGTCTGTCTGTCCGTCTGTCTGTCTGTCTGTCCGTCCGTATGTCACAGCCACTTTTCTCCGAAACTATAAGAACTATACTGTTGAAACTTGGTAAGTAGATGTATTCTGTGAACCGCATTAAGATTTTCACACAAAAATAGAAAAAAAAAAAACAATAATTTTAGGGTTCCCCATACTTAGAACCGAAACTCAATTTTTTTTTTTCATCCAACCCATAAGTGTGGGGTATCTTATGGGTAGGTCTTCAAAAATGATATTGAGGTTTCTAATATCATTTTTTTCTAAACTGAATAGTTTGCGCGAGAGACACTTCCAAAGTGATAAAATGTGTGTCCCCCCCCTGTAACTTCTAAAATAAGAGAATGATAAAACTAAAAAAAATATATGATGTACATTACCATGTAAACCACCAGCGATAATTGGTTTGAACGAGATCTAGTAAGTAGTTTTTTTTAATACGTCATAAATCGTAAACCACAATTTACCATTCATTCAATCAAGTCAAAAATAAAAAAAAACATTTAATTTCATAAACATAAACCTTATGCATAAACCCGGATGTTACGGAACCCTCGGTGCGCGAGTCCGACTCGCTCTTGCCCGGTTTTTACAAAGTTTGGTTTTAATACAGCTTTTAAATCGTTTCATGAGTTTTTTAAAAGCGAATAACTTGACCCATGAATGAATTGCCTACCCTGAGGAGGCGACGGCGATGTACTGCAAGAACAAGAACATAAACATTGTCATGAGTTAAGAAAGATTAGTTAATTAACTCAAGACAATGTTTACCTATGTTGTTTCACCAGAATTAGCTTACTGTCAGGTTATATGAGTTCATATAATTGTTTTTTTTTTTAGTTGACTGTCTAAGTCAATTCAGTTTAATTTTATTTTAATTTATTATTGACATAATCTACTCATTTCAATGTTTTCTAATGAGTTGATTCCAATATGTGGTTAGCTAGCGACCTCTACGACTGATCATATTATTCTTGCTTGAGCAACCGGCAGCGAGTTTGTCATGCTCCCTTAGATGTCACTGCTTGCGGTAGCGTCGGAGGTCGGGTTGCCTCCTTGACTCAAATATGGCGAGGGGGGTAATGGCTGATCTTTGCGTTATGCTCGTGAACCGGTGCTGCTTGTGGTGGTGACTGGTCGTCTTGCTGACCATGGTTTTGTTGGTGTTATTGGTAATAACTTGTTTATATATTTTACTTCGATGGTCCTAGTTTAACATTTGTGACTTCAAGTAACAGCTATGTAAACAGAACCCAGCATTGCATAAATATATGTAAGCTGTCGCGCCCTTTATACCACCTGGAGGCTTTTATTTAGGTAGTAAGTACATTTTTTTTTTTTTTTTTGCTTGAATACTTATAGATTTTATTGTATTTGTTGGTATATTGGCGTGGCTATCTAACATATGGCAAATAATGAAATTTATTGTGCTGTGTCCTGTAATGTTTATTACTTTGCATACCTAGTATTGTATACAAACAATAGTTGCTGGGAGTTTGTTACACCTCTTCTTCTCCACAGCGAAAGCACTAGGAAGTGGTGAAGGGCTGGCGTTTAGGGGTACTGTCTTTAGTAATTTTGACGTTCGAAAAGTGCTGATTCTCAGCCTAGTTTGAATAAATGACTTTTGATTCGATTTTGATTGATTTATATTTTGCTTTAATTAGTAAGTAGTTAAAGATGGTAAGACGGTGTTAAGACTAATACTAAAAGACTAATACTAATTTGATAAATGCGAAGTGTGTCTGTCTGTCTGTCTGTTACCTCTCTGAACCGATTTAGATGTGGTATAAAGAGATAGTTTGAATCTCGGGAAATGACATAGGATAGTTTTATCCCGATATTCTCACGGGATCGACACTTATGCGGGTGAAACCGCGGGGCGCTGCTAGTAGGTAATATTTACATAAAAAAATAAGACGAAGAAGAGGTCTCGTGGTCGCAAGCGCGACTTCTGAGCGTGGGGTCCTGGGCTAAATTCCCGGGTCAGGCAAAGAGTTACTGATTTTTTTGGGTTCCGTAGCCAAATGGCAAAAACGGAACCCTTATAGATTCGTCATGTCTGTCTGTCTGTCTGTCCGTCTGTCTGTCTGTCTGTCCGTCCGTATGTCACAGCTACTTTTCTCCGAAACTATAAAAACTATACTGTTGAAACTTGGTAAGTAGATGTATTCTGTGAACCGCATTAAGATTTTCACACAAAAATAGAAAAAAAAACAATAAATTTTAGGGTTCCCCATACTTAGAACCGAAACTTAAAATTTTTTTTTTCATCAAACCCATACGTGTGGGGTATCTATGGGTAGGTCTTCAAAAATGATATTGAGGTTTCTAATATAATTTTTTTCTAAACTGAATAGTTTGCGCGAGAGACACTTCCAAAGTCGTAAAATGTGTGTTCCCCCCCCCTGTAACTTCTAAAGTAAGAGAATGATAAAACTAAAAAAAATATATGATGTACATTACCATATAAACTACCACCGAAAATTGGTTTGAACGAGATCTAGTAAGTAGTTTTTTTTTAATACGTCATAAATCGTAAACCGCAATTTGCCATTCATTCAATCAACTCAAAAATAAAAAATAAACATTTAATTTCATAAACATAAACCTTATGCATAAACCCGGATATTACGGAACCCTCGGTGCGCGAGTCCGACTCGCTCTTGCCCGGTTTTTTCAATTAGGAATTTCTTTGTAACAGCCCGGAATTTGGAATTTGGCGGTGTGATACCCTCGTACGACAGCTCGTAGAAAAGCACATTAAACCGTTGGTCCTGCGCCTGATCTCTCACCGGTCGTGTCGGATTGCGTGCGTCCCATCGTACTATGAGAGTGAGGAAAGAGAGAGTGCACGTGTGTCGTGAACCACCGACGCGACGCGCGTCTCTTAGATTTTTTTTTTTTTGTGTGGGTAATCATCAAATGACCCCTCACGCTCTGGGCGGCGCGGAAGGGAGTGTCAGACCAAAATTTTATCTACGACTCACTTAAAGGGCACTTAAAGGCAATTTAAATATTATTATTTTACTTTTTATTAGAGATATTTCCATTTTTATTTTTTTTGTTACAAATTACATATTATTATATAGTATTAACTTTAGCATTAGAAATCTAACAAAAGAACATTGCAGATAAACTCAAACACAAACTCAAAGTATTTATTTCAATTAAACCATTAACAGGCACTTTTAAACTGTCAAGAAGTCGGTCAGTCAGAAAATATGAAGCTAGTTGCCCATTCCAAAGCGTAGGTACCTACGGAGAAGAACGGGCAAGAAACTCCATGGACACTTATAGAGAAAAGACAACAAATTCACGAGATTAATCTCATTTATTCATCAACAAAAACATATAAAAATATTGGCCGTAACATCTTCTCAGACATCTGGTCCACTTTGCTAGCAGTAAGTCATGAGTTCATCAATGGTGCATGGTTTCAAACAGCACTCGTCAACAATTGATGGTTCCCGCTTGCCACGAACTCCTCCCAGAGCCCTCGCACTTTGTGGGGGCATCCACCAGCCAGCATCCCGCTTAGACTCAGAACCCCAGCATAACATGGCCAAGGTCCTGGACAGATGTCTTCCGCAGTAGAAATCGGTGGCATCTTGAGAAGCATAGCACGCAGCGCAAGCCATCATCAGGACGAATACCGTAAAGAACTTCATGGTGATTTTGAAGGAGGTTTAGTTATTCAGTTACTATTTACTGGTGTTCCAAACGCTGGAATTCGAGTGTGCTGTGTTGCTGTCCTCCTAAGCTTATATACTGGGAATGTTCATTAATATTCAAACTCTAATGAGGAGATTTTCGTTTTGTGGAATATTCCCTTGCATGTTACCTTGATTTTACGTGTGATTGCACCTCATTGGAAGTGGGTGAATGAATATGAGTTACCTAGTCTCTACGTTAAAATAAGGGCAAAGATATTGTAGGTTATTCTTGGCTCGTTGCAAGAATCTAGTCTACTAATTACTACGCAAAAAAAAATATTTGAAGACTTTGTGTCTCTTTGAATTCTTTCTTCAGTTTTTCAATGTTTCAGAAATTATAGTAACTCTTTGAATTCTTTCTTCAGTTTTTCAATGTTTCAGAAATTATAGTAACTCTAAGAAACTGTTATAACCCGGTGAAGTGCATCCACTAAAGTCTGAGGCGACAAGCGGCATGGTACAGACGCCAGCACATCATAAGCTACTACAATCTGTCAAATTTCTTTAATAGATTTTCAACTGTATCACTAAAGCCTAAGGTTCAAGATTGATTGGAAAAATTTGACAGTTTTGCGTAGCTTGATGTGCTGTCTGTACATAAAAATGATGTAACTCTTGTGTCTAAAATTCATAATAATTTGGTTTAAGTTATAACTGTCGTCACACGGAGAAACTTTTTAATGAGCCAGCCCTTTTTTTTTTGCGGATGGGAAATCATCAAATGACTCATACCGCTCTGGGTGGAGCGGAAGGGAGTGTGAGACTCTTACTGACTAAAACCCACCCGTGTTCCTTCCTTAGCCCTTTATGTTCCGGGCCAGCGGTAACCCTTTCGGACAATCCCGCTGACCCGGCAGGCTTCGGCCCTAAGGGGGCCCCTCCTCAATGCTGACATCTCTTTGAGGTACGCGTGGAACACGTACGCTCCGTCCGGCACGGGCCTGGTTCTGATCGGACGGTGAGCTACTCATTACTCTCCGCCCGCAGGCCCGCGCCTACGGTGGCCGGGAGTCGTCACGCGGCTCCCGACGCCCGGAGCGTCTCCCGCGGCGGCTAGGACGGGAGGCTCTCTACCTGAGCCGTCCCACCACCTACTTCGCTAGCATGTCTGCTTCGCAGAAGGAGGTGACTGCCTCCCACTCCCTCTCGCCCCGGACCATGACTTGCACCAGGGCCTGACGCGAGAGGTCGCCGCCGCTGCCGATCGCCTCTACGAGGACACGGCGGTGCTCCACCCAAGCGGGGCAGATATCCACCGTGTGCTCCACCGTGTCCTCTGGGCGATCCTGGCAATGGTGACACCCGGGCGTTTCCTCCCGCCTGATGATGTGCAGGTAACTCCCGAAACTTCCGTGTCCGGTGAGGACCTGCGTCAGGCGGTAGGTGAGGGCACCGTGGTGCCTCTCTAGCCACTCCTCAATAGTCTTGTCCTGCCCTGCGCTGGGTTGCGACAGTCGCTCTTTCCATGCCACCATGAGATCGCGCCGGAGATCCGTCCGCTCCGCCGCGATTTGCCGCGGAAGAGGATCTTCCCCCCGGTGTAGTGCCTCCGCGTGCCACTCATACAGGCGTGCGATGACTATCGCCTCCAGATCCCATGGCGGCAGTCCGGCAAGGAGGCTTGCCGCCTCGCCCGAGATCGTGCGGTAGCCCCGGATAAGCCTTACGGCTACCACCTTCTGGGGCGCGTTCAGGTAGTGGGCGGCTCGCCGCCGTAGTGAACGCGCCCACACCGAGGCCCCGTATAGGGCCATGGACCGCACGACCCCCGCGTAAAGCCTCTGGTAGGAGGCGATGCGCCAGCCCTTTGAAAATTGTAAAAGAGAACCGAAGAAAGGAGAAAGTGCAACAGCAACATTTTTTTTTTAAATCGGTGTTGTTCTAATTCTGCCATATTATTATACCATGATTGCCTAGAACATAACTTGACCCATTTTAGGGTTCCGTACGTCCGAATGAAAAAAAAACAGAATCCTTGTAGGATCACTTGTGTCTGTCTGCCCGTCTAACACAGCCAAATTTCTCCAAATCTACTCGAATGACTAAGTAGAACTTTGGTACATACATTATGAGCAGATTAAAAGTAGCAAAACGTTTACTACTAACGTTATTACGTTGGTTGCGCTATAACTTTTTAAAGCGGGTTGCTAAAATTTTTGAGCTCGCTTCGCTCGCTCTTACATCCACGGGTTTAGTTCATTACATTTTATGTATAACCCAGAAAAGTAACTGCTATTTCTGTCTGAATGGTCAAAGAAAACCTACCTACCTGACTAGCTAAAATTTTCAAGCTCGCTTTGCTCTCTTAGTTACTATAATGGACATACATGACATATATATACATGTATTGGACGATAATGCAGTTAAAACCAGCGTGCTACAGTAAAACTAGTGCATAAAAACTGTTTGGGGGAGTTTAATTAGTTTGGTATCATTTTATATTTTGTTAGAACTAATAGGTACCCCTGTTGATCTCGTGGTCGTCCTGGGTTCGATTCCTATATCAGGCAATATTTTTGGGTTTATCCATTAGGAATTTCTTAGTTACAGCCCGGAATTTAGAAGTTGGCGGTGTTGGTCGTTGTTACTGCGCCTGATCTCTCTCCGGTCGTGTCGGATGGCGTGCTATGAGAGTGAGGGTATAGAGAGTGCACCTGTGTCTGCGCACATACTGGTGCACTATAATATCTCCCGCGACAAAGGTTAATAGTTTCCGATGAGATTGGCCGCCGTGGCTGAAATACGGTCTAGAACTAATAATATCTATACATATAATAAATCTGTAGAAGGGTCAATTCTGTACATTGAAAATATTGAAAAAATAAATAGCGGGGGGTGTTGCTGAATCGATACCAAACCCAAATATGTGATTAAAAAAATTTTTGTCTGTCTGTCTGTCTGTCTGTCTGTCTGTCTGTCTGTCTGTCTGTATATGCAGGCATCACGTGAAAACTAACGGTTCGATTTCGATGAAACTTGGTATAATTATACCTTATTATCCTGGGCATAAAATAGGATACTTTTTATCCTGGAAAAATACGTAGAAAAAAAAATCTTATTTTTCGGTTTTATTCATAGTCGTTGTTCTGTAGAACCGCGAACACACGTTGCATTACCCGTAGTGGATAATTTTCCATTTCAATTTAAGATAATACAGTTTCCTGTAGCTTTATGTTACGCCATGACAATAAATAAGGCTCAAGGTCAGACCCTAGGAGTTGCTGGCGTAGATGCGTAGATCTTACCGCGAGTTGTTTTTCACACGGGCAACTTTACGTAGCTCTTTCCCTTGTGAGCAGTCCAAGAAATCTTCATGTTCATATTCCGGACGAGCTCACTAACAATGTTGTGTATGCTGAAGCTCTCAATTAACTTTCTGTCGCATTGTCACGATCACTTTTTTATTATTGCAAACTTTTCGTCACTGTCAGTAATTTACTGCTACATGCTACTTACCAAGGTCGGAATTACTATGAAAAAAAAACTTACTACAGAACGCGAGCTCAACAGCAGTAGCTCAATAGAGGGATCTCCTTAATTATTATAGGCTTAGCCGTATTTGGGTCCAATAGATATTTATAAGATGTCATTGTCAGAATTACTCAAAATGGAGAAATAAACCATCCACGCGAAGACCGACATCCGCGCGGACGGAGTCGCGGGCGGAAGCTAGTTTTTACATAAAAAATATAAATGGGTTCCTTATCAAACTAACATTTTTTACTGGGCATAAGTATAAGCAGAGCCAAGGTATTCTAAAACTACCTTTGATACTTAACTAATAGGTTTAATGATTTTTTTTTTGTATATAGTAGTACAGTCGGTGGTACTTACAATCTAGCCTGTTAGCTAATAGCTAAAAGTCATTTAAATATTACTTAAACTGCTAAGAAACTATGTACAATTAAGAAATCGTTCAAAAACGTATTTCTTATTAACTATCTTAAGGGGGGGATACACTTGATTCACGTGTTCTTTATAATAGTCAGTACTTGCACTAAACTAACTAAAAAGTTTTACCCTTTTTAGTCTTCGCACTAGATCAGTGTTGGCATGGAGTTGGATCGCCTCGACATTCACGTGATCCATACTAATTAACCCCGACGCAAAAACGACGGGGTGTTATAAGTTTGACGTGTCTGTGTGTGTGTCTGTCTGTGGCATCGTAGCTTCCGAATGGATAAACCGATTTTGATTTTGTTTTTTTTGTTTGAAATGTTAATTAGTCGGGAGTGTTCTTAGCTATGTTTGATGAAAATTGGTCCAAGATGGCCGCCGCCACAAAATGGCGGACTACATATTTTTTCACAACTCCCTTAATATGGTATCAAATGGAAGGGCTTGAATAGTAGAATACTATACACTATGATAAAAAGTATTTTATCGTTTTCCAATTACATTTAATTCTATTATTATTTTGTGTCGGGGGTTTTAAAAAAAGTTTATTTATTTTTTTATTATAAACTAGTTGACCCGGCAAACGTTGTTTTGCCATATAAATTACTTCTAGCTGCCCGGCGCTACTTCTTTTTTTTTTTTTTTTTTGTCTCGGGGGGAAAATCCTCATGGACATCCTCCGCCCTGGGGAAGGCGGAGGGGCATGCCGGACTCTTACCGGCTAAAAACCACCCCGGTGTTCCCTTCCTGTACCTATTGCCGGGGGTACGGGTATCGCTTGCGCATTCATCCGCGCCCCCGGCAGGTATTGGCCCGCCAGATGTTTGTAGGCGGGCCCCGTCACCCTCTGCGGCCATCACCCGGTGGCCGCAGGAACTCCAACTAAGAGGCGCGCGCGGAACACTGCGCCGCCGCCTCGAGGCCTGTTTCTGATCGGGCGACAGACGCCCCTAGTCTGCCGCCCGCAGGCCGCGCCCTATGGTGGCCGGAGATCGTCCGCCACCCTGCGACGCCCGGTGCGTCTGCTGCGGGCCGGGAGAGAGGTAACAGCTTCTCTCTCCCTTTCCGCCGCCTCCTTTGCCGACATTACGTCATCACAGAAGGAGGCGAAGGCCGTCCAGCCGCTCTCGCTCCCGACCATGCATGAAATGACGGCCGGAAGCGAGAGGTCGCCCGCAGCATCTACTGCCGCGACTAAGTCACGGCGCTGCACTGCCCAAGCTGGGCACTCCTCCAACGTGTGCAGCGCCGTGTCCTCGCGGCAGCTGTCACAGTGGTGACATTCGGGCGTCGGCTCCCGGCCTATCCGACACAAGTACTTCCCGAAACACCCATGTCCGGTAAGCACCTGCGTCAGCCGAAAGCTGAGGGCGCCGTGGCGTCTCTCCAGCCACTCCTTCATCACGGGTCTTACCGCCGCTATCGCGGCGTGCCCTCCGGCGCTACTTCTTTCGCGTGGTGTCCTAACCCCTTACCCTACCCTACCCCTACCCTACTCCTACACTACTCCTACCCTACTTCTACCCTACTCCTACCCTACTCCTACCCTACTCCTAACCTACTCCTAACCTAGTCCTACACTACTCCTACCCTACTCCTATAAGTAAAAAATAAAATAAAATAAAAGATACAAAAGTATCCTATGTCCTTCTCCTGGTTCTAAGCTACCTCCCCCACCAATTTTCAGCCAAATTTTTTTCAAAGTTCAGCTGTTCTTGAGTTATAAATAGTGTAACTAACACGACTTTCTTTTATATATATAGATTAGAAAGTAACCTTGTCGTCTGTCTGTCTGTATGTTACCTTTTCACGCCTAAACCACTGAACGGATTTGGATAAAATTTGGTAGAGAGATTGATTGCATCCCGGGAAAGGTCATAGGATAGTTTTTATCCCGATATTCCCACGGGGTCGAGACTTATGCGGGTGAAACCGTGGGGTAATGCTAGTACATTTATATGTATGTATTTGAATTTGAATCATGTGACATAGGATAGTTTTTATCGACACACCTGGCGGGCGAAGCCACGGGCGGAAGCTAGTCCAAAACAAAAACTGCACAAAACTCTACACTTTGGTGCTTTACAGTATCGCTGAAAATTATGCAAGTTCCAAACTATACAAGTAACAAATTGTACAAGTAACAAACTATACAAGTAACAAATTATACAAGTTACCAACTATACAAGTAACAAATTATACAAGTTACAAACTATACAAGTAACAAATTATACAAGTAACAAACTCCCCAGCAACGTCACATACCAATAATAAATATCTAAAGCACATTTTCGGGTAACACGATTAATATTTCACATCCTACACAATTAGTTTTAAGCTAAACTCATTAGTACCTGAATATTAATCAGTTTTCCAGTACCTATAAAAGCTGGTGCAGCTCATGGAAACATTACATTCAACCAACATCGTTTGGAACCGTAACAACTGAAGCTACTGCCAACTCATCATGAAGTTTTTCATGGTCTTCGTTCTGGTGTTTGCTTCTTTCTCCTGCTACTATGCTCAAGAAGGTACCAGCTTCTACTGTGGAAGGACCTTGTCGAGAGCTCTGGCGGTGCTCTGCTGGGGAACTGAGTCCAAGCGGGACGCTGGCTGGTGGATGCCGGAGCATGGAGCCCGCGCGCTTGCTGGCGTGCGCGGCAAACGCGGACCGGTTGATGAGTGTTGTGAAAAGGCGTGTTCCATTCAAGAACTAATGACTTACTGCTAGATGATGATTGGTAATTATTGATTTTAGGGCAAACCAATGTGAATAAATGATTATTTACCAAAATAAACGATGTATTGATTTCATCCCAATGATTGCATTCTTTTAACTCATGTATTCTTGTTAATTTAGGTAATAAACGAATCTTATTATGGACACTTGTATCTCGTAATTCACGTAAAAAAATCTCCAATACTTGCAGCAGGTCTGTAGAGTTTTTAATTAAACCCAATTTACAACAAACAAACTTATTTATTCATTGATGATTCACGTGTAAATAGATAATAATTATTTACACGTGAAACTATCAAAAAATAACTAATTTTGCGCAATCACTAGTTTCGTAATGTAAATTTGGCTTTAGTTTTACCCCCCATTTCATGGAATTCGAAAATCTAAATTGTTTAGGTAAGTAACTGAGATAATCTAATACAGTTACTTAGATCTGACAAATACAAATTCAAAGCATTTATTTCAATTCAACCATTTACAAGCACTTTTTAAATTGTCAAAGTCGGTCAGCCCATTCCAAAACGCAGATCTCTATGGAGAAGAACGGGCAAGAAATTCCTAGGACACTCCTTTAAATCAAAATTTTACAAAATCCTGTTTACTTTATTTTTGTTGCTTCTATAAGTGACAACAATGTAAAAAAAAATGTAGAAACAATTAAAAATAAGCCCTAACAGTTAACAAATGAAAAGTCTCAACCGACGGCGCCTGTTCCCTGTTCACTAACATGACACATGGATCAGCACCATCCGGCTCAACCATTTTATAGGAAACTGACTGTGTCCACGTTACAAACGAAAGTGTAACATTAAAGTATAAAAGAACCAAAAAAACTCGTTTCCCTTTTATCTCGGAAAACTCGTCGGAAAGTCCTCTCTAAAAATATCTTGACGAAGTATAATTATTTAGAAATTCAAATAAGCTCAACACTCACACCCACAAAGGTGACACCAATGCGTCAATGGTACATAATGCGAAGGGTTCCGCAGAGCAGTCCACTGAACCACGCGGAGCATTCACACTCCAGCGGACAATTGTGACGTCCCTAGGGTAGGCGTCAATTTAGGAAACATGGCGAATTTCGTGAAATGTGGACGTTTTTGCGGTATTTTGTTGGATAATGTGAGGGTTTTCAACGAAGCTGATATGAATAATTTAGTGGGTATATGTATAAAACGGTAGAAATAGGTCATCTAATAATAGAACAACGATATCTCAATAAACAACAATTATTTACGTAGGTACGTAGTTGGTGTAAATTGTTACTGACTATATCAAAACGACGCGATGGAATGGCGAACCCGCCTGCAGCAATTCTTCAATCACCACCTGAATTGCTAAGTTAGGTGATTTTAATAGTAGATTATACACTAAGGGGATAAAGCAGTGTGTTAAGTCACTGGCGCTATTTTGAATCCCGAACGCAACGAAGGATTCGAGGGCTCTGAGTTAACTCCTGAACGAAGCGAGGGAGTTAACTGAGTGCAGTAAGGGATTTAAGCTCGCCCAAGACGAAGACACGTTTATCCCCGAGGAGAATACTCTACTTTTCACACCTACTGCGAGGTAATAAAAACTGGCCAAGTGCGAGTCGGACTGGCACACGAAGGGTTCCGTACCACAAGGCAAAAACGCCAAAAAAAACATGTTTGTTGTATGGGAGCCTTCCTTAAATATTTATTTTATTTTTATTTTATTATTTATTATTAAAGTTAAAATACAACTGAGTATTTTGTAAATATTTCAATTGCCTACCTGTTGCCATTTTTGATATCGAGCAAAAAAGGGCAAAAAAATCGCGTTTGTTGTATGGGAGCCCCCCTTAAATATTTAATTTATTTTGTTTTTAGTATTTATTGTTATAGCGGCAACAGAAATACATAATTTGTGAAAATTTCAACTTTCTAGCTATCACGGTTCTTGAGATACAGCCTGGTGACAGACAGACGGACAGACGGACAGACGGACAGACGGACAGACGGCCAGACTGACAGACGGACAGACAGCGAAGTCTTAGTAATAGGGTTCCGTTTTTACCCTTTGGGTACGGAACCATAAAAACCAATTCGAGTACAACACACACATAGACACATAGATAGACGATTTCCGGGATTAACACACAGAATTCTTTTATCCCGATAATCCCACGTGATCGAAACTTACGCGGATGAAATCGTGGGGCGCTGCTAGTACTATAATAAATTAGGTAGATTTCCAAAAAAAAAAAACAAAAATTGACATAGTCTCAAAAAAACATTTTTGACCCAATTATTTTTTTTGTTTTCATTGCTGCTCATAATATATATTGCAAGCGTAATAAACCAACTCCTACAACTCCGCCCCTAAGAGACCCACTGACCGAGCTTTCTCTTTAAGAGCGTTTACGTCGTACGGCATTTCATACAAACTTTCAAGCCCTTATTTTTCGAAATGGATGAACCGATTTTAATGAAACTTCATACGCATAAGCAGGATACAAAGGTCTAAAAAGTTAGTAGAGAAGATTTCCGAAATGTTTTATTTAAAAAAAGATAACTGGAAATCTCTGTTTCTATGGAAAGTTTAAAATCGGTCTAATTTGACTGAAACACTATTTTTCGAAAACGTTCTCTACTAACTTTTTAGATCTTTGTATCCTGCTTATGCGTATGAAGTTTCATTAAAATCGGTCCTTTAATATCGAAAAATAAGGGCTTGAAAGTTTGTATGAAATGCCGTATGGCGTAAACGTTCTTAAGCACTATGTAGATATTATATGATCGTTAGAGTAAACACAAAAGGATACCCAACTTAATACACCGTCAAACTCTTTTGATGTAGGTACGTAACTTCATGAAACCGCAGCTTAATAAAACTTAACTATTATCCATAATCTATGCCACGTGTCTATCCCCTCGCCTTCTTCTGTATTCCACCGGCGTCAGTTCGTCGGTCTATCCCTAAATATATACGTTAAATATTCACTAGTTTGTTCAAAAGCTGATTGAAAGTCCCCAACTTTGGCTGAACTTATAAAAAATGCAAGCAACGTCGCCGGAGTCAAACTAGTTAGCATCCAGTTTTCCCACAACATTATTATGAATATAGGTGTGTTATATGACTGGGAATTGAATTTTATAACGTGGATACAAACGTAAGTACGTATGACCTCTGTATCTATAGCTACATCTACCTAACCTTTACCCAACTATGTTGGGTCCACGGCTTCCACTCTTAACAGGATGCAGCAGCTGAGCACCAGTAATTTACATGGCGCGACTGCCTATCTGACCTCCACAACCTAGTTACTGGGTAATACAAAATCCTTTGGTACGACTGTTTGTCAGACTTTCGGGCTTCTGACGGCCGCAACGACGTCAGAGATCCACGAATTTCAGCCAACGGCTTAACTTGCTTTCCAAGGAACGGACGGGTGAAAAAAGACGAAAGATGTAAAGACGGTCTACGGACCAACGACGGCAAGCGTAACTTAACCTGATCGATCGACTCGTGCGTCTGTTTTTACTTAGTTACTTAGCAACAAGCCCCTCTATGACACCAGCCGGTCGATTCTGTAAAAATCTCACCATGAAAGCTTAGGTGAAGTGAGTTTGTTTTTGCTAGGAACTGACACTATTTTGACAGCTCACTCCACGCTCACTTCACCTGTTTTCACGGTGAGTTGGTTACAGAATCGCACTGCTGTATCTAAATACTAATAAACTTGAAAAATCTGAAATTATACGGGCTGAATTTTTCTTCACATGAAAATGAACAACTTCTTATAAAATTAATTATAATAGCGTAATTTTTGTATTTTTATGAGAAAATGTTATTGTGTAGGTACTTTCACCTTTTTATAGATTTCCAATAAAGTCTGTTGTGTATCTACAGGTACTCAAGGCCCAATTATTGCTTTATATCAAACTAGCAGCGCCCCGCGGTTTCACCCGTATAAGTGTCGATCCCGTAAAAATATAGGGATAAAATCTATCCTATGTCCTTCCCCGGAATGCAATCTATCTCTCTGCCAAATTTTATCGAAATCCGTTCAGTGGTTTAGGCGTGAAAAGGTAACATACAGACAGACAGAGTTACTTTCGAATTTATAATATTAGTATGGATATCATAAAATTAATTCATCAAGCAATAACTCTACAAACATTAATTAAATCTTCGAACAAACTAAAAGCTCTTTAAAGAGCCTACAGCGTCATTTTAAATCTCTAAGACGTAATGAAGATGGCGAAGCGACAATCTTTCACAATGGAAGGAATTTCCAATAAAGAGCGCTAATGAAATAACCCACAGCATAGAGTAACAAAACCGTATAGAAGCGAAACCCATGATATCTTTCTATGCACACCTCTTTCTACCTAGCCTTATGCCATCTCATTAGGGGTCGGCTCTTTCCGTCATTCTTCACCAGACGTGTCTGTACTGGGTGGTCGTGACATCTACTTGCGCTTCGTTTAATTCGTTATTGATGACAGGCATCCAAGCTATGTCTGTGTGGTGCCGGACTGTCTGTGTGGTGCCGGACTTTCTGTGTGGTGCCGGACTGTCTGTGTGGTGCCGGCCTTAAAGAATACCACCACCCCTTACTTCCCGTGGGTGTCGTAAAAGGCGACTAAGGACCGTAACGGAGAATGGGCAGCAGCGTTCTCTATGTATTCCACCACCATACCATACTGCGATCGCCTACCCGCCTGCCAAGCGTGGCGATTATGGCAAACCCTTCCAAAATTGAGGGAGGCCTGTGTCCAGCAGTGGACGTCTATCGACTGAAACGACGATCCAAGCTATGGGAGGTTTTCTGCGCTTACTCACGCTGAAATAATCATGTCGAGATAGGAGCCTTTTGACCTCGCACAGGTCCCCTTTATTTTTTGTTGTATCTTTATGAGAAATTATAATTATATAATATAAACACAAAAGTTCTATTATTCTTTTTTATTTTATTGTCCTGATTTTGTTAGATTTAATGTTCTTTTTTATTGTTTGTATTTTCTGTACGTGTAAGAAAAAAAAGTATATCTGTGAGATATACTTTAAAAAAAAAAAAAAAAATGAGATATACTTTTTTTTCTCAAGTCCAAGTGTCTCAAGTCGAATCTGTAGGCAGTAAGGAGTGTCTCTTCTGTATTTATTCTATGCCACAGCTTCACGGCTCACTCTAGATGAATCTGGGGAATACTTTCATAACTAAATGCAGACAATCAATGCGACTTGTGTAAGTTCATTAGTTGCTCATTCTGCGGGCAGAATGTTGGGCTTTGGTTTTAATGTGATCTTGATCAACTTGTTTATAAGTATGCTGATCAATGTTTAGAACGTTCGATATCAGATATGGCCATCTTATTTAAACTTATATGTATATACATACATACATTCACGCTTTCTTCCTATGGGTACGCATAGGCACGAACGAAAGAACGCCCCCTACTACGATAATTACCTTTTGCCTCGTTTACGTTCATATATTTTGTCATACACGCCCATTTCACTTATGGATTCGTGATTTATTTAGGCGGGTCAGTATGGACAAATCTGAAACTATTAGAGGTACATATAAGATCGAAATAAATAAAAAAGCTAAACAAAATATAATCATCTGATCAAACAGATGAAATATTCTAGGGAACTACTTAGCAAGTTAGCATATAGAGAAAAAAAAACCGTAGTTAAATCTTTCCCAGAGTTCAAATTTATCATTTAAATTATTGTTGCCTAAGTAACAGAAGTGTTCACAAAAGTGTCTGTCACACAGCCCGGGACATTGTCACCCCCAACTTAGATTGTGCGCGATGACTCGGCACCTTCGCACAATGAACTTGTTCTAGCAGAAAGTTGGTGTCATCGTAGTTTTGTTTAGGTTGGATTATGTAGGTATCGATATTATGGGGTGTATTACAACCGCTGGGGTGAACAACCACATTTTCAACGAAATAACTGCTGGAAAACCAAATTCACTCTGAAATACATACTTTAGAAGTATAAATCCAAACAGCTTGCAGAATTAGAAGGCTGTACTAAATCGCCAAAGCCTATCAAAGGATCGATGGCCGTTAAAGCAGACGAGTCTTTGACAGAAGACGGCACCAGAAAGCGTAACGTGGAAAACCTCACATCGAGATAGACTGGTGACCTTAAAAATTCAGCTGGAAGAGACATAATGCGGAAATCGGAGAACGGAGGTTAGTGGTGCAACTTGGGAGAGTCATATGTCCAGCAATGAACTGTGTTGACTCACTGAGCTAAAAGTAGCCGAATTCGTCATCTGCCTAGCCTTATTTCAACTATGTTGGGGTCGGCTTCCAGTCTAACCGGATTTAGCTGAATACCAGTATTTAAAATGGAGCGACTGCCTATCTGACCTCTACGACCCAGTTACTGGGTAATACGATACCCCTTGGTAAGGTACTGGTTGTCAGACTTTCGGGCTTCTGACTACCCGTAACGACTGTCAAAGATCCACGAATGACAGCCGGGACCAACGTGCTATCCGAGGCACGAAGGGGTCACGGTATGTAAAGATGGTCACCTATTTCTCAGACCAACCGCGGCAAGCGTAGCTTAACCTGATCGATCGACCTGTGCGGCTGTTATTATTTAGCTACGGGCCCCCTAAAAGTATTCGAATTGGGGGAGGCCTATCTACAACAAGAGTCTAGTTCGTTTTTCGGCTGAATGATGATGATGAAGTGTTCGAAATCATAAAAGGCAGAGTACCAAATACAAAAATGACATATTTTCACGCCTTGTTTCCCGAAGTGTTGGCAGTGGTATACCTATAGTACACCAAAATTTCGCTTATTATGTTTAAGTCCCATGTAATAATTGCATATGTTTTGGATCGTGGGTTCGAATCCTGACAGGCGCTTTACTTTGTTTAAATTATTATACCACCACTGTTCTCAAAACATCGTGAGGAAATCGGCATGGCCTAGAACCAAACATTCGAAGACATGTGACATCTACCAACCCGCACTAGGTCCGCGTGGTGAATTACGGCCCACTCCGTCTTACAGAGAGGAGGCCAGTGTCCCAGCAGTAGGAACATTATAGGCTGATTATGAGACGAGCCTATTGCCATAAACTGGGCACAAATCCAGACTTAGGCTGCTACCGAGACTTCCCAGATAGAAAAATCCAATAACACTGCTCGACTTGGGAATCGGACCCAGAACCTTATACTCAACAGTACGCTGACGACCACTTTCCCAATGAGGCACTCAAACCAACCAAATATACTCACCATAATAAAGAGTAAATCTCAAACAGCTTCGCACTCACGAGATAAAATATCGTTTAATTTTACTCAAGGAATAATTCGGGATCAGAGGAACCTTTGCAGATGAAAATAGCTGTTTAATTATGTATACGGCATCCATTGGTTCCGCTTCAATCGGAACACGTTTGCTGAGGTTTCTGAGGCGTCTTGTTGGAGGTGTCATTAACATTTTGAGCTGATGAAGAGTATTCAATAGGTATCGTAGCGAGTGGGATCGCTCCCAAGGCACAACTGTTGATAGATCGATGTGAGAGAACTAAACTCGTTCGTTCGTTTCAGCCGATAGACGTCCACTGCTGGACATAGGCCTCCCCCAATTTTGGGAGGGTTTGCCATAATCGCCACGCTTGGCAGGCGGGTTGGCGATCGCAGTATGGTATGGTATGGTGGAATACATAGAGAACGCTGCTGCCCATTCTCCGGTACGATCCTTAGTCGCCTTTTACGACACCCACGGGAAGTAAGGGGTGGTGGTATTCTTTAAGTCCGGCACCACACAGACCTAAACTATTCTTAAGAGAACTAAACTATTCTTCCAAAATTGAGTTATATACGGAATCAGAAAAAAGGCGCATATGCCAGTTTTTTTTTACTCAATTTTGGAAAAAATTTTAGTAATGCTCTTTTTCTTTATGACGGCAGTATTATCTGGAGGTGCTTGGGGGAGGCCTATGTCCAGCAGTGGACGTCTTTCGGCTGAAATGATGTTGATGATGATTATCTGCCAAGCCTTTTGTCGGCTCCCAGTCCTAGTATTTTGTAATATCTTGATTTAAAAGAGTGTCCTTAGAGTTTCTTGTACATTCTTCTCCATAAAGATCTACGTTTTGGAATGAGCAACTAGCTTCAATTTTCTGACTAACTCACCGAATCTTTGACAGTTCAAAAGTGCCTGTAAATTGTTTAATTGAAGTAAATGCTTTGTTTTTTAGTCTAACCGGATGCAGCTGAGTACTAGTATTTTCCGTGGAGTGATTTCCTGTCCGACCTCCACAACCCAGTAACGATACTCCTTGGTAATACTGGTTGCCAGACATTCGGGTTTCTGACGACTTATAACGACTGTCAAAGATCATCTAATGACAGCCGGAACCAACGGTTTAACATACTTTTTGAGGCTCGAATGGGTCTTGGTATATAGTAAAAACCGGGCAAGAGCGAGTCGGACTCGCTCACCGAGGATCATCATCCGGATTTATGCATAAGGTTTGTGTTTATGAAATTAATTGTTTTTTTTTTTAATATTTTTATATTTGAGTTGGTTGGATAAAAGGTAAATTGCGGTTTACGATTTATAACGTATTAAAAAAAAACTACATACTAGATCTCGTTCAAACCAATTTTCGGTGGAAGTTTACATGGTATTGTACATCATATATTTTTTTTTGTTTTATCATTCTCTTATTTTAGAAGTTACAGGGGGGGGGGACACACATTTTACCAGTTTGGAAGTGTCTCTCGCGCAAACTATTCAGTTTAGAAAAAAATTATATAAGAAACCTCAATATCATTTTTAAAGACCTATCCATAGATACCTCACAGGTATGGATTTGACGAAAAAAAAAATTTTTAGTTTCAGTTCTAAGTATGGGGAACCCCAAAATTTATTGTTTTTTTTCTATTTTTGTGTGAAAATCTTAATGCGGTTCACAGAATACATCTACTTACCAAGTTTCAACAGTATAGTTCTTATAGTTTCAGAGAAAAGTGGCTGTGACATACGGACGGACAGACAGACAGACGGACAGACAGACAGACAGACAGGCAGACAGACATGACGAATCTATAAGGGTTCCGTTTTTTGCCATTTGACAACGGAACCCTAAAAATAGTCACCCATCATCTGACTAACCGCGGCAAGCGTAGTTTAAACTGATTAGCCCCTATAAGCTCCTAAAAGGGTCTACAATGATCTCTTAAACCTCTCACCAAATTCATTTTGTCAATTGAACTAGGTAGGTCACTATTTAGTATTAACCACTAGCTTCCGCACGCGGCTTCGCCCGCTAGGTATGTCGATAAAAATTATTCTATGTCTTTCCCGGGATGCATCGAAATCTATCTCTCTGCCAAATTTTATCGAAATCCGTTCAGTGGTTTAGGCGTGAAAAGGCATACAGACAGAGTTACTTTAAAATTTATAATATTATTAGTATGGATTGTAAGCAACAACTAGACAGACGTATTTTCGCGAAATAGTATTTCGAACTCGTATAGGGAACCCCTATCTAGATGTCTTCTCTGTTTGACAAGAAGCTTTTACACTACTGTGAAACGGTGGCAGGCTGGTTGGTATTTTAAAACGATGCAATTTCCCGTACCCAACAAAGCCGTCATCCCCATTTCCTGTGAACGTTAAATAAAAGAAGAACCATAAATAATTTGTCTACATACCTATGTATGTCCTCCAAGCACACACAGTGACGTCATCGCGGCACAACGTCATATTCATAAAAGAATATGTCCGCGGCGGGGGACTCAGACTGGGGAAGGATTGAGACAGGCAACACTGTGAGCGGGTAGCGGGAATGTCACAAGCTGATAAAATGTATAAAGACATAAATACTACTGTAGACTAGTAGTCTGGCGTGACCCTATCAAAAAGGCATATTGACAGCTGACATTGACATTTGAGCATGTGCAATTCGCGATTTTGTGGCTTCAAATGCAAACTTGTTCTGAAGTAGATAACACAGAGATTAAAACAGAAGTCGAACTAGCAGGGGATCGAGAAGGTATTGACTTCACACGATCAAATCGGAACTGGAATAAATCTGTTTGAGTATGGTTTGAATATTTGAAGTTTCAAAATGGAGCGGTTTCTATCGATGCTGTCGGTTTCTATCTTCTCAAAAGTCACTAAATTACCTTTGATAAATGTGCTAGGTCTGCAAATGGTCTAATACAAAAATTCTAATGATGTTTGCAAAAAAAAAAATTCACGCGTTATACAAGTTGGCAGGGACATCGATGCGCAAACTAACACCATGAATAACAAATGATTCTATAGCGTACAATATTTTTGTCGGTTATAAAAAAACTCTGCCGCTTCATACAAAGTGCAGTACCTACTACGCAGTCAAAATGTATCGGAAAGCTATTTTTTAGGGTTCCGTACCCAAGACTTCGCTGTCTGTCCGTCTGTCCGTCTGTCAGTCTGTCTATCACCAGGCTTTACGTCATGAACCGTGATAGCTAGACAGTTGAAATCTTCACAGATGATGTATTTCTGTTGCCGCAACAAATACTAAAAACATAATAAAATAAATATTGAAGGGGGGCAACAAACGTGTTTTTTTTCGGCATTTTTGCCTTGTGGTATGGAACCCTTTCGCACTTGGCCAGTTTTTTTTTTAAATAACCGTTGAACAATATTTCAGAGCAGAATCATTTGCTGAATCTATGGTACCAGGTTGCGGGTCAATGTCCCCCCTACCACCCAGTATTGAAGGAAGTTTTCAACTGTAAATTTTCAATTCAGAAACCGAGTGTAAATGCTCATTATCCGCTTCCGCTACCGCTTTTTACTTGTAGTTACATCTATCCTTAAAACAAACACAATCTACCATACCAGACTCGTACAGTCGCGCACAAAACATCCGATGAGATTAGTTACGTCGTCGCGACGTACAGCGAGAACACGTGTACCTACGCGACGTATCGTCGAGAACAGACGTGTTTACACTGAAATGTGGTATACCTACAACTCTTTTAGATCCTTCTTCTTGAAAAAGCTTTTTAGCGTTAGGTACCTACTTTCTTTTTCATGTACGTGATTGTAACAGTTTGACATAATGAGACTTGTGGCTTGATGTCAATCCTTCATAGCATAATAATCAGCCTATCATATTCCCACTGTTGGGACAAAAGCCTCCTCTCGTCGAGAGGGAGTGGGCTATAATCTACCACGCGAGCCTAGTGTGGGTTGGTAGATGTCACATGACTTCGAATGATTGGTTGACATACCGGCTACCTTATGATGTGCACCTAGCTTCTGACGTTTCATAAGTGCCCATGTAGGTTTATGTGCAATAAAACATTTTGATTTTGATTTGATTTTTCCTTCACCGTTTTGAGAGCAGTGGTGACAAATTATTTACACAAAGTAAAGCGCCTGTCTGGATACAAACCTACGACCCATTACAACTGGGCCAAACTGCTCTAATCCTATCCTTAGTTGCAATTACTGTGCAAAAAAAAAATAATGCCTTACATTTGGAGAAAAATATTAGAGCATTTGGAGGGGTCCGTTGCTTAATAATAACAGCCGCACAGGTCGATCGATCAGGTTAAGCTACGCTGGCGGCGGTTGGTCTGTGGATGGGTGACCTTTACATACCGAGACCCGTCCGTGCCTCAGACAGCACGTTAAGCCGTTGGTCCTGGCTGTCATTTGTGGATCTTTGACAGTCGTTACAGGTAGTCAGAAGTCCGAAAGTCTGACAACCAGTCTTACCAAGGGGTATCGTATTACCCAGTAACTGGATTGTGGAGGTCAGATAGGCATTCGCTCCATGTAAAATACTGGTATTCAGCTGCATCCGGTTAGACTGGAAGCCGACCCCAACATAGTTGGGAAAAGGCTAGGCAGATGATTTGGAGAAAAATATAAATATTTTTGACCTTTTACTCTAGCAACAAGCATTCTTGCCAAAGAAACCTTCAATCCATAGATGTACTCGTATGCACGGTTATACAATTCATACAAGTGTTACTGCAAAAGGGAAGTGGCTCTATTTCAGGGACCCTCGAATAAATCCACACATTTGGGCAAACCTATGAGAAAAGCACCTACTCGTAAGGTAAAATATTTTGCGACATTGGTGTTTTTATTTCTTTGTATAAAATCTGAATTTTGCAAGTATTTGTATAGGCCGGTGCTTTGACGCTTTCTTTGATAATGCACAGCTTTGGCAGTGAAAGAAAGAATGAGTTACTTAGATAGATAAAAAAGAATACTAAGTACCCGGTTGGGTTAGTGGTTTCAAGTGGATCTTGTGCGATAGACATTTTCACGAAACCCAATTGCACGAAACGATATTCCCGTGCATGTACTTTTGCGCGAAGGGACACTTGCGCATAAGACACTTACGCGAAAAGACATTTCCGCGAAAGATACTTACGCGAATCCACTTGCATCAAATGACCATGCGCGAAAAAGTTGCGGTTTTGAGATTTCTTCATAACATCACGCCGGAAATATCTTTTCGCGCAAAAGTCCGTTCGCGCAAAAGTCCATTCGCGGAAATGTATTTTCACGCAAGAGGGCTCACACAAGTGACTTTCGCGGAAATGTCTTGCTACCGTTTCAAGTACGTCTGCACCCACATGCCCTATTACATGAGACTGGTAAAATGTGAGTATACTTACTATACTCCTTTTACAAAAAAATAAAAATAAAGACGTTAATAGATAAAGAGACGTTCTGTTATTTATACCAAGTCTAACCCCCAACTACTTAACTGTACCTGTAACCCTTTCTGCAAATCCATCATAATTCTCGACCCATTCAATTGGATCACTAACCTCATAACTGATGTCAGTAACAGGCTCAAACCCCTTCAAGCCAATGACCGGTGGCGCCACCTGTTACATTGAGAGTCAAGTGACCATGAATGAAGCCGGATTAATGTCTGTGCCAAAACATAGTAGTAGGCTGGAAATATAATCAAATATCTCGACGGCTCTTGAGATTTTAAGGAAATTTAAAAATATTCTCGGAATAATCTAAACACTGACGAAGCAAAATCTACGTAGACAAATAAATTAAAGTGTCTGTTTGTAATGTCAAAATATTAGCTTTTTACTAAATGCATACGGTAGTAACAACAAAACTTCTTTTTTTATGTTTGTCTGTCTTTTTGTGCAGGCTAATCTCCGAAACTGCTGCACCGATTTTGACTGGACTTTCACTGGCAGATTACTGATGTTATGAGGAGTATAAAGCCACTTCTTTCTTTTTTAATAAAAAAAAAACACAAAATAAAAATGAAAGTACAATATCGATCTACAGTAGTTTTGTCCAATATTCATTAACGGGTGTCTTATGTATGGCGAAAAAACTCAACAAAAAAACTTTGGGACATACTCGTACGATTTAGATTGATTGAGTGGCGCACGGAGCCGAGAAGTATGGCTGATAAAAAGGGAGGCCTCTCCCGAGCAGTGGATGATTCCGGGCTGAAATGATGATGGATTCCTTCTCCGTAATGAAAAGGTTTTCATAACTCTGTGATGAAGTAAGCGTTTCATCACAGAGTTATGAAAAAGCTTTCATTCAGTCATCTACATTGGGAAAACATATTTTTCCTTGCTCATAAAGTGGCTCTTAGTGAACCGCTTTTAGGTCAATGCAGTGTATTAAAAACGCGTGCTTTTTACTTTATGTTACCGCACTAGTGCGGTAACGCCACAGATTACTAGTCGGAGATGTGCGTTTTTTTTTAAATCTCATCCAAGAGAGTTCATGCCAAAAGGAATCCGCAGGCCATATTTCACTTTTTTATTTAAATAGTCTGAATTATCCTTGGTCTCAAAATGAACTAAAATTTATTTACCTTGGTCCTTACCGAAACCAAAAAGGAAAGACCCTGACTGGCGTTAAATTATTGCGGATTCTCACTGAACTAATGGATATTTCTCTATGCCAATAGTACTTTCTAATTATATTCTAACTAAACTACAATTTGACATACGACAACACAACGATCAGTCTTTTCTATTATCTATTACTATTATCTTTACTATTATTATTTACTATTATTTTCTATAGGCTGTTTAGCGGTTTTGCAACATTACTGACCACTGGCCTTTATTTACACCTGCGCATCGCTAGCGCGGCGCGGGGAAAAACAAAATGAGCGCGCCATTTTCCATAAATATTTGTTAAATAATTAATACAAATCTGTTTTTTTCCTCGCACTTGTGTTGAAAAACGTCGTACTACACCTGTTTTTAATGTTTTTAGGGTTCCGTAGCCAAATGGCAAAAAACGGAACCCTTATAGATTCGTCATGTCTGTCTGTCTGTCTGTCCGTCTGTCTGTCTGTCCGTCCGTATGTCACAGCCACCTTTCTCCGAAACTATAAGAACTATACTGTTGAAACTTGGTAAGTAGATGTATTCCGTGAACTGCATTAAGATTTGACGTGTAGGGTACCTATGGGTAGGTCTTCAAAAATGATATTGAGGTTTCTAATATCATTTTTTTCTAAACTGAATAGTTTGCGCGAGAGACACTTCCAAAGTGGTAAAATGTGTTTCCCCCCCCCCCCCCTGTAACTTCTAAAATAAGAGAATGATAAAACTAAAAAAAATATATGATGTACATTACCATGTAAACTTCCACCGAAAATTCGTTTGAACGAGACCTACTAAGTAGTTCTTTTTTAATACGTCATAAATCGTAAACCGCAATTTACCATTCAATCAATCAAATCAAATATAAAAATTAAAAAAAAAACATTGATTTTCATAAACATAAAACCTTATGCATAAACCCGGATATTACGGAACCCTCGGTGCGCGAGTCCAACTCGCTCTTGCCCGGTTTTTTTTAATACCAGTATTGTGTCTTTTGCTGTACTGAATAAACGTTTTATCTATCTATCGTATGAAACGCGTGTGCATTGATCATTACACACATGTATCATAATGTAGGTACTATTACCGTTTCTATGCTTTGTAACGAGCAGAGTATCTAACTTTTTTTAAATCAGATATTGACATCAAAAGAAGATATTCATATACAAAAGATGATTCAAAGATGTACCTTTCATCCAGAAAAATAATCTAACACTTCTAAACCAAATATTTTTCACGTATTATGGAGACTTGTGCCAAGTTAAGAATTACTTACTCACATCTGACTTTTGAAATGAACGAAGAAGAAATGTGATGAAAAATTGTTCGCGACGATGTAGCTCGTGCGTGTTGACTTATACATGTAAGATACAGTATCAGTTATGTTATGTATGAAACTTAGAGATGAGGTACCAAGTTTATTGAAATAGCGAAGAACTTGTTTTCACTCTTTTGGCAAACCAGCAGGCAGCCCAGCTGATGGTTAAAGATCATACCAGAGACACGCACTCATACTCAAAAACAACAATGTGTATCTCGTTGCCCGATATAGAACCTATGTGAATAATTAATTATCGGTCGGAACGTCAAATGTGTTGTGCATGAATCTCAATGTTTTGGATAGCTATGTGAGTGTACCCAACCCATCTCTACCATCTATAAGCACCGGCAGATGGTCAGACGCGATCAAGACGGCTGTTGGAGGCAGCATTTACCAAGCGGTCGACGCTGCAGAAGACCGCATAACTTGGAGACGCGAAGTATGTGGTCACGATCCTCAGCATTGACGGAACGACGAAGAACTGCCGGAATAAAAAAACGTGAGTGGTCGGGGACCCCAGGAACCCCGTCCGGAACGACGTTCCTTACACAATACTAGTAAGCACACACACACTCGTGTATTATAGAAAGAGAGACAGAGAGTCGCATGGAGGAGCATTTTTATTTTTTATTTTTTTGAGGATGGGAAATCATCAAATGACTCCTCCCGCTCTGGGTGGAGCGGAAGGGAGTGTCAGACTCTTACTGACTAAAACCCACCCGTGTTCCTTCCTTAGCCCTTTATGTTCCGGGCCAGCGGTAACCCTTTCGGACAATCCCGCTGAATGGAGGAGCATAATGCATTTTCCTGTCGTGACGATTTCTACCAGTCAACTCCTACCTCAAGCCGAACTTAAGGAACTTCGTGCTTAAAATGCAAATATGATCCCACAGTTTTAAAACTATTTGCAAAAACTGCTTGAATTAAATTAGGTAGACGACTTAATTAAAATCTGGATAGCGTTTTAATGAGCAAACAAGCAGTGAGGCTGCAGATTCCAACGCATCTACCTTTTACTTTTATTGCGAAAACCATTATTTTCTCTCTCCTATTTTCCGGTCGAACAAACACTCATTTATTTTTTGTTGTAAAGCTCGCTACCATTACAAACTCGTTACTAAAACGGATAGTTAATGGCGTGGCTAAAATATAACAGCCGCACAGGTCGATCGATCAGGTTAAGCTACTCTTGCCGCGGTTGGTCTGTGGATGGGTGACCATCTTTATATACCGAAACCCCTCCGTGCCTCGAAAAGTGCTGTTGGTCCCGGCTGTCATTCGTGTATCTTTGACAGTCGTTACGGGCCGTCAGGAGCCCGAAAGTCTGACAATCAGTCTTACAAAGAGGTATCGTATTACCCAGTAACTGGGTTGTGGAGGTCAGATAGGCAGATGCTCCATGTAAAATACTGGTATTCAGCTGCATCCGGTTAGACTGGAAGCCGACCCCAACCTAGTTGAAAAAAGGCTAGGCAGATGAGAATAGTAACTTAATCGAAATCTAACGACCCGTTTATCAATCTAATAATGAAGGTAATTCACATAACATTACTGTCGACTAAATACGTGTCGCTTGGTTATGGTTGTTGATTACTTTTATGTCATCATTTCAGCCGAAAGACGTCCACTGCTGGACATAGGCCTCCCCCAAGCCCACTCTAGAATCTTTCGGCCCCATCGGCCACCTGTTCTGCGAGCAATGTGCCCTGCCCACTGCCACTTAAGTTTGGCAATTCTTCGGGCTATGTCGGTTACCTTGGTTCTCCTGCGAATCTCCTCATTCCTGATTCGATCACGCAGAGAAACTCCAAGCATAGCCCTCTCCATTGCCCTTTGGGTGACTTTTAGTGACTTTTTGAGTGGCTTTTATGTAATTCAATAAAATTCTGCTATCACGAAATATTATGCTTAAATTCATATCTAATATCGAAAACAAACAGCTCTTATATCAATTAAATTTCAGTCGACAACATCCATCGAATTCTTACTAAACTTCAACTATATCCGACGATCCTGCATTCTTATCTCTTTTTGTTGACTATACATACGTACTATAGTTAAATATATAGATAGGTTAAATCGTTAAGACAATAAGCCTTAGCGAACGGGCCGTTATAAATCATACAGGATTTCGATATTGCCAAATACCGGTTTGAGATTGCTAGTACAGTACAAGAGGCGTTCTATCGAAGTATAAGGATAATACACACTTTAAGAACATCTATTAATAGTCTATAGGTAAAGAAGGAATATACATCACAATAGATTTGGGTACCTATTTCCAATGTTTGGATCACTTTTATTTTGTAGTCGAACAGTTAGACCGGATTTCCGGAGATGACCTGCCCCAGTCGCCGTTATCTGATAATGTGAAAACGCCCGCCACGGTCCTCACGACATTTCAAGTAATACTCTTAGTTCACTACACCGTAGGTACTTTGAAATGTAAAAAAAATCGAACCTTAGAAAACTAATTCAGTTGATCAACTGTAAATATTTTATACTGTGGCGTGGATTTTCCGTGAAATGGTCGGCGGCGCATAGTTGCGCTGCATTGGGGGAGGCGAGGAAGCGGTTCAAAGGCCTACAGGCCCAGAAAACCTCGCCTTAAATCTAAATCACTGAATCGCTTGTTAGTTTGGAACCTGTAGAAGGACATAGCCACTCAATAAAATAAACAAAATTATTTAAAAAAATCAAAGCCATTTAAAGTTACGAAACAACCTGTATAATGTACCCTGGTCTGTCCACTTAAAGAAACAGCCATTAGTTTAACAGCGGTCCATAGATTTTTTTTGTGTGCGAGGTGCGTAGAAGTGGCGAGACGCCACGTGGCGCGCCGAAAAAAATGTTCTGGGACGTTCTAGGCCATGTCACTGCGGCTAAGCTACTTTTCATCCTGTATATTTGTATACCAATCGTCACACCAATCGTCGACCGCACTGATACCCGGATGAATAAATCAAGCGAGGTGTTAGTGTGACCGGATATCAGTGCGGTCGTCAAATCGGCCATCTTACTCGGATTGTAAGTGTGGTAATCGGATAACGGCTATGTAATCTTATTGGATCGGCTTTAATCGGCCGGTAGTCTGTCGATAGCCGATTCTAGCGGAAGTTTGATTTTGTTAGTAACTTATTGAAGATATTTTTGTGTTATGAGGTTTTTACCAAGTTGCTTAGTAGTTCATATTCTTGTGTATTGAATTGAGTGGTGTTAGGGGTGGCAACTTTCAGTTGCGATTTTTTCCTGAAATGACGAATGCAACGTTCAAATACGACACTTTAAATAAACCTATGGGATCGAAAATACTATGTTCGTAATATAACAACATAAAATTTAATTAAAAATAGAGGAGAAAATTGGCTTTGAATAAAGCCAAGTGTATACATACTCATGCTCGTGACTGTACATATTTAATTTAATTTTTGTGTAGTGTATGTAATACCTAACTTCGTGACCTAACTATTAGATATGTAAACACTACCTCATGTTAAAGTCAAAGCATTTATTTCAAATAGGCACTTAAGAGGCACTTTTGAACGTCACGTATGTCGACTTTCAGATCTCTACGAATGTCGGGAAACAGTGAAAAGTAAAGCGTGCCTGCACGAAAGGAATGGTGTCATTGTGGTGATGAGTCTGCTTAGCGATATAATCAGCTTAAATGCGGAGCAACAGGATTCTACAATTAGGTTTTCTTGGAGGCATATACCTAGAAAGAAACCGCAGTTTTTTTATATATTTAAAACACGAAGTAGGTACCCATGCCCAAGCAACTGTCATGTTTAATTCGTTTCCACCTCAATGAACAGATTTTAAAGTAACCAAAAATGTCTTCAACTCTATATAACAAGAATTTAAAAAAATTATCATGGGTTTTTTGAATACTCATTTTGATTGTAACGCTGGTTCAACTGAAGTATGGATAACAGAAAAGGGTAATAAAAATTCTCATCTTTAATATTATTAAGAGTGACCCCTCTGTGTCTTGGGCTGTAATGAGATTACTGCAGGCTGTAATGGATACTGATATTACTTTAGTGCTAAGATCCGTGCGCCGTATATTTAGTCGTTCTTGCTGTGTATTGTTGTTGTAGTTGTTTTTTGTTATTGTTAGATTTAATGTTCTTTTTTAGGGTTCCGTATTTAGCTTACCCTTATAGTTTCGTCATGTCCGTCTGTCTGTCTTTCTGTCCGAGGTTTTTCTAAGAGACCGTTAATATTAGAAAGCTGTAATTTTGTAGGAGTGCGTATATCAATTATTACGCCGACAAAGTGGTAAAATAAAATTTTGAAAAATATATTTAAATTATTGTAGCTCCCCTACATGTGAAGTGGGGATGAATATTTCTTTCGTCGTCTACCCCATCGTGTGGGGTATCGTTGAATAGGTCTTCTAAAATGACTTGGGGGTTGCTAAAATTATTTTTCGATTTAATGCTCCATTTACGAAATATTAAACATTAAAGTGCAAATTTTTGTTCCAGTAGGGCGTCCCCCCCCTCTAAACCTAAACTGCGGGCTTGAAAAATCTGGAAAATTTCACGATGATAGTGCATTTCATGAACTTTAAAGGAAAATTATAGCGATTAAGATAACTTTATGGGCTACTACGGAACCCTACACTGTGCGTGGCCCGACACGCACTTGGCCGGATTTATTTAATTGTACATATTTACTGTGCGTGTCCAAAATAAAATATTTTTCTTTTTCTTCTTAAAAAAAAACAATGGAAATCTATTGTACTTACATTATCATCACGATGAAACACGCGCCATTCTAAACGCCTTACAGGACAGTGATTTCGTACAAAAAAACGGGGCTACCTGAAAAGTGATCCAAGTATTCAGAAAACAAAAAAAGTCCGCCATTTTAAGACTCCGCTAGATCAGGTACCTACTTAAGATATTAATCAAGCAAATAAATCCTTCAGCAAAGGATAAAATCTTAGAATAAGTGCCGCAAGCACGGCGGAGTTATTACTTCAGATGAAAAATGAAAAGAAATGACCAGCTGTTTGCGAACACATTTTTATTTTATTTTTTTAAACCAGGATTAAAAATTTTCTATTAAATGTTCGTGAAAACCTCATATTTCAAATAGTATAGTAGTAGTATAGTAATAGTGTAGTAGTATAGCATAGTACTAATAAATGTGCACGGTCTCATCGCCGTACATTTTTCTGCTTACCCTGTATCCTACTTTAGACCAACGCGCATCGTTAGTCTAAAGTCATAAGTTAGCGTAATAAAATGACATGACTATGATAGTGAACTTATAACTGGGTAGCTATCAACAACTGAGAGAAATAATCGCATTCCACTCTTGTACTGTTACTTACTCTTAACTTAAATAAACTTAACTACTTAGTGCATCTCAGTGGAACGTGTTTCTCTATACTAACTGAACTTACCAACCTTCACGACAAATCGGTGTACGGAGTTAACTACTACAACCCATACAAATTGAAATAAGTAGTATTTTCTCACATAATTTATTATTTAAGAGATTTTAAGGCAGTTGGCACTAGGTATTTACAGTGGTCACGTGTTGCCTTGCACTCTGGCACAGTTCAGTTTAGGGGAGACCCCTTTCCCCTTTATAGTCTCCCAAGAGACGTGCCCTGACATGAGTCGCACAGAAGGGGTTTCAGATCGGTCTTTTGAGAAGTAACGGTGCTTCCCTGTGCAGATGGTGACCACCAGGGTTCTTTTAGTGAGGTAAAAATCCCACACTCCCTGGTCTTATCCCCATAGCCCGGGCGCCCTTTGACGGTTTCCCCTCTAAAACAAAAAAATAAATTTATAAAAGGTACCCTATTAAATCTTTGACTTTTCTTTTGTTTGTCGTAAAAAACATTACTTCCCTAACAAACGGCTTCTGAAAGGCTCATTAAAATCAACAGAAAAACAAACTGACAGGTTTTCAAACTCATGTCAAAACATTTAATTGGCTGTTGTTATTTCAGTCAGTTTATCAAATCAATTGATGTGAGTTTGAAATCCTGTCAGCTAAATTATTTGTCTTGATTGGCTTTTCAAAAACCGGGGGTTAAACTGTAATATTAGCAAGGATTTGGTGATTTTATCTAACAAAATATTGATTACAACTAGCAATAAATAATACAAAGTGTTAAAAAATTAACCCGACAAACTTTAAGAGGTGCTTTAGTTAGACCAACTGAACAACTTTTACTGACCAACTCTGAAATCACGAAAAAAAAAATCTGCTGTTTCATACATTTTGGTCTAGTAGGTATTGAACTTTTGTATTAAACAGCTGTTTCTTTTGTGATTTCAGTTGGTCCCATAGTGAAACTGTTTTTTTTTTATTACCGACGAAACATTTCTACGGTGAGTGTGGAACCTAAGATAGAAACACGCTTGTACGATACAACTACATACAGAAAGCAAAGCTCATAGAAATCTCTATTCCTAGACAGCACGTTTTGCCGAAAATTTGTTGATAGAAAACATTTTTTGTAGATATCTCGGTCCATAGGAAGCACTGTTGACAGAGATCTCTGTTCATAGATAGCACTTGTTGCCGTAAACTTTTTTCATGGAAACCATTGTTTGTAGATACCTTGGTTCACAGAAACCAATTACTTAATTATTTTTAAGTAAGTTGTATTCCCATTCGCTCGCTCTTGCATTCTATGTCGACGGAGCCCCGCTGGTCGGGGCTCCTATTTCTGTGTAAAGGGTTTAAAGTAACCTAACCAAACCTAACCTCGGGGTGCCCTTCGCTCACTCTTGCATCTTACGTTGCGCTTTCTGTGAACCAAGGTATCTGGCAACAGTGGTTTCTATGAACAAAGTTTACGGCAAGAAGTGTTATCTATGAACAGAGATCTCTGTCAGCAGTGCTTCCTATGGACCGAGATATCTACAAACAATGTTTTCAATCAACAAAGTTTTCGGCGAAACGTGCTGTCTATTAATAGAGATTTCTATTAAATTTGCTTTCTGTATGTAGTCGTATCGTACAAGCGGGTCTCTATGTTAGGTTCCACATCGTTCTACGGTAGGTGTCTAGAATCATGTGCAGAAATTCATGGTTTCAGTTTGCGCGTTCATGTCCCTGTATAGCAGCTTCAGGCTTAAAACCCGTTCAGACATTATGTAAAATTTATTTGCTATTAAAAACGTTCACATAGGTATGCGTGAGAATATAAAAGAAAAGTTTCAGTCCACAAACACGTTTACAAGTTACCACCACAAGCTATGCAAAGAACGGCACGTGCCGATGACACGTGCCGTGGAGTACCCTGCAGTATGGATAGATCATTTCTACTTCTTTTTATACGCAATGTTAAGTTAATTTATAGTGGTAAGATTTCAGTTATTTTACTGCCACATTGAACCGTAGTGGGTTCCTGAGTTCAGGAAAATTAATGAAAATGCTATTGGTTTTTTTCATTAGAATATTCTCTGTGCCAATGTCCTAAAAAAATATTATTTAGGTACATTTACATTACGACTCTTATATAAAATATTTTACTGTTGTAAATTGAAATAATAAGTAAGCAAATAATAACTAATACGTAATTAATTAACTAAAACTATACACAAATTAAAATATAGCGTCGAAAAATTCATCCACATCGCTGTCGACTCGTAATGTAGTACCCAAACATTACCAGTCGACAGCGATGCAGATGAATAGGTAGGTAGTAGGTATTACTATTATTTTAATTAGGTATTACTTATAGAGACTATATATTTACATAATTTAAAACGCTGACAGTCTTAAAATAATAATATGTACAAGTACCTATATAAAAAAGAAGAGGGGAAATAAAATTCGTCCTAAGGGGCGAATTTTTTGATGCACTTTGATCTTGACTGATTTGATCTTCTTCTTCTTCTTCTTTGATTGATGACTCGGACGAGGAAGTCCTCGTCATAATAATATATTATATATTACATAATTATCAAGTGATAATTATGTACAGACGCCAGCACATCAAGCTACTACAATCTGTCAAATTTCTTTAATACATTTTCAACTTTATTGCTAAAAAATAAGGTTCAAAGTTGATTGGGAAAATTTTACAGTTTCGGGTAACTTGGTGTTAATAAAAAGGTCCCCTTTAAGTGGCTAGTAACATAACTGGCGAAATGGGGATGAACTATTAAACGTTCCGCGCACTACAAACCGCGCCTACCTCTCCTAGCTTACAGCGAAAACCGGCTTAATTTCATGTTCCATCACAAAAAAATGCACAAGTTATGAAACTTTAATTTCATTATAAAGGAAACAAGAAAGCCTAGAATAACGTTTCAAAGAAAAACCCTTCATCATCTACTTTCACCCAAAGAAAACAAAAACAGAAGGTTTATAAAGTAGTTCTTCCGACTTCTACTCGTCTTTTTTTCCGACGGTACCGTAATAACGCGGTACCGTGAACGCAATGCTAAGAATAATAATAATAATAAGCAGTACTTCTGGGGCCCAAGTCTGCTATTTTTATAAATTCGTCATTCCAACACGATCCCATTGTCATCCCATTGTCATTTTGCTAAAAGTTCGTAATCTGCTAAATTCATAATGGTTGTTCATTGGTCGGTCAATAGCACAGAAATTATACGATACTCGTAACAAATTAAAAGCAATGACTGCACAATGACGTTCGAATGGTAGGTTACTGATCAAAGGAACTGTCAAAATTTTAGCAGATTACCGCCTAAGTCAGTAATTCATTTTTCATTATGTACGAGATTACCATTCTATGCCATTGCTTTCAATGGAGTGTCAGTGGTTCACCATTGGAAAGTCATAATGACGCCATTATATTAGTAGATTACCAAACTTGTCAAAATCGACAATTATGAAGTCAATGATAGATCATTCTGACACTATTGTAATAGCAGACTTGAGGCCCTGGACACGGCCCGCATTGTCAGGAGGTTCCTCTCTCTAGAGCCCTGACCGCCGGTAGCTTGGACCCTGTTCCCGATACCGGTGGGCTACTATTTTTTTTATATTTTTAAATGTTTTTATATTTTTTTATACCTACTAATATTTAAAAATATAATTTATACTTATGTATTTAGCTTAATAAAGGAAATAATAATAATAATATTTATTGAACAAACATTTGAGTACAAAATAACTTATATACTACAGCAATACATAGAACAGAGACAAAGGCTTGTTAGAGAGGAGAGCAGGGCAAGACCCAGTCCCGTGCTAGGAATTAACCTGTATTACAGGAACTAGGCAATGCTCCGTCCCCTCACCAAAAAACAAACTCATATGAACCATTACAGTAGCATAAAAGAACTTGACTCACTGAGTTCCCTAATTAGGCATGCCTGTTGATAGGGAATCAGTATGAATCAGAATGCGGTACTACCCCACAAGTGCATGAGAGGTACACAAGAACTGTAGCTGTAACACAGGGTTATTTTGAATTAGCTAGCTAAACTCCGCAAACGCGATGGATATCGATATTTAAACACGATAAAATAAAATAAAACTGGCCAAGTGCGAGTCGGACTCGCACACGAAGGGTTCCGTACCACAAGGCAAAAACGACGAAAAAAACATGTTTGTTGTATGGGAGCCCCCCTTAAATATTTATTTTATTTTATTTTTATTATTTATTATTAAAGTTAAAATACAACTGAGTATTTTGTGAATATTTCAAGTGCCTACCTGTTGCCATTTTTGATATCGAGCAAAAAAGGGCAAAAAAATCGCGTTTGTTGTATGAGAGCCCCCCTTAAATATTTATTTTATTTAGTTTTTAGTATTTGTTGTTATAGCGGCAACAGAAATACATCATCTGTGAAAATTTCGAATGTCTAGCTATCGCGGTTCTTGAGATACAGCCTGGTGACAGACAGACAGACAGACGGACAGACGGACAGACAGCGAAGTCTTAGTAATAGGGTTCCGTTTTGTACCCATTTGGGTACGGAACCCTAAAAATAAGAAGACTTGATATTCTTGGTCAACGACCGCTGTTATTGTTGTGTTGTTACTTGAAGTATCAGTTAAGAAAAAACTGGCCAAGTGCGAGTCGGACTCGCACACGAAGGGTTCCGTACCACAAGGCAAAAACGCAAAAAAAAAAAAAAAAAACATGTTTGTTGTATGGGAGCCCCCCTTAAATATTAATTTTATTATTTATTATTAAAGTTAAAATACAACTGAGTATTTTGTGAATATTTCAAGTGCCTACCTGTTGCTATTTTTGATATCGAGCAAAAAAGGGCAAAAAAATCGCGTTTGTTGTATGGGAGCCCCCCTTAAATATTTAATTTATTTTGTTTTTAGTATTTGTTGTTATAGCGGCAATAGAAATACATAATTTGTGAAAATTTCAACTGTCTAGCTATCGCGGTTCTTGAGATACAGCCTGGTGACAGACAGACAGACAGACGGACAGACGGACAGACGGACAGACGGACAGACGGACAGACGGCCAGACGGACAGACGGACAGACGGACAGACGGACAGACAGCGAAGTCTTAGTAATAGGGTTCCGTTTTTACCCTTTAGGTACGGAACCCTAAAAAGGGGGGGCCTAAAAAGGCCACTTTGGAAGTATCATAAAAGGATAACATTATGAATCATAGCATGTCCGTGTTTTTCTTTTTTTCGCTGCACTACGTAGGTATAATCAAAGAGATTTGGATTGGATTGATTGGTATTTTAGCACGGACAAAAAAAATAACTGAAAAAATTTCACCAATGGGATTTGATAAAATTAACTTAACAGTTAACTTTCCATTAGGATTCATAATGTTATCCTTTTATGATTCTGCCAAAGTGGCCTTTTTAGGCCCCCTGTTTCCTTGTGTTTAGATAACGATACTCATCACGTGTGTAAAGTTGTTAAAAAGTAAAGCGCCTGTCTGCGTTCGAGCGTACGTGTCTAAACACACTATGCCGAAGTTACGCGACCGAAGTTCGGCAAGATTACGCCCGCAATGCTATTTAACGCAACGTAATTTCGGCATAATGTGTCGTCAGTAATTCAAATAGCATTGCAGGCGTAATCATGCCGAACTTCGGTCGCGTAACTTCGGCATAGTGTGTTTAGACACTAAGGCCTACAAATCGTCAGTCGCAGCCTATACCACTGCACACTGGGGCATCGCTGCTCTTGTAAGTACGGAAAGCGTACTTAAATATGCAGTCAGTCTCGCTACATGGCAAATCACTTCACATGTAGGTAGTAAGTAACTATCCTCACCTTCTAAAATTCCTAACGAAACGAAAATAGGACCAAAGACCTCAAAACTACCACGCTAAAAATATAACTAATAGCGAAATAAAAGAAGACATCACAAATACATCAACGCATTCAGTTGAAACACATAAAATCTTCAAAGTACTCAATGAACAAAGAAAAAAGCGCCGCGTAAAACTCTTGAAGCAAGTTTTTCCTTTTAAAAATTACTTTTCGAATATAATTTTTACTGAAACGAGAAGTCAAACGCGTTTTAAAAAAGCATCGCAATTGTATTCAATGGAGTTGAAACTTTATGTTCTGGATAGAGAAATCTGTGGAGTGGAATGTGTTGAGTTTTAATAATAATAAAACCTTTATTTTCCGGCTACTTTGTCCCGTATATAAACCTACCTCATATAAATAATACTTGTATATAAATATACTTTACAGACTAACATATATATTATAATACTACAAAGAGTGTTAGTGTATAAACTTAAAACGATTTTAGTAAAACTCACTTCACTCGAGCACTGTCTTTGTGCTATCTCGGTCCAGTTATAATAGATCTAGATGTGTATTAGTATCATAGCACAGTATCTAAGAGACATGGGAAGAATATACATTTACACAAACACAGGACTTATAGGTACTGTCTTTGCGTAAATACATGCTGTTGATTTGCATCCTCGTCAAATTTCAGGAGGTTGTCATAAAAGACATAAATAATCATTTGAAGTACGGTAGGGGGCAATAACTAGTAAGCGCTGCTTTTTTTTTGTTGTAGAAATTTAACAGTATTTCAGAATTAAACCCTTAATTCGATACAAATAAAACAGAATCACCCGACTATGCACACAGCGACAATGCATGCAGCTGCCATGTAATTCCCCGGCCGGCCGGCGGCCGTCGGGCCGCCGAGCGATGACCGGTAGCAATAATTTTACCTAATTTTATTTCGAAAATCACCTACATTATTGTCATAAATTTCACTTGATAATTAACTCATTTTTGAGCATCATTGGAATACGGAAATCTTACTAATGACAGTAATACTAGTGCGCCAAAGAAAAGTTCACTGACCTGTTATCAGATGATTAATAATATCCTTCAAGCTAAAGTTTTCGTAGTGTTTTTGTTTTTATTTGTGGATTAAATTGGTTGATTTGAAACTTTCCTTCCTACTTAACGGGCTTAGGACCGGCAATAATCCTACCTTTGTTGGTGATCGATCTACTAAGTCTAAAAATGTTTTCTACGTTTGATGGAAATGGAAAGACGTTCTAGTTAAGTGTAAGGACGTGGTTTACTTTCGACTCTTAGGTATTATTGGCGTAGGTAGTTAAAAATTTGAAATAACTTATTTACACTAATGAAATTGATTAAGCTAACAACGTATTTACAAAATGTACAAATAAATAAATTACCTACCTATGTTACCGGAGGTAAAGTTGCCACGTACTTAGGTAGTACGTACTGGTTTTCCTTCAGCTTAACAACACTAACACATTCGTTTTTAAAGTGTCGAAAACGACAAAATGTAATCCGCACGGCATTATCACCTGGGTGAATGTCTTGTGCCTTGGGGTAGTGGAACGGGTGTTGCAGTTCACGCTTCAGTATGCGCAACACTGGTGTGGTGCATAGCAGCCAGCATGAATGACGCTGTGAAGGGGGTTCCCGATCGGGAAACATTTCCCGACGGACATCTCCACCGCGGACCATCTCCACCAGCTCGACATTTGAATTGAACACTTTGAACCTACGTCTCAACGATGTACCGAGAAGCGGAATTCGCAAAGCGCACGAACGCTGCGGCGATTTCAATTACACTGTTAGTTCCGGGGCAGCGGGGGCGTGGCTTAGGGTGCGCGGGAGACTAAGTACCCGGATCGCCTCACTGTGATTGGAGGATGGGATTGATTACCTACGAATTTATCGAATGATAGATTCTCATCCGCATTTAAATGTGTGTGTACGTGAAAGCGCGGTTATAGGGCTAGTAACAGACGGGCCGCGTTTAAATACGGCTGGTTCACATTTACGGATTTCCGTAAATAAGAAAAAAAAATAAAAAAAATACCTACCCATTTTATTGTTGATTTGGGTCGAGAATCATTAGCATAATGACGTCCTTGAATTTGACTAGGATGCAAATCAACAGCCTGTATATCAACGAATAACTAACAAGATTTAAGAATGCGCTGCATGTAAAATACTGGTATTCATCCGGTTAGACTGGAAGCCGACCCCAAGTCCCAACACAGTTGGAAAAAGGCTAGGCAGATGATGATTTAAGAATCTTGTTAGTTATTCACAGTCATCAGTTGTACTCGGCTTCCAGTCTTACAGGATGGAGCTGAATACCAGTATTTTACATGAAGCGATTGCCTGTTTCACCTTCACAACCCAGTAACTGGGTAATACGGTATCCCTAAGTAAGACTGGTTATCAGACTTTCGGGCTTCTGATGACCTGTAACGACTGCCAAATATCCACGATTGACAGGTACCCACGGTTTAATGTGCTTTCCCGAGGCATGGAGGGGACTTGATATGTAAAGGTGGTCACCCATCCACGGACCAACCGCGGCAAGCGTAACTTACCCTGATCGAGCGACCCACGCAGCTGTTATCACTTAGGTACAAGCCCCTCCAAGCCCTCCGAGTTATTCACACAGAGTATCGTCATCATCATCATTTCAGTCGAAAGACGTCCACTGCTGGACATAGGCCTCCCCCAAAAGGGGGGGGTTTGCCATAATCGCCACGCTTGGCAGGCGGGTTGGCGATCGCAGTATAGTATGGTGGTGGAATGCATAGAGAACACTGCTGCCCATTCTCCGGTACGCCCCTTAGTCGCCTTTTACGACAACCACGGGAAGTATGGGGTGGTGCTATTCTTTAAGTCCGGCACCACACAGACAGACACAGAGTATACCTAATTACTAATATGTTATTATGATTTATTCCGGTCTGATCCCCTGAACCCCCCCTCCACCCCCCCTCCTCGATCCCCTGCAAGTTCGTCTTCTGTTTTAATCTCTTTCTTATCCACATTATGTAAGTTTACTCTTTTTGACACGTAAGTACAGTCAAAAAAAAAAGTTTCCTGATTTACAAAATTAAATAAAGATTTTTTTTTAAGTGATTCACATTCAGATTCAAAAACTTCAAGTCCATACTTGTTTCCGCACGTGAACCATATTGTAACTGCTCTAGACCAAATAGTATTGACTAACAGTTGACTGAACAGTGGGAACCCTAATTAGTTAGTTTGGTTGGCCTCACTTGCAATGCGGAATCTTACTCTTTAGTGAGCTATACTTAGAAAGCTTTTGACTTCAGCACACGGGTTTCTTCCAACTCTTGTGGACAGAAACATTGACGCTTATTATGTTGGTTTCGAATAGGATTTGAAAATGGTTCACAAGTGTCAAAGCATTTTAAATTGCATTTGATTGGCTGTATGCATAGCCTAATTTCATTTGAATAAAAAAAGACTATGAAAAGCCTAAACGTAGTTAACTGCATAAAAAGCGTCATGCATATTTTCCCCCCTTTTTTATCAGCCACTCCACCCCTCCCTTCTTCGATACTTCAAGTTAGTAAAAAGTAAACTTGACTGGGTGATTTTTTGTTCATTTTGCGGAGAGCCGCCGGCGGTAGAGATGTACCTAGATATCGCTGAATATCGGATCGCTCGTGATCTTTCACGATGTCATTTATATTCTTCAGCTTGTAAGATATAAGATAAGAAGGTTCTTTTTCTGGTGGTTAAATTGTACATCGCCGTAACACGCAGAAAACCAATATTGCTAAGAGTTGTAAATGATCAGACAGTTGACCATGCCTGATCATTTTGAGTTTGTTAAGTAACTACCTCATTCAAGCTAGGTACAGTAGAGATTATAGCCTATTTGGTGCTTGAATGCAACCTTTATAAAGTACTTTGAGTAGTGGATGGTAGAAATACGAGACAAACATAGATTTATAATAACGGAGTTCTGAGGAAACAAACATTAAAAAAAATATTCAACCGAATTGATTACCTCCTCCTTTTTTGAAGTCGCGAAAAACGCCGAAAAAAACACGTTTGTTGTATGGGAGCCCCCCTTAAATATTTATTTTATTCTGTTTTTAGTAATTGTTGTAATAGTGGCAACAGAAATACATAATCTGTGAAAATTTCAAATATCTAGCTATCACGGTTCATGAGATACATCCTGGTGGCAGACACAGACAGACGGACAGCGGAGTCTTAGTAATAGGGTCCCGTTTTTACCCTTTGGGTACGGAACCCTAAAACGACGGTAGGGATGACATTTGGCTGACAAGCCAAAAGATAAGGATACTAATGTAACAATGTAGGACCATCTTCTAGGAATATTTACTAAGGTAAAATGACAATCTGTCGTTTCATTTACTCGTTCCGATATTGAGGGCACTCAAAGTAGGTAGGTACTCTGATTGCGTTTGTAGCCAAGACAATAATTTGACAATTGATTTAAAAATCCAGAAACTGTGAAGCAGAGTAAATAAAATGGTACCTATAAATGGTTGAAGCTATGAATGAAAGATCACAAATAGTTTCAAATTGGTACCCAATATAAGTATAAAAAAAGGAAGGGTAAACCTTTTATAAGATGGAGTGACATCGTACAAATAGCCGGAAACGGTTTGGAGGAGGGTTTCGGCGCAAAAGGCGACCCTTACACCTAACAATCATAGCCTTTTCCCAACTATGTTGGGGTCGACTTCCAGTCTAACCGGATGGAGCTGAATACCAGTATTTGGAGAGACTGCCTATCTGACCTCCACAATCCAGTTACTGGGTAATACGATACCCCTTGGTAACACTGGTCAGACTTTCGGGCTTCTGACTACCCGTAACGACAATAACAGTATTAATCTTATTTAAGTACAAAACTAACAGCTTTATTTTATCTATAAATACAAAATTCGAAGTCCTGACTGACTGATATATCAACGCACAGCCTAAACCGCAGGTGAGACATGAAATTTGGAGTGTGTGTTCTTTGTGTATGTTGTTTGTGTGTATCCACTAAGAAAGGGTTTTTCGAATTTCCACCCCTAAGAGGGTGAATGAGGGGAGGGTGAAATTTCACGCGGACGAAGTCGCGGGCAGAAACTAGTCCCTTATAATTTATTTATGTTGAAGAAAACTTACTTAAGTTTATCAAAATTCAAAAAGTATCTCTACATGATAAGTCTAGGGTGTACCGATTTATACTGTAGCTACAACGCCACATGCGAACAATGCGTCATACTGACGT
This sequence comes from Mesoligia furuncula, assembly GCA_916614155.1. Lineage (NCBI taxonomy): Eukaryota > Metazoa > Arthropoda > Insecta > Lepidoptera > Noctuidae > Mesoligia > Mesoligia furuncula. The sequence continues at coordinate 2,171,686 of OU744811.1, read as the reverse complement.
CACACAAAATCCTGCATCTCGCAAGCAGAGTTTACCGCGCAACTAGCTTAGATACAACGGCCCGACATGAATCATCGGGCAGTAGCCCGCCAGACACAACACCCGTCTGGTCGGAGGATCCTCCCTTTTCTATAGAGGTTGAGTGAAATTTACACCCTGTTCCTCATATCTCTATAATACTAAGCTGACTTCTATTATACTCACTCAATGCCAAATTAAATCACAAAACAATAATTTGAACACAACTTAATGAACGAGCACTCAAAACAAAGATCCTCAAATGCATCCAAACTCGAGCACCCATTAGCACCGATTAGTACCACTACCAAGAGTACCAAGTACCAGAAGTGCAAAGTTTACCTGAACTAATAAATCTACTCTGCACCAAGCTGGCACTATTTTGCCTAGGTGGTAACAAACGAGCAAGTACCGCTTAGAGAACTATCTGCTAATTGCTTTATAGGAGGTTCAGGTCGGTACTTGGTAGTGATTTGTTCATATTGACACTATTGCGTCATCTGAACGCCGTCATCTGAACGCGTTGCAAAACTGAAGTTTTTCAATCCGCGGAAAGTATTTAACAAATTGATACATTTCTTTACCAAAAAGTTGTAAGGTATTGAAGAAAACATTTTCATCACGCTACACTAAACTTATTGGTCAAAACTTTAATAACAATAGGTAATTTGATACACTTTATAATTTAGTAAAAGTATGGTAGAGCAGTTGTGTCCCGGCCGCGTTGGTAACGGCCGCGACTTACGAGTTGTAAGTCGTAGGTTCGAACCCAGACAAGCGCTTTCCTTTGTGTAAATTATTTTCGTCACCACTGCTCTCAAAACGGTGAAGGTAAACATCGTGAAGAAACCGGCATTTATGTGTCCTAGAAGCTAAAATTCGTAGACATGTGACATCTACCAACCCGCACTGGGCCCGTGTGGTGGTTTACGGCCCACTTCCTCTTATAGAGAGGAGTGGGGAACATTATAGGCTAATTATACTACATGCTTATGCTAATGGTATACAAGTGTAATGTATATATAATATGTATTTTTAAATATATTTTCATCCTTCCTAATACCGTAAGGCATTATTTTATGTGACACGTAATTGAAAACGAGCAATAATTTATTCTACTCTGCCAGTCGATCCTGTAAAAATCTCACCATGAAAACTTAGGTGAAGTGAGCGTGGAGTGAAACAAATTCACTTCACCAACTTAGGTGAAGTGAGTTTGTCTTTGCTAGGAATTGACACTATTGACAGCTCACTCCACGCTCACTTCACCTAAGTTTTCACGGTGAGATTTTTACAGAATAGCACCGCAGGTGTAATATTATTATCAACTGACTTGTTATTATAGTGGCCTACTGGTCCTGGGTTCAAATTTCTTTTGAAAAACCCAATAAACCTTAGTCAGCCAAACTGACAAAGGATTATTAGGTTTTTCAAAAGAAATTTCTCAGTAACAATCCGGAGCCTGGATCAGTGCCTCAATTCATTATTTCACATTAACCTCAACGGGCACTTACGAAACGTAAGTATGCATATGACACGCGTCTGAAGGCTGCCTCTGCCGTCAAGGCGTGTCGCTCGTGTGTATGAGCACTAAGAAGCAGGTGCACGGTTCAAATTGGTCGTTTCCTACGGAGAAGAGCCTACTTAGCTATTACATGGGACTTTAACATTACTCGCGAAATGTATTTGTACAGACGCCAGCACATCAAGCTGCTAGAATCTGTCAAATTTCTTTAATAGATTTTCAACTTTAAGATCTCTGCACACAGCCGGCGTGGCGTGGTGGGGCGCGGCATGGCGGGGCGGCAACGCGGCGCTGGCGCGACGGCATCGTTCACACTGCGGGCTCGATCACGTCCCGTCCCGCCGCGCCCATGAACAGTGTTTTTATACTGCCTAGGGCCCAAATCGTACAAACATACGTGAGCATGAACACATTCGATTAGTTTTTCGACATCCATTTTTGTAAAACAATACAAAATCTCATTCACGCTCCGTCTCGTCCGACGCAACGTATTCACGGCCCGCCCCGCCGCTTCTGACTTGTATTCCCGCTCGGCGCGGCGTCGGCGGGGGCGGCTCTGTGTGGCGTCGTCACTAATATCTAGTACATTACAACTGCTCAGCGTCGCGTCGCCGTCCCGTCCCGCCGCGCCGCCGTCCCGTCCCGCCGCGCCGCGCCCGCTGTGTGCAGAGACCTTTCTCCCTAAAGCATAAGGTTCAGAATTGATTGGGAAAATTTAATGGTTTCGGGTAGCTTGATGTGTTGGCGTCTGTACAAATACCTCTGCTATCCTTTCGGGAATGAACCTAACTTCACAGTCTACAGCATTTCTGAACGAAATTAAAAGAAAGTGACTCTTGCAATTTTCCCCCTTAATACGTTCAACAGTAATCTGGACAAGCGTTTTCAAGGCATCTGGCATCCTCAGCGCCATCTGGTGGCTCTTACGTCATAAATTGCACAATAATTGCTGACACAGATGTTAAAGGATAATAAACTTTTTATGTGAAGGAGGGAAGTGGACTTTTGTTTGGCAGTTGTCGTGGTCATTTTCGCTGGTAATAAACCTCTTGATGGATTGCATTGAATTAAGAAGGTATTGTAGTGGTCATATTATTCTAGGTAAATCGTGTTTTATTCCGAATTAAAACATAATGGCGAAAATCAAATGTCTTCATTTTATCATCGATAGTATGAAGTCCAGCGTCCTTGTATAATACGGGTCAGTGATAATTAATAAAAATAAAATAAAAATAAAAAAGCGTTTTATTTCCTACTAATTTACATTGTTTTGAGTTACTTAGCTAATTTAATTAATTTACTTCACCAAACTAGTTTTATCTTTGTTTGTTTTACTTATTACTAATTTATAATACGCTTATCTAGTTTGGTTCCATTTGCTGCTTTCTTATTAACTATTTTAACATAACATAATTATATAACCTAACTTAATTTAGTTTGATTGAGTAGTATCTGTAGGAACCCCATATTGGGTGAAGGCCTCCTCCAAAGATGCCCATTTGTCTCTGTCCTGTGCGATCGGTTTCCAGTTTGGGTCTGCTGTTCTTGCAATATCTTCTTCCCAACGTGTCAACGGTCTTCCTCTTCTCCTTTTACCTGCAGGACCCTTCCAAAATGTCACTTTTATGGTCCATCTCCGATCTTTAAGCCTCGCGACATGCCCTGCCCACTTCCACTTGAATTTTTGTGCATAATTCAATGCATTTGTTACTTTGGTTATTGACCTTATTTTGCCTGCACCTGCTACGATCATCTTGATTATTTTGCATCTTACTACTTTTGCCTCGCTTACGCTCACACATATGCGGTTGTACAAGCACGCCAGTTGCGAGAAATTAATTCATAACAAGAGAGAGAGAGCATTCTTCAGTCCGTATTTTCGCATTGTGCAAGGAGTGTCCCCCCAATCGGTGTCCTACCTCGCTGGAACATAAAGGTTAAAACAGTAGTCAAGCAATGTCCCCGGGTTAACGACGCATTAAACTGGCTGTATCGCCGTCTTCCCAAGCTGCAGTTACAGCATTATACTGAGACAATAACATACAATGTATCTGGTAATACGTACAGTGCCAAGATTACAAGGCAAACAAGTATGCCTAAATAATCCAATTTAATCATAGATCTTGTATCAAACTTGTTCTTGTTGTTTTAGGTCAACATTTCAGTCAAAAACGTCTACTCATCATCATCATCATTTCAGCCGAAAGACGTCCACTGCTGGACATAGGCCTCCCCCTGAGGGGGGGGGGGGGGGGTTGCCATAATCGCCACGCTTGGCAGGCGGTTTGGCGATCGCAGTATATGTATGGTGGTGGAATGCATAGAGAACGCTGCTGCCCTCCGGTACGACCCTTAGTCGCCTTTTACGACACCCACGGGAAGTATGGGGTGGTGCTATTCTTTAAGTCCGGCACCACACAGACAAAAAACAAAAACGTCTACTGCCGGACGTAAAACTGGACCGAGCACCGGCACTTCGACCGGTTGTGTGCTCTTCTCGCTTCTAGCGGATTCCTGCGGCCTTCACCAAGTTATCAGTCCACCTTGTGGGAGGCCTTCCAACGCTCAGTCGGCGGTTGCGGAAGGAACGTACGTTCCCGTGACCCCCGGCGTAGGTGTGGGATGGAACACCGGGGTGGTTTTTAAACAGTAAGAGTCTGAAAGACCCCGCCGCCCGTCCCAGGGGCAGACATCCATGAGGATTTTCCACCAAGGTAACAAAAAAAAAAGCCCTTCCGACGCTACGTCTTCTTTTCAGCCATCCGTTCTGCAAGTAATGTGCCCTGCCCAGTGCCACTTAAGTTTGCCAATTCTTCGGGCTACGTCGGTTACCTTGGTTGTCCTACCTCCTTACTTGATGGTTACAATTTGCACTTCAATGTCCCTGTCATCCTGTTTAGTCTCCATCGTTAGCTTAACTTGAATACCTAGATCTCTGTGACTAGAAACTAGTCGCTAATTACACTCACGGGCACTTGACCCAACTTGATTGCAGTTCGGTTCGTGACTTCCACTGGGTTTGAATGTACAGTACAGCTCTCGCTTGATAGTCAGTCATTAGTGACGTTTGTAGTTAATCAACTTAGTTGGTACCGTAGAGGTTTTAGCCTGCATGGGTTTCTGTTAAAGAATAAGCTGGATAAAAGAAAAATATTGCGTTCAATGATTTGAAGTAGGTAATATACAGGAGACGTCATTGTACTCAGCATTATGAACAACTTTTGCTATGGGACAAAACCTGGAATCGCGAAAAAAAAAACGCCTGTTCCCTACATTTTGACGAGTTATACGAACATAAATGTAGGGAACAGGTGATTTTTTTTTTCGTGATTTCAGGTTTGGTCCCTTAATAAAAGTTGTTCATAATGATGAGTACAATGACCCCTTAAGAGGTTGTTAATGTTTTACCAATAACCATAAATAAGTCAATGATTGCACTGAAAAAAAAATATTTCTTACTACAAACTCAAACTCAAACTCAAACCATTTATTTCAATTAAACCATTTACAGGCACTTTTGAATTGTCAAGAAGTCGGTCAGTCAGAAAATATGAAGCTAGTTGCCCATTCCAAAGCGTAGGTACCTATGGAGAAGAACGGGCAAGAAACTCCATGGACACTCTTTTAAATTGTATTTTTACAAAAATATTAGTTACATCATTAATGTTGAATTTACAATTATATGTGAGAACGATGTAAAAAAATACGTACGCGTTAAGAGCGTCCAGAGTACAGCAAGTAGTAAGAAGACAACAATCCAAAAATAAAATAATTAAAAATAAGCCGAGGCAGCTGAGTGATGACCAGCCCCAACTGACGGCGCCCGTTCACGAACATGACGCATAGATCAGCACCATTCAGCTCAACCATTTTGAAGGGAGCTAAATGATCCAATACACACGCCACCGTCAGCGAGACATTTGTGTGAGCATGACATACTATCAGCCGCCATGGCACATTCAAGTCAATGAAAGACATATTACCCGGTAAATGGTAAAGAAGGTATACTTACATAGAACTCACATCTGTGCTATGCAGTTATACAATGCAAAGGAAATTGATTTTATACAATGCAAAGATAATCTTACAATCTTCAGCAGCTCCAACAGTATTTTCTAGTGTTAATCAATTAGTTGTGGTTGTGGAGCAGGACCAGCATTGAGCCAGGCATTTTTATCAGCGATGTAATCCCCTAACTTATAATATGCCTGACTGCATAGTGTGCGTTTTATACAAGACTTGAATTTTGTCTCATTCAGTTGAAGAATGTGGGGAGGTATTTTATTATAACATTTTAAACAGTACCCCATAAAAGATGAGTCTACTTTAGCCAGTCTGAAACCTGGTTGAACTAATAGGTCCCTATTCCTAGTACTATAATTATGTCTTTCACCTCTTTTACCAAAAAGATGTAAGTTTTTTCTTACATACATGATGTTTTCGTAGATATATTGACAAGGCACCGTCATGATGTTAATTTCCTTAAACAGTTCCCTTAGAGAATCACGCCTGCAGAGGTTATATATGGCTCTGATGGCTCTTTTCTGCAGAATAAAAATAGAATCGATGTCTGCAGCCCGTCCCCAAAGCAAAATACCGTAAGACATGATACTATGAAAGTAACTAAAATAGACCAGTCTTGCGGTATCTATATCAGTAAATTGGCGGATTTTTCTGACAGCATAAGCTGCTGAACTTAGCCGTCCTGCAAGAGATGTTAAATGAGGACCCCATTGTAGCCTTGAGTCGAGCGTGATCCCCAGGAAAACCGTTTTATCGACGAATTCTAGTTTCTCTTGATTCAATACTATCTCACAATCACTACTCTTTACATTTGGTAGAGAAAATCTTATGCACTTAGTTTTTTTCCCATTTAATACTAAATTATTAGCAGTGAACCAACTTTGGACCTGCAGTAAGGCGTTATTTACGTCGTCATAATTTGTAGCACGTCTATTTACCTTAAAAATTAAGGAAGTGTCATCAGCAAATAACACCATTTGTGGTTGATTTTTTAATAAATGGAGTAGATCATTAACATACACTAAAAAGAGGAAAGGACCCAATATCGAGCCTTGTGGCACACCCATTTTTACTGTTAAACCATGTGAATTGACACCATTTATTTGAACTTGCTGTTGTCTGTCATTTAAATAAGAACTAACTAAACTGAGCGCAAGTTTTCCAAGCCCATAATGCTCAAGTTTCAAAAGCAAGGTTTCGTGATCGACGCAATCAAATGCCTTAGAGAGGTCACAAAAGATTCCTATGGCGTCTTGGGCCTCTTCCCACGCGTTAAAAATGTGTTTTAATAAGGTTACACCGGCGTCGGTCGTACAACGTCCTTTGGTGAAACCATATTGTTGATCGTGAAGGATTTTATTCGTGTTAAAATGATTGAGCATTTGATTAAGCATTATCTTTTCAAACACCTTACTGAAAACCGGCAACACGGATACGGGTCTATAATTATTGGTGTCTTTACTGTCCCCAGATTTGAAAAGTGGTATTACCTTACTGAATTTCATTAAATCGGGGAAGACTCCTTGATCAACACACGAATTAAATACTAAGGCTAAATAAGGTGCAATAGTCTCAATTATGGAGGCACAGACTTTAATGGACATTCCCCAAAGATCTTCGGTCAATTTGATCTTAATTTGCTTAAAAGCTTTTATTACTGTTACGGGGTTAATATGTGTAAATTGAAATTCAACCGGTCAGGCTGGAACGTTTGCTCTTAATAAATCAATTGATACGTCGGATGAGGAATTTAAGGCTTCCGTCGTTTTTGATGGTATATTAGTAAAGAAATTTACAAACTCCTGAGCTACTTCTAAGTTAGAGCTTATGGCTCCACGTGAAGTCTCCAATGTGTAATCAGTGTTTCGTTTTTTATTTCTACTAGTTTCGTTATTTATAATTTTCCAAACTGTTTTTATTTTATTTTCAGCTGATTTGATTTTATTGCTAATGTACAGGGCTTTGGCTATTTTGCATGTATTTCTAAAAATTTTGGAATATGTAGCAACATACTTGCTGAAAGTTACAGTATTGATGTAAGGCTTAAAGCCATACAGCTCGAACAGTCTTTCCCTACTTATCCTAATACCTCTAGTTGCCCAGTCACTAAATATAAAATTAGGGCAAATGTTTTTTGTTTTCTTTTCAAAAGTTGTATTGAATTGAGTGTACACTACTGAAAAGAAATCCTCGTACAATTTATTTGCATCATCCATATCATGGCCCAGATCATTTAACTTATTATTTAGGGTACTATTGAATCTATTTAGTTTACCAGTCGTTATTGGTCTAAATTGTATTTGCACTTTTTGCAAAGGTGTTTTAAACTTAAAAGATACCGTTTGTCCACTATGATCAGACGGCAGATAGTTGACGATGGCTTTATCTAAATAATCACAATCGCAAAAGACATTATCTATACAAGTAGCAGAAGTTGGAGTTATTCTAGTCGGTTCTGTAAAAACATTTGATAAATTGAACGATTTAAAAAGGCTTAATAATCTACTGCTATTAGAATTATTTTCCAAAATATTAATATTAAAATCACCACAAATAATTGCGGCTTTGTTAATGGATGCAAGTTTCGCTAAGACATCTTCCATTATTGACTCAAATACAGAAAAGTTCTGATAATTAGGGGGTCTGTAAACGCACCACATCAAAGCGATTTCATTAAGACTTACTGACTTTATACAGTAAGAAGAAATGTTTGTAAAACAGTAAAAGACAAAACAGTAACTTTTTAACCCCCGACGCAAAAACGACGGGGTGTTATAAGTTTGACGTGTCTGTGTGTGTGTGTGTGTGTGTGTGTGTGTGTGTGTGTGTGTGTGTGTCTGTCTGTGGCATCGTAGCTCCCGAACGGATGAACCGATTTTGATTTTGTTTTTTTTATTTGAAAGGTGAATTAGTCGAGAGTGTTCTTAGCTATGTTTGATGAAAATCGGTCCAAGATGGCCGCCGCCATAAAATGGCGGATTACATATTTTTTCACAACTCCCTTAATATGGGTATCAAATGAAAGGGCTTGAATAGTAGAATACTATACACTATAATAAATTTCAAATCCAAGATGGCCGCCACCACAAAGTGGTGAATTACATTTTTTTTTTTCACAACTGCCTCAATATGGGTATCAAATGAAAGGGCTTGACTAGTAGAATACTATACGCTATTACAAATTTCAAATCCAAGATGGCCGCCACCACAAAATGGCAAATTATATTTTTTTTCACAACTCCTTCAATATAGGTATCAAATGGAAGGGCTTAACAATTAGAATAATGTACACTATATTGAAAGGGAATGAGGAATATTAACTAACGAAATGAAAACTAAAAACTTGAATATATTTTTTTGTCCGATCAATGCTCTAGAATGATCAGGAAAGTGGATTGATTACGGGTACCACGACCACTGAGTTTGACTATTTTTATTACGAATGGAAATATCCTAATTAAAAAGCGTAGGAGGTATTTCTACATCAGATAGTGTCGCAGTCCCATTTTATAAACTACATCTGAAATACCTAAGATATCTAAATAGCTATGAAATACTTGTACGAAAGTTGAATAACTAAAGAAAGAACTAGAAAAAGGATATAATAAAACAAAAAAGTCTGTTTAGTCTTAAAAATTATCTTTCAACTATAAATGAATAATTATTTTTTGAGGAATAAAAAACCTGATTAAACACCAAATTACCTGGATCTTAAAACGCAAGAAAATAAAAGAAATGAAATACAAAAATTAAGGAGTCCCTTCAAAAAGCATGAAATAAAAAATTAAATTTAAAATTTAAAAAACCCCCGACACAAAAAATAATAAAATTAAATGTAAGTAATTGGAAAAGGATCAAATAATTTAAAAACCCCCAACTTAAAGAATCTAGGTAACGAGAATAAAACATATAAATTCATATGGAAGTCGGGGGACCGTTCTGTGGAACACCTTCTATGCTAAGAGGTCCCCCGACTGCCATATGAATTTATATGTTTTATTCTCGTTACCTAGATTCTTTAAGTTGGGGGTTTTTAAATTATTTGATCCTTTTCCAATTACTTACATTTAATTTTATTATTTTTTGTGTCGGGGGTTTTTTAAATTTTAAATTTAATTTTTTATAATGATTGAACATACTACTTACCACTGACCTCTATAATACAACTTGTATTATAGAGGTCAGTGCTACTTACTGAAAAAAAACAAAAAAAAGGAAAACCACCATTACTGTAATGTAAGTAAATTTCAAAGGCAAGAACGATATCACTGAATTAATAAAACAGTTAATTTTGTGACCTTTTATTTTGTGACGTTTTAAGTAGCTACTTAAAACGTTAAAGTTTACTGTCATGACGGTAACATTTTGCCTCAAGCTTTTAACTGTTTTCTGATCAGTAAAAAATACTGTTTTGAACGTTAGGCTCATATGGAACTGTTTAAAGCAGTTCAGATCAATGCTTTTTCGTTTCTATGTACGGCTTTTCTTTCAGTGTGAATTTTATTTATTTGAATCGAACAGATTTTCATTTAAAAAAATAACAAGGTGACAACAATAGAGTAAAGAGTACAAACCATAACTTTTTACATAGGTACACACCTAATAAGTATGACTATACAACACTTTCCCACGCAACCTCCACGGGTATTTTGTAAACACTATTTCATAATTTCAGAAGATTAAAAAAGAATTGAGGATCAGCAGTGCTACTCTGTAAAAATCTCACCGTGATAACTTAGGTGAAGTGAACTAAGGTAACTTCTCTTCTTAGTCTGTGAGTGAGCTTAAAGTGAGTTGTCATTCCACCTGATGCTAGGGATTGACACTATTGACAGAATAGCATTACTGCGGTGCTATTCTGTAAAAATCTCACCGTGAAAATTTAGGTGAAGGGAGCGTGGAGTGAGCTGTCAATAGTGTAAATTCCTAGCAAAAACAAACTCACTTCACCCAAGTTTTCACGGTGAGATTTTTACAGAATCGACCGGCAGTTCGGAAGCCTGACAGGGCGCATCATGATGTAAAAGTATGTAGTCTCATTGATAGGAATGATTTTGAGATTTTATTCGACCAATTGCTACTACATATTAACATCTTATTCTAATGTGGTGGTCGCTACGGACAATGTAGCGGAGATCTTGCAAATTGGTACTAAACTCTACAAAGTATAGTTATTTTTACGAAGTAATAAGGAAAAACTTAGTTCTTTAACACAAAGCGATAGGTATTTTATTATGTAGCGGTTACCACAAAAGTCTTTTACTATCCCCAACAAGATTTGTACGAATCTTTGTAACATTAATAGAGAAATAAAAGTTACCCCCGAGCTACAAACCATGTTTCACCTATAACAGTTATATTGGATCGTGGTTAGATCTAAGTCCGACAAGATACGACATAGAAAACGATTTCATTGTGTCAACATTATATCTGCTCCTTGGCAAATAAAAGAAGTTACAACTTACAAGTATCATCTTCTTAAGTAGTTACATCTTAACCCAAAATAAAGTTTCTCCTCGTCCCTAGACCTAACTCAGCGTAAAGGCCAAACGCATCAAACAAAGAAACGTCAAAGTTCCCGAGAACAGCATTAACAATAAATACTAACATCGAATTAATGCGTCTAGATTAGTCTTCTAACTGGTAACAACTTTTATTGTTCCCGAAATGTCCGAACTTTGGCGGAGTTTCACGAAGTTTTCCGAAGTTTCAGAACTATGGCCGACTTTGGTTAGAGTAGCGCGAAAACTTGGCTCAATGAGTGTACTTACAACCGATGTTTATATTTGCCTGATTGTTTAGTTTCGTTTAGGGACTAGATATATTTAGGGTTATTGGTTGTTGTTTTAGGGAACCTAAATATACTGTTACGTAAAGTAACTGTACAAGGCAAAAATAGGGTTCGATCCGCATGCGTGCGAGATATTACGTCAAGAGAATTATTACGAACTGCGATGGCCGAGCGCATTGACACAATTTTCTTTTTGAACTTTCTCTGTAGCGGTCACTTGAAGGTGAAGTGGATGTTCAGACTGATATGATGACTGTACTTGTTGGTGTAATGGTCGCAATTGCTGAGCGTGGGGCCCCGGATTTGATCTGCAGGTCGGCCAAAGTGTGATTGAGTTTTTCTCCAGGTCTTCTCAGATGGAGTCTATTTTTGGGCCTTATTGCACGAGCATTTAAACATAGCTGGTGAAACGTTGTACTATAAACTTCTGCCTTTCGGGTAACACTGACGTACAGACATGGCATTTTATGATGATAATAATGACCGCAACCAATTACACTAATATTATAAAGGCGCAAGTTCTGAGTGTGTGTGTTTATATGTATGTTACTTTTTCACGCTCAAACGGCTGGACCAATTTTGATAAACTTTGGTGTGTAGGTAGCTGACACTCTGGGTTAACATATAGGCTACTTTTTATCCCGATATTCACACGGGATCGAAACTTATGCGGGTGAAACAGCGGGGCACAGCTAGTCTAATTTCCCAATAAAGACCTTGCAGGAAAACTAGCATTTTTCAAAAGTGGTTGGGAAGCTTCCTAACCGAGTTTTTTATTCATTTAATTCTGCTAACTGTGCGCGTCGGACACTTCGCCCGAAGGTAGGGAAATAGCTTCATGGGAGACTCCGGTACCGAAATTCGGAAAAGCCGATAAATTGGAAGTACCTTTTTTTCATATGGTAACGAAAAAATTGTCACCCAATTTCGGTTTGGCCGACTGTATGAAGTTTTGTAATTCCCAGAAAAAAAACGGACGAGCAAAAAAATTTAGGCAGCTAGGTACGTTATTTTTCGGATACCTTTGATTTTCTTTATTACTTTTTATTTTGCAACTCCGCCTGTCTGCAGGGGGCCTAAAAAGACCACTTTGGCAGAATCATAAAAGGATAACATCAACAATCCTATTTTGGCGAAGACAGTCCGTGTTTTTCTTTTTTCGCTGCACTACAAAGGTATAATCATAAAGATTGGGATTGGATTTGGATTGGATTGATTGGTATTTTAGCACAAAGAAAAAAAGCACAAACAAAAAAAAGAACTGAAAAATCCTTCACCAATGTGATTGCATACGATTAACTCAACAGTTAACTGTCCATTGTAATTCATAATGTTATCCTTTTATGATTCAGCCAAAGTGGCCTTTTTCGGCCCCCAGGTCTTATGTAACTTGCTCATCGAGCTACTCTACCAACTTTCATAATGCGGACTGGCTATATATCTTAACTAGCTTCTGCCCGCGACTTCGTCCGCGTGAAATTCGTACTTTCCTCTAAAATTTCGAAAATGTATCTTTATGATCTTATCATTTATTTAGATAAATAAGTATTCGGGCCAATTTGTAAGTTTATACATCACAGGATTTTTGTATTTTTCAAATAAACTGATCCCATATCCTTTTCACCCCCACAGGGGTGAAATTTTGAAATTTCGTTTGGGATGTGTTCATAACTTGACTCAAAGCCTCATACCCATTTTCGAGTCAATGGAAGCAAGCAGTAAAATCCAACCCTTTAAATTTATTACCCTTTTCCACCTTGGTAGGAGTCGATTTTTGAAAAACCCTAAAACACACTTTTTTATGTTTAACCGACTTCAAAAAAAGGAGGACGTTCTCAGTTCGTCGGAACCTTCTTTTTAGGGTTCCGTACCCAAAGGGTAAAAACGGGACCCTATTACTAAGACTTCGCTGTCTGTCCGTCTGTCCGTCTGTCCGTCTGTCCGTCTGTCCGTCTGTCTGTCACCAGGCTGTATCTCAAGAACCGCGATAGCTAGACAGTTGAAATTTTCACACATGATGTATTTCTGTTGCCGCTATAACAACAAATACTAAAAACAAAATAAAATAAATATTTAAGGGGGGCTCCCATACAACAAACGCGATTTTTTTGCCCTTTTTTGCTCGATATCAAAAATGGCAACAGGTAGGCACTTGAAATATTCACAAAATACTCAGTTGTACTTTAACTTTAATAATAAATAATAAAATTAAAATAAAATAAATATTTAAGGGGGGCTCCCATACAACAAACATGTTTTTTTCGGCGTTTTTGCCTTGTGGTACGGAACCCTTCGTGTGCGAGTCCGACTCGCACTTGGCCAGTTTTTTATGTATGTTCCCGATTACTCGATGACGGCTGGACCGATTTGAAAAAAAAATTTTTTTTGTTTGAAAGGGTTTACTTTCCAGGTGGTCCATTGTCATCAGGTCAGAATCTGATGATGGGATCCTGGAGAAAACGTAGGAACTCTTCAAATATTATAGGCACACCTATAGCGATTTGTGTATTTTTTATAGTAACTCGTGCATTTGCTCTCGAAAAGCACTATTTGATGAAGTGGAACTGATGATGAAGACCACAGATGGCCACCGGAACTACTCAATAATAAGTATTTCACAGGTTGCGATTCGATTACAATTTATGCTGATTTATGCTTTTATTTTATTATTGCAATTTATGCTCGTCACAATGCGTATGGTGAAATGCAGCTCATGGTGAAATACCAGGAGAACACCTCAACAATTAATGTCCCTGCATCGGAAAAAGCAATGTTTTGGTAAAGGCGATGAGCAAGTTGGCTATTGTAACTTAGATAAATTATAAACAGATCCACAAAAAAATGAAGATATAAAAAAAATAACAAAAACAAAACTGACTTAAGAAAAAACACTACAAAGTGAAAAATAACTTTAATTTCGGAAGTCGGTGGCAAAAAACTAAAATACAGATCCAAAGACACCGACTTCCGAAATTAAAGTTATTTTTCACTTTGTAGTGTTTTTTAAGTCTATATCATCCCCTCTCCCCGCGTTCGATCTACACTCTGGCTTAGGAGCGTTGTGATTGGTCCGCCGCTGCGTCGAATTTCTCACCGCTTGCCGCAACTGTGAGCCGCGAGCGCCCATATAAATACAACTGTTTATAAACCAAATAAATAAGATTTTTCATATAAACTGTATCCCCTCTTTTTATCCCCATAGGGATGGAATTATGAAAAATCGTCTGGGATGTTTCTATAACTTGACTTAAGGATTATTTATACCAATTTTCCAGTTAATCAAGCCAAGTAATAAAATACTCCCCTTTTTTTTTTTATTCTCCCCTGTGAAATTGACTACCCCGCTTCACCCCGTTAGGGGTAGATTATCGAAAAACCCTGATACGTTATTTTTGGTCTTTATTTTTGGGTTAGTTTTTTGGGTGGTATGAATACTGAGTTTCGAGTTAATCGAATCGAACTGCACGTTAAAATTCTTCCTTAGAAATTTTGATACCCCCCCCCCCCCCTCTATAGGAGGTAGTTTAGAAAAACAAAAAATTACAAACTTCATAATTTACTTAGATAGTATTCTTGCAAAGTCTTCAGTTTATTTTCATTTAATCTGTATCACTGGTTTTCACCCTTATAGGGGTGGAAATTTAAAAAATCGTTTAAGATGTGTTCATAACTTGACTCAAAGATTAATTATTATTTTATACCAATTTTCGAGCTAATCAAGCCACGCAGTAAAATCCTCCCCTGTAAAATGAACTACCCTTTTTCACGCAGTTAGTAGTAGGTAGACTTTCGGAAAACTTATAACTAAAAATAATGATTAACGTGTATCAACATGTTAATCATTATTTTTAGTTATAAGTATACATACTCAGTTTTGAGTTAATCGGACGGACACCTCGTTAAAATTATTCCATACAAATTTTAACACACCCCAATCCCTCTATAGAGGGTAGTTTAGGAAAACAAAAAATGCCAAACTTCATAATTTATTAAGCTAAGTATTCATGCCAAGCTTCAAGGTTATTAACTCAAGGAATAAGATTTTTCATACAAACAAAATCCCCCTTTTTCACCTCCTTAAAGGATGAATATCCAAAAACCTTTTCTTAGTGGACACCTACTCTTTACAAAGAATACACCCTCCCAAATTCATATCTCTAGGACCAGCGGTATAAGCTATGCGTTGATATTTCAGTCAGGTCATTGAATTTTATATAATATAGATTATATAATTAAAAACAAAATTTTATCCCCCTTTTCACCCCCTTAAGGGTTGAAATTCTAACAACACCGTTGCGTTACCTTCCAACCATAAGCTTATATAGTAAACTTAGTGATTTTTACTTCTAAAATTAAGGAGTTTCCATGCACAACTTCATCCCCCTTTTTAACCCTTCGGGGGTAGAATTGTCAAAAGCGCTGAAATATGTGTAAATTAATTTTCAATCCTCTGCCTAAACACAAAATTTGAAGATCCAAACTTCAAAACTGACGGACTTTCATATAAATTTCCATCCCCTATTTCACCCCTTTAGGGGTAGAATTCCCAAAAATCCTTTCTTAGTGGATACTTACTCTTCACAAAGAATATATTCTCCAAGTTTCATGTCTCTAGGACCAGCGGTTTGGGCTGTGTATATATCAACAATCAGTCAGTTTACTATTTTATATTGATATAGCCAGTTGGTCAACAAAGCATGACCAGTATTTTACTGGTCATGCTTTGTTCTTATGATAACACTAGCTTTTACCCGCGGCTTCGCTCGCGTTAAGTATTATTTAAAAAAACTAATACATTTACATCCGCCATCATCCCTTATTTTATCCCCATGGGGGTTGAATTTATCAAAATCCTTTCTTAGGGTAAGCCTACATCATAGTAGCTATATGCATGCAAAGTCTCAGCCCGATCGGTTTAAAATTGGCAAAGTTTCATACAAACTTTCATCCCCTATTTTATCCCCTTGGGGGTAGAATTTATCAAAATCCTTTCTTAGCGGATGCCTACGTCATAACATCTACCTGCATGCCAAATTTCAGCCCGATCCCTCCAGTGGTTTGGGCTGTGCGTTGATAGATCACTATGTCAGTCAATCACCTTTGAGTTTTATATATTTAGATATTCGTTCCGACACGAGATGAAAACTCTAGTCAAACTGTGGCGAATCACACACAGCATGCGACTGCGCGCGTGTATTATCTTAATGATTTGGAAATCACTTGACATTTCCCGACAGCTTTCCTTAAACACCTCCTTGCAAGTTAGTTCCCACAATCATCATCACCATCATTTCAGCCGAAAGACGTCCACTACTGGACATAGGCCTCCCCCAAAAGGGGGAGTTTGCCTTAATACCCAAACGCCGGTGGGGGGGTTTTAGCCAGGAAGAGTCTGACACTCCCTTCCGCTCCACCCAGAGCGGGTCATTTGATGATTTCACATCCGCAAAAAAAAAAAAGGTTGTCAGCTACCTCCATACAAAATTTTATCAAAATTGGTCCAGCCGTTTGAGCGCAAACATATAAACAACACACTCTCAAACTTTCGCCTTTATTATTTATTTTCAGCCGTTAATGTCTCACTGCTGGGCAAAGGCCTTCGACCCTAGCCACTATCCGGCTTATTTAACTTAAGTTACTCGGTACCGGATGCGATCAGAATAGTGAGCGACCAAGTGCCTTCAGTTTAGCTTGTTCACAGACTCACGCTGCTTGCATGTCGATATGTTTAGCTTTGGCTAACAAACATTGGCACAGTTTCAAGCTACAGCAAATGGACCACCGCAGTGTTGTTGGTCGTACTCGTAAGTAAAAAGTTAAGGGTCTTACATGACCTGCAGCGCGGTCATTGTCGGACTGCATAGAAAAGAAAGAGAATAGACGATGACACAACGCTGGTAATTTATTGCAAAATATGAAACAATGATTTAATTACAAAAACAAGTAATTAAAAAAAATTAAAAAACCCGACTGCGGTAAAAAAATTAAGTTAAAAAAAACTGAAAAGCTAAAAACAAGGCCATTTTAAATTAAATAAAAGTTGGAAGCAGGCGGGACCCATTTGAGTTTTATTTTTTTATTTAATTTAAAATGGCCTTGTTTTAGCTTGTCATTTTTTTTAACTTAATTTTTTTACCGCAGTCGGGTTTTTTAGTTTTTTTAATTATTTCCAGCTTTTTAGTTTACAAATTTGAAAGATTTCGCAGGTGATTTAGCTCTTAGTACGTGTTTTTTACGATTTCTCACTTCGAATTACTTTTAACCATATAAGTTGTATATATTTTTGTAATCACCTTTAAAAATCCTTTATTTTGATACCCCACTCGATAGGTTTCGAGAAAAATAATTTTGAAGACGTAATATTGCGCCAAAAATCGGCCATTTTATATTTTTTCAATTTTGATATACCCAGTGACACTCGCGCTACCAAGACAAATCTAAAGACGTATAATTTATCAAAACCCGTTCATTCGTTTAGAAGTTACGAGGGAACAAAGAAACATACATACATACAGGTCAAACACATAACCCTCCTTTTGGGCTTCGCCGCAGTCATATAAAAACACATAACCCTCCTTTTGGGCTTCGCCGCAGTCGGGTAAAAATCTATTGTTTGGTATTGTATGTTGCTTGTAGAATAATCTGACAAAAAACAGAATGATTGTATGTAGATATATTAGTATGTTTTTTATTGTAAAAAAAATGTTTAGAGGTATCTTCATGATTTTTCCAATCATTTCAAATTAAGTTATATTATGTTTTCAACACACTATCTACCTAGCATATAACCTGAACAATATATTTTTCTGATTTTGCTTACTGTAGTCGATCAAATACACTTATTGTTTCTAAAACTTACGTTTTTTGTGTTTAGGTCCTGTAAGCCCCTTATTGAAAAGCTTTGAATGCCTTTTTGCATTCATGAAGACGAAGATCACCTTTTATAAAAGCATTTTTTTTCTTTATACGGTTACTAAAAGACCAACGACTCATTGGTGTTCAAAAATACTTTCCTTAAATTAAAAGTTAAAACCTTAACTCTATTTTTCTATTTCTCTATTCTTTGAACCGGAATACACCTTTTCTTTGTGTTAGTAGTACAGTCAGCCCCAAAAAGTCTACAACCCTTGTTCCATAACATTGTATCTATCGTCCAGGTACAGTACGCCTCAATACTGCTTAGGCGTGCTATGGTGGAAATTTCTGTGAACATGCTTCGCGCCGTCCCCGCGCCCGCTCCGCAGGCCCGTATTTACATCTGTGTGTGTACACTTGCTAACGTCAAACGAAACAAAACATATCGTCATCGCTTTTTCACACGCGCGGCGTAATTACGTATGACCTTGGTTGGTTCATACCAGTGCTAAAATTCACAACTTCATAACAAGTGCTGCTAGCGGATAACGTAGCGTATAGGATTAGTAAACACGCAGGCCTGGGTTCGAATCTCGAGATGGAACATTGATTTATCTTTTCAACAATAATCTTATCTTTTTTTATTACTCGATAAATTAATACACGAGAATAATAATGTAATATTTGTTTTATTTGTATTATTATATTGTTATTGAAATATGCGGGGTAAAAATAAAAAAAAAATTAAGTGATTTCAAAAATTTTATTCGTTATAATTTGATAAATAAACTTTTAAAACAGTTTATTTTCTCATAAAGAACAATTTATTGAAGTAAAGCAGGTAATCGGTGAGCTACGACCATTAGACTTAAAATATTGTAACTATCTTAGTAATAAAATAATATTG
The DNA here is from genome assembly GCA_916614155.1 of Mesoligia furuncula. NCBI lineage: Eukaryota > Metazoa > Arthropoda > Insecta > Lepidoptera > Noctuidae > Mesoligia > Mesoligia furuncula. The sequence continues at coordinate 2,152,567 of OU744811.1, read as the reverse complement.
TGCTTTAATAGCGGATATAGCTTAAGTATTCATTTTCAAAATTCATTTTGAAAAGAAGATTGAAACTATAAACCTCAAAATAATCCTTATTACGGATATTACACAATAATACACACATCAAAAGTGTCTAGGGATCAACATATATTTTTGCAATAACTTTTCTCCTGATTGATATTAATTAAAATTTTCTTTAAGGATTCATCAAATAAAGTGTTTTCGTTTGTCACAGTAACGATAAACCAAGTCACCTTTGCATTAATAAAGAAATTTGCCATTTTCCTAATAAAGGGATTTTTGACATTTGAACCACTAACACAAAAGTTCGAAAAAAAGACTGAAATAACAGTTTTCTTTAAAATTTTATTGGGTAACTTAAACAATTAATAATCCGTGTTTCTACCGCGAACACTAACAACACAAGAACATCGGTTTGGCATACTCAAAATGAGTTCATCCAAATCACGCTGTGGAATGGCCGCCCATGTTCGTTGCAACAACAAAAAAAGGTCTTCTTGCGACTGGATACCCTCCATATTCGGCAGAGCTCTTCTCTGTAGCATATTCCATGCATGCTCAATCGGGTTCAAGTCTGGCGACTGAGCAGGCCAGGGCAGGACATTGATGTTAGCTGCGGCGAGAGTCTGTCTTACAACTCTTGCGGTGTGCGGTCGTGCATTATCATGCATTAACTGAAATAAGGGACCGATTTGCACTTGTAGAGGAACGATGACGTCTGATACAATCGTCTCAGCATAAATTTGAGCGTTGAGGTTGCCTCTGATCCAAATCAACTCAGTTCTTCCGCCGATCCAAATACCCGCCCATACCATGATGGTTCCACCACTATAAGGATGGACTTCCTGGCAGGATTTTAATCGCTGTTGGCGTCCAGGGGTTCTCCAGTGTCGTATACGTCTTGTATCCGGTCTCATACCAAAACGAGACTCATCAGAAAAGCACACGAAACGCCATTGTTCTTCTGCCCAATTTCTGTGTTCAAGAGCCCATTGATATCGAATCCTACGATTGTGCATTGCTATAGGTGGTACCCGTAGCGGTCTTCGGGAATGAAGGTTCACTTCATGCAAGCGGTTTCTGACTGTTTGGTCGCTAATTAAGTTCCCTGAAGAGTGATGAAGCCTCACGGCTAACATCATGGCGGTTATTGTTGGAGCTCTTCGAGTTAAGATTTGATGTATCGGTCTTGTCTCCGTGTGGTGCAGCGATACCGTCCTCCATGGCGCTCAGCCACGGTACCAGTGCTTCGGTAACGTGTCAAAAGTCGACTGATAACACTCTGACTTGTATTCAGAGCTAAAGCCACAGTACGTTGCCGGGAACCAGCTTCTATCATTCCCACGGCTCTGAGCATTTCTTCCCTGCTTAAATGACGTCGCCGCTCCATAATAACGTTGGTTTTAATCAGTAGTAGGGAAACAGTAGCACTAATAATGTCTTCAATGCGTTGTATGTTTTTATAGGGAAAATATTGACAGCTGATTTTCATCTTTTACTCGAATTTGATTCACAGTTCCTGATTCAAATTATGAAATGCACCAAAAAGGATCCATATAAATTTATAAAATCATAAATTTATTACAAAGCCACATCTCAATCTCAAGAAATCCGCATAAAAATGCTTGATCCCTAGACACTTTTGATGTGTGTATTTTATTTAATATTACTAAAATCAATTTGTAATTTATAACTTAATACGTTGTATAACCCCCATTATTATCCATGCTATCAAGTAAACGCTGGCGTATGGATCCTGTAATGTTTAAACATATATCTTCATATTTCCTTGCAATGCAACTTCATCTGGTAGGTAACTGGTTGGTTAAAACCACTTGTTTCTTATTCACTGACTGTACTCTTCCTTATATCTTTTGACCCTCCGACTCACAGTAGGTAATTTCTCTAAAACAAAAAAGCAATATTGTAAGGCTACTAGCAAAATTATAAAATATTAAGTAGATACCTACTTATTACTTTTTTAAACAAAATTATTTTGAAAATAGTTCAAATGTTACAAAATAATTATATTATAATTTATACATAATGCTATATTCATCATTCCAAAAGTAAATAAATAAACTCTTGGAAATATTATTTTTTTTTCTATTTAGACCCTATGGTAAATATAAAACGTTTAATAAAATAACTACAAGGATCAGCAGTTAAACTTTAATTAGCTAAATGTTAGATAAAATAATTAAATCATAATACTCACAGTCAGTCCGGTTTCATCAATTTTTTGTGATATAATATTAAGTCCACTTTTACGCTGCGCGATAATATCCGCTTTCATCTCAAAGCTTACATTTCAAAATGAACTATTACACAGCTATTATAATAGATTAAACACACGTCACTAACCCACAATATCAAAAACCAACCAAGAACGAACAACATTCTATTAGACGCGGTGAATGAGCCGTAAGTTACCTGCATCTGTCTACCATACCTAATTTATTTATTTAGATTTCTGTGGGTATACTCATAAAGTTTTAAGAATTATGTGAACAAGACGAACATGACACGGAACTATATTCAAAAGCGTGATTATTCGAGTAATATGCGGGTGTGTGTGTCAAATTACTAATTAAAAGAAGGTCGTAAGTCAAACTAAACGTTAAGCAATTAGTTTTAAAGTTGCCTATGGACTTTTGGCGTGGATAGTACAGTCGGTGGCCAACATTATCTGACCCACTTGAATGATAGCGAATTTGAACCTTATCGTGAACATTTGGAATACTCCGTGCAAGCATTTCGATAAATCATGTTATTAGGCGATTTTAATCATTATATTGTTGTTGTTAAGGTTGAAAGGCTAATGAGTTTCAAGACTACTAAAAAAAAACCAAGGCGAGGGTGGATGAATAAAAAAAAATATCGCGCATCAGTAACATTTTAAAGGTGTCTACGGTTAATAGCTAAATTCCGTGATTCATTTTAATAGCTGGTTGTGATTCTGCGATAATGAACTTTATGAAAATATACGATATGGTTCAAATTCTTTAGAATATTGCGTCTGTCATCACAACTAAGATCGAATTTCAAAACATTTTACAAGAGTTGAGTTGGTCTCGTGGTCACTAAGGCAGCTCGACATTTATCGTTGTCTGCGTTCGAAACCAGGAAAAACCTAACAGTTTTTTGTTAGCAATGTTTTGTTTTTAATTATTATCTATTTTGTTACTTTTTTTTTACGAACGAAGTCGGGAAATATCTTTTTAAATGGGCAGTTTGTATAGAAATGAAACAAAATCATTGCAAGTAATAAAAATGTTTATTAATTCGTTAAAATATACATAAGTAAGATAAAGTAAGTAAATGCTCTTTAGTTCAAAATTAATACATTTTATAATATAATATTCAAACCTAACCATTTATAAACATTTAAATAGTGAAAAAAAAGTCATGCTAATGGTAATTGCTTGGAAGTGTGTTATCGAGAAAACATTGATGTATAAATGCGAGAAAATGAATGAATTTGTGAAATGTTTTACAGATTTATAGCTAAGTATATGTAGTGAATCAACATGTTATTTAAATAGAAAAATGCATTTCCATTTATAACAATAACATCACCACAGAATCTTACATTTTAATGGTTTAGCATTCATTCAATTGAGCATTTACTTACATAGTGTGTTTCAAAATACTTATAAGTAGATTAGTTAGTAGCGAAGTGGCGCACCGTCTCCTTCTATAACTTGCTGTAAGCGGCTACGCATACCGCACACCATGTTCCAACACAAATCTTTTCCTCTCATGTGCTCCCATATCGATGACACGATCTCAGCCAAATTGTTTTTATTTCGCACTTCGAATGTGTCCCAATTTAAAACCATTTGACCCCATAGGTTTTCTATAGGGTTCAAATCGGGAGTTTTAGATGATGATGGCCAGTAAATAACAGTTACACCTTCTTGAGCAGCTAACCAATTCTTCACAATGCCTGCACGGTGGATGGAGCAGTTATCTTGCACGAAGTAAATATCTGTATTTGGATAGGCAATTCGCACAGTCGGCGGCAGGACGTCACCATCCAGCCAGCAATGCTTTGTATAGTCAATGTTTTGTTTGTTTTTGTTGCGACATGACGCTTTGATTACACCAAATTCATTAAAAATACTTTTCACGATTTACGTCAAACGTTTTAGAAATGTTTGTGCGCCGCAGTCACTGTTTAGGCGTAGGTAGACTGACTTTTGTCACTTAAATCAATTTAGTATCCATCTACCCCACAACGTAAACTTTTACTTCGTCCTACTTATTTGAGGACTTATAGTTTTTTTATATTTACCCACTTGTTTTCCAGAAAAGTTGTTAGGCAAAAATCATATTGGTCGTTCTATAATAATGCAAGAAATATTGTAGAAATCATAAATGAAAACAAATAAAGAAAAAGAAATTATAAAGAAATTGAAATTGATAAAAGGTGGATTGTGTTTTCGAACCCACATGTTGTTCGTCGCGGATCCAGCATCGAACCGCGAAGCCACAATGACTGGTTGAGAATACGCGAAATTAAAGATTATGTAGTAAGTATGGCCGTGTTATTTAAAAGCTTTTCAACTTTAATGACAAGAAGATAATGATTAAAATGGCTTAACAAGATATGCCGGTGGGTCAGTCAATGTTGGGTGGGTCAGACAATGTTGGTCACCGACTGTACAACACATAGTATAAATTGTATAGTATCGTATACCGTCTATATATTTTTTGGGGCTGACTGTACCATGGACGAATTAATTAAAAAAATAATAATAAAGGGCTTTTTCTTACTAGCTGTGCCCCGTGGTTTCACCCGCATAAGTTTCGATCCCGTGGGAATATCGGGATAAAAAGTAGCTTATATGTTAATCCAGGGTGTCAGCTACCTCCATACAAAATGTTATCAAAATTGGTCCCGCCGTTTGAGCGAGAATAAGCAACAAACATATACACACACACACAAACTTTCGCCTTTATAATATTAGTGTGACAGGCGATGCTTAAAGTTAAGACAAGCTTAAACATCAAAAAATATACAGGGTGTTTGGTGCATCGTTTGCCAAATGGAATTGGCTGAAAGGAGAGGTCATTTGCTATCTCTTAAGGCCCAGTAACTCATTCCTTGTTTCACTGCTTTTTTTAAAATGACTTTTTAATTTTTATTTGGAGAAATACAAGAACTCTGCATTTAAGCTTAATTTTTTTTTAAAGTTATGAGTATAGCCTTCAAATTTTATTTTAATTCTTAGTTTTACTCTTATATGGTTCTATGAAATTAAAAATTTACTTGCTAATAACATCCAGTTCCGTTTTAATAACTCCCAAAGTTTTTGAAAAAAGGAAAAATACACTTAACACTCAACTTTAAATTGCTGTAAAAAAAAAAACTAAAAGCGATCGGGATCTTCGAATAATTTTAAAAGGTTGTCTAGTTTGTCCCTTTTCCAACGGTGTGCAATATACCAAAAAAAAAAACGTTTAATAACTTCAGTAATTCGCTAAATATGTAATCGAGACACATCAGGCTGATATTCGATATTACGGTAAATAACATTCTTTGAGTAAGTGGATAGTGTTATCTCACTCTTATGCAGTCTCTTATCTATTTCTAGGGTCCTAACTTTCTTCGAACTTGAAATAATAAATAAACTTTTATTTAATAAGTACCTAATTATAAATTTTGTTCAAATTGTCCTCCACTATTGCGTACACATGCGCGACATCTTCTTATTACACTCGGACGTGGATGATCCGAACTTTTTAAAAAGAATTTCTACAAACAGACTTACCCTAATTATTAGGTCAGCTACCAATTTTCAGTGAAGACCTGTCTTTTGTTTTTCATCAAAACGATTATCCCGCTCATCCAGTGAGCGGGATAATCGTTTTGATGATTTACCGCCAGGGAGTACAACATCCAAATGTTGCATTCCCAGAATCATGGATTGGGAGGGATGGCCCTATTCCTTGGCCTCCGTTCCCCAGACCTGACTCCGTTAGATTCTTACATCTGGGGATGGCCCAAAGAACTTGTTTACTCCACGGAAGTTGAGACTAGGGATGATTTAATCCAAGGCATTGAGGCGGCTTTCGTCACTATCAAAGCAGAAATACGTTTACACACCACTACAGTCGAGATAAGACGAAGATGTCGCGCGTGTGTACGCAATAGTGGAGGACAATTTGAACAAAATTTATAATTAGGTACTTATTAAGTAAAAGTTTATTTTTTATTTCAAGTTCGAGGAAAGTTAGAACCCCAGAAAGAGATAAAAGACTGCGTAAGAGTGAGATAACACTATCTATCTACTTAAAGTATGTTATTTATGTGAAAACTAGTGTTCTTACCGTAATATGGAATATCAGCCTGATGTGTCTCGATTACAAATTTAGCGAATTACCGAAGTTATTAAACTTTTTTTTTTGGTATATTGCACACCGTTGGAAAGGGGACAAACTAGAGAACCTTTTAAAATAATTTGAAGATCCCGATCGCTTGTAGTTTTTTTTGTACAGCAATTTAAAGTTGAGTGTTAAGTGTATTTTTTCTTTTTTCAAAAACTTTGGGAGTTATTAAAAAGGAACTAGATGTTATAAGCAAGTAAATTTTTAATTTCATAGAACCATACAAGAGTAAACATAAGAATTAAAATAAAATTTGAAGGCTATACTCATAACTTTAAAAAAAAATTAAGCTTAAATGCAGAGTTCTTGTATTTCTCCAAATTAAAATTAAAAAGTCATTTAAAAAAAAGCAGTGAAACAAGGAATGAGTTAGTGGGCCTTAAGAGATAGCAAATGACCTCTTCTTCCGGCCAATTCCATTTGGCAAACGATGCACCAAACACCCTGTATTATGGTAAAACAGACGTTCATCATTACTTAACTACACAAACCAAAATAAAAGACTAACATCTACTTACTTAGTTTTAAAGAATTTCCTACGATACAGTAATTAAGTACCGTTTTGCTAAGTCAAAGTGAAATAACAACAATTAATCAATCTAGAGAGGTTGAGGCATTTCGTAAAAGAAGGCAGATGTTAAAAAGATGAATTATTTCAAGAAGACGGTACGTTTTCATTATTTTGGGTAACGACATGAAGCAGGTATATTCAGAAGATATACTTGAGACAACAAGTTCACATTACCATGGTGACTAATGAATGATACAAGTGACCAATCCTTGAGTGCCTCAACAAAGTATAAAGGTCATTAGAGTCTGTGACAGGTTTTCATTATAAAACACTTTTCATACTTCTGCTTCCTACACTTTTCCTAACTACATAAGAGTCGGCTTCCAGTCTAACCAGATGCATTTTACATGGAGCGACTGCCTATCTGACCTCCACAAACCAGTTACTGAGTAATACGATACTCCTTACTAAGACTGGTTGTCAGACTTTCAGGCTTCTGACGACCCGTAATGACTGTCAAAGATCCACCAATGACAGCCAGAAATAACGGTATAACGTGCTCTCCGAGGCACGGAAGGGTCTTCGTATGTAAAAATGGTCACCCATTCACGGACCAACTGCGGCAAGCGTAGCTTAACCTGATAGATCGACTCCTGCGGCTGTTACTATTATTATTATGACTTAGCCACAAACAACTTTTAAGTGCTTAAGAGCGTTTACGCTGTACGGCATTTCATACAAACTTTCAAGCCCTTATTTTTCGAAATGAATGAACTGATTTTAATGAAACTACATACGCATAAGCAGGATACAAAGGTCTAAAAAGTTGGTAGAAAACATTTTCGAAATGTCTTATTTAAAAAAAGATAACTGGAAATCTCTGTTTCTATGGAAAACTTAAAATCGGTCTAATTTGGTTGTAACACTTTTTTTTTTAAATGTTTTCTACTAACTTTTTAGACCTTTTTGGCCTGCTTATGTTTATGAAGTTTCATTAAAATGGGTTCATTCTTTTCGAAAAATAAGGGCTTGAAAGTTTGTATGAAATGCCGTTCGGAGTAAACGCTCTTAAAACACTAGCCAAAAACGTGGTTACTTTTGCCTTAAAAGCGATGCAGAAAGAAGTTAATGAGGTTTGTAGATAATTTTACTAATCTTAGAAACACGAACACCTGGGTCTTCCCTTACATCCCTTGCAAACAGGAATATAACAATGCTGCTTTGTGGCAGTCACCTGTTAATATAGTGTTATTATTAACCTAAAAGAATCGATATTCGAAAGAAAACTTTCCTATGACTTCATTATCGAGTCATCATCACCTTCACACATTGCATGAAGTGGATCTTCTGCTCTTCATCATTTCATGTCCCCCACGCTCTACATCTTTCTTTACCCACCAGGGGTCCCTACAGTTTACGGCCATATTGTGTACTTTGTTTAGAATCTTTTGCTAACGGATTTTAGCTGACTTTCTGTCGTTAAGGCTGCCTTTCCACCAGAGGTGAGCGAGGATGCGTAGCGAGGGATGTGTGTGGAACCAATAACATCGCTTCATTTTTATAGCTTGAACTAAGTCTTTGGTGGAAAGGCAGCCTTAGAGTGAGACCCCTCACTCTTTCTCATTAACCATTCCAAATGTACCCACATTTGGAAGGGTTAATGAGAAAGGGTTAATGACGTTGTCCATAATTCTCCTTTTCAGACATAGCGGTAGATTTCTTTTTAGAAGATATTTCATTGACCAATAGCTCCTCCAGGCGCTCTTGGTGCATCGAGCAACTTGTTTGTCTTGTCGCGCCTGAAAGGAGACTATTTGGTCTAGATATAATAGTCTTGGACATATGCAATCTCCTCACCCCCAATATATAGCCTCCTTTTGATGCTGTTAGTCATGAGTATGGTCTTTGACATGTTCATCCTAAGCCCAATCTCGAGGCTCGCCTTGTTCAAAGTCTTGGAGCATGTTGTGCACCCAACTCAGCCGCTGATGAAGAAAAAAGTACGATGTCATCTGCGAAGCGGAGGTTCGATAGTCTCTTTTCACCGATGACTAGTCCCTTGTCTGCCCAGTTTTGTGCCAAAGTTAAGAAAGCTTCCTCGAGAGTGGCTGTAAAAAGCTTAGGGGATAACGGGTCTCCTTGCTTGACTCCTCTTTTAATCGGAAAGGACGGCCCAGTGGTGTTAATTTTAATTGATGCTGGGCTATTACTATATATTGGTTTTTCATTATAGGTCAAATTATTATTGCATTGGAATATATTAATGGTTTTCCTGCTGACCTTCAAATATATAATATGATTGTGGTAAGAACGAATGCATATAAACGTTGCAAATCTGAAGACCTTTCTCAAAACGACCGGATTTTAAAGAAACTTTGGACCTTTGATTTATCCACATATTCTCGTTTCCATACACGGCACGCACCAGAAATCAAAGTATTATATTCTCATCATACATAACATAATCAGCCTATAATGATATTGTTCTCACTCCTGGGACAAAGGCCTCCTCTCTGTGAGAGGGAGTGGGCCATAATCCTCCACGCGGGCCCAGTGCGGGTTGGTAGATGTCATGTCTTCGAAATTTTGGTTCTAGGATATGCCGGTTTCCGCACGATGTTTTCCTTCACCATTTTGAGAGTCTGTTTTGATTCTCATCATAATGTTGGTACTGTAGAGGCTTTATGTGTAGCCTTACATTTAGTAAGACAGGCTGGTCATAATTGTATCGATGTTCCATTCGAAGATTCAAACGAATGAGTCAAATATTTGAATATGGTGTTTTTGGTTGAAGAGATAGGACTGATATATTTGCCTTGATACTGTAAAGTCGTTTTTAACCATATAATAGTTCCAAGTCTACGGTCTTTTAATTAGGAACTGTGGAGGTCTAGTATAGACCTTCACAGTACCTACCTAATTAATGTAAAGACACACTAGACACACTCTAAAAAATTATGCAAAAAAAACACCTAAACTCAATTTCGCGGTCCCACATGATCCCTTAACCCTGTGACAAACAATCAGGGATTTTGGCCCCTGTAACATTATTTAATCTAAAATATTATGTAATTGGGGCACAAAGGAGCCGTCCCAGCCGCCATTTTGAATTAAAATGTTCTAATTTGAGGAGCGTGTGGGTAAGTTATGAGTTTTATTAAGTTGTGTGACGCGTTAGGTGCTCTTAGATCAGTTCGAGGTACTGAAGGGGTGGCTTTAAAATGGAATTATCCTCTATGTTTGGTGGGGTATCAATTAGTTATCCCAGATAACTTTATGAAACTTGACAACGAGGGATCATGATTCCGACTCGATTTGGATGTAGATAATATCGGATTGGATGATGTGGGATTAGCAATTATAATCCATTCAAGTCTTGCTCTTATTCCTTTTAAGCAGCCTATAATGTTCTCACTGGTGGGACACAGGCCCCCGCTCCGTTAGAGGGAATGGGCCATAAGCCACCATGCGGGTTAAATACACCATAGTAAAGTGCCTGCCTGGGTTCGAACTCACGACCTACAACCCGGTAAGTCGGGACGGATGCCACTGAGCCACCACTGCCAGGATAACACTGGTGGCTCTCTCGTTTTTACAATCATATCAAAATATACACTTCTTTAAAGGTCTATGACTTTTTAAATGGTCATGGATTCAAATTTGGAATAATGATGACACAAAAATGATCGCCAGTATGTTTGCTTCAATACTGAATAAAAACTTTTTGTTTTACTCATCATTATGTTGATGTTTTAGACCTTAGGTTGTGGCCACTGATCCTGTACAAGTACGCTTGTTTATTAGAGGTCAGTGGTTGTGGCTCACAAAGACAAAGTAGAGACAACAGTTAAATAATCAATCTGAAACATATTTGGTTCATGGAATAGGGTATAGGTTAATATACCTTACATGGAAAATAATAATAATAATTTCATTTATTTTCAGCCAAAGTCCATTTCGTTACATTAAAAACATAAAATTTATATAATAATCACATCATAATCTGCATCATCTGCCTAGCCTTTTCCCAACTACACACATCAAAAGTGTCTAGGGATCAACATATATTTTTGCAATAACTTTTCTCCTGATTGATATTAATTAAAATTTTCTTTAAGGATCCATCAAATAAAGTGTTTTCGTTTGTCACAGTAACGATAAACCAAGTCACCTTTGCATTAATAAAGAAATTTGCCATTTTCCTAATAAAGGGATTTTTGACATTTGAACCACTAACACAAAAGTTCGAAAAAAAGACTGAAATAACAGTTTTCTTTAAAATTTTATTGGGTAACTTAAACAATTAATAATCCGTGTTTCTACCGCGAACACTAACAACACAAGAACATCGGTTTGGCATACTCAAAATGAGTTCATCCAAATCACGCTGTGGAATGGCCGCCCATGTTCGTTGCAACAACAAAAAAAGGTCTTCTTGCGACTGGATACCCTCCATATTCGGCAGAGCTCTTCTCTGTAGCATATCCCATGCATGCTCAATCGGGTTCAAGTCTGGCGACTGAGCAGGCCAGGGCAGGACATTGATGTTAGCTGCGGCGAGAGTCTGTCTTACAACTCTTGCGGTGTGCGGTCGTGCATTATCATGCATTAACTGAAATAAGGGACCGATTTGCACTTGTAGAGGAACGATGACGTCTGATACAATCGTCTCAGCATAAATTTGAGCGTTGAGGTTGCCTCTGATCCAAATCAACTCAGTTCTTCCGCCGATCCAAATACCCGCCCATACCATGATGGTTCCACCACTATAAGGATGGACTTCCTGGCAGGATTTTAATCGCTGTTGGCGTCCAGGGGTTCTCCAGTGTCGTATACGTCTTGTATCCGGTCTCATACCAAAACGAGACTCATCAGAAAAGCACACGAAACGCCATTGTTCTTCTGCCCAATTTCTGTGTTCAAGAGCCCATTGATATCGAATCCTACGATTGTGCATTGCTATAGGTGGTACCCGTAGCGGTCTTCGGGAATGAAGGTTCACTTCATGCAAGCGGTTTCTGACTGTTTGGTCGCTAATTAAGTTCCCTGAAGAGTGATGAAGCCTCACGGCTAACATCATGGCGGTTATTGTTGGAGCTCTTCGAGTTAAGATTTGAATGTATCGGTCTTGTCTCCGTGTGGTGCAGCGATACCGTCCTCCATGGCGCTCAGCCACGGTACCAGTGCTTCGGTAACGTGTCCAAAGTCGACTGATAACACTCTGACTTGTATTCAGAGCTAAAGCCACAGTACGTTGCCGGGAACCAGCTTCTATCATTCCCACGGCTCTGAGCATTTCTTCCCTGCTTAAATGACGTCGCCGCTCCATAATAACGTTGGTTTTAATCAGTAGTAGGGAAACAGTAGCACTAATAATGTCTTCAATGCGTTGTATGTTTTTATAGGGAAAATATTGACAGCTGATTTTCATCTTTTACTCGAATTTGATTCACAGTTCCTGATTCAAATTATGAAATGCACCAAAAAGGATCCATATAAATTTATAAAATCATAAATTTATTACAAAGCCACATCTCAATCTCAAGAAATCCGCATAAAAATGCTTGATCCCTAGACACTTTTGATGTGTGTATGTTGGGGTCCAGTCTAACCGGATGCAGCTGAATACCAGTACTTTACATGGTGCGACTGCTTATCTGACCTCCACAACCCAGTTACTGGGTAATGCGAGCTAGAGCGAGGCTACTGACGACCCGTAACGACTGTCAAAGATCCACGAATGACAGCCGGGACCAACCGCTTAACGCGCTTTCCGAGGCACGGATGATATAATAATCACATAAGCACTATAAAATCAGACATTCAAATCAAATAGGTAGGTACCTAAAATTAAAATACACACACAACAATAACGACACGTCATTCAAGTCAAATAAAAATAAAATACACAATACACATCATCCAAAACGAAAACGAATAAAATAAAAACACAAAATATACATAATACGAGAGGATGAGCTACTTTGAAGCTGCATCCACCCCTGCAACGCTCGAGACAATACCAAAAATAAAAGCACGGTGGCTCGATTTAGGAGAACGGGAGTGTAGATACTGAACGTTTCAAAAATCAGCATAGGACTTAGTGTCTTGTCTTCATGATTCATAAACTACCTACTTCAAGCCACCATACTAATAGCTTTTATGCCTAAGTTTCTTGTTAATGGCCTTTCAAGAAATACAACCACTATACGTTTTTTACTGAAAACTCCCTGAACTAAAAATAAATACGAAAAGAACTTGAACAACACTCGTAATTCATTCGGAAAACAACCTGAAAACTTCAACTACCGAATCAAAAATAACAAAAACACGTCTTGTCGGCCAACAATTCACAACAGAACTGTTTGAGAAACTTTCACGTTTTTACAAAACTGCTTTTAATAATGAAAACTCTTACTGACTTTTACATTGCTTCACACTGGAAACAGGAGAAGCTGAAATCTATTCTATTTTCTAAGTTATATGGTTGGTTTTCGTGTGGTGTTGTGTTATTTGCAAACTCCATAATGTTTTAAAGTGGATACCCTGTAAAATCAACAGTGTAGAGCTACTTTATATAAATACACGCAGATTAATGACGTCAGAATTCAGCTACTCAAAAATTTACAAACAAAATGTATTTTGTATACGAGTAGGTACAGTGGCGGACATTTTATGTAGCAAGCTTTGGATTTTTATATAAATAGTGGATAGTGTTTTTTTTATTCTACAATGTCGTACATTTAGCAATTGCAGTTTGTTTATATGTTTTGCGACAAATTTTCCGAAATAAAATTAAATAGAAATACCTCGACTGCTTTCTTCGTTCTCGCGTTTGTGAAGCGAAAAGCAATCTTTATGCATACATTTTCCGTTAACAGAACCACGAAATTGATGAAGAAAATCTACGTCTTTTCAGAAATTGCAACGAAATTTTATATCAAGCCATTTTGAAGGTAATAGTGACTGAGTTAGGCGTCTGAGAGCCCACCAAACTTTTCACTTGACTCGCGAAAATCACCATTTACAACTCCATACGTGAGCCGCGTTCAAAATTTAAGCGTTCGCAAACTTCAGCGGTGGAATTTTAAAGCAATCTGTAGATGTAGATATATAGGTACTATTAGCTACTTTGTAATTAATTGTGCTAATTAAACAGGAATTTGAATGTCTTTTTCGTTTGCACAAGTCAACAGGAAGTTCAACAACAGTTGTTTATTAACCGTTTTTATAAATAGGTACCCACTACAGCAAAATGTTCGTAAGTATTTTAGTAACTGATCCGACGTCTTAAAGCTAGTTTGAGTTGAAAAACAACTTAATACTCAAACAAATAGATACTTAAAACATCTTAAGGTAAAATTATTCTAACAATGTTTCAGCTGTAATGGACATCCCACGTCTGAATTCTTAAGTACCCAATTATATTTACATTCCGTTTTCAGACTATGACTAGGCGTTGTTTTGTATCATCGCTTTGTAGTCTGAAAGTAATATGAAAAATTTAGCCAGGTTATTTCAGTTTGGCCTGATTTTGAAGCGAATACAGTCGATACTTGTATCTAAATTTGGTCGTTTACTGAATCCCGATTAAAATTTTACAATACCTACTTAAGAGCGTTTACGCCGTACGGCATTTCATACAAACTTTCAAGACCTTGTTTTCAACCGATTTTAATGAAACTTCATACGCATAAGCAGGATACAAAGGTCTAAAAGTTTCATGAACATTTTCGAAAAATAGTGTTACAGCCGAATTAAAATTAAAATCGGTCTACCGATTTTAATTTTTTCATAAAAACAATGATTTCCAGTTATCGTTTTTAAAATAAGACATTTCTAAAATGTTCTTAGTAACTTTTAGACCTTTGGTTCCTGCTTACGCTAATTTATTCACACAACAATGGAATTTAATTTATACAAAAATGATGAAAACATATAAACCTACTTATTTTTTAGCTGCCGCGACTTAGTCTGCGATCCAGGTTGAAAAGTAGCCAATGTCCTTACCCAGGTCATGATCATGATCATCTGTGTGTCAAAGGAGATGTTTGATTTTGGGCTACCACCATGTACACTACATAGATAAATAGGAAATAAATAGGGGATTTTCATAAAAATACAAACAAATTAATTTGAAGAAAAGTACAGGTGTACACAAATGATTATTTGGGAAGTTTTTTGATAAGATAACCCTATTTTTATGGTAGCCATGACAGTTATGTTTGCCATGACGTTTGACGACTTTGACAGTTTTAAGTTGTGTGACGTGACGTCTTTCTTTGACAGTTTGACTTTGTCTTAGGATCGTTGTGTTCGCGCGTGTTGAATTGAATGTGTTTCGGAGTTTTTAGTGATTGTTTTTGTTTTGTGTTTTGAATTTTGAATGATAGTCAAAACCCAAGTATTTTAGGAATTCGTGTATTGTTTTTTTTTCGCAGATATTACGACACATCAAATAAATGTCATTGTCATAGTGACATTTCACATAGGTACCTATTGCTGATCCACCATATTTTTTTTGTGTTGCGCTCCTTGACCGAGTTAATTTTAATGTACATTAAAACGAAGTCAAATTGTAGAAAATTAACATTATAATACGGTTACTGTATTGTATAGCGATATTTACATTTAGTGTACATAGTGCTAGCCCGGGCTCCATACATTTTTGGAACATCTCTATCAGTCCAATCCGTTCAGCCGTTTTAGCGTAAAAGCGTAAAAAACAAGCTCACTTTCGCATTTATAATCACACTAATATTATAAAGGCGAAAGTTTGTGTGTGTGTGTTTATATGTTTGTTACTTCTTCACGCTCAAACGGCTGGACCAATTTTGATAAAATTTGGTATGGAGGCAGCTGACACCCTGGATTAACATATCGATGCTTTCCGCTACAAAGGGCGTAACTCCAAATCCCATACTTTTGACAATGAGCAAAAAACAAAAAACAAAAAAACTTTTTTAAATAATTCTTTTCTTTCTATACTTATCAAATTGAGTTCTAGGAAGAAAATTCTTAAATTTTGACAGTCCTTTGCCTCATTTAATTACAATTATGTACAACAATTATTAACGAAGTTACCATGGAGTTACACCCCTGAAAACCTAAAAAAAATGTACATACAACCCATAATTAAGTAGCCTGGCAACAAACGTCTGCAGTAAAAACCGGTTATGTATATACAAGAGTAATTTTTATCGTTGTAAAGACAATTTTTTTTGCAAAATATGTAGATACCCCCTGTTATTATTAGTAATGCAATAACTCTATGAGCAATTTAATTAATAAGGATCGATAATAATTATTTAACAAGGATGGATTTTAGGTATTTTTAGTATAAATAATGATTACTTGAGTAAAAATGAAATAAAAGGTTTTAAAAATCAATACGTATTTATTATTAATTGGTACATAATAGGAACGTTCTGCACATACACAACAACTAAAACTTACAACTTATATGCCGCGATTTATATAATTCAAATTTTTTTTTTTATTTATTATTACTTGTAAACATAGACAAATCATAATATAATTATATGAATTGAGCTAAAAGGTTGACAATCAACAACAACTTCTGCATTTTATCTTGGTGATATTATTCAAGTGCTCATTGATCGCTTTCAACTTCATCCTCTTCATCAGTTTGAGGAAGAGTTTCGATAATCTGAGATTGATAGGGCAGTTGTGAGTATTCACCATGAAAACGTTTTGGAATTGATCCCTTTTCACACAACTGTTTAAGTTTTTCATTATCATTACTTTTCTTTTCCTGGAAAAAAGAAAAGGAAAGGGAAAAGGAAAGAGGAACAATAGAACTGTGGAACTATCTGCAGAAAAAAGGGAGAGATACAAAGGAGTGATGGTATTAAACTTACACCCATTATGTACAAGTAGCCTGTCAATAGACAGGCTACTTGTACATAATGGGTGTAAGTTTAAGATCATCCGTTTAAGATCATTATATTTAGCAGTAGCAATAGCTACTGCTAAATATAATGATCTTAAACGGTTGTGTGAAAATGGATCAATTCTAAAACGTTTTCATGCTGAATACTCACAACTGCCTTATCAATCTCAGATTATCGAAACTCTTCCTCAAACTGATGAAGAGGATGAAGTTGAAAGCGATCAATGAGCACTTGAATAATATCACCAATATAAAATGCAGAAGTTTTTGTTGATCGTCAACCTTTTAGCTCAATTAATATTATTATATTGTGATTTGTCTATGTTTACACGTAAGAATTAATAAAAAATAATTTGAATTATATAAATTTTATGAAATAAAAAAAAAATATTATTATTATTATTATAAATCGCGGCATATAAGTTGTAAGTTTTAGTTGTTGTGTATGTGCAGGACGTTCCTATTATGTACCAATTAATAATAAATACGTATTGATTTTTAAAACCTTTTATTTCATTTTTACTCAAGTAATCATTACTTATACTAAAAATACCTAAAATCCATCCTTATTAAATAATTATTATCGATCCTTATTAATTACATTGCTCATAGAGTTATTGCATTACTAATAATAACAGGGGTATCTACATATTTTGCAAAAAAAATTGTCTATACAACTATAAAAATTACTCTTGTATGTACTACACCGGTTTTTACTGCAGACGTTTGTTACCAGGCTACTTAATTATGGGTTGTATCTACATTTTTTTTAGGTTTTCAGGGGTGTAACTCCATGGTAACTTCGTTAATAACTGTTGAACATAATTGTAATTAAATGAGGCAAAGGACTGCCAAAATTTTAGAACTTTCTTCCTAGAACTCAATTTTATAAGTATAGAAAGAAAATAATTATTTAAAAAAGTTTTTTTTTTGTTTTTACTCATTGCCAAAATTATGGGGATTTGGAGTTACGCCCTTTGTAGGGGAAAGCGTCAATATTTTGTATCTTCAAACAATTTCAAAGTGTGTGACTCAGTGCCTTCCCTCATAGAGTATTTGAATTCCATTTGATCCAAAGTCTTCTTTTTGAATGTGGCTATTTTCAAATCCCTATATTTGAATTGTTTTTCATTCGAGAAAATATGTATGTTTGTAGTTACACCAAGTTTGCTGTCGAATTGTAAAATAATTGTATTTTTTTTGTAGGTCGTAAGTCACAATTTATTTTGTTATCGTGTTTTACCCCGTTTTTCATTCGAGAAAATATGTATGTTTGTAGTTACACCAAGTTTGCTGTCGAAATGTAAAATAATTGTGTTTTATGACTCGGTTTTGCGAAAAAGTGATGTTTAGGTTTATGAAAATGTGGGGTAGTAAAAACCATTTTTTTTCACCGTAGCGCAATTTCAAATATACAGATCGAAAGAGCGTGAAAAACTAAGTAAGACTGCATCAAAAAGTGAATTTGGCCAAAATGGTCTTTACGCCCTTTGTAGTGGAAAGAGTCGATATACCTAGGCCTTTTTATCCCGATATTCCCACGGGATCGAAACTTAAAACCGCAAGGTGCAGCTAGTATTAAATAAAATAGGATTCTGGCCACCGAGTGAATGACGCATTCTCTCAGCAGCCAGAGTATGTAGGTATCTAATACCTGACACCTGTTAGTTACATACAAAAGAATACGTGTTATAACAATGTAAAAGATCACATTGTTAAAACACGTAATCTTTTGTTTTTTATTTGGACATAATTAGGAACTAATAAAGAAATTAGTTCCTAATTATGTCCAAATAAAAAACAACAGACTAACATAATCAATTAGTAGAATTACTATAGTATTATTAAAACTATGTTAAAATAACATAAATAAAGAAAAACAGACAATCTTTGCACATTTGTAATAAAATTTCCTTTTATCATTTCCAGTGTCCACGTTTTAATGAACGCACGTGTGCAGAAGGTAAAGCAACACCAGCGTTTTAAAATTTATTATATTTTAATTAAGTCCTCTAAAGCAGAATGAGTCTCAAAGAGAAATGCATAATATTTTACGTCCGTGAGAGTGCAGATAGAGCAGTGGTGGCCAAGTGGTAACGGCCGCGACTTACGAGTTGTAGGTCGTAGGTTCGAACCCAGACAGGCGCTTTACTTTGTGTAAATTATTTCATCACCACTGCTCTCAAAACGGTGAAGGAAAACATCGTGAGGAAACCGGCATGTCCTAGAACCAAAAATTCGAAGACATGTGACATCTACCAATCCGCACTGGGCCTGCGTGGTGGATCACGGCCCACTCCCTCTCACCGAGAGGAGGCCTGTGTCCCAGCAGTGGGAACATTGTAGGCTGATTATGGAGAGTGCAGAAATACATTAGTTTTAGCTTTAGCAACAACTCATCAGACTGAAAGCATGCTCTATAAGTAAGATTGTACCAACTAGGTGCACCGACTAACCCTGCCGAACTATTATGTAAAAAACTTAGGTTAGCTTGAAGTAAGCTGCCAATAGTGTCAATTCCTAGTATCTGGGGGCCTAAAAAGGCCTCTTTGGCAGAATCATAAAAGGATGACATTATGAATCATAATGGACAGTTAACTGTTAATTGTTATTTTTTTTGTCTGTGCTAAAATTCCGATCAATCCAATCCAAATCCAATCTCTTTGATTATACCTACGTAGTGCAGCGTAAAAAAGAAAAACACGGACTGTCTTCGCCATTTATTATGATTAATTTTCATGATTCCTTTTATGATTCTGCCAAAGTGGCCTTTTAAGGACCCCAGGTAGAAAGACATCTCACTTCACCTACGATCTCATTGTGAGATTTCTACAGAATGGCCCGGCTAATACTAGGGATTGACAATATTACAAGCTCACTTCACCTAAGTCTTCTCGGTGAGATTTTTGCAGAATAGGTCGGCTGCTGCTAAGCTTAGTCATCATCTGCCTAACCTTTTCCCAACTATGTAGGGGTCGGCTTCCAGTCTAACCGGGTACAGCTGAATATCAGTATTTTCCATGGAGCGACTGTCTATCTGACCTCCACAACACAGTTACTAGGTATACCCCTTGGTAAGACTGGTTGTCAGACTTTCGTGTTTCTGACTACCCGTAACAACTGTCAAAGATACACGAGTGACAGCCGGGACCAACGGCGTAACGTACTTTCCGAGGCACGGAGGGGTCTCGGTATGTAAAAATGGTCACCCATCCACGGACCAACCGCGGCATGCATAGCTTAACCTGTTCGATCGACCTGTGCGGCTGTTATTATTTAGCCACGGGCCCCTTGATTTTCAAAAAAGCCTTTAAAAACGGCTAATTTATGAGATAACATCACGCTTGTTGTCACTGAAGCAAGGGGGAAGATCAAAGAAACGATGGATGGAATGTGTGAATGATGATATGGTTAGAAAGGGGGTGACTACCGAGATGACGACTATTAGAGAAGTATGGAAGAAAAAGACATGTTGCGCCGACCCCAAATAAATTCGGATAAGGGCAGGAGAATGATGATGATATTGTCACTGAACCAGTGAGCTAAAGTATAAATTGTAGGTACACCTACATATCCGGCAGCCTGTGTAAATTGTCCCAGGTAATCCGAGGAAGTAACACGAATCCAGACTCCGAACCTCTATTGATTAATTTCCAATACCATGTCCCGCCGCACTCGCAGCTCAAACTCTGGATCCAACCAACTGAACTGGCAATCAGTACAACCAGTTATCGCGTACGGGATCAAAGGTTTTCCAGTATAGACATAGACACACTACGCACCGAATATGATGAAATTACTCAGCCAAATTAATATTTTATAGGAATCGGGTAATATCGTCCTATCAAACATACCGAAGGTCAGAAGCTTTCTGCGTTCTGTTTCATACCGTTTACTCAAAACTTATCTAATCAAAACTCCGGAACATATTCTCATAGGTATAATATTGCCATAAACAGGGTGACTTCGAATTCATTGACAATCTTTCAAGAGGTGAAAGTACTCATGAATACAAAGAACTTTTTCTACAGGACCAACTTTAAAAAAGCAGTTCCAAACAAAGTTAGCTTGTATAAACGATAATAGGTATTCCCAGAATATAACTAATCCTAGTTTTCAATGCATTGGCTACGGCTGTACCTATACACTTAGGTACGTCAAACAATCCAATCTAACTTGCTCGGCTGCATTGCAGTCAGTCACACCAACGCGTAACACAAGCGTAGTCTGGTGGAATCTATTTGATACTAGCTGACCCGGCAAACGTTGTTTTGCCATATAAATTATTTCTAGCTGCCTGGCGCTACTTCGTTCGCGTGGTGTCCTACCCCTTACCCTACCCTACCCCTACCCTACGCCTACCCTACTCCTACACTACTCCTACCCTACTCTTACACTACTCCTACCCTACTCATACCCTACTCCTAACCTACTCCTACCCTACTCCTACAGTACTCCTACCCTACTCCTAACCTACTCCTACACTCTTCCTACTCCTATAAGTAAATAAAAGTATTTAAAAAACAAAGCCCTATATCCGTCTCCTGGTTCTAAACTACCTCCCCACCAATTTTCAGCCAAATCGGTTGAGCCGTTCTTGAGTTATAAATAGTATAACGAACACGACTTTCTTTTATATTTAGAGATGTGAATTATAATGAGTGTCTGAGAGTTGTCTGTGTGGTGCCGGACTTAAAGAATACCACCACCCCTTACTTCCCGTGGGTGTCGTAAAAGGCGACTAAGGATCGTACCGGGGAATGGGCAGCAGCGTTCTCTATGTATTCCACCATCATACCATACTGCGATCGCCAACCCGCCTGCCAAGCGTGGCGATTATGGCAAACCCTCCCAAAATTGGGGGAGGCCTATGTCCAGCAGTGGACGTCTATCGGCTGAAACGAACGAAGAACGATTATAATGAGCTAGTAAATTTTCGGTGCTTCAAAATGATTTCCAAGTGTTGATGATTAATGATTTTTGAGGAATTTACTTGGCAAGTGTATATCTTACTTAAACTCCACAAAATCCGGTCCCTTGTTTTAAAATAAAAGTCCTCCAGACCGTATTTCGGCCACGGCGGCCAATCTCAAGGGAGACTAGCCTTCGGCGCGGGAGATATTATAGTGCACAAGTGTGTGCGCAGACACAGGTGCACTCCCTCTTCCCTCCCTCTCATAGTCCGGTCGTGTCAGATTGTCGTCCCATTGGACTAACTTGTTTTACGATGCACGGCAAAAGACACCTTATCATCATCTACCTAGCCTTTTCCCAACTATGTTGGAGTCGGCTTCCAGTCTAACCAGATGCAGCTGAATACCAGTATTACCAGCAAAAGACATCTATGTTACCAGATAACTAGAGATCCTAACCGACCTATCCATTTCACGAGTTTTTGGTAACCGTAACTGTTACGGGATCATTAAAGGCGTCCATTCTTTGCACAGACCCACAGAATATAGCTAGTTTCTTTGAGCTTATAGTTTTGTGCCAAATGTAACTGCACTCATAAGGTTTCCCATGCATAAGCCTAACAGTCCCTACGACCCTAAGCCCTGCAAGCTCTACAGCCCTAACCTATCATATACCTAGTATGTAATAAATAAATATAAACAAGTTCAGGTTGTCTGCACCATACGATGCGACCTAAGGTTACAGACTGATAGTAGACAGGATTTCTAGATTCGGGAAGGGCACACTCACTACCAGTCCCGTAGGCTCACGAGACTGATCAGAGATGGCTAAAGGTGTCTTGGCCATAGTGAGGGGTAATGAGACAAGAATATAAAGTTCAAATGATTTATTTACAATATGTAACAGCTTATATACAACTTTTATCTTAACACACACTATTATATAAAATCTTTGTGTCCTATGCGTGTAAGATGCAACCAAATCATTATTTTAACTGGGCCACCCGTGAGCCGGGCCGAGTGCTGGGTCAATGTCCAAAGGTAACATTGAACACACATGCATAGACCAAATTGCTGTGACTATCAATCAACCATTGCCACAATGCGGTGTGAATGTACACCCTTCTGTATATTATTCTGTCAGGAACCATGTAGCTTTGTACTTTACATTGTATATGAAATAGACTACATGTGTTCTGAAATTCCAAGTATACAACTGAGATTGCCTCAGCTGTAAGGCTCTCCCCCACGGGCTCGTTAATATCTGGTCGATAATATCGGATGCGTTATTGCGATATAATTTTTCAGTACATTTTGTATTAGTATCATCGACCACGAATTGTAGCGGTGTCTACAACGCCACATGCGAACAACGCGTCATACTGACGTCACGCAAAATCCTGCATCGCGCAAGCAGAGTTTACCGCGCAATTAGCATAGATACAACGGCCCGACATGAATCATCGGGCAGTTGCCCGCCCGACACAACACCCGTCTGGTCGAAGGATCCTCCCTTGTCTATAGAGTATGAGTGAACTTTACACCCTGTCCCTCATACCTCTATACACACTGCTGCGATAATAACGACGGAATAGAAGTAGGACGCTTGCGTTCGTCCGTCCTGTGATATTCCCAATCTCTTTGGTTGTACACCGAAACTACGTAGTGCAGCGAAAAAAAGAAAACACGGACTGTCTTCCCCATATTATAATTCATAATGTTATCCTTTTATGATTCTCCAAAGTGGCCTTTTTAGGCCCCCAGACTGTGAACGTTCTTAAAATTACGATAATTGCCCCGCAGCTGTTGTTTCACTTTAGCAATAATAAAACATTATCTTACATCAACTATGGAACTTTTATGGCACCAATTTGACACGTTACCGGGCTGTTCTTGTTTCGTCCTAATTTACATTTCGGAAAGAAACGAATTACGGAATTGTTCAGTCTTGTCATTTTTATTGCTATAATTTATGGATGACACGTATTTATGGAGATTTCGAGGTTTTGTTCAGTTCAACATTGAATGTTTGTTGGTATTAAAATAAGCGGCTTTCAAGTTGCTATTTTTTGTCTTTTTCGAGTAAACTCTTATTTACATCTATCTGAATATTTTACACAAACTCTCGTCCCACATACCGCAGTGTCTCAAGATGAAAGTCTTTGACCAGTGCGTGTTGCCAGTGATGACTTATGGCACTGAAACGTGGTCGCTCACAATGGGCCTTATAGGAAGGCTAAAAGTCACCCAAAGGACAATGGAGAGAGTTATGCTTGGAGTTTCCGTGCGTGATCGAATCAGGAATGAGGAGATCCGCAGGAGAACCAAGGTAACCGACATAGCCCGAAGAATTGCCAAACTTAAGTGGCAGTGGGCAGGGCACACTGCTCGCGGAACAGGCCGATGGGGCCGAAAGGTTCTGGAGTGGCGTTGGCGACCGCGAACCGGAAGACGTAGCGTTGGAAGGCTTCCTACAAGGTGGTTCGACGACCTTGTTGAAGGCCGCAGGAACCCGTTGCATGCCAAAAGCACAGAACCGGTCGAAGTGGAGGTGCTTGGTGGAAGCCTATGTCCAGCAGTGGACGTCTTTCGGCTGAAATGATGATGATAATGACATCTTAAGCAACTCATTGTTAGCAAACAACAAAGAACTGCTATAAAACCGTCTGCTAAGCATCTGTGGTTATCACCATTGCCACCATAAGTAGTGGCACTTTACCAATGACACAAAACAAAAAACCGGCCAAGTGCAAGTTCGACTCGCACACTAAGGGTTCCGTAGCACCAGGCAAAAAACGCCGAAAAAAAAAACGTTTCTTATATTAATTGAATTATAAATATTTATTAATTATTTATTAATTTAATTTT
This sequence comes from Mesoligia furuncula, assembly GCA_916614155.1. Classification (NCBI taxonomy): domain Eukaryota; kingdom Metazoa; phylum Arthropoda; class Insecta; order Lepidoptera; family Noctuidae; genus Mesoligia; species Mesoligia furuncula. Next base: position 2,127,954 of record OU744811.1, on the reverse strand, counting down.
TATTATGTGTTGTTATAGTGGCAATAAAAATACATACTCTGTAAAAATTTCAACTGCCTATCTATTACGGTTCATGAGACACAGCCCGCTGACAGACAGACGGACGGACAACGGAGGCTCAGTACAGGCACCCTTTGAGTACGAAACTCCTAAAAAGCACGGTTAGAAACTTTTCTGTTTTTAAATCTGTGGTTCTAATTTTTCTGTTTTAATGAAAACCGAAACAACATTTCCGTACACCAGAATTCATTAACAAGCTTCTAGCGACCGCAAACCAAGGGATTGAGGGGGCTCAACAGTAGATCCACCACATCCACATAGCTACATGTTGATGTTCATGTTACACAAAAACAAACCTTTCCAGTCTTGTTACGCTTTCTCAAGCATGCAGGTTTTCCCCCCGGTTCACTTTCAAGAGTGATAATTAAATTCGCAATTGAATTTGGGCGTGAGCTGTGAATCTTTTGAGGAAAAAGTAATAAGGGTTCCCCAAAATCACTGGTGTAGAACGTTTTATTAACAAAAATGTCGCAAAAAAGAACCCGTCAGGAAGCCATCATCTACGCATTCTGTATATGTACTTGTCGCATCCGGTCATTCGTTCGACTATTCGGAACGCTAGCGCCGTCTGGTGGCGCTTGACAGAGTCTAGCCTGAGTTCGTGGGAGTCGACGACAGCTCGACAGAACGATGTTAGAGCTTGGACATTGGACATCGTACGAACAATATGTGTTCAGAAACTGTCCCGCGTTCCGAATCTGGTTGTGTCGTGTACCTACAGTGTGTAATTTGCTAGTATGATTAAATTGTTCGTGAAATTATAATCTGATTTGAACTGCAAACGGTTTTTCTATTGCGCAATAACCAACACTACCCAATAGTACGCCCACAGTAGTTAAAATTATGGCTGATGATAACGAGACACACTATACATTCTCCATCGATAATTGCTGGGAAACGACTTTTATATTTGATGTGCAAATTCTGTGTTTACAGTAGTGCGCAACGTAATGCACGCAAAACATTGGGCTTATGGTTGCATTCAACTGTACATGGGTCGTGGGTGTATTGAAAGTTAAGTAATTTTTGTATAATATCTATAATTTTCGTAAAAGATAAGGTATGGTCGAGTACAAAAAAAATATCATAACAACGGGAAAAACAAGTGAGTCTCGGCTTCGTTGAGGATTTTTACACCCGTTATTTTTACTAAAAAAAAAGGGCGAATGTTCTCGGCTACCGTTGTTTTGGTATGTCTAGGTACGTAGGTTTTTATTAAATTTTGGAACAATTTCTGAACGTGCTTTTAGACATGATCTTATAACGATAACATTCTGTAATAGTAGTCCTTTGTTAAAAACGGAAAAAGAAATTATTCAACAAAAGTTTCACTATTTCCCGACAGAATTTATCACCAAAGAGTAAAGACCCGTCCCCGAAATCCTGAACCTATTAACTTTCACGATCCCGCTTTTACGGCGCGACTTTTGACAGCACCCTTTACATAGTTTATTGTTTATGTTGATTTTTTTATCACTTAGATTACGTGTTACGTCTTTTTTTATTTGAAATATTTATGAAGTCATCGTTTGAGACATAAAGATGTTTTATTGCGTTCGAATAGGTAGGTTAAGGTGATTATGTATTACGTGTTCACCGTATTAGGGTGGAGAGTGAGCAGTGGTAGCGACTGCGACTTACGAGTTTGTATGTCGTAGGTCTGTACCCAGACAGGCGTTTTACTTGATGTAAATTATTTCATCAACACTGTTCTCAAAACGGTGAAAAAAAACATCGTGAGGAAACCAGCATGTCCTAGAATGAAAAAATCGTTGACATGTGACGTTTACCAACCCGCACAGGCCAGCGTGGTGGATTACGGAAAGAAAGATTTGACAGACAGTATGATATATTTGTCGGAAATACGTCATTCGTTTGACTATTCGGAACGTCGGCGCCATCTGGTGGCGCTGGACAGAGTCTAGCCTGAGTCCGTGGGGGGGTCGAGGAGAGCCAGCAGCGAGGTACAGCGGCGGACTTGACCATTGGACATCGTACGGACAACATGTGCTCAGAAACTGTCGCGCGTTCCGTATCGTTGAGTGTGTACCTACAGTGTGATTCGATAGTGTAATTAAACTGTTCGTGAAATTATAATCTGATTTGAACTGCAAACTGTTTTTCTATTGCGCAATAACCAGCACTACCCATAGTACGCCCACACTATTTAAAATATGCCTGATGATAACGAGACACACTAGACCAGCTCCGACATATTTGTTCATGTGGAAACGTACCATCAACCATGGGTCTAAGATAATAGGTAATGTGTTAGAGAACTTAGTTCATTATACTCGTAGACTAGCCTGTACCTACCCATAACTGGCCCTAGGCATTGAAGTCAAGGGCCTTGCCATAGTAAGCATAGCTATTGTCGTTTTTTTTATAATAACGATCTGTCTTCACAAAATATAATATCAATCCATCCATATCCGCCGGCGATAACACTAACAATAAGTTGTCAGAGTCAATTCCATTCTTCGCGACATGAAACCCGATATTATCGTCGTACAAACAATATTAATATTACAAAAACATAATTATCTTTTTAACCTCAATATTTTCAAATACTTTCATTGTTTGTTTGAACGGTTATCATTTTCGCAAACATTCGAACACGCATTGTTGGCTTGTTGCTCAAACTGTGACGAGTCTTATGCTGTGTGTTTGTCCGAAAATAATCATATTAGTCTTCAGAAAATATCTACTAAAATACATAATTAATATCAAAAATATTAAAAAGTGCATGGAGTGTGGACATTGGAATCAGTTTAAAATTTTAGCAACGTGTCTGTTTAAAGCCAGTCTAATTTAAAGCATCGGCTAACGTCCAAACTGTTCGGAGCTCCGGTAAGGTGCAATCTCATTTTATCCCAAAAATTCCTGATCGGTTAAAATTTTCTGGTTGTTGAAAATTTAAGACAGAAGATGAGACTTTACTTGTTGGTTTTAATAATAGTGAGTATCAAAGCGAAAGAACAAGCCAGCAAGTACTGCGACATTGTATCCACGGATCCAACGAGGCATTGTTACGTGAAGGAAATTTTGACGACCGTCGCTCACAGCCCCAACCAACTATCAGTGGACAAAACTACCAACACACTATACTTCAGTTTCGATTTCGGCCAAGGGGAGTACGTGCCCGCCATACTCCACATTGACAGCAGAAACCTCAATGTACTAAAAGGAGTGAAAGACGCATTTGCCATCTCCAATGATCCTACAACAGGAGACATGTATTTCGGAGGTAGTCACGGGATCTACAGATACAGCTCAAGCAACAAGACCTTGCAGAGACTGAACATACAGAACTTGGACATCTGGTGGTTGTACATCAAGAAGGACATCTATTTCATCAAGTTTCCGAGTCTTAACGCGTACTATTATGCAAACAGAACAGTGAGAGCTGTACCAGAATTACAAGGTGATATAATCCATCAATTTGTTTTGGATAAGGATGATAATATTTTCTTTATCAACGGAACAGGTTTGTTTGGTATAAAACATGGTGAAAATGCGGCGATCTTGTTGAGAGACCACCCGAGATTTCTGGGGATTGCAACGGATAACAATGGGTACGTCCATGTATGCAGTGAAGATGGAATATTTGTGGTCACTAAAATGGTCCAAAAAGTGAAGAAAGTCATCAGCGTGCAAGGAGTGTTAGGTATCACGTTCGATAAAGGAAATAATATTATTTATTCGGATTCTCACGAAATTATTAGATTAGTTCCGATGTTTAGGGAAAATTATTATGATAAAGTTGGACTATAGAACTATTTATTGTTTATTTAATCTAATATCGTACAGACATCCAATCTCCCATCGTTTGTCAAACATAAACGACTTAAAACAATAATGGGTTTTATTTGATAACATAGTGTTATTAACACAATGCCCCTCCTAACTGGGACTACAAGCTACAACACTCGGTTTTCCGGCTTTTGCATACAGCAGCCGCTCCTTCAGTCTATCTAACTGGAAAGCCTATGTCTAGCAGAGGGCTGCGATAAATCTTATACCGGATGATTTTTTTTACCGTCTCGAAATTTTTACGGGGTGTTCTACCCATGAATATGAACAACTTTCACTATAGGGAGCAACTCCAAAATCGCGAAAAAAAAATCAGCTGTTTAATACACAAGTTCAATACCTACTTGACCAAAATGTATGAAACAGCAGATTTTTTTTCGTGATTTCCGAGTTGGTCCCATAGTGAAAGTTGTTCATATTCATGGGTAGAACACCCCGTAAAAATTTCGAGACGGTAAAAAAAATCATCCAGTATATAAAAGAAAGTCGTGTTAGTTACACTATTTATAACTCAAGAACGGCTGAACCGATTTGGCTGAAAATTGGTGGGGAGGTAGATTAGAACCAGGAGACGGACATAGGATAGGACAGGACTTTTTTCTTTTTTTTAACTTATAGGAGTAGGGTAAGAGTAGTGTAGGAATAGGTTAGGAGTAGGGTAGGAGTAGTGTAGGAGTAGGGTAGGAATAGGTTAGGAGTAGGGTAGAAGTAGGGTAGGAGTGGGGGTAGGAGTAGGGTAGGAGTAGTGTAGGAGTAGGGTAGGAGTAGGGTAGGAGTAGTGTAGGAGTAGGGTAGAAGTAGGGTAGGGGTAGGGTAGGGTAAGGGGTATGACACCACGCGGACGAAGTAGCGCCGGGCAGCTAGAAATAATTTATATGGCAAAACAACGTTTGCCGGGTCAGCTAGTATTTACATAAAAATGCGACAGACTCAACTGAAGAGAGTTCGTTGTGTCATAATTAAACTTCGTATACCTAATGACTTTCCCAGTCTGCATACAAAAACTCAATCAAATATATCCAATAGTTTAGTCACTGGACATTATTTTTCATTTTTTAAATTTTCTTCATGATGTATCTGTTAACAAGCCAGCACCGACATCTGCAGTTAAACACAACATAGCAGAAGTTATCACTTACTACAAATGTTCCAATTTTACAAACCTGCAAAATAAGGGGTGGCCGGCACACTGACCTATACTATTTTTTCAGGATTCAGCCATATGTTTGTTGGGACAACAACACCGTGCTGTTGCCACAATATTTAAAGTGTGTGCTTTTTTGTTTACACTTTTATGCTATTGACTTCAACGTTAGGATTTATATGATGGTTCCTAAATACCTACGCATTAGTATTGTTAGTGTTTTCATTTATTGTTGTATTGTCATCTCCACTTTGTATACTCATCTACTCGATGTTATATCAGCTTCTAACGTTCAATTCATACCAAACGCGGTTCCGATTTAGGCACTAATTGAATCTGTATATTTGATTGATTCTCTGAATAACACAGTGCGTTTGCGTGTTTCCCAGCAAATCCGGATATTAACCATGCCCTAGTTAATATAAATAGGCAGTGATACAAGTCATCAACAGTGTAATGTATTTTAGCTGAATGTTTAAACACAAATGTCGACGTGGCTATTTCACAGATGCAACCAAATAAACATACTGCGTTTCATTGAACTGGTATCGGTTCATATTGTGGAATTGTCTGTTTATATTTGTTTGGTGAAAGATTAGAGATAGTTTTGAATTGATTTAATGATGAATAATCTCCTCCAAAATAGAATAATTATGACGTTGATGATAGTTCGCCACATTCCATTTGTCCACCAAATACAAAGAAAAAATTATTAATAGTAGATTGTTTGCCAAGGGAGCAAACAACTATTTTGAAGGCGAGAGTGATTCTAGGTAGAACTATTATAGTCATTTTCTATGTATAAAGTCACATAATTTTAAAATTCTTTTACTGAGGAATAATATGTTCTTAAAAGTAGTGCAGTGCTTAAAACCATGATCATGGTTTTAAGCATTTTTTTATTTTTTTTTATTTCTCTTCTGTTCACATTTTGGTTTTATTGATTCTCTTTTGTTCACATTTTTAAATCTAAGGTTACTTTATTTTATTATATGTATATTACAGGTCCCATTGTCATATAATATTTTTTTCAACACACTTGCTCGTAAAGTGGCTCTTATTGAACCGCTTTTAGGTCCATAATGCAGTGTATTAAAAACGCGTGCTTTTTCTTTACTTTAATCCACTAGAGCTTTATTTCCACAGATAACTATTAACTAGTCGGAGATTCGCACTTTTTAATCTCATCAATTCACTTTTTTTTTAAATAGTCTGTATTGTCCTTGGTCCCAAAATGAACTAATATTTATTTACCTTAAGGTGAATGCGCAGGGACTACGGACAATTTAAGGTGAATGCGCTGGTAGACCGCGAAATTCAAATTTTCTTTTGCAATTTTCAGATCAGTGTCAGGTTGTATCTTGATCAAAATATGATTTGCGACTATAACAGGTACGTCTTTATAGAATTATAATCATTCGAAACATTAATACATCTTTCTTATGGAAAAGTTCTTAGGGAAAAAATCTAACTTAAGAGCGTTTACGCCGTACGGCATTTCATACAAACTTTCAAGCCGTTGTTTTACGAAATTAATGAACGGATTTTAATGAAACTTCCTAAGCATAAGCAGGATACAAAGGTCTAAAAAGTTAGTAGAGAACATTTTCGAAATGTCTTATATCCACTCACGCGCAAGTACCCCGCGGTAACGCCTTCCTATACGCAAGTATGTTTTTATGTTTTTAGCACATTTTTTTCGACGCGCCGCGGAGCGCCCTCGCCACTTATAGGTACACGACTCGTACAGAAAAAAATTCTATGGACCGCTGTTAAACTAATGGCTGTTTCTTCAAGTGGATAGACAGGTGTAGATAACAAAACTTGTTCCGTAACTTTAAGAGACTTTGATTTTTTTTAATAATTGTTTATTTTTAATGTTTGTTTACATTACGACAATTAAAAATTAAAATAATATTATTTCAAAATCGAAAGCGATGACCCTATTTTTTTATTTACCTAAAAAATAGCCCCATTCATACTGAATCGAATGACATATAATACATACCATTGTTGTTCCAAAGTTTTGATATACAATAACAATAACATCACGCGAGTATCAAATTACGCATGCGTCATCGCCGTCTCATTTGTTTATTTAAAGATTTTCAACTACAGATAACTTATTTCGTAATGCCGATATAACCACACGGCCTTTGGCACAAATGTACTTCATCTAACCACTCGACTAAAGAACCTGGAACGTGACCAATACTCCCATAGACAAAATTACTAAAAATAAAATACTGCGGTGTGGAAAATGCTTGCTGTCGCAGTTTTTTCAATGGCCGATCTTGGTTTTCGAGCGAGTGTAACATTTTCCTCAATACCTGCTCGTGGTTATGGCCGCGTGAGTGGATATAAAAAAAACTGGCGAAGTGCGAGTCGGACTCGCACACGAAGGGTTCCGTACCACAAGGCAAAAACGCCGAAAAAAACATGTTTGTTGTATGGGTTTATTTTAAATTTATAATTTAATATTAAAGTTAAAATACAACTGAGTATTTTGTGAATATTTCAAGTGCCTACCTGTTGCCATTTTTTATATCGAGCAAAAAAGGGCAAAAAAATCGCGTTTGCTGTATGGGAGCCCCCTTAAATATTTATTTTATTTTGTTTTTAGTATTTGTTGTTATAGCGGCAACAGAAATACATCATGTGTGAAAATTTCAACTGTCTAGCTATCGCGGTTTTTGAGATACAGGCTGGTGACAGACAGACAGACAGACGGACAGACGGACAGACGGACAGACAGCGAAGTCTTAGTAATAGGGTCCCGTTTTTACCCTTTGGGTACGGAACCCTAAAAAAGATAACTGGAAATATAAATATCTGTTTCTATGGAAAGTTTAAAATCGGTCTAATTTGGCTGTAACACTATTTTTCGAAAATGTTCTCTACTAACTTTTTAGACCTTTGTATTTTGCTTATACGTACGAAGTTTCATTAAAATCGCTTCATTCACTTCGCAAAAAAAGGGCTTGAAAGATTGTATGAAGTGCCGTTCGGCGTAAACGCTCTTAAAGATTCTATTCAAATGACAATTCTGTAAATACATCTAAATTATAGTCGCGAATCATATTTGATCAAGATACAACCTGACACTGACCTGCAAATTACAAAAAACGTAAGAAAATTTTAATTATCCATCCAAATTAAAAAAAATTGTCCGTGGTCCCTTCCGAAACCAAACGGAAAAGACCCTGACTGGCGTTCTATTATTGCGGATTCTCACTGAACTAATGTATATTTCTCTATGCCAATAGTACTTTCTAATTCCATACTAACTAAACTACAATTGTTTTTTTTTTTTATATAGTGGTCTGTTGTCAGTGCCTACATGCTCTGTGGTCAGTGCTTTTATTTACACTTGCGCGCGCATTGCTAGTGCTGGCTATGCGGAACGACCCGAAAGACAAAACCAGCGCGCCATTTTCCATACAAGTTAATATTTAACAATACAAGTCTGTTTTTTTCCTCGCAAGTGTGTTGAAAAACGTCGTATGAAACGCGTGTGCATTGATCATTATACGCTCGGCTTCCTTATCGCACTCGCCTGCGGCTCGCGCGAATAATATCGCCTCGAGTATAATGATCAACATAGCACACATGTATCATAATGTACTATTCTTAACAGTGCTGTTTTGTGATTACCTGCGTGCAACAAGTTTTGTATTGGGATCTCAAAGGGCCAAGTCATGTTCTTCTACCAGCGAGTGACGGAAAAAAGTTGAAATTAGTATTTCCACCTTTTCATCATGTGGTGATGTGACGTCCTTTCCCAATCTCCCCAACTCCTCCCGTCATTACGCCAATATTTCAATCAAGCGATCCCTCACAACTAGTACACCGGTATGTTGTTGGAGAATGCACCTTATTTAATTCAAAGCACGGACATTGATATGGAACTTTATTAATTAAATACCTGGGTTAAGCCGTACGGTTCAATTTTCAATATACAGACGCCAGCACATCAAGCTACTCGAATCTGTCAAATTTTTTTGTGATAAAGTTGAAAATCTATTAAAGAAATTTGACAGATTGTAGTAGCATGATGTGCTGTACAGTAGCTTCTGCCCGCGACTTCGTCTGCGTGAAATTTCACCCTCCCCCCATTCTCCCTATTAGGGGTGGAATTTCGAAAAACCCTTTCTTAGTGGATACCTACTCTTCACAAAGAACACGCCCTCCAAGTTTCATTTCTCTAGGCGGTTTTGGCTGTGCGTTGATATTCAGTCAGTTGTAAAGGAATGGTAATGGTCATGGTCACTCAATGATATGGGTTTGTGAGAATCATCTTGGTATTATCGCGAATTCTATTGAAAGTACAGACGCCAGCAGCGTCATAATAGTTTAAATTATAATGTGGGAGACTGGTGCCTAAGCTAGGCGTAAGGCCTGTATGTCAGGACACCAGGTCTCCACCCCTTCAGAAGCAGTTACATTCAAATCGGATTATGCACTCGCACATAAATGCGGTAATTATAAAAGCAAAGAAAAAAAAACTGTTAAGTTAAAAAAATCGTATCAAATTCCGGTGAAGGATTTTTCAGTAATTTTTTTTTTGTCTGTGCTAAAATACCAATCAATCCAATCCAAATCCAATCTCTTTGACCACCCACGTAGTGCAGCGAAAAAAAGAAAAACACGGGCTCTCTTCGCCTTATTATGATTTATAATGATAACCTTTTATGATTCTGCCAAAGTAGCCATTTTAGGCCCCCAGTTCCTGAAATTAAGAGAATTGCCTATGATCGGGTTGACTTATCCTTAAGGGACAAAAACCCCTAAATGTATTAAAAAAAAAAATTAAAAAAAAAAACGAGAATGCCCCTCTGATTGGAGGCTAGGATATTAAGATAAGGTATGTGAAAAATGTAAAGGAGAAAGAGATATTTTGAAGAGCTTTGCCAACAATAGGGCAATAATAGAAAGTACAAAAAGTTGTTTCGGTAACCAGTCATATTGTAAAAAAAACTTAATTCAAAAGAATAACCATGAAGTTTCTTGTTTGTACTATTCAAGAGGGAAGCGCTTAGGTAGCCCGCGAAATTAAAATTTTCTTTCGATTTTTGCAATTTGAAGCTCAGTGTCTGGATATACGTTGATTAAAATATGATTCGCGACTGTAACAAATATGTATTTTCAAAATTATAATCACAATCAGTAATACAACTTGTTAAGTTAGTACAATCCTAATAAATAATAATAATCATAATAATCCTTATCGACTTTGTCTCTGTCACCTCTGACCTAGACTAGAGTCAAGAGCAAACCCATTTCAAATAAAAAAAAAATTCATGAAATAGTGTTGATGACTTTAATGATTATAATTCTGTAAATACATATTTTTTACGGTCGCGAATCATATTTTAATCAACGTACAACTTAATACTGACCAGAAAATTGCAAAAAACGTAAGAAAATTTGAATTTCGCGGGCTACCCTGGCGCTTTCGCCTTAATTGTCATCTTTTATAATGAGATCTTAAGGCGTTTCGTACACACACGTTTCTCTTTCCGTGAAAAACTATGGTTTATTCGCCGTGTGTATGCACGGTCGTCTGTGTTGTATGGGTCGCTATGGAAGCTTGTTGATGGACACATTTTTGCTATGGCACGGTTTATACGCCGTAATATAAAGAAACAAAATTGCAAACTGAATCGAAATTTCAAACTGAATATCTTTCTAGAAAATGTGGCATTAGAATGACACCAGAATCGCAAAAGTTTGTAAAATAATAAACTATCTAACTAGCCTGTACTGTCCCACTACAGGACAAAAGCCTCCCTCTCCCTTTTCCACACAATTCTGTCTTTTGCGAGTGACCAGTCCCTACAGTAGGAATCAAGCTCGTCCTGCCACCTTCGTCTCGGCCTGCCGCGATGGCATCGTGCATTTAGTGAGACCCAATCAGTGGTTCTCTTAGCCCACTTGTCATCTGACATGCGGCTAACATGTCAGGCCCTGTCCCACTTAAGTTTATCGGCTTTCTGGGTAACGTCATTGATCTTGGTTTTGGCGCGCAGTATTGTGTTCCTTATATGGTCAGAAATTCGAACCCCCAGGGTGCCGAATTATGACGGTTTAATGCCATCATGATTCCAGTATGAGAGAGAGCCGGAGCTATACATGACCGATAGCACCATCCCTTTTTCGCACTGGAATCATAATGGCATTAATACTTCGTAATACGGCCCCAGGATACTGCGCTCCATGCCTCGCTGGAAAACTAAAAATAATAAATTTAAATAATGAACTCCATTTATACAAGTTCTATTTTATTCCACTATCAGTTTTCATATTGACTGCTTCGACGTTTTGCAAACAGTTCCAGCTGAATCGTGCTTAATCTGATTTCAAAAGCATTAATGGCTTCAGTGTAGCTATCAATAAATATGTGTTTCATGGCTGCAAATATTTGATAACGGACGTTGTACATACTATATTAATATAACCGTACCTAACCAAATAATCCATACTAATAAAATGCGAAAGTGTGTCTGTTTCTGTTACCTCTTTACGCTTAAACCGCTGAACCGATTTTAATGAAATTTGGTATAGGGATAGTTTGAGTCCCAGGAAAGGAAATAAGATAGTTTTTATCCCGATATTCCCACGGGATCACGCACTGCGAGTTACCATCCCTGCCTAGTTGCTATTCCACCAATTCGCACTAAGCGTTTTCAAATGTTTTTTATAATGCGCACAGCTAAAGAGTGGAACTCTTTACCTGCGTCTGTGTTTCCAAGCGCATACAACCCGAATCTCTTCAAAGTAAGACTGAACAGGCTTCTTCTGGGTAAGCTCACTCCATCGTCGACTTTGTCTCTGACCTAGACTAGAGTCAAGACCGAACCCATTTCAAATTAAAAAAAAAAGGATCGACACTTATGCGGGTGAAACCGCGGGGCGCTACAAGTGCGTGTATAATGAGGAAATCTAATTAATTTGAGCCAATATTTTTGAACATTTGGTTCATATTATGATGTTATATATACAGGCTGGATTTTTGAGATGGGGCAGTAAGAGAGGTGCCTTAACCGCTGTGGCTATAGGAAAATGGTCTTAGGGGACTGTCCTTAACTTTTTGAGAAAGCAAAGGTACCTAAACGTTTGTGAAGGTTCACTTTCACTAGACGAATAGTTTTGGGAAAGACTTCAGGCAAATAGGGACAAATCAATTCTATACAAATTAAAGGACATCTGTGATCTGATTGAGTTCTGCAATGTATTTCCTCATCTCTTTAAGAAACGAATTGCATGAGAATAGTGTGAAATATATGCAGTCAAAAAGGATCTAGCTGGGCTAATGGATTCTCCACTAATAGGAGCTACTTCATTGCAAGTATATCATCATCTGCCTAGCCTTTTCCTAACTATGTTAGGGTCGGCTCCCAATCTAACCAAATGCAGCTGAATACCATGACAGGTATATACTAACTACAATAATAAATTGCCTTCCTAAAGGACAATGCTCATGGATGTATGGAATCCCGTACCAAACTGCATCAAAGTCAAACTTTGTTTTTTATAGATTACACTTATCATATTAACTCCCACGAAAGTTTTTTTTGTAAACAAAACCCGCGTAAACGGAGATTCTCAAAAAAATCTAATTAACCTAAAAACTTGTATGACACGAACGGCCATTATTTCTCTAAAAAACAGCCTATTCTATTCTAGTTATTTTTAATTAATGTAGAATCGACGAAGTATAATTTTTTATGTTTTTTGTAAGACATCATAGCAGTTTCAAAATTCAAGGACATATTATGATATGTCCTTGAATTTTTAAACAAGTGATATGTCACTTGAAACGGAACGTCATGTAAAGGGAATAAAACAATATCAACACTCTTTTACTTTAAATTAAATTCCTTGTTCAAAAACTAAATCCCCGACGCGTAATGTCGTAAAAAATTATGAAAATAATTACTACAATATTTTGATCTTGATGCATGAGACTTTTTGGTACGACTTTTGGTCATTCTCTTTTTCAAGCTCAAAATTATTTGCATAATCAGCCTCTATGTAATGTTCCCACTGCTGGGACGTAGGCCTCCTCTCGGTGAGAGGGATAAAGCATTCTTAACCTTTGTATAACTTATGGAAATTATTCGAGTTAAACAACGGAAACTTATCTCATGAAAACTCTAGTCCCAGTATTTCAAAATGTAAATGACTTAATTGGGTTTTTAGATTTTATAGGATATTTTGGAAGTGAAAACTTCTTTAGGCGCGTTGGGCATTATTTGAGATGGAAAAAAAACCATTGAACTCGCGACACTGTTACCGTAACCGACACCGCGCGTGTTTTGTTTATAAGACGATTCAAAAAATACACACGTAATGAGAGGTTTTTCTTTTGAGTAGGTATTAAAAAAAAAACATAGTTTCCAAGAACCCTGAAGATGGCGTTGAACTGACTACGTTACTAGGTGCCAAAGTCAAAACTCTTGGAAAAAAAAAACATTGCGTCCTCGTTGAGTGACAGTTTCGTTTGCTTTCGTTTTAAGATCTCAAAATTACATCCAAGTGAATTAATAAAAAAATTATGTGACGTTCGGTTCCTTGCAGTAACTTACCAAGTTCAGCGCCATCTATCCAGCGACTAGGGAAGCGTTAAAAAAAAAGAAAAAGAAAATCCCTCATTGTCCAAGTTTTCCCTTCTGACTTTTTTATTATTGAAGTGAATACTTCTTTAGCGGCGTTGTACGCTTTTTTTGTAAAGGGTTAAAAATGTTAATCTCGCGTCAAGACACGTGACCCTGATCGTAAGATTCGTAAGATGACACGTGCTATAGATGGGCAATCCACCGGGTTTAAGCCCGGTGCTTTTGATAAACACCCGATAAACACCCGTAAACACCCATAAACACCCACAAAATTGGGTGTTTATAAAGCACCGGGTTTAAACCCGGGTGGATTGCCCATCTATAGACGTGACCCTGATCGTAAGACGACACGTGACCCTGATCGATAATTCGTAAGATTCCAAAATATAAAAAATTGAAAACAAGTATACAGGATCAAATTACAGACAGACAGTCAGACAGACAGACAGAGACAGACAGTTACAGTTACAGTTACGGTTACAGTTACGGTTACGGTTACAGTTCCGGTTACAGTTACGATTACAGCTACAGTTACAGTTTTACAGTTACAGTAAACAACGTTAATATTCAAGTTTTCACTTCTGCGGGCACTCCCGGAGTGCAACCCGTCGTTTTTTTTTTTTTATAAAACATGCCTCTTGACATATCACCCCTTCCCTTCCTTCCTACCTACATATCATAATTATGTATAATACTTCCCATGCCCTAACAAACGGAACACATAACTCCTAATGTCAAATATTAAATCGTGCTAATCCCGTCTAGTTGACTGGACAACCTGCACAAAATGGCCGCTCGAATATTTTTTATATAAATGAGAGACGTGGAATTAAAACACCATGATTAAAGGCTTTGAGTCCTTTGTTGAGCTGTGGCACTTTGCAGATGGTACGGACTTCAATGATACGGTGAGCGTAAAATTTGTTTAATTTGACGTGTCTGTTTTGTTGTACTGAAAGATAATATTATAACCACGCATATACATGCATATTATTAGGGAAGTCATTTTTATTTCCGTTGCCTATATCTTACTGGCCATCATTCAGGTGGAAATCTCGCAAGCTATTTCGAGGTTAAAATTAAAAGTAAGGAAGGCACTGACAACAACTTAGATGATTAAAGACTTAAAGACGACTTTAGTTGCAAATATGTTCAGTTTTTCGTGAAAAGCTGACAAAAGTGAAACCTTATTTCAAGGTTACGCCATATTAACATGCTCATGAAGACAGGAGAACCCCAGGAATAATCTATACTTCATTACAACTTAACTCTCTCACGGACAAACAAGAAAAATATTTCTCCTGCCACCCATTAACCTTTCTATACCCCCATCTATCAGACAAACATTCGGCACTGCCAGGTCACGTCTCTCGCCGATTGCGGCCCTCTAACTTCATGTAATTTCGCGCAACTTCGCGTAATACGCGTAATTTCACCGAAACGACGCGCAGCACCGTCGCAAATGGAAACGAAATGGAACGACCGCGACGGCAATGTTCACAGAGAGTCGCACGTATTCGGAGAGAGTTGTGCGTGAACGGACGATTTGGATGGAAGTTTTGTTTGTTGGCAGATGACAGGGCTGAGAAATGCCCGATTTTCAGTTTGGTTCAATCCTGCATTGGAACAACCCTCAGTTTCAGCATTCCCTAGTTTTTTTTGACAATTCTCTGATTCATTAACAGATTTATATATGAAAAGGCTTTCAGGAACCTAGGATTTCTCGCCCGAGCGCGTATTTTGCCACTAAATAATAAGTAGACTGATGTATCTGCAGCTAACAAGATATTACATCTACGTCGCCACGTGCGAAGTACGCATCATACTGACGTCACGCAAAATCCTGCATCGCGCAAACAGAGTTTACCGCGCAACTAGCATATATACTACGTCCCGATTTCAATCGTGGGGCAGTTGCCCAGCAGCCACGACACCCGTCTGGTCGGAGGATGTTCCTTTTTCTATGGAGAATGAGTGATCTATATATCCAAGAAAATTTCAAGAAATATTCACTTAATAAATAGCCAACCCTATAAAGCCAACGAAATGGGACGCATGCACCAATAGGCTTTCAAAGCTCACGATTGAAAATAGACGAGATGCGGACGACGATCAAACAATACAGAAAATAGAATATGCGCAATGGCGGGGAAAGTAGCGATAGATATCAATGTTTTATGTCCGCTCATGTCCAAGCCTATGTCCAGTTGTCCGGCCATATCACGCTTTGTGTGTAGCCATATTTTATTTCACATACGATGTGTTTTGGGTTTGTTTGATAAAAACAAATAAACTTATATATTACTACTTTTGAAATGTAATATTTTTTTTATATTTTGTCACTAGAATTTTAAAAACTTTCTATTTTAATAACGTTCCGTGCGGAAAATTAATACTACCACCGCGCACCATGGAGTTTCTTGCCCATTCTTCTCCATACAAAATTACCTTTTGGAAGGGGCGACTAGAATCAAATTTTTTATTTATTTTTTTGTATATTTTGGCATAAATGATTTGACTTTGACCTTGGACCACCGAACCTATTATCACTGTTTTTTGGTTTGAAGACGCAGGTGAAATAACATGTATAGCTTGTCCACTCTGAAATTTCGCGCCCCACTACTTACCTAAGTATACTTAGGTACACTACGGTATATGCCAAACTTACCTAAGCCTAGATCAGCTTTCATTGAAGCACTAGATAGGTTCATTTACGTACTAAATTACAAAAGCAACACATACTTGGACGACACATCAATAACGACTCGCAACAGCAAAGTGCAAAACGTCTGTAAAAAAGAACGAGACGCATTAGGAGCTAATGGTTGAACACGAAGTGATGCATTACGTGCGAAATAAAGTCGCCGGCTTTTAAACGACTTCCATATTGACGTGGTAACAGGCTTCCATATAGACGTGACTACAGACTTCCATAGATATGGGCTACAGGGTTGTATAATGGGATGCCTCTTAAGTCTTCAGGGAAAACAAAACACAATCGCTTGAAGAATCAATGTTTGATGGAAAATGTGCGGAAGAAAGTGCGTGTGGCAGAGATTGGTATTGTTATAATCTTTATTGATATTGTACAAAATTGTGGAGAAGTGGGTAGATCATACTGTTGGTATTGAATACACCATAAAATTAAAACATTGCAAAACGCCTACATTAAATGTTTTGTCTTTCTTTTCCAACAACAAAAAAAATTGCTCTAAAATAACTCGTAGGCGCGCGCGGCTGCCATGTATTCAATTTCTATCGAAAATAAACTAGTCATGACGTCACTTCAGGTCACGTGGCTTGCTAATTTTTGAGAGCCAATAAGCCGAAAAAGATCGGGTTATAAGAGTGAAAATGCGTGCGCGTGAACGAGATGGAGCCACATCGCTATTCGGTCGGTTTCAAGGAATTTCGTTATACAATTACAATCGGGACGGAGTTCGGACATCGGACATCATTACAATTGACAATAATTCATGTGTAGAACATTAGTTTGACGTAATAATTTGTTTACACTTGTAGTTAATTTGCATTTTGTTCGTTGTATTCATTGAATTTATTATTGGTAATTAGTGTGTAGTATTTACTATTTCGTATTAGAATCATTAGTTGAAGTTTGTTTTGTTTTGTGTGTCTATGTAGTATTGTAGATTTTTTAGGATCAGGATGGCATTATTGGCAGTAGTTTGTTCTTTGAAAGATTATTTGCGTTGTGAGGAAACATGCTTTTAAAGATTAAGTTTTGAAAATAAGAAACACGTAATTGAGTTAGGCCGTGCCGTGTTTACTTTTCTCAGATTCTAGTAGTTTATGGAATAAAAGGGGCTTTACAGGAATTGGGTACCGTAATTTTTCGCTAATTCGCATGAAGCTCATATACCTTAGAAAAGTAGATCGAAATAGGAACCAATTTAATGAAACGGTTTATTGACATCTTTTTGGCATTTTTTTTTTTCTCTGGCTTACCTCTGTCATAAATTCACCTTCGCCACTGTTTTCTAGTATGTAGGTACAGACGCCAGCAAATCAAGCTACCCGAAACTGTCAAATTTTCCCAGTCAACTTAGAACCTTCGTTAGTGATAAAGTTAAAAATCTATTATAAAAATTTGACAGATTTAGTATCTTGATGTGCTGGCGTCTGTACGTGCGGGTATCGCGGAAGGAACTTGTTCCTGACGAGGGTCCCCTGGCCGCACACGATTTCTTTTCAGATCTTATTATACATACAATAAGGTTATTAAGTTTTCGTAAAAAAAACAAATCGACATGCCATTAAGTTTGCGATTTAGGTCCTAACTTTTAAACATTAAAATTTGCAGTAAAAAAGACCTAATATTAAAAAGATTCGATATCTATCTCGAGGATTATACGAGGACCTTGCTATGGGAAATGCACTTCCAATATTAGAGGTGCCACACACATCTTCAGCTCGGCATGATTCGGCACAGCCGGGTGGCAAAATACAATATTATAATTATGTTCGGTCGGTTCGGTGTTATAAAAAGAGGTCGAATTGTGCCGAGCCGTGATTTATCGAGGGTAGCTACAGACACTAGCACATCAAGCTATTACAATTTGTCAAATTTCTTTAATAGACTTTCAACTTTATCGCTGAAGCATTAGGTTTAAGCTTGATTAGGAAAATTTTTGCTTGTCGGTCTTCTACAGATTGTACTTCACTGAGTGTGCCCAAGAACTCCACGACCTCATTCCACCGGCCCCCTTCTACCTTCGCTCATCCAGACGCACAGCAAGTTACCATCCCTGCCTAGTTGCTATTCCACCAATTCGCACTAAGCGTTTTCAAATGTCCTTTATAAAGCGCACAGCAAAAGAGTGGAACTCTTTACCTGCGTCTGTGTTTACGAGCGCATACAACCCGAATCTCTTCAAAGTAAGAGTGAACAGGCTTCTTCTGGGTAAGCTCACTCCATCGTCGACTTTGTCTCTGTCACCTCTGACCTAGACTAGAGTCAAGAGCAAACCCATTTCAAATTTTAAAAAAAATTGACAATTTCGGGTAGCTTGATGTGCTGGCGTCTGTACTTACATGCCAAAGTTTTACGATTGGTACAATCCGAATGAAAGCCGAATACGTAATTGCTTCGAGTCGGCTTTGTTGCTTACCAAATACTGCCGAAACGAATGTGTGTATCGCCCCTTAATTGATTTTATAATCCATTTTCTCTAAATCCATTGAAAAAAGCAAGTAATTTCACGTATCTCATAATGTGAGCGGCTTAGGTCCAGCTCGCGTGGTATACTAATCCGCTTAGTTCGTCGAGTGGCGAGTTGATCGAGGGGTATTAGCCCCCTCGACTTACAATAAAGCGCACCTCTTGAATGGGGATTATTAGCAGTCGATTGAATTTTCTTCAAAGCTTATATTGAGTCAAAGACGAACTTCATCTAGCTCAGTCTTAGATGGAGGTTATCTTTCTAAGAGAGCTCTGCTTTCAGCCAAACATAATAAGGGTAGTTTAATATTGAAGAGCAGTGGTGACCCAGCGGTTGTAGGTCGTAGGTTCGAACCCAGTCGGGCGCTTTGCTTAGTGCACTGCTCTCAAAACGGTGAAAGAAAACATCTTCAGGAAACCAGTATGTCCTAAGAACCAAAAGTTCGAAGATATGTGACATCTACCAACCCGCATCGCGTCCACGTGGTGAATTACAGCCCACTCCCCCTCACCGCGAGGAGACTTATTTTGTATCGGGGGTTTTTTTTGCACGGCATGGTCAGATTGGTCAGTCTACAGTGTTCCCACTGCTGGAACACAGGTCTCCTCGCGGTGGTTGGGAGTGGGCTGTAATTCACCACGTGGACGCGGTGCGAGTTGGTAGATGTCACATATCTTCGAACTTTTGGTTCTTAGGAGGTACAGTCATCGCTCCACTTTCCTCATCAATCTAGGACATTGATCAGACAAAAAATAATTTCAAGTTTTTAGTTTTCATTTCGTTAGTTAATATTCCTCATTTCCTTTCAATATAGTGTACATTATTCTACTTGTCAAGTCCTTGCATTTAATACCTATAGGTATTGAAGGAGTTGTGAAAAACAAATGTAATTTGCCATTTTGTGGTGGCGGCCATCTTGGATTTGAAATTTGTAATAGTGTATAGTATTCTTGTAGTCAAGCCCTTTTATTTGATACCCATATTGAGAGTGGTGAAAAAAAAAAAATCGCCACTTTGTGGTAGCGGCTACCTTGGATTTGAAATGTATCACAGTGTATAGTATTCTACTATTCAAGCCCTTTCATTTGATACCGTAAAATGCTGTAACTTTGCCTGGATTTTGACGTTTTTTGTTCGTATCTCTGAACCTATTTACTATTACGGCTTCTAAAGACTTGCAGATGGAAAACAGACCTTATGCCTTGCCAGGTAGAACCCAAATATATTTAAATCATGCCGTCATTCAGAATTACAAGCACTCAAAGTCGTAGGCAAAGTTGTAGGTAAAAGACACAACTTTGCCTAGAAGGATATCTCAATAAATATATTGTTGATCTTTTTAGAATTTTTTTTCCGTGTACTTGAGACACCGTGCTTGTCCCCAGCAGTTAGATTATTGCCATGACGGTTATATATATTTTTTTACAGCTAATAGGCAATGTTGTAGCAGGTACCAGAAACTTTTCATACAAAAATGTCGTTGACTCTAGGGTTGTCCCAAAAAAATACGGATTATTTTCTTAAACTTTTATTCACTTTGTAAAAAAATAAAACAAATCGCTACTTATGAGTAAAAATCACAAATGTATTGCTTTTTAGCAATGCTGGCTTTTACGATGTGGGCTTCTTCCTCAGTTGTCAACTCTGTAGGTCGACCATTTGTTTGCTATGCATGTTTTTTGATTTATTAAAAATGGTCTGACGCGGGATCCCAAATTTCTTTTCCGCTTCGTATGACGAAATCATTTTTTTTCGTACGAGATCTGCAGCAACTTCTGATAAGTATTTCTACAGAGTAATCGGCATAACTACGAGCTCCTGGTTTTCTCCTGCTTCGTTGTGTATTATTCGGCATTTTTGCATATAACTGCAACAAAGTTAAGACTTACTTAAATACAAAATCATGCCTGTAATCACTGAAGGGTCAGGCAGAGATACATCTCTGCCTCACCCTTACAGGCGATTGAAAACATAACTGTCGAAATAAAAATAAGAATGTTCTATTGACATAAAAAAATGTAACATTTTCAATTGAAGCTCTAACTCCTAGGTGATACCTGTGTCTCACCCGATTTCGGAACATTAACAATGTATGCAATAAAATTAAAATATCGTAAAATGAAGGGAATTTAGTGCATGCCTCAGACCAACAAAAAAAGAAAGACGGCGCGCCGCGAACATCAAAAGTGAAGCCATAAAACCATGCTCCTGCAAGTAAACATACACGCTCACGCACATACCTACACTAAAACCATGCTCATCGCTCTTAGTATGTCACGAGTCGTCGTCAAGTTAACATAGATTAAAAAAATATAATTATGCCTTCCTGTGCAGTGAAAAGTTGCAAAAACAACAGCAAATCACATAAAAAGTCTCACGGAATTACTTTTCACTTGTAAGTACTTGAAATAATATCGTTTCTATATTATTAAATTGTAGATTACTTGGAACAAAAAAACCTCAACGAACGAAAGTAGTAACATAAGGTGCGGGGGCTGCCATAATACGATTTAAATTTTCCCCATTCGATTAATACATACATATAAATATGATTTGTTACTTCGAGTTATATTCCTATTGTGTTTTTTATGTATTGAATATTTTGGATTTCCAATTAATACCAATACCATACTCAACAATATCTTACTCGTACAATATTATACTAGTTCCTACCCGCACAAATATCCCCAAATTACAGGGAAAACATTTAACAAATGGCAAGCCTTCGATACACACATAGATAAAAAGGTGGCTTCAGTTTTAATGTTCGTGGCGCGCTGTCTATCTTTTTTTGTTGGTCTGAGGTGCATGCAAGCTCTTGAGTCTCGATATAACCGGGTTCTAAGCTGTGAAAATTTCATGCAAATATGACATTTAGATAGTAAAAATATATCAATATTAAAATCCGCCTAGTGACAACCCTAGACCCAGGCAAAGTTGTGTCACTCAAGTTTCCAAAACAGTGCACAACATTGCCTACTAAGTTATTTTAATGAAATCGTGTCCTTTTAATAAAAATATCAAGCAATATGGAAAGTAGATAGTATGTTCTTACCCTGGGATGTTATAGCTGCACGAAAACACCTTTTCTTTAGCTAAAACTTCAAAAGTTACACGACACTAAAAATTTTCACCTACGCGCACCAGTGTTTGTCGCACAACTGACAGAGTAACAATGAAGCTACCATTACAAAAAATGAAAAATCTGTTGCCCTAATAATGTAAAATCACTACCAAATGGTAGAAAATAATAAAAAACTAAGCAAACGCGAAATATCGTAATTGAAACGAAATAGGCAAACTTGGGCTTAGTTGGCAAAGTTGCAGCGTTTTACGGTACCCATATTGAGGTAGTTATGAAAAAATATGTAATCCGCCATTTTGTGGCGGCGGCCATCTTGGACCGATTTTCATCAAACATAGCTAAGAACACTCCCGACTAATTCACCTTTCAAACAAAAAAAACAAAATCAAAATCGGTTCATCCGTTCGGGAGCTACGATGCCTCAGACAGACACAGACACACACACACACACACGTTTTTGCCTCGTGGTACGGAACCCTTCGTGTGCTAATTGGCTTTTTTACAATGTTTTCAAATTACCTAATGTAATTTGAAAACACTGTAAAAGCCAATTATTTTGAAAAAGAGTAACCGTGGAGTTTCTTGCCGGTTCTTCTCCATAGGAAACGACCAATTGGAACCGTGCACCTAGCTTCTGACGTTTCATAAGTGCCCTGCCCATGTAGGCTTATGTAAAATAGAAAAATTTTGATTTTGATTTATGAGTAGGTACACCCAAAATTATTCCAACAATTTACCTACATGAAAAGCAGTTAAAAAACGCCAACCATAAGTGTCGTTCTAAGTTATTGCAACACCTACACACTGCTAGCGTGAAAGTGAGAATCGGTGTAAAAATGAAAAACGGTGCAAATAGCGCGTGGCACGTCGACGGGGAATAAATTGGGAACTTTCATCCCCCACGGATAGGCTTTTTGGATAGAAGGAAGAAATATGAGCTCTTTGTCACACTATTGCTTCGGGGACGATCGATACTTTGTTGAAGTCGAAAGTTGGATAAGTTAATGCGATAAATAAAATAAAATAAAATAAAAAAAAAAAAAAAAAAAAAAGCCTTTTATTTCTTGCCAATTGATTACAATAATAAATAGAAAAATAAACATTGAAAAGTAAAAAAATAACATTAAATTATTTTTTTTTTTTTTTTTAATTGAAATAAAATTAAAATTAAAATAGAAACAAAATTATACAATTCAATAAATTATAAATATTTTTTGTATCTATTAAAATGAATTTAGAATAAATTATCCAATTAATAATAAATTAGTATAGTTCAATCATAAATTATATTAAAAAATTCTACCTATGTGATTGATAATAATAATTATTAACATTTTGTGCAAGAACCCCTCCTAGGTGAAGGCCTCCTCCAGAGATTGCCATGTGTCCCTGTTACTTGCTACTCTTGTCCAGTCCCGGCCGGCTATGTGTATTATGTCGTCTGCCCATCGTGTTTGCGGCCTGCCTCTCTTTCTGTAACCTGCTGGTCCTGGCCACACCGTGGTTCGAATGGTCCATCTGTCGTCAGACATTCTGGCTACATGGCCCGCCCATCTCATTTTTAATTTCTGTGCGTAACTTAAGGCATCAATAATATCTGTCTTTTTACGGATTATGCTATGTGGTATTTTCTGCAATTTGCTTATCTTCAGCATGCTCCTTTCCATACTTCTTTGACTTGTTTTTATCTTGTTTTTTATTTTATGAGTAAACTTCCATGTTTGACATGCATAAGTCAAGGAGGGTAAGAGGCATGAGTTCATTATTTTTTTCTTTAGTATAATAGGAAAATCGCCTTTCAGCACTTCCTTATAACTCCAAAACTTGTTCCAGGTCTTTTGAACTCTTCTGTCTACCTCCTGTTGATTGTTTAGTGCGCTGAATGATATTTGTTTTCCTAAATATATATAGTTACTCACATACTCTAGGTGGACATCTTCAAGTTGTATGGTTTCGTGGCTATTGTTTGTCATTGCTTTCGTTTTGCTCAGATTTATTTCCAAACCGACTTCCTTGCTAGCTCTATGTAAGGTGGATATCATATGTTGTAAGTCTTTATGGTTATCACTTAAAAGTACAATATCGTCGGCAAACCTTAGATGTGAAAGATAACTTCCGTTGATATTGATACCCAAATTCTTCCAGTCCAAATTGCTTATGACCGACTCCAACACTGCTATGAAAAGACGGGGGGAGAGGGGGTCGCCCTGCCTGACCCCTCTTTCTATCTTTATTGGTGGTCCCACGTTATCCAATTTTACTCTACTTTGGCTCTTCGCGTAAAGATCTTTGAGTATGTTTATATATTTTAGGTTAACATTTTGAGTGTGTAGAGTTTGCCAAATTGCTGAGTGTGAAATTGTATCGAACGCTTTTTGGTAATCAATGAAAGCTATGTAGAGCGGTCTCTGGAATTCTTGATATTTCTCAATGACCTGTTCTAATGTGTGTATATGGTCTGTAGTACTGTAACCTTTTCTGAAGCCTGCTTGTTCTATTGGTTGTTTACTGTCCAGTATTTGACCAATTCTCTTTTCTATGACTGAAGAGAATAGTTTGTATATACACACATCAAAAGTGTCTAGGGATCAAGCATTTTTATGCGGATTTCTTGAGATTGAGATGTGGCTTTGTTATAAATTTATGATTTTATAAATTTATATGGATCCTTTTTGGTGCATTTCATAATTTGAATCAGGAACTGTGAATCAAATTCGAGTAAAAGATGAAAATCAGCTGTCAATATTTTCCCAATAAAAACATACAACGCATTGAAGACATTATTAGTGCTACTGTTTCCCTACTACTGATTAAAACCAACGTTATTATGGAGCGGCGACGTCATTTAAGCAGGGAAGAAATGCTCAGAGCCGTGGGAATGATAGAAGCTGGTTCCCGGCAACGTACTGTGGCTTTAGCTCTAAATACAAGTCAGTGTTATCAGTCGACTTTGGACACGTTACCGAAGCACTGGTACCGTGGCTGAGCGCCATGGAGGACGGTATCGCTGCACCACACGGAGACAAGACCGATACATTCAAATCTTAACTCGAAGAGCTCCAACAATAACCGCCATGATGTTAGCCGTGAGGCTTCATCACTTTTCAGGGAACTTAATTAGCGACCAAACAGTCAGAAACCGCTTGCATGAAGTGAACCTTCATTCCCGAAGACCGCTACGGGTACCACCTATAGCAATGCACAATCGTACGATTCGATATCAATGGGCTCTTGAACACAGAAATTGGGCAGAAGAACAATGGCGTTTCGTGTGCTTTTCTGATGAGTCTCGTTTTGGTATGAGACCGGATACAAGACGTATACGACACTGGAGAACCCCTGGACGCCAACAGCGATTAAAATCCTGCCAGGAAGTCCATCCTTATAGTGGTGGAACCATCATGGTATGGGCGGGTATTTGGATCGGCGGAAGAACTGAGTTGATTTGGATCAGAGGCAACCTCAACGCTCAAATTTATGCTGAGACGATTGTATCAGACGTCATCGTTCCTCTACAAGTGCAAATCGGTCCCTTATTTCAGTTAATGCATGATAATGCACGACCGCACACCGCAAGAGTTGTAAGACAGACTCTCGCCGCAGCTAACATCAATGTCCTGCCCTGGCCTGCTCAGTCGCCAGACTTGAACCCGATTGAGCATGCATGGGATGTGCTACAGAGAAGAGCTCTGCCGAATATGGAGGGTATCCAGTCGCAAGAAGACCTTTTTTTGTTGTTGCAACGAACATGGGCGGCCATTCCACAGCGTGATTTGGATGAACTCATTTTGAGTATGCCAAACCGATGTTCTTGTGTTGTTAGTGTTCGCGGTAGAAACACGGATTATTAATTGTTTAAGTTACCCAATAAAATTTTAAAGAAAACTGTTATTTCAGTCTTTTTCTCGAACTTTTGTGTTAGTGGTTCAAATGTCAAAAATCCCTTTATTAGGAAAATGGCAAATTTCTTTATTAATGCAAAGGTGACTTGGTTTATCGTTACTGTGACAAACGAAAACACTTTATTTGATGAATCCTTAAAGAAAATTTTAATTAATATCAATCAGGAGAAAAGTTATTGCAAAAATATATGTTGATCCCTAGACACTTTTGATGTGTGTAGTTGGTAACAGGCTTATAGGTCGGTAGTTAGAAATATCTTTTGGATCTCCTTTTTTGTACAACAGAATTATGTTTGATTCCGACCATTGTTTAGGGGTGGAAGTACTTTCAATAATCATATTAAAAAGTTTTGTTAGTGGTCTTGCCAGCGCAGAGTGACCTGTTTTTATAACTTCATTAGTTATTTTGTCTGGACCTGGACTCTTTTCTATTTTCATCTTCTTTATTTGTTCGATTATTTCAATTTCATCTACAGGATTTATCTCATCGGTGTAGTCCATTTGCGGAACATCCACGTGAAATGATTGTGTCTGTGTAGAGCAACTGTATAAGTTCTTATAGTATTTTGTTGCAATGTTTAAAATTTCGTCTCTGTTATTGTGTACAATTTCTTCCTCTTGCAATCCTTCTATCCAGTGTTTGTGTGTCTTTAATTCTTTAAATGCTCGTTTCAAACTTCCAGTTTTGTTTAGATGTCTCTCTATTGTACGTGACCTGTGGGCAATATAATCTCGCTTTATATATCTGCTAGTTAGTTTGTAAAGAGCTTTTAATTCATTTTTCATGCTCCGGGTTTTTGGTTTAGTGTTTTGTAGCTCATGTCTTCGTCGTATTAACTGCCTTGTATGATCAGTAATTACTGAATGTTTTTTGTTTTTTATGTTATAGTTATTGGCCGTTGATAAGCTGGTTTCTATTATATTTATCAATTTGTCGTAGT
The DNA here is from genome assembly GCA_916614155.1 of Mesoligia furuncula. Taxonomy (NCBI): domain Eukaryota; kingdom Metazoa; phylum Arthropoda; class Insecta; order Lepidoptera; family Noctuidae; genus Mesoligia; species Mesoligia furuncula. The sequence goes on along the minus strand of OU744811.1, from coordinate 2,101,211 downwards.
ATTCTTGTGGTGTGAAGTTTGTTTCAACCTCTAATAGGCTTTTCATATTGTAATATAAGGATTCAGAGTAAATAGAAATATGTTCCTCGGTTTTGAGTTGGTTATGATTATTTTTGTTATAACTTGCTCTGTTTCTTTTTGACAACTTACTTTTAATTTTTATTCTTACCGCTCTATGGTCTGATGGGTATTCTACATTTAGAACTTCAATGTTTTGCACGTTCTGAGGGAAGTTTGACAGAATATAGTCTAGTTCGTTCTTTGTTTTGCCGTCAGGAGATCTCCAAGTCCATCTGGTTTTGGGTTTTTTATCGAAGAAAGTATTAATTATTGACAGCCTATTTTCATACGCAAATTCTATCATTCTTTCTCCTGAAGCATTTCTAACTCCATAGCCATATTTTCGCATTATTAGGTGTTCCCCGGGTGCAGGGACACCAATTTTGGCATTAAAGTCTCCCATTACTATGGTCTTCCGGTTACCTGCTCGTGTTAGAGCTTTATCTATGTTTTTATAGAATTCTTCTACTTTCAATAATAATAATAATCATTTATTTAGCAAAGAGAAGAAATACAATGCATGTTACATTATTTTGTTAATACATTTGTGCTCAATTTTTGTGAATAATGACCCCGATGCTAGGAAAATCCTGTGTTATAGGGGCCATCCATTCGTCCGATTAGGTTATTTTACAAAATTCGGGAGTCTAAAACGTGTAACAGCAGCAATAGTGTGTGAGTAAGCGCGTGTGATGTGGTGTAATGGGGGAAGTGGATGTGTGTGTGGTGTGTGATGTGTGTATGAGTGTGTGATGTCTGTCGTGGATGTGTAGAGAGGGAAGGTGATTTGGGGTGACTGTGGTTGTGTAAGTGTTCGTGATACTGATAATTATAAATAAGCTTTAAGGTTTCAGCAGTGCTTCTGTTTCATCATAATCTAGAGTGAGGAGGAATTCTTTAGTTATTTTTTTACATTTGTGTCTGTTTAATGTATGTATGTTAAGTTTTTTATGTATTTTATTGTATATAAGGGCACTTAGGTAGGAGTAGTGACGTCTAGCAAATGTGGTTTTTGTTTGTGATGTGGGACAAGCCGGTTTGGGTCTTCTTCTTACTGTCGGGCTGTTATTTATGTTGTATGGAAGAGTCGCGTGTTTACGCATGACTGCGCGCTGTATGTATAGTTGTCGAACCGTTAGTGTTTGAAAGTCCCTGTAGAGTGGCCGCGTTGGGAATCGAAAGGATCTTTTTAGAATTACTTTAATTACGGCTCTCTGGGCTCGTTCAACCTGTATAATGTCGGTCTTGGCGGCCCCTCCCCAGGCAGTGATGCAATAGCTCAGGACTGATTCGGCTAATGCCGAGTAAACAATCTTAAGGATTTCGCTGCCTGCCCTTAGCTTCTTAAAGAGAAAAATAAGTTTTCGTATTCGTGCGGACACTGTTTGTAAATGTGTTTTCCAGGATAGGCAGGCATCCAATTGAAGGCCGAGATATCGTACCACTGGTGCTCTATTTACAACGGGGCATGTGCAAATGGGGAGAGGGTTGGAACATGTGTGGGCTTTAATAAGCAATGATCCATCTTGTGGCAGGGTGGCACGTCTTGAGCCAAAGGTGATAAAATTAGTTTTCGCAACGTTTAGTGTGAGACTGTTTTGCTCTAACCATATCATCACTTCACCGAATCCCTTTTCCGCTATCTCTTTAGCAGAAGCCCAATCACGGCCATAGGATAGAATAGCCGTGTCATCCGCGTAGGCTATTATTTTTGAGGATGGAAGGGACAGCTGACAGAGTTCGTTGACGTAGATTAGAAAAAGGGGAGGACTGAGCAAACTTCCTTGTGGGACTCCGACATACACAGGATTTGCTTCGCTTATGTACTCTCCCACCCTAACGCACTGCATCCTACCAGTAAGAAAGCTTTTAAATAAGTCATGAGCGATGCCTCGCACTCCGATTGATTCAAGTTTAGAAAGAAGTAGAGGAACAGACACAGTATCGAACGCCTTCGAAAGGTCTAGGAAGATTCCTAGACACTTGAACTTATTGTCGATTTTGTCAACTACAAAATCCAGTAAAGATGTCACCGCGTCCTCTGTGGATAATCCGCGTCTGAAACCGAACTGGTTCTGGGAGATAATTTTGTGTTTGTTAAGATAGTTATTAAGGCGTTTGTACATTATTCTTTCCAGAATTTTGGAGATTGCAGGTAGGACTGAAATTGGGCGATAGTTCGTGAGCTTGTTTCTGTCACCCGACTTGTGTATCGGATGTACAATGGCTTTTTTTAGAGCGCTGGGAAATATACCTGTGGATATTGCCAGGTTGCATATACGTGTAATAGGTGGAACCAGAATGTGACTAGCGTGTTTTAGCAGTTTTGGTGGGATGCCGTCCCAGCCCGTAGCACTGTCAATCCGGCGGCTGTTTATAATAGAATTAACCTCTTCTTCATCTGTTTCCAGGAGAACCATTGAGTTGGCTGTACTTTGTTGGTGGATGTCGAAAGACTGAGGGCAATTTAGGTTCGGTATATTATTTGCAAGATTTATACCAACGTTTGCAAAGAACGTGTTAATTTTGTTGACGGACTTAGTGGGGCAGTTTTCAATTGATAGGAGTTCTGTTGATGTAGAGCGCACATTTTTGGTGTCAGTTACACTGCGGATAGTTTCCCACATTTTTTTAGGGTTGCTTTTAGCTTTTTGAAATTCCTTTTCTTCATAGTCCGATTTTATCCTTTTTAATAAGTTATTACAGAAGTTGCGATATCGTAAATAGGTTAATTTTAAGATTTGGTTATTTGGCTCTTTATTTGTTTTATAGTGCATTCTGTCCCTATTACGTATGCATCTCAAAAGACCTGTAGTTATCCATGGCTTTATTATTCTTTGTTTGCATGGGATTGTTCTATATATAGTATTTTTAATTAATATGGGGGAGATTATATTTAGTTATCTTCACCAGCGCCTTCTGTTGGGGCATAGACTTGTATTACAGCAAGTTTGAAATTATTTATATTCAATGTTAATAGAGCAACCCGCTCTGATATACCTATTATTGCTTCTATGTATTTCTTAAGGTGTTTTTTTATAATGAATCCAACTCCATAGAGTCCTGCAGTTTCTCCTACAAATTGAAATATAAAATCCTCATATTCACAAATCAAATTGCCAACTCTCCTCACCTCTGATATACCCAAAATATCGAATCTTATATTTTTCATTGCATCTACAAGCTCTATTAGTCGTGCGTGAGATGAAAGACTCCGCACATTATAAGTTATTATGTGAAGTAGTTGCTCTGGAGGGTTGTGGTCGCATATCTCCGCAGTGACCAGCTGTACTGGAGATGTTTGTAGAGGGGCTCGTGCTAGTTGCTAATTGTTAGATGTTTCCGTCGGGTGTTGTAGATTTGGGGTTGTATTTATCTGTGGGGACTGCGCATCTCTTTTTGACCTAAAGAAGGTGCTAATGTCTGTCTTGTTTTTCTTGTGAGATTGTATGTTTGACTTGTTCTTTTTTTGGTTGTCTTCCTTGGGTGATTGAGATAAAAGTCGTTTTTGCCTTCTATTCCCATTATTTTCCTCTTTGATAATAATTTTATCATATTTTAAATAAGCTTCTTTTCCTTGATCTAAAAGTTGTTTGAGCTCTTCTCGCAGTTCTTTACGTTTCTGTATAATTTTTAAAGGGAAGTCTTCCGTTACATAAATATCAAGCTGTAATAATTTCTTCTTTTTTATAACTTCAATTTTTTTGCTTAACGAGTTGAATGAGACTATGATTGGTCTAGTTCTCTCTCCTTTTTTACCTTTCCTCCAAATCGAACTTATCTCTTGAGTTGAACATTTAACATTCATCTTTTCATTTATTACTGTAAGTACTGTTTTTTCCAAATCCCAGTAATTATTTTCATTTTCTGGTATGCCAAAAAATACTAGATTTTTTTTTTTCTTATTTCTTTCTCAATTACATCAATTCTTCTCTCTTGATCTTCTATCTTTTTCTCCAGTTGTTCGTTTTTAATTTCTAAGTTTTGAAACTTTTCATTTATATTTGTGTTTATATTCTTCGTAATATTCTCTTCTAAAATTTTGAACTGTTGTTTTTGTTCTGACATTTCTAATCGTATTTGTTTGAGTAGATTAGTAATGTCTTCCATGTTATTGATTGTAATGTTTTGACAGATAGTTTTATTTACGCACTTGTATTGTCATCTATCGGATATTGTGGGAGTTACGTGTACATCGGCAGGTTCGATCGTGGTGTCAGAAGGATCGAAGCAATAGCTAGCTGGCTCTGATGTAGTTTTCTCGGTTTCCGTAAGATGGCGCTTTTTACAATTCTTATTATGGTGATGATTAGTTATTTTTGTTATGACAAATTCAAGTCTTGTATAAAACGCACACTATGCAGTCAGGCATATTATAAGTTAGGGGATTACATCGCTGATAAAAATGCCTGGCTCAATGCTGGTCCTGCTCCACAACCACAACTAATTGATTAACACTTGAAAATACTGTTGGAGCTGCTGAAGATTGTAAGATTATCTTTGCATTGTATAAACTCAATTTCCTTTGCATTGTATAACTGCATAGCACAGATGTGAGTTCTATGTAAGTATACCTTCTTTACCATTTACCGGGTAATATGTCTTACATTGACTTGAATGTGCCATGGCGGCTGATAGTATGTCATGCTCACACAAATGTCTCGCTGACGGTGGCGTGTGTATTGGATCATTTAGCTCCCTTCAAAATGGTTGAGCTGAATGGTGCTGATCCATGCGTCATGTTCGTGAACGGGCGCCGTCAGTTGGGGCTGGTCATCACTCAGCTGCCTAGGCTTATTTTTAATTATTTTATTTTTGGATTGTTGTCTTCTTACTATTTGCTGTACTCTGGACGCTCTTAACGCGTACGTATTTTTTTACATCGTTCTCACATATAATTGTAAATTCAACATTAATGATGTAACTAATATTTTTGTAAAAATACAATTTAAAAGAGTGTCCATGGAGTTTCTTGCCCGTTCTTCTCCATAGGTACCTACGCTTTGGAATGGGCAACTAGCTTCATATTTTCTGACTGACCGACTTCTTGACAATTCAAAAGTGCCTGTAAATGGTTTAATTGAAATAAATGGTTTGAGTTTGAGTTTGAGTTTGAAATGAATCATCATTTTTTGCACTTTTGAGGTTACAATACTTATAATGTTATTGTTTCGATCTAAAATGCACAGTTCACTAAATATTTTATGTTCTCATCTACACCACACACGCGAAGTTCGTTTTTCTATGTATTTTAATGATTGTTTGGCCTTCTTCGTTAGCATTAGCCACTAAACCGGCACACCAGTTCTTTCTTTAAAATCACTAGTAATGTTTGTTTTTCACTTTATCTTTTATACTGTCTAGATGGAATAGCACCCAACTTATTCGATCTTCCTCTTTTTCACTCTTTTTATGCACTGTTTTAATTTAAAATCGTTTTATACACGGATAAGAAGTGAACGGTGGCACTGCAGCGCCCTCTCTTAATTTAATGCGATACCTTCAGTTAATTATACAGTATTTATTATCTCACGAAGCGACGCGCGCTTTACTTGTGTTTTTAAGTGTATAAACACACCGTGAATGTGTGTGTGTGTGTGTGTAACAAACAAACATACAAAAACTCAAATCTTTTCCCTTTATAATATTAGTTTAGTTATGGGCCAGAAGAGCTATAACTTAACAGATAGTCTTATTGTTGAAAGTTCCTCGATTCAGAATTTAAATTAAATTAAATAAATTGATAAACACTAAAGGACTGGTTCTTAGCAGTCAGGCCCTCTACTAACACTATAATGTTCCCACTGCTGGTACACAGGCCTCCTCTCTTCGAGAGGGAGTGGGCCGTAATCCACCACGCAGGCCCAGTGCGTGTTGGTAGATGTCACTTGTCTTCAAATTTTTGGTTCTAGGACGTGCCGGTTTCCTCACGATGTTTTCCTTCACCGTTTTAGGAGCAGTGTTGATGAAATTATTTACACAAAGTAAAGCGCCTGTCTGGGTTCGAACCGGCGACTTACAACTCGTAAAGGCTCCTTCAAACAGGCGCGACACACGATATAATCGCGCGCGACACAAAGGCAAACGAGTGGTGCTTTTGTGTCGCGCGCGATTTTATCGTGTGTCGCCGTTACAAAGAAGCACTATCACAGCTCTTTCTCTACCATGTTACTCATTTCTCGTAAATCCCATACCAACCTAACACTAACTCATAATATTCATTCTAAAACTAGATCTAAATAAATGTAGGATAAAACAGCCGGATCCCTATTCCCTTTGATTCCGCGCGTCCGACTAGCTCGGACACTTCGCGAGAAGCATTCACCACTCCCACATATGTAATTCACATTTATATAATGCACGGTTTGTGCTACGATAACGTTGCTCCGATATATTTTAAATGTAAATGCTTTGATGGCTACTTAGTCTAGGCTGGACTGGGTGTTGTCAGTCTAGCGAACTGTATATCATCATCATCATCATTTCAGCCGAAAGACGTCCACTGCTGGACATAGACCTCCCCCAAGCACCTCCACTTCAACCGGTTCTGTGCTTCTCGCATCCAACGGGTTCCTGCGGTCTTCACAAGGTCGTCGGACCGGTGGTTCGTAGCGTTGGAAGGCCTCCTACAAGGTGTTGTGGGAGGCCTTCCAACGCTACGTCTTCCGGTACGCGATCGCCACCCCAGAAACTTTCGGCCCCATCGGCCACCTGTTCTGCGAGCAATGTGCCCTGCCCACTGCCACTTAAGTTTGGCAATTCTTCGGGCTATGTCGGTTACCTTGTTTCTCCTGTGGATCTCCACGTTCCTGATTTGATCACGCAGGGAAACTCCAAGCATAGCACTCTCTATTGCCCTTTGGGTGACTTTTAGCCTTCTTATAAGGGCCATTGTGAGCGACCACGTTTCAGTGCCATAAGTCATCACTGGCAACACGTACTGGTCAAAGACTTTCCTGAAGAGAAGTTTACCTGGGACAAATTGTCCAGTTAGGCAGGTCTTACTTCAAGAAAGAGGTCATCCGACTCGGCTGGGCAGCGTTCGGGAAGCTACGCAATATCTTCTCATGTCACATACCGCAGAACTGTATATATGTGGTCAATTTTATGATTTGAGAACAGACAACTTACAGACCCAGGTTGGCCGATGCAAGGAAAACCTGTTAAGGTGAAGACTCATAGACGACTCCGCCTTGGAGTGTAAATGTGGTGCTGTTCCACAAACGAAGGGACACTTAATATCGTGTCCTACGTGTCCTCTCAGCTGCACGTTACAGGAACTGGTGGACGCTGGTGATGGCGCCAAACAAGTAGCCGAATTCTCGGCCGAGTCTATTTAGATTGCTTTCGACACGCTAAGAAAAAGAAAACTTACTTTTTATTCGGTGTTTTCGCCGAACAGTTTAGTTTACAATATCGGCGCGACGGGCTGACCTATTATATAACTTACTTACAGGCCACGACTTCGTTCGCGTTGATGGCAGAAGTTATACCACAGGGACTTGCTACCGGGACAAAAACTATGTCCTTCCCCAGGAATCTATTTATTTCCTTGTCAAATTTTATCGAAATCCGTTCAGTTGTTTAGGCTTAAAAAGGTAACATACAGATAGAGTCTTATTATATTTTTTTTTTATAATACTCGGCCCGCCCCAGCTTCGCACGGGTGCAATTTTTTTTTTGAATTTCCGAAATTTTCTTTCGTACAAACCTTGTCCTGGCAATACCAAATACAATGAAAAAAGAATTATCTCATTTAGTGAGCTGTTCGGAAGTAATGCGCATACATACATTTCGGCGTTTCTTTTTTATTTATGTAGATCAGATTCAATAAGTTTGTCTACCGCGGTACCGGATGTATTTACACATTTCATCAGCATTTCATTAATATTTTAACATTAACAGATAAAAATGTGTTCAACATAAACATCTGTTTCACCTCAAAAACACCAACACCTTGCTACGTAGGTACCCCGACAGGAAGATATTTTGATAAAGAAACAGTAACTGTAACTCTGTTTAGTATTTAAGGTATAATGTTATTTTTAAGTCCCAAGTTAGGCAAATAAGTAGGTATATGAAAACATTAATTTCCTTCTGCACAATAAGTCCTGGGAAAGGCTTTGATAGAGCAGTGGTGGCACAGTGGTAACGGCCGCGACTTACGATTTGTAGGTCGTATGTTCGAACCCAGACAGGCGATTTACTTTGTGTAAATTATTGCATCACTACTCCTCTCAAAACGGTGAGGGCAAACATCGTGAGGAAACCGGCATGTCCTAAAAGCCAAAATTTGGAAACATGTGACCCCTACCAACCCACACTGGGCCCGCGTGGTGGATTATGGCCCACTCCGTCTCACCGAGACGAGGTATATTGTGTCCCAGCAGTGGTAACGTTATAAGATGACTAGCCGCGCCCCGCGGTTTCACCCGCATATGTTTCGATCCCATGGGAATATCGAGATAAATAGCCTATATGTTAATCCAGGGTGTCAGGTACCTCCATACAAAGTTTTATCAAAATCGGTCCAGCAGTTTGAGCGTGAAGAAGTAACAAACATATAAACACACACACTCACCAACTTTCGCCTTTATAATATTAGTGTGATTATGCTAAGGCTATGCTACTTAGAGTCCTTGCAATCAGAAGAGACTGACGAATGACGAAATCTTACCTTACCCCTTTTACAAGCCTTCCCAAGGTAAAAATAAAAAAATCCAATTTGTCAATTACCGTTCCAATACAGAAGGTAAAACAAATATTGTAGTGAGAGCGCAACAAGAGCCTTATAGCGATCAAAATGGCTCTAAAACGTTTAAAGAGACCACCATGAAATAAGTACACCTGTGAATCAAATTGACTACTACATTTCTCGGCCATTGAAGTCTATAAAGCCTTTCGGAAGACTTGATTTGTGGGATCGCACGCTGCATTTAAGGCTTTTTCTAGGTCCTCTTTTAAACTGTCAATGCTGGCACTATTCTGTACTACTTATTCTAAACTTGTCTTTTACTGCATCTGAACCTCTTTGTCTCCCAGTTCCTGCTTTTTAATCGACTTCCAAAAAGGAGGAGCTAGGTTATGTCCGACTGTAAGTATGTTTTTTTTAAATGTATGTTCACCGATTTCTCCGTCAATTGTGAACCTATCTTAAAAATTATTTTTTTGTTTGAAAGGTTATGGTTTCGAGGTGGTCCCATTGTCATCAAGTCGGAATCTGGTGAGGGAATCCCATGGAAATTGAGGGAAACCCTAAAATTTTATGCACACCTATAGCGATTTGGGTATTTTTTATAGTAACCCGTGCATTTGCTCTCGGAAAGCACTACGTGGTGAAGTGAAACTGATGATGCAGACCACAGATGGCAATCGGAACTACTCAATAATACCTAAGTATTTCACGGGTTGATATTCAATTAGGTACTTTAATGTGGTTGCTCAGCAATTTATGCTCGTTACAATGCGTATGGTGGAGTGGAGCTGATGGTGACTTTTTAATCAGCTCCAGTTCTCCTGGTTCTTACTAGAAGAACTCCTCAACAATTAAAGTCCCTGCATCGAAAAAAGCAATATTTTGTAAAGTGATGAGCAGTTGACATTAGGCTATTGTTACTTAGACAAATTACAAACTGACCCACTAAAAAGAGAAAATTAAAAACTTTTTTACAAAAAAAAAAAAAAAAAAAAAACAACTTCCAAAAAAAGTATTTTTTTTATGTTGATATTCTATGTGGATTTCTCAAAAGCGTTTTGCTAACAAGCAGTAAAGTGTATTTTTTATATTTTTAACCGACTTCTAAAAAAGGAGGAGGTTTCTCAATTCGACCGTATATATGTTTTTTTTTTTTTTTTTTTTTTTTTTTATGTGTGTTCGCGGATAACTTCGTCGTTTATGAACCGATTTTGATTATTCTTTTTTTGTTGGAAAGGAGATATGCCAAGGGTGGTCCCATGATAAGGAAACCAGGATCTGATGATGGCATCCCAGTGAAATCGAGGGGAACATTCGAAAATCGTAGGAGCGACTAGTGCGTTTGTTATGTTTTTCATTAAGTATTTTAAAGCACTACAATTTAATGAAGGTCTGGAGTCGATCTGATGATGGAGCCGAAAGACAGTCGAGGGGACTCCTCAACGATTTACAGCAGTTACCTTGTGTTTGGGCTTGATTAATTTGTATTGATGTGAACTTTACACCTAGATAGGTTGTGACTGTCATTAAGGGTCTGATGATGAAGACGAAGGACAGTTAAGGGAACTACTCAACAGTTTACAGTAGCTACCTTGTGTATGTTCACCGATTACTCGAAGACGGCTGGACCGATTCCAAAAGTTCTTTTTTATTTGAAAGGGTATACTCTCGAGGTGGTCTCATCATCATCAAGTTGGAATCTCATGAGAGGATCCCATGGAAATCGAGGGAAACCCTCAAATTTTATAGGCAAACCTATAGCGATTTGGGTATTTTTTAAAGTAACTTGAGCATTTGCTCTCGGAAATCATCATTTGGTAAAGTGGAGTTGATAATGAAGACCACAGATGGCCATCGGAACAACTCAATGACAAATATTTCACGGGTTGCGATTCGATTACTTTAATATGGTTGCTAAGCAATTTATGCTCGTCACAATGCGTATGATGAGTGATTGTTGAGGAGTTCTCCTGGTTCTTACCGGGAGAACTCCTCAACAATTAACGTCCCAGGATCGGGAAAAGCAATATTTTGTAAAAGGTGATGAACAGTTGGCATTAGGCTATTGTAACTTAGATAAATTACAAAGTGACCCACTAAAAAGTGAAAAATAAAAACATTTTTACAAAAAAAAAACAACCGACTTCCAAAAAAAACACTACAAATTGAAAAATAACTTTAATTTCGGAAGTCGGTGTCAATAAACGAAAATGCGGAACCAAAGACACCGACTTCCGAAATTAAAGTTATTTTTCAATTTGTAGTGTTTTTTTTGGAAGTCGGTTGTTTTTTTTTTGTAAAAATGTTTTTTAAATGCTTAAGAGGAAATGCGGTCGGAGAGACTTTTGAAAAAGCCTCGGTAAAAAGTCATAATTCGAGTTTTGGCTCTCGCCTATTTCCTCCTCCAATATTGGACCAATTTAATTTTTTTTTTATAAAATGTTTAAGAAGGATATAAATATTGTGTCCCTATGTTTCCTTTTTTTACACTAGTCAAATTTTTACACTAGGCCTCCGTTGACAGCCGTTTAAATCGGCATTTTTTGAGGGTTCTAGTTCTTATAAAAATAATATGTCATGAAAAAGGAAAACAAAGGGATATGCAAGTAGTGAATACTTGTTATTCTGTAAAAAATCATTGCTTTATGGTCATTAATCAGAAAGAAAACAGGCGAGAGCGTTTCTATGGAGAAAAGACCACCCGCAATACCTCATAAGGACCACCCGTTACTTCCCGTGGGTGTCGTAAAAGGCGACTAAGGGTCTTGCCGGAGAATGGGCAGCAGCGTTCTCTATGCATTCCACCATCATACCATACTGCGATCGCCAACCCGCCTGCCAAGCGTGGCGATTATGGCAAACCCCCCCCCCAAAATTGGGGAAGGCCTATGTCCAGCAGTGGACGTCTATCGGCTGAAATGATGATGATGAAAGTCGCGGGTAGAAGCTAGTTTCAAATAAACGAATTACAGGCACTTTGGAATTGTCACATTAGGATACACACATTAGGATTAAAATTTGGTAGATAATGAGCATTATCAACAAGGGCATATTCTTTCAGACTGATTTAAAGAAAAGGGTATTTAAGACAGAATAGATATTTAAAAATATGCAAATATTTGCGCCCCGCGGTTTTACCCGCATAAGTGTCGATCCCGTGGAAATATCGAGATAAAAAGTAGCCTATATGTTAATCCAGGGTGTCAGCTACCTCCATGCATATTTTTTTTCAATATTAGTTCAGCCCTTTGAGCGTGAAGAAGTAACAAACATATAAACACACACACACATTTAGGCTGAGGCTACATTAGGCCGCGACGCGACCTGCGACACATGAGCGATTAAAACAAGTAAACGAATGCTCACGTATATGGCTACACCGTACATCAAATATTACTAGCGATCTTTGATTTCTTTATGCGATAGGAACAACATTACTGTGATCACGACATCGGCTACATCAACGCATCAGCGAAATTGAAGCGAATTTATTAGAAAATTTCTCATTTGCACGACTAGTTCAAGAGTGCCACTAATTATGCGTGTGGCTACATTATGCGTAAGGTAAACCGCGATGGATGATTTGATCGCATTTTAAGAAAATGACCAATTCAAATTGAGTCTTTGTTATGATAGCGGCTACATATATTTCGTTGTGGAGCATGTGTCCTGTAGCCACGTCATCGCCGAATATACGCCGGAATTTCGCTTGTAATGTAGCCATACCATGTTTTTCTCGTTTCGCTCTTCCAGTCGCATCGCAAATCGCTGCCTACTGTAGCCTCAGCCTTACACTCACAAACATTCGCCTTTATAATATTAGTGTGATGATAGCATGGTTATATAAAAAATTGATCCAAAGATTGTCTTTAAAAGATTGCTCTTAGCGATTAGACCGCCCATTGTGTCACCCTTTGTAAAATTTCTACATTTATATCTGTAATATAACTATACACACACACATCTTAAAGATGTGTGTGTATAGAGTATTCTATTCTATACTATTATATATATTCTATTCTATACTATATTATAATATCGCTCATAGCAGTGTCTACTCGATATGTTTCCAAAGGCTAAACATACCAAACCAAATGCCAAATCAAAAACATACCTAGCTCGCGGGGAAGCACCAAAGCACAGCTAGCAATTTCTAATTTAATTAGTCTACATTCCTATCTTCTGTTTCTCATCGAGTCAACACAGTTCTGAGGAGAATTTCCTCATTACTAGACACACAACCGCGTCGAGAAGACGTGAGCATGAAATTCAATATCCGCTGCAGGCGTCCACGGAAAATGTTCTACTCATTGTTCGAGATATAGAGAGAAATGGACTTTTTCTTCGTTTGAACGGAAGAGTTTCGGTGAGTGGAAAAAAGAAAAAGTTGTAACATGTTCACTTGTGTTTGCTATGCAGTTTGTGGGAGTATTTTTAACTCAAACTCAAAGAATTTATTGAAACTAATGTTGTAAAGAGGTAAAGTTTGTAAGTTTGTATGTAGGGGGTAATACCTCTGGAACTGCCAGTCGGATTTGAAAAAATCTTTTTGTTTTTAACCGACTTCAAAAAAGGATGAGGTACTCAATTCGACGGTATGTTTTTTTTTTGTGTGTTTGTTACGCGATTACTCCGCCAATTGTGGACCGATTTTCAAAATTCATTTTTGTTCGAAACTCTCGAGGTGGTCCCATTATCATCAAGTTGGAATCTGATGAGAGGATCCCATAGAAATCGAGGGAAGCCCTCAAATTTTATAGGCAAAGCTATAACGATTTGGGTATTTTTTTAAATAACTTGAGCATTTGCTCTCGAAAATCATCATTTGGTAAAGTGGAGCTGATGAAGAAGACCACAGATGACCATTGGAACTACTCAATGACAAATATATCACGGGTTGCGATTCGATTACTTTAATATGGTTGCTAAGTAATCAATGCGTATGGTGAGTGGTTGTTGAGGAGTTCTCCTGGTTCTTACCAGGAGAACTCCTCAACAATTAACGTCCCAACATCGAGAAAAGCAATATTTTGTAACAAGTGATGAGCAGTTGACATCAGGCTATAGTAACTTAGATAAATTACAAACGGACCCACTAAACAGTGAAAAATAAAGACTTTTTACAAAAAAAAAAAAAAATAACCGACTAAAAAGTTTTTTGATAGCTCAATTCTTGAGGAAAGCTATAGGCTATTTTTACATCACGCTATGACCCTTAGGAGTCAAGCAAAAAGAGAATCAGAAAGAACGCTAAGCAACAACGAAGTAATAGCGGGCAGGCGATGAGATGCGACGGGGTGGGTCGAGGAAACAAAAAATTCTACGCGGACAAAGTCGCGGGCAGAAGCTAGTTTCAAATAAACCATATACAGGCACTTTGGAATTGTCAAGGGTCGGTCGGTCAGGAAGATGAAGCTAGTTGCCCATTCCAAAGCGTATATAGTAGGTACCTATGGAGAAGAACGGGCAAGAAACTCCACGGATACTCTTTTAAATCATATTTTTATTACAAAATATTGATTACATCTTTCATGTTAAAATTATACATGTGAGAACGATGTATGTACAAAGACGTGCTTGTGAAAAGCGTCCGTAAAAAAAATATGAAACAAAAAAAAACAATTCTGGCGGCTAAGAGATGACCAGCCCCTACTGACGGCGCTCGTTCACGAACTAACTACATTATGATCTTTATTATTAGGTCCGGTTGAGAAATGATGGTAAATGTAAAATAAACTTGATTTCTCTGTACCCCTCACTATTATAGTGAGAACCCCAGCTCCTTTTCAAATAAATTGCATCATCTGCCTAGCCTTTTCCCAACTATGTTGACGTCGGCTTCCAGTCTAACCAGATGCAGCTACCTATTTACATAAACCGACTGCCTATCTGACCTCCACAACCCAGTTACTGGGTAATACAATACCCCTTGGTAAGACTGGTTGTCAGACTTTCGGGCTACTGACGACCCGTAACGACTGTCATTCGTGATAAAAAAAATATATATATTTAACTAAATTCCAGTCGCCGTTTCAGAGTGCAACTATTGAAACAAAACCAGAAAATACTTTTATTGGTTAGAATTCTAGCCCACATCACATTATCTATTATATTATTAGAGAGTGGCTCTTATCAAAATCTGCATTACAAAAAACCTCATCGTCACGCCATTGCCAGCCAATATGACGTCACGTTGTCACGCGCCGCCATTTTATCTGGCACGCACGAGCGTGACCAGTAGCCACCATCAAAAATATATATTGCCGGGACGTTGGCCGGACATTTTTTACACTTTTAACCAAAAAAAAACAGTATTGCACTTTTTTAAACTACTTTATTGGGTTTTATTTATTTTTGTGGCTTGTTGCTAGTCCGAATTTGAAATAGTTATGGGCTTAAACGGCGAGTCAACTTGCAGAGTTTTTATGTTTTTGCGATTTCCCCTGTTTGTACCTACCAGTATCGAAGGGTCAATTTTTGTAAGCCGGAGTAGATATCTCTAATATGATTATATTATTAATTGTCTATAGAATACTGACTGTGCTATTTTTCAAAGAGAAGCCGGTAGGAATCGAGTTGTATGGAACCTTTACCATTGGCACCTACCAGGGTACGTATATAATTTTGGTTGAAATTATTGTCTTTTATCACAATATTTGTATAATAATCCGCCAATCAGGGGACCGGCACTGTCTCTCCTTAACACAGGCTATATTCTAGCCTATCTAGGAGAACAGTACTTCAGCCGTCTTTATTGTATAGTTGAACCTATAAATTATATACATGCAAATTTTGTAAACTTTGCAATCCCATTTTTTAAATAAACTATTATTATTATTATATCCTTATTATCATTATTACTTCAAGACTTGAAGTAAGTACCGTGCTTGAAGCTTGAAATTCAAGCTACCAGACGTAAAGAATGAGTCGTAAGTAAACTTATTGAAAAAAGAAACCGTCCTTTATGGCATTCAATTCATGACCTTTTTCAGCTGCCTAAATCTATTAACGCTTCCATTCGCAAAGAAAACTTGGTAATAATACTTACACACTTTCTTTGTACAATTTTTTTTTATTATATTTGACATGGATACCGTGTTCCTTCATATATATTAAATATTGCTTAACTGAGTGACAAGAAAATGTTGGATTTTCTTGTCACTCAGTATTCTTCTACTACGAGAACAGTAACTTTTATTCTTGTTATCTTTAATTCATTTTTGTAGGGCAAAATTACAAAAGGAATTCTATATTTTTAGATTGGTGTAGAAATTAAACAATTTTAAGAATAAAACTTTATTAAAATTAGGTCTAAATTCCAAAAAGTTCCATTTTAGGTTCCAGAAATACAAACAAATAGTTCTCTTTTCATTGTGTCCCGAAACTGGGCACATCAATCATAACTGCCAGCTGCCCAGCATCCACCATTGTGTATAGATGTGACCACGCCCATAGATCGCCAATTATCATACAAATGTATTTGAACACAAATAACGTTATTACGGGCAACTGCATGTAAATCTAGCCGGGGCGGCGCGGGCGCCATGAATCCAGGTAATTTATCGAAGCCCATGGTATCTCTACATGTATTACTGGAGCAGTAGGGTGTCCACCAATAGTGACCGATGTTTTTTATTCTTTCTTGGGTCCCTTTGCTGCTGGTTTTTATTGAAGTCGCGTAGACGCTGCGTTAGCGTCGCGTTGACGCAGTCTTCAAATTCAAAAATGTGGCAAATGTTTTAATTGTCTGTCAGATCCATAGGAGACTTGTGCTAGATGTAAGTCTGCAAGATCAACTCTATGAAGATCATTAGGTTAAATGTAGTTTCTTCATGAACCGTACTCGTAGGTGTGTCAAGTGTTTCAGATTTTTTTATAGTCATCTGCCTAGCCTTTTCCCAACTATGTTGGGGTCCGCTTCAGTCTAACCGGATGCAGCTAAGTTCCTGTATTTTACATGGAGCGACTGCCTATCTGACCTCCAAAACCCAGTTTATTTATTTATTTATTTATTTATTTATTTATTTATTTAGGGACAACAAACAGTAGTGTAATAATAAGTAAACCTAAGTTAAAACTTAATAATAGATGTAACAAATACACTACTCACAACGTTATCCACATATTACTTAACAGATCTACTAGTTGTTAGAAAGAACTATATAATAACAGGCAGAATAAAGTAAACATTACTTAATTAATAGGGTTCTGATCACTTAAAATAGAAACAATTTCTTTTCTAAATATAGCCTTGCTGTGAAACATAATATCAGTTGAGCCAGGTCAGGTTGACTGTTTGTCAGACTTTCGGGCTTCTGACGATCCGTAACGACTGTCAAAGATCCACGAATGACAGCCGGGACCAACGGCTTAATGTGCTTTCCGAGGCACGGAGGGGTCTTGGTGTGTAAAGATGGTCACCCATCCACGGAAAACCCGCGGCAAGCGTAGCTTAACCTGATTGATCGACCCTGCGGCCGTTATTACTTAGCAACAAGCCCCTCAGGTTGTTTTATATATTTTTATAGTAATCCTTGATTTTACTGTCTTTTTGCTGCGAACCAAAAAAAATATCACCCCTTAGAATAACAATACAGCTTTCAGCAACGGTTTCTTTTATAGTAAAATACAAAAACATAGGTAGTAAATTATGAATGCAACTGCATCATTGTGTATACACAATGATGCAGTTGCATTCATAATTTTAACGTAAACATGCAAATATTATTAAGGTCTCGAATTTGCAACAATTTCCATCGTTACACACTGAAACATCATTACATATTGCAGTCACATACAAACCAACTAAATACTCTTCACTAGTTTCAAATGCTAACAATAGGTAATTCGCAGTTAATGAGAAAATAACAGCATTTGTGGCCGTTAATTATCTCGTTATTAACTAATTAAATAGTGATCGCCGATGTGTGTGCATTTAGTAAAACACAAAGCTTTGAAATGGTAATGTCATGAACACTGCTTCGAACTAATTAGTTTGTGTATTATTTAGTTCTCAATTTAAAGCTTCATTTGTTATAATTAACTAGGGCTTTCATTTTAAATTAATGATTTCACGTTATATTTGTTCGCGGAGCAAGATTGGTTAAGGATTTTTCATTGGGTTGTTAAGTCATTTAAAAGAGAAGTAAATGTAATTAAGCCTAATAAACGCTGGGGCAAAAATTTGCTTACCAACGACTGAGAGCGGTAAAAGTCCGATTCACAATCCAGACAATTGAAAGTTCCATGCAGGTTGCGAGAAGGACAAATACCGAACCACGGGGCTAAGAAAAGATAGCATTTGAGCTTTGAAAAATTAGCAACAAGTAAGACGTTTTACTCTCTAATGTTAAACGGTACTTTAGTAGCTCATACTGTGGTAAAAAGATTACCCAGTCAGCAGGTTAGGGACCCCCAGCGAGCGCCGTACCATCGCTTAGTAGATAGGTACCATCACTCGGGAATAGAAAAAGGTGGACAAAAGTGAGTTTAAAATGGCTTGAACTAAACCCAAGCTCATTGAACAGAATTCTTACTTTAACTAGGGCTTAAACCAGCGAGACAAAGACAGTATTGTATTTCGAAATGAATACCAGCGAAAGTAAAGTTCTCAAAGCAAAACTGACAACTTAGTACCGGTCTAAGTTGTCAGTTTTGTTTTAAGAACTCTATTTTTTTTTTATTGAAATAGGTTTGCTCTTGACTCTAGTCTAGAGTATATTTTGGTCACAGTTAGGTTCTTAAGCTAGATCTACACGGTGCTATTTAATTGCCTGTGGCATACCAGTCTTAACAGTGTGAAAGAAAGAAAGAAGAATGAAAGAAAATACACTTAATTAACACAGACTAAAAGACACAAAATACACAAGATATACATCAGACAAAAACAAATAAAAAGTGTAAAGTCCGATGTAAGAAATTAGCAGGAAATCGTGTCTCACGTCTTCGCCAAAAACGATTTACGATGCAAGTAATATATTGCTGTAATTTTATTGAGTGCCGCATGCAAGAACCTTGCATCGCGTAAAAGGAGCTTCATTACAAAAACTGGCTAGATAGTTAAAACCACGTCTTAAGAAAAACCTTGTAATAAGACGAAGATGTCTCCCCACATCGCATGGTCAGCCTACATCTACAGTAATGTCTTGCTGTACGCGCGACGCATACGCCCACTGCGCCCTGCTTACCTACATTATGCGACTCGATACGAATACGTAACGTGCACGACCATTTCCCTTGTGATAGCAGGGTAGTTAGATAGTGTGGGGAGTTGCAACTGATAAGAATGTAGAGCACTAGGAAGTGGTGAAGTGCGGGCGTTTTGGGGGACTGTCTTTTGTAATTTTGACGTTCGAAAAGTGCTGATTCTCAGCCTAGTTTGAATAAATGACTTTTGATTTTGAGTGCTTGTTTTATAGATAAGATAATATTATTTAGACTGCCTCGTTGGTCCAGTAGTCGCAAACGCTACTGTACTGCTGAGCATGAGGTCTTTTTTTTTTACTATTAGAAGTCATCAAATAACCCCTCCCGCTCTAGGTGGAGCGGAAGGGAGTGTCACACTCTTAGTGACCAAAACCCACACGTGTTCCTTCCAGCGGTAACCCTTTCGGCTTCGGCCCTAACGGGCCCCTTCGCTGATGCTGACATCTGTTTGAGGCGCGCCTGGAATACGTACGCGCCGTTCAGCACGGGCCTGGGCCTTGATGGGACGGTGAGCTACCCATTACTCTCCGTCCGCAGGCCCGCGCCTACGGTGGCCTGGAGTCGTCACGTGGACATGGTTTTGGGTTCGATTTCCGGGTCAGGCAAAGTGATATTGGGTTTTCCCATCTAGAATTTCTTAGTCCGGCCGTTTCATAGGCTTGCCCCTATTACATGGGACTTAAACATAACTGTCGATATGTGGATGTATTATTGATAGGTACCTACACCTCTGCCTAATGGTTTGGTGAATAAAGGTGCGATGTTATGATAATATTTAGGAGGGGCCCGTGGCTAAATAATCACTGCCGCACAGGTCGATCGATCAGGTTAAGCTACGCTTGCCGCGATTGGTCTGTTGACGGGTGACCATCTTTACATACCGAAACCCCTCCGTGTCTCGGAAAGCACGTTAAGCCGTTGGTCCCGGCTGTCATTCGTGGACCTTTGATAGTCGTTACGGGTAGTCAGAAGGTCGAAAGTCTAACAGGCTTACCAAGGGGTATTGTATTACCCAGTAACTGGGTTGTGAAGGTCAGACAGGCAGACGCTCTATGTAAAATACAGGTATTCAGCTGCATCTGATTAGACTGGAAGCCGACCCCAACATAGTTGGGAAAAGGCTAGGCAGATGATATAACATGATATCTGACCGTCATCAGCCTACAGCAGTCCACTGCTGGACATAGACCTCTCCAATTCCACGCCAATCAGCTCGATTCTTGGCAACTCTCATCCAGCTGCTACCAGCCACCCTGCGAAGATCCTCGCTCCACCTAGCCTGAGGGTATACCTTACGTTTGCCGTTTCGCGGTCTCCACTCAAAAACACGTCTGCCCTAACGGTCATTAGTTCTACGGCTAATATGGCCGGTCCATTGCCACTTCACACTCAGCTTGCTTATTCTTTGAGCTATATCCGCACAACTTTGATTCTCTGCCGGAGCACCTCGTTCCGGATATCTAGATACCAGGTACAGACGCCAGCACATCAAGCTACTGCAATCTGTCAAATTTCTTTAATAGATCTTCAACTTTATCGCTAAACCATTGGTTCAGTTGATTGGGAAAATTTGACAGTTTCGGGTAGCTTGGCGTCTGTACATAATCTTCTGAACTTAAAGGTTAATAATATAGTAGGTAGAGATAAGGAAGTATTTAAGAGGGTATTTATACAGTATGGGTGATGTTCATCAAAAAATCAGGTGCGTAGTAGGTACTCGCAACCGGCGTGCGTGTATGACCAGATGTATGAACGTAAACAAGGCAATCCATACATACTGTATGGATCGCAGCACGTGGCGATCTGTAGTTTTTGCCTACCCCAAAGGAAAGACAGCGTGAGTTTATGTTTGTATGTAGGTATGTGTATTTAAACATTTACTCAATGCACTGATAGTAGGGCTGAAAACGATATCTATATCTTTATCTACCAGTTCCACTGTCTACAGCAGCCCCAGCCATAAAAACATTTCTTGCACCTGAATAATCATGTATAGCAACGCGTTGTACAATCGTAAAACTGCTAACACAAAATGCACAGGCGCTAAACTGATTCCGTATGCAGAAATAATAGAGTCAGTTACTGAATAAAATATATCACGATCTTACTAAATCGTCAAATGTTTAGGAACACTGGAAAGTTGTCTGAGCCATAAATCAAAATAATTTCTGAACAGAATATCTTATTTCAGACGAAAATGTTTTCGTTGCGTCACCCTAGAAATGCAGCAAATGGACACATTTTATCAGGAGAAATGCCCTGTTCACGGGCTTGAGCGATGGGACTAGCGTCACTTGTTTCAACACCCGTCGCTCCACAAGTCGCGTCACGCTGACTCGTCGCATGATGTACCTGAACAACTTCTTTCATTTGTTTACTCCGAAGTAGCAAATTCAAATTCAAAGCATTTATTTCAATTAGACCTTGTACAGGCACTTTTGAATTGTCAAAATTAAATAGTCTGTCAGTTAGTCCGAAAGTTGAAGCTAGTTGCCCATTCCAAAACGTAGATCTCTATGGAGAAGAACGGGCAAGAAACTCCATGGACACTCTTTTAAATCAAGATATTACAAAATCCTGGGTACAATATTATTGTTGCTTCTATATGTGAAAACAATGTAAAAAAAAAAAGACAAAGAAGAAACAATTCAAAATATAAGATTAAAAATAAGCATTGGCAGTTAAGAGATGACCAGTCTCAACCGACGGCGCCCGTTCACGAACATGACGCGTGGATCAGCACCATCCAACAAGCTCAACCAGTTTGTAGGGAACTGAATGATCCAACAGCAGTCGCAAGACGCGTGTCACTTGAGCGTGTAGCTGCTGGCCACACGTTTTTACGCCGTAAAAATTACTTCGGTTAATTGGCCGTGTGTAGGCACGGTTATCAGTGTTGTACGGGCCACTATGGTAGTCTTTTGTCGGAGACGGTGGCAAAACGCAACGTAAACGCACGGCGTGTTTTATCTCAATGTTGTATAGCTGTCTATGGAAATCTTCGCATCCAGCACGTTTTCACCAATATTAATATGAGTGCATGGTTTGCCGTGTCATACACAAACTCAGACGATGATTACAGTACCTTCGCCGAATGTGATACGTAACAAACAGTGCATGATACGTTTCACCCGGCGGATACCTACTAAATCTTACCTGCAGTTGTTAACACCTTCCCACGACTCCCGTTACGTCAGTCGCTTTTCACAAAAATAAGTGCCAAGTAACGTAATTAGTTG
Source organism: Mesoligia furuncula (assembly GCA_916614155.1). Lineage (NCBI taxonomy): Eukaryota > Metazoa > Arthropoda > Insecta > Lepidoptera > Noctuidae > Mesoligia > Mesoligia furuncula. The sequence goes on along the minus strand of OU744811.1, from coordinate 2,079,011 downwards.
CGCGCTATCGAATGGCATCGATAATAGAGTGCAATAAACGTATAAGTAGTTTTCATTTCCACGCCAGGAGGAGGCGCCCTTGTAGGACATGGCCTTATTGGTGACGTTTTTCAAAAAGGTTAGGTGCATAGTAGTCGCAACCAGCGGGCGTGTATGACCAGATTTAGATATGAACTTTAACGAAGAAAAAACCGACCAAGTGCGTGTCGGGCCACGCACAGTGTAGGGTTCCGTAGTAGCCCGTTATCACAATGTAGTACGATTCTGCTGTTCTTTATTCTGAATATAAAAAAAGGAAATAAAAAAAACTACAAGTATTTACCCGTTATAAACAAGAAACTACTTCATCTTAGTCACTTTAAAACATTAATGCTAAGGATTTTGTATTCGGTACAAAATTATCAAACTCTCAAGTTCAACGACTATTATTGCTAAACTAATAAAGTTATCTTAACCGCTATACTTTTCCTTGAAAGTTCATGAAATGCACTATCATTGTGAATTTTTCCAGATTTTTCAACTCAGCAGTTTAGGTTTTAGAGGGGGGGACGCCCTACTGGAACCAAAAATTGCGCTTTAAAGTTTAATATTTCGTAAATGGTGCATTAAATCGAAAAATTATTTTAGCAACCCCCAAGTCATTTTAGAAGACCTATTCAACGATACCCCACACGATAGGGTAGACGACGAAAAAAATATTCATCCCCGCTTCACGTGTAGGGGAGCTACCCTAAAAAAAATATTTAAAAAAAAATATTTTACCATTTTGTCGGCGTAATTAATATACGCACTCCTACAAAATTACAGCTTACTAGTACTAAAGGTCTCTTAGCAAAACCTCGGACAGACAGACGGACTTGACGAAACTATAAGGGTTCCTTGTAGGAACTACGGAACCCTAAAAAGGAGTGTGTAAGAGTAGCAGGTTGTGTTCTGTATTTCCTGGCTAACTCCATGGGAAGGAGGTTTGGGTTTATATATGTACGTAAGTTTCAAATAACATTTGGCCCCCTAAAACGGAGTAAAACCTGCAAGTAATCAAGTAAAGTACGAGCACTTATATTCTCAACATTTACGACTGCAGCGCTGGAGTAATTACAGAGGAATTGCTGCATACGTACCAACTACCTACTAGTAACTACTCTCATTAGACGCGTTTGAGAGTGTCCGCTCTTCAAGATAATCTGATTAAAATATCTATTTAGAATTCCTGTTTGATCATGCTTTAATTGCGGATCGATTTTACGGTGCATGACGAGCGGTAAGAATTAAATTAATACTGAGATATTATATTATTCTCTCAGTATTAATTTAATTCTTACCGCTACATCTCACCGTTACATCTTCTCAGATGTAGAAAGACTTTTGGAACGATGTCCTTTATACCACGATATACTCTGCACACTTAAAGAATGACCTAGACCGAAAAAAGTGTAACATCTTAACCCTCACGACATAGTTGTTTATGCAAAAGCGAAAGGAATCCAACCGGGTGTCCGACAACTCTAGACTGTTTTTTTTTTCCTTTCTTTAATGGATGTTCTATCAAGTAAATGATAAATGATTTTATTTTGTAAGTAGGTTTGTACACACACTTTTACACGTCAATCATATTTTTTTTAAACTAGATGAGATCGGCGTTTCTTAACTGACTAACTCTGAGAAGAGAGGCCGAAACAAACTCAGAGGTCACAGTCTCTTTTAAAGTCCAGGCATAATCTTGGTCAGGTTTATGAAGACCATGTAGTTCGATGTCTGAGATGGTTTTTTTAGGAAAGAACCACACAGATTGAGAGGACCTGTCCATTCAGTGCACGCATTTGTCAAAAATCGTGCAGCTCAACTCAAAACTTAAGGATCGAAAAGGAGGAAAACTTATGGAAGAAGAAGGAAAGAAAATATATTTATATGACACAGGAGACACAATATTCACACAAAAATTCTAACACAGTATTCATGAAATCGTGACATTTTAGTCAATTCTAATTTAGAGAATTCTGCATAATTTCATCTTTATCACTGGTCAAAGTACCGTGTTTAACAGATGCGAAAATGGCTTGTCCCAATACGGATTTGCCTAACAACCCGTCCTCCCAGAGACGGTGGGACGTGCCGCTCTGCAGTGTTATTCGGAATACCCTAGTAAACACGTCACTAGGCTAGAAAGGTGACTACCGAGACGTCGATTAATAGACAAGTATGGAAGAAAAAGACATGACAATGTTGAAGATCTTAAATACTGTGTTTGTTACTGTTGTGAATCATATTTTCAATAATTTGAGTGGCACAATTTCCGAAATCACTACTCAACCATTATACCATACTCAAAAGAAGTATTAATTTACGTTACCTCATCATCATCTGCCTAGGCAAATATAGAAGCCGACCCCACCTTGGTTGGGACAAGGCTAGCCTTTTCCCAACCATGTTGGGGTCGGTTTCCAGTCTAACCGGATGCTGCTGGATACCAGTATTTTACATGAAGCGACTGCCTATCTGACCTTCACAACCCAGTGACTGGGTCATACGATAATTCACTTAGGTACGTCACCTAATCGAAAGAAACCAAAGAAAACAATCAAAGTTATCTAGTTAAGCACCAACATGCTAATTCACAGCACCACTCAAACTCCTACCTACCCCTTTAACCTCTCTGCTCGACTAGATTTTGACATATGACGTACCAGCTGACTCGACGGGATGTTGCGAATTACGTCATGGTATTTAGGAATTTACTTCAACTTTCAGCATCCGAATTTATTGAGAAAAATGTGTTACCGCGCCTATTTTGTACAATAAGTACCACTTACTTTTACCATTTTTCATACATAAACTACATATAAAACATGATCAAATCTTATAAAAATTACTAAAAAATGTGATGCGACATGTCACTTCTTAGTGCTGACCATCCACCCAATTTTCTTATTTCGATTCAAAAATGTCATAAAGCCCAATCGATAATAATCGATGTTTAAAAAAAAAATGTTTGCAGAAACTGAATAAAAACTCTTTGGTAAACTTTTATGAAGTAATTATTTTTTTAAATATAATTATTTTAATAAGTACATACACGTACAGTGTGGATAGGGGTGTAACTTTTTATGGTTCCCTACGTCCGCGTCCGAATGAAAAAACGGAACCCTTATGAAGGATCACTCGTGTGTCTGTCTGTAGGTCGGTCACAACCGATTTGTTTCGAATCTACTGAACCGATTAAGTTGAAATTTGGTACACATATAAATTTCTGAGACTCAAACACGGACGTGTAACATAAATAATTAATTTTGAAAGGGGTCACTTTTTGGAGTGACATTAGAAAATTAAAAAAAGCCTTGCTTACGTAGGTACCGTGTAATATATCAAATAAAAGTGCTTGTCGTGAGGGTCACATATGTTCGGGATGTTATATTCAACTAGCTTCTGCCGGCGACTTCATCCGCGTGAAATTTCACCCTCCCCCCACTCACCCTTTTAGGGGTAAAACTTCGAAAAACCCTTTCTTAGTGGATGCCTATTCTTCACAAAGAACACACTCTCCAAATTGCATGTCTCTAGGACCAGCGGCTTAGGCGTTGATATATCAGTCAGTCAGGACTCTGATTTTTATATAAAATAGACTTAGTCGGTATTAGGGTTCCGTACCAAAATGGTAAAACGGAACCCTTATGGTGAGACTCAGTCTGTCTGTCTGTCTGTCACAGCTGGATATCTCAAGAACTCCTAATGCTATCAACTTGAAATTTGGAACAGTTTTAGATGACGTTTACCCAACTATTTTGCAAATAAGAAAGACATAAAAATATATGTATATTTTTTGCAACAGGGACTGAAAGGGGTCTCAAAAATTCTAAGTATAAAATAGTAGGGCATGTGCGGTATCATGAAAGAGCGTAGTTTGCACATTCTCAAAAAAAAATTCTTTTTATTTTAGGCCCGGCATAGTTTTCGACTTTTGATGAAAAGTGTAAAAAAAATATGGTCCCCACCTTATCTCCGAAGTTTGCAAAAAGAAAAATCTGAAATGATTCTATGTGATAGAAGTTTATGTAAAGATTACAGGAAAAATAAAACAAAGTCTTTATATAGCACACTTTTTCAGAAATCATCAACAAAAGTTAATCGGTCAAGAGATCACGCCGACAAAAAACTGCAATATTCTACACCGCAGTGCAGAGTGCACAGTGCTAAAATTCTCTGACGAATATAGGCCCACACCGATCAAAAATTAAAAACATGAAGGTACGGAACCCTTGGTGCGCGAGTCCGACTCGCTCTTGACCGGTTTTTTTTAAATGTTATGCTTAAAACGCTTGATATAAAAATAAGATTTTTGGCATTTTCAATCTCAAATAGCGGTCAAGGGGGTTAATTGCAGACTTTGGCTGTAATAGTAAGAAATGGTCAAGATGTTATTCCCCATAAGAAAACAGTAAGTACTTTTCTTTTCTGCCAGGCACTTTAATTATTGGGTACGTTATGAACTTATGAATGATGAGAAATAGAAATACAAACTTATTTTTGCAGTCGATCAAATTAATGATTGCATTGTGCATGCGTAAATATTCAACCTAACTACGGAACCTTTCACTGTGCGTGGTCCGACATAAACATGGTCAGTTTTTTAAAATTTCGTTGTAAACTACCACAAAAAAAAAAATCTATTACTCAAATAAACTAATAGGAACAAAAACTACCAAGCTCATACAACTAACAAAACATATTGAAATGTAAAGTGATTGTGGAATACCCAATTTATACCATTCATTTATCATCATCCCCAAACTTTTGCTAAACCTACCAAAAAAATGTATACCGGGCATTCTGTACCAAACTATTAGAAAGTATCAAAAATAAATAGTAAGTACAATAAATAAAAATAATTTTGAACGGCGAGCGCAGTCCGAAGATAAATTCAAATATAGAAACAATTCGCCGCGAAATTCAATAAATGACTACCATGGTCTAAGGTCCTCAGTTATTGGCTCAGTTTCAATATAGGGTCCAAAAAACTATTAGAATAACATTAGAAAAGCATAAATCGTTATTATAAACAATGCTTATTTTATTTAATGCTTAAAATAATTTTATTTCAGTTTCCGAGTATCGATTTCAGAAATTCGACATATTAATTATCCATGTCAATCGAAATTTTAAAAAAAATCGTTTAGCATAATCGCTTTCGCACATCATTACTATAAAAAAAACAACAATAGACGGCGATTTTGAACACAAATTGAGTAGCGGTAATGAATAATACGTGTTATTTGACCTGTGCTTCAATATTACGTTAACATTTGGGCATTTTTGTGTTGTTTATAATATTTTCAATAATATTTGTCACATTTTAAATCTTACCTACATGTGTGTGCGTGACATTTGTGAAAAGTTAAATGTAAACACGCACGATTGGCGCGAAACTTCGACATTAGATATCAAAAAACTTCATTACCGCTACTTATTTAACTTGAACAATGGATGAATTCGTCAAATAATTAAATGATGTATTATTCACTGCCCCTGTGGTGGAGTTTGGATGCTCGAAATCCCCAATTTTTATGTTTTTTAGCCTCGATCACCACTGTCAACAAAATGGCGATTATCGCATTTACAGACTTGAATTTAATAAAGGTAAATTAATATGCTTGCGCGATAAATATGAAATATTTAATGGCGTTAACTTAAGAGTTTTTTATCCAACTCTCTTAGTTAACGCACATTCATTAGATTGGATGGGTAGCATAACAAATATTTACATAATCAATGAAGGGTGTCGTATGTCGTAATTCCTGGGTCCAATGGGACCCAGTACCGAGCCGGCGGAGGTTCGTGTGTTCGGGTCCATTCGGGGGCGCTACCGAACTATACGGTTAAAGCCAAGCATGAAGATAAGATAAATAGCACGACTTTATTCACATGCTCGAGAGTTCCCGAGCTCGAGTGGCCGAGTTGCGTCCCTGTTGGGAACTTCTCCAATATTCGTAGCGAGACACTCTGAACAGTTCCTGACATTTAAAAAGCGTGAGTTTCGTCTGATTATAGTGATTGGAACTTTAATTCATGCACGTGTGGAATGGAAAGTTAAAAGGTAAAGATGGTTGCCATGCACTCTTTTAGCAGGCCGATATTTGACTGAAGTGTCAAGCGATTGTCCGAAAGGGTTACCGCTGGCCCGGAACATAAAGGGCTAAGGAAGGGTGGGTTTTAGTCAGTAAGAGTCTGACACTCCCTTCTGCTCCGCCCAGAGCGGGAGGAGTCATTTGATGATTTCCCATCCACAAAAAAAAAAAAGTGTCAAGCGATTTTGAACTATGCGCGGTACAACTACCTGCATATTACTGTCAAGTTATCCTGCATTGCCGTTTGACTGCTCTGCTAAATCGTTAGTAGTAGTCGGTCATATCATCATCATTTATTGCATTCATGTAGTGTGTGTGTGTGTATGATTTGTGTTGTGTGTGTCGGGGTGTGTGTGTGTGTTCATGTGGTGTGTGTAGTGTGTGCAATGTCCAGCCTAGGTACATTACAAAGTAGATTAGTATGCCTATTATATGCATGATTAGATATTATGATTAGTAACCTAGGTAGATTAGTATGTTTGACTTAAGTTCAGATAGCCCAAAGGTAATATGAAATCGCTAATGTAAACAGTAGGCACAATACTCTGGAAATAAGACAGTTCCAGTCTTACGGTACTTTTCCCATTTATAGAAGACTAACTTCCGCCCGCGGCTTTGCCCGCGAGGTATGTCGATAAAAACTTTTTGCCAAATTTACTCGAAATCCGTTCAATGGTTTAGGCGTGAAAAGGTAACATACAGACAGACAGACAGAGTTACTTTCGAAGTTATAATGAACTAGCTGCGCCCCGCGGTTTCACCCACATAAGTTTTTATCCCGTGGGAACATAGGGATAAAAAGTAGCCTATATATTAATCCAGGGTGTCAGCTACCTCCATACCAAATTTTATCAAAATTGGTCTAGACGTTTGAGCGTGAAGAAGTAACAAACATATAAACACACACACACACCCACACTCACAAACTTTCGCCTTTATAATATTAGTGTGATTTATAATTTATTAATGCAAACACAGACTGATGGTAAAGGAAAATATCCTTTGGAAATCTAAAATTACCAGCCTGAAATCGTCAAGTTGCAGTGAGCTAGGGAGATATTAAAAATCCTTCTTTCTTCATACAGGAGAATTTACCTCGCATTGAAAGAAGTAAAGACTGTTGTTATATTCTGAAATTCAAAAGATATAAGTGTGGCATGAATCTCCCATAACCTTGCCGTAACAATCTGTGTTGGATTTCGTATTAGTTTATTATTTTCATTATAGGGTAGAAGTTAATATGACTTGCAAAATGCGTCACTATCCTATCGTGTCCTATCCTTTTCCCACATGCAACCCCGGACTATTGCTGTCCTTGTCACCATGTACGGTGACAGTGTGAGATTTGCCGCCCGCGTGAGCAGTGGTCTATGACATGCTCCCTTGTTAATTAATTGCCAATTTACGGTTGCGAACTGTTGCGAAGCATTTACGAACTATTATCTGGAACACTACGAAAAGTGCGTGTTTGTGCTGTGAAAGGCGTCTGTGCGACCTCTCGTGCTCTGCCTACTGATCCAGCAAAGTCAAATCTTCTGCCGGCCGACGTGGAGGATTGATGGTGAATCTACAGGTCAGTGGTGTTGCATTTTCCTGCCAAATTCCTTTGTTCATGTACAATTTTCGTCGTCCTAATTCGTGTCGTATTTTGCAAAGTCAGACCTACCCACGTACTTTTCACCCCCGCATTATACAGTCCACTATTTAATTGATCCAGCTCCCTGCGTCTGGGATAAACACAAACAATTTTATATTTCCGCCCAAGTAATTGGTGTTAGGCGCCACCAATCTGGATTAATAATGGTCAGTGTTAAACTGCCAAACCGTTTTACTTGCATGCTCTATCACGAAGAGCAGAGAATTTATTAGGTTTACTGCAAGATTTATGCGAGCGGTATTGACGAAACTACAAGGAGTGGTTTATACTGGACAAAGGAACGGTGCCGGAATTCTAGCGATATTCTCACAACGTTGTCAGACCCCCTAATTGGTGTCAATTTCATAGAACTTTTCGGAACCTTTGGGTAAAAATGGTTAAAATTGTAATATGTTATAGTAAATTATCTGGTATATCAAATCTTTAACGGTGGACTACTATTTACGCCACACCCTGTATATAGATTTATTTAAGGAAAAACAAACAGTAGCACAATAAGGAACAGTCATAAAACCTTAAATATAACATTTAAAACAATTATGCTACCCACTACGTTCTCCACAGATTACAATTAAAAGTACTTAAAACTAGCTAGTAACACAGATACATTACTTTTACAGGGTTATTGGCAAAACATCAACAACCTCCCAAGAGGTCACCGCCCCCATCATCACGAACAACCTTCACTACGGGACCAAACCCGAAATCGCGAAAAATATATTAACTGTTTGCTACATTTGGTCCAGTTATACTAAAATAAAAGCCGTCCACAACGGGGAGTACAATGGGGTTATTGGTGGAACGTTGGCAGTCTCTTGGGGGGTCGCCCCCGAGAGACTGCCAACGTTCCACCAATAACCCTGTATAACAGTCATTGTCCTAGAACTCATACCTATCTGGATTATTAAGTTATAAAAGAAAGAAAAAAAATATTTACCGGTTGCGCGAATTACGAAACATTGCTCTTGAAACTTGAGCATTATGGACTAGGTAAACTTGCTCTTAGCTTAATAAAATCATATTTAAATGATAGATTTCCGCAAGTTCAAATTAACGGTGTGAATTCATCGGGATTTAAAGTCAAAATGGGAGTACCGCAGGTCTCAATATTGGGGCCATTCCTATTTTTAGTATATATCAATGATTTACCTCATTTACTGAAAACCAACCACAAATGGTGTTATTTGCTGATGACATGATGATTTTTAAAGTAAGCAGACGTGAACAGGAGCTTGACGACGTAAATAACGCTATGCTTAAGGTCCATAATTGGTTTACTGTGAATAATTTGGTATTAAATGAAAAAAAAACATGTTTTAAAAGTAGCCTATATATTAATTTAGGGTGTCAGCTACCTTCTTACAAAATTTTATCAAAATTGGTCCAGCCGTTTGAGCGTGAAGAAGTAACAAACATATAAACACACAGACACTCCCTCACTCACACACTTTCGCCTTTATAATATTAGTGTGAAATAGGCTGGCTCACACATAACCAAATATACAAACGACTCAATGTTTTGATACAACTTTCATGTACCCATTTAATATAGGGACGAAAAATCTACACATAGCTCTAACAGCAGTTTTGATTTCCCGAGGGTACACCAAAATTTCCTGAAACATTAGCTCTGCACTTGAAATAATAATGACCATACATTTTAGCTGAATTACTTTAGAACTTGGAAACGCAATGAATTTTGAAAACGTACCTATGCTTTCAGAGTAGGTACGATATGGTAATTTGTTATAAGTGATGTAAAAACTTGTATCATTTCTTTAAAGAAATGTCACTGGAGAAACGATTTGGTGAAATTATAGAGAAGGAAAATATACTATAAGGTATTCATTATTGCAAGATCGACATCTTTGTGACTAGCATAGTCCTAGTGAGTGATTCAGTAAAAGCCATAGTCTCTTCCTATGTTCGGATCCTCATTCAGGCTCTCCAGATACGGTAGAATCTACATTCAACACGATACGACAACATGAATTGAAATATTTATTTCCATAAGTAGATTTTCTAAGGCACTTTGGACATCCTTTTAGCTAATTTGGTGAACATTTTTGAGTGAGGGATCACTCATTTTGGCATTTCTAAAGAAAGAAAGAAAAAGTATTTATTGCGACTCGTACAAGAAGATCACAAACTAAAGAGGTTACTACTACTTACTTAAGATGATGGTCTATTAGCCGCCCATTGTGTCACGCCTTGTAAAATTTCTACATTTATAATCTGCAATCTTTATGGTGTACTTATTAAATAAATACATATAACAATATACACCGTCTTCTCGTTTGGATTCATCTTATACAAATCAAAGTCAAAGTCAAAACATTTATTTCAAACTAGCTGTGCCCGCGACTTCGTCCGCGTGGAATAGTGACTTTTCGGGCAGCACATTTTGAATTCCATATACCGTCTACAGACCGGGCATTTGCTGTCCGAACCCTCTGAGAACTCAGGCGAATTTCAGTGAAAGTCTCAGACTCTAGTGCTTGAGCTTCACGATCGGCAGTGAGACGTATTTCTCGTTGTTCCTGTGTTTCCTGAGACCGAACATTTGCTGTCCGAACCCTCTGAGAACTCAGACGAATTTCCCTATCAGTGAAAGTCTCAGACTCACGCGATAGTGTATGAGCTTCACGATCGGCAGTGAGACGTATTTCCCGTTCGTCCTGTGTCTCCTGGAATCGAGCATTTGTTGCCCGTACTCTCTGGGAGCTCAGGCGGGTTTCCCTGACAGCAAAAGTCTCAGACTCACGCGATAGCGCGTGAGCTTCGCGATCGACAGATAAACGTGCCTTTCGTTGTTCCCCGTTTTCCCTATTTCGAGTTGTCATCATTCGAGAACGATTTGAACTCAGTCGAGATTCTCGCTGAGTCGAAGTTTCTGCAGCACGAAGCCTAGCCTGGTGCAGAGAGCCTTTTGCCTCACGACCTTCCTCAGATTCCTGTGATCGAACTAATCTCATCCTTTTAGCATTTCTGCTAAATTGGGAGAGGTTGGATCTTCTTCGAGGCATTCTTACAATAAAATAGTACTTACTACTTAACACACAGTTATTTAGTAAACACGTACTATCGTAAACAATTAAATTATAAATACTTACAGATTATTATACAGTCTAAAATTATCACAGTTTAAGTAATAAGTGTTAAGACGTGTAAACCAAACGTCATTATCATCATCATTTCAGCCGATAGACGTCCACTGCTGGACATAGGCCTGCCCCAATTTTGGGGGGGTTTGCCATAATCGCCACGCTTGGCAGGCGGGTTGGCGATCGCAGTATGGTATGGTGGTGGAATGCATAGAGAACGCTGCTGCCCATTCTCCGGTGAGACCCTTAGTCGCCTTTTACGACACCCACGGGAAGTAAGGGGTGGTGCTATTCTTCTACACAGACAAACGTACTAACTTTATAAAACAAAAGAATTGCTAGAAAAAATAATTACTAACCTAAGCTAATGAACTTATACTTAATAAAGAAAATCAAGAAAAGAAATGCCTAACCTATACCAAATACTTATAATATTTATATACAAACCCTAAATACAAATTAAGATAAGTATACCGAAAATCAGGGAAAGTAATGCCTAACCAATAATAAATGCTTACAATATTTATTTACAAAACCCTAAATAAAAATTAAGATAAGTAAATACCCAATAATCAAGGAAAGAACCGCCTAACCTATACCAAATACTTACAAATTTTAAAGAAAATTAAGAAAAAGAACACCTACAAACCCTAAAATATAAATAAATGAAATATGCAAACAGTCAGTATTCAAGTGAATCGCAATAATCTAATCCAACTATTCGCCTATACTCCAGGATACGTGCGTTCGCTACGAATAACTGAATCCTTATGGCAGCGGCGCGTTTTCTTTTGAAATGGTCATCTCGCAGTTCAACCTGAGGGGTTGTCGACTGCTTAACCTGGCTTTCCTGTGGATGCCTCAATAAATTAAGGCCTCCAGCCAGGGCATAATACACAACTTAACTATACAATATAAACTTAAAAACTAAGCGACTACACGCTAAGGGCACCCCCTGTGGGGTACGGACCTCGGCTTAGGGCGTCGCTGGGAGAGGGCAGCAAGGGACAGGCTGGATCGGAATTATGGCAGCGGCGCGGCTCTCAGCGCGCTTTATACAAGGTGTAACGGAAGGGTTGATACCCCCTTATCAACCCTGAAGGAGGTGAATGTGCTCATGAAACTGAACAAATTTCCCCAAAGAACATAGGTCGAAATATGAAAAAAAATTTGGACCTCCCATAGTAATAGTAAATCATTGATGTGCTATTACTATGGGAGGTCCAATTTTTTTTTTTCATCTTCATTCACCTCCTTCAGGGTTTGATACCCCCTTTCCGTTGCACCTTGTATATATAGCCACGGACGCGCAGACGCGAGGCGTTTACGTACTCTGATAGAATACCTTAACAAATGTTCGCCGTGATTCTTTAAATTGACATAACTTTTTTATTTATGAACCGATTGACATGAAATAAACACTAAATGTTAAGTGAAGCTTACTACAATATATTAGTGAAAACCGCATCTAAATCGAATAAGCCGTTTCTGATATAAGCGTGCACAAACACAGCAGACAAACAGACAAACAGACATACAGACAAACAGACAAACAGACAAAAAAAATGTAATTACATTTTCGGGTTCGGCATCGATATAATAACAACCCCTGCTACTTTTTTTTAATATATTTCCATTGTACAGACACCACTTTTCTACAATTTTATTATATGTATAGATATAGATAGGCACTTAAAAGGCACTTATGAACGTCAAAAGTTACGAAAAAATAGAATTGATTCTAGTCGCCCATTCCAAAAGGTAGTTTTCGTATGGAGAAGAATGGGCAAGAAACTCCACCGTTACTCTTTTAAAATGTTTTACAATATTTTGTATACATTAATTATATAATAATATGTGAAGACGATGCACCTAAAATAAAATAAAATTACTATACCAAAATAGGTAAAAGAATTAAAAATGAAAACATGACATAAATTAATTATCTAATAGATACATGGTGCTCACATATTTACAAACATGCTAAAAATAAATGATTTTCATTTAAATAAAAAATTACAAGTAATAAGTCAGGGTGTGAGTTTAAGTAATTACAGAACATAAATCAACGTTAAAAAAAAAGAAGAAAGAATCAATTTTACAATTAAATTAGCAACCAGTTTGATTTTGTCTAGTCTTACTTATATAATCTTACTTATATTCAAATGGTATTGGGTTATCTGTTACTCAATCACGAATCAATGGCTGAATGGACTGGGCACGTACCTACCAAGAGCAACTGCTGAATTAACACATCGTTTATCTCAATTCCTAACTAATCGTGCAACAATACAACTTCTACTCGGTGCAAAGCTGCGAAGGCATTAAAACTTCTGTTCACGCTCCATACTAAAGCTCCGATCGATATGCGATTTATAGTTTGAAACAATTAATAAGGACAAGCCAAATGTAGTTTGGAACAGTGCATTGAAAGTCGTCGAAATTAGAAAAACTTAAATTAGTCAAAACTCAGCAGTTGGAAATCGCCAGGAAAGCCCGAGGTGCAACTAACTAGTAATAAACTCAATCTCAGTATTTGACAAAGTTCAAAGTCACCTAATGTCACTTCATGTATCTCTTTTATTAGATTATATACCTCAAGACGGTACTTTATCCATGAAGGCAAATCTCAAAGGAGACTAACTCTCTCTGTCCTCACTCTCAAAGTCCCATGGGACTACAAGTGATCGGACACGACCGGAGAGGGATCAGGCGCAGGACCTACGGCTTAACGTGGTTTCCGAGGCATCGGGGTATCACTCCGCCAACTTCCAAACTCCGGACTGTTACTAATAAATTCCTAATGGAAAAACCCATTAATACTTTGCCCGTCCTATGTATTGAACCCAGGACCCCACGCTTAGCAGCAGTGTTTGCGACCACGAGACCAACGGGGCAGTCACATCAGTTATCTCTTTTATTATGGAGATTATTATGAAAATAGATAAAACGACAATAAGTAACAATAGTTATAACTATTACGGTTAGTTAGTTTGATAGCACAATAATATTAGGCTAAACTAGGTTATGTTGAACACTAACTTTAATGAATAGAAAAAGGCACTATCAATGACTTCTTAGACTACTCCAGACGCAAATACAGCATTAAAAAAATAATAGTAGTAGTTTGAAATTCAAACTAGCCTATTTAATGAATGCACTATCCTATTTATTAGTAAATAAGCTAGGGAGAATATCAAATATACTTAGATATATAATACCTATTCATGTTTCAGGTAAACTAACATCATAAAATATCAAATCGTGTTTGATTTCAAGTGGATCCAAAAATATTGAATTATACAACATGTACTATACTAGAAGATAAATTACGGCTGTATAGCCCACATAATTGAGATTGTATAGTTTGAATGATTTCTGTGCAGTCTATACAACAAATAGTACCTACTATTAATAACTCATCATCATCATCATCTGCCTAGCCTTTTCCCAACTATTTTGGGGTCGGCTTCCAGTCTAACCGGATGCAGCTGAATATCAGTATTTTACATGGAGCGACTGCCTATCTGACCTCCACAACCCAATTACTGGGTAATACGATACCCCTTGATAAGACTGGTTGTCAGACTTTCGGGCTTCTGACTACCCGTAACGACTGTCAAAGATCCACGAATGACAGCCGGGACCAACAGCTTAACGTGCTTTCCGAGGCACGGAGGGGTCACGGTATGTAAAGATGGTAACCTATCTACAGACCAACCACTGCAAGCATAGCTTAACCTGATCGATCGACCTGTGCGGCTGTTATCATTTAGCCACGGGCCCCTCTATTAATAACTATCCTATAGATACATGAATAAAACTACAACGTATATTTTTATCCGATCAATACAAAGAATATTTGATTGTTTACGGTTAAATCAAAATCGGTCAATTGCGTTCCATCATTCACATCACTAGTAGACATAGTGTGGCAACATAATAACACCTTTGTAATACTATGACGTTTATTAATCTTCAAATTTTCTTAAAAATACACTTAAATAAAACTTTTGATAATAATAAATAATAATAATAAAATTTATTCAAAAAACATGAAGGCTAACGTTAAATACAGTTTTTCTTAAATCTATGTCGAGTTCACCCATGATTTGTGCCAGAACTAGGTAATCCTGTGTTTCAGGCGATTGGAGGTAACATTAATTGATTAAATAATCACATACTTATAATATTTATCTTATTGGTACATATGTAAAGAGGTGTATACAATTATATAATACGTACATACGAAAATTAACATACGAATATTTACTTTAGCACAAGTAATAAGTTCTATGTATCTTCATAGAACATAGTTTGAAGAGCCTCCATAAGGATTTTCTTGCAGTTACTATGATTTAGGGAGTAGATGGATAACAAATAATAATATGATAACAAATAAGTTAAAGTTGATCAATCAGTAAAATAGGAAAATCTTAGAAATTTTGTACTCTGTTAATCATAACTCCAATCTTTTCAATCTCACTGACAATCGCGTCACCAGGCTCTAGAAACTCTGGGGGGTCCCTGTACAGCCCCACACCTCCAGGGGTACCAGTCAGGATGATATCACCAGGCAGCAAAGTAAACAGCTTTGATAATCTCTCAATTATATCAGGAATCCTATGAATGAACTGATCTGTGTTACTCTTCTGTTTCTGCACTCCGTTGACGATGCATCTTATGCCTAAGGTTTGTGGGTCCCCCACCTCGTCACTAGTCGTGATGCAAGGGCCAATAGGACAGAATGTATCCATAGCTTTACCAAGCAATAGTTGTCCCATACTTTGGTTCGTGCTCCAATCTGTAGCTCCTATATCTTGAGCAATAGTGTACCCCAATATGTAATCGTAAGCATCTTCTGCCTTTACTTTGGAAGCTGTTTTTCCAATAACGATGGTCAGTTCTACTTCACAGACAACTTTTTTTGAGATATCCGGCTTCAGTTTAATTGGTTCATTCGGTCCAATGATTGTACTCGGGAATTTGTTGAAGATGAATGGTATTTCTGGTGGTGGGAATTTCTGTTCTTCGCAATGGTCTTTGTAGTTCAAACCAACGCAAAGGACTTTGTCTCCTCCGTGTATCGGTGCTTTTATAACCACTCTTGATATAGGAACAATTTTTTGGTTAGTTGCTTGTAGTTTTTCGACTTTTTCGAAGACTCCATTCTTCAGGATTTCTATAAGAGTGCTGGGTACTGTAGGGTCAACTTTGTTGATGTCAACGACATCATCACCAGATAGATACCCAACGCGAATTTCTGTTGGGTTATCTTTGTACACAAATTGTACCAGCTTCATTATGATACACAGCACTAGAAACGTTCAATAATTCTTTTAGTCCAAATAAAAATGTCACTAGGAATAACTGAAATGTTTTGAACACTGAGATAAATGGTAGCTTTTTCTTCAAGATCTCTTGTTTAGCAACAAGTGGCGATAGTACTGTCGACTAGTTTAGATAAACGTACTGTTTTATACTCCGTATCAAGAGTGTTATCTACAATCTTACTCTCAAGTGGAAATATCAGTTGATAGTGTCGGGTATGATGGATTTAGGTAAACAAAACGAAAGGGTTATATAATATGATGATGCTACAATACGATATATTAATTTATTCAATCTAAAACGTTGAGCATATCCTGGGATCCTTTTGACAACATTAATTACTGTGGCAGATTGTTGGACATTTTAATGAAAACATTGTGAATAGGTAATGATCATCAACACGCTTAGTAAGTAAAAAACTACAATCTGTCAAATTTCTTTAATCCATTTTCAATGATATCGCTAAAACATAAGGTTCAAAGTTGATTGGGAAAATTTGTCAGTTTAGGGTAGCTTGATGTGCTGGCGTCTGTACATAAATAATATTACATCAAAGGTCCTCACGTTATTACACATCTACCTAGAAATTCTCATGCTGCCAGTAGCGATAGCATTCTACTAAATTGATAAATTATGACCCCATACTTCCCGTGGGTGTCGTAAAAGGCGACTAGACTAAGGGTCTTACCGGAGAATGGGCAGCAGCGTTCTCTATGCATTCCACCACCATACTATACTGCGATCGCCAACCCGCCTGCCAAGCGTGGCGATTATGGCAAACCCCCCCTCCCCCCTTGGGGGAGGCCTATGTCCAGCAGTGGACGTCTTTCGCCTGAAATGATGATGATGATAAATTATGAACTGAACACAATAGATGGCAAAATAGTAAACCACATATTTCTTTGAATAGTAAAATACGTGAATAGTAATTTACGTCACCAGTGAAACACTTTTAATTTAACAATCCTGTGAATAATTTTATTGAATACTTATCCTCGTCTTACGTATTCTAAGTATTTTCCTACACTCCACTCAACGTCAACTCTGCCTTGACTGTTAAAACTTGTTATAAATTGGCATTAATACAATTTTCCTTAGTGGAAGGATGATAAAAGAGTAACGATAGAGTTTCTTGCCCATTCCTCTCCTTACGAAACTACGTTTTGGAAGGGGTAAATAGAATCTCAATAGTTTATTTGCTTAAGAAGGTCTATCATGCGGCCATCAAACTTATTTATTTATCAGTATTTTTATTCTTTATTTTTTTATTTTTGCAATGTTACTCAATATTGTTTTTATGTGACACAAATTTATTTTTATTTAATTATGCATACAAACGTCACGTTGCAGTATAAAACTGATTTACATCCATCACCTCACACATCAGGTCCAGTTGAAAACCAGCGCCAGGCAGTACTTGTATGGCATTTTTGCTGAACTGGGCCTTTTTGGCGCAGCCGTGAGGAACATTCCTGCTAATTTCTTTCATGGGACTTTGCACTTTTGATTTTTATCTTTTTTATTTTGGTTTTTATCTGATGTACGACTGTTATCTATCTGGTGTATTGTGTGTCTTTTAGTCTTTGCTAAATCAATGTATTTTCTTTCTTCTTTCTTTCTAATCAATTCTATTTTTATGTAAATTTTGACGTTCAAAGGTGACTTTGAGGAATCATCTGCCAAACGCAAGGTACCAAACCTACCTTAACATACATAATATATACCACTTTTCATAAAGCTCATATACCGTGCCGCAATACATATTGCTAGTGGACCCTCCAGAGGGTCATCAGTATTACTTTTGCGCTATAGTGAATCCTCGAGGAGGGTTCTTGGCATTACGTTTAATACCGTGTCATAAAACACTGTAAAACGTATTAAAATAGTGTTTTCAGGGATTCTGGTCGCTATACTTAATACCTCAGGGGTATTTTCATGTACTAGTGGGATGGGGTCTCGTTCCAGGCAAGATAAAACAAAGAAGTTGCAAGACGCACCGAAAATGCCAGGAAGTGTTATTGGGCCATGAAAGATCGAATGAAGGGTGATCTTCTACTATACCTCAAGAGAAGACTCGTCGATACGTATCCTATCCTCATGTATAGTTCTCAAACATAGTCTTTGACAATTCAACAGAGGTCCACGCTCGAGGTTTGCCAGAGAGCTATGGAACGGAGTATTCTGGGTATTAAACTTGTAGACCGGGTTAAGAATCATACCTGTTACACTATCAATGGGCCAAACTTACGACAGTGGGTCCCGCTTAATGGCAAACGACATCGTGCATACCCAGACGGAGATGGCGGGATGAGCTGGACTCCTTTATTAAAAATTGGTCCTTGGCAGCTCTGAGCAGAGATAGGTAGAAGGAGAGTAGGGAGGCCTTTGACTGCTGGGGCAGTAGGACATTAATGGCTAATAAAAAAAGTGGGATGGGGACATGAACTATACATAAATATCAAGAAAAATTACAATCGCTCGCTTCTTTCGATCTTAAAAACCTGCGATCTAACTACACATTAGGCTAAGCATTGCCATACAACGTGGTAATGCCGCCAGTCTCTTGGGTACATTATCAGTCGACAGCGATGCGGATGAATTTAAGGACGCAATATTATTTTAGTTTGTTTATAGTTTTAGTTAAGAGCGTTTACGCCGTACGGAATTTCATACAAATTTTCAAGCCTTTGTTTTTCGAAATGAATGAACCTATTTTAATGAAACTGCATACGCATAAGCAGGATATAAAGGTCTAAAAAGTAAAAAACATTTTCATCTCTCATACTCGGAAAGTAGTGTTTGTTTGATCCGAATAGCGGGTGGAAAACGCTTCTTCCCACCCTTGGGCGGGAAAGTCTCATAGTAATTGCTTCCCTCCCTAGGGCGGGAAGGAAATTTAAAAATAGAACTAAATTTAGTTAGGTAGTCAGCTTAGACATACGACACCCTTAATTGATTATGTAAATATTTATTATGCTACCCATCAAATCTTATGAATGTGCGTTAATTAGGAGAGTTGGATAAAAAGCTCGTATGTTAACGCCATTAAATCTTTCAGATTTAGCGCACAAGTTAATAATTTACCTTGAATAAATTCAACATACATAGGTACGATAATCACCATTTTGATGTCAGTTGTGGTCGAGGCTAAAAAACATAAAAATTGAGGATTTCGAACATCCTGACTTTACCATAATGGGGCTGTGAATATACATCACTTAATTATTTGACGAATTTATCCATAGTTTAAGGTAAATAAGTAGTGGTAATGAACTTTTTTTGATATCCAATGTCGAAGTTTCGCGCCAATCGTATGTGTTTACATTTTTACTTTTCACAAATTTCACACACACAGATGTAGATAAGATTTAAAATGTGACAAATGTTATTGATAATATTATAAACAACACGAAAAGGCCCAGGTTTTAAAGTAATTTTCAAACACAGGTTCAATAATACGCATTAATCATTACCACTACTCAATTTGTGTTCAAAATCGCCGACCATTATTTTTTTTTTATTGCAGTGATGTGTGAAAGTGATTATTCTAAACAATTTTTTTTTTAAATTTCGTTTGACTCGAGTAATTAATATGACGAATGTAATCGATATTTGAAAATAAAATAAAATTATTTGAAGCAATAAATACAACAAGCATTGTTTATAATAATTATTTATGCTTTTCTAATATCATTTCAATCTCTTCTAATATCATGTCAATAACAGACAGGCCAATAGGTACCTCATTTACTGAATTTCGCGCCGAAATGCTTCTATAATTGAATTTATATTCGGAATGCGATCGCTGTTTAAAATTATTTTAATTTATTGGACAATTATTTACTGTGGATTTTATTTTTGATACTTTCTAATAGTTTACTACAGAATTCCCAGTAAACATTATTTAGGTAGGCTTACCAGAAGTTTTTTTGAGAATGATGATAATGAATTAATTCTATAGATTGGTTATTCTGCAGACACTTTACATTTCAATACATTTTGTTAGATTAAAGAGTTTTTATTCAGTTTCTACAATTTTTTTTCATTTTTTTTATTGCGAGTATCGATTAGGCTGTATGCAAGTTTTGAATCGAAATAAGAAAGTTGGGTCAGCACTAAAAAGTGTCACGTCGCAACACAATTTTTATTAATTTTTATCAAGATTATCGTGTTTTCTAAGTAATTTATGAAAAATGGTAAAAGTAAGAATGCAGACAGAATGATAATAATACGGGCCCTAGTAAGCGGAACGGCCTGCGGTGGTGACACAGATTCTACTCATGTGGCGGTGACGTGGTGTGTTCCATACTTACTTCAAATTTAAAAAAGACTAATGAATAGGTACCTATTCTTCATGTAATTGTAATCAATAAATATTTTAGAAAAACTACTGTTTTTTACTTTCCTTAAATTCGAAATGAAAAGTAGAGTGTTTAACGCGGGTGAAGTCATCAATTCCCACTCGGACTATAGCCGCCCTCGCTGCGCTCGGGCGTCTAAATGCCTCGTATGGGAATTGATTCCTTCCGACCCTTGTATAACAATCTACTATTTCATGTCTCATACTCGGAAAGTAGTGCTTGTTTGACCCGAATAGCGGGTAGAAAACGCTGCTTCCCACCCTTGGGCGGGAAAGACTAATAGTAAATGCTTTCCCTCCCTAGGGCGGGAATGAAATTTAAAAATAGAACTAAATTTAGTTAGGTAGTCAGCTCAGTCAGACATAAGACACTATGAATATGTAAATATTTATTATGCTACCCATCAAATCTTATGAATGTGCGTTAATTAGGAGAGTTGGATAAAAAGCTCATATGTTAACGCCATTAAATCTTTCATATTTAGCGCACAAGTTAATAATTTACCTTGAATAAATTCAACATACATAGGTACGATATTCGCCATTTTGATGTCAGTTGTGGTCGAGGCTAAAAAACATAAAAATTGGGGATTTCGAACATCCTGACTTTACCATATATGGGGCTGTCAATATACATCATTTAATTATTTGACGAATTTATCCATAGCTTAAGGTAAATAAGTAGTGGTAATGAAGTTTTTTTGATATCTAATGTCGAAGTTTCGCGCCAATCGTGTGTGTTTACATTTTTACTTTTCGCACACACAGATGTAGATGAGATTTAAAATGTAACAAATGTTATTGATAAATAAACAACACGAAAATGCCCAGGTTTTAATGTAATATTCAAACACAGGTTCAATAATACGTATTAATCATTACCACTACTCAATTTGTGTTCAAAATCGAGGACCATTATTGTTTTTTTTTAATGCAATGATGTGTGAAAGCGATTATTCCAAACAATTTTTTTTTAATTTCGATTGACTCGAGTAATTAATATGACGAATGTAAACGATATTTGAAAATAAAAAAAATATATTTTAAGCAATAAATACAATAAGCATTGTTTATAATAATGATTTATGCTTTTCTAATATCATTTTAATCTCTTCTAATATCATGTCAATAACAAACAGACAATTGGTACCTCATTTTCTGAATTTCGCGCCGAAATGCTTCTATAATTGAATTTATATTCGGAATGCGCTCGCTGTTTAAAATGATTTTAATTTATTGGACAATTATTTATTGTGAATTTTATTTTTGATACTTTCTAATAGTTTACTGCAGAATTCCCAGTAAACATTTTTTAGGTAGGCATACCAGAAGTTTTTTGAGAATGATGATAATTAATTAATTCTATAGATTGGATAATCTGCAAACACTTTACATTTCAATACATTTTGTTAGTTTAAAGAGTTTTCATTCAGTTTCTACAATTTTTTTTTATTGCGAGTATCGATTAGGCTGTATGCAAGTTTTGAATCGAAATAAGAAAGTTGGGTGGACGGTCAGCACTATATATATTACTTATTCTATGGTCAGCACTAAAAAGTGTCACGTCGCAACACAATTTTTAGTAATTTTTATCAAGATTATCGTGTTTTCTAAGTATTTAATTTATGAAAAATGGTAAAAGTAAGAATGCAGACAGAATGATAATAATACGGGCCGTAGTAAGCGGGACGGCCCGCGGTGTTCTACTCATGTGGCGGTGACGTGGTGTGTTCCATACTTCAAATTTAAAAAAGACTAATAAATATGTACCTATTATTCATGTAATTATTATCAATAAATATTTTAGAAAAACTACTAATTTTGACTTTCCTTAAATTCGAAATGAAAAGTAGAGTGTTTAACGCGGGTGAAAGTCATCAATTCCCACTCGGACTATAGCCGCCCTCGCTGCGCTCGGGCGTAAATGCCTCGTATGGGAATTGATTCCTTCCGACCCTTGTATAACAATCTACTATTTCGAAAAATAGTGTTACAGCCAAATTAGACCGATTTTAAACTTTCTATAGAAACAGAGATTTCCAGTTATCTTCATTTAAATAAGACATTTCGAAAATGTTTTCTACTAACTATTTAACCTTTGCATCCTGCATATGCGTATAAAGTTTCATTAAAATCGGTTCACTCATTTCGAAAAACAAGAGCTTGAAAGTTTGTATGAAATGCCGAACAGCGTAAACGCTCTTAAGTAAGGATTTAATTTTGTTATTTTTATTAATTAATTAGGTAAGTATTAGATATTATTTGCTTAGTTATTTAAAATATACTAGACACTTACTTACTAACTTCACCTAAATGTTGTTCTATATCGTTGTTTGTCACTAGTAAATTAATAAATACGTTGTCATTATTCAAATAACTAATTGAATGTTTTACTATACTGTTATGAACATGATTTGACGCTCAGTAAGAAAACAGTTACTAATAAAGAAAACCGGGCAAGAGCGAGTCGGACTCGCGCACCGAAGGTTCCGTACCATCATAATATGTTTTTAAATTTTCATCGGCGAGGCCTATATTCATCAGAGAATTTTAACACTGTGCACTGCGGTGTAGAATATTGCAGTTTTATGTCAGCGCCATATCTCGACCGATAGTGGAACTAATGTAACTTTTGTTGATGATTTCTGAGAAAGTGTGCTATTTAGAGACTTCGTTTTATTTTTTCTGTAATCTTTACATAAACTTCTATCACATAGAATAATTTCAGATTTTCTCTTTGCAAACTTCGGAAAAAAGGGGGAAACGGTATTTTTTTTACATTTTTCATCAAAAGTAGCCTAAAAAAAAAAGAAAAAATGTTTGAGAATGTGCAAACTGCTCTCTTTCATATGATACCCTACATGCCCTAGTAGACCCACTTCGAATTTTTCAGTACCTGTTGCAAAAAACTTACAAATATTTTTATTTCTTTCTTATTTGCAAAATAGTTGGGCAAACGTCATCTAAAATTATTCTAAATTTCAAGTTGATAGCGTTAGTAGTTCTTGAGATATCCAGCTGTGACAGACAGGCAGACTTAGTCTCACCATAAGGTTCCTTTTTACCATTTTGGTACGAAACCCTAAAAAGTATTCAACCTTTGATCTAGAGACCATACGGACGTGATTTGTTGTACTTATATTTATTTAAGACAGTGTTTAGAAGAAGGTCATTGTCACGCATCGTTCGAGTTATTCGCCTGAGCTTTAAACCAGAGCTAGAGGATGTCTTTGATAGTGGTAACTAGGCGCCCGATCCATATAGCCGAATCAGAAGCGTTTAGCTCACGCTGAGTCATTATGTACATAAATATACGTCAATGGATTGTGGAAAAATTTAGATAAACCCAGTACCTAACATTATTGAAAAAATGATGGACTACTATAAAAATGATATAGATATTTAATATAATAACATGTTTTATTGAACAACAAAGCACCAACCCACCTTGAAGGTTTAATTTACATATGAATTATGGTTTTTTTTTACGTTTAATTGAGTAAATATTAAAAAAAACCGGTCAAGAGCAAGTCGGACTCGCGCACCGAGGGTTCCGTATCGTGAAACGTAAAATGTTTTAAAATTTTCATCGGCGAGGCCTATATTCGTCAGATAATTTTATCACTACGGTATAGAATGTTGTAGTTTTAGGTCAGCGCCATCTCTTGACCGATAGTGGAGCTAATGTAAGTTTTGTTGATTTCTGAAAAAGTGTGCTATTTAGAGACGTCGTTTTATTTTTCCTGTAATCTTTACTTAAACTTCTATCACATAATGTAGAATAATTTCAGATTTTTCTTTATTCAAACTTCGGAGATAAGGAGGGGCGGTATTTTTTTACATTTTTCATCAAAAGTCGAAAACTACGTGGCCTAAAAAAAGAAAAAATGTTTGAGAATGTGCAAACAGCGATCTTTCATATATTCCTAGTAGCCCACTTAAAATTTTTAAGACCACCTTTCAGTCCGGTTGAAAGAAAAAAAATCACTTTCTTATTTGCAAAATAGTTAGGCAAACGTCATCTAAGACTATTCTAAATTTCAAATTGATAGCATTAGAAGTTCTTGAGATATCCAGCTGTGACAGGTAGACAGACAGACAGACTAAGTCTCACCATACCTAAGGGTTCCTTTTTACCATTTTGGTACGGAACCCTAACAAGTTGTTGCTGCAGATATTATTTAGTTGATTCTCAAAGGTTATGTGAAACGGTGTGGTTGTGCGGAATGTTGTTTTAGCACGATGTTACGTAATTTAAGTGTGCTGTTGTTCTTAAGTAGTTCTTGTGTGACAATTGAGCTGTTGAATTTGCGTGAAGGTGTGTCTATATCTTAAATTAATAAATAATAATAATTTATTTAATAAAAACGTTTACAAAAGGTGTAAGTACATTTATTTAGCCAAGAGTAGAAAAAATTCCATACAATTATAGTGCCTAAAAATAAAGCAAAATTAAAATATTTCTTTTCTTATTACATGTGCAAGTAGGAACATGGGTTCGGAATTAGAGTGTTAGGTAGCGACTTGGATTTTGGTTACCAATAAAGTCATCTGTAGTATGTTCCAAATGGATCAGAAAACGTACTTGTACGTACAATCGGCAGTGTGATCAAAATTGCTTTGATCTGATTATTAGAATACTTGTAACCGAAATTTTATTTTTAAATCACCTTCAAGGTGATTTGATTTTCATTTGAGGTTAAGACATTTGATCTTAAGAGCGCTTACGCCGAACGGCATTTCATACAAACTTTCAAGCTCTTATTTTTCGAAGTGAATGAACCGATTTTAATGAAACTTCATACGCATAAGCAGGATGCAAAGGTCTAAAAAGTTAGTAGAGAACATTTTCGAAAAGTTGTGTTACAACCAAATTAGACCGATTTTAAACTTTCCATAGAAACGAGATTTCCAGTTATATTTTTTTAAATAAGACATTTCGAAAAATGTTCAGTACTTACTTTTTAGACCTTTGTATCCTGCTTATGCATATGAAGTTTCATTAAAATCGGTTCATTCATTTCGAAAAACAAGGGCTTGAAAGTTTGTATGAAATGTCGTACGGCGTAAACGCTCTTAATTTTCGTCGTTGATTATTCAATTACAATTATTGAGTAACTTGATTCAAACAATAATTGTCGGAAAAAGCGGTCAGATATAAAGTTAAAACCTAAATCTAGATGCATATGTTACTAATTCCCTTTACTGAATGATTGCGTAACAATTTGACCTGAACCGAGTTTGTTTACACTTTCGTCAGATACTTTTGGAACAGACCATCTATACGAGTATATATGTATTAAAAAAAATATATTGAAGTGTCTATTTGTAATGTTAAAATAACAGTTATTTAGTAAATGCATATGAAAGTATAAACAGTACTTATGAAAAAAAACATTTATTTTTATTTTTGCGTGTCTGTCTTTCCGTCTGTTTGTTCCGGCTAATCTCCGAAAGGTTGAACCAATTTTGCCGGGACTTTCACTGATAGATAGATGATGTTGCTTTATTTTAGAAAAAGAATAAGGACTCCGCGCAAAAAAAGTGAAACCCATGAAATCCAATATGCATGCGAATGAAGTCGCGGGCACAGCTATTAATTCGCTAAGGTAGCCCGCGAAATTTTAATTTTCTTACGTTTTTTGCAATTTGCTGGTCAGTATTAAGTTGTACGTTGATTAAAATATGATTCGCGGTCGTAACAAATATGTATTTACTTACAGAATTATAATCATTACAATCAGTAATACCTACAACTTATTAAATTAGTGTAATCCCCAAATGTCAAGATTTCATGAAATAGTCATTCTTGGGGATTATTTGGTCTTAGAGAGTTGTGTTGATGAATTTAATGATTATAATTCTGTAAATACATATTTGTTACGGCCGCGAATCATATTTTAATCAACGTACAACTTAATACTGAATTGAAATTCGCGAAAAATTGAATTTCGCGGGCTACCCTGGCGCTTACGCCTTAGTCAGTATAGACTGCTTTACGAAGAACAGCCATGTAGAGTTAACGTTTCGATGTAATCACGTAGGGACATGAGCGTACACGTGAAGGCAACAGCGGTAATTGGTAGTACGGCATAGATTTTAAACGCTGCCACTCGCACGAGGATTCGTGATGACCGATGCGAGTGTGATCGGGTGCGGTGGGCGTAATTGTTTGCCGACATGTTCATTTTTTTTAAATTTTCTTTGCAGGATCTACATGCATGAGGAATAATGTCTCCGGAAAGTGCGTGAGCATATATAATTGTTTGAGCAGTTATATTGACCATGTGAACAAGAACAATGCACCGGTAAGACCACAAAGATGCACACAAACAGAAACAAACCCGCTTCGCGGGATAATTAGACGTTGAAACTGCATCAACTCGGCCTATCACAGTCCACTGCTGTACATAGGCCTGTCCCAGGCTGCGCCACAATACCCTGTCCTCCACCTTCCGCATCCAGTCTCTCCCAGACACCTTTCTGAGGTCGTATGTCCATCTAGCTGGGAGGCGTCCCACACTAAGCTTGCCGACCCGGGGTCTCCACTCCAGGACTCGTCTGCTCCACCGGCCATCGGTTCTTCGACAGACATGGCCAGCCCACCGCCACTTCAGCTTGCTTACTCTGCTAGCTACGTCGGTAACTCCGGTTCTTTTCCGGAAAACCTCGTTTCTGATTTTATGCGTTGAAGCTTGTGTCGACATCTTTGATTTTATTTAGCTACTTAACTGAAATAAATTATTGTTCATTAAATCAGAAAGAAAAAAATCATTGATTACTTATCATTGATTTAATTACAGATATGTTCCTTGCGGGGCCAAGAGCCAATATTATGCTGTACAGACTGTACCTTCAATGATACAAGGTATGGGCACAAGGTTTTAACTTTAACCAATATAGGGGGGATTATTTAAATAGAGGCTATAAAAAAACCCTGACTTTACCTATCTGCTGGGACGCAGGCCTCCAGGGAGTGGGCCTTACACATGTCGTCGAATTTTTGATTCTAGGACATAATGGTTTCCTCACGATGTTTTCTTCACCGTTTTGAGAGCAGTGGTTACGAAATAATTTACACAAAGTAAAGCGCCGGTTTGGGTCCAAACTACCACTCCACGAGAAGTCACGACCGTTACCTTTGGGGTGGCCCAATGCCACTGCTCATGCTCTTGATGAATCATCATCATCCTGGGAGCTTCTGTTAGCAAGGCCCCTTGCCTTGCTAACAGAAGCTCCCAGGATGATGATGATTCATCCGGGGGTCCTGTTTTTTTTTAATGTGTTCATAGTCGTTTCTTTGTTTACAGGAACATAGTAATAAATCCCCACGTGGGTATAATTCACAAGACTGGAAATAAAGTTCGAGACAGTGAGTAGATTATTTGACGCAATTTGCCTCCGCGTTCGTTTTAAATTGTCGAAATAACAATGAAATCTTAGCAAATCTTAGGCGGCACTAAGCATAATCAGTCTGTAATGTTGAACTGCTGGGACACTGGCCTTCCTCACTGTGAGAGAGAGTGGGCTGTAATCCACCATGCAGGCCCGTTTTATGGTGCTAAGTTTATGCAATAATATTTTGTCAGCCAAGTAATGATATAATGATTTAAAGTTTCGTATTTTGCTTACTACCTGAACCTAAACATAGTAGATAAAATATTTTATTTGCTTTATTACAGAATGTATTGACAACATACAAAGATATGATTACTTTTGTAAACATATATATAACGCTACAATGATACGAGTGTACAAGCCCGAAGCAAACTGCCATGAAGTTAAAATAAATATTGAGCAAGTTTGGTCTGGGGGCGGGATCGGAGGCAGCGACGCTAAAAGAGATGAATTTCCACATATGGTAAGTGATTTTATATTGTAAAACACATTGGCATTGCCCGAAGAGGTCGTAAATTATCCCTTATACAGGGTTATTAGTAAAACATTAACAACCTCTTAAGAGGTCATTGTACTCATCATTATGAACAACTTTTACTATCGGACCAAACCCGAAATCGCAAAAAGAAATCAGCTGTTCCCTACATTTTGACGAGTTATACGAACATAAATCTAGGGAAAAGCAGATTTTTTTTTCGCGATTTCAGCTGTGGTCCCATAGTAAAAGTTGTTCATAATGATGAGTACAATGACCTCTTAAGAGGTTGTTAATGTTTTACCAATCATCATCATCATATCAGCCGGAAGAGGTCCACTGCTGGACTGGGCTCTCCCAAAAAGGGGAGGGTTTGCCATAATCGCCACGCTTGGCAGGCGGGTTGGCGATCGCAGTATGGTATGGTGGTGGAATGCATAGAGAACGCTGCTGCCCATTCTCCGGTTAGACCCTTAGTCGCCTTTTACGACACCCACGGGAAGTATGGGGTGGTGCTATTCTTTGAGTCCGGCACCACACAGACGTTTTACCAATAACCCTGTATATATCGTGTAATTGCGAAACACACTAACAATGGCAATGCCTTTCATTTTGACAGTTCAACAACTTTCATTGCGTTATTGGATTAGCAATTTCCTTCAAAATCTACCGGATTAATTAGGATGCAGGTCACAATCTGCCTGTCTGCGAAAACTTTCAACGAAATCCGTTCAGCCGTTAAGGCGTGAAAGAATAACAAACACAGTCAAGCAGAGTTACTTATTAGTTAGGTTGGCTTGGTTAGTTTAGTATATTATTCGTATATTAGTATGAATTAGTATGGATATTACTACAGTACTTAATTAATATTTTTAATTTGTTTCAATAACTGGGTAACTGGGTTGTGGAGGTCAGATAGGCAGTCAGTAAAATACTGGTATTTCAGCTGCATCCGGTTAGACTGGAAGCCGACCCCAACATAGTTGGGAAAAGGCTAGGCAGATGATGATGATTACTTAGTTACTGATAAAGCGTTGCAAAGAAAGAATAAAATAGGTACGAAAAAAACTTATTCTAGGCTTTGCTGGGATATGGTGACGACGTCAGAACAGCCGACTGGCTCTGCGGAGGCTCTGTCATCAGTGAAAGGTTCATTCTGACTGCCGGTCACTGCTTGTCAAGTCCCACTTCGTAAGTACCTATATATTAAGCTCAACGTAATTTAAGACTAAGCGAATATAATCCTGATATACCTATGTTATTACAGACGAAATTGATAAGGCTGGATTGTTAAACACATAATAAACACGGAATGTGTGCAGTGACGGTCACCCGCGAAAACTATTTGAGACCGAAACTCGTTCAATTTAACGTTAACCTAAATATTTTGATTTTTTCTACGGCAGGTTACCAATCGTTCCAAAATAACGTTGCTCTTTACGGTTAATGCAGGATCTTAAAAAATGGTTTGAAAATTATTTCGACCCAAAAGTTTTTTTTCATTCATCCAAACCCCGATTTCACCCACTTCTGGACATAGGCTCTCTTATATATATCTTTCTTGTACCCCCATGCTCCTCATCCAAGTTTTACCCCCATTTTTATGCATGAATGATTAAATTGGATAACTTTGATATTTTCAGAGGACCTGTGAAGTACGTAGCTCTAGGTATACTGAAGCGCTCGGACCCTCCTGAGCTGTGGCAGATATACAACGTGAAGAGGAGGATGCCCCACCCGGAGTACAAACCACCCTCCAAGTATCACGACATAGCCTTGCTCGAGACTGATATCGAGTGAGTTAAGAAATGAAAGGGTAATGAAGGGTTCAAAGTAAAAGAGATCCTCGTAAAGCAGATTCGCATTCCATATTGTTCTTAAAGAACGTTACCATTTGATTAGAAAATGAGTTTTAGATTTAGGTCGAGCCAGTTTAAGTATTTTGAACTTTATTCCGACTATGGTAAAGCTCTTAACACCAGTAAAATCTTACATAATCAATAGTATGGTTTCACCAAAAGACGTTCTACGACTGATGTCTGTGTCAACATATTAAAACACATATTTACAGCGTGAGAAGAAGCACAAGATTCCACAGGAATCTTAAGTAACCTCTCCAAGGCATTTGACTGCGTAAATCACGTAAGCTTACTCTTAAAACTTACGGACTAGGTTAACTTGCGCTCGGTATAGTGAAATGATAGACAGCAGTAAGTTCAAATAGATGGTGCCAATTCACTCGGTTTAAAAGTTAGAATGAGTGTTACACAAGGTTTAATATTGGGTCCTTTCCATTTTCTAGTATATATTAATGATCTACCCAATTCATTAAAAAACCAACCATGGTGTTATTTTATGACGATATTTACCTTATTATTTTTGAAATATTAATTATTGAGTTTTAAATATTTGGTTATCGGAACAGAAGTAAAATTAAAAGACTATGAACTTTTATAAACTATTTACACTAGAATACTAAATTAAATGACTACTGTACAAATAAATACAAAAACAAAGGACACTTAGGCGTCGAAGTGCTCGTCCGCATCGCTGTCATCCGGAAACGTGCCCAGAAGACTGGCAGCATTGCCACGTTGAATGGCAATGCTAATTCTTTGGCCAAAGAAAGACTCAGCCTATAATAATAATAATAATAATAATTCATTTATTTTTCAGACAAAGTCCATTACATTAACAATACATAAAAAATAAAATTGATATAATAATTGAAAAAAAAAAAAAAAAAAATTACAATATTAAAATACACACACATGTCATTTAAATAAAAATATTAAAATACATACTAGTCATTCACAGCAATAAAAAATAAAAAACCAATATACAAAAAATAATATTATAAATATAATATTATATTTTTTTAACCTTAAATTTTTAATACGATACATGTTTTTGTGGTACAAAACCCTTACTACTCACTCTTCGCCGGTTTGTCAGTTCATTCATTGACTTATTTCAAGTTAAACCAGAATCCTGGTTATAAAGTATATTTTTAACATTTCAGGATCATCTTCAGTAGGCAAGTGCTACCAGCTTGTCTTCACGCAGCGGGGGAGGCAGGAGAATATTATTCTACTGCTCTTGGCTGGGGAGCGCTGGGATACAAAAGAGAGCTGGCTGACACTTTACAGACTGTGAGGATTGGACCATGAGAAATAAATAGTTTTGCTCCCATATAGAAGATTGCCAGAATTCAGGGCCCTTGTTTTTTCTTTATATGTCTGTATTCTGCTGCACTCTGTCTCAAACTTAATCATCTTTATCATTTCAACCGAAATACGTCCACTGCTGGACATAGGCTTCTCTCAAGCGTAGCCACATCGATCAATATTTTGCTACTTGCATCCAACAAATTCCCGCGATCTTCACCAAGACATCGGTCCACTTTGTGGGAGCTTACCCACGTTGCGCTTTCCCGTACGTGGTAGTCACTCCAGAACCTTCAACCCACCGATCATCCTTTCTGCGAGCCCTGCCCACTGCCACTTAAAATTATATAGGCTATGTCGTTTACCTTCTCTTCGATTTTCGATCTTAACGTTAAAAATACTGAATGAAACATTAACAATTTTTACAGGTCCCGGTTTCCAGATACGAAAAAGATGAATGTTTTAAGTACTATGCCCCTCATAGACATCTGAAGAGCGGATATAATCACACCACGCAAATGTGCTATGGTGATAAAGAAGTGCTAAGAGACACGTGTGAGGTACGCTCATTACAAAAAATCAATGCATTAATTAAACGAGTTTATTAAGGAACAAGGACAGCTATCGAAGATCGTACTAGTATGAAAACTATAGTTGCTTAGCTCAAATGGAGCAAATCACATCAAAGGCGAAATTGATACACAGTCCGGCAACAACCACACAGATAATATTATATCCAGGAAGCAGGCCCAATAAATAAGGTTGAATGACCGGTACCTACTCCTTAGGGCAGGCCCAAGTATGGAGGAAAATTAACAAGCAGTTTTAAGGGCTTCTGCTTGGCAATGACATTTCACCAATTTAACATGTGCACCTCTAATATCAGTCTTATTGACGTGTAATGTAAGAAATAATACAGCCTTTAATTGTTTTTTCATCCAGGGTGACAGCGGTGGACCACTCCAATACAACAAGAATGATTATTCTGATATATTATCCTGCATCTTTACTATCATTGGTGTGACATCATACGGCAGTCAATGTGGTATCGCCCCCAGACCTGGTATATACACCAGGGTCATATACTATGTGCCCTGGATAGAAAGCGTTGTCTGGCCATAACTGGACATGGACAAAGCGAAGGAGTAAAATTAATAGTTAGGATAAAGGATGAATTGTTCTGTAAATATTGGCAATTTTCATTTCTCTACTTTTCTCATTATGATAGCAGTTGTGAAAATAAAGCGTGGATGAAAGTTATAATTGTTTTTTCATTTCACGAGTCCGATGGTACTTTTGTGTTTCAATATCACAATGATTCAGGTACCTAAAAAAAAAATCAGTGACCTGCAATTTTTTGCGATTAAGTTGTTTTAAATGACTGGCGTACAGGTAGCCAGTCATTTAAAACAACTTAATCGCAAAAGATTGCAGGTCACTGATTTTTTAGGATGTTGTAAGGATCCAATAGTATAGAACCAAGTGTCCAGCTTCGAAAGGCCTGTGCTAACTGCGTGGTGCTCGAAAAACCTCGAAATTTTAGGACCTCTTTCAGTTTTTGGCATCTATTCTAACAACATCCCAAAAAATCAGTACAATACAATTTTTGCGACCTAACGCAATTTTTGTATCTTCGGAGACTGGCATACCTACTACGATTAAAGAATAGTTTTGCGGCACAGAAAGAGTACGAGTATGTGAGTATGTGCAGTACCTAAAGATTGCTTGTCAAATAGGAGTCATACAAAAAAATTACAGCATAGTTTTGGTTGGTAAATTTTTTTTAGGTATTTGTATGAAAAAAAAAATGTTTATCTAATTAAGCGTTTTATTGAATTGAATGAAGTGCTGGTCATCAACTAAGTATCGCAATTCCCGAGCTCGCTTCCCTCGCTCTTGCAAACAAAGCCCTCTTGTTTATATTCCTTTGCTATAAAATCATTGACGTCATTTCCGCTAGCTAACTTAGTAATTACAGCCTGTGAGCTAAACGTAGAGCAGCGCCGCATAGCTAGTCTCTTATAAATGATGCCAGGAGAAATGATCCTATTTAAAATGAATTGAACGTTGGACTAAAATATTGTTACGAAACAAACACATCACATCTGCCGAGCCTTTTCCCAACTATGTTGGGTCGACTTCCAATCTAACCGGATGCAGCTGAGTACCAGTATTTTACATGGAGCGACTGCCTATCTGACCTCCACAACCCAATTACTAGGTAATACGATACCCCTTAGTACGACTGGTTGACACTTTCAGGCTTCTGACGACCTATAACGACTGTCAAATGTCCACGAATGACAGGCGGGACCAACGGCTTATCGTGCTTTCCGAGGCCCGGAAGGGTAGGTAATAAAGATCCACGGACCAACCGGAGCAAGCGTAGCTTAACCTGATCGATCGACCCGTGCCGCTGTTATTACTTAGCCAAAAAAAAAATAGTAGAACATAAATTAAAACGTTTCTAACTATTTTCAGACTGATAAGAAAGCTGAAAACGTCTAGGACTTCAGTAAAACAATGTTAAGCATATATACATCATAATCAGCCTATAATGTTCCCACTCCTGGGACAGAAGCCTCCTCTGTGTGAGAGGGAGTGGGCCGTAATCCACCACGCAGGCCCAGTGCGGGTTGGTAGATGTCACATGTCTTCGAATTTTTGGTTCTATGATATGTCGGTTTCCTCACGATGTTTTCCTTCACCGTATTGAGAGCAGTAGTGATGAAATAATTTACACAAAGTAAAGCGCCTCTCTGGGTTAGAACCTACGACCTACAACTGTAAGTCGCAGCCGACACCACTGGGACACCACTGCGCTCAGCATATACATACATTTTCTAGATGGTAATGTTCTGGGTAAGCTCACTCCATCGTCGGCTTTGTCTCTGTCACCTCTGACCTAGACTAGAGTCAAGAGACTCAAGAGCAAACCCATTTCGAATTTTAAAAAAATAGTAGCTTCGCGCCATTTTCAAGTCTACCTGTTATATGTAGCAGCACTAATTACCTAAATGAACCCTCTAGCTAATTATTGTTGCCAACTAAAGCCTACACTGGCTGAAACCGACTGAGCGGCAGGAACCGGTAATTATTGACGAGACTAATTTAATTACATTCAGTTCGTAGTTTCGCATCAGTTATGCATCAATCCATTATGGTATTAATTATTGTGTCTGGGCCACAGTTACATCACGTTATTAGACACCTGTTATACCCAATAATATTTAGTCTTTGCTATAATAACAGTAGTGTATTTAGGTACTTACAGTCAGGGAAATAAATAGAAATTACCTTTATATTCAAATCACCGTCATTCATTGGCATTTTATATCATAAAAACAACAACTAGTAAGAGTATCACCGACACGGAAAGATGAAATAAATGGCACTGCAAATTTACGTAGGGTGTCATATTTGCTTTACAATTAATTTCCCTGACTAAATAAATTATCTTTATTTGGAAATTACACAAAAGGACAAGGCAGTGGGGAAAATAGTAGTATTGTCATTTCATTTATATTTGAATGATTTACACAAGGATTCATCAGCCCATAAAGACCGGATTAAAATATAGTAAATAAGACCGGGATTAAAATTTAGATTCCCTCCCAATAGTTCTGTAGATTAACAACCCATTTTACTGCTAGATCTTAAAAAA
Source organism: Mesoligia furuncula (assembly GCA_916614155.1). NCBI lineage: Eukaryota > Metazoa > Arthropoda > Insecta > Lepidoptera > Noctuidae > Mesoligia > Mesoligia furuncula. The sequence goes on along the minus strand of OU744811.1, from coordinate 2,043,736 downwards.
TATACACAAGTGTTTTCTTCACCTATCCCGCTCACCGTCCTGACCATCCTTAAGGTATTTGATGTCGTAATAGTTAGTTCTGCATGTAATCAAACAATGTTATCGCAATAACGCTGACTACCAGCCTTGTGACGATCCAATATCCATTAGATTAGTGCAGATAATTGGCTAAGCAAGGCTCAGGTGATGCGCCGTGAATTACATATTGATGTCATGTCTTGGCTGTGTTTCGAACAGTCTGAAGTAATTGAATGCACTAATTGCTAGTTGTGAAGCGTGAAACTTGCTATAGGGGAAATCGGTTCCAAAATATATGTAATAATAATAATAATAAAGTTTTATTTACATAAGAAAAGGTGTTACATTTTAATTTGAAGCCCTGACGCCTGGTCAGCGGGATTGTCCGAAAGGGTTACCGCTGGCCCGGAACATAAAGGGCTAAGGAAGGAACACGGGTGGGTTTTAGTCAGTAAGAGTCTGACACTCCCTTCCGCTCCACCCAGGACAGGAGTCAGTGTCTTCACCCGTAAATGGAACATTACCAAATTATGCTATATCAATAAAATAACGTAAAAATTAAAGGAATTTAGTACTTGCATGCTCTTGACTGGTTTGTGTGTGAGTGTGTGTGTATGTGTGGTATGTGTGTGTATGTGTATGACGTGGGTTGTGTGTATGTGTGCGTTTTGTGTGTGTGTGTGTGTGTGAGAGAGATTGTGCTTGGTGACTGGACTTTGGTTATCACGAGTATTGTTCTTTAAGTAAAATTTCTGTCTGTGGGTAATCCAGCGTTTGAAGCCATGTGTTTAGTTTCATCTTAATTTTATTTTTTGCTTAGTTTTATATGTGGAACTTTAATATAGCATAGCATAATTATAATAGCATATTCAGCCTATAAAGTTCCCACAGCTGCAATGGGACACAGGCTTTCTCGCTGTGAGAGGGAATGGGTCGTAATCCATCAAGCGGGTCCAATGCGGGTTTGTAGATGTCAAATGCTCCGAACTTTCATAATCCTAAGTAATCGCCATGCTTAGAGATGAAAGAAATCGTGCTATGAAGACTTCGTCACTGCATACACAATGTCCTGTTACTTATAGCAAAAAAAAACATAAACTAAAACTAAAAATTTCCTGGAAGAACATTGGCCCCCAGTACCTACCAGTCCAGTTACGATTTTAATCTGATACTGTTGGGAACCTCTAGGGATAATTACATAACGAAGATGCGGCCTCACTGCAATACTTCGCGATCGCAGTTTAAGCTCGCTACAGCGGTTTAAACAACTGCATGCTAAAAGACACGCACGCACATGCCAGGCATCGAGGCAAACCCCAAAGCAGCCCGCGATGTATCGCAGTGGGGTATCCTTTGGCACGTCCGTGCGTGTATATTATTTTTATTTTATTTTATTTTTATTTTATTTATTTGGCTCACCAACAAATGAATACACTGACACAAAGATATGAGATACATCCAATAGACTTATAGACTAGTGTACCAATTTCTTACAGGTAAGCACATCATGCATTACTTATTTATCGATATTGAGCGCATACTTAAAATTAGATGAGTTCTTATACTCACCGAACATAATAAAATTATAAATTAAAAACATAATTAAAATTAAAATTACATGCAATCAAATCAAAGTAAAAATAAAAAAATACAATTAAAATGCAAACTGAAATAAAATTAATATTAAAATCAAAATCATAATTAAAATCAAAATCATTATTTAAATTAAAATAAAAATTAACACTTAAATTAAAATCAAAATTGAATTTACTTAGGTCCACTAAAATGATTTTACAAGTTTTTGTACATAATACTTCGGAACTTACCAAGTGAGTCAGAGTGCACATCAACAAGATCACTGCAGCTGTTTAATAATGTACATATTAGCATGCATTTGTTTTACATGGAGGTGACATCGAGGTAGCGAGCTAAACCGCGACCGCGATCTTCGGCATGTAAATTTACCCTAAATTTTACTTCTTTTGTTTTTACTTACTTATTGAAGGAAGTAAGTTTTTGTGCATACATAATATATGGGAACACCCAAATATTCCGAAATATTTTATTCCGAATTTCGATGTTCCGATTTTCAAAAGTCCGAATTTCATAATACCTAAGAATTATAATCTCTATTATTAAAAATCACGAAATGTATGTTTCCGAAAGTCATAAATGCGATTTGCTTGTTTTCCGATTTTCATATGTTCGAAGAATCAAATGCTCGATGGGTTCTCGGTCCGAAAAACGTCATTCCGATTTTCAGTTTTCCGAATAACCTGTTAAAATAGATACTCCCTTTCTTCTCCTAAAATTGTTTGTCCGAAAGTCATTATCCATAACACGTTTGCTATAAACTTCAGTAACCATAATGTTAAAAAATTCGAAATTTTGTTTTACATAATTATCTTTACTTCTAAATCTATTCTGTCATAATATCAAGTACTATAATAATTGAATCTCCTAATTTTGCATGAAATAAAGTCATATGTCCTAAGTATTGTATTATATAATGTGTATTATTCTGAATGTTCATTTATAATAAAATCGTTAGCTCTAAAACGTTTGCTAAAAACTAGGTTTTAGTGACAGAAACGAATCGCTGTAAATCCGACTCCACGCAGTCTTGTCTGCCCTACCCCTAGAGTGTAATTTAAAATCGCGTAGGCGCGTAGGGGCGAGGCGGCCCGCGAGCTGAGGAGCAGGAGGCTGTGAGCGAGCCGCCGCGGCTGAGGTTGGCCGGCGAAGCCGGCCAGCAAGCCGAAGCCGTGGTGGTGAGCGAAAGCCGTCTGCGACGATTAGCACGCGTGGGGCCGCCGGAGAACCGCAGCGCCGGAGCCGTGACAGAAACCATGCCTGCTGCATGTTGCATGTTGCATACTCGCTTGCATGCTGCATGCTTGCTGCATGCTTGTTGCATGCTTGCTTGCATGCTGCATGCTGCGTGTTTGCTTCCATGCTGCATGCTTGCTGCATGCTGCGTGTTTGCTTCCATGCTGCGTGCTGCATGCTTGCTGCATGCTTGCTTGCATGCTGCATGCTGCGTAGTGTCGCAGTGAAGATCTATCGCGGTAACGTGCATGGAAGTGTAGTGGCGTCGCAGAGACGGGTCTTTCGCAGTTACGTGCATCGCAATATTGTAGCATCGTATTAGCATTTATCGATATTTTGTGCTTCGATATTCCGTATTCTACTCGTATATTTGTCTTGCTATTCAGTTTTACAAGGCGTTTTTATTTCGGAATTATAATTAATTCGGAATTCTAATTAATCGGAATTCGTATTTTTGATGTTTCGAATTTTCATTAATTCGGACTTTTTGTTATTCGATCTATTGGAACTCGGTATTTTGAGAATAGTACTTATAAACGTTAGGAATATTGAAATTTCGGAATTATAAAAATAGGATGAATGATAAATCGGAGTTGTTATATTAGGAATTTTGAACCATTCGGAATTATGAAAATCGGTATTTTGAAATTCGTATTTGTGACTGTCGGAATAAAGTTTTTCGTATTTATGTAGTGTACCCATAATATATCGCAGGCAATTCGTCGTCCGTTAAAAAACGCTCGCTGTTTTAAAATATGCCGAACCCCGAGGTTAGGTTTGGTTAGGTTACTATCCCCCCCGGTGGGTTCCCGCATTGTCGAGGCGGGGGGGCTCAGTAGCCGTGGCTTGGACACCCACGGTGAAGCGAAGAGGAACCCGAGGAGGGGCCGCTCGTCAGGGCTTTTGCCTGTAAGCCGACGACGTAGCGGCCAACAAGTAGGTTGCGGTGCCGCTTCGGCGACATCGCAACTGAGGCGGGCCGCGATGTGGTATGAGAGGCATCGCGGCTGAGGGTTGGAGGCCGCGGCGGGAGAGGAGCCCTACCTTCCTTCCGCTCTCCCTACCTTCCGCGGCCTTGACGGGGTCGCCACCGTTCGATGGCGGACGCGGTGGGGCCGCAGGGGAGGAGGAGTGTCGGTATGACGTTGGCCGCTCTCCCTATCCTCTGCGGCCGAAAATTGGCAGGCGGCGGGGCCAATGACCTGACCCGTCGCAGGGGGACCAAGGGTGCCCAGACACGGGGTCGTCTGGCGCCCATGTGCTGGTTTGGTCCCTGGGGTGGTCACGGCGTGCCATGTGTTCTGGTGCGCCGGTGATGGGGAGTACTCCACAGAGGAGGGTCCGGTTACGGACAGCCGCGGCGGGTTCACGGATGAGTGCTAACGCGTGCCCGTGTTCCCGCCGTAAGCGGCAGAGGAGGACACCGTGTTATGGTTAGGTTACTATGAGCCCCCTCGGTGGGTTCCCGCATTGTCGAGGCGGGGGGGCTCAGTAGCCGTGGCTTGGACACCCACGGTGAAGCGAAGAGGAACCCGAGGAGGGGCCGCTCGTCAGGGCTTTTGCCTGTAAGCCGACGACGTAGCGGCCAACAAGTAGGTTGCGGTGCCGCTTCGGCGACATCGCAACTGAGGCGGGCCGCGATGTCGTATGGGAGGCATCGCGGCTGAGGGTTGGAGGCCGCGGCGGGAGAGGACTGCCGGTATTGCGGTGCGCCGCTCTCCCTACCTTCCGTGGCCTTGACGGGGTCGCCACCGTTCGATGGCGGACGCGGTGGGGCCGCAGGGGAGGAGGAGTGTCGGTATGACGTTGGCCGCTCTCCCTATCCTCTGCGGCCGAAAATTGGCAGGCGGCGGGGCTAATGACCTGACCCGTCGCAGGGGGACCAAGGGTGCCCAGACACGGGGTCGTCTGGCGCCCATGTGCTGGTTTGGTCCCTGGGGTGGTCACGGCGTGCTATGTGTTCTGGTGCGCCGTTGATGTGGAGTACTCCCCATAGGAGGCTCCGGTGACGGACAGCCGCGGCGGGTTCACGGATGAGTGCTAACGCGTGCCCGTGTTCCCGCCGTAAGCGGCAGAGGAGGACACCGTGGAGTTTTAGTGGGTTAGAGTCCCACATAACTGCACTATCTCCCCGTGGTAGTTCAGAATGCATGAGGATTTCTCCACGTTAAAAAAAAATGGTTAGGTTACTATGCCGAAACCCGAGGTCAGGTTTGGTTAGGTTACTTTAAACCCTTTACACAGCAATAGGAGCCCCACGAAGGGGGGCTACGTTGACATAGGATGCAAGAGCGAGCGAAGGGCACCCCGAGGTTCGGTTTGGTTAGGTAAAACAACGAGCGTTTGTAAACGGACGATGCCGTTTGTAAAACACGGAATCATACAAATTGCCTGCGATACATAGGTACATGATATGTCACTTATAAATGTGACAACTCATGTATGCACAAAAACAAAATAAACACTTTATGATATTTCATTTGCTTAGGTCTAACAGAGACAAACGCCTACATTGTAGATTCATAGAAACTCCTTGATCTAATTAAACTCGGCACAGCCCCACGTAGATAGCTAACCTAATATCGGATTGTCCCACATCTAAACAATGAGCTGATCAGTAATATCTCGATACGGCGGCCATTGTTGCTGTTGCAATAGTATTAGATTATTGCCTTGATTACAAAGAGGGGAATGCGATGCTAGCTATGTTGAATTAGCAGGGGTGGATTTAGATTATGGGATCTTTTTGTGTATTCTAGACGGTATAAATCAGTGCAGTGACTGACTGACTGACTCATGGCCATGCCATGGGCATTTCAATGATTCTATTTATATTAGGTAGGTACAGTCAACAAAAGAGATAAGTATGCAGGAGAGGAAGTTTAGTAAGAAACCGATGGATGTTCTCGAATAAAATTTTATTTTATTAATAGAAAACAAACAGCTCATTCATCAAATTTAATTTCAGTCGATAACATCCATCGGTTTCTTACTAAACTTCAACTATATCCGACGATCCTGCATACTTATCTCTATTGTTGACTGTATATAGTATGCTGTTACAGTATTTTTAACCGACTTCAAAAAAGGAGGAGGTTTCTCAATTCGACCGTATATGTATTTTTTTTATGTGTGGTCGCGGATAAGTTTGTCGAATATGAACCGATTTTGATTATTCTTTTTTTGTTGGAAAGGATATATGCCAAGGGTAGTCCCATGACAAGGAAACCAGGATCTGATGATGGCATCCTAGTGAAATCGAGGGGAACATTCGAAAATCGTAGGAGCGACTAGTGCGTTTGTTAACTTTTTTATTAAGTATTTTAAAGCACTACAATTTAATGAAGACCTGGAGTCGATCTGATGATGGAGCCGAAAGACAGTCGAGGGGACTCCTCAACGATTTACAGCAGTTACCTTGTGTTTGGGCTTGATTCATTTGTATTGATGTGAACTTTACACCTAGATGGGTTGTGACTGTCATTAGGGGTCTGATGATGAAGACGAAGGACAGTTAAGGGAACTCCTCAACAGTTTACAGTAGCTTGTTCACCGATAACTCGAAGACGGCTGGACCAATTCCAAAAGTTATTTTTTTATTTGAAAGGTTATACTCTCGAGGTGGTCCCATTATCATCAAATTGGAATCTGATGAGAGGATTCCATGGAAATCCAGGGAAACCCTCAAATTTTATAGCTACAGCGATTTGGATATTTTTCAAAGTAACTTGAGCATTTGCTCTCGGAATTCATCACTTGGTAAAGTAGAGCTGATGATGAAGACCACAGATGGCCATCGGAACTACTCAATGAAAAATATTTCACGGGTTGCGATTCGATTACTTTAATATGGTTGCTAAGCAATTTATGCTCATCACAATGCGTATGGTGAGTGATTGTTGAGGAGTTCTCCTGGTTCTTACCGGGAGAACTCCTCAACAATTAACGCCCCAGCATCGGGAAAAGCAATATTTTGTAAAAGGTGATCAACTGTTGGCATTAGGCTATTGTAACTTAGATAAATTACAAACTGACCAACTAAAAAGTGAAAAATAATAACATTTTTACAAAAAAAAAAAAACAACCGACTTCCAAAAAGTCGGTGTCTTTGGTTCCGCATTTTCGTTTATCGACACCGACTTCCGAAATTAAAGTTATTTTTCATTTTGTAGTTTTTTTTTTTGGAAGTCGGTTGTTTTTTTTTTTTGTTTTTTTTCTAAGGAAGCGACCCGCGCTTAAAAATACTATACCTCAATCAAAGTTTAATTGTTAATAAGGTATGATGGGGTTGGCATATCCGTATGGATAAAATCCCATTTTTGGTTAATAAAGAATTAAAAAAAAAAAAACGAATACCCTACCTAATAGCTTTTTTCCTTCCCAAAAACATTTCGCTGTTCCCGTAGGAGCTACAGACTACCCACCTTTTTCAGTCACAGTACGTAGCAACTAAGAAACACATGCCCTACCACATATACTCGTATGTACCTACATATATATTTACATATTCAAGTACGCCATTAGTGCTTCCATTACGAGTACCAACCTAATGCTGTTACATTATCGCATTTGTGAACATGACGATAACGAGTTACTGGTGGCCGTAACAGCAATCACAGCAATGATACTAGGTATCGATGGCTAAATGGCCTGCTTAATGTGTAGTGAATGGGAAACAGAAATGAACGACTTGATACCTGCCGAACTATTCTGTATTAATTCACCGTGAAAACTTTAGTGAAGTGAACTTAAAGTCGTCGTTTCAGCCGATAGACGTCCACTGCTGGACATAGGCCTCCCCCAACTTTGGGGGGGGTTTGCCATAATCGCCACGCTTGGCAGGCGGGTTGGTGATCGCAGTATAGTATGTGGTGGAATACATAGAGAACGCTGCTGCCCATTCTCCGGTACGACCCTTAGTCGCCTTTTACGACACCCACGGGAGGTAAGGGGTGGTGCAATTCTTTAAGTCCGGCACCACACAGGCATTTACACAGACACAGAACTTAAAGTGAGCTGTCAATATTGTCAATCTCAAAGTTACGCTGTATTGCTGACCCAAAATTAGTTAGACAATCGATTTTAACTTACTGTATTACTACATGGGGTGGAGCGGGTAAAACAAAGTTACTAACCATCGAGAGAGCTCAGAGGGCGATTCTCAAAGTCTCTAATTTCCGCCCTTTCCTTTTTCCTACTAACCTCCTGTACAAAGCTTGTGAAGTATTAACAGTTCGACAGCTATTCATTATGGGCATTGTATTAAAACAACACGAAGCTCTACCCTACAGCGCTAGATATACTAATAAAGACGTAAAGATTTAGTTCGTCCACAAATTTCAACGAAACATGCTTTTATATCCAAATTTTACCTGTACCTCGGACCTCTCCTATATAATAGACTAAACTCGAAAGCAAACATTTGTTCTGTGAACTATACAAATTGTAAGATAATCCTCAAGGATGCTCTCCAAAGTATGTCTTATGAAGAAACAGAAATTGTATTAACTGTATTAAAGTAAATATAGCTGTATTAAAATTTCACCTATGTTAAAAATTTATCAAATTTAGAAACTAAATGTTAATCAACATATAATTATTTGTCTATTGCCAACTTTTCATGCCTTATAATTTTTGAATAAATGTATTATTATTATTATTAATCCCTCAGGTGGAATTACTGCTCACTTCACCTAACTTTTCACAGTAAGATTTTTACAGAATAGACCGGCTCATGAAGAACGAATAAGTAGTTATTTCTTTCATTTCTATCGAGTAGACGCAAGCTATTCGTGCCCTAGTAAAGATGAGATTAGTTGCGCTGATCCTAAATATTGAGACAAAGCAGTGATGATGATAATTATTAAAACTTGTACATATTATTATAATGAAACGTAATATTTTTTTAGTTTAGCCTATTCTGTCTTACTGCTGGGCAAAGGCCTCACCAAATTCCTTCCAGCAGCTCTTTTCCCGCGCCACCTGGAACTAGCGGTGCTATTCTGTAATAAGATCACCGTGAGAACTGAAGTGATGTGAGCTTAAAGTGGGCTGTCACTTCACCTGATGCTACGGATTTGTCGGCTCGGAAAGTTTTCACGGTGAGATTTTTACAGAATAGCATTAGCAGCTCTCGCGGTACGCGTCCAGCTCACCTCACCTCCCAGTGCCGCCTGCAGGCCACACAGCGTGGACACTGCTGCCCTGCACTCACCGTGCGGCTGATGTGACCCGCCCAATCACAAAAAGGTAAAAATAAAGAGAGATTTGTGTACAGACGCCAGCACATCAAGCTACTACAATCTGTCAAATTTATTTAATAGATTTTCAACTTTATCGCTAAAGCATAAGGTTGAAAGTTGATTGGAAAAATTTGACAGTTTCGAGTAGCTTGATGTGCTGGCGTCTGTACTTAGAGTTAAGTAACAACGCACATTGCTGCTGCAACATCAGACAGGTGTGTGAGTTAAAATAAATAAAACGCGTTGGTGTTATCTTGTCGAAAAATAAATAATTTAATTAATAAATCACTTTTTATATACATAAATGCAAAATTCCTTAAAAGAAAGTCTATGAAACAAAGAAGAAACTAAAAAAATGAAATGTTACATTACTATTTACAGTCACAGTAACTAAGAATAACGTGGTTTTATAAAAAGGTTATTTTTTGGTTATTAAATAATTCTTCTAGGATGGCACAGCTACCTAATACAATTAAATAAATAGAACAAAACTAATAATAAGTATCAATAAAAAATAAGACTAAGTTTTATTATAAATTAGATTACTTACGTATACAGGGTTATTGGTAAAACATTAAGGGTCCCTATCAGTTTCGCGGACAAAAAACAGAAAAATCAGTTTTTTTCAGCGCAAAAGAGATGTCCAGTTTCTGCCCTGTGGTAATTCTGGTATCAATAAACGTTCATGATTTAAATTTTTACAGTAAGATTAAAAAATTTAGATCTAAATTACTATGGATTTATTAATTCAGTACTACTTGCGTAACATAATTCTCAAAAAAACAGTATCAATCGTAGCTTCCGCTTTGCCATTTTTAACGGGAAGTAGGTGCCTACTAAAAATGTTTTTGACGTTCCATTATTACCTCATTATTACCATCCGTAATTACTTTTAGAGAGTGTGAACAATAACTATGCCGCTTATTTTAGATCAAAGCAATATATTAACGTATTTGCGTATAAAATACGAGAATATTACTAAAATATTTTTGTTTACACATCATGTTTTTCTTTGAATACCCACTTCCTAACATGAAGGTAAGTATTTATTACTTTTTTGACATGAGATCATAGAGTACTTTTTGATAGATTGAACATGCTCTGTGAGATTGACTTATTATTACTAGTTATTTTTTCAGTATTTTAAAAGTCGTCTGTGTATTTATTGCTGGCTTTCCTTACATTGCGCTTCCAAGTTGCGTGTATGCGTTCCTTCCTTACTGTGCGATTATTTTGTATTATTGATATATTCTACACGGACTGACATTGATTCTAGACACGATTACTATTGCTTTTCCTAAAGGATTCTGCTTTTCCTTTCAATTTGGATATTATGATGAGGATTCGCAGACATATCGTGTGAGGGCTCGCGTTACGCCTGCAAGTGGCAAGATGTTTAGCAAATCAGGTACGCCTCTATGCTACGGCAGTGGCGTAAACCATACAGTACCTAAAGGCAGTACATTGAGCAGTTAGTTGTGTTATAATTTGAAAAATACAATGGCATTTGTTATTGTTCCAGCTCCCATTAGATGGATACGCTTGTAACGATTGTTATAATTGATTAAATACCGAAGTTGCTGACAATGAGTGATTACTATGTCATGGGTATCTCAGCCGGACTCAGCAGAAATCCAAGACGCCGACGTTTCTATACTTTTGCAGTGGACAACCCTTTAGTACCCCTTATTTCCAATGATAATAATCATCAGGTAAATTATTTATTTTTATAATAAGTAGGAAAGGTCTTTGAAAGAAAATGGGTAAATAAATTGGATAGATCCGTCAAAATTGGAAAGACGAGCAATGGAAACGACTATCAAGAAAAAGGGAAGGAGTGTTCGTAATATAAAACACGACATCACGCCAGCGATCCCCGAAGGATTTGGGAGTGGTAAACCAGTAGTACACCCCACATGTCGCCAGTTATGTCATGCCATGTAATAAAATGTAATAATATTTTCAGGATATAGCAACAATTTAAGCATGTCAAGCCTGTTAGGTTCGAGCGAAACGACGCCTGATTCATGATTTATCAAGGGACTTACAAGAGGATGTTGTTCCAACCGTGGAACTTGGATCACCAACACCGCCGCCACCACAGCCTCTTCCACCAACACCACCACTACCACGGGCCGTCCCACCAACACCGCCGCCGCTACCACTACCACCTCCATTATCACCAGTAGCACAACGAGGTGCTCGTACAACATTAGCTGTAAGCCTACCAAATTACAAGCGAGCTAGTAAGCCGCTGTATACTTATAATAACAACAATGTTTTGGTGTCTCTAGAAGACGTTTATTATTTTTATCATTTTATTTATGTATAATAAAAGAATTTGTTTGGCAACAAATACATACATAGTTTTATTTAATTGAATCCCAATTCAGTACCAACAAGTAGCTAAATATAAATAATATTATGGGTATTGAAGATAGAAATTAAAGCTGATACCAATATATGTGCATTTATGTGTACAATAAAGAATAAGATCGCTTTGTGATGAAATGAAAAAAATGTAAGTACAAAATATTAAATGTTTCATTAACCTCACAAAGGCATACCACCAATTAGTATCTGTATTTGCTCACAGATGGCGTTATATTAAAAAAAACTAAGAAAAATACCCAGCATATAAACCTGGTTTTCACCAGTTTGCGCAAGATCCTGACTCCTGAAACTGATTAATTGATAAACTATAAAATGCGACGATTATAATAATATAACAATCATTACTGAACATTTTCTTTGACTACCTAGACAATCGCCCATTGCTCCACCAGACATGTCTTTTCTCAATATCCTTAAGTTATCTAGTTTTTTTTTAAATATCAAGTATTTATCACCTATCTATCTAGTAAGTGTACGAAATTAAGTTTTGATAACTACTTAATATAAATTCCAAAAAAAAAAAAAACTTACACACGTTTTTACGTAATCACGAAACACCAAGTTTTTCGATTGCTTTCTTAGCTAACTGATAGCAAATAACGATCTGATAAAAAATCTTAAATACTAGGCATATAGTATACGATTAAGATAAGTGTACGATTTTTTTTTAAGTTTAATGAATTAGTACTAGTAAAAAAATGTTGACTACGCTGAAAAAACCCAATAAAGTCATGCGCAAAACCGTCGTCTACGCGTAAGAATTTATTGAAAATAACAAAAAGCGTTAAATGTTTTAAAAGAGGTGTTTATCTACCAAACTCAATTTTTATATTTTTATTTTGACTACTAATTTAATTGTAGTAAAATATCTAAATAATGCCTTATAAACGAATTTTTCATTAAGTAGTTATTAAAACTTAAATTCCTAGACTTACTAGATAGATAGGTGATAAATACTTGTATATTTAAAAAAAACTAGATAACTTAAGGATATTGAGAAATTTGCGCTGAAAAAAAATTATTTTTTCTGTTTTTAGTCCTCAAAACTGATAGGGACCCTTAACAACCTCTTATAAAGCGGTCATTGTACTCATCATTCTGAACAACTTTTACTATGAGACCAAACCTGAAATCGCGGCAATAAAATCAGCTGTTCCCTACATTTTGACGAGTTATACGAACATAAATGTAGGGAACAGCAGATAATTTTTCGCGGTTTCAGGTTTGGTCCCATAGTAAAAGTAGTTCATAATGATTAGAACAATGACCTCGTAGGAGGTTGTTAATGTTTTACCAATAATCCTGAATGAATACAGACTTCTGTTACAGTACAAAACATTGAAAATTAATTATATACAACCAAAATAAAATATCCGAATCATAGGAACTGAAACAATCACCCCCTTATTCATAAACGTTGCTTTACCTTAAGTGACGTTTAAACGTCAGAAAATGTATGCTCAAGCAGACGCTAATCATTACTTACTTAACTTCGATCAACGTTTACAATTAAATGGGTCAATTACTTAATAAAACTAACAAAATTTTCGTAATTTCAGCAATAAACAACGGGCCAATTGTATGCCTCATCTTCGTACGTCAAACTTTACACAAATAATAAAATAACTTGAGTAATGCACAGAGTCTATATGCCTTCTGTATCTACACTTTTTTACATACAAGGTGTAACGGAAAGGGGTATCAACCCTGAAGGAGGTGAATGTGCTCATGAAACTGAACTACTTTCCCCAAAGAACATAGGTCGAAATATGAAAAAAAATTTTGGACCTCCCATAGTAAAAGCAAATCAATGATTTACTATTAATAATAAAAAATTTTGGACCTCCCATAGTAAAGCAAATCAATGATTTACTATTACTATGGGAGGTCGAAATTTTTTTTCATATTTCGACCTATGTTTTTTGGGGAAAGTAGTTCAGTTTCATGAGCACATTCACCTCCTTCAGGGTTGATACCCCCTTTCCGTTACACCTTGTATTAGCTTCGATTTCGAAATCGCCAGCCCGACTTGAGCAAGCGTGGCGATCAATGCTCGTGCCTTCTCTCTGTGAGTAGAGGCTATTGCCCAAAAGTGGGACAGCAATAGGCTGGTATTATAAGCTTGGATTTAATTAAACATTTGAAACAGTTATCCAAAACCAGCACTTCCATACAAAATTGTGATTTATTTTAGTTGGAGTGGCAGTTCTAGAGTGCCGACAGAAGTGAAAACAAAACACAAACAGAATACTTTGCCATCACTCACTGACATATCTGATATACATTAAAACCGAGTACATCCCGAGGACAGCCGAACACATCCGAATGTAGCGCGGTGTCGGTAACAGTATCGCGAGATCAATGGTTTTTTCCCATCTCAAAAAATGCTCAACGCGTCTATATAATAGAAGTTCTCACTTCAATAATAGACTCCCACATCGTATTTCGGCCATGGCGCGGCCACGGCGTCTAGCCTTCGGCGCGGGAGATGTTACAGTGCAGGCGTGTGCGCACACACAGGTGCACTCTCTGCGCCCACTGTCACAGTCCTCAGGGGGCGAGCCGACTCCCGCGGAGAGAGATCAGGCGCAACAGCACGCGCCAATTTACAAAGTCCGGGTTGTTACTGAAAAATTCCTAATGGAAAAACCCAGTAACACTTTACCCGACCTGGGATCGAACCCAAGAGCCCACGCTCAGCAGTCGCGCTTGCTACCACAAAACCAACGAGGCAGTTAATTGTTACAATACCCTGCAATTAAACGAAATCGCCATCAGTCAAAACTTCATAAATTAGCGTTTTGACATTAAAATAGAACTTTAAATTAATCCAGCAATGGATACACAGACCAGATAGAGTTACAAAAGCCATTAGAAAGATTATAAAACAATTCCCTAAATAATATATTTACAAAGCAATTAGTTAAAAAGTCCTCGTCGGTACTAAAATCAATTAGTTTCACCGAACTAAAACAAATTCGTTGAATCCTCAATTAGTTAGTAATAGAGTTTATTCGTTTGCATTCAGTGGCCATGGACGGAACACTAAACAGATATATATACAGAATGTCGGCTCCATCAACATGTCCCGAAATTAACACACACCATCAAACACTCCAATCATGTTATAAGTTATTTACACTAGAATACTAAATTAAATGACTAACTTACTATACAAATAAATACAAAAACAAAGGACACTTAGGCGTCGAAGTACTCGTCCGCATCGCTGTCATCCGGAAACGTGCACAGAAGAATATATTATAAGTAATCCTAATATATACACACATTTTTTACTATTAGGTATTTATAAAACATAGTATATTTATTAAATTAGTTAAACTGTTACCTTCTTGATACAAATGAATATGGTAACAATACCCTTTATTGAGATATTGCGTAAGAGTTTAACCTATAATAAACAGGATTGTTTATGTTTTCATCAGATACTTTTGGAACAAACTATACGCGATAGGCGAGTGCCCTTGCACTCGCTGCATGTCAATATGTGTGTGTGTTATCGCTCGTCTCAAAGACCCAACCTTCTGGACCTATCTTTTCTGTGGTGGAGCCTCACGACAGGTTTACAAATAATGTAATTCATCAAGTGAGATTAAGTTCTTCCGAATAAGACGATTCTCTGAATTGGATTTATTGGATGAAGAAACAAATACTTATTGACGAAATTTTGCAGGAAATCGGTCGGTTTGAGACGGAGTTACTGGAAACTAAATAAAACGTTATACAAATAGAAATATTCGTCTTTCCAACCTAGCTTAGCTATTTCTGTATCAATTAAAAATCATAATAATTTATAACATTATGTTTATGAATTCCAATTGTTTTTTAAATCGAAACATTTTGCTTCTTCATATTTAATATTTCGTATTCTTGTCATACCGTGTCACACTTATGAGACCCGAGGGATAAAGCCGAGGGATAAAGTTCCCATGACTCACTCCCTAAATTCGCGCCCCTATGTCATTTAATATCAAAACATTTTGATCGCGCCATCGTCGTATCGTTGTATCTAATTCGATTTCATCATTTTCGTGTAATATTGTTACTGGAGATACAAGCATTAGAATTATTTTCTTATTTGTTGGAAACAGCTCCGTTACTGTGTCAGCATTCATTTTAAACACATACCTTTACTAATCTAGTTTTATGACAGATTAGCACCAATTGTCTCTGCTAGAGAGAAATTATCTTTCATGTAAAGAACGCTTACAAAATTTCCATCTTCTTTCATAGTACACTTAGGTACCTACATGCTTATTCAAATGGACATACATCTTTCACCATCAAATTCATATTATTTCGTTCTTCACGAATCACAGGGCAACTGCATATATCTCAAGCACATTCCTATATTTTCCTCTGG
Source organism: Mesoligia furuncula (assembly GCA_916614155.1). NCBI lineage: Eukaryota > Metazoa > Arthropoda > Insecta > Lepidoptera > Noctuidae > Mesoligia > Mesoligia furuncula. The sequence continues at coordinate 2,027,869 of OU744811.1, read as the reverse complement.
ACTTCTTTTGATCGTCGGCGGACCGAAGTGCACGGACACCGCGAATGGTGTGATGGACGTCTCGACGTGACAGTCGCGGCGTTGTTGTGCGGGGCAGAAGGTGTTGCCGCAATGGTGAGGGTCACACACTCCCGCACCGAAGTAAGAGCTCTGGAAAATGGAAATAATACTTGTAGTACAAATATAAGTACACAATTATGTACAGTATTATATTTATAAAATTTGCTCTTGTGAAGATAGGTCTAAAATATTGTTATACTTGTTTCAGGACACTCCAACTCAAATTCAAAATATTTCATTTCACATAAACCTACACGGGCACTTATAAAACGCCAGAATCTAAGTGTACGGTTCCAATTGGTCGTTTTCTATGGAGAAAAGCTGGCAAGAAACTCTACGGTTACTCTTTCAAAAATAATTGACTCTAACAATGTTAATAGGTACGGGGAGACAGTGCTGGCCTATCCACAAGTACTAGGAACTGGTACGAAATATAAAATGTTCAACAAATTGAAGCGTCTATGAATCTACATAATATCCTTCTTACTGATAAGAAGCCTGTGTCCCAGCAGTAAGAACATTATAGGCTGATTGTGCTTATGTGGGATACTATTATTTTGCTATGATGATACCAAAATTTATCAAAATCAAATGCCTTTAGCTTTTGATACCTAAAAGAGAATTCAAGATATGCCGTAATTCAAATTATGATTCAAACGCTATTCTCATACCTAAGTTCAAATCTTAATGTATGTGTGGACAGAACACAAGCCCTAATCTAAATGTACACTCAAGAGGGTCATTCTAGAGCTTTGAAGTCTATACCAGACTTCAAAGCGGTACTATAGAAAATTATTTCATATTCGTATACAACTGAGGAATACCGTATTATCCAGACAGTGTGTGATCAGGCAGTCGCTCCATAGCGCTCCATAGTTGGGAAAAGGCTAGACAGATTGATTTTGATTCGTATTTATTTAATAATGCTTACCAACTAAACACTTATACATCATTAACCCAGAGTCGTTGACATAATATTGATGTCGCATATATTTAAATTATAGGAAAGAACGGCACTATCAATTAGCGTACTAGTACATCATACAATAAATAGAAAATTAAACACTAAAACAAATTAATACAATACAACTGAGAATCACTATAAAAAGCTTTGCAAATTGATACAATTAATTTCCAACATAAAATTTAAACACCTTATTTGAAAAGCGTAAGCTTTCTAAAGCCTCGCTAATTATTGTAAGATCATGTTTACCTTCCTCCCTGGAAATAACAAACATGATGGATGTTTATTTTATATTCCGCTCTTAAAGTATTTCGAAGTTCATGTAACATTATTGGTTCAATCTACGTAAGCTGGGAAACCTTCAGAAACTTTGCTCTCGAATTATCAAACAATTATAAGTGGCTGAAATGTTACATAAGGTAGTTTGAATTGCTGGAGCATAATTAATTATTATTAATTACAAGTAAAATTGTTACTAAACCTACAATGGACTCCTGTTTTTTTACATCGTTCTCACATTGTATAATTATAAATTCAAAATTAATGATGTAACTAACATTTTTTTTAAATATAATTTAAAAAGAGGATCCATGGAGTTTCTTGCCCGTTCTTCTGCATAGGTACCTATGCTTTAGAATGAGCAACTAGCTTCATATTTTCTGACTGACCAACTTCTTGACAATTCATAAGTGCCTGTTAATGGTTTAATTGAAATAATAGTTTGAGTTTGTCTGAAATAAAAGTTTTTCTATTCTATTCTATTAGGTGAAGTTGAGCTCGAGCCTTATATATTATGAAAATTTCTAGCGTCAAAGGAGGGTTATTATCATTCTAACATTGTTCTCATCTATGGATGGCTTTAATTAACTTGGGTCTAAAGAAACCCTTACCATTTTACTACCTATTCAAGAAGTTAGCAGAAAATATTTCTCAGTACTTTCCTCTCAGTGCTATCCAACTCTAGACCAACACTCTATAAAGCGGGTCATTCTTAAGAGAACTTTAACAATATTACTTCCGTTCCTGATTATTAACTTCACAAGTACTCTGGAGTTTCTCTTTTATATTCCAACCTTTAATGGAAGTCCTAAGCTTTAATACTATTATAATTAGACTCTTCAAACCCGAAGTTCTTTACTTTTAGAAGAAATTGGAATTGATATTGAAATATTATAAACTTTACTTTAAAGTTTCATGGCAACTGGAGCATCTAACATTCGAACTTGCTAATTAAAGAGTTCCTTGCAATGAATAACCAAAAACAATATTAAATCGTGCATAACTTACAAAAACACAAAAAAAATCAAAACATCGTCTATTTAACTCACCGATATAAAATACTCGTTCTCACATGGTATAGTGACCCTGTCGTCACAGCGTTGTCTTCCAAAGCCCGTGAGGCCTATCCCGTAGTTCCCATACCCGAAGTACCGGAACCTGTCATCTTCTTCAGGGTAGTGCTGCGTGTACGGCGACCAGCGGGACCAGCTGGAAGCCCTGGCCTGCCCCCACATCCAAGACGAGATATACGTCCAGATCTAGATGTGGTTAGTGAGGGTTACTCTAGCTACGGGGTAGGGTTGTATATAAATGTATATAGATATAATAGAGGAGCCCGATTTTGTGAAGGTAAATATTTGAATGAATTTGTTACGAGTTTGGAGAATGTATACGAAAAATATATATTTTACATAGACATAGAAAATGAAACGAAATTCATATTGGATGATATAAGAATTAGGTGCTACGATTATCTTCTTCTTAACGTTTTGATAGCAATCTTAATGGACTTGACCCAAAATTCGGTTGTGTTTGGCGCCAGCACTAGCGTCCATTCTGATGCGTCCATCAGTTCCTGTAAAGTGCAGCTGACAGGACACGCAGGACATGATAATCCGTGTCCCATCGTTTGTGGAACAACACCACATTTCCAAGGCGGAATAGTCTTTGAATGTCAAGCTAAACAGGTTTTCCTTGCTACGGCCAACCTTTTTCCGGAGTCTGTTTAAAGACTTCCAGGTTACACAATTTCTACTATTATAATAAAATACGGAAAGTAAAAGTCTCAGTAACGAATAGACGTTTCATCTGTGAACATCAATTCGCTGAAGAGGATCTAAGAGCAATGACGTAACACACTCGTTCGCTTCACTGAATACGAATACGAAAGTGGAATGTCGACTCATACTATGTAGTTAAATATAGGACTTCGTTTTAAAGATATGAGAAATCGTAGCACACCATTCGTTTTTTTACTAAAGAGTCCTTTCAAATTGCTCCATCTTGAAAGTTTAAAGGAACTTTTCTAATGAGAGATTTTAGGGACGTAAAACCTCTTTAACAATAATAATTTAAAATGTAAGAAATCTTGTGAGTTGGCGAGAATATTTTTAAGTTGATGATGAATTGAAAAATATGATCGAACTCCTCCATTAGGGCAATATATTAAAATGAAAGGATTTTTTGTAAATTTTTTTTTTTTTTTTGTCATAGGTTTGTTTCCATGTAGTGTTATAATATGAACCTTATCCATACTTTGTTTAATAAGCCTTTTCTGTGTACAAATAAAATATAGGGATCGTATCTCATAAAATATAATTATTAATTCTTAGTTAGGTATCCATTTTGCACTCCCATGTTATTGGTACTTTACGGTAATGTAAAGGGAGAAAACATTTTAGTAGAATGATGATAAATTAATTGATGGTTTCCAAAGCTTTGGGTACCTACCCATGGTTTTTGATTAATTGCACACAGTTATGACAAGGTGATAGAGCGCCTATTAATGTCAAATATAGTACTCTCTAGAATAGTACTTTTTGTATGTGAATGGACTTATTTAAATAAGGCACGTAAATGATTATTGAACTGAAACTTCTTAGGCGGCGTTTCGATAATTGGACGAGAGTTGAAAGTTAAATTTCAAGGACGCGTCACGTTTAGGCACATTTCGTTACATGAGAGAGAAGAAAGATGTAATTCTCTCTCTCTGCTCCTCCGCTTTCACACTTTATTTTTAAGGAAGTTTTACTTCCACAGGGTCAAATTAAATTAGCTAGCGAAACTCCGCAAATGTGGCGGACATCAATGACGAAAACACAGGATATAAAAGGATTTTAGAAACTCATAACTAACTAGACTACCAGCGGCCCTTGACTTCGTAGTCAGCTGTCGGTTTTTGCTATGAAGAGTTTAGGTTTTTATTGTTTAATCGGCATTAGATAAACATTATACAGGGTTGTTGGTAAAACATTAACAACCTCTTAAGAGGTCATTGTACTCATCATTATGAACAACTTTTACTAAGGGACCAAACCTAAAATCGCGAAAAAAATCAGCTGCTCCCTACATTTTGACGAGTTATACGAACATAAAAATGTAGGGAAAAGCTGATTTTCTTACCAATCACGTCTGCGGAGTTTCGTTAGCTAATTTAATTTGACCCTGTATATAAATTTTTACGTGCCTTATTTTCATAGTTCGGAGTAGGAAGATTGAATTGGGGTCATTGATCCGAAACGAATATATTAATATGGACATTCCTCCGGAATTTCGGGATTGAAACGTTACGTGAAAACAGATAAATAATAAATTAATTTAGTTTTGATACCTTCCTTTAAATTTTGAATTGAGTAGTAATAATAATCACTACCAACATTAACAATACTTAATTGGATCCGGAAATACCGGAATTACTTTCCGGGAAAATGGCTTATCCATGTTATTCATTCTGTGGGCATTTATGATACAAGAGTCAAAAATCAATCTACCTACTCCGATCATTGCTTATTATTTTAAAACCATACAAAGTTCTCAGTAAAATCTAAAAGGTACAATTATCTAAGCAGCTAATACTTCTCTATATCCTTCATTTTCTCACAAATTACAAACTCCTATAATTTGCACTTCTGAGGACGCATCACTAAACTTAAAACCGACGCCCTCAATCTTATCCTTTGACGGAACCCAAAATAAATCCACGTTGCAGCAAAACGAGCTTCGTTTATAGTTAAAAACTTCCTTACTCGAGATATTTCCTGTATGCACAGTTTTTAAGAAGTCAGCAAATCTTAAAGTAAGTCAGCTGCAGAGTTGCATGTTGCACAGTTCGCCAACAATTTATGGCACTGGTGAGACCGTCCGTGAGAGTGTGGAGCTTGTTTACACTTTCAAAAGTAGTAAGATTTCCTTTTGAAAAGATAAATTTAATGTGTGAGGAAAGTATTATAAATTGTTTGGTCTCTGAATACTCAGGTTATGAATCTTTACAAGTGTCAACCTTAAAGGTCACTGCACACATATCAACCCGGAAAGGGATCGGCACTGTATCAACTGGTGCCGTTCAGTATTCTTTGTATGTAACTCTCTACTGCAACGCACACTAATCGAAATCGTAACGTAATCGCCTCGCCTCGGGACAAGCTCACGAACCGCGGTGCGGTGCGTTACGGCTCGTCGTCCCCGCGCTTACGTGTCTCCGTACCCGAGCTTATGTCTCTCTGTACCCGAGCTTACGTCTCTCCGTACCCGAGCTTACGTCTCCCCGTACCCGAGTTTAAGTCTCTCCATACCCGAGCTTACGTCTCTCCGTACCCGAGCTTAGGTCCCGTACCCGAGTTTAAGTCTCTCCGGACCCGAGCTTACGTCTCTCCGTACCCGACCTTACGTCTCTTCGTCCACCCTTGCCCCTCTCACCCCACCGGCCTGCCTGCTGCACCATCAACCAGCGGTCGGCGAGCCGTAAGCGCGGAGTCGCCTAGCCATAGCCGAGTCGACTTCTGATCCGCTTTGGTTACGTGCTTACGTTAGGTTGACGCCTGTTTGACGAAAGGCGATACGGTGACGATCCCTTTCCGATTTGATACGTGTGCTATGACCTTAAGTCACTGACTGCCCCCGCGGTCACACGGTATCCGCCAACAATAGATTTTCTATTGTGTCTGCTGTCTGGCAGTCAACGTGTCAAGGACTAAATAAACAAACGTATAGCTGCTTAGAATTTTTGCACCACCTTTTAAATTTCTAGAACATACAAATTTCCCTACTTTTTAACTGATCATCTACAGAACATAAATGTATATTTATCACAATCTCTAATTGAAATAGTGCATATGTGCCCATTTGGAGATTATGATAAATTCAAAATGTATTTTATTGAACAGTATTGGTATGAAATTATCGGGCAGTTCAGATATCCAGTCTTTTCCGGAGGTAGTTAAGCACGCCATTTACAATCATGTTCTCTTTCGATCAAGGCTACATGTTACTGTCTCTTACCCTGGATATGAGGCTAGGTTGTGATGGCTCGGCCGTGTCCACCTGAGGGTCGTTGCCAGAACCTTCCATCTCGTCTTCTTGTGTCTGCGTGTCGTCTGCTGGCATCATTTCTTCTTGTTGTATATCTATGGGAAGTCATTATAAAGTGAAATGAGATATATAGGAACGTACAATTTGTCAGGGACCTAACTTTTATGGAATCTATCATATACACTGACCTCCAAGAGTAAGTTGATTTTTTTCCACTTCAGCTGTAATGCCACATTATGATTTAAAATATAAGTCAGGTACTCCTAAGGGATTACTTGATTATTTTTTATGATAAGTTAGAGGTAGTTGAATCTATAGCGCCCCGCGGTTTGACCCGCATAACTGTCGAAAGGTAACAGCACTTTTTTTCGGGTTGAAAGGTATGTCCGTTTCTGTACACCTGACAACGTATATGCAAAATTTCAGGATGATCGGTTCAGTGGTTTAGGCATGAAAAGGTAACAAACTTACTTTCGCATTTATAATATTAGTTATGATTAGGATTATAAAGAAGTAAAATTTGTAAGTTTGTATGTAGGGGGTAATCTCTGGAACTCCCAGTCGGATTTGAAAAAATATTTTTTTCATTTGATAGCCCAATTTTTGAGCAAGAGGCTATAGGCTATTCAACGTCACGTTATAACCCTTAGGAGCCGAGCAAAAACGCTATGCGAAAACGAAGTGATAGAGCAGGAGACGCAGGCAGGTGATGCAATGCTACGAGATGGGTCGAGAAGAAGAGATGGGCGACTAGAATCAATTCTATTTTTTCGTAATTTTTGACGTTCAAAAGTGCCTTTTAAGTGCCTACTTGAAATAAATGTTTTGACTTTGACTTTGACTTTGAGAAAGAAGCTAGTTAGTCAATAAAAACGTTGTAGCAGTTCACACAATTATACCACTATAGAGTTTTAAATCATAATGTGGTGCGTCACAGGTGAAGTGGAAAAATGTCAGCTAACTTTTGGAAACCACTGTAGGTATCTCTATACTTTACGTAATTTTTTTTTTCAGGTTGGGAAATCATCAAATGACCCTTCCCGCTCTGGGTGGAGCGGAAGGTAGTGTTAGACTCTTACTAACTAAAACCCACCCATGTTCCTTCCTTAGCCCTTTATGTTTCGGGCCAGCGGTAACCCTTTCGGACAATCCCGCTGATCGTACTTTACGCCATGCTTTGTAAAGTTGCCTTCTATCGACGGGCACTTGAGTACCCACTATTCGCACTTTACTTCTTTAACTCTTTAAGTAAACATGGATGAGTATTACGAACGTTTTTTTTTTGGATGGGAAATTATCAAATAACTTCTCCAGTGACAGACTTTTACTGACTAAAACCCACCCGTGTTCCTTCAGTTGCCTGTGCCAGGGGCCACGCAGGCAGGCATCGGCCCTAGCGGACCCCGTCAGTTAGTGCTGATATCTCTTTGAGGCGCGCGTGGAACACAACGCGCCGTCGACCCGGGCCTGATCCTTACCGGACGGCGAGCTGCCCATTGCTCGCCGTCCGCAAGCCCGCGCCTACGGTGGCTAGGAATCGGCTGTCGATTCCCGACTCCCGGGCGTCTCCTGCGGCGACTAGGGGCGTGAGGGCGCAAAGATTGCCTCTCCCTCACGCGCTCAGCCTCCTCCTTCGCGAGCATTACTGCTTCGCATAAGGAGGCGACGGCTTCCCATGCACTCTCACTCCGTACCATGGCCTGGACTAGGGCTATATAAATTTGCCTTCTATCGACGGGCAATTGTCTTGAGTACCCTCTATTCGCACTTTACTTCTTTAACTATTTTAGTAAACATTGATGAATATTACGACCTCTTACACCGAAACAAGGAAGTTTTAACACCGGACATTAAAGGCAACGAAAGGCATATTACTATGCCAGCCATAACTTAGCCACCACTGCCAGGGCTCACGAAGGTCACAAGTTCACATCCGACCAGCATAAAGTTAGTAACAAATGAGTTTTGTTGGAAAAGTTAACAGGAATATGAATGGTAGTATAATAAACATGAATAATAATGTTCAACAGAATACCTTCTGTTTTTACGATTTGCATGTCAAAAGGCTTGTCTGTTTCGTCTAAAGGTTACAGAGGTCAGATGGGCGGTCAAAGAGATAAAATAATATTAAAAACTCGCAATTTGTTTTCAAATGATTTTGGTATCATTTATTTGGATACAGGCTGTATGGCCGATTGTTTATTGTATACAGGGTGTATTTTATGCGAGGTGTTTTTCATATAAGGGGTGGGTATTATAATTATAGACGTTGTGCTAGGTTGGTACAAGGTATATTAGTGTACAGATCTCTATTAAACAATCATGTTTTTGGTAGAATGATGTTCTTGCTGCGTTGCTGTTTCTTTTTGCGATGATTTCGAGCGTGTAAACATAGAGAATCACACTAATATTATAAAGGCGAAAGTTTGTGAGTGTGTGTGTGTTTATTTGTTTGTTATAGGTCTACCAGATTCTCATGGCAAAAAAACAAAAAAAAAACATTATGATTTTCGGCAATGTCAACCATATGAAAATCTCAATTTTTTTTTGCCATGTGATTCTGGTGGACCTATACTTCTCCACGCTCAAACGCCTGGACCAATTTTGATAACATTTTGTAAGGAGGTAGCTGACACCCTGGATTAACATATAGGCTACTTTTTATCCCGATATTCCCTCGGGATCGACATTTACGCGGGTGAAACCGCGGGGCGCAGCTAGCGAATGAATATCAGGCAATAATTTAATTATTCCTAGCAGAAAAGCATTCTTATATATTCAAAGTTAACGTTCACTTACCAACAGGGTCTATAACTAGTGGGGTCCCACTACCAGGTCCTATCCTGAAGGAGCGGCTGTCACACGGAGTGTACCTTACGGAGCAGAAGCCAGTGTTCCGTCTGATGCACGCCTTGTAATCCTGACTGGCCAGGTGTCGCCCGTTTGACGCATAGTTGAAAGTTCTTATTGTTCCTATTGAGTAGAAAAACGAATGCATTAGACTACAGAAAATGAAAATCTGACAATCAGTCTCACCAAGGGGGGATCGTATTACCCAGTAACTGGGTTGTGGAGGTCAGATAGGCAGTCGCTCCATGTAAAATACTGGTATTCAGCTGCATTCGGTTAGACTGGAAGCGACCCCAACTTTGTTTCTTTTTTTTTGTTGTTTTTACAATTGGAAAAAGAAAAAGGAAAAAGGCTAGCCTTTTTAAAACAAAGTCGGGGTCAGCTAGACAGATGCAGATGCAGGTCTAGGCATCTGCCTAGCCTTTTTCCACTGGCCACTTTCTGTAGTAATTATCTGATGACTACAGAAAGTGGCCAGTGTGAAAATGTGAGAATAAAGGATAGCAAAGTCAGCATGACCATAAAATTAATCTTTTTATAATATGTGCGCACTATGATTTATTGCATAACTCTTTAGTCGTATTCAACAAGCCTATGGAGAGTTGCCATCACTTCCGTTGTGCTCCCTGCAAAGTAGACGGAGCAAGATATTAACACTTTGCGCGACACTAACTACCCCTAGACGAAAAGAAGAAAGAAGAAGGAAGAGTTCTGGCCGAAGGGTGTTGTGTACCGCCGGTTTCGTGGCTGGCTACATGACACCAGTCAGCGAAACACGACGCAGACACTTCGTGTGCGTTAGTTTTTAGTGTAATTATAATGTTCTATGTATTTATAGTATTTTTAAGTTATATTAATATTGTATTGTACCTATGTGTTTACATGGGCCTTGATGCCAGAAATAAATGGATAAATAAATAACAATAAAACGTCTATTGTGTCTCGTTCTGTGTCCTTCTATGGGTTACGGAAGATTGAACAACTTGATAGTCAGGAAAGGCGCTGCCTTTGCTTCGGGCAGTGGTCAGGTGACACGATAGGGCAGCTGGTGATTTAGAATCTCGCTACCACCAGTCACCGTTTCCATCCTCCTAGCTTTTCATGAAACTTCATATATTTAGGCAATAGTTACCATTATCATTCGTATAGTACTGCAGACAATTATGCGGCGCAGTGTTAGCGAGCGGCATCTGCGCAAGTCGCATGAGCCAGATGCGCGGCGTGTCGCCGCCACGCATGCGCATTGATAGGTTGATGGTCTTAGTACCCGGCAGGTCACCGGCCTCGCGCTTCTCACTGCCCGTCGATAGAGTGTAGTACACTGGAAATAATGAGATACTTGGGAAAGTAAAAAACCTGCTGAAGCTGATTTAAACCACTTTCGATTTTCATATGCTCCAGAAACTGGCTCGGTGTTTTGGCAAGAAAAAGTTCGTTCATTAAGTCGATAAGGATATTTCGTAACTTAACGTCACATTATCAAATAAATCAATTCTACCAGCCCTATACTAGATTACCCACAAGTTAAAAGTTAACTATACGTAAGTACATCAACGTCTACCTGCAAGTTAATTGCAGTAAATAATAAATAGTAATGAAGTCAATTTTTGAGAAAAAAGTAATTGCTACGCGGTGTGGAAACGTATTTGATGCCAAAAATATAGTTTTTAGAATGTTTGTTCGTTTGTCTGTTTGTCTGGTTGTATGTTCCGGATTGGCGCAAAAACGGCAGTACGGATTTAGATGAATTTTGACACACGGATAGTTTATAACCTGGATTAACACGTAGGGTACTTTTAATCCCAATAGTAGGTACTTTCCTGTGGGATACTTTCCGACATCCAAGCAGCCACGGGCAAAAACTAGTCAACGATAAACACTGTCTACACCAAGTAAACCAAGTGCCATCAAAAAGTAGCATGACAAACAAAATATACATCAAAAAGATTAAAAAAATAGTTTTACCGTGTTGTCCATGGTTCTGTCCACATAACGTAAACTTGCTGTCTCCGTCCCCCAAGATCATGGCATCTTCATCGCAGTCTCCTGTGGTTCTATTTGGTTGACCCTGGAATAGAAAGTGATTATTACGGAGCTTGTCTGTGTGGTGCCGGACTTAAAGAATAGCACCACCCCATACTTCCCGTGGGTGTCGTAAAAGGCGACTAAGGGAGACCGGAGAATGGGTAGCAGCGTTCTCTATGCATTACACCATCATACCATACTGCGATCGCCAACCCGCCTGCCAAGCGTGGTGATTATGGCAAACCCCCCCATAATTGGGGGAGGCCCATGTCCAGCAGTGGACGTCTTTCGGATGAAATGATGATGATGATGATGATTACGGAGCTTTCGATCCACAGGTTAGCAGGCTTATAACGATGTTTGTTCCATGCCATGCCTTTGCTATGCTGGTTTTTACTCTACATTTCTAAATGAATGAGACACATACTCACAATAGTAAAGTGCAGGAAGTCGATCCTCAGCTGCATGATACCGGCGTGAGTCTTCTCTATGGTAATGTTGCAGTCCTCCTCGCCGCCCCAGAGCTCGGGGAAGCCGGGCGACATGAAGTATGTCAGGTTATTCTGCACCGCGCCACCGCAGGATACCTCAACTGCAACAAAAATGTTGTAGCTGTACAAGGAACAATTGGCGCGTGGCCAAAATCGGAACTAACGTCGCCATCTTGTTTTTCCAATACATTTCACAAACAATTGCACATAAATGTTTACCAATAGCAGCGCTATCCTGTCAACGTTATTCGAGCACCAAAACACGGTAATGTTATCTAAATAATAATTTCATGTCAAAGTGAGGTGACTAATCGTTTGTTAGTCAAATAGGTACCTTCCACATTCGTTCTTTTGGGACACTTTCACTATCTACATAAGGAATGACATGAATATTACATCAAGATCATCAGACTACACAAATTAATCAACACGAATTTATAGCCTACTGTTTTTAAATCTGAGATTTATGTAGATTATATGACAACACACGGCGGTAATCTAAAGAAACATCTCATAAAAACGTTTAAAACTCTGTCTAATGGCTGGCATTGCATAGACAAAACTAGTAATGAACTGGCTAATGAGAACGTGAGAATAACTAACTACAAAGTTAAAGTCAAAGTTAAGTAACAGAAACTGCTACACCATGGCGGTGAAAGCTTATAATAAACTACCGGAAAAAATAAGAAAAAACTGGCCATTGCGAGTCGGACTAGCACACGAAGGGTTCCGTAGGTAGGCCAGAAGGCAAAAACGCCGAAAAAACACGTTTGTTGTATAGCTTAGGAGCCCCCCTCAAATATTTACTTTATTCTGTTTTTAGTATTTATTGTTATAGCGGCAACAGAAAAAAAATCATCTGTGAAAATTTCAACTGTCTAGCTATCACGGTTCATGAGATACAGCCTGGTACAGACGGACAGTGGAGTCTTAGTAATAGGGTCCCGTTTTTACCCTTTGGGTACGGAACCCTAAAAATGAATAACTTAGAATTTAATAGCACTTTAAACAATTGGCTTTGTGACAGATTTTTTTATTCAATTAAGAACACTTAGGTAATTAAATTATAAATTATTGACATCACACTTGATATTATAAATGCGAAATTGTGAGTGTGTGTGTTTATTTGTTTGTTACTTCTTCACGCTCAAACGGCTGGACCAATTTTGATAAAATGTTGTATGGCGGTAGCTGACACCCTTTTTTTTTTTTTTTTTGGGTGGGAAATCATCAAATGACCCCTCCCGCTCTGGGCGGAGCGGAAGGGAGTGTCAGACTCTTACTGACTAAAACCCACCCGTGTTCCTTCAGTTGCCCCTTCAGTTGCCTGTGCCAGGGGCCACGGTATCTCTTTCGAACAACCCGCGACCCTGGCGGGCATCGGCCCTAGCGGACCCCGTCAGTTGGTGCTGACATCTCCTTGAGGCGCGCGTGGAACACAACGCGCCGTCGACCCGGGCCTGGTCCTTACCGGACGGCGAGCTGCCCATTGCTCGCCGTCCGCAAGCCCGCGCCTACGGTGGCCGGGAATCGGCTATCGATTCCCGACGCCCAGGGCGTCTCCTGCGGCGGCTAGGGGCGTGAGGGCGCAAGGATTGCCTCTCCCTCACGCGCTCCGCCTCCTCCTTCGCGAGCATCACTGCTTCGCAGAAGGAGGCGACAGCCTCCCATGCACTCTCGCTGCGTACCATGGCCCGGACTAGGGCCGGACGCAAGAGATCGCCGCCGCCGATCGCCTCCGTGAGGACACGGCGGTGCTCTGCCCAAGCTGGGCAGATCTCCACCGCTATGCTCCACCGTGTCCTCCGGGCGATCCACACAATGGTGACACCCGGGCGTTTCCTCCCGCCCTATTCTGAACAGGAACCTCCCGAAGCAGCCGCGGGATTAAAAAATATATAGGCTACTTTTTATCACGATTTTGCCACGGGATCGACATTTATACGGGTGAAACCGCGGGGAGCAGCTAGTTATTTATAAATCTAATCACTAGTTAGTAGTGTTCGCTTAGCGTTATTTCTGACTCTTTTTATTTTTGCTCAGCTCCCAAGGGTCCTAGCGTAATGTTAAATTACCTCCCTCAAGAATAGCTATCAAATGCAAAAAGGTATTTTTTCAAATCCAACCGGTAGTTTCAGAGATTAGCGACAATCAAACAAACACACAAACAAAAAAAATAACCAACTCGTCAGCTTTATTATCTTATTAGTATAGAAAAGAAACAAATGAAAGAAGTTGCAACCAAATCTTTTTAGTAGACTAACTTCTACAGCTAGCCACACAAACCTGAAAACCTTTTTGAAATTCCATTCACGGTAAATAAAGGACGCACACACAGCGGCGCCCCTAGAATTTTTTTTAGGTGGTGCAAAATCTTAACGTGGCTCCTCTGTACATGTTCCTATGATATATGCATAATTATGCAGTTTCTTACTTGTGGACGATCCGCTTTATAGTAAGTTACTATCATCATCACATATCACTTGTCTGTGTGGTGCCGGACTTAAAGAATAGCACCACCCCATACTTCCCGTGGGTGTCGTAAAAGGCGACTAAGGGTCGTACCGGAGAATAGGCAGCAGCGTTCTCTATGCTTTCCACCACCATACTATACTGCGATCGCCAACCCGCCTGCCAAGCGTGGCGATTATGGCAAACCCCCCCTTTTTGGGGGAGGCTTATGTCCAGCAGTGGGCGTCTTTCGGCTGAAATGATGACTATCATCAAGGTGGACTGTCCACCAGGCACCTTGATGATAGTAACTTACTATAAAGCCGATCGTCGAGGCGCTGGAATAAACCGAAATGCGACCACCAGTAGGTAGTGCTCACATTTTGATTGATTTCAGCGCCTCTCCCATGACGGCGCCCGGTGCCGTCGCACTGCCCGCACCGCCCTGGGGCCGCTACTGCGCACACACAATCGAATCCTACTGCTTTTCATAAAAATATGGGTCTCACCATGTCATTACGCCGTTGTTATTACATAAGCTTCGATGCTCGCATTTATTTTCATTCAATTAAAATGGGTTCAGAGTGCTTTCGCTTTTGAAGGGAAATTGTGAAGTTATGCAGATTGAAGAAACATTATTACGAGTGAGTTATAAGTAACTTATGAATATGATTTTAATACACAACACGGTTTTTTTCTGCCTCGCCGGTCTGGTGGTTGCAAGCACGACTGCTGAGTGCAGTTGCTGAGTTCAAACTCTCAAACTCAAACTCAAAGCATTTATTTCAATTAAACCTTGTACGCCCGAAAGTCTGACAACCAGTCTTACCAAGGGGTATCGTATTACCCAGTAACTGGGTTGTAGAGGTCAGATAGGCAGTCGCTTCATGTAAAATACTGTTATTCAGCCGCATCCGGTTAGACTGGAAGCCGACCCTAACATAGTTAGAAACACAGATTACTAAAAGGCTAGGCAGATGATGACAGGCACTTTTGAATTGTCAAAATTAAATAGTCTGTCAGTTAGTCAGAAAGTTGAAGCTAGTTGCCCATTCCAAAACGTAGATCTCTATGGAGAAGAACAGGCAAGAAACTCCATGGACACTCTTTTAATTCAAGATATTACAAAATCCTGGGTACATTATTCTTGTTGCTTCTATATGTGAGAACAATGTAAAAAACTGGCCAAGTGCGAGTCGGACTCGCACACGAAGGGTTCCGTACCACAAGGCAAAAACGCCGAAAAAAACAGGTTTGTTGTATGGGAGCCCCCTTAAATATTTATTTTATTTTAATTTTATTATTTATTATTAAAGTAAATATACAATTAAGTATTTTGTGAATATTTCAAGTGCCTACCTGTTACCTATAATACTGAAATCGAGCAAAAAAAGGCAAAAAATGACGTTTTTGTATAGGAGCCCCCCTTAAATATTTATTTTATTTGAATTTAATTATTGTAGCAAACCTTATTATTAAAGTAAAAATACAACTGAGTATTTTGTGAATATATTAAGTGCCTACCTGTGGCCATTTTTGATAGCGAGCAAAAAAGGGCAAAAAAATCGCGTTTGTTGTATGGGAGCCCCCCTTAATATTTATTTTATTTTTAGTATTTGTGCGGCAACAGAAATACATAATTTCTGAAAACAGCTGTCTAGCTGTCGCGGTTCTCGAGATACAGCCTGGTGACAGAAAGACGGATAGACGGACAGACAGCGAAGTCTTAGTAATAGGGTCCCGTTTTTACCATTTGGGTATGGAACCCTAAAAAGATACAAATGAAGAAACAATTCAAAATATAAGATTAAAAATAAGCCTTGGCAGATGAGATGATGTTCAATCCCAAGATCGGGAAAAACATTTTTTTTCTCAGTAGCAGCCTGAAAACTGGATTTCTGCCTGTTTAAGGGGCTACATGACCTAAAGCGCTGTCACTGTCGGACTGCATAGAAAAGAAAGAGAAGCACGATGACACAACCCTGGTAATTTATTGCAAAATATGAAGCAATTATTTAATTACAAAAAATCTATTGTTTAGACTAAAAAAATAAACACTAGTATTTTAGTATGTTGCTTGTAAATAATTTGACAAAAATCAGATGATTGTATGTATATTAGTATGGTTTTTGTTGTAAAAAGAAAGTTTTTAGACGTATCTTTCAACACACTACCTACCTAGCATTATCCTGAAGAATATCATATATTTTTCTAATTGTTTTTACTGTAGTCGATCATATACTTTTATTGTTTCTAAAACTTGCGTTTTTTGCATTTACGTCCTGTAAGCCCCTTTAGTGGAATGACAGCTTACTCCAAGCTCATCTTCTATAATATAAAAATGAATCGCTGAATGTGTTGCTAAGCGCAAATCTCGAGAACAGCTTAACCGATTTCGCTAATTCTTTTTTTATAATATTCCTTGAAGTACGAGGATGGTTCGTACGCAGAGAAAAATTTAATATATCTTTGGGAGTAGGGTAGAAGTAGGGTAGGAGTAGGGTACGAGTAGGGTAGGAGTAGTGTAGGAGTAGGGTTGTAGGAGCAGGGTAGGAGTGGGATAGGCGTAGGGTAGGAATAGGGTAGGAGTAGGGTAGGAGTAGGGTAGGAATAGGGTAGGAGTAGGGTAGGAGTAGGTTAGAAATAGGGTAGGAGTAGGGTAGGAGTAGGGTAGGGGTAGTGTAGGAGTAGGGTAGGAGTAGGGTAGGAGTAGGGTAGGAGTAGTGTAGGAGTAGGGTAGGAGTAGGGTAGGAGTAGGGTAGGGGTAGGGTGAGGTAAGGTGTAGGACATCATGCAAACGAAGTAACGCCGGGCAGCTAGAAATAATTTATATGGCAAAACAACGTTTGCCGGGTCAGCTAGTTTCACTATATATATTTGTATAGAATACACCGGTAGTGAATAAGTGCAAAGTGATATTGACTAGTTCCATTCATACAAAAAGTTTCTGCACGCTCGGAAATAAATCAAGTAGGTAATTAGAGAGGAACTCATTATTAATCGAGGTTCATTAAGGATAGGATATTAACAGTATTAGCAGAGATGTTCGATTATGATTGAAAACGTAGTCCAGCTCTATAAAATAATATTAATTTACCTAGATTATTTACCACGATTTTAACAATATTGGGTGATTTTATTTATTTTTACCAGCCTCAAGAATATAGTTTATGGAAAAGCTATGATTGATACTGGTCCTATTTGTGCAAAAATATGCATTCAAATTTGAGTTTAATACCTATTCTGAAAAAAATTGACAATTTGTTTATTAATAAATTCAAAATTCAAAATAATTGATTATGGTTCATAGGTTCATAAGATGGTTTGTCAGTTACAGGTACCTAAGTCTGCTATGTCCCGCCATTGAGGCATACAAAGTTCACATTATAAGTTTGGTTCTTAATTAAAATACAATACATCAAATTGTCTTGCAATACAGTAAGATTAAATTAGTATAATATTTATGTCAAATTACAAATTAGTCATTAATAATATTTATGTCAAAAATAGCAAAGAATTAACATCTTCATAGTTTGACATAATACCTTGAAGTATGTTAAGACGTAACAATATCCTACACAAGTTTCACAATAAAAAAATCTCGTCTTAGATCCTTCATAAACTGTCGTTAGTCACAGGCTCAACAGACGCAAAATATAAGAATAATGTCTGAATAATTTTATCGTCACACAAACATATTTCGCAGTAGGCGAACGGGTATTATGGCTATTTTTTTACACTGTGATTATTAGCATAATTTATGAGGCGACATGCTTGTTACTGCTAAACTTAACGAAAGCGGATTTATTATAATTGCTTGTATTTTTCATATTGTTATTTTTATGGTCATTACAGAATTATACTAACCTATTTCGCACTTTTCGCAGTAGGCGAACGGGTATGACGGCGATTTTTTTACACTTTGATTATTATCATAATTTATGAGGCGACAGGCTTGTTACTGCTAAACTTAACGAAAGTGGATTTATTATAATTGCTTGTATTTTTCATAACAATATTATTATTTTTATGGTCATTACAGATTTGGTCATTAGGCTAGAAAAAAATTTATGATAAAAAATGGGATGTTAATAAAAGACCAGCCCATTTAAATACCCTTCACACGGGAATACATCATATTATGTTGGACATAAAAATGAGAAATGAAGAGATTCGCAGGAGAACCAAGGTAACCGACATAGCCCAAAGAATTGCCAAAGCACTGGGCAGGACACATTGCTCGCAGTACAGATGGCCGTTGGCGCCTGGCCGCTTGTATACGTCCGTTTTTCGTCCGGTGTCCGTTGCGCCAAGGGGAGGCGGCGTTGCATCCGGCGTAACTTTTTCGCCGGACCTGTGTCCGATGCATGTGCACATATTCATTATAAACCATACACCACCGCGAATCCGGCGAAAAAAAAACGGTCCGTTGTCCGGTGAAAAAAACGGACGTATACAAGCGGGCCAAAGGTTCTGGAGGGCGACCGCGTACCGGAACACGTAGCGTTGATAGGCCTCCCACAAGGTGACCCGGTCACCTAGTGAAGACCACAGGAATCCGCTGGATGGGGGAAACACAGAACCGGTCGATGTGGCGAAGGTGTTGAGGAAGGCCTATGTCCAGCAGTGGCCGTCTATCGGCTGTAGTAATGATAATGATGTCGGACATCTTTAGGCTCATAGCACAACATAGATTTTAAGCACACAGTCAAGGCAGCTCAAGGTTAACAAACTCTGCAAATATGCTAAGCTATGCTCAACTGATACAAATAATGCAGTACCAACAAAACGTACATTTTAAACCAAAAAAATCATGCTACATAACCACTAATGATCATTGTCACCTGTTTTTATAAAACAACTGCAACATTGAACCAGTTGTAGTGAAAGTAGATTACTTAGAAAAAGTCAACTGGTACGGAAATGCATCTAGTTTTTGACAACGTTCCTCTGTAAGTACGTGTTACACATAAATTAATCCGTTACTTGACCGAGCCGTGCCACCACATTATAATATTATGGTAGTGGTACTAAAAAAACTACTTTGAAAATCGTTGACTGTGACACGGCCGTTTACTAAGTTTTATTTATTTTAACTTTTCCCACACAAAAAGGTACAAAGGCGGACTTAATGCCTTAGGCATTCCCTACTAGTCAACCAAGGGTGGTGAAGAGATTAGATGGCTTGGCAGGTGCTAGAGGAACAATTATAAAAAAACCGGCCAAGTGCGAGTTGGACTCGCACACGAAGGGTTCTGTACCACAACGCATAAAACGCAAAAAAAAACCTTTCTTTTATACCCCTTTAAATTTTAACCTTTTTTTATTTTTATCATCTGTTGATATAGCGGCAACAGAAATACATCAACTGTTGAATGGAAAAAAGTGCTGTTCCTGAGGAAAACAACAATAACGTTATTATGATAACAGATGGCGCCACGTGTCGTGCAAGTTTTTTTTTTGGATTGGAAATCATCAAATGACCCCTTCGCTCTGGGCGGAGTGGAAGGGAGCGTCAGACTCTTATTGACTAAAACCCACCCGTGTTCCTTCCTTAGCCCCTATTTATGTTCCGGGCCAGCGGTAACCCTTTCGGACAATCCCGCTGACCCGGCAGGCTTCGGCCCTAACGGGCTCCTTCATCTATGTTGACATCTCTTTGAGAAGCCCGTGGAACACGTACGCGCCGTCCGGCACGGGCCTGGTCCTGATCGGATCGTGTACTTTTTTTTCTTACTTCATTGCATACAATTCAAAATGTGCCATTTCGTGCGAGTCGCCTATAGAAAAAATATATTATTCTAAAGTGACGATTCGTACTTACGTTTCGGGCTAGTAAATTCGTGCGAACTGACTAATAACCTTTTTGTTCGACTGTGCGTTATCAATCATTTGAAATGATTAAGTACAAAATTCATTAAGATCATCTCATCTACCTATACTATTTTTTCTTATAAAGAAGCAAGTTGGAGTTTATTTTTTGTAGGTTAATTTTAATACTGAATAAAATATTCATTTTTATTTATTTATTTACTACAATATTGTATCCTCCAACAGTATTGAGAACAAACACATTAGGGGTCATTGAACAAATAATTTATTTAACGATCAAAAAATGTCTTTTTAGGGTTCCGTAGCAAAATGGCAAAAACGGAACCCTTATAAGTAAGTAAGTAAGCAAGTATTTATTTGCATAAAACATGGTATTACATGGTGTTACAATAATTTACAATAAGGATCTTACATGTTTTGCCAGAATTGTACTTAGCATGCATATGTTCACTTAATATAGATAGATAGATTCGTCATGTCTGTCTGTCTGTCTGTCCGTCTGTCTGTCTGTCTGTCTGTCCGTCCGTATGTCACAGCCACTTTTCTCCGGAACTATAAGAACTATACTGTTGAAACTTGGTAAGTAGATGTATTCTGTGAACCGCATTAAGATTTTCACACAACAATAGAAAAAAAAAAAAAAATTTTAGGGTTCCCCATACTTAGAACCGAAACTCAATTTTTTTTTTTCATCAAACCCATACGTGTGGGGTATCTATGGCACAGATTACTAAATAGTTACTTCGTAACAGATACATCACTCCAATACAAAAGCGAAAATACCTACGCTATAATAGCCTACAAAATCGTACTAATAATACCAGCTGTTTGCAGCGAGAAGAAATGTACCTTAAGTACGCACACAGAGAGTTGAGATTGTTTTGCCCGCCGTGCAACCCACGTGCGAGCGCGTCATCGAGCGAATGTGCTAGGGTTGTACCTATGATGATATTGGTAATAAAACGAATGTTGTAGAAAAACAATTATTTTTTAATTGTTGATCAAAAATATGTTTTAGTTTAATAAAATGATACATGCATTTTTTTCCTTCCCTGAATTCCCGATTATTAAATTTTATTGTCGAAAATATCCGAAACCGCGTAAATAATTTTAATAAATAATCAAAAGAGAAACAGGAGTAAAGCGGAGGATAATGAATTGTTTTTAAAATTTCCAAGACGGTACTGCCAGGCCGATCTATTATGACGTTGTCAAAATTATTTAATAAAGCTTTTTCTAATTCTTCAATATATATATATTTTCAATTGTTTTTTTACTTTGACACCCATCCACTGCACAATAATTACGTGGTTTCGGCATTTTGATACTCAGCGCGGTAACGTGACGTGCGAGCGAGCGCTCAGGCGGCGTGCGGCAACCCACTGTCGGTTGTACCGACGGCGGTACGCGAAGCGGTAGGCATATAACGCGTGGCCTTGAGCGAGTGACGGACGCCTGTCTATGGGTAGGTCTTCAAAAATGATATTGAGGTTTCTAATATCATTTTTTTCTAAACTGAATAGTTTGCGCGAGAGACACTTCCAAAGTGGTAAAATCTGTGTCCCCCCCCCCCCGTAACTTCTAAAATAAGAGAATGCTAAAACTAAAAAAAATATATGATGTACATTACCATGTAAACTACCACCGAAAATTGGTTTGAACGAGATCCAGTAAGTAGGTAGTTTTTTTTTAATACGTCATAAATCGTAAACCACAATTTACCATTCATTCAATCAACTCAAAAATATAAAAAAACATTTAATTTCATAAACATTAGCCTTATGCATAAACCCGGATGTTACGGAACCCTCGGTGCGCGAGTCCGACTCGCTCTTGTCCGGTTTTTATAAACTAGTTTTGCAATGTTTTATCAATATCTGTCTAATTTTGCGGAATGCCTGTGCTGTTGTGACAACTGACCAACCTGTTTATATTAGGTACTTTTATCAAAGAGATTCTTAAATGCAGTGCTTTATTTTAAGCCTTGACTGGAAATAGTCCTTACCTATGCAGGATCTCATAGTAATAAAAAGGATATCCGGAAACCAACCTTACTTTAACTGTAGACATAAACAGGACAGTTCTAGACCAAAACGCATGGCCAGCACTTAAGATCTCGAAATAACTCCATACGCGATTGTATCTATTGTCACCATAAGGAGAGCTTCAGAAGGTTTGTAAATTACATAATATTTCTTTACATACATAGGCTCACTCCCTGTTACATGGCACTTAAAAATAGCTGACGAAATGTGGGTGTATTATAGTTCACCTCTACGTAACCCTTCGGGGGTTCTTATGTTATTATCTTTATATAATTCTTCTGCACGTGTGTAACTCCTCGCTACCACCGCACCGCTACCGCTGGACCGATTTTGATGACATTTTTGTGTTTGAGTGGGTCAAGTCAAGTCAAAGATTTATTTGCATACTAAGTGTACATTTTGGTGTTGTTTACAAATGCATGTACTTACAACTTAGCGGCCTTTTCCAGGCATCGCAAACTTGAGGGCTAACTAGCAAACATTTAAACTATAACGACACAATGAAATTCATAATTACCTTCTATCATTAAGTAGGATTAAATCTAATTTTAAGTCGTAACATTTTGACGCATGCACATTCTTATAATCCCTTGATGGTTTTATAGATTTACAATTGGACGCGGTAGGTGGAGCTGCGATCGAGTTCTAGTAAACAGGACAACGTTTTTCCGGTTAGCTAGTTTAGTATAATATACCAAACAGATGTTTGACCGATAATCTCGTGAAGATCGTGGGATCCCGCTGAATGAGGAAACACAGTCATTTTGTCGGTGCTTAGGGGAGGGTATGTCAAGCAGTGGAAATCTTTCAGCTGAACATTTATAAACAAGTACGCGCACGTACTGAGGTCTTCCCAAAACTCCAACAAAAAAATTTAAACGAAAAAGTAGAATAGCTAAACGTTAACTAAGATATTAAAGTTAAGTTAGCGGGCAAATGTAGGTTGATTGGTTTCGTTAATCATTAATCTTCATCGCGCCGGAGATTCAAAGCTGAAAATGGGCTTCCCCATTACCGCTACAATGAAAGGTAAATTAAAGATGGTTATAATAAGCACGTTTTGCAAACGAATTGGTGAAAGTAAACTCTGGAGGATTCACCCGCCACCCATCTACACGGATGGTAATAGAGCTGCTATGCCATGTATGATTAATTGCTTTTTATCGACTAAGGGTACAGCGTATCTGCCTATTAGTTTTAGACGTCAAATAGCATGGCTTTTATTAGTAACTCAGACTTAAGTAGTATGTCGACGTCGGATGTAATTAGCACCACAAAAATTAGTAATAATACTAATAATAAGGTGGCTAGCCACAATAATTTAAACTAGTCAGTAAGACAACAGAAGGTACCAATAATAATATTATTAATCTCACCTACAACAAGGTATCTTCTAGCACTCAATTAGTTAATTGCAAAAAAGGGGCTAAGCAGAATTCCTTGAAATTGTTTCATCAAAATATTCAAGGTTTTTCTTCCAAAATATTAGAAATTGAATTGTTTTTAGAAAAAACAATGTTTGATATTATTTGTATTACTCAACACTGGTTGAAGGATTATGAAATGCTGATTAATTATGAGAACTATAGTGTAGGCAGTTGCTTTAACCGAAAATCCATGCTGCGAGGTGGTTCATTAATCTTAATTAAAAATTGTGTAAAATATAAGACTCGTAAAGACATAGTGGAACTATCAGTGCAACATAGCATCGAACTGTCCTGTGTTGAGCTTGATAAGCTTTTTATAGTGTGCGTTTACAGACCTCCAAACTACTCTATATTTGAGTCAGTAATGGAAGATGTTTTGGGAAAACTTGCAACTGGTAATAAATCAGTAATTATTTGTGGTGACTATAATGTTAATATTTTGGAAAATAATTCAAATAGCAGTAGATTGTTAAGCCTCTTTAAATCATTCAATCTGTCAAATGTGTTTTTGGAACCAACCCGAATAACTACGGCTACTGCTACATGTACCTATTGATAATGTTTTTTGTTGCTGTGAATATTTAGATAAAGCCATTGTAAATTATCTCCTTTCAGATCACAGTGGTCAAACCGTCTTTTGAGTCCAACACACCAATACAGAAAGTGCAGATTCTAACTAGACCAATAACATCGGGTAATTTGAATAAGTCTAATAACACTTTAATTAGCAAGTTAAATGCTCAGGGCCTAAGTATGACTAATGGTAATATTTTGTATGAAGAATTCTTTTCATTATTGCTAACAGAGTTCAATAAATACTTAAAGAAGAAATATAAAACTATTTACCCTCAGTTTGTATTCAGTGACTGGGCAACTAAAGGAATCAGGAAAAATAGGAAAAGATGATTTGAACTGTATGGCCTTAAGCCGTATATTAACACCGATACTTTTAATAAGTATGTTGCTACATAATCTAAAAATTTTAAAAATATCTGCAAAGCAGCTAAAGCTTCATTCATTACTAATAAGGTTAAATCCGCAGACAATAAAATAAAAACAGTTTGGAAAATTATAAACAATGAAACGAACAGGAACAATAAACACAATACTGATTACACACTGGACACTTCCCGAGGTCCCATTAGTAATAACATCGATGTTGCTCAGGAATTTGCAACTTTCTTTACCAATATCCCAATTGAAACTACAGAAACTTTAAATTCCTCGCCCGCACTAGCTATTGAATTATTAAGAGCGAATGTCTCAGCCTGTCCTGTGGAATTTAAATTTAAACATATGTTTAAATTGATTAAATTGAATGGGGTTTATATAAACCCCATAGTCATTTAAAGGCATTTAAGCAACTTAAAATCAAAATTACCGAAGATCTGTGGGGCATGTCAACTAAAGTTTGTCAATCCATTATTGAGACAATTGCACCCTATTTAGCTTTAATATTTAATTTGTGTGTTGATCAAGGGGTTTTCCCGAATTTAATGAAGTTCAGTAAAGTTATTCCACTTTTCAAATCTGGGGACAGCAAGGACCCTAATAATTATAGACCCGTATCGGTTTTGCCGGTTTTTAGCAAGGTGTTTGAAAAAGTAATGTTAAATCAAATGCTCAATCATTTTAATCGTAATAACATCCTACACGATCAACAGTTTGGTTTCACCAAAGGACATTGTACAACCGACGCCGGCGTCACCTTCATTAAAATATATATTTAACGCATGGGAAGAGGCACAAGATGCAATTGGCATTTTTTGCGACCTATCCAAGGCATTTGATTGCGTCCATTACGAAACACTGCTCCTGAAACTTGAATATTACAGACTAGGTAAACTTGCTCTTAGCTTAATAAAATCATATTTAAATGATAGATTTCAGGAAGTTCAAATTAACGGTGTGAATTCATCGGGCTTAAAAGTCAAAATGGGAGTACCGCAGGGCTCAATATTGGGGCCATTCCTATTTTTAGTATATATAATGATTTACCTCATTTACTGAATAACCGACCAAAAATGGTGTTATTTGCTGATGACACATCACTGATTTTTAAAGTAAGCAGACGTACACAGGAACTTGACGACGTAAATAACGCTTTGCTTATAGTTCATAATTGGTTTACTGTAAATAATTTGGTATTAAATGAGAAAAAAACTAAATGCATTAGATTCGCTTTACCGAATGTTAGAAGTAGTGAATGTCATGTTGTATTGAACAAGGAGATACTTGAATTCGTTGAAAATAGGGTTTTCCTGGTGATCACGCTTGACTCAAAGCTACAGTGGGGTCCGCACTTAACATCACTTGTAGGGCGGCTAAATTCAGCCGCTTACGCTGTTTGGAAAATTCGCCAATTAACAGACGTGGATACCGCGAGACTGGTCTATTTTAGTTACTTTCATAGCATCATGTCTTACGGTATTTTGTTGTGGAGACGGGCTGCAGATATTGATTCTATCTTTATTCTGCAAAAGAGGGCTGTCAGAGCCATCTACAAGCTCAGAAGACGCGAATCTCTACGGGAACTGTTTGAAAAAATTAACATCATGACGGTTTCTTGTCAATATATATATATGAAAACATTATGTACGTTCGAAAAAATCTACATCTTTTCAGTAAGATAAGTGACAGGCATAATTTTAACACTAGAAATACGGATAAATTGGATCAACCGCGTTTCAGATTGTCTAAAGCAAAAACTTCTTTTATGGGTTACTGTGTAGAATGTTATAATAAAATACCACTCGATATTCTTCAATTAAATGAGAAGAAATTTAAAACATGCATTAAACGCACACTATGTAGACAAGCATATTACAAGTTGGATGATTATATTGTAGACAAAAATGCTTGGCTTAATGCTGGTCCTGCTCCACAGGCACTTGGGCTCACTAGTTAAAATTTCAATATTTGGAAGAGGTGCTTCCCTTTTTAGGGTTCCGTTGCCAAATGGCAAAAAACGGAACCTTTATAGATTCGTCATGTCTGTCTGTCTGTCTGTCTGTCTGTCTGTCTGTCTGTCCGTCTGTCTGTCTGTCCGTCCGTATGTCACAGCCACTTTTCTCCGAAACTATAAGAACTATACTGTTGAAACTTGGTAAGTAGATGTATTCTGTGAACCGCATTAAGATTTTCACACAAAAATAGAAAAAAAAACAATAAATTTTAGGGTTCCCCATACTTAGAACTGAAACTAAAAATTGTTGTTTTCGTCAAACCCATACGTGTGAGGTATCTATGGATAGGTCTTCAAAAATGATATTGAGGTTTCTTATATCATTTTTTTCTAAACTGAATACTTTGCGCGAGAGACACTTCCAAAGTGGTAAAATGTGTGTCCCCCCCCCTGTAACTTCTAATATAAGAGAATGATAAAACTAAAAAAAATATATGATGTACTATTACCATGTAAACTTCCACCGAAAATTGGTTTGAACGAGATCTAGTAAGTAGTTTTTTTTAATACGTCATAAATCGTAAACCGCTATTTACCTTTTGTTCAACCAACTCAAATATAAAAAAAACATTTAATTTCATAAACATAAACCTTATACATAAACCCGGATGTTACGGAACCCTCGGTGAGCGAGTCCGACTCGCTCTTGCCCGGTTTTTTTCTATTTTAGTGTTTCTGACATTACGAACATAACTTTTTTATTTTATTCAATCAACTTTTAATTGTTGAATACGTCAATATTAAATTTATCTTCCTGTTTGGTAGTAAAATTATATTAACCTCTTAAATACATTGCAAACTTTAGTTTTGTATAATTTTGAAGCATTTTTTTTTTTATTGTGGAAATATAAGAACCATGTTTCCGTTTATTATATTTTTTTTGATGTTGACTTGAAAGAGCATGGCAGTTGAGAACGTGTCATGCTCACTTAAATGTTTCACCGATGGTGGCGCGTGTGTTGGATCATTCGGTTCCCTACAAACTGGTTGAGCTGGATAGTGCTGATCCACGCGTCATGTTCGTGAACGAGCGCCGTCGGTTGAGACTGGTCATCTCTTAATTGCCAAAGCTTATTTTTAATCTTATATTTTTAATGGTTTCTTCATTTGTGTTTTTTTTTACATTGTTCTCACATGTAGAAGCAACAAGAATAATGTACCCAGGATTTTGTAATATCTTGATTTAAAAGAGTGTCCATGGAGTTTCTTGCCCGTTCTTCTCCATAGAGATCTACGTTTTGGAATGGGCAACTAGCTTCAACTTTCGGACTAACTGACAAACTATTTAATTTGGACAATTCAAATTCAAATTCAATTCAAATTCAAAGCATTTATTTCAATTAGACCTTGTACAGGCACTTTTGAATTGTCAAAATTAAATAGTCTGTCAGTTAGTCCGAAAGTTGAAGCTAGTTGCCCATTCCAAAACGTAGATCTCTATGGAGAAGAACGGGCAAGAAACTCCATGGACACTCTTTTAAATCAAGATATTACAAAATCCTGGGTACATTATTCTTGTTGCTTCTATATGTGAGAACAATGTAAAAAAAAAAGACACAAATGAAGAAACAATTCAAAATATAAGATTAAAAATAAGCATTGGCAGTTAAGAGATGACCAGTCTCAACCGACGGCGCCCGTTCACGAACATGACGCGTGGATCAGCACCATCCAGCTCAACCAGTTTGTAGGGAACCGAATGATCCAACACACGCGCCACCATCGGTGAGACATTTAAGTGAGCATGACAAGTTCTCAACTGCCATGCTCTTTCAAGTCAACATCAAAATTAAATCATAATAAACGGAAACATGGTTCTTACATTTACAAAATTAAAAAATGCTTCTAAATTATACAAAACTATAGTTTGCAATTTATTTAAGAGGTTAATAGAATTTAAAAAAATAATAAAAAACAATTATATGAACTCATATAACTTGTCAGTAAACTAATTCTGGAGAAAGAACATAAACATTGTCTTGAGTTAATCAGGGCGACCAACTATTCTTATCGTTTAAGTAATCGTTGATGGAATAGTATGCCTTTGAACAAAGGTTGGATTTTATTTGAGCTTTAAATGTATTAAAAGGCAAATCTAGTAATGAAGAAGGTAGCTTGTTATAAAAGGTTATACCAAGCCCAACAAATGAGTTATGAACCTTATGAAGCCGGTGAAAGGGAGCGCGTAGTTTGTCCTTATTTCTAGTGTTAACATTGTGAATATCACTGTTTTTAGTATACAAGTGTATATTTTGCCTAATATATAAAATGTTGGCAAAGATGAACTGTGATGCAACCGTAAGAATTCCAATATCTTTAAAAAAATCTCTTAGAGAAACTCTGGCACCTAACTGGTATATTGCTCGAACAGCTCGTCAAAAGTGCCTGTACAAGGTTTAATTGAAATAAATGCTTTGAGTTTCAGTTTTGAGTTTGAGTTTGCTATACTAAGACCCGCCGACACCAAATCACTTAATGCTCTTAGCGTTATACATATTTAAAATATCACTCTGTGTCCGTAATCTGTATTCTTCAAATGGTTGGCAGAAGCAGAACGACATTTTAAGGCAACTACATGAGCTAAAGCGCGGTCTTTGTCGGACTGTAATATTATTATTTTTTTGTATGAAAGTCTGATGAATTAATAATTAATAAAAGTCGGAGAACAAAAGCTGTTGTTTATAATGTTAATAATATAGTCCTGAGAGGATGTTAATGTTTCACCAATAATCCTGTAGAATAAAACTTCTGAATCCTTTCAGTTGATGCTATTACGGACTCGAATAACTGGCATAAATTGTGGCTGACATAAGCTATTACTGTCCGAAGTCTGACGTTAATTTCTCCAGCACTATTTTAGAGCGTTTGGCTTTAGAGTTATTTCTGTGGAAAAGTGGAAATTAAATATACAGATGTGTATATATTTTATTTTAATAACGTTAAGCAAGGTAGATTGAATAGTACAATGTAGTATTGAGCTCTGTAATAAAGATTTATATAGGACTAGCTTCCGCCCGCGACTCCGTCCGCGCGGATGTCGGTCTTCGCGTGGATGGTTTATTTCTCCATTTTGAGTAACTCTGACAATGACATCTTATAAATATCTATTGGACCCAAATACGGCTAAGCCTATAATAATTAAGGAGATTTTGGTACTGGGTGTAGGTCTCAGATTCCCGTGACAGCATGTGACGTTCACGGTCAGCAGTGAGGCGTATATCCCTTTCAGTAAATGTTTCAGAGGAGCGAGATAGTGAGTGACGTTGACGATCAGCACTTAACCTCAATTCGCGATCGGCACTGCTTTCACGTGCTCTTGCTTCAGCCGTTCCGTCTCGCATGCGGTTTAACCGGGATTCTCGCTCTTCAGTTGATTCTTCCATGGAGCACCGACGGATCTAGCTAGTCTCATTCGCCTAGCATTTTTCGATGTTTTAGTAAGAGTAGATCGGTTTCTGGCAGGCATCGTGTTACAATAAAACTGTATTAAAAATATACAGAAATACAATGAAATGAGATGAGAGAGAGAAATATGAGATTAATAACTAACCTACTTTACCTTATAACCTAATTCCTATACCTATGTTTCCAAAGATAAACAAAAAGAAAATAAAATACCAACCTAAATAAACCAATTTACGATGAAAACTTAAACTACGTACTACGTATAATATTTACAAAAGTATTTACAAATAACTGATCGGAACAGTAATCAAAAAGGTCGCGCTGAAAAGCACGGTTTAAAATTACACGCATACAATATTAATTCTACGGACGACCGCTCGTCACACTGGACACGTCCGCTCGCATCAAAATTCAGAATTTATATGCATCGCGCGGCGTTTTTTTTTTTTTGAATGGCATCTCGTAGGTGTCCTTGAGAGGTCGTGACTACATAACCGGACTATCCTGTGGTTGCCTTAAGTAAACTCAAAGCCTCCAGCCAGGGGCAAATGCAACGTGTGTTCGCGGTTCTACAGAACAACGTCTATGAATAAAACTGAAAAATAAGATTTTTTTTTCTACGTATTTTTCCAGGATAAAAAGTATCCCATTTTATGCCCAGGATAATAAGGTATAATTATACCAAGTTTCATCGAAATCGAACCGTTAGTTTTCACGTGATGCCTGCATATACAGACAGACAGACAGACAGACAGACAGACAGACAAAAATTTTTTTAATCACATATTTGGGTTTGGTATCGATCCAGCAACACCCCCCGCTATTTATTTTTTCAATATTTTCAATGTACAGAATTGACCCTTCTACAGATTTATTATATGTATAGATATACTTGAGACATCCGCAAGATGAAATTAGACAAAGGATTTAGAGCCGATTATAAATATGTTGTCTTTCCTCTTCATTCAAGGTTTGTTTGGTAGGTACTTTTAAAGTTAGCAAAAAAAATAAAAATATTTATTTGACACTAAGAACTACATGTCGTCATAAAATAAACACGAATGTATTGCCACAAAACTGACCTACCTACTAACCTAACCTAACCTAACCCCCAAACTATGCCTGGACCTGTATTTTGGGGGCCAGCGTTCAGCCACGGGTTATATTTCCAGTTAAGCATTTATAGGAGTGTCACTCTAAAATTGACAGCCAAGGTTATTGCCATTTGGTAACACATATAGGTCAAACAAAAAAGGTCAAAATAGCCTATTCGTTACGTACAGAAGAAGGAAAAAAACAATATGTAGGAATTAAAATTACAAAAAGAAATGAATAATGCTAAAAAGTTTTTGTTTGTATATCTGTGTGTGACATTATGTGAGTTGATGAGTATGTAAGTGAAAATGCGGTGGAAGTGTGTTGTGTGTGTGCATATGGAAGTAAGTGAGGGTCTGGTTTGGTTCGCACCATTAAATGTTTGTAAGGACTTGAAGAAGTAAGAACGGATGGCAGTGTGTATGGATTTTAGATCATATTATGTTATGAATGTGAATAAACTTTCAGTCTCCTGATAGTCCATCTTTTGGAGCCAGTTCCTTTTTCACTTCCCACCGGCACATTTTAGCTATGTTTAGCTTTTTGCTAGCGAGATTGTAAAGTTTGCTCAAGCTATTAAACTGGTGTTTGGCAAATGAGGGTATAGTAGGCTTTTCGGGTCGGGTGAGGGGACTTTTCCTTGCTTTCTCTGGATGGATTTGTGCACGTAGAGTTGGCGGACAGTGAGGATTTTAAGTTCAGTGAATAATTGCGAGGTGGGAAACCTGTACGGTTTCTTGGTATCTTGAGCACGGCTCCAAACCCAACAGGTAGGTCTTGGCTGCACCTCCCCACACTGTTATGCAGTATTGGATAATGGACTGACATAGGGCTAGGTAGACTAATTTTAGGTTTTCCAGTATTGCAGAATCCCTTAGGGCCCAGAAAACATTTATAAGCCGCCTAGATCTGGTAATGATCGAGCCAATCTGCCCGTCCCGCCTCAGTCCATCATCACCCCCAAGTATTTTGCCGATTCTACCCAAGAGATAACCTGGCAGGTACAATTGTGTGGGGTCTCGCAAGTATGTGCTGTTAAGGAATAGTCAGGCAAAGGTTTAGGGTTGGGTCTCAAAGAAAAGGGTAGGAAATGTGTTTTGTTCAGGTTTAGTGTAAGGAGATTTAGTAATAATTCATTAAATAATAAAAAAGTTTGTAACTTATAAAGAGATAATTTATAGAGGTATGAGGAACAGGGTTTAAAGTTCACTCATCCTCCATAGAAAAGGGAGGATCCTCCGACCAGACGGGTTTCGTGTCTGGTGGGCAACTGCCCCACGATTGATGTCGCGATGTTGTATAATATATGCTAGTTGAGCGGTAAACTATGTTTGCGCGATGCAGGATTTTACGTGACGTCAGTATGATGCATATTTGCATGTGGCGGTGTAGATGCCGCTACAAACTTATCTTATTTCTGTGAAACACAGAAATAAGATAGATCGGTGATCGGTGTCATAGAAACACTACTGTCTATAGTGACAATTTCACTGTCTTATTTCTTTTATTGTATCTATATACATAAACACACTGACATGAGTATGTTTGCACAAAAGAGTAAAACTAGATAAAATTGCAAAGAATTACACTCGTAGTTATTTGCATTATGTCTAATTTTACTCTTCGATGGACGTTAAATATCGTTATCCTACGTTATTTATCCATTTACAGTAACTTTGACTTCCTTCAAAGGCTAGCTAGAAAGCATGTCCAAACAGGAAACAATGATATAGGCGTACCGCCTTAGTGTTTGTCTTGTTAGTATCCACTGCATATTATTATGGGGCTAATATATCATCGGTCCTAGTTTTTTATATGGGTTTTATGCTAATCACTTTAAAAATCTACCTAGTTAGTTTACCTTACATTCGATTTTACAAACGAAATCGAATTTGAAGGAAATTAACGAATTACGAAACTTCCTTGGGAGTGGAAAACTAGAGAGCTTTTTTAGAGTACCTAAACACCACCCACTAAACATTTTCAACCATTCAGAAATACGGTTTTCAATACTGACCCGTACCGCTGTATTACCGTAAATCTAACCATACACCGAACAGCTATCACCCCAACCGACAATACCGGACAGCACTTAGTTCCAGCCACACATAACGACGGTACGGCACATTCGGCACTAGACGCCAATGTCCGGACACTCAGAACATTGCTGAAATCGTTTCAAACCACAACAGACGTAGGTACTGGCTGCGTCGATAACGGGAAGTACTATATATAGTAAGATAGGGGAATATAGTACCACAAAACTTAAACGTTTCCCTGATATGCTGAATTGAACGACCAAGCATTCACAATTTTCGCCTTGGTTCATTTTGTTTGAAGAATTTTACGCATGGAATTGATATGTCGTACTAGATACTATATAAAGTCACACCTTTTTCCCATAAGGGTAGGTAGAAACTGCAGAACATACAATACCTTGACAAATACGAATAATGACCTGACCTTTTTCAAAGGCTAACCATTAAATACAGTGTGTCCTACAAGGATGTTTTTACTAACATCCGTCTCATAGATTCCTTTTGTTAATCTTCTTTAATTTATCCTCTAATCTAAGTGCATCTAAGCATAGATGGAGACTATCATGCAAATTAATTTGTGTTTCTATATGAACGTTTTACAGGTCGTCGTTAAATATTAATGGTTATCGTGAAACTGTTACTGAGGTAAGTAGTGAAAGAAAATGATTATATTTAACAGACAGTTAGATATGCGATCGTTTTAAAAGTCTTCTGAATCGAGGTTTAAGACAGTTCGGGGAATTTGTAAAGGAAGACTACTTCTAAGAGCTAGAGCTTCTAATTAGCGTGTAAATGATAAATGATTTATTTTCTGTAAGCAGGTTTGTACAAACACTTTTACACGCCATTTATATTTTTTTAAACTAGATGAGGTCGGCGTTTCCTAACTGACTATTCTGAGAAGAAAGGCCGAAACAAACTCAGAGGTCACAGTTTTAAAGTCCAGACAAATTCTTAGTCAGATCGTGTGAAGACCATGTAGATTGGTATCTGAAATGGTCTTTTGAGGAAAGAACCACACAGATTGAGCGGACCTGTCCAATCACGCATTCGTCAAAAATCGTGCAGCTCAACTTAGTACTTGAGGAGCTCAACGATTCGACGAACAATACCAAAGAAAGGACATTTGGGTAGGCCGCGTAAATTACTCAAACTGCTAGATCATGATTAAAACTAACTAAGAAGGAAAACAGAAAAAATAAATGACCTAAACCTAGTCCTAAAGAGTGATAAAGAGCTAATGAATTTGGAATAAATTGAATAGGGATTAGTGTTTTGTTTTGGGACTGCTATCTTCCTTATACAAACCCATCAACGAAGCAATTTTTCAGCACAGTGATATACGAAAATGGTTCATTGCTATCTCAGTTTCAGAAGAGTTTTTTCGATACGTTTTCAGTGGGAACTCTAGCATAAACTACCCTATACCTAATGTTCCCACTGCTGGGACACATACCAGGGCTTCCTCTCTTCGAGGGAGAATGGGATGTAATCTCACCACACGGGTCCAGTGCAGGCTGATAGATGTCACATGTCTTCGAATTTTTTGATTCTTAGACATGCCGGCTTCCTCACCGTTTTGAGAGCAGTGGTGATGAAATTATTTACAAAAAGTAAGGTTCGAACCCACGACTACTCGTAAGTCGGAACCATTACCACTAGGCCACCACCGCTCTTAAGTGCCCAGCCCTTACTTGATTCATTTCGTCAACCGGTAAGTAGGCAAAGTTACTTCAATTCAATTCAATTAATCTTTATTGCAATCCAATGTACACATGAAGGTGGTAAATATTAATAAATAGAAACAATTATGGACTCTGTTGGGCACAAAAAAAATGTAGGAGATAGGAAGAGCGATTTTGTGATTTTCCTTATTACTAAATATTTTATTTTATTTAGAAAGGAGTAAAAAAAATTAAAAATCTGTTTTTTATAACAGTACTAGCTGCGCCCCACGGTTTCACCCGCGTAAATGTTGATCCCGTGGGAATATCGGGATAAAAAGTAGCCTATAATGTTATTTTATCAAAATTGGTCGAGCCGTATGAGCGTGAAGAAGTAACAAACACACACACTCTCACAAACTTTCGCCTTTATAATATTAGTGTGATTATTACCTTTATTATATACTTATATTATTATCACTCATAATTTATTCTCTAAATATATATACTTACAACCACATTGATTCTGAATCTGGGTAAAGTGGCGGTTAAAGAGAGTTATAGTATAGAAATTCTAAGAAGCATTTGAAAACAATGTGTCGTAAAGCGTAAAGTGCAGAACGTCAATAAGTTTAGAACGGTGTGAAAGCGGGACTCGGTTATAAAAGTTGACAACTTAAGCTGTAACGTGTACCTACAGAATTAGCCATAACATTGATGTGTATGTGAGGTGAAAATGAAAAGAAATCCGTGTCAAATTCAATGCTCAAATCAATGCTGGTGAAATTCAATGCTCTGAAAATAATTAGGCGTGTCCTTTCACTGCGAAAAGGAGCCAGTTCCAGTTATCTCCTACAATCCGAGGTGTACCGGTTACCGACTGCCGTAGCTTTTGGGCATGGAGCTGACATCTTTTCTCAACTTCGGCTCAACCATATAGTCAAAAGCTCAGACCGCAGCCAATAAACTGGGCATCCTGAATAAGGACAGCCTGGCTCATCAGCGTAATGTTGCTTGCCTGTCGGTCTTCTACAGACTGTACTTCGAAGAGTGTGCTCAGGAACTCCACGACCTGATCCCACCATCCCATTTTACCACCGGACAACTGGTTGTCCGGTGGACAACTGGTTGTAGTGTGGATATTACGCTGCAGTACGTCTGGACGTACTGCAGCGTAATATCCACACTTGGTTGATATCTCGACGAGACGTACTCAGCGCTTCTCCGTCGTCCACTCTCGTATATTATGCGCACAGCCAAAGAGTGGAACTCTTTGCCATATGTGTTCCCTCCCACATTTAACCCGTCTGCTTTCAAAGCAAGAGTGAACAGGCATCTTCTGGCCACGACCTTTCCATCTGGCGTGATGATTTATTTCCGTTGGGTCCCAGTTTAATATTTTTGGCGTTGGATCCCACAAAACATTGATCGAGATCAAGAGCAAGCCCATTTAGCATTTTACGGATGGGAAATCATCAAATGACCCCTCCCGCTCTGGGTGTAGCGGAAGGGAGTGGCGGAGCCCCGGCGCCGGGAAAAAAAGTATCCATAATGGAACTTACTTCTCAAGTTTTAATTTACCTAAAACCTTATTTGACTTTGTGGCCGCATTTACAACGCTACATGCGAACCACGCTTCATTCAGACGTCAAGCGAAGTCCTGCATCGCGCAAGTAGAGTTTACCGCGCGACTAGCATAAATATACAATGTCCCGACATCAATCGCCGGGCAGTAACCCACCAGACAAAACACCCGTCTGGTCGGAGGATCCTCCCTTTTCTATGGAGAATGAGTGACTTTACACTCTGTTCCTCATTCCTCTATAACTTCATTCGAACGAAAGTGTGCCAGTTGAGAAGTAAACTCAGATAGTACACTTTCCGAAATTACAGCAGCAGTTTCTAGTAGTTTTAGTTTGCACCTTTTCTACTCCGAAAAACTAAAAGGCTCATTTTGACTTCCACGATTATGTTGTATCTTACTTTTAACGAGCGCCATCGATCTGGTAATAGCAACAATCCCCAATGGCTTTAGGTCATCAAAACATTATGGAGTACAGAAATTTATCTACAGAATGATAAATGACAAATGACTTTATTTCTGTAAGTAGGTTCGTACGAACACTTTTACACGTCAATCATATTTTAAAAACCAGATGAGGTCTGTTGGGAATCGAACCCAATACGCGAAGCGTGTTGCACGCGTTCTGCGTGCGTAGGCAGCGAGACCAGCGCGTCATCGGCGAGTTGAGACGCAGCGCGGCGGATGGCGGCGGCGACATGGCTCGGCCCGACGACCACTCGCTTCCACGGACTCCACTGCGACGGACGATACTCCTCTCTTAAGTGTATCTTATTTTTTGTCCGGGAGAGTTAATATTGTAAATAGGAACGGCATTAAACCGTTGCCTCACGGATATTTGCCTGAAATACAGTTAACTCATTTATTGCTCCTCGCGCTAATAACGTCGGCGTTTCCTATGTGATAAAGAAATGCCAAAACAAAACTCAGAGGACATAGAATTTTTATAAGTTCAAACATAATGTTGGTCAGATCATGTGAAGATGTAGTTAGATGACTGAAATGGTGTTCGTTCTCTAAACTCACAACGATCAGATCACAGAGACACACTCCATGCTGCACACACCCTATCTTCATAACCATTTCAGACCTACAGTCGTCCCGTCGTTCAATAAAACCGTACATAGCGGCAGGAAGCTCAATCGTTGTCTGCCATTCTACATCTTTTATGGTAAGTGGCAGTTAACTCGAAGACTTGGAGTAACCGGGACGATACCTAACCCTGTATCTTTAGTTCTAGGATAAAGGCTAAAGCACATTTGGGCGGGTCGCACCGCAACGCAAAATCCTCCTACATCACTTTCGTAGTTTGTATGACCCATAGCACATGAGAGGCAGGCCGCACCACACTTCTTTGTATTGAAATGGGAGGCACTGCGGCCCGATACGGCTATAATGTGCACTTGCCTTTAAAATGATATGAGGATGCATTTACTTTTTGTTTTATATTTTTCAGCTTTGCCCTACTCTAAAAACTTTGAATGAATGAATGATTTATTCAATTACATTTTTCTTAAGTCTTTGACTGCCAACGCGGTCACCGGTGACCGCGAACAATAGATTTTCTATTGTGTCTGCTGTCTGGAGTTCAACGTGTTAATGCTAGGTACATTGCCCCACAAAACTGCTTACGCAGTTTAACTGTGAGATCATTGAAGTCTCTATTACAATAACATTACTATCAGGTACATCTATAACCTATATATACCTATACTTAATATTCACGCTTACATAGAATCAAATAAATATTTTATAAGTTTACGAGCGAATTTTACTTTATTATCTTCTTGTCTGATCTCAGCAGGCAAAGCGTTCAATAAATAATAAGAACACTTCTGAAGTATCGTAGGTTATAAATACAATATAACATATCAACACTAATACTTTGACCACGAGTAACTTATCGCACTTGCTACCCGTAGTGCAGAATTGCGTTGAGCGATTTACGCTCAGTCACTTGGTACGCTAGCCATATTTCTATTGATAATGAAACTGACCATAAAAAAAAATCAAGAGCGTTGAGAGAGAGAGACTGCCCAACATTATAAGCAACGTTCAAAATTAAGCGGATTGCCAAAAAACACTCCTGTTTGTAAGCTGTTTCATTTTTTCCCAGTTTGAATGGACATTTTTGTTGTTGTATGCTACTTTTCCAGTATTGAGCTGTCAGCTTATCCTCATTAGTATGCTAAGGGCGAGTTTTAGCTCCAACAAGATAACTAAGGACCTAGTGATCTTCTCAGCGTAATATCTCTTTTTTGCGGAACATAGATGTTTTCTCACTAGTTAGGAAATTCTGAATTTATGAAGGGTAGTTTAGTATTATAGATGTCTTTAGGGATTATGTTAATGCAACAGTTAAGTATCCCTGTTATCTCAAGTTAGTGTGTAAGATTTCGGGTATTCACTATAGTGTGAGTTTATGAGCCTTATTTAACCTTATTTTTGCAAAACCCTACGTTAGAGTAGGTACCTGACGTAATTTTTTTTTTTTTTAATTTTATAATCTTTCCTATTTTTTTTTTCAGCCTGTAATGTTCTCACTGCTGGGATACAGGCTTCCTATGTTTCAGAGGGAATGGGCTGTAATCTACGACGCGGGTCTAGTGCGGGTTTGTTAAATGTCACATTTTTGAATTTTTGGTTCTAGGACATGCCTTCACCGTTTTGAGAGCAGTGGTGATGAAATTATTTACACAAAGTAGGTAAAGCTCATGCTTAGGTTCGAACCCAAGACCTAACCTTACAACTCGTAAGTTGGGGCTGTTACGACTGGGCTATCACTGCTCTGGATTTACATTAAAACATCAAACAAACAAAACATCAAACAAACAAACAAAAAACTGGCCAAGTGCGAGTCGGACTCGCACACGAAGGGTTCCGTACCACAAGGCAAAAACGCCGAAAAAAAACATGTTTGTTGTATGGGAACCCCCTTAAATATTTATTTTATATTAATTTTATTATTTATTATTAAAGTTAAAATACAACTGAGTATTTTGTGAATATTTCAGGTGCCTACCTGTTGCCATTTTTAATATCGAGCAAAAAAGGGCAAAAAAATCGCGTTTGTTGTATGGGAGCCCCCCTTAAATATTTATTTTATTTTGTTTTTAGTATTTGTTGTTATAGCGGCAACAGAAATACATAATTTGTGAAAATTTCAACTGTCTAGCTATCGCGGTTTTTGAGATACAGCCTGGTGACAGACAGACGGACAGACGGACAGACAGCGAAGTCTTAGTAATTGGGTTCCGTTTTTACCCTTTGGGTACGGAACCCTAAAAAGCAAACATCTTATTGATACACATTGAAACTTTCAAAGTAAAATTCCAAGATGGAGAAAGATGGTAACGTGGTGGTATACCACGTTACCATCTTTCTCCATCTCATCATCATCATCTGCCTAGCCTTTTCCCAACTAAGTTGGGGTCGGCTTCCATCTTTCTCCGTCTAACTTACATTATTTTGTTTAATCACTATCTCTGTTTAATAGTTTTACGTCGTTCTTGATTACATTGCGAAACTTTTCCGATTGTGAACAAGTTGCCAACTTAATAAGTATCGCTACAAGTTTGTAGTAACTTATTCTACTACTTTCAAGTACGCCATCATCTTACATTATTGTTTCTTGGTATTTTATCAATACACAGTATTTCTGTAGTATTACTTTTATTGGATAACTGTATTTTGTTACGCACGATCTTGATGCCCGTTGTTGTTGTTAATTTGATTCCAGTAGGTACACACTTTTTGTAACTTGAATCTGATATTGAATTGAATATAATATTGAATTCCACCCGGTCCATTTTCACTCAAGTTAGCTGACCCATGATGACAGAATTTAATAAAATTAACACGTAACATGTAGATACTGAAGGCACTTTATTCTTTGACTAGCCATTATATCCCTCTGCTGAGCAAAGGCCTCCCCCAAGGCCTTCCTCATCCACCCCCAGCGCGTCTCGAACTAGCCCTCACGGTACCTACGCGTCCAAGTCATCTCGTCACATTTTCCTGGACCTACCTCGACGACAGACTAGCGAAACTCAATTTTCAATGTCTATACACTTACCTTTCTGCATTTGCTATTTGAAATGATAATTGCTTTACAACAATACATCGTTTACTTCTAAATTATAGAGCAAGCCAAAAAACGTCCATACTTACACACACAGCACACGCCAAGTCCGTCAGCACAGTCGCCCGAAGCCCTGCCGTCTCTCTGCCGGCAGTCGTACTGGTTGATGCAGATGCCTGCCTTCGCAATGCTGTGACCTTCGGGCTGGCACTCCCGCTCACCTCCCACCGGGAAGAAGTTGAGGACTTTGCCGAGTGAGAGTAGGCCTCCTGGATAGAAAGAAATTCGATTTTTATGACGTGTAAATATTGACCCCACGCCACGAATGGCACCTAACACAAACTTTGATAGCCGTAAGAGGAATAGTTTAGGAGCCATTCGCTCAAGTGCGGTTCAAATCGGTGCACTAAGTGGAATACCTCGTGTAGTGGAACCAGTAGCGCCTCGTCTAGTGGATGTCTTTTTTCGATAAAAGTAATATACTTTGTCGTAATTTTCTTGGCGGGGGAATGATTACAGTATTTGAGAGGACACAACAAAGGATTCCTGCAATCGATACCTACGTAAGAACTAAGATGACTGCCGTGTCTACGAAGATATTAAAGAAACTCACAAGTTTGTTATAGATATCTTTGATGCTGTCAACAATAAACTCTAAAGAACTCCAAAGCTTAAAGTGTTTGCAGGATTATTTACTGCTAACAACTTCTATATTATATAGAAACTCAAAATTCAGTATCTTTAACACTTTCAAAGTTTCAAAGGTAAACTTAAATAGGTAAAAGGAGCATCTTGATAGAAGTATTTAATTCTCGCCTCTCAGGAATTTGCATAAGAAAAACATCTCGTTTGGAGGCGAAGTAAGACCATTTAAAAAAAAAAAAAAAAAACAACTTTAAAGGCCCTTGGGAGATACTGGAGCGCGTGCTAAGCTGCGGAATATTCGCGAAAAATATGGATGTTAACAGGGCCGGATTAAGGGAAGCCGACGACGGTGGTACGCGTCAACGCAATATAAACACGCCGTGTTGTCGTTAAATATTTTTATACATGACACCTGTAGCTTGGTTAGCAAAGAAATATAAAATCTTCACGGTTTTCTGTTTCTTTTTATATCTGTTTGCAAATGTGAACATTTGGGCAAGAAATAAATTGAAACGAAATTCGTATACCTAACCGAAACGGTGGATAAAAAGGTTTTTCTATTTCGTTGCGTAGGTCGTACCTATGTACATATAATAAAACTAATAGTTAGATAGGAATCTGAAATAACAGAACGTTGATTAGGTAGATAAAGGTGGGGAATATCACAAATATTTCACGAGCAATTAAGTCAAAGTAATTAGGACAGATTTTTGCGAGAAATTTAATTTCTTGAAATTCACAGACAATACAATTAATACAAAGAGTACATGATACAAATATAACTTTAATATCCTATAGCCTTAGGATTACTATTGCGCTGATACTTAAAAACAAATTACAGTTTGCTCTACATCGCAATTTATATAAATGAGTTTCGTTTTTATCTGAATAGGCTAAAGCAACAATACACTTAATTAAAAAGGAGTTTGTGATTAAAGTCAGTCGCATTTAGCATTTTTGTTCTTATTCTGAAACTAAGAGCTGAAATGAGCGTCGATGTTTTTTACATTAGGTATCCAAGTGGCTCTTGATTCAGCCAATGGTTGATATTGAATAATCATTTGATTCACTGGTAAATGAACCCGAAACCAAGTCAAATTTTAATTACAACGCAATATGAGTAGGTAAAAATTGCACTCAACAAGGAATTTAGCGAGCTTAGAATGTGAATGACAAATATATTCTCTCTAATCCCTCTTCCTTCTACACCTGTGATAAGCACAACGATTCAATGACTTCTACGTTTCTGTTCTACGCTTCCTTAAAACGACTGCACATATCAATCCTAGTCCATCCCTGTCCACATGCAAGTAATGCCTGGAGGTACTCCTCGCCAATGCATGTCGAGCCAGTCGCCGAGAAATTCACCCTGTATATAGTTATATACAGATTTTACTTCTTAGCTTCTCACATCACCAGCGCAACGTAGGTAAAGTTAGGGAAATTAACTGTTAAGCAAATTGACTACGCGCTTAAATTCCGTATATACAAATCACAACTGTCATTCTTTGACAGTTGTATGAAATTGCTATAAC
The DNA here is from genome assembly GCA_916614155.1 of Mesoligia furuncula. Lineage (NCBI taxonomy): Eukaryota > Metazoa > Arthropoda > Insecta > Lepidoptera > Noctuidae > Mesoligia > Mesoligia furuncula. The sequence continues at coordinate 1,985,406 of OU744811.1, read as the reverse complement.
ACGGAGAATTGACGTAGGGTGTCATTTTGCGTATTATTTAATTTCTCTGGCTGTACCTCGGGCTTGGCAGATAGAAAATGTAGTCTAAATGCCTGCCTTGTAGCTGAGGAGCTGGCGTGGATTTTTGCTTAGACATAAGTATGTGAAGTAATAATGTTACAAGGTTTTGTGGAGTGCAAGGATTTTGTGGTGAGATAAATATTATGTAACTAAGTTACTTCAGAGTCTTGGCTAATATACATAGGTACCTACGTGAAGATGAGTGCATTGGACTGGATTTGATATTTGCTTTTCGTGGCGTTTGGGTTTGACATGCCAAAAGTATATATATACTATAAAGGTAGATAGCGTAATGGTATAAGGTTTGAAGCTAAATTATAAGGGTGTTTAAGTTACCGCTAATGCGCGTAGAGTCAGAGTGCAGATTAACTTGTTAATCTGCAGATTATCTCGTTGAGTCCGATAAAGTGGAAAAATATGTTTCACACATTAACTAGGTAATCTGCAAATTACCGGGTACAATTCGTTGAAGTGTGAAATATGTTACCGGCCAAACCCGATTTTAGGATGAACTAGTTTCGCCTAGGCCAAACCAGTTTTCCCTACACGGTTTGCATGGTTGCGGTCGGTTGATAGGCGACGTAGGATGCAAGAGCAAGCGAAGGGCACCCAGAGGTTAGGTTACTTTAAACCTGTAAAGGGTTTTACAGAAATAAGACCCCGCGGAGCGGAGCTCCGTCGACTAGGATTATGGGATGCAAGAGCGAGCGGATGAGAACTGGTTTGGCCTAGGCGAAACTAGTTCATCCTAAAATCGGGTTTGGCCGGTAACATAATTTCACAACTCAATTACCGACAACAGATTACCTAGTTAAATTAACGTATTCCGTGTTTTAACGGCAACATAAATACCTACACCAGAGCACCGGGATCATCTTAGTTTTAGTTCACCCTTAATATTTTATAATCATCATTATAAACAACTTTTCTATTTCTTATTTATTCTATACTAGCTTCCGCCCGCGACTCCGTCCGCGCGGATGTCGGTCTTCGCGTGGATGGTTTATTTCTCCATTTTGAGTAACTCTGACAATGACATCTTATAAATATCTATTGGACCCAAATACGGCTAAGCCTATAATAATTAAGGAGATCCCTCTATTGAGCTACTGCTGTTGAGCTCGCGTTCTGTAGTAAGTATTTTTTTCATAGTAATTCCGACCTTGATAAGTAGCATGTAGCAGTAAATTACTGAGAGTGACGAAAAGTTTGCAATAATAAAAAAGTGATCGTGACAATGCGACAGAAAGTTAATTGAGAGCTTCAGCATACACAACATTGTTAGTGATCTCGTCCGGAATATGAACATGAAGATTTCTTGGACTGCTCACACGGGAAAGAGCTACGTAAAGTTGCCCGTGTGAAAAACAACTCGCGGTAAGATCTACGCCAGCAACTCCTAGGGTCTGACCTTGAGCCTTATTTATTGTCATGGTGTAACACAAAGCTACAGGAAACTGTATTCTCTTAAATTGAAATGGAAAATTATCCACTGCGGGTAATGCAACGTGTGTTCGCGGTTCTACAGAACAACGTCTATGAATAAAACTGAAAAATAAGATTTTTTTTTCTACGTATTTTTCCAGGATAAAAAGTATCCTATTTTATGCCCAGGATAATAAGGTATAATTATACCAAGTTTCATCGAAATCGAACCGTTAGTTTTCACGTGATGCCTGCATATACAGACAGACAGACAGACAGACAGACAGACAGACAGACAAAAATTTTTTTTATCACATATTTGGGTTTGGTATCGATCCAGCAACACCCCCCGCTATTTATTTTTTGAATATTTTCAATGTACAGAATTGACCCTTCTACAGATTTATTATAAGTATAGATTTATTTTCAAAGCCAGAGATGCAGAAGAATACTAAACCCCAATGTCGTCTCATAATCTTGGCAAGCTAAGGCACTACGTGATTTCAATTTAATTTTTATATTTCGATTTCATCGGTTATCAACATTTATTATATATGTAAGTACTATGAAAATCATCATCTGCCTAGCCTCTTCCCAACTATGTTGGGGTCGGCTTCAGTCTAACCGGATGCATCTGAGTATTTCAGTATTTTACATGAAGCAACTGCCTATCTGACCTCAACAATCTACTTACTAGGTAACACAATCGGGAATCTGTCGTTCAAAAGTGCCTGTTAAGTGCTATTTGAAATAAATGCTTTGACTTTGACTTTGAACCGTAACGACTATCAAATATCCACGAATGACACCAGGAGCCAACGCCTTAACGTACTTTCTGAGGCTCGGTTAAGATAGTCAACCGTCCACGGATCGACCGCTGCAAGCGTAGCTTAACTTGATCGATCAACCGGTGCGGATACTATAACCACAAGCCACAAGCATGTTACAATTTAATCATAGCACGAAAAAAAAATCAAGTTCGTCGCAAAAAAAAGTTAACTAATGTATACATAATGTGTTACATTATAGGTATAATCATAAATGTACGCATACCTACTATATGCCTAGAATAATGTTGCCTTGTTTACTTTCTTAATTCTCCGCAGTGACAGGCACAATTTCATTAAAGGACATCATTGAAGTGTCGAACATTTTATAGGTAGGTACTCAAAAAAATAAAGTGCCGGTCAGAAAAAAAAGTACTCTTATGTGAAATATCGATACCTCTGGGCTCAAAGGGCGTATAGCACATTTTGAGCTTTTGACATTTTATACTTTTCTCACTCAGTTTTTGATTCTCTATCGATCTGTGTAATCCAAGTGGCGAAATTCGCAAAAAAATGTCGAATACGACCTCGTAATTTTCGTTACGTGTGCACAACTTATTTGAAAATTAGGGGCATAAGGAACATATTGCTGCCTCCATAAAAATTGGCAGGTTGTATAAACCAATTTGGTTGAAGATTTTGGGTGTAAGATCGTTCGAAAAGTAATATTGCTCTTTACGTCCTTTAAAAATTTCAAATATAAAAATATATTTGTGCTATACGACCTACATTTTATTATAAAATAAAGAGACCTAAGAGATCTGCTTCATCAGTTTTAAGCTTTATTAGCTTAAAACTGATGTAACACCTGATTACATAGCATAAAAACTGAAAAAAATGAAACAAGAAATGACGAAGAAAATGAAAAATTAAATGTTCTCGTTACAAATTTAAAAACTTTTAGTATTATTTTGTTTTTTTTTTTATAGAAAAGTGAAATAAACGATTTTTATTTCTCATCATAATTTTAGTTTCTATTAGTAGTTCCTCTTTTTATTTCTATTAAAAACTCAATTAGAAGATTAAATAAAGCTACTCTCATAGCAAACCAAGAGCTATTCAATTTAGATTTAAAAAATATTTTAGTTTATTAGAAAGAACAGACGAAGGTGACGTTCAAACGCAATACACTAACATAAAAAACAGCACTAAAAAGGTCAGTAATAAAACAAAAACGAACAAATACAAAGAGAGTAAATTTAGTTACCAAACGAAGCAGTTAATTGAAGAGAGGCACTGCAGAGCATGAAGTATAGTAAGAGCCCAGGCGACGATGGCGTAACCACTGCAGCCTTAAAAATAAGAGAGCCTGTCCTTCTTCCACATGTTACCAATTTTTTCAACAGTATTTTAAACACAGGAATTCTGCCACGCACATTTTGCCATTCTTTGATTATACTTTTCCACAAAAAGGGTGACAAAACAGACATAGACAATTAGCATCCTATCAGTCTGGTTTCACACCTGTATAAAGCTTTCATTAAAATAATCGAGAACAGAATAGCCGGAGCCCTCGACAAACATCAGCCCCCGGAACAGGCCGGATTTCGTCGCGGCCATTCTACAACAAACAATAACAACTAGTAGAATAGTAACAAGTAGTCCATCAACAAGGTTCTCGAGAAACATACAGAGTTCCAGCTCCCACTTTATATTGTATTTACAAATTACTCAAAAGCTTTTGATAGCATCAGCCATACCTCAATTTGCAACGCCTTACAAAATCAAGAAATTATAGACACCACTTCTTTTGATAGAAACAGCACCCCAGCTATTAAAAATTAATTCTAAGACAGAACCGTCTTTACAGTTCAATAAAGGAGTTAAATAAGGAGACCCGCTGTCTCCGAAATTATTTACGGCCGTTCTGGAGGAAGTCTTCAGAAAGCTAGCAGCAAGCTGGGCAGAAAGGGGCATTATGGTTAAAAACTGGCCAAGTGCGAGTCGGACTCGCACACGAAGGGTTCCGTACCACAAGGCAAAAACACCGAAAAAAACATGTTTGTTGTATGGGAGCCCCCCTTAAATATTTATTTTATTTTAATTTTATTATTTATTATTAAAGTTAAAATACAACTGAGTATTTTGTGAATATTTCAAGTGCCTACCTGTTGCCATTTTTGATATCAAACAAAAAAGGGCAAAAAAATCGCGTTTGTTGTATGGGAGCCCCCCTTAAATATTTATTTTATTTTGTTTTTAGTATTTGTTGTTATAGCGGCAACAGAAATACATCATGTGTGAAAATTTCAACTGTCTAGCTATCGCGGTTCTTGAGATACAGCCTGGTGACAGACAGACGGACAGACGGACAGACGGACAGACGGACAGACGGACAGACAGCGAAGTCTTAGTAATAGGGTCCCGTTTTTACCCTTTGGGTACGGAACCCTAAAAAAAGAGATTATCCAACTCCGTTTTGCCGATGATATTGTTCTTTTTTCGTCTTCAGTCTCCAAACTGACTCAGATGCTAGAAGATCTCAGTACGGCAAGCCTAGAGGTCGGACTTCAAATGAATATGTCGAAAACGAAGTAATAGCGAATGTCAAAGACCAAGGTGATGATGAATAGCGTGCATCGCAGGATCACCGTGGCGGGTGGGGAGGTTAAATATGTCTATGAGTAGCTCTATCTTGGTCAAATAGCCTCTTTCAGGCAAGACCAAACAAAGAAGTTGCAAGACGCGCCGAAAATACCTGGAAGAGCCATTGGGCCATGAAATATCTAATGAAGGGCGATCTTCCACTATCACTTCAAGAGAAGACTCATCGACATGTGTATTCTTCCCATCCTCACGTATGGTTCTCAAACATGGTCTTTGATAATTCAGCAGAGGTCCACGCTCAAGGTTTGCCAGAGAGCTGCTCTGGACAGAGGGATGTGGAAAGAGAGTAGGGACTAGGGACATCTTTGTCCAGCAGCATAACGGCAAAAAAAAATCTAAATAATTATCGAAGAATAGATGCCTACTCAATAAATAAAATATCAATTAGAAAAATAATTGTAAAAATATTGTCCTTTACCACGTTATACAACAATTCAAGTAATTTATACGCCCTTGTGTCTTTGCATCATTTATGAAAAGTTGGGCTTACGTCCCTGTGTACCTGCTCAAGGGGTATTTTTATGGGGTGTATAGTGTAAGGTATTTGTGTCTACCTTTATGATTCTGTAATGTGGGTATGCGCTTATATGAATAAACCAGTCAGCTATCCATCTCCGTGTTTAATTGACGTCCCATTTGGCGACGAGAAATTCGAATTCCAATTGCGTGTAAAATTGTTATTAACAATGCCGATCGGTCGACTAGAACCATTTGACATCAATTCGAAGCAGTGGCCGTCGTATATTCGCCGTGTCAAACAATACATATTACTAAATGAGATAAAAGATAACTTGTGTGTGCCGTTGTTAATTACGGTTGTGGGTGAAACTACATATTCGTTAATGTGCGATCTATGTGCTCCGGCGGATCCAGAGACGAAGACATTTGACCAACTGGTACGTTTGGTGACCGATCACCTAGAACCACAGAGATCGGAGATTGCCGAGCGACACATGTTTCGCTTACGTAGACAGCGTGTTGGCGAATCCATGACGGACTACCTGCAAGATTTGAAACATCTCGCGACCACCTGTAACTTTGGTACAATGCTCGAAGAAAACCTTCGCGACCAATTTGTTTCGGGACTATCTAACAGCGCGATGCGATCGCGTATATTTGCTGAGAAAAATATTAAATACAAGGAGGCGGTGGAGCTGGCTCTGGCGTTAGAGGCCGCAGAAAGGCACGCGGAGGTGAGCGCGGCGACCGCCGCAGCCACGACCTCAGGTGCAGGCGGCGACGCGGGCGAAGGCCTGCACAGGACCGACGCGGGCCGCGCACGTGGCGGAGGCGCGCGCCGGCCGGGGCGCAACTCAGGCGCTAGGGCTGCCGGCGCGGCATCGAGAGGCGGCACCCCTGGGGCGCCAGCGCAGGCCGCGACGACTCAACAGTGCTGGCGGTGTGGAAAGCCGCATCGGCCGGAAAGATGTCGTTACATCAATTACAACTGCGATGAGTGTAACCAACGTGGACATTTGAAAGTGATGTGTAAAGAAGTGCGTGGTAGTGATCTCTCTGGTAGGCAAAATTACGTAAGTGAAGATAACTCGGGGGACGAGGATTTGTTTAGCATCGAACTGGCGTCTAAAGGTAACAAACCTTACTTTATTAACGTTAACATTGACGGTTACGAAATTAAATGTGAAGTCGACACTGGAAGCCGCATTTCAGCGATTAGTGAAGATTTTTATAAGCAGAAGTTTCCAAATAAAACAATCCATTCGGATAATCTAATGTTACGGTGTTATTCAGGTACGCAGATTGAGTCATTAGGTTATATATTGGTCCATGTTAAATTAGGTAATGTTACGGCAAACAACTTGTCTTGTTATGTTATTAAAAATGGTGGACGCCCACTATTGGGCAGGGATTGGTTAAAGTTCCTCAATATAAAACAAATTAATTTCAACGATATTATTGCTGATCCATGTATTAGTAAGTTAGCTACAGAATTTCCCGAGGTTTTTACTGATCAATTAGGAAAATGTAAAAAATTGCTCCAATTACAACTGACAAATAATGAACCAGTGTACGTGCGGGCGCGCCCCGTGCCGCTGGCACTGCGCGCGCGTGTGGAGCGCGAGCTCGAGCGGCTGGAGGCCGAGGGCACTATCTACCGGGTCGAGCACTCGGACTACGGTACACCCATCGTGCCGGTTATCAAGACGAACGGCGATATACGAATATGTGGCGATTATAAAGTTACTATCAATCCTAAACTTAAACGTGAATTTTACCCACTCCCACGCATCGAAGAGTTGTTCGCCACTCTGAGTGGGGGAAAGGAATTTACCAAAATCGATTTAACGCATGCATATCAACAGACGATGTTGATGGATGATTCACAACCGTGTACAGCTATAACTACACACATCGGTACATTCGTTTATCGTCGTACGCCTTTCGGATTATCTTGCATTCCGGAAAAATTTCAAAAATTAATGGAGGAGACATTGCGCGGCGTACGTGGCACGGTGGTATTTCTAGACGATATTTGTGTGACGGGGGCTTCGAGAGCAGAACATTTGGTTAATTTAAGACAAGTACTGGTTCGATTAAGAGATATGGGTTTGACCGTTAAACTAAGCAAATGTTGTTTTCTACAAGCGAGTGTTAAATATCTCGGGTTTATTATTGACCAAAGTGGTTTGCGCCCGGATCCCCAGAAGGTCGAGGCTATTGTGAAGGCACCAACACCTATCGATATCACACAGTTAAGAAGCTTCCTAGGTTTACTTAATTACTATGGGAAATTTATTCCCAAATTAAGTATTTTATTACATCCGTTGCATGAACTTTTAAAAAAGGGGGTCAGTTGGAATTGGAGTAATGAGTGCGATGAGGCTTTTAAGAAAGCGAAGCGAGTCCTATCAAGTGAGAGGGTACTCGCACATTATGAAGAGGGGCGGCCTTTAGTGCTATCGGTGGACAGCAGCGCGTACGGGTTGGGCGCAGTATTGGCGCATCGTTTCCCTGACGGCAGTGAGCGACCGGTCAGCTGTGTGTCGCGCACACTCAATGACGCGGAGCGCAATTACAGTCAGATTGATAAGGAGGCTCTGGCAATCTTTTATGGCGTCACTCGACACCATCAATATTTGTATGGTAAAAAATTTGAATTACGTACAGATCATCAGCCTTTAAGCTACATTTTCGGAGCAAAAGTGGGTATACCCCAAACTGCCGCCAGTCGCTTACAACGCTGGGCTGCACGATTAGCCGCATATGATTTTACGATAAAATATATAACCTCAAAGCAAAATGGAGCAGCGGACGCGTTGTCACGTTTACCGTTAGCACAGGAGCGCCGTCCCACCGAATCAATGAGTTATGTTAACTTAGTACAACAATGTATGCCAGTTAATTTCCATGACGTAGGTAAGGAAACAAATAAAGATTCAATATTATCTCGAATATTGGGATATGTAAAATTTGGATGGCCATCCGTACCAAGTTGCGAAGAAGAGAAACCATATTTTGCACGAAAAAGCGATATTACAATGGATTTAGATTGTTTAATTTATAAATATCGAATTATAATACCAAAATCACTACAAACTAAAATTCTAGAAGAAATTCATCAAGGTCATTTAGGAGTTAGAAAAATGAAAAGCTTATCACGTAATTATGTTTACTGGCCAACCTTAGATATTGACCTTGAAGTTATGTGTCGTTCGTGTGAGCCGTGTCGGAGGGTGCGGGATGCAGCGCCGCGTGCTGACCTGCATCCGTGGGAATTTCCTTTGTTTCCATGGCAACGCTTACATGCTGATTTTGCGGAGTATTCGGGAAGAAAATACCTGATTATAGTCGACGCGCATTCGAAGTGGATTGAGGCACTTCCTATGGGTCGTACTGATACACAGTCAACAATCACAGCTTTAATTACAGTTTTTAGTAGGTTTGGTTTACCATCGCAACTCGTTACGGATAACGGACCACCATTCCAATCAATAGAATTTAAAAATTATTGCAACCACAATTGTATTGCTCATGTGACAACGGCGCCTTATAGACCACAGGGTAATGGCGCCGCTGAAAATGCGGTAAAAACGGTAAAAAAAGCAATAAAAAGGGCAGTTCTTAGTGGCGAAAATGTAATACAAGCATTAAATATTTTTTTATTCCATTACCTACCGTAATAGTGAGCATGCAACTACGGGCGTGCCACCGGCAGTATTGCTAACCGGGCGTCGGATGCGGACACGACTGGATGCGTTACGGCCGGATGTCGCGCAAGTGGCGCGCGCGGCTCAGCAACGTCAGGTAGCTCATGCAGGAGGCACGCCCCAGCCCCCTATCCGGGTAGGAGAACCGGTACTCGCACGCGATTACACCTCGAACTCAAATAAATGGTCCACGGGAACAGTGTCTAAAAGTACAGGTCCGGTGTCGTACCGCATTGACATGGGAAACGGTGTCGAGTGGCGCAGGCAACGAGACCAAATAATTCCAGTTGGGGATAAGACGAGATTATCATTATCGCGAGCGAGCATCGGTACACACAAGGGGGAGAGTAATGATCATGACGATGATGCTTTCGAGGATGCATCAGAGGCATCCAGTGAGCTGGAGACGGAGGCGGGTAGCGAAGGCCTGGCGAGCCCGGCCGCGCCGGCGGCGCCTCGCTCCCCGCCGCCGCCGCCGCCGGGGGCTTCGGCCCGAGCAATACGTGCGCACGTGCGCGCCGTTAATAAAGACAATGTGTCTAAATAGTTATAACTTATTATACCTATCATTAGAGTTGTTTTATTTGTTGTTTGTTTTTTATACACCTTGGTATGGTATTTTCTGTTAGTTATTAGTTCTGATAAGATAACATTTATTCTTAAGGGGGAAAAGTGTAAGGTATTTGTGTCTACCTTTATGATTCTGTAATGTGGGTATGCGCTTATATGAATAAACCAGTCAGCTATCCATCTCCGTGTTTAATTGACATATATTAAAATTATTTGGTCGTAAAGCACATGCTATCTCAGCCAATACAAAACCAGGCCTATTTTTGAAAAAACCTTCTTAAACACATCAAAAATCTAAGAACTGTATCCCTTGGATACTTTTATGTAGCTCTAAAAATGAGAGAGATATAACGAAAACAATTTTTTTATTTTTGTTTTTTGCTTCTCCTGAAAACCTGTGTTTTGTGCTATACGCCCTTTGAGCCCAGAGGTATCGATATAGTTACCGGCACGGATCTTGAGCGCTCGGCGATAGAGTGGGGATCGCTTTGCGCATCGTATACTTATGGCAAAATAAAACATAATATTATATAATAAAAATATTATTATTATCATAGTCACTGTACGACAACATATATACCCCGCTCCCGCACCTCACTTCATCCCACCAAAGGGACCCAATAACTCACTTTTGCGCAGGTGAAGGTCAGCGCTCAAGATCCGTGCCGATAATTGTAACATCTTGAGCATTTTTTAGTATTACAGCGAAAGCCTAAAATTAATGTTAGACTTTCGTTGTAATAGTAAAAAATGTTTAAGAGGTCATTTCCCATGACAGAAGTAGAAAAAACTGTCTGTGTGGTGCCGGACTTAAAGAATTGCACCACCCCTTACTTCCCGTGGGTGTCGTAAAAGGCGACTAAGGGTCTTACCGGAGAATGGGCAGCAGCGTTCTCTATTTATTCCACCATCATACCATACTGCGATCGCCAACCCGCCTGCCAAGCGTGGCGATTATGGCAAACCCCCCCAAAATTGGGGGAGGCCTATGTCCAGCAGTGGACGTCTATCGGCTGAAACGACGAAGTAGAAAAAAAGAAAACACGATTATTTGCGGTCAACATGACGCAAAAAAAGAACATAAACACAAAAAATAAAATTTAAAAAAACTGGCCAAGTGCGAGTCGGACTCGCACACGAAGGGTTCCGTACCACAAGGCAAAAACGCCGAAAAAAACATGTTTGTTGTATGGGAGCCCCCCTTAAATATTTATTTTATTTTAATTTTATTATTTATTATTAAAGTTAAAATACAACTGAGTATTTTGTGAATATTTCAAATGCCTACCTGTTGCCATTTTTGATATCGAGCAAAAAAGGGCAAAAAAATCGCGTTTGTTGTATGGGAGCCCCCCTTAAATATTTATTTTATTTTGTTTTTAGTATTTGTTGTTATAGCGGCAACAGAAATACACCATGTGTGAAAATTTCAACTGTCTAGCTATCGCGGTTCTTGAGATACAGCCTGGTGACAGACAGACGGACAGACGGACAGACGGACAGACGGACAGACAGCGAAGTCTTAGTAATAGGGTCCCGTTTTTACCCTTTGGGTACGGAACCCTAAAAAGGTAGGGGGAAACATGCGTCACCTCCACGCAAAACGGCTGACGCTCAGCATTATGCTGCGACCCTATGCAAGACTGAGCCCCAGCGCTGGTTTTCAGCGACAGCCAGCGCTGGCGTAATGACGTCGTCCGGTGCAGCAAACAATTATTAGGACAGTACAGGTATTGTGCACTTAAAGAAAATAATACAATTTAATTTAAAAGTGATAGAATAATTATACTAAACAGGAAATAGACATAGGTACATGCTATGAGAATATCATCCTCAGTAAACGTTAGTACTTTTTTTTGGGTACTAAATGAATGATCGCTTTTATACTTTATTCTGAAGTGGAATATAATAATGTTTTGAATCTCTTATAATATGATGAAGGTACAATAGTCTATTCCATCCATCTGAATATTTCGTATATCCACATTTGACATGGACTTAAAAACATGATGATTGATGACTAGGTATTCTAATTCGGTTTTTGCATTATGTACAGTCAACAAAGGAGATAAGTATACAGGAGCGTCGGATATAGTTGAAGTTTACAAAGAACCGATGGATGTTCTCAAATAAAATTTTATTTTATTAATAGAAAAAAAAACCGGGCAAGAGCGAGTCGGACTCGCGCACTGAGGGTTCCGTAACATCCGGGTTTATGCATAAGGTTTATGTTTATGAAATCAAATGTTTTATTTTTATTTTTGAGTTGATTGAATGAATGGTAAATTGCGGTTTACGATTTATGACGTATTAAAAAAAAACCACTTACTAGATCTCGTTCAAACCAATTTTCGGTGGTAGTTTACATGGTAATGTACATCATATATTTTTTTTAGTTTTATCATTCTCTTATTTTAGAAGTTACAGGGGGGGGGCACACATTTTACCACTTTGGAAGTGTCTCTCGCGCAAACTATTCAGTTTAGTAAAAAATTATATTAGAAACCTCAATATCATTTTTGAAGACCTACATACATATATACCCCACACGTATGGGTTTGATGAAAAAAAAAAAATTGAGTTTCGGTTCTAAGTATGGGGAACCCTAAAATGTATTGTTTTTTTTTCTATTTTTGTGTGAAAATCTTAATGCGGTTCACAGAATACATCTACTCACCAAGTTTCAACAGTATAGTTCTTATAGTTTCGGAGAAAAGTGGCTGTGACATACGGACGGACAGACGGACAGACGGACAGACAGACGGACAGACAAACAGGGAGACAGACAGACATGACGAATCTATAAGGGTTCCGTTTTTGCCATTTGGCTACGGAACCCTAAAAACAGCTCATTCATTAAATTAAATTTCAGTCCAGAACATCCATCGGTTTCTTAGTAAACTCCTGTATACTTACGGTCTTATTCATAATAAGTTATAGAACATCTAAAGGCTTGCTAATGTCTCGTTGTCAAAAATTGTTATTCATAAACGCATTTTAGCACTAAAACGTTCGATAAACCTACTATAAAGTTATGAAACCCAGACCCCTACTATAACAGTACTATAAAAATGGCCGACTCTACATCAGCTGATAGAAAATGACGTTTGACCTACAAATGTAACATATGCAGTTGTATTTAATTTATGTTGCACTTTTGTTTAAGCAATTTAGTTTATTATTATATATCTACAATGCAAAATAGAAGCAAGGAAAAATATAACGAAGCACATAAATTATTGCAACAAGAATTACTGTGGGACGCTGCTGCTTTGGGCTGTGGAAACAACGCTTTTCAATGTCTTTTACATGGCATACATGCAAACTAGGAAATGTGAAAACAACCATAGTGGCTAGAGCAGTACCTTACAATATTGCAGTTGACCATGGAGACGTGCAGTTAGTAGTTAGGGTAGCAATATCAATGAATATCATACAAATTCAGCCCAAGAAGCCTAGGTGCAAGGGAAAATGCAAATGCTATTTTACAAACTTGAGGAAACATTCCGCCGAGATAGGCTCATTTTACCAGGTTAGAGGTACATCTTCCCACTTGTGTCCGGAGACGGTTCAGGGGCTTCTGTGTGGATAATAGAAGTTTACACCCTGCAGGGAGATGCTCCACTAGGATGCGGCAGTAGGGAGTGGTTGTGAAGCTATGTAGCAAACCATGTTTCTCCTCCTATCCTACCCTATGCGTCCCTAAACATGCAGTCAAAGTGACCTCTGCGCTGCCGCTGACGACATTGTGGAAGTGGCAAAGTTTTGGGCCAACAAGATCTGAAATACTGTCGTCCCCGCGACACGAAGACGATAAAGAGGAGACATTTTAGCGAGTAGTGCATTAATAAAAAGCTTTTATACAGATATCAGTTTAATTGATTTATTTTTATAATACTCTAAACTTTAATTCGGCTTCTAGAACTTGTACTAGCAGAACAACATTTTTAAAATGTTTCTTTTCATTTGCCATCTATGCCGCCACCTCTTCTGTAGGCCGTTTCAGTTTCTGCTATTTGTAGTGAAGCACCATCCTTCCTACTGTCCTGAAATACAAAATGAATGTTATAATTTTTTCTCTTTATCAAACGAAATTCTTGACATGCTTACTCAGGAACTTTGTAACTTATAAGTAAATGGGATAGGCACCTAATTCGTAAATCATGCCATGCCGCCTTTTTCGCGTTGGTGTCAGTATAAGTGTTTTTATTTTCTATCTTCTTCTTAGTGTGCCCAGAATTCGGCTACTTGTTTGGCGCCATCACTAGCGTCCACCTTCATTTTATGTTATGGAAACCCTCACCCTGACCAATTCTTCTAAAAGATCTAAGGAAAAGGAAAAGCAAGCATAAGTATAAGAAATTAAGAATGTTTACAAAACAAAACTTACTTTGAACATAACTGTTTGAACACATTTTAGTTGTAGGTAACAGTACACACCTCATCGTCCTCCAATCAAAGCGAGTATTCACTTCTTTGCCCTTTCTTGGAACTAGTCTACGGTCTTAATTCCATTTCTTTTAAATACAAAAAAATATTCAAAGGTTTTCTCTCTCCTGACAATAAAATAACAATAACAAATTCATTGACTTAAATAACCATGGTAACGCGGCAAAACTGTGGAAACTGTAGACAATAAATTAGTTTTCCGTACGTCATAATGTCTATGGTAATAATTATTCGGTGCGTAGGCAGATATTCTCGTTTGACAACTCAATGTGTTGGCCAATTTGTTGGATGACTTCAATAAAATGGCAACATTTATATTTATATTGAAGATATAGGACACTTTAGTTATAGAAGGTTTATGAAGCGTTTATGAATACAAAATTTTATCGAACGTTTTAAAAGCTTATCGAGCATTTTAACTAATGAACGTTTTAAACCTTCTATAAGCTTTTTTTATGAATAAGACCGTTTTACTTTATATGCTGGCCCGCAGGTTTGCGCGTTGTAGTGAACAAGTTAAGGTGACACTATTTAGAGCCTACTGTCAGACCTTCTACTCGTGCAGCCTGTGGTTCAGGTATACGCAGAGGACGATCAATGCCCTACGTGTCCAATACAATAATGGATTTAGGATGTTGTTAGGGTTGCCCCGCTTTTGTAGTGCCTCTGGTATGTTTGCGGAGGCTAGGGTAGATGGCTTCCATGCCATTGTGCGCAAGCGGCTCGCGTCGTTACTGAGCAGAGTCCGGAGTAGCACTAACAGCATCCTACATTGCTCATAAACAGGACTCAAATATCCTGAAAGAATTTATTCGTGTGCAAATTTTATAACTCTCGCAGTTGTATTATAATATCTGTAGTGTATGCGCAGGCATTGGCGTGGCACTCGCTTACCGGCCGTAGGCGAGAGCAGACGTTCTCTGGGTTTCGCATAGACTACGTCACCTCGGTGATCTAGCAAAGTGTGTTTTATTAACCCAGCGAACATTACAAAATCTATGGACTTAGTCTGAAATAAAGATTTTATTATTATTATCTCCTTTGTTGACTGTACATTCATAGAGCCTTTTACGCTTTTTTTTTCGACGAACTTTTATTCACAGCTACCTATAAATCATAATCAATCTTTAAGAATAGACCTGCAGGGTAATTCCGTAACACACTATCAGTAGCAATGGGTTTCATTTTGACAGTTGAACAACGTTCATTGCGTTTTTTACTTTGTTGCATACACATTTTTCGAACATTTATGGGCAATAGATTAGCAATATGCTTCAAAATTATTCAAATTGAGAACAATAGTTACGAAATTAGGGCTGGTCTTTGTCTATTCTTCTAAATTCTCGTATCAACATGGCGGATGAATAACTTTTTAGTTTTGTTGACGCCACTAATTGTATTCTAAACCACAAAACCATGGCTTGCGGCATAGTTTAATGCACCATGAAAGTACATCGATTTAGGTTAAATCTAACTATAAAACAAACCATCAGTGCCTACCTAATGGTTGCGGTTTTCAGCATACGAGTCGCCAAAATGTTATTAATTATGTGCTAAGTACTTTCTAAATTGTATCGGAAAGTGATTATTAATAATTTATTGACCAATAATGCTGGCATAATTTAATTTCGCGAAGATACCTCCTCTTTCAGGTAAGGTTTAAAAGCTTTTAGTAAATTTGTCAACACGAAAACAGGACGAGAAAACCGATATAGATAATTATTATTGTTTTTAGGGTTCCGTACCAATATGGTAAAACGGAACCCTTATGGTGAGACTCAGTCTGTCTGTCCGTCTATCACTGCTGGATATCTCAAGAACTACTAATGCTATCAACTTGAAATTTGGAATACTTTTAGATGACGTTTGCCCAACTACTTTGCAAATAAGAAAGAAATAAAAATATAGGTGTCCTTTTGTTTTGCAACAGGGACTGAAAGGGGGTCTGAAAAATATTCGAAGTGGGGCTACTAAAGCATTATGGGGTATCATATGAAAAAAAAAACATTTTTTCTTTTCTTTAAGCCGCATAGTCTTAGACTTTTGGTGAAAAATGTAAAAAAATACCTTTTCCCCTCCCCCTTATGTCCGAAGTTTGCAAAGAAAAAATCTGAAATAATTCTATGTGATAGAAGTTTACGTAAAGATTACATAAAAAATAAAACAATGTATCTAAATAGCACACTTTACTATGAAAGGAATATACTATTTGGCAATAGCCACCTATTGATAAGATCCATTTTCTTTCATTTTATACAATGCCGCCAGTAGTTTAGATATCTATGTATTTACAGAATTAAAGTCATAAGAATTATTAATATAGTTCTTTAACTTAGAAAGAAGTATTAATGATTCCAATTATTATAATTTTGTAAATACGTACCTGTTAAAGTCGCGAATCATATTTTGATGAAGATACAACCTGATACTGACCTGAGAATTGCAAACAACGTAAGAAAAATTGAATTTCGCGGGCTACAACTGCGCATTCACCTTAGCATTATGCATTGTTAGGTACCTATACAGATAACTGCTGAACCAGACAAAAATAAATAAAAGCAGCTCGACGCCAATCAAACCAAATAAAAATCCTATTCAAATTCAACCAAATCTCTAAATAAACTGCCAAACTCAGTGAAACAATTTATTTATAAAAATGTTTGCTCTAAAGTGAAATTCCCGATCAAAATGGACGGTTAGATAGAACAGTTAACTGTTGTTTTTCTTTGTTTTGTTACCTTCTGGCCAATTGCGCGCCCGTCGACGACGATACCACACTGTGGGATAGGGCTGCCACTACAATTGTCATTATATCAACGTTACCGAAAACTGTTTATTTTAATGGTTTGTGGCACAATTTTTTCTGTTTATTTTGCAGTCATTTAAATATAGTTGTCTGGTTGTCTTGACCGCCCATTGTGTCACCCTTTGTAAAGTTTCTATATCTATATGTCTGTAATTTATATTGTGTACATAATAAAGAGTATTCTATTCTATTCTAAAGCCTGTGTTGCGAGCTTTTTGTATTAAGTAATACTTAACTACTTAAATGGAAACTACTAAGTGAATAATGATAGTTTTAGCGCATTGCTACATTAGCTACATAACGGAACAGATCAAATAACTCGAAATTCTATACGAATTTAACAAAATACAGGAATTTTACTCAGCTACTTTTAAAGAGAGATAGGCTATTTCTACAAAGAGTTTCTTAACACAATTTGCTAATTGCTTCAGTTAAACGAAAGAAAAGAACTCCAGCAAAATCTAATTGTTTCAGCCCACTCTTTTTATTTACATTCTAAGGAAACTAGTTAATCTTAGAACAGGGGGTAGTTGCAGAGAGTAAAATAATGTTTAATTCTATTAAGTACAGTCAGCCAGAAGACTCATCATCATCATCATTTCAGCCGAAAGACGTCCACTGCTGGACATAGGCCTCCCCCAAAAGGGGGGGTTTGCCATAATCACCACGCTTGGCAGGCGGGTTGGCGATTGCAGTATGGTACGACACCCACGGGAAGTATGGGGTGGTGCTATTCTTTAAGTCCGGCAACACAGAGAAGCCAGAAGACTACAAGTAAAGTAATAGAATTTAATATGCTTTCTTCTAACTCTCATTAACAGACACGTATGTAGAGCGTGTTACACATACCTATATAAAGATACTTCCAAATAGAATAATTAATTATATACATCTAAGTGCAAATATAAGCAATTCTCTTTTGTAAGAGACTGTTATGAGGTAAATTGTCGTAGAAAACTAAACTAACTTATCTATGAAATATAAAATAAAGATATTTTGAGCCCGTAAAATACAAGGGGCGAGTAATTATTATATTGTAGCTGTTATTGAGCGTAGGTACCTACATATTTTGATGATTCAAAATAGGTAGGTAGGTTAATAAATAAAATGAAACATATTTTCTAAACAACAAAGGAAAGTGATATTACACCACTCTGTTAATTATTCTCTATCTGTTAAGTATTTCTGGATTACAAACTCACAATTTGCACAATTTTTTTTTTTTTTGCATGCTTTGAAAAAAGAAAAAAACGTAAACAAAATTTTCATAATTCGCCGTTTTATTACTCCAAGCTGCAAAACCTTCATTAATGAGATTGCATTCATCTCCATTTCAAATAATAACAAAAAAAAACTCACTCGGCACACCCCTATCATCGTCCAAAATTAGATCACACAAAAAACATGGAAAAAAAAAGCAATTGACATTGACTTTCCGAACGGCTCGCTAGAGGCCTTTAGAGTTCCGTGGCTACATTATAATTAAAAAGTACTTAAAAATTAATAAGATGCTTTAATAAAGAAAAAAAAATCTCCCTATTTTTAGAACATGGACCGAGCAAGCTTATTTGAACTTGGCCTTAATTAGCGGTGGAAAATCTCTCGGAATTAAGGCTAAGTTCTCAAATTTGATGCGTCACTCTTACGTTTGATGCGAAGCGATGACGCTCTGCTGAACGCGGATTGATGAGTTAAAGTTGAAACTGATTATTAACCTTATTACTCTGATTAACCTTATCGTGTTAATAGTCCGTGTTTGATGCGTGTCACGCGCTGAAAGCGGCTGATTATTACACGCGTTTATTTTGAGGCATGGTCTAATAGTTATACAATCTGTTAGGTCACCACAGAGCATTAAAACACTTAATTGAAATCCCGACCAGTCGTACTCAGCGCTTTTCCGCTACATTTATTATGCGCACAGCCAAAATGTGAAACTCTCTGCCAGTGTTTGTGTTCCACATTCTGGGCACACTCGTTCTATAATAGACCTCATCCATCGCTTTTCATCAGGCGTGATCGAGGTCTAGAGCAAGCTAATCACACTAATATTATAAAGGCGAAAGTTTGTGAGTGTGTGTGTGCTAATATGTTTGTTACTTCTTCACGCTCTAACGGCTGGTCCAATTTTGATAAAATTTTGTAAGGAGGTAGCTGACAACCTGGATATATATCACTGGATATAGGCCACTTTTTATCCCTATATTCCCACGGGATCGACATTTACGCTGGTGAAACCGCGGGACGCAGCTAGTACAGCAATAAAAAAAGAAGACAGCATAAATATAATATTTTGTTATGACACCGATTGTTTATCTTTTTCGACTCCGTTCCACATCTGATAAAGCATGTCGCAAAGTAACAATTTCGAGTCGTTTCATAACACTTAAATTCCAAGTCGTTTCCTCAAAAAAGATCTTACCTAACGTCTCCCGAAATATCCTAGACTCGAGGAGATAGCTGTTATAATTATTCAGAATCTTCATAATCTTGATCGTAGAAACCTGAATCATAGGTACTAGCTAGTCATCCCTATCTTATAATGCTCCATTCCACGTTGATCTCTAACCACGTCTCATACAACAATGTGACACGATATTAGCAAAGTGTAACAAAGCTAAGCAAACACTGCAACGTGCATCAAGTGATTGTCATCTCAGCTAATCTAAGAGCATGTTCTGCTCAAAGTCATGTCCAACACAGAGAACATTGTGCATTCACCGTGACGTGTACTTACACGTTGTTTGTGCTAAGTAAATAGTGGATATCCTTTGGATAGCGACGCAATAATCTCAATGATGCCGCCATTTGCAACTCAAAGAAGAGTAATTGTTGGATTTGGCATTTTTTTACAATATTATCGCGTATTTCTCATTTATAAATTCTTTAAACTTACACAACAATATTTGTCTCCATCCATGTGTAATATGAGACCGTTGGAGATGTTTTCTGTAAGTAGGTTTGTACAAACACTTATACACGTCAATCATAATGTTTTAAACTAATATGAGGTCGGCGTTTCCTATCTGACTATTCTAAGAGCAAAAGCCGAAACAAACTCAGAGGTCACAGTCTCTTTTAAAGTCCAGACAAAATCTTTGTCAGAACATGTAAAAACCATGCAGATTGGTGTCTGAAATGGTCTTTTGAGGAAATAACCACACACAGATTGAGCGGACCTGTCCAGTCAGTGCAAGCATTTGTCAAAAATCTTGCAGCTCAACTCAGAACTCGTGCAAGATCAAAATACAAATATGTTCACCATAACCTACACAAGATAGAGACGACAATTAAATACGACAGTAAATTCGTATGCCTTCCCAGTCTGCATGCATACGAAAAAACAACCAAATATCCAATAGTTTAGTCACAAATAGCTTGTTAAAGATTGGGAAAACCCATAGTCGGGCCATCACTACTGCACTCAAGCAAGGTGTGAAAACGTTAGGATTTATTGGATACTTTTAAAAGAATTCTATGCATGAGTAGGTACTGCTTTCATTTACTGTCGTATTCGTCGTATGTTGTGTTCGCCGGCGTAGTCGTATTTGTTGTCTCCACATTGTATAAATAGTAGGTATTGCAGCTATACCTAATACCTTACCTTCTTGAACTAGACAGGCTACCTCACAGGTCAATAAAACAGTCTATTGTCCTACTCTCAACACTAAAGGTATGAAGGAGATCCCTCCTAAAGGCACACGTATCAAATCGGAAAGCCGTCTCATCTCTTAACAGGCGTCAACCTAACGTAAGCACATAATCAAAGCGGACATAAGCTCCGATACGTCGACTCGGCTACGACTAGGTAACGTCGCGCTTACGGCTCGCCGACCGCTGGTTGATGGTGCAGCAGACAGGCCGGAGGAGTGAGAGGGGCAAGAGTGGACGAAGAGACGTAAGCTCGGGTACGGAGAGACGTAAGCGCGGGGACGACGAGACGTAAGCGGATCGTGAGTTTGTCTTGAGGCGAGGCAATTACGTTACGATTCCGATTGGTGTGCGTTGCAGACTGCAGTAGGGAGTTTCATACAAAGAATACTGAAGGGTCGAGTTGATACAGTGCCGATCCCTTTCCGGTTTGATACGTGTGCGTACGTGCGTACCTACTTATGACCATTAATCCCTCCTGAAAAGATTAGAAAAGTTATAAATTGCGCAACGGATTTAATTGGAACTCTGACCTCTAAGCATACAAGCTTACATATTGCGAGCAGCCATTTTCCCAAAGCTTGATCCCTCAACTTTTTAAATTAACTGCTCTTACACTTTCATGTCAGAAAGGTTATAACGTTATCATAGAACCTACGACGGTTAATTAAGAACGCCTTAGTTTGACGTCTTATCCCTGTCTAAGTCACTTTGGATTATATAATTATACTGTCAATCTGGTTGGCAACTTGAAAGCTTATCTACAGGCAAATGCTTTGAGTAGTTTGAGTGTGTCTGTGGGTGACATGTTTCTTTATCTTATCGTGCGTAGCTCTTACGATGCTCTTAGGGATAATGGCTGATAATCGTGATGCCGTTATAAATTTTAAGAAAATGCAATTCTTTTTTTTTTTGCAGCAGCAGCGCTTTGTGAGCAGCTTATGAGATGTAAGTCGTGGGTTTGAACCCAAGCAAGCGCTTTATGTGTAAATAATTTTATCAGCACTGCTCTCAAAACGGTAAAGGAAAACATCGTGAGGAAACCGGCATGTCCTAGAGAACCAACAATTCGAAGACATGCGACATCTACCAACCCGCACTGGACTCGCGTGGTAGATTACAGCCCACTCGCTCTCGAGCAGAGGAGGCATGTGAGCAGTGGGAATATTAATTATAGGCAGATTATTCTATACATTATGCGGAACTTAAAATGTACTGCACCTTTAATCATCAGGCCCACTAGGACAGGTGACTACCAATAAATTGCTAATTGACTAATATTTTTACGACGAAAACTACGGAACCATGCACCATATTATCATTAGTCTTTTTCTTATCTTCCGACCTCAGTGGGGCATCATCTACTTTGAATGACTTTCACTGCAACATGTTGGTATTAGGCTGCACTTTTATCTTCGTTTGATACGATGTTTTGAAGTGGAATATATAATTTAAATTATAGTTTGAAGGCTGGAATGTTAAAAGCATTTAAATGAATGTTTGTTTTTCTTACTATATTTAATCGGAAAGTGAAGTTTCTCGGTCATTTTGCTGGTCACGAAGATCGTGATTACTATTATGTATATTTTACCTACTTGTTAATGAAAGTGTAGGTACTATTTTTTGGTTATTTTTGGTGAACCAAATTCTTTCAGTGTAACGTCATTTTTTTTTTTAGTTGTAAGAAAAAAGACATTGCTGCTGATTGAACTTGAATGAACTACTGAAGGATGAAGATTTTGTAAAACACGGGACTTATTTTCAGCCAGACGCCTAATAGTTCCTAACAAACTGTACCTACAATCGTAATACCCTACCTAAAACCTATTTCCATAATAAACACAGATCATCATCAAAACCCACCGGCCGAAGACGATAGGCCACGGTCCGATGACCACGGCATAACATAAAAATAAATTTGAATTTAAACCAAGCCCCTTCTCTTCAAAGTGGAAGGGATTCCATTACGAGCTCATCTTGAATGTATTGCATATTGAATGCTGCTGATGTAATGGATCCTTTCAGTTCTGAGAAAAGAGCAAATTTGGATATTGATATTTTTGAAGTATTCAAACACACGTCGTCGTAAATCAAAAAACTGAGCAATTTATTGTTATAAATCCATGTTATCATTAATCATAGCTGCCAGATTACATAATCAATGGCAGTAGTATTTACTACAGTATTATTTTGATATTAATTCTAACACCTTCACTTATCAAAATAATCTGAACTTCAGATATTTTATTAAACTGAATATAAATTTAATAAACTAATAGCATACAGCCATCAAACAATATTTTTAATACTTAACCTCTTCACAAAATAGTCATGTTTTACACTACCTACTCAATCCTTTGGTCAGTTATAGGTCTGCTGGCATTTCAGATGTTGGCAGATGAACTATCTTTACAAGATTGTTAGCAACTGCTTCTCTAACAAAATGGTGACGCACGTCATTGGGCTTAGTTCTTTTATGGAACAAAGGTTTTCTGTCAACTTCTCGCGAAAAAAAATCAGCTGTTCCCTACATTTTGACGAGTTATACGAACATAAATGTAGGGAACAGCTGATTTTTTTTCGCGATTTCATGCTTGGCCCCATAGTAAAAGTTGTTCATAATGATGAGTACAATGACTTCTTAAGAGGTTATTAATGTTTACAATATAGGTACAACTAACTATTATGTTTTCAACACACTATCTACCTAGCATATAACTTGAAGAATATCATATATTTTTCTGATTTTTTTTACTGTAGTAGACATTCACTTTTGTTGTTTCATAAACATGCGTTTTTTTGTGTTTAAGTCCTGTAAGCCTCTTAAAGAAACTTGACAGATTGTAGTAGCTTGATGTGCTAGCGTCTGTACATGGCACGGTTTTATTACGGTACGCCGCCGTATCGTAAAGAAATTGTGCCGTTTACAAAAGGCTTAATGATCCTTGCAACGTGCTCATCGTTTTAGTCCTTAGCTTCTTAATTATTTCATGTAGAACATGAGTACTACATTTTGAATAGGCACTGTTTAACCAATAAAATATTATTCACACGTAGATAGGCACCTGCACAGAATCTATTCATGTATGTTGTTGATATTGTACATGTTTGTATGTTGTTGTTGTTGTTCTATTTATGTATTTGTGTACCTAGTTTTAATCGTTTTTTTTTTAATTTTATCATTGTTCCTCTCAACCTGCCATCCAATCTCTTCACCACCCTTGGTTGACTGGTAGAGAATGCCTAAGGCATTAAGTCCGCCTTTGTATGTACCTTTTTGTGCGAAAAGTTTAAATAATCATCATCATTTCAGTCGAAAGACGTCCACTGCTGGACATACACCGGTCGAAGTGGAGGTGCTTGGGGGGGGGCCCCCCAAGCACCTCCACTTCGACCGGTCCTGTGCTTCCCGCATCCAACGGGTTCCTGCGGCCTTCACAAGGTCATCGGTCCACCTTGTGGGAGGCCTTCCAACGCTACGTCTTCCGGTACGCGGTCGCCACTCCAGAACCTTTCGGCCCCATCGGCCATCTGTTCTGTGAGCAATGTGCCCTGCCCGCTGCCACTTAAGTTTGGCAATACTTCGGGCTATGTCGGTTACCTTGGTTCTCCTGCGGATCTCCTCATTCCTGATTCGATCACGTAGGGAAACTCCAAGCATAGCCCTCTCCATTGCCCTTTGGGTGACTTTTAGCCTTCTTATAAGGCCCATTGTGAGCGACCACGTTTCCGTTCCATAAGTCATCACTGGCAACACACACTGGTCAAAGACTTTCGTCTTGAGACACTGCGTTATGTGGGACGAGAAGATATTGCGTAGCTTGTTTTGGCAAAACCCCCCAAGAATGACAAGCACAAGTTTAAATAAATAAATAAATATTATTCAGACTTCCGCCTGTAACAGTCAGTTAAAGGAAGTGATCCTACATAGGCCCTCCTTAGAGGCTCCTGCATAGACCTTTCAAAAGAAAGACTTAACCCAAAATTACCATACTTTTAAATGAAAAACAATCAAGCTAAAATCTCTCAGTGGTCGTATTCTGTTATTTTAAGTTCGGGCACGAGACATTAAGCTTTATGTAATCGCGGTACCTAATGCGGCCCAACGATTTAGTGTTCCGTGGTCGGTGGTTTAACGGAACATTTATGGTTATTAGGGAAGGATCAGAAGTTTAGGCAATATCTAAGTGGCCGAAAATAAGCAAATTGACACCCTACGTTTTTTTTTTTTGCAATTGATCCGATGTCGACTATTCTATCAGTGTCGCATCGACACCCTACGATAATTGGCCGTGCTATAGCCATTTCTTCCAACTGTCAAAGAATGACAGAAAAATTGAGGTTTAAATACACGGTGTTTTAATTTTTTTTGTTTAAGTTTGTAGTTAATTTTCATCATTATCATCCACAGCCCGACTTACTCACTGCTGACCATAGGCCTCTCTTTTCAAGTGCCCTACACTCCTGTGCCAACCACATCCAGGATCTGCCAGCGATGGTAACAATGTCGTCTGCCCATCTCGCCACCGTACGACCGTCATTTCGTCTTCCAGGCCTTGGACGCCAATCGGTCGCCATTTGTAGTTAATTTGCTTAATTATTAATTTCCCGGACTTAAACCTATAACAACAATATTACCCTACTAAGGGCTAAGGTAACAAATCAGATCCAATTTTCCGGATAACTAATAGAGAAAGATTGATGCGGTAATCTGGAGGCTGTGCTAATTTGGGTTCTTGCTCGTGATATTAGCCTGATCCTGTTGATTAACGTCTGGAAAATTAAGAAATTATTGATAAGAAAATGCTATCATTGAAAAATCGAATATTTAAACGACAAAATATAAGTGCTATCATATCTTCTAAGTATTGGTACAGTAAACTACGTAGGCATAATATATTTAAAAAAAAAACCCTAATAGTAGAGTTAGTTCAGACGACTGATAAGCTTTTCCTCATTCCTACTATTTTGCTGTGCCTGACAGGGTCCACAAAGATCACATAAATATGTTATTACCACCTAAGTAGGTACACATCTTGGAATGCAATAAACTGTTGTCTCAAATGATCTGACCTAGATTATTTCTGGATTTTTAAATGCACATTGAGATTGATGAATTTTTATTTACAACTAGCTTCTGCCCGCGACTTCGTCCGCGTGAAATTCGTACTTTCCTCCTAATATTTCGAAAATTTATGTTTATGATCTTAACATTTATTTAGATAAATAAGTATTCGGGCCAATTTTTAAGTTTATAGATCAAAGAGTTTTTATACTTTTCAAATAAACTATATCCCCGCTTTTCACTCCAACAGGGATGGAATTTTGAAAAATCGTTTGGGATGCATGTGTTCATAACTTGACTCAAAGACCCATACCCATTTTCGAGTTAATGGAAGCAAGCAGTAATATCCAACCCATAAACTTAATTACTCTTTTCCAACTTAGTAGGAGTCTATTTTTCAAAAACCCTAAAACACACTTTTTTATTTTTAACCGACGTCAACAAAAGCAGGAGGTTCTCAATTCGTCGGAATCTTTTTTTTTTATGTACGTTCCCGATTACTCGAAGACGGCTAGACCGATTTGATTTTTATTTTTTTGTTTTCAGGGTATACTTTCCAGGTGGTCCCATTGTCATCAGGTCAGGATCTGATGAGAGGATAATGGAGAAATCGAAGGAACTCTTTAAATATTATAGGCACACCTATAGCGATTTGGGCAATTTTTACAGTAACTCGTGCATTTGCTCTCGAAAGCACTATTTGGTGTAGTGGAACCGATGATGAAGACCACAGATGGCCACCGGAACTACTCCATAATAAGTATTTCACGGGTTGCGATTCGATTACTTTAACATGGTTGCTAAGTAATTTATGCTCGTCACAATGCGAATGGTGAAATGGAGCTGATGGTGAAATACCAGGAGAATTCCTCAACAATTAATGTCAGTCATGCATCGGGAAAAGCAATATTTTGGTAAAGGCGATGAGCAAGTTGATATTAGGATGTTTTAACTTAGATACATTATAAACAGACCCACTAAAAAGTGAGAAATAAAAACGTTATAACAAAAAAAAAACCGACCTCCAAAGAAACACTACAAAGTGAAAAATAACTTTAATTTCGGAAGTCGGTGGCAAAAAACTTAAATACAGATCCAAAGACACCGACTTCCGAAATTAAAGTTAGTATTTCTGGAAGTCTTTAAAGTTTATAAACCAAATAAATAAGATTTTTCATATAAACAGTGTCCCCTCTTTTTATCCCCATAGGGATGGAATTTTAAAAAAAAAAAAAAAAAAAAAAAAAAAAAAAAAAAAAAAAAAAAAAAAAAGGGATGGAATTTTGAACAATCGTCTGGGATGTTTCGATGACTTTTTTTTTTTCGTGTGGCAAATCATCAAATGACCCCTCCCGCTCTGGGTGGAGCAGAAGGGACTGTCAAACTCTTACTGACTAAAACCCACCCATGTTCTTTCCTTAGCTATTTATGTTCCGGACCAGCGGTAACCCTTTCGGACAATCCCGCTGACCCGGCAGGATGTTTCGATGACTCGACTCAAACATTATTTATACCAATTTTCGAGCTAATCATGCCACGTAATAAAATACTCCCCTGTGAAATTGACTACCCTTTTTCACGCAGTTAAAAACCTTGATACACATTAGTCTTTATTTTTAGTTTTAAGTATACATACTCAGTTTCGAGCTAATCGGACAGCGCGTTAAAATTCTTCCATACAAATTTTGACACCCCCCAATCCCCAATCCCTTTTTAGAGAGTAGTTTAGAAAAACAAAAATAGCCAAACTTAATAATTTACTTAGATAAGTATTCGTGCCAAGTTTCAAGGTTATTAACTCAAGGAATAAGATGTTTTATACAAACAAAATCCCCCCTTAAAGGTTGAATTTCCAAAAACCCCTTCTTAGTGGACACCTACTCTTCACAAAAAACACACCCTCCAAAATTCATATCTCTAGGACCAGCAGTGCAGGCTGTGCGTTGATAGATTATATAATATAATTAAAAACAAAATTTCATTCCCCTT
Source organism: Mesoligia furuncula (assembly GCA_916614155.1). Lineage (NCBI taxonomy): Eukaryota > Metazoa > Arthropoda > Insecta > Lepidoptera > Noctuidae > Mesoligia > Mesoligia furuncula. The sequence goes on along the minus strand of OU744811.1, from coordinate 1,957,788 downwards.
TTCACCCCCTTAAGAGCGTTTACGCCGTACGGCATTGCATACAAACTTTCAAGCCCCTATTATTCGAAATTAATAAACCGATGTTAATTAAACTTCATACGCATTAGCAGGATACAAAGGTCTAAAAAGTTAGTAGAGAACATTTTCAAAATGTGTTATTTAAAAAAAGATAACTGGAAATCTCTGTTTCTATTGGAAATTAAAAATCGGTCTAATTTGGCTGTAACACTATTTTTCAAAAATGTTCTCTACTAACTTTTTAGACCTATGTATTTTGCATATGCGTACAAAGTTTCATTAAAATCGGTTCATTCATTTCGAAAAATAAGGGCTTGAAAGTTTGTATGAAATGCCGTACGGCGTAAACGCTCTTAAGGGTTGAAATTCTAACAATACCGTTGCGTTACCTTCCAACCATAAATAAGCCTAGATTTTTACGTTGCGTTATATTTTTACGTTGCGTTGCGTTACCTTCCAACCATAAGCCTAGATTGAATTTTGTGATTTTTACTTCGAAAATTAAGGACTTTCCATACACGACGCTGAGACACTTGTTAATTAATTTTAAATCCTCAGCCTAAACACAAAACTTGAAGATCCTAACTTCAAAACTGACAGACTTTCATATAAACTTCCATCCCCTATTTCACCCCTTTAGGGGTATAATTCCCAAAAATCCTTTCTTAGTGGATACTTACTCTTTACAAAGAACACACCCTCCAAGTTTCATGTCTCTAGGACCAGCGGTTTGGGCTGTGTGTTGATATATATATAGAAGATAAAGAAAATCGAGAAAAGAAATGCCTAACCTAAGTATTATATTTGGTATAATATAATACTTATAATATTTATATACATATCCTAAATACAAATTAAGATAAGTATACCGAAAATCAGGGAAATAAGTGCCTAACCTATAATAAATGCTTACAATATTTATTTACAAACCCTGAATAAAAATTAAGATAAGTAAATACCCAAAAATCCAGGAAAGAACCGCCTAAGTCAGTATTCAAGTGAATCGCAATAATCGAAAGCAACTATTCGCCTATACTCTCCAGGATACGTGCGTTCGCTGAATACCTTAACATTGTTCGCCGTGATTCTTTAAATTGACATAACTTTTTTATTTATGAACCGATTGACATGAAATAAACACTAAATGTTAAGTGAAGCTTACTACAATATATTAGTGACAGTGAAACCGCATCTAAATCGAATAAGCCGTTTCTGATATTAGCGTGCACAAACACAGCAGACAAACAGACAAACAGACAAAAAAAAATGTAATTACAATTTCGGGTTCGGCATCGATATAATAACAACCCCTGCTACTTTTTTTTAATATATTTCCATTGTACAGACACCACTTTTCTACAATTTTATTATATGTATAGATGACATGAATATTTACTTTGTAAAGTATTATATTATTTTAATTATTGTGAATGTGAAGCCTATGTGGGTCATATTTTTTGGTTTTTTTTTCTCTGTTTGTTTTAATGATGGTTTGATAGTTTGATAATTTATGCGGCCTATCCAAATGTCCTTTCATTGGCAATACCAAAGATTCGTTGAGCTTCATAAGTTCTGAGTTGAGCTGCATGATTACTAACAAACTTATAAGTAACTAAAACTTATTCGATGTTTTGATTGATAAAACTTCATTCACCATTACTACAGAGTAATTGGAGCTGCTAAAAGACAGTTGAAAGCTCGAAATAATAACCATGAAGGCATGAAACAGTAAACGAAATATATATTAACGAAATATATATTATTAAACGAAATATATTTATACTTCGGGAGTAAAATCACACGTTCCCAATAAAAGGTGGCGTGTGTAATGACCTGAAAACGAAGATAGGTGGCGCCAATGTGTCATGTTTCGTAAAAGATTATTGGAATTTTACGGGTGGAATTTCGATGGACGTTTGTTGTAACAACTTTTGAAAGAAGTCTTTTTTGGGAACATGTTGAATTAGACATTATGTTTAGGTATTCTGGTGAAAATTACGCATGTATTGCTTCTTTTTTGTTAAAACATGTTAGAATATGGGACAAGGTATTAAAAGCTGAAAATGTTTGCGCAGCTTTAACATTATACAGAATCAAATTAAAATAGTTGGCGAAACTTCAGCGACTTGATGAGATGTAGGTACAGTCAGCAACAAAAGTCGATTAACACTTAAATTTTTTTAATCTCTGTTATTGAACAAAATATTAAGACTTCAGGTTTTTAGGGTTCCGTAGCCAAATGGCAAAAACGGAACCCTTATAGATTCGTCATGTCTGTCTGTCTGTCTGTCCATCTGTCTGTCTGTCTGTCCGTCCGTATGTCACAGCCACTTTTCTCCGAAACTGTAAGAACTATACTGTTGAAACTTGGTAAGTAGATGTATTCTGTGAACCGCATTAAGATTTTAACACAAAAATAGAAAAAAAACAATAAATTTTAGGGTTCCCCATACTTAGAACCGAAACTCAAAATTTTTTTTTTCATCAAATCGTGGGGGTATCTATGGGTAGGTCTTCAAAAATGATATTGAGGTTTTTAATATCATTTTTTTCTAAACTGAGCAGTTTGCGCGAGAGACACTTCCAAAGTGGTAAAATGTGTGTGTCCCCCCCCTGTAACTTCTGAAATAAGAGAATGATAAAACTAAAAAAAATATATGATGTACATTACCATGTAAACTACCACCGAAAATTGGTTAAAACGAGATCTAGTAAATAGTTTTTTTTAATACGTCATAAATCGTAAACCACAATTTACCATTCATTCAATCAACTCAAAAATTAAAAAAAATCATTTAATTTCATAAACATAAACCTTATGCATAAACCCGGATGTTACGGAACCCTCGGTGCGCGAGTCCGACTCGCTCTTGCCCGGTTTTTTTTTAATATCAGTTATTGAGCAAAATATTTGTTCAAATTTGAGTTGTACTTTGAGTTCTGCTGCAATTTTGAACAAATATTTTGCTTATTATTCAAACATACTTACAATAAAAGGGATTTACTAAACTCATACTACAACTACAAGCAACTACAGGAACAACGACCGCAGTCCAATGTTAAGTAGTTGAGTATGTGTGAGTAGTAATTATCGTTAATTATAAGTTTTTTTTTTATTGTGTTTAGTCAACCACTACGTCTGTGAAGTTTTGCTAACCAATCAATTTAATTAGATCCTGTAGTATGTTAAAGCTACGCAAATGGTATCACTTTCACATTTTCAGCTTTTAATACTTACCGTGTCATGCCATATTCTAACGGAATTAAAATACAATCCCTCAAGTGCTAATATTCGGAATATCATTCGTAATTCCACGTGCAGTCAGTAGCTGAGCTGCTGCATAATTCGCCTCCTCAAAGTATATGGCAGAGGTTAGCCCCGGCGACATTAATACCTGACGGACAAGGTACGAGTCCACAGCAATGTATTATTAGTTGAGAACAGCTTGTGCTGACGACAGGTCGGGACGCCGCCGTCGATGAACATTAAACTTGATTCAATAATGAGAATAAATGGTAGAAGGTAGCTTATTATCCTGAAATTGATGTCAGACAAGCACTGTTACAGCACAAAATACTTACTACAGAAGTCAATCTACATACAAAGTGCGCTCGAGCAACGCACACATAGACACCGCTCACGGACACGTTATCTCAGACGGGTTGGGAGCAGTGCGAGCGCGCGTGTCATCCGCTTGAGACACGCGTCTGTGAAGTGCAAAAATAGAGTAACAAAAAAAATGCCTATCTAAGCTCAATTTATATAATATGTAGTTTCCTATTTTGAATCAGTATAAATAAAGTAACTTTTTTGTAAGGTAAATTCATGCCACCAACTATTACGTAAGTTGAAAACATGATTTTTTGTTTGTATAGATATTGTGTTGTTTTTAGTGTCATTTGATAGGTTTAGGTCTAAAACGGATAGGGCAAAATAAATTGTGTAAATAGGGTAATCCGTTTTGAAGTTATTAAGGATTTTCGATAGTGTAAATTGACAAATATAAAATTTTATATGTTTTTGTTCTGTAAACTTTTTGTATTGTAATACTAGTTTTATTGTTTTGTTTTAATATTTTAGAATAAGCTCAACAATAAATCAAACAACTAGATACGAGTGCCACTACCACGATAGTTTTTTGTGCATAAGCCAAAGTTGACAACCATAGCGCGACCGCCGAGCGTAGGTATGAAAAGTGAAGTACATACATGTGATTACCTTCTGTACTGTCTGTATTTTGTGGTTACAGTCTGCAAACAGACTAATTGAATAAAGATAAACCAGCGAGGTAATAACGTAACAAACTATCAATAACAGTCGCTTTCATTGTGACAGTTTAGCAACTTTCATTGCGTTATTTACGTTATTTAGCTGATATGAAGCAATGGATTATCAATATCATTTAAAATGATAGTGTGTTACGCAATTCAGGTGCCGCCGGCTTATTAAGTTTAGGGTGGGTACTTTTATTTTTCGTACCAAGAGCTTACCATAAGGTTTCAAGTGGATCTTCCTTGATATAGGAACAACTCCCTTCATCAACAATTTGTACTCAAGCATCTTATATAAGGTCCCATTAACATAGGTGGACAAACTTTTACGAATCATTCAGACCACCAAAATAAGGACGATGACGGCCGGGACGCGCTAAGAACCACAAGAGTAAAGGAAAGTTCCTTTACTCGGCGCCAATTGTGTTAACTAACTTGTCGTCGCGAAAGGTTGCGTGACTTCCTGCTCATTAAAATAATCGACGCGTTATTATAATCCTCCCGTGCGGGATTTGTCGCAGTGTGAGTTAAGAGGTCTAGAAGAAAATTTTATTGGAATCCCATCAGTCATTGCCTTAAAGTTAGGTACAGGTGACCAAAGGTGACAATAACTACCATTAGGTTAGATCCTGTCAGTCAGTCATGCTGGACACCCCGTCCAGCATGACTGACTGACAGGATCTAAGGTAGGCAAGCATTAAAAAAACAACTAGTTGGTGACGTGGCTATTCATTCTTTCATTTGATATATATGTCGCAGTCGGATTGTATAATCCGCCATATTACATTACGGCTAGCCGTATCCTATCAAAAATAGGGCCGTTTTGAAATGCGGCGGTTCAACGATTAGCCGGATTGAATGCAGCTGAATAAAAAAACCGCCGCGGCGAATGTATTCGCCGCCATACGTTATTCAACACGGCTAGCCATAATGTAATACAGCGAGACATTAGCCGCCTCTTTAACAGGTTTAAGTTCCGATTCTTAACACTCGTGGCGCTGCGTGACATAACAACAACAATGCCGTCGGATACAGAACTACCTCGACATAGGATGCAAGAGCGAGTAAAGGGCACCCCGAGTGAGGTTCGGTATGGTTAGGTTACTCTAAACCCTTTACACTTAAATAGGAGCCCCGCGAAGCGCGGCTACGTCGACATAGGATGCAAGAGCGAGCGAAGGGCACCCCGAGGTTCGGTTTGGTTAGGTAGTAACCTAACCAAACCGAACCTCGGGGTTGAAAGGGGGTGAAAGGATTTAAAGTATTAAATCCTTTCACTGTCACCCTACAATCTAAGTAGGTAGTAGTATGATGCGGCTAATCGTGGCCCGCCTTATTGAAGATCGCAATTACAATCCGGCTAATCGTTGAACCGCCGCATTTCAAAACGGCCCTGGTTTTGAAATGATAACGGCTAGCCGTAATGTAATATGGAGGATTATACAATCCGACTGCGACATATATACAAAACAGCTTCGTAGGAAATGGAAAGACGATTCAATTTCGCCTTTCGTCTCATCGCAAGCCATCAGGCTGCGTCTGCAGTGCCATTGCGGCATATATGTAGAGCAATATTGTTTTATTTTTAGCTTCCACCTTATTAGGGTGTTTATACATTGTTATTGTAATTGCCGTGAACGTCCACACCCACTGCTGGGACACAGACCTCCTCTCAGTGAGAGAAAGTGGGCCGTAATCTATCACGCGGGCCCAGGGCAGGTTGGTAGATGTCACATGTCTTCGAATTTTTGGTTCTAGGACTAACCGGTTTCCTCACAATGTTTTCCTTCACGGTTTTGAGAGCAGCGGTGATGAAATTATTTACACAAAGTAAACCGCATGCCTGGGTTCAAACCTACGACCTACAACTCGTAAGTCGGGGCAGTTACCATTGGACCACCATTGCTCACCATTGCTCACCATTGCTCACGTATATCAATAATTAATTACTCAACAAAGTTAAATTCTAACTTAACTAAAACTATACAGAAACTAGAAAACTCATCCGCATCGCTGTCGACTGGTAATATACCCAAGAGACTGGCGGCATTACCACGTTGTATGGGAATGCTTAACCTCTGGCCAAGGTAAAAGCCAGCCCTTGGGTCACGGGGAGTGTCAACCAGCCGTTTCGTAAAAAGACCATGAGCACTCGGACCCCACGGCCCGAGGGTTTCAACCCCAAACGGCTCGAAAATATAATATCCGATGAGGTTATTATATTTTCACCGCTTGAGGTTTTCCGCAGCCGCAGCAGCAGCGCCAGGAAGATGGGATGGCGCAATAGTATCGACACAAGTAGCGTCCCACACTAAAGGCCTACCCACCTTCCATGGAAATAAAGACATACCGTCCGGTCTCTTGCCATCTTCGCGTGCCAAGCCATTGGGTTCAATACAGCTGGAACGCCGACGGTGACAAGAGCTCGTCGGATGATGTCATTAATGTTCGCGTGCCGCGCTAAGCGACCCGCACTTCGGCTGCAAGACAGGCCGTGGCGTCCGAGGCTATTGACATCTTCGCCACAGAGACAGCGATGGGGAGAGCAGCAAGGAGTGCCTAGTCGTAGGGAAGCAGCGAGGCGAAAAGTAGTGTCGTCGAACAAAGTGCCTATGTTCGACGAATGTAGTGCATGAAACCAGAGACCCGACTCCCACCTACCCACAGCCAGCAGGCGCGCGCGTTCCGAAGTAGTAGCAGACGAGTCAAGTAAATTGTTCTGTACTACTCTGCAGAGCGGCTCATCCCACCGTCTCTGGGAAGATGGATTGTCGGGTGGATTTTTATTTGGGCAAGCGAGTCTCCAGGCATCCATAGCCTCGGTGAAACACGGCACATCAGAATTAATCAGTGTGGAAGCTAGGATTTTCCTGATTAATTTATCAGTGCCGTGGACCGAAGATATGAAAGCCGGTAAACTAATACTAGAAATTTTGCGGACGCCGAGGCCCCCCCATACGAATGGGAAGAGTAGCTTGTGCCCAAGCTCAGTCGTCCATTGCCACATTTAAAATGGAAGTTAATGTATAGAAGATAATTTACAACAAACAACAATTTAACAACAAAAAAATAGTACAACAAAACAATCGTCACGCAACATTTAAAAACAACCATTAATTTAATCCAAAGTAATTTGGAGCATCGAAATATCGATGACATAATTACAGCGATCCGTTCTTACGTTCTTGTGAATTCCACTCAGAGTATTTATAATCGGATCTTTGGCTAACTTTGTGGTATCAACTTGGTTTACCACAAGCTCTTAACTTAGTAATTGTCTGTGGAATTGTGTGAATGTACCTATAAAAAGGTGCCAAGAGCGATTCGGTGTTGATAGGGATTAAATCATTTGCTAATATACGTACTTATTTGTCTTGATTAAGAATGTATGGGTTGATAAGGAGGTACCTAGAAATAGATGTCTGCGTCGAAAGAAAGGTACGGCTGAAATCCGCCATAACTAATGATCTTGGGAGATAATCCTGTAATCACCCTTAGGAACGTTTCTTTTAGTAGGGTCGACATCCTTGGGTGTGCAGAGAAAATATTATTGTTTTTTGTCAATTTTCTAAAAACCGCTAGTAGAAGGCCAATTCTTGTGCTTAAAATCTTAAAAACGTTCAAATCCAAATCGCAATCACATCTCAGGGACAGTAAATTAATGTCAAAAACGTATCAAAAATTAAATTAGAGCAATTAGATGTATCTTTGAGAGATTGAGACTGAGATTCGAATGCGCAAGTTCTTAGAAATGCGATAAATCTCTGACATCAAAATACTTCCATTCATATAACTAACAAAAATATAACAGAGTACCTATTTCATTTAGTTAGTAGATATTTATAAACGCCTCCTTGTCACCTTCAGTGAGATGACAATAACAAGAAGAATTGTAATGGTAGCTATTATACAGTAGTTCAGTATACCTAGTCGACCTCGCCGTTGCTTTACCACCCTAAAAATTGAATGCCAGTTGCATGTCTTAAATTAAAACAGCAAGGTCTATATTATATTTGTTTACGGGACAGTTACATTGGTGTCAAAAGTGATATGACAAACGAGGTTGACTATACCTAATGTGTTGTGTAACCTTAATAACCATAACCTTAATCCGCTACTGCTGTTTCGGCCCTAAATTAACATATTTCCTTCTCGCTTCCCATTTATGGAAGCACACTCACCATATAGACAAAATGGAACAAATTATCTTCCATAGATTAACTTCCATTTTTTTTTATAGTACATACCTGTAATATTGATTCCAGAAAAGGTAGATAGTAGGTACCCATGCTATTTGTTTTTGTCTCGTCTTGGTGGGGGCATTACCGTGCCTCACGATTTTATTGGCTGTGGGTTCTAAGGGTCTAAACAGACGGACTGCATTTCAGTTGCAACATCGCAGTTTGGATGCAGTTAAATGTCAGCTGGCATGCAGTGAGTGATGGAAAAGTAGTCTGTTTATACCCTTAGAGTTGCCTATTCATCCTCCTACCTTTATCCTAATTAATTTGGATTCGGCGCATTAGTCTAGTTCTATCATTCATCTCTGTCAGCCCTCGTCTCACTATATTTCCTCTTTCTAGCCATATCATATTTCACGTAATCCGTCCAACCTCTACCCACTTGCTGATATTTTCTATCGTTACTCGATACTAGGTTTAGGTTCGGGTCCTTTCACATCATTTACAGAAGAAAAAAACAATGGCACTCCGGGAGTGCCGATAGAAGTGAAAACAAAACACAAACAGAATACTTTGCCATCACTCACTGACATATCGGATATACATTAAAACCGAGTACATCCCGAGGACAGCCGAACACATCCGAAGCGGGTATTTTTTTAAGCGTCTTATAAATAAAACTCGCGCGGTGTTGCTTACGGTAACAGTGGCGCTCACTCACTTCACCTAAGTTTTCACGATGAGATTTTTACAGAATAGCACCGAAGGAGTGCCAACAGAAGTGAAAACTTGAAAAAGCATAGTAATTTTATAAATATGTTTGAAGGTCATTCTTCCCAAAGAAAATGTACCGCGCGTTTATGTCTTTATATTGGCCAAAACTTAAAACAAATGTGTCGGTTACGGTAACAGTGTCGCGAGTTCAATGATTCTTTCCCCATCTCAAAAAATGTCCAACACGCGTAACGATTAAAAAAAACTTATTACAAACCACAGAAAAGTCGTGTTTCATAAAAGCTTCCAACTAATCGCATCGCAAGATATAAAAGACATCATATTACAAAGTTATAGAATATCTGAGTAGAGCCACAAGAATGTCTCGCAGGAATCGAATCGATGGAACATCGTTAATAATGATAGACTTTGTATCGTAAACCTTTGATCGAAGTACTGTATAAAGCCATGTGGGAATTAAATCAATTCCTGTTTTTCTCATGTCGATGGCATGACGACAGTGAACTAAATTTCGCCACTTCCAAGGTATCGTCGGTGGCAGTTCAAAGGTCGCTATGGCTGTATTTTTGTGGCACAGACGGCAGAATAAGAGGTTGGACATAGTTTGCGCCACAGATCAACATCCGCACCCTACTGAATTTTTATTTAAGTGGACCTAAACGCAAAAAACGCAAGTTTTAGAAGCAATAAAATTACATGATCGACTACAGTAAAATAAAACAGCAAAATATATGATAATATTTTACAGTATATATGCTAGGTAGATAGTGTATTGAAAACATAATACAACTAATTTGATACGATAGAAAAAAATCATGAAGATAACTCTATTTAAACTTTATTTTTACAATAAAAACCATACTAATATACATACAACAATCATTCTGATTTTTGTCAGATTATTCTACAAGCAACATACTAATTACTACTACTAATACTATTTTTATAAATAGATTGCTTTTTATTTTGCAATAAATTACCAGCGTTGTGTCATCGCGTTTCTCTTTCTTTTCCATGCAGTCCGACAGGGACCGCGCTTTTGCGCTAGGTCATGGAAGCTATTTGATTACATGGAATTCGAAAATGACTTGAAATAAATGGAGACAGTGTGACTTAACAACGTCTACTCCTGAGTACTCCTGACACACTCTAAGTATTGTCGTTCCCAACGTTGCTGACTGGTTAATCTTTTCTCCGCAACTTTGAGTTCTACAGGGTGTATCAAGCATCACATAGCCGTCATCCACGCATTCTGTACATCAAATTAAGTAACGTTGCACAAACTTCTTTTATTTTTTGTGAGATCTCAATGTAACGCAGAGCAAAACATTGTGCATACGGGTGCATGCAACGGCATCAAAAAACCAGTAAACCAATGTTAAATGTTAATTTAACGTTAATTTAATGTTAACATTTAACACTGTTTTTCGTAAAATAACGTCAAAAAAAGTTGAAACTTTGACCTTCAATATCTCCATCACCAGAAGGAGCCCAGGTATGATCCAGTAAAAAAAAAAAATTACTATGACGGACGGGAAGAACAAGTGACTCTCGGCTTCGTTACGCGTCTTTTTACATGATCTGCTAGATGAATATTCTGATAGCTTGTGCAGCCACAAGAGAAAAAATTATATCTATTTTCTGTGGTAAAAGAGAGTTCGCCCTAGGGAATATACCAAACGTAACCTATTTTCGTCGCCAAGAAGCATTGTTGTGTTCCAGTTTGATGGATACAAATACCTACCTATTTGTACTATATATATCTACATACTTTTTCACTTTATGGTACAGCCCGGAGGGTTTTTGAGCAAGCATATGCAGAGCGAAAAGTTAGCTGAGTAGTTGCGGCAGGACGAGAAAAGACCGAAAAAGTATTTGAAAAGTTTCAGATAGGAGCCCTGTGTTCAGGAGTTCACCAGATTTCAAAACTGGACCAAAACTATATATAAGGTGATTTCTGAGCCGTTGATTTTGGTATTATCGTGTGCGGCCTAAGCCATAATGACTTAAATAGGTAAACCTGATGAAGAAATTGTGGGCCTTCCCTAAATCCGACGACCTATCTGAAACTTTTCAAATCTATATTCGGTATTCTCTCGTCATGTCGCACCTACTAAGCCATCAAATTTGCACCCTGCATAATATGCTGGAACAAAATCCTTCTGGGCTCCCCTACCGTTATTATCGGGTGAAGGGCTCAATGTAATGACACGTAGGACACGTCCTAGTTGGACGTGATATACACGGTGTCATTCCAAATAGTTTGTTGCTCACAACACCATCGGAAATAGCCACGTAATAATAGACGAACGAACGTATTATTAACGAACACACATTTTCCTGAGATTTTCCTTATGTCGGGTCAAAATAGCTATGGATTGTCATATAGAAATCATGAGGTGGCATGGTAAAGTAATAATGGTTTATTTGTCTTTAGGAAAAAAGAAAATACATTTTCACAAATAAAATTCATAAAAATTGAAGGTAAGGTAAAGAAAAATGGCTAATGTTAAGTTACCTATAGATTAGATACCGTTGCCGATTATATATTGTATAGTAACATAGACAGCGCATAGTTGAGTCAGTTTACTTCATTCTAGTCACACAGGTTTTCCAGTCTAATCTCAGGCGCTCTAAACAATAAAACTTTTTTCTTTTTCTGAATACTTAATTAGAAAATGTGAGTCATCTATTGCATAAAAACTAAAAGTCTAATCACGCCTGGTTTTACCAAAAGTTTAGCAAATCAACGGCTCTTGACTAGAAAGAGAATCCACCCTACCGGCCGGTCCCGTTACTTATCTCATTATTCCTCACTCGACGTTTATAAGGAAAAAGTTGTACATAAGTGTGCTTAAAGCTTCCTGCTTCTATCTTGTGGTTAGAAAGTTGAAATAGTGATGTCTCCGTCAATCATAGTTTGTGAACGGTTTAATTTGTATATTAGGTCTTCATTTTAGACGTTGACTAATGAAGATAGATGATGAGGAAATTATCACGATGAGACCGAAATTTATGGTGAAAGTGGTCCGATATAGCCATCATGCAGTGAGCATAGCAATTAATGTTCATTCTCTGTATGCTGTGGTGGAATCATTACAGAGTGACACCTCTCGTGATCCATACAAATATTGAGGCAGAAGAATTCTTCAATAAATAACTATGTATCTAAGTAGTCAGTTTTCTTCAATTTAGCAAAAAAAAATTGTATTGGGTAAACAATTTCGCTGTCTGAAAGTTTTTGTTTTTATTTCCTTAGATATCGTCATGATACCATTTATAATATTTTATATTATGTAAGTACCTAGTCAGTTTTCCACTTAGGAAAAAAAATGTATTAGGTAAACAATTTCATTTCATTATCGTATTACCCAGTAACTGGGTTGTGGAGGTCAGATAGGCAGTCGCTCCATGTAAAACATCCGATTAGACTGGAAGCCGACCCCAACATAGTTGGGAAAAGGCTAGGCAGATGATGATGATGATGATGAGGTAAACAATTTCATTGTATTAAAGTCGAGTGTTTTTTTCAAGCACAACACATAAATATTAGTTGAACATACTAGATTAATACCTAGAGACCGATACACTCTATACTCAGTAATACCTAGCACTAATACCATGCACTAGACATAGCCATATGATGTGTGAAATCAATGTCATGTTAGATTTAATGGTGTCTAATTGTTCAACATGCTGGAACATCGCTGGAGACACGGTTGCAATTATCGCACGTATTAAGCTTCAAACTCAATTATGTATAATTATTTATGTAGCTTAGCTTATACAATGTAGTGATGACAATACAACAATAAATGTAAACACTGTCAATACTAATGCATAGGAGTATTAAGAAACTATCAAATAAACTATCAAATAAATTTTCTTTAACGAAATAAATACACACATCAAAAGTGTCTAGGGATCAACATATATTTTTGCAATAACTTTTCTCCTGATTGATATTAATTAAAATTATTTATAATTCTTTAAGGATTCATCAAATAAAGTGTTTTCGTTTGTCACAGTAACGATAACCCAAGTCACCTTTGCATTAATAAAGAAATTTGCCATTTTCCTAATAAAGGGATTTTTGACATTTGAACCACTAACACAAAAGTTCGAAAAAAAGACTGAAATAACAGTTTTCTTTAAAATTTTATTGGGTAACTTAAACAATTAATAATCCGTGTTTCTACCGCGAACACTAACAACACAAGAACATCGGTTTGGCATACTCAAAATGAGTTCATCCAAATCACGCTGTGGAATGGCCGCCCATGTTCGTTGCAACAACAAAAAAAGGTCTTCTTGCGACTGGATACCCTCCATATTCGGCAGAGCTCTTCTCTGTAGCATATCCCATGCATGCTCAATCGGGTTCAAGTCTGGCGACTGAGCAGGCCAGGGCAGGACATTGATGTTAGCTGCGGCGAGAGTCTGTCTTACAACTCTTGCGGTGTGCGGTCGTGCATTATCATGCATTAACTGAAATAAGGGACCGATTTGCACTTGTAGAGGAACGATGACGTCTGATACAATCGTCTCAGCATAAATTTGAGCGTTGAGGTTGCCTCTGATCCAAATCAACTCAGTTCTTCCGCCGATCCAAATACCCGCCCATACCATGATGGTTCCACCACTATAAGGATGGACTTCCTGGCAGGATTTTAATCGCTGTTGGCGTCCAGGGGTTCTCCAGTGTCGTATACGTCTTGTATCCGGTCTCATACCAAAACGAGACTCATCAGAAAAGCACACGAAACGCCATTGTTCTTCTGCCCAGTTTCTGTGTTCAAGAGCCCATTGATATCGAATGCTACGATTGTGCATTGCTATAGGTGGTACCCGTAGCGGTCTTCGGGAATGAAGGTTCACTTCATGCAAGCGGTTTCTGACTGTTTGGTCGCTAATTAAGTTCCCTGAAGAGTGATGAAGCCTCACGGCTAACATCATGGCGGTAATTGTTGGAGCTCTTCGAGTTAAGATTTGAATGTATCGGTCTTGTCTCCGTGTGGTGCAGCGATACCGTCCTCCATGGCGCTCAGCCACGGTACCAGTGCTTCGGTAACGTGTCCAAAGTCGACTGATAACACTCTGACTTGTATTCAGAGCTAAAGCCACAGTACGTTGCCGGGAACCAGCTTCTATCATTCCCACGGCTCTGAGCATTTCTTCCCTGCTTAAATGACGTCGCCGCTCCATAATAACGTTGGTTTTAATCAGTAGTAGGGAAACAGTAGCACTAATAATGTCTTCAATGCGTTGTATGTTGTAATGTTTGAGGGCTAGTCAATAAAAGTCGAGCGTTCCACACCAGAGCTATATTCCAACAGAACAGCGAACACTTAAATCTACCGACATACTTACAATCTAATTATTATGAATCTACCTACATTACACTCCTCCCTACTAAATTAATACTACAATTATGAACTAACAACTTAATAACTAACTTAACTATAATAACAATACTTAATCTAAACCTTATAATTACGAACCTTAGACCTACACTGTCTAACGGCACGTTGTGGAGTCTGTGGCACTTGAGGCAAGGCAACCTGACTCTCAGCTGGAACCTGGACCTCTGCAGGTGCATCAGTAATAGGCTGAGCTGGTGACGCCACTCCACGCGGCGACACGACGCCATCCGGCGACCCCTCCGACTGAGCCCGCTCACCACTACCACTGCTGTCATCCTCCTTACCAGTCGTCTGAGAATCTGTGACTGATCGCTCCGTAATACTAGGACCACTAGATACTAATGATAATCTGTTCCCTGTTCTTCTACGTAATTGATCAATATGCCTATGGACTATTTCCCCACTTTGACCCTGGACTCGGTAGTTGCTAGGACCCCGACTATCTACTACTCGACCGGGAATCCATCTCTCCCCTTTTAAGTATTGTCGGTACCATACCTCTTCTCCTTCACCCCCAATGCTCCTATTCGCCCCCTGTACAGATTCCGCCTGACGTTGTTGTGCTCGATGTACCTTGTTTTCCCTATCCGGTTTTATAGTATCCAGTCGTGTACGTGTACGCCTGCCTAATAAAATCATTGCGGGGCTTTCTCCGGTTGTCGAATGTTCTACGTTCCTATAATGCAGTAAAAATGTCCACAATGCCCTATCTATATTGTGTTTCTCTAAAGTAGCCTTTTTTATGACTCGTTTTAGTAGCCTAACTGCATTTTCTGCTAATCCATTTGAAGCGGGGTGGTATGGAGCTGTAAAAATGTGTTCTATCCCGTTATGTTTTGTAAATTCTTGAAATTCTTTCGATGCGAACTGTGTACCATTATCGCTGACTATTTGCCTGGGCAACCCCCATCTACTAAATAACTCAGTTAATCTATCTATGAGACTAAAAGCTGAAGTGCTTGAAACATTGAAAACCTCCAACCATTTAGATGTAGCATCCACTACAACTAGGTATGTTCTACCGCCTATCGGTCCCATATAGTCAATATGTATCCGGCTCCATGGTCGGTTTGGCCAGGGCCACATGCGCGGCGTCTGCCGAGGCGGCGCGTCCGCCTGGGCTGCACACACTTCGCACGCCCGACACATGTGTTCCACTGCTTCATCTACCCCGGGCCACCATACATAGCTACGTGCTAAAGCCTTAGATTTCACTATACCCATGTGAGGTTCATGCAACATTAATAGCACTTTACTTCTACACGCTTCCGGTACCACTAACCTGGGCCCCCACATAATACATCCTAATTCTTCGTATAGTTCATTTCTCCTGTTAAAGTACGGTTTTAAGTTGCTCAAGTCACATTCATTTGGCCAACCATCTCTCAGGTAACTTAATATTTTTGACAGTTCCGCGTCTCGCATTGTTTGATTTTTAATCTCATTATAATCTATTAACAATGACTGTTGCACAAAATGTAAATGAGTTTGCTCCGGCTGTGTGGCCGTAGTCGTTTGTTTACTCGGAGCTAGCGGTAACCTTGAGAACCCGTCCGCTCCGTTTTGATCGGTGCGCACGTACTCAATATTAAATGTGTATGCTGATAAAATAATAGCCCATCTTTGCATTCGGCTCGCCACCATAGTCGGTATTCCTGTATTTGGACCAAATATTGATACTAACGGCTTATGATCCGTACGTAGGGTGAAATTACGCCCGTATAGATACTGGTGAAATTTATTAACACAAAATATAATCGCTAGCGCCTCGCGATGTATTTGTGAGTAATTTTTTTCTGCTTCTGTAAGTGTGCGCGACGCGTAGGCTATCGGTCGCTCGCCCCGTTCACTTGGCTGCGAGAGGACCCCCCCTACCCCACGCGCGCTCGCGTCACATGTCAATAATAGTGGTTTCTTAGGATCGTAATGAGCCAATACATCCGCGCCCCCTAGTATTTTTTTAATTTCCACAAAGGATTTTTCGCACTCAATCGACCAATGCCATTGTTTCCCTTTCTTTAATAGTTCATAAAGAGGTGCTAACCTACTACTCATATTCCTAACAAATTTTCCATAGAAGTTTATGATTCCTAAAAACGACCTTAACTCTGTTATGTTTGACGGACGAGGGATATTAATTATGGCCTCCACCTTGGCCGGATCTGTTTTAATTCCCTCATTATTAATTACATATCCCAAATATCGTACTTCTTTTACTAAGAATACACATTTGCTACTTTTCAACTTTAAACCGGAACGATGTAATCTACTAAAAACCTCTTCTAATGCTTCTAAATGTTCTTTTTTGTTTTTACCTCCTATTATCACGTCGTCGAGGAATATTTCTACGTTAGGAATTCCCTTCAACAAATTGCACATGATTCGCTGAAAAATTCCTGGACTTGAAGATAGACCGTATACTAATCGATTATACCTATAAAGGCCCCTATGTGTATTGATCACTGTATATTCCTTAGAATCATCGAGTTCTATTTGATTATATGCTTGGCTTAGGTCTATTTTTGAAAAATAATTTGCTCCGCTAAGTTTAACTATTAAATCCTCGATTCTAGGCAAAGGATAGCGATCAGTAAGTAAGACGGGGTTCACGGTCGCCTTATAATCGGCACAGATTCTCAGCGACCCGTCTGGTTTATTTACCGGTACGAGTGGCGAGGCCCAGTCGGAACAGTCGACGGGCGCGATGATGCCGTCGCGCAGCATGGCGTCCAGCTCGGCGTCGAGCCGCCCGAGCAGCGCGTACGGTACGGGCCGCGCGCGGTGGAACACCGGCGTCGCGCCGTCGCGCACGCGCAGCGTTGCCTTGCCCCCAGTGTACAGCCCCAACCCACCGCTGAATAATTCCTTAAACCTGTTTATCAATACATTAATCTCATTAGACATGTTGACTTCTTTCCAACTTACATTGTTACAGTTGCTAAAAACTGGAATTTTTATTTTTAATTCTGTTAACCACTGTCGCCCCAGTAATGAAGTGGTACCACCCTCAATTACAAATAATTCTAGTTGTTTACTACAATCCCCATAAACTACCATTGGTTTGAACATTCCTAGGGGTTTCACTTTTGAGCCATCATAAAAGTTTAATACTATATTACTTGGTTCAAGTTTTTGTGAACTGTAACACTTTTTATACGTTGCCTCACTAATGCACGATACCGCGGTACCAGTATCGACCTCCATAGAAATAGTAACGTTATTAATACGTATGGGCAACTTTACCGCTCTGTAGTCGTTCAAGCACAGATGATGAAATTCCTCTTCTGGTAGATGTTCACACGCATCCCCGTGGTGCGCTGCCGAATGCCTGGGCTCTGTGCCTTTGCCTGCGTTCGCCGCCCTGTCCGGGCACACGTGTCGCAAGTGTCCCGGTTGCCTGCAGCTGCTGCATACGTAGTTACGGAACCGACACTCCGAATATGAATGCTCCGTCGCTCCGCACCCCGTACAACTCAACACCCGGCCGCCACTGCTTGCACCGCCGCGGCCGCCAGCTTGCGGCCGCAAGCTAGTTGCGGAGCTGTGCCGCGCCTCCGCCGCTGTCGCCGCACCCCGGACGACGCGCGCGCCCCGCGGCGCCCGCTGTCCCGCGCCGCCGCCATCTCGCCTGCTGCCGAGCGCGTGCACTGCCTGCTCCGGCAATGTCCCGCTTCCTGTTACGTCACCTCCGCCGCCCAGCGCCTTCGACTCCACCGCGGCCGCGTCCCGTTCCGCCGCTTCTAATGAACTCGCCAACCTTACCGCGTCCGTGTACGCAATTGTGTCGGCTTCCGCGAAAAGTCGTTGACGAATTATGTCACTCCTTAGGCCGCAGACGAATTGATCCCGCAAATTCTCGTTCAACCCTTCTTTGAATTTGCAATGTCTTGAGAGTTTCTTAAGCTCGGCTACGTACGCTGCAACGTTTTCCTCGCTAGCCTGTCTCCGTTGCCTAAACCGGTAACGTTCCGCGAGTACCGACGGCGTTGGTTCCAGGTGTTGACTTAATAGCTCCACCGCTCTGTCATACTTTAACTCCGCTGGCTTTTTTGGACTTGCAAGATTACACAACAATTCATACGCCTCGTCCCCCATGATGGCTATTAGAGTTGGTAATTTCGTCTCATCATCGATTTTATTCACTTTAAAGTACATGTCTAATCGATCCACGTATATTGACCACGTGCCGGTCTTTATGTTGAATTCTTTAATTTTTCCTATCGACATCGTATCTTATGTTCGTACACTCGCGATTAATCAAAAATATGCGCTGCACCATAAGATTCACACGCGAAATTGTTCGAATTTTTCAATCCTCGTCGCCACTGTAATGTTTGAGGGCTAGTCAATAAAAGTCGAGCGTTCCACACCAGAGCTATATTCCAACAGAACAGCGAACACTTAAATCTACCGACATACTTACAATCTAATTATTATGAATCTACCTACATTACAGTTTTTATAGGGAAAATATTGACAGCTGATTTTCATCGTTTACTCGAATTTGATTCACAGTTCCTGATTCAAATTATGAAATGCACCAAAAAGGATCCATATAAATTTATAAAATCATAAATTTATTACAAAGCCACATCTCAATCTCAAGAAATCCGCATAAAAATGCTTGATCCCTAGACACTTTTGATGTGTGTAGTAGTGATGGGCCGATGACCATGAATTTTGCCAATCTTAGACTAGCTATAGTGACTAAACTATGGGATATATTTGATTGAATTTTTGGATGCTGACTGGGAACGTCCTTAGCAGTTTAATTTATTGTTGTATTATCGTCTCCACCTTGTATATTTGTAAACTGTATCTAGTTATAGACGCCTCTGTCACCATCTAATTGTGCTATTGTGTGAAAAGTCAACATCACTGCACTTCTATATGCTGATGCAAAGTTTATACTGTTGAGTAACACCAGAATTGTTACTCTTATGACTATCATTATCCATGTAACCTTTTCCCACATATGTCGGGGTCTTTCAGTCTAACCGGATGCTGTTGATTAAATTTTATAAGTAATACGAGGGTGACACTGAAAGTTCTTAGAGAATCAAAAACTGAACAAACTAGCAAGTTATTAGTTTTATTACATCTTTTCAAAATAGTGTCCATTTAAATCAATACATCGCTGCAACCGATGGAACCACTGAGAAAAGCTGAGGATCCTACTGCGAGGTCGTTTCTCCCGAACTTTTTCCAAGACAAGTGGCAAACAATTGTTAGTGTACCACTCTGCAGTAACTGTTTTTCGATCCTCTAAAACAATTGTTGCTTAATGACCTGTCCTTCCGAAGAACGAGGCCACCATCTTTTTTCCCACGCTTCGACCTCTCTTCACTTTAGCAACTCCTCGGAAGGAAACACCCAGACATCAGACTGTCTCTTAGTTTCAGGATCATAACAATAAATCCAGCTTTCGTCACCCGTAAGTATGTCGAACACAGCATTTGAGTCACCTCCGTTAAATCTTTGAACCATTTCACTTTTTTGGGCCTCTGTCAAATTATGAGGTATCCACCGGGCACAAAGCTTCCTGACCGCTAAATGTTCATGGAGGATTTTGTGCAGTTGACTCATACCGATGCCTAAGCTTGTTCGAATCTGCTGATAAGTCACTCTTTTGTCAGTCTCTTTCATACGCCGCACAACACTGATGTTATCTTCAGTCGTCGCCGTAGAAGGCCGTCCCTCACGCAAATCATCGGTGTGATTAGTGTGACCACGTTTAAACTCATTTAACCAGTTGTAAACAGTGGCACGAGATGGGGCTTCATCGTGAAAGGCCAATCGAAGTCTATCATAACTTTCTTGTTGACGTAAATGACATCGAAAGTCGTAAAAAATCATTATACGGAAATTTTCTCGCGTTAAATTCATGCTGACGTGACACAGAAAATTTTCAATTTGCCGCCTAACTAATCGTAAACAAATGACAAATTAATAAAATACATACACAGTAATAATTATTGGCAAAGAGTTTCATTTTCGAAATTTGAACTTATTTTTTTATTATATCGTTTACTCTGAAATGTCTGTGTGTGTGTGTGTGTGTGTGTGTGTGTGTGTGTGTGTGTGTGTGTGTGGCGTGTGTCTGTTTTCAGAGTAAACGATATAATAAAAAAATAAGTTACTAAAAATAAGTTCACAAGTGACCAGTTCTAAAAACTTTCAGAGTAGCCTATTTTTAAAAATAAGTAGTACATAGTGTAGAAGAATAAATAACAAATGTAAGTAAGCAATGGAATTTTATAACAACAAATAAAAATTGTAAAGCCTCTATTATATTACTTTTTTTTTTTTAAAGCATGAGTGCATGAGCATGCTTGTGGGGAAAAAAATACTTAAATATTATTTTAGATGGACTCACGTAGATCTAAGTTATTATATATAGCATGACTAGTATTAATGTGTCCGATGGGGAGTACTGTCACTGTTCCCCCAACAAATAAAATAGATATAAACAAATAAAACGTTGTAAACAAGGGCGCGGACCACCAAATCCGCGGTAATTTCATTTATAAAAAAAAAATATATACCAGTATTTCACATGGAGCGACTGCCTATCTGACCGCCACAAGCCAGTTACTGGTACACAGGATACCCCGTGGTAAGACTGGTTGTCAGACTTTCGGGATTCTGATTAACCGAAACGACTGTCAAGGATCCACAAAGATTGCCAGCTTACTTTCCGACGTTCGGAGGGGGCTCCGAATGTTAAGATCACCCATCCTCGAACTGTCCATGGCAATCGCAGCTTCACCTGATCGATCAACCTGTGTAGCAGTTATTATTTAGATACGAGCTCCTCATTATGCATTAGTTTCCAGTATCTAGTTAGAGTTATCTAGTGTCTATAGTTATCTAGTTACAAGTGATGTTCCGTAAAAAAAAAACCTAGTATCAAACCCATTTCTTTATGCGGATACAAAGCAGCTGCGGACTAACAACTGAATTGTGACCTCATACAATCACAAAAACGTACAAATTAAAAAAAAGGCCAGTATCATCATTACACTGATGTAGATAGTTCTTTTTGGTCTAAAATAAATTACCATGTAAAGACTCTAAATTAAACTAATTTTATGCCTCTTCATTCTAAAGATTAAGAACATTTTGGCCAAGTTTATGAAAACATAATTCCGAATATAGTATCTACCTACGTCATAAAATATACCTTTTCTAAAATAAACATTATATGGCATGTATTCATTACCTAGTGACTCTTGATCATATCTAAAGAAATAAATGTCTATCTTCTGCAATTTATCTAGGATCTATATCTTAATTTTATGCTAAATCCTAGTAGAAACTATTACGTCGCTCATTAAGGAAAGAAATGATGAGACATCTTCGCCCTTAGGTAGAGATCACACTGTGTTCAGGGAAAGCGATTAGTTTAGGATTTTTGGAAAACTGTTTCCGTTATGTTTTGATAAAAGAAGACTCATAAAAATAACAACAACAAACAACTTCAAGGGTGAATCCTAAGGCATTAAGTCCGCGTCCGCAGATTTGCGTGATAAAAGTATTTATAAATAACAACAAAAACTTGTATGGTATAACAATAAGAAACAATTATGACCTATGAATGTCTTTTATGTTACTCAATTACCTACTTACCCGATATTTTTGCACTCAAGTTCAAAATACCTACTTACATTAATGACAAAACTACGTACGTCCACCGTGAGAAGTTCCACTACCAAACTTGCAGCTTGTCTAATCTTATCACCACAGCATGACATAGTCTAGTAGATCCTAATCTTATTTATGATCAGTACTGCAGCACAAAATACAGAGAGTACAGAAGGCAATGTAAGTACTTCACTTTTAGGCAATGTATGTTCTTCACACATGTATGTACTTCACTTTTCATATCTACGCTCGGCGGTCGCGCTATGGTTGTCAACTTTGGCTTATGCACAAAAAACTATCGTGGAAGTGTTAAAAAAACTTTTGCTAAAACTCGTATCTAGTTGTTTGATTTATTGTTGAGCTTATTCTACAATATTCAAAAAAAAAAAAAAAAATCAGAAAATAAAAAAAATAAAAATCAGAAAAATCAGAAAAAAAAATCAGAAATGTATAGTGTAAACAATTGTTGGTTAACCTAAATAAATAACAGGGGGGGGGAGTTTGCCATAATCGCCACGCTTGGCAGGCGGGTTGGCGATCGCAGTATGGTATGATGGTGGAATGCATAGAGAACGCTGCTGCCCATTCTCCGGTACGACCCATAGTCGCCTTTTACGACACCCACGGGAAGTAAGGGGTGGTGCTATTCTTTAAGTCCGGCACCACACAGACCATTCGAGCTTAGATAGCCATTTTTTTGTTGATCCATTTTTGCACTTCAGTTTTTGTGTCTATGTGTGCGTTGCTCGAGCGCACTTTGTACACTGCAGATTGCCTTCTGTACTCTCTGTATTTTGTGACTGCAGCCTTCTTTCTTGCAAATTTGTCACTGTATTTCAATTACCTCTCACGCTGTCCGCCGCCTCCTCTCACTGTACCACGTGTGGTGTACCTTATCGGGACCCTATATCCTGTTTGTGGCTAAGGCCGTGACAGCATTCCTACATTATTATACCACAAACAGGTTCCCCATCTCACCTGGTACACTTATGAGATGAGTCCATGTGCCAATTGACTTACCGGTTTGTCTGTTGATCATTTTTTATGGGCACTTGGAAGATTTTATTAACGTTTTCCCTTGAATTGAGCGCTGTTAACACCTGTTTTTTGTTTGTCTAAATGAAAACGTGGTGTAATATTGAAGTGACAGTATCCTTTGACAGCGGTTACAAGGAAAACTGAAATTGAACAAGTTGCACAGCACTCAACTAAGTTGAAAGACTAGCGCGATAATGGGCAATGTCTACGCAAGGGTTTATGGAAATAAATAGTTCCGAACCACGTTAGTTAAACGCAAATCAGGTCAACATTTTCAATGTCTAGAACGTTTGCTTGGCTTATTGCCAAAGTTGTATCAGGTCGAAAGCCGTTCGCTCATTAAGAAGCACTTGACCAGTTCCTTTATAACTAGAACCCTGTACTGGGCACACGTGCCCAATCAGCATATTCACGTTATTCACAGTTAGTTGATTTCTATACGTAAATTGAAATCGTGATTGTATGAATGATGTGACACATGTGGACAATGATAAAAGGCCATGATAAAAATAAAAGACGGTGATAAAAAATAAACGGACAGAACGCTTTAATGCTATTCTTGACACTCTCTTCCTTGTTAATTACAACACAGATATCGCTAATTCGCCTACCAAGAATGATGACAATTACAAGCACTCTTTGTTGTGATCAAGGACCTATGTACCGCTAATGACTGAACAATGAGCAAAGGCGTATGGCCAGATAATAATCTAACAAAACCGCGACATAATTTCCTTTAAGATCTAGCTTACCCATTCTAACTTATCTAAGGTATCTATTTTATCATGCAACAAGTAGGTACATAGTAAATAGAGTAATTTCAGTGCACAAACTAGAGCGTCCCCAGTGACCTCTCGCTCCTTCCACTTTCACTACATAATATTGTGCTGTAGAAACTGGGACAGGAACAAAAGCATAGAATAACGTGACAATGCAAAAAATATGCAACCATTTTCTACTTAGAAATATTCAAACACGTGAATGAGGAAAAAGTTTGCAAAAAGATTTTTTTAGAAATGATAACTACTCTATTACTTTCTCGCTCTCCGAGGACAAAAGAGACCAGTCAATTGCACTTTTAATCAGTAATCTTTAATTCAATTGTAATGCATAGCATAAAGCCATTTCTTACACGATGTAGCCTCAAGACATGATATTGCGGTTTTGATGAAACTATAGAGAGTAGATGGACCTGAGTCATCTCTCAATGTAGGTCTAGAGCCAATGCACGTAGCAGATTTTTATCGGCCAATAGTTCAGTTACCTAGGTCCCGGCATGTTCTTGGCTGATTTAAAACCGGTACTCCGGCTTAGGTATTGCTGTTCGCAATCCAACTTAAATAAATGGCAGTTTTCTATTAGCTTCCCGAGAAATAAAAAAATCTGAGAGAAGTAACTGTGCTATTAAAATTGCAACTTTGAGTATAAGTTACTGACCGTCAGTTTTTTGACTAGCAAACTATTTCTCTGTATGGACTTTGTCTACAAAGTTAATTAATCTAGCTTATTAGGCCTCCAGGCTTAAAAAAAATAAAAACTAAGCGACTACACGCTAAGGGCACCCCCTGTGGGGTACGGACCTCGGCTTAGGCGTCGCTGGGAGAGGGCAGCAAGGAACGGGCTGGATCGGAATTTAAATTGCCATAATAGTGTGTGCCTTTTTATAGAATCTGTCAGTGTCCTTGATTTCAATCGTGAAATGGTGTGTTACAAAATGGCTGCATGACTTGCAAAAAACCAACAATAATTGCTACTTTTATGGTAGCAATTATTATGTAATTTAAAGCAATTTGCGGACGATTAGTATTGAAATAATAAAGATAATAATTAGTCTATTATCCTTATTTCAAATTCAAATTCAAATATTTTATTTCAGATTTACATGCATATATTGTTAGTAGTAGTATAACTTAGCCTAATGTTAGTATTAAATTAAATTTACAATAGTAAACAAGTAGTGTACCATTGAACTGTTCGTTCAATGGTACACCGCTTATTTGGATAAGTGTGTATGAACACTAACCCACCTTCGTAAGAGGGGAGAGTCCACAGATATATGTAGATATACCTAGATAACGCAAGAGTAACTACTTCGCGTGCCAAAAATTGCACCAACTTATGATTACAAATCATAAGCCGCCACTTTCGCGCTCAGTCCTTTGTACTGCTGGCTGGGTAAGTGTGAGCGAGAGCGCGAGCTTGTGACGTCATAGTAGGTAGTCAAAAAAATGGCACGCTTGGTTTTCATACAGTTCGTGATACTTGCGTTATCTAGGTATATCTATATCTGTGGGAGAGTCCCACCGGTCTGCAAACACATTCAGGATGCTATGGATTAAACTATTACTATACTGTTAGGATTATCCTAACAGTATACCTCTAGTAATAGTTTAATTTGTGAAGTTTTCTAACAACAAAAGTTTTCACTCTCTGCTCGGTATTCGGGTTGTGCTTTCTCTAAGCGAGGGTCAGGGTCGGCAAAGATATTGTATTTCTGTGTGACTTCGTTTATGTAACGTAAGTAGGTAACATTCGATTATGTTAATAAGTTACCGACTAGTTTACGTCAATGATATTACAATAACATAATATGTGGAATATTATGTGATATCTGAAAATATGTCCTAGGTTTAATATTTGCATAAAAAAAAATATTAAGGAAGATTGGTGTTTGGCAGCTGCCCACCAGACACGACACCCATCTGGTGGGACCAGGCGGGTGTCGGATCCTCCCTTTTCTATGGAAGATGAGTGAACTTTACACTGTTTCTCATCCCTTTTAAAAGCCGTTGGTCCCGCCTGTCACTTGTAGATCATTGACAGTTGTTACGGGTAGTCAGAAGCCCGAAAGCCTGACAACCAGTCTTACCAAAGGGTATCGTGTTACCCAGTAGCTGTGTTGTGAAGGTCAGATAGACAGTTGCTCCATGTAAAATACTGGTATTCAGTTGCATCTGGTTAGACTAGAAGCCGACTCCAACAAAGTTGGGAAAATGTTAGGTAAATGATGATGAAGGAAGATTGATGTGATCAGGAAGAAAAGACATTATGCAGCAACCCCAAGTAAATTGAAAGACAGATTCATCAGCAGATGGCCATCTGCCAATGCCACCGCCGACGTGTAGAAGGGGTAATTTGCTAGTCTGTGGTAGGTATTTGACGTCGGCAGATGCTAAATACCTACCAAAGACTAGCAAATTACCCCGTCTACATGTCGGCGGAGGCATTGGCAGATGGCCATCTGCTGATGAATCTGACGACGTGTAGAGGAGGCTTATGAGATGATGATGACCAAAAACTCATGTAATCAGGAATACATAATCGTTAAAAACTGGTCGCAGAAATCACGACAGCTCCATAATATTTTATGATTTTACTCGCTGACCAGGCGAGCTTCATAGGTACCGCCTCGGAATCAGTCTTCATTATAATTTTTTTTCGTGAATTTTTCCCATGTTTTCATGGTTATTCTGCTATTCGGGGCGGAAACAAATCCAACAAATCAAAGATCATAAATATCGGTCCAGCTGTTCTTGAGTTATAAATGGTGTAACTAAACCGGCTTTGTTTTATTAAATCGATAAGATTTTTGCATATTGCCGTAGCAATTAATGGACGAGTTGGCATCCAAAAGGTTGAAAAAAAACCTAAAAAAATCAAAGTTAAACTGCCTAGTGCCTTGGCAAGAATCTTAAGATCCGAATGATATACCCAATCTAGGTTATACGAGCTGGCTTTGATATCTGCGATCAAGACTACTACACGTGGAAACTTGTAATTGGTATTACTTTGCATAAACTGTTACTTACTGAATCTGTTTAGCCGTAAGTATTCCTAAATAAATAAAATCATCATCATCTGCCTATCCTTGTCCCAACTACGTTGGGGTCGGCTTCCAGTCTAACCGGATGCAGCTGAATACCAGTACCTATTTTACATGGAGCGACTGCCTATCTGAGCTCCACAACACAGTTACTGGGTAATACGATACCACGTGGTAAGACTGGTTGTCAGACTTCCCGAACTCGTAACGAATGTCAAAGATCCACGAATGACAGCCGGGACGGAGCAACGGCACGAAGCACAGAGGGGTCTCGGTATGTAAAGATGGTCACCCATTCACAGACCAACCGCGGCAAGCGTAGCTTAACCTGATCGATCGACATGTGCCGCTGTTATTATTTAACCACGGGCTCCTTTAAATAAATAAAATAAAATAAATAATATAAGACTGGCTCACATCTTATACAGATGTGGGCACAGTCTGTGAGTCACAGTCCCAGAAGACAATCACCCAGTGTAACGAAGTGGCCTAACAATGTTACACTATTCTCAAACACGCCAGACAACGCGTCAAATTAATACTTCTAACATAATTGGAGCAACTTTCGTCTTCAAATAAAGTACCTAAACAATTATAATGTTACACATTTTTACGACAGTGAAACCGAAGCCGCGATGCATAGCCAGAATAACAACCTCACGATAAAAGATTAACTCATTGTATAATTATTGTTGTACCTATTCATGTTGTTGCACCCGTAGAGAAAAAGCGTAGAAAAAATACCGTGATACGAAAATGATAGTTCAGTTAATGATGTGATTGTTTTTGCTACACTTATTTTAGAGGTATTTTATATGAGGGAAATGTGATACTTAATAGCTTCAACGAATTACGCTTTCTGCATAGTTATTGCTTGTGTTACTGTTACTCTATTCGTAGAAGATAAAGACGGTTAGCTACTAAGAATTTAAAATGATGTGACTGTTTGTCATTGTCCTACATAGTTAAGAGGGGAACGGGGCCTGCGAGGAATTTAAAAAAATAGGTATTTGAAGAAACTATTGCCGTCGCCTTACCTCAAATCTGCCCCCGTAGTGTGGTCATAGGGACAGGTGCAGCTCAGACCGAAATTATCACAAACATTTTGACGAGATCGACGTTACGTATTCCCCTTTTTTCTCCTCGAAAACTGAGGCGATTCAATTATTTTTAACATTAACATTTTAAGAGACAGTATGTTTTGTTCCTAACATATTTTTTTTTTTATGTTAAAAACTTTTCTAATTTCTCTGGTATTTTTTGTAATTTTTAGAGGGTCATATTTTAATAATTAGTTGCTGAAAAAAAAGAAAATGACAAGGACGTGTTTACAGCAGACCTTGATTTTGTGAAAAAAAATGTATTGCTCTAGAGGCATTATTCAGGAAGTAAAAAGGGGAATACATTTGTATGGGGAATCGCACGCCCTATTTCTATGAAAACTTCATGATTGTTCTACCAGAATCGCGTCGCGCTGGGATCCCGCAACAGGCGCGACGAGCCAGTGCGACGCGATTCTGGGTAGAACAATCATGAAGTTTTCATAGAAATTGTTCTACTAGAATCGCGTCGCTCCCGTCTGACCCTTTATGGTTTTAGTAATAAAGCGTGTTAAGGTCTTATGCGTCTAACATAACTGTTGCCTTTTACTGATCTAGCAGTAAGCACAACTTGAATGACAAAGTGATTGCTGAGGTGCTATTCTGTAAAAATCTCACCGTGAAAACTAGGTGAAATGAGCGTGGAGTGAGCTGTCATCTGTCAATAGTGTCTGTCAATAGTCACTAGCAAAAACAAACTCACTTCACCTAAGTTTTCACGGTGGAATCGACCGGCTGCTAGTATAAAAGTGAAAAGTTATTACACTGACCTAGTCATTAACTTGGGATCGGAAAGGGAAGAAGAAAAAGAACCGCATGCCGTCAACAGCTACCGGAGTCCCTTGATTTTTAAATATTAGTATTAGACGGTCATATTATGACCGTCTAATACTTAGTTTTGCAGGTTCTGGTCTCTCTGGTCTGTTCCAAAATTTATAAAACCGGCCAAGTGCGAGTCGTGCTCGCACACGAAGGGTTCCGTACCACAAGGCAGAAAACGTTGAAAAAACACGTTTCTTGTATACCTACTTTATTTTATTTTTATTATAGTGTTAATAAAAATACAAACACTCTGAGAAAATGTCAACTGTCTACCTATTACGGTTCATGAGATACAGCCCGCTGACAGTCAGACGGCCGGACGGACGGACGTCCGTTCGCACCCTTTGGGGCAGAACTGCAGAACCCTAAAAACTTTATTATAGACTAACAGCGCCCCGCGGTTTTACCCGCATAAGTTTTGATGCCGTGGGAATATCGGGATAAAAACTAACTTATGTTCTTTCCCGGGACTCCAACTATCTCTATACCAAATTTCATCTTAATCGGTTCAGCGGTTTAAGCGTGAAGAGGTAACAGACAGACAGACACACTTTCGCATTTATAATATTAGTATGGATGATGTTCCAAAAGTCAGTAATGAGATTAAATATGATATTGTGCTCTAGTTAGCTTTTAATCATATTAAAAACAAACTTCGCACCACTTTCCTCAACAAGTATAAAAGAAATAAAGTTGTAATTGGCAACGAGACTGCCAGTAGATCGTCGGCAATGCGATTAAGTCTGCGACAGACAAGCAAGTTTAGCTGCAAAGGTAAATCTAATTCCGAGTTGATTGCAAAAATGAAGCAAGCACAGTTTACAGCTCTACGGAGATTGTTAATGAACCATTGATCGCTTTGAAATGTGTTTACTTGTTTCTTTTAATTTTGAAGCAGTAAACGATGTTTCTATTGTTTAAGAAAAAAAACCGGGCAAGAGCGAGTCGGACTCGCTCACCGAGGGTTCCGTAACCTCCGGGTTTATGCATAAGGTTTATGTTTATGAAATTAAATGTTTTATTTTATTTTTTTAACTTGAGTTGGTTGAATAAAAGGTAAATTGCGGTTTACGATTTATGACGTATTAAAAAAAAACTACTTACTAGATCTCGTTCAAACCAATTTTCGGTGGAAGTTTACATGGTATTGTACATCATATATTTTTTTTAGTTTTATCATTCTCTTATTTTAGAAGTTACACACATTTTACGACTTTGGAAGTGTCTCTCGCACAAACTATTCAGTTTTGAAAATAATGATATTAGAAACCTCAATATCATTTTTGAAGACCTATCCATAGATACCTCACACGTATGGGTTTGACGAAAAAAAATTTTTTTAGTTTCAGTTGTAACTGGGGAACCCCAAAAAATATTGTTTTTTTTTTCTATTTTTGTGTGAAAATCTTAATGCAGTTCACAGAATACATCTACTTACCAAGTTTCAACAGTACAGTTCTTATAGTTTCGGAGAAAAGTGGCTGTGACATACAGACGGACAGACAGACAGACAGACAGACGGACAGACAGACAGACATGACGAATCTATAAGGGTTCCGTTTTTTGCCATTTGGCAACGGAACCCTAAAAACGAGTGTATTATCGTTGCCATCGCGGGCAAAACCTGAATGAGCTGGCGTCCCGGATTGGCACAATACAAGAGAGGCCTTTGATGCCCAGGATTGGGTGAAGTCGAGATGTTTTTTTTTTTTAAGTATTTATTTAATGATATTCAAAATACAGAGGTGTAACTTAAATCTAAACTCGCCAAACTTTTACGTTTGATGGCGAGAGGCGCTCTTTTACATAACAATGCACCACCTTATTACTATATACCTACCTACTACTTATAATTAGTCTTAAACAATGTAATTTGTCTTCGGGATTTAATTGCCAAAAAATGTAAACACATATAAGTTTATGGAAATAATTTTAAACCCTACACAGTAAAGTTCAGTTTACAATACAACTTCAAACATTTTTATAACTTTTCCAATAGTGCTATTCACTGGTTGAATTTTATACAATGTGATCTGCATTCGCGATTTACCTGCCAAACATGTAAACAAATATGAGTTTATGGCAAATAAAAACAACAAAAAATTAACAAAAACTTTAAACCCTACACAGTAAAGTTCAGTTTACACTACAACTTCAAACATTTTATAACTTTTTCAAAAGTGCTAGTCACTCTGAGATTAACTTAATTACCATTTAAATACAGTTGATATTTGTTTAACTTGAAATAATATTAATTTGAAACATAAGTTTGAATAGACCTTATTTAAGCCGGATGTGGATGATGATGATGACATTATTCATTATTAAGATATTTTAATACCTTTAAATCAGATTTTTAATCCCTCTAAATCAGCTAATATGCGTAGATAACATGTGTAGTTTACGTCTATATGTGCAACACGTGGGATCATCATAACACAGTCTTGCTAGACCAGGCAGACAGTATAATACATCCTGTGATAGAATTTATAAGTCAAGTCTAAAATATTTTAGGCATAATTAGCACAGTAGGTAGCTACGTGATTGGATACTGCTATACTGAATGAGCTAGTGAGCAATCCATACTAATAGTATAAATGCGAAAGTGTGTCTGTCCGTCTGTCTGTTACCTCTACACGCTTAAACCGCTGAACCGATTTAGATGTAATTTGGAATTGAGATAATTTGTGTCCCGGGAAAGGACATAGGATAGTTTTATCCCGATATTCCCATGGGATCGAAACTGCATAAGTTTCGATCCCGTGGAAATATGGGTGAAACCGGGGGGCGTTGCCAATAGTCTCATATACAAAGGGTTTTATTAGCTCAGTCTTGAATATTTCTAGCACATTAAAACGGCAATAGCTCAACGGGAATTTTTCTGGCCTGGTGTTCAAGTGGTCCGCGGTTTAAACACGACCCTGTTGCATTGCAGGCTTAGATTAAAAAATGTCCAGATTCCGTGTTCGAAACAAAACGCAACGTTTTAAGTGAAGCCACTTTTTCATAAATGTGTGAGTGAGCGCCACGGTCGGGAATGTATTACGTATCGTAATTGCGTTTGTGTGCAATGTGCGTGTAATACCAGTGGCAGAGATTTACCCTTAAATGTGGGAAATTTTCAGTAATTTTATGTTTAGCGTAAAATATATCATCAACAGTAACGACGTGATTTTTTATTATTACGGTTGTTGAGTTTCAACGTTATTTCTTTAATTTGTGTAATTTGTCATGTGCGACTTTATCAGAAATTATTATGTTACGACTTTTTGTGATATTTGCTTGTAAGTTAGTTAAATGTTTGTTGTTTTGGTGTACCTAAATAGGTAGTAAGCAGAAATAGCACAAACGGTAACTGTGACGGCAAAAAATCCGGTTTAAAAAGTTACAAATAATGGGTAAAAGAAATTATGCCCCTGGCAACACTTAACAAATATGGCGTGACAGTAATGTCAAGTTATACTTTTTGTTTACATAAATTTAGAATGCGGTAACAAAGAAATACAAAGTGAAATTGAATACTTACTTGTGAAATGATATATAGTGGCACATTCCTTTTGTTTTAGTGTGATTTCTACACCATTTCACAACACAAACCTTTAGTTTAAAATATCAAAACACGGACTCGTGACGTAGTTTACGCGGGGAGCGTTACATAGGCGACTGACGTATGAATCGTACGACGCGGGACATTTGTCCCCCGTGTTTTTGGGTTCAATTCTCAGTGGCGTACTATCCATCTGGACATTTTTTAATCTAAGATTGCAGGCATGTACAACATATCAAACGTGAAATTATTATACCTACCTATTACTGTAGATCAAAGCACCACACAATTTCCTGTATTGTTTCAAATTTAAAATAATTTCTTTCTCATAAACATACATGGGCACTTATGAAAAGTCAGAAGCTGGTGCACGGTTTCAATTGGTCGTTTTCTGTTGAGAAAAACCACAACGATTAGGTAAATCACCAAAGACAATAATTACCTTCGTATTTTCTCTCCTCCTATAAAAGCACCTTTAACCCTTAGTCTGCCGGAACGTAGATCTACGCGAGACACAATGGCTTTTTAATTGTGTCTGTAATTACCAGTGTTCGGAATAGGTAGAGCTATTTAGGTTCGACCGCAAACATTGATGTTAATATGGATATTCCACGGAATTCCGACTGATACTACGCGATTTTTACGGGATTTTATTGTCGCTAGAGTGACGCACCTGTTTTTGTCTCTTTCTGCGCCACTAGAATTCAATTCTTTACTAACAGTAACTTCGAAACTAAACTTAACTTCGTAACTAAAAGGGAACATCAATATTATTCTAACCTACGGCAAGTACATAAAACAGCTCTACCTATTCCGATCTATGGTAATTACGGCACACAAGCGGTTAAAAGGGAAAGAGAGGTCTTTGCCCAGTCGTGGGACATTACGGGCTGAATATATAGATAAATATAAAAACATCAAACTATCAATTCCTATGATACCTCCAAGTCTATATTTCAGAGCTACCAACACAGTCAGTTCACAAACTTGGACTACCATATCAGATCAATCAGTTGATCTGGGGGCCTAAAAAGGCCACTTTGGCAGAATCATAAAAGGATAACATAAGGGACAGTTAACCGTTAAGTTAATCGTATCAAATCCCATTGGTGAAGCATTTTCAGTTATTTTTTTTTGTCTGTGCTAAAATACCAATCAATCCGTTCCAAATCCAATCCCAATCTCTTTGATTCTACCTACGTAGTGCAGCGAAAAAAAGAAAAACGCCATATTACGAGTCATAATGTTGTCCTTTTATGATTCTCCAAAGTGGCCTTTTTAGGCCCCCTGTACTCTGTAGAGTCCCCAGAGCGGCGACGTTACAAAGTTGCGCGTTGCTGCTCTCCATGTAAGTAAATAGGTAGTGGTCGGTTATCCAGGATCATAGAAGGAAGTGAATACAAATTGACACTCTTTTGATACTTTTAAACTAGAGTACCTAGTACAATGTGTCCAAGTTCATCATTTGTGACTTCAAGTGACAGCTATGTGAACAGAACCCAGCATTGCACAAATATGTAACCTGTCACGGCCTTTATACCTGGAAGCTTTTATTTAGGTAGTAAGTTTTTGTTTGCATTTTTAATTTTGATTTATTATTATTATTATTTATTTATTTTTTACATTTCTCGGGACCATGGGGTCCCGGTCCTTTGGAAGGCGTACGAGGGGCCGAAGCCAACTCGCAGAGGCCCCTTAGAAACTTTTGAATGAAATGCGGCACCAACCGACGATTATCCCTGTATGCACTATGTAAGTGCACCCAAGGATAACCCCCAGTTGGTGTAGGACTATTGCAGGATATGGAAAAATAAAAAATTGGACTATTGGTTTGGGTGGCTAAAGTGGTATTATTATTATTATTTTTATTTTATTTTTTTATTGACGTGGCAAACATATAAACATAAGGCAAATAATTTGATTTAATGTTCTGTACCCTGTAATGTTAATTACTTTGCATATACCTACATAGTATTGTAAAAAATCAAGTATTTTCTAACTGAACAGACAGATGTGCTGCTGGAGAGTTTGTTGCGCCACTTCTTCTCCCCAGCGAAAGCACTAGCAAGTGGTGAAGGGCGGGCGTTTTGGGGGACTGTCTTTTGTAATGTTGACGTTCGAAAAGTGCTAATTCTCAGCCTAGTTTGAATAAATCACTTTTGATATTGATTTAATGGAAATTAAATATTTTGTTCACTCTGTATTCTTTGGTCAGACTGAATTTCGTAACATCCTAGTTGGAAACGTACTGAGCCTGATCGTGCCAATTGCAGTTGAGATATTTAGTTGTAGCATTTAAGGCATGATCTTGTCTCTCTTATTTATTTATAAGTATAAAAAGTATGTATTAGGTATGTTGAAACTGTGTGTAAGTACTCCCCGTTACTTTTTCCTAAAGGTTCATTAGAAAACCAGCGTCAGAAAGCATCTTTTTTGGCGCAGCCCCCACGGCTGCGCCAAAAAGGTTATTTTTATTTTGTTAGTTTTGTATTTTGTGTTTCACGAACTAACAGTGTCCAAATATACTTTTTTCTTTCTTTCTTTCTTCTTTCTTTCTCTTAAGTACGCTATTCATGTCACAGTAAGAAATCATATCTCGTGTCGAATTCTGCATCCTGAAGTGACGATCGTCCTACAAGTAACTCGAACAAGACAAGTTTTGCCTATAGGTATGTGTGATCTAAGTTTTTTATGGCATATCTATTAGATTTCTGTGTTCTTAGCCTATAACTACATACGTCTCTAATGTAGGTAGCTGAAGTGTGTAAGTTTAGAAGATCAGCTACTTCAGTAGCTTCGATTCGAGTTCCGTCTTGAGTCAAAGTGATAATTAATTTAACTAATGCGATGGTTATACAGAGTTTTAGAGTTGATCTGGGGCAGTGGACATACATGCAATTCAAACCTCAAAGTAACTCACACAGAAAAGAAAATAAGTTTTCCTATCATTTCTCAAAGGTTTTAGAAGAGAAAAGATTAAATTTTTCGTATGTTTGTTTGTTACGCTTTCACGCTGAAACGGCTAGACTGATTAGATGACATTTGGCACATGGGTAAGCCATGACTTGGATTAGGGCTTAAAATATGTTTTGCTCCGATATTCCCACGGGGTCGAGACGCATGCAGGTAAAACCGCGGGGTGCAGCTAGTAAATGATAAATTGATTGGAGATTAGTAAATGAAGCCACAAAAGAAAGTAATGGGCCTTATGTTCTTCTTATGGCCTCAAGGAAAACATCACCACGATATATTAAAAACCGATATAACACTCCTTTTTTGGGCAGTCGTATTACAATATCGTAAAATTGCATCTCCATGCATTCCAAAGAGATCCACGAATAATATTTATGTATGAAAGTCCTTCAATATGTTAAGGTACAGCCACGTTATTTCCAGGACGCATTGTTATAAAAATGAACGCAACATTTTATAATCTGCACAGTTTATTGCTCCATCATGCGAGGATTCATAAAATATATTGAGCATTTACATTTTTGTAATTTTTGTGGGATATATTTTATACTGACAGTGTAATAAATAAGAGAATTTCACTTTCGTTGTTGTTTACCAAGGTAAAGTCAGGTAGCTTCACTATAAGAACCTCTATGAAAAATCACAAAAGACACTCTGATTTCACATCCTAGTAAACATTGAAAAGAAAATCTTATGGTTGATGAAGTAGAAGGATTCTGGGAGCACTGTTTTAAATAACCAACCTTTCCAACGATTATACAGAAATTTTAAAAGAACTAAGTAGGTAATCATTTTCACATTGAATAAAAGATTAATCGCTTATAACGTCGAACTTCGCGATTCCAATAACACAAAAAACACAAGTTTTAGAAACAATAAAAGAATATGATCGGCTACAGTAAACAAAATCAGAAAAATATGAGATATTCTTCAGGATATACGCTAGGTAGATAGTGTGTTAAAACATAGTACAACTAATTTGATACGATAGAAAAAAATTATGAAGATAGCTCTAAAAACATTATAAAAACCGTACTAATATAGGTAGCTGCATACCTACAATCATTCTGATTTTTTGTCAGATTACCTATTCCACAAGCAACATACTAAAATACTAGTGTTTTAATTTTTTAGTCCAAACAATAGATTTTTTGTAAATAGATAGTTGCTTCATATTTTGCAATAAATTACCAGTGTTTTGTCATCGCGCTTCTCTTTCTTTTCTGTGCAGTCCGACAAAGACCACGCTTTAGGTCATGTAGTCGCCTTAATAATAACAACATTATTTATTTGACGTTTTCAATACTTTTTCGGTAAATGTTTAAGCATGTCCGTATTTATGTTCATGTATGTCCTTGTTGGACAACCCCGAAACCTCGATACGTGCCAGTTTCGGTTTTTTATTTCTGTTTGTGTCACTTTGGAGACGAGTTGGGAATACTAATGTTGGATGAGAACGGGTCGGGTCCGTATCAGTTGCGCCAGTGAATTATGGTGATAGGATTTGTTGTTAACTTAGTGATATATTGTCGACACCGCTCTGCCCTTGTGATAGTTACCTATTAGAGGACTAGCTGTGCCCCGCGGTTGCACCCGCGTAAATGTCGATTCCGTGGGAATATCGGGATAAAAAGTAACCTATATGTTAATCCACGGTGTCAGCTACCTCCATACCAAATTTTATCAAAATTGGCCCAGCCTTTTGAGCGTGAAGAAGTAACAAACATATAAACACACACTCACAAACTTTCGCCTTTATAATATTAGTGTGATAAATAATATTAGGTATAGATTTTGAAAACTTATGAAACTGTAGTTTTTTTTAGAAAAAATCTACTATATAACCTTGGCCAAATTCAAATAAAAAAATAGACACAGTTCCCTCCGTTGATCAGAGTAAGTTTTACCAACACATCTTCATTTTTGTTTAATTTTGATAAATTGCGTAAGTTTGCTAAATACATACATTATGTAGTTATTTAGCAAACGTTAACATAAAAACACAGTTGTGGTCTTTAACCAATTACCGTTTGATTGCACGTCGCTTTGCGCGCTGCAGTAGCACTTAACTTTATTAACCAGTCACGGTTAGTACGGGAAAACTTGCGTGAAAATAAACCAGCAAACACTTTTAATATTCTAAAATGGAAAATTAATATTATTTTATCTTAGCAAGGAAAATAAATGCTTATAGGTCGTATAGCATGCCCTCATGTGCCGCCCTCTTACATTCCTGCTGATCCCCACGAGTAAAAGGCGTGAGTTTATATACATAAGTAGGTATGTATGTTCTTTATTTGCAAAGGATCGCCGAGCTAGATAACATTTTATGAAAGATGCCAGCTACGGCTACCTAGACATAAAACTAGCAAGATAAAATTATAATGTGAAATAAAATTAAAATAAACGCGGAATAGAAAATAAGAGCGATACGTACGCAAAATACGCGCACTGACGTGGAGTTGCGGACATCAGCCCGTATTACCTATTAACTCAAAAGCATTTACTATACCTAATAAAATTAAACAAACCATATACAGGCACTTTTGAATTGTCAAATATTCGGTCAGTTAGTCAGAAAGAAGCTAGTTGCCCATTCCAAAATGTTGATCTATAAGGAGAAGAACGGGCAAAAAATTCCAAGGACACTCTTTTAAATAAAGATATTACAAAATTCTGAGCACATTATTATTGTTGCTCCTCTAGGAATAAGATAATATATATTTTTTTTTTTATAATAATTAATTTATTATATTGTTTTAAGAATGAAATAGTATAATATATCAGTGTATTGCTAATCTAGTGGCACTTTTTACCTTATTCTAATTGTGTTAATATGCGGATAATGTAGTGGGCTGCAATATTGTTAATACTTTTTATGTGTCAAATTGTTATTTGTAAACATTTTATTTTGTAGCTGTTTATTGTCCCATAATAAAATAAAATAAAATAAATAGATTAGAACATAAGGGCGAATTATACATAGATATTGTAGGTAACTGGAATCAATGAGTTGATGCGTAGACAACAACTAGTAAAGTTAATGTTTGCGATTCTAAAACCAATTAGTATGAAGCCTCTCTGATTAGTATCCAGTAAAGGCGTACATTCAAGTAGTTATTAATCATTTACTTTATAAAATCAAACACTAAATCCACTCTCTCGACTAAATAATATATTATTACTCGACGTCTGTGGAGTAAGTAGCGACTACAAACGCAACTCATTGAAATTGATTTGAAAACTTTTGAAAGTGCCTTACATTGAAATTATCTGACGAAGCTATCTCCATCCGATTCTATTTTTATTGGAATTTAACTTTCATGTACATGTTGATCTAGGAAAAAAGAAAACGTGTTAGAATGTAATGAATCAGCTGCTTTTCAAGTAGTAGATAGTTGACTTCACCTGATATTTTGAAAACCTTATCTCATTATATCGTTGTTATGGGAACAAACGTAATGAAGTGTCTAAGCTAAGCTCTAAGCATTTAAAGAATAATATAAAAAGAAGAATCGAGTAGGTACTTACCTATTACAACAAAAAAACTGTTCCGTCAGTATTCCAATTTAATAATTCTAAGCGAACTAATTATAAAAGGGAATTTTACTGCATGTGGTTTGACTGGAAGCCGACCCCAACAAAGTTGGGAAAAGGCTAGGCAGATGATGGATGTTTTATAATACTTAGGAAAAAACCGGGCAAGAGCGAGTCGGACTCGCGCACCGAGGGTTCCGTAACATCCGGGTTTATGAATAAGGGTATGTTTATGAAATAAAATGTTTTTTTTATTATTTTTATATTTGAGTTGATTGAATAAAATGTAAATTGCGGTTTACGATTTATGACGTATTAAAAAAAAACTACTTACTAGATCTCGTTCAAACCAATTTTCGGTGGAAGTTTACATGGTATTGTACATCATATATTTTTTTTAGTTTTATCATTCTCTTATTTTAGAAGTTACACATTTTACCACTTTGGAAGAGTGTCTCGCGCAAACTATTCAGTATAGAAAAAAATGATTTTAGAAACCTCAATAGGTATCATTTTTGAAGACCTATCCATAGATACCCCACACGTATGGGTTTCACGAAAAAAAATTTTTTTTGTTTCAGTTCAAGTATGGGGAACCCCAAAATTTATTGTTTTTTTTCTATTTTTGTGTGAAAATCTTAATGCGGTTCACAGAATACATCTACTTACCAAGTTTCAACAGTATAGTTCTTATAGTTTCGGAGATAAGTGGCTGTGACATACGGACGGACAGACAGACAGACAGACGGACAGACAGACAGACAGACATGACGAATCTATAAGGGTTCCGTTTTTTGCCATTTGGCAATGGAACCCTAAAAAGCAGCACGCGGCTCAAACGATTGTCTTCGACTTCATAAATCTATGACACTACCTCATTTCCTGAAGTATTAACCACCTACTTTTTGACCAAGTTACATTCTAAACAAGATTCCTAAGTAGGTACTTAATTTTGCATCTGTTCCAAGCAATGCTCATTCTATAGGTTCTGCATTAGCAATAGGCAGGTTTTACCGAAATTAGCATTTCTCAGCACATCGCATACATATTCAAGGTATAGTTTAAGTACAATGTTAACTGTAAATTCCGTAAAGGGAGTCTGTAAACAAGTTTACGAGTTGTGAGGCGACACAACAAATTATTGACCGACTGGCTACTTAAACGTAACTTGTTTTCGTCGCATCTTCAATGCCTTTACGAGATATTGAATTTCTGGATTTTTCCTCAAAATATGTTTTTTTTTCACTTTGGAGAGTTTGAAAGACTTCCTAGTTTTATAGTTAGATAATAAAGTAATACAATGTTTGGTTGGATAGAGCAGCGGGGCCATTGCGTAACACGTTATCAATCGGCATCGCGTCATGTTCACAGTCAAAAACATTCATTGCGTTATTTACGTGTTGAGCAGACAATTTTTAGGGTTCCGTAGTCAACTAGGAACCCTTATAGTTTCGCCATGTCTGTCTGTCCGTCCGTCTGTCTGTCCGTCCTCGCTTAATCTCTGTGACCGTTAGCACTAAAAAGCTGAAATTTTGTAGGAGTACGTATATCAGTACGCCAACAAGTGGTAAAATAAAATTTTTTAGGGTAGCTCCCCTACATGTGAAGTGGGGATGAATATTTTTTTCATCATCTACCCCATCGTCATAGGGCGTCCCCCCCCCCCCCCTCTAAAAGCTAAACTACTAGCTTGAAAAATCTGGAAAAATTCTCGATGAAAGTGCATTTCATGAACTTTAAAGGAAAAGTATAGCGGTTAAGATAACTTTGTTAGTTTAGCAGTAATAGTCGTTGAACTTGGGTGTTGGATAATTTTGTACCAAATACAAAATCCTTAGCATTAATCCTTTAAAGTGACTAAGATGAAGTAGTTGCTTGTTAGGGTTCCGTTGCCAAATGGCAAAAAACGGAACCCTTATAGATTCGTCATGTCTGTCTGTCTGTCTGTCTGTCTGTCCGTCTGTCTGTCTGTCTGTCCGTCCGTATGTCACAGCCACTTTTCTCCGAAACTATAAGTACTATACTGTTGAAACTTGGTTAGTAGATGTATTCTGTGAACCGCATTAAGATTTTCACACAAAAATAGAAAAAAAACAATAAATTTTGGGGTTCCCCATACTTAGAACTGAAACTAAAAAAATTTTTTTTCGTCAAACTCATACGTGTGAGGTATCTATGGATAGGTCTTCAAAAATGATATTGAGGTTCCTAATATTTTTTTTTTCTAAACTGAATAGTTTGCGCGAGAGACACTTCCAAAGTGATAAAATGTGTCCCCCCCCCCTGTAACTTCTAAAATAAGAGAACGATAAAACTAAAATAAATATATGATGTACATTACCATGTAAACTACCACCGAAAATTGGTTTGAACGAGATCTAGTAAGTAGTTTTTTTTAATACGTCATAAATCGTAAACCGCAATTTACCATTCATTCAATCAATTAAATATAAAAATAAAACATTTATTTTCATAAACATAAACCTTATGTATAAACCCGGATGTTACGGAATCCTCGGTGTGCGAGTCCGACTCGCTCTTGCCCGGTTTTTTATATTGGGTAAAGACTTGCATTGAAAACCAAAATATGTTTTTTTTTTACCTATTCAGAATAAAGAACAACAGAATCGTACTACATTGTGATAACGGGCTACTACGGAACCCTACACTGTGCGTGGCCCGACACGCACTTGGCCGGTTTTTTGGAACTTATGAAGCAATGAATTAGCAATTTGCTTTAAAATTATTCAGGTTCCGATTGATAGTGTATTACGCAATTAGGGTGCTGATTAGTAGAAATAGTAGACGATATTATTAGATACTAATTATCTATGTAGAAGGTGAACCGATCACTTATCCGAATTTTTTTTTGTTCGAATTTCATTTTATCGAAAACTATTGACCGACGTCTTTTTTGCTAAGTATAGCTATCGGTTCTCAGTCTATTTTGACAATAATAGTTTGGATTTTTTCGCTTGTTATGGTTAGGTGCCTACAACTCAAATTCTATTAATATAGTCCGACTTTTAATTAGCTGCAGTAAAATGACACTTCTTAGTAACTCATTACGGACTGAGTTTAAAGATATGCATGTCAAATAAGTTTCGTTTGTTACACTATTCTGTACTAGAAAAACAAGATTTGGTTGATGGCCGCGAAAAACAAAAAGGGTCCAAACACACTATGCCGAAGGTACGCGACCGAAGTTCCGCGGCTGATTTTACGTTCCGACGTATTTGGCTGATATGACACACCATAAGTGCCGAACTTACGCGGCAGAAATTCAGCTGCGCACACGCGGGGCGCGAGCATGCCTGCGTCCCGGTGCTCCGCCCCGGATCTTCTTCGGCAATCGAACCGAACTTCGGTCGCGTATAATGTGTGCTCTACAGTTAACATTGCTGCCGAATTGCCGCCGAACTTACGCCCGACCGTAGTTCGGCTGTACGCTATAACGCAACGTAATTTCGGCATAATGTGTCGTCGGTAATTCAAATAGCATTGCAGGCGTACTCATGCCGAACTTCGGTCGCGTACTTTCGTCATAGTGTGTTTAGACACAAAGACTCTAGTTTCAGTCTGATAAGCTGTTATTTTACTGCAGCTAATTAAAAGTCCGAGTATAGGTCCTTCACCACAGAACTTCTTTCAATTACCTAGGTACAGGAAAAAAATCATGCCGATAAAAACCACCCAAAACCGATTTCGATCATTAAGTTGATTTTAATGATCGAAGCCCAAAACTCACGCAACAATCAATCCGCTTTCTCCACCAAAAGGAAGATGAGTACTTTGTATTTTTCCATTAAGCTTGTCCTACAGAGTGGGCGGCCATCACACTGACCCTTTGGCACAGTAACAACGACATGAACACTTTGCCGGTAAATTATAGCCTTTTAAAGTTCCTCGCGTATTCGGGACAAAAGAAAAAACTTCTGGTGTCGTCTTTAGTTGGAAAGTTATACTTCTACCTACCTATATGGGATGGGTCGTTATGGTGCTCGTAGGTAATGAGGTAACTAATGTGTGTTTCTTTGCACTAGGGTTTTGTTTTAAGTGTAGTTTTATGTCTCAAGACAATGTTAAGGTAAGTTGGGGTTTGTCTAGCCTTAATATAAGGCAAAGCTAAAGTACCTACAATAAAATATTCCAATAAATCTATATATATATATAGATTTATTGGAATAAAAGAAAGTGTGTAAGCGTGTTAGTTACACTATTTATAACTCAAGAACGGCTGAACCGATTTGGCTGAAAATTGGTGGGGAGGTAGATTAGAACCAGGAGACGGACATAGGACATTTTATCCGTTTTTTTATACTTTTATTTACTTATAGGAGTAGTGTAGGAGTCGGTTAGGAATGGATTAGGAGTAGGTTAGGAGTAGGGTAGATGTAGGTTAGGAGTAGGTTAGGAGTAGGGTAGGAGTAGGGTAGGAGTAGTGTAGGAGTAGGGTACGAGTAGGGTACGAGTAGGGTAGGAGTAGGGTAGGAGTGGGGTAGGAGTAGTGTAGGAGTAGGGTAGGAGTAGGGTACGAGTAGGGTAGGAGTAGTTTAGGAGTAGGGTAGGAGTAGTGTAGGAGTAGGGTAGGAGTAGGGTAGGAGTAGTGTAGGAGTAGAGTAGGGGTAGGGTAAGGGGTAGGACACCACGCGAACGAAGTAGCGCCGGGCAGCTAGAAATAATGTATATGGCAAAACAACATTTGCCGGGTCAGCTAGTAAAAAAATAAAAATAGGTAAAGTATACCTGCCTCAACCAAGACAAAATCTAGTCATTTATTGAAACTAGGCTGAAAATAAGCACTTTTTGAACGTCGAAATTACACAAGACAGTCCACCAAAATGCGAGTTGCCCGCTCTTCACCACTTCCTAGTTGTTTAGCTGGGAAGAAGTGGCGCAACAAACTCCCCAGCCGCACAGTACCTATTTAACACACACACACACACACACACATACACACACACACGCACACACGCACACAACACCTAGTTGGAATGATCTTCTCATCATAACAACCTAAGCCTCTACCGGTCGTCCAGCTTCGACAACTTAAATTTTTCCGCCAAGTAATTTACAGAAACCTGCAGTTTTTTAATGGAAAATTAATACATCACAAATCGTAGATAACCTATTTTAATTAGTATCTACATACAGACTACGTTAACGCGCTTTGATTAATTAAGTCCTGTGGAGTTTCGTGTGCATTGTTATTTTATGATTGTTCAACAGTCAGATAACTCTTAGCTGAAGAGTAAATATTTCCGATTGACAGCTTTTGTATCCATGCTTACTATCTATGTATAATATATAAAAAAAAGCATGTTAATTATTTATACACTATTTATAACTCAAGAACGGCTGAACCGATTTGGCTGAAAATTGGTGGGGAGGTAGCTTAGAACCAGGAGACGGACATACTTTTTATCTTTTTTTTTACGTATAGGAGTAGTGTAGGAGTAGGGTAGGAGTAGGGTAGAAGTAGTGTAGGAGTAGGGTAGTAGTAGGGTAGGAGTAGGTAAGGAGTAGGGTAGAAGTAGGGTAGGAGTAGGGTAGGAGCAGTGTAGGAGTAGGGTAGGGGTCCCTGTAAGGGGTAGGACACCACACGAACGAAATAGCGCCGGGCAGCTAGAAATAATTTATATGACAAATTAAATAACGTTCGCCGGGTCAGCTAGTAATATTATAAATTCGAAAGTAACTCTGTCTGTCTG
The DNA here is from genome assembly GCA_916614155.1 of Mesoligia furuncula. NCBI lineage: Eukaryota > Metazoa > Arthropoda > Insecta > Lepidoptera > Noctuidae > Mesoligia > Mesoligia furuncula. The sequence goes on along the minus strand of OU744811.1, from coordinate 1,912,964 downwards.
TCTGTATGTTACCTTTTCACGCCTAAACCACTGAACGGATTTCGATAAAATTTGGCAGAGAGATAGATTTCATCCCGGGGAAGGACATAGAATAGTTTTTATCGACATACCTCGCGGGCGAAGCCGCGGTCGGAAGCTGCTAGAAAATATATCAAACTGTCATATTTAATCTTCAGTTAGAAGTTAACCTATTAGGGTACCTAGTTAGGTTACTAGTGCTCATTTTTCATGAGCACTAGTAACCTAACTAGGTACCTAATTACCTAACTAGTATATTTCGGTAAGATTCTAGTATAGTTATGTATGCCAGGGATGCCAGGAACTCAATAAATGAAATTATTTTTTAGCTATTCTAATTGAATTATTAATATCTAGGTAATTCAAGCTTACTTACCGAAAAATCCTCTGCCCTGTTCCTTGATGGTTGAATTTTTTTCCGCACTTTGTAAATGGTTCCACGCATTTTGCACTCCACTGGTCCTTCTAAACTTATTAGTAGTACTCCTACAATCAGCATTCCGTACCAAAACTAATATCACTACAAATATCACTTTGTAACAATCCGATTGCGAGCACATTTTAATCGTTTCATAATTGTAAACGAACAAATCTTTGGTAGAAATAATAATAATTATAAATAAATACTTATTTCCTAAAATAATGTTCACTTTTACTTTTAATAAATATTTTTTTCGTTTCGCGGGTAAAATTCGCACCGGCCATTTTCGCGGTACGCGCGGCGCATGCGCTGTGTCGACGGTCGCACTGCGATTGGATACGGGCACGTTACAGAAAAGCGTCTCGAAGAGATAGTTAGTTATCTTTTTTGTTTTATTTTTACGGCCTTGGACTTAGGAAAGGTTATGGTCGTGGGTCGAAACATGATTAAGAATGTACTCAAATCGCTATGGAAATTAATTTATTATCTTATGGGCTGATGTTTCCGTTCGTTTTTCTTATGTATGTACGTAGGTACTTTATTTAACGAAAGTTTCATTAATAAAGCTTTAACAAGCTATTGAATGAGGCCCTCAATTGTGTTTACGCATTTTAAACCCGCTCATGGTCTCATACCGGCAATGATTAGGTAATAAGTACTTATAAATTGAGGATGTCCCGCAACTTTGCCAGCACAAAACCTGCTTGTCCCGTTTCGTAAGTCTCCGCAGCAGGCGAATAAATCTTATCAATTAGATACCTACCCAGACGTCAGGGGCCTAAAAAGGCCACTTTGGAGAATCATAAAAGGATAACATTATGAATCGTAATATGGAGAAGACAGTCCGTGTTTTTCTTTTTTTCGCTGCCATACGTAGTTTTAATCAAAGAGATTGCGATTGGATTGATTGGTATTTTAGCATAGACAAAAAAAAAATAACTGAAAAATACTTACTTCACCAATGGGATTTGATACGATTAACTGTCCATTATGTTATCCTTTTATGATTCTGCCAAAGTGGCCTTTTTAGGCCCCCAGGTGTGAACACTGAAAACGCTTCAAATTACACGTTTTTCATTTGGATCTACAATAATTAGGGCCGTTTGTTGAAACGTGAATATACCTAATTGAGGCAGACCAGATCAAACCTGAACACAACAACCTTGTACCAGTACCTGGCCAAAACATAACTGATTGGGTACCTAATTACCATAGCTATAATTTTTTAGGGTTCCGTACCAAATTGATAATAAAAAGCAACCCTTATGGTGCGAGTCACTCTATCTGTCACAACTGGATATCTCAAGAACTACTAATGCTATCAACTTGAAATTTGGAATAGTTTTAGATGACGTTTGCCCAACTATTTTGCAATGTTGGAAAAAAAATATTATTATTTCTTTCTTAGAAATAATAATTTTTTTTTTCCAACATGGACTGAAAGGGGTTCTTAAAAATTCGAAATGGGGCTACTGGATATCTTTATGAAAGAGCGCTGCTTGCACATTCTCAAACATTTTTTCTTTTTTTTAGGCCGCATAGTTTTCGACTTTTGGTGAGAAATTAAAAAAAATACCGTTCCCCCCTTATCTCCGAAGTTCGCATAGAGAAAAATCTGAAATAATTATATGTGATAGATGTTTATGTAAAGATTACAGGAAAAATAAAATAATGTCTCTAAATAAAAAGTTACTTTAGTTCCACTAACTGTCAAGAGATGGCGCTGACCTAAAACTGCAATATTCTACACCGCAGTGTTAAAATTCTCTGACGAATAAAGGCCTCGCCGATGAAAATTTAAAAACATATGATAATACGGAACCCTCCGTGCGCAAATCCGACTCGCTCTTGACCGGTATTTTATGTCTAACATAGCATAATATCTATGTTGGACATTATTAAAAAAATTATATCTATGGTACCGAGTGTAGTAACAACGAGTCTTTTTCACTCGGTTGGCGATTCTATTTTTAATAACCTATTATTACCTGCATTCTGCAATACAGGATACAAACGTGATACGAGCTCCCCCAACGTGCTAAACCGGTGGCACAAGGGGCACGAGTCGACAGCTTTACTTCCTGCGTGTCGGATAGTGAGCCAGGTTAATGGCCTAATTAGCTGTCAAGTAGGTATCTTAACAGCTGACTACAATAAGGTGCAAACGGGGTACAAATTAGCTACAGGCAATAAATTGTAAGTAGGTAATTTACTTAAATCGTAACAGGTAGAATCGTGCCTTGATAAGTTAATTTACCCTAATAATAGACACTAGACAATAGATGTAAGATTACCTATAGCCTCAAAGCCCTTGGCCTAGGTATCACACTGGAACAGCGCGGACAAAGGGGTAGGCTCATTGAGACGTAGGTACAAGATAGTTACAGTACACTACGAAGTGCCCAGCCTTCAAGACCTTTACACACTGAATGCAAAAACACAATGCGTGAGCATTCCCAAAAGGTAAGAGAAAATTTATAACAAAAAAAACCCGGAAATGTGACGGCTCCCACACTGAACTGCTTCAAGAATCGACTGGACAGACTAAATATCTCCAAGCTGTACCTACGATACCTACAGACGCATCAGCTAATTAGCTGCTTGTGTGTCTAACCAAATAATAATAGGTAGGTACCTACTCTTATTGAACCTAAGCAATCTCTTCTGATAAGTGAGATATCCACTGTTAAACTAATTTAACACAATGAAACGGTTACGTAAGTAGGTAGGTAAGTACCTGCCCTGGGCTACCCCCTAGGGCACATCACTTTTGCAGGCAGCGATAAAGGCCCGTGATGAAGCTATGTAAAGCAAAATAGCTCACTTTCATTCACAGAAACATGATTCAACTTTGCCTCGACAAAAACAAAAAAAAATAAAAAGTCTCCCATTTTGTATCGACGCGCGACGCGGAGGTCCGGCGAGCATATCAGTTTTATTTTTCCTATTGCGTGCAGTACGGCCGCACGCTTTCTCTAATTACTTTGGCAACTCGCGTCCACAGGATGCCGATGTTTACATTTTGTGGAGCGAAACTATTAGATAGATAGGTAAGTACCTACGTCATTACATGCTATACTACTCGTAGCTTATACCCACCCCGACGCACCGCATCTTGTTATTACTTCGTTTTCGCTTCGCGTCCTTTCTTACTTTTTTTGTTCTTGCTCGGCTCCCAAGGGTCTTAGCGTGATGTAGTAGCCTACCCCAAGAATTGGGCTATCAGTTAATGCAAGAAACATTTTTCAAATCTGACTAGTAGTTTCAGAGATTAGTGCGTTTAAACAAACACTTTAGCTTTATTAGGTAGGTATTAGTATAGATGTCTGTGTGCAGCACAGCAAAGAATAGCACCACCGCATACTTCCCGTGGGTGTCGTAAATGGCGACTAAGGGTCGTACCGGAGAATGGGCAGCAGCGTTCTCTATGCATTCCACCACCATACTATACTGCGATCGCCAACCCGCCTGCCAAGCGTGGCGATTATGGCAAACCCCCTCCTTTGGGGGAGGCCTATGTCCAGCTGTGGACGTCTTTCGGCTGAAATGATAATGATGAACTTGAGCATAAGTAAGTCAGTAAGTAAACAAGGATTGGCCTTGCCTTGATTTTCGAGATAATTTAATCTGCATCTCATACTCGAGTTCCTCTATTTCCCTCCTAGTAAAACACGAATATTTTTATAACGCGAACCATTTTAACTTCCAATGTTCCAAATTATCTATATTGATAGATTCTTACCCACCCTCAATATAAGCCGGTCTCGTCTCCCAAGACTTTTCACAACACTGTGAGCTCTTGCTTGTTCGCTTCGTAAGCCGGATTACAGCTACATGCCCCTCTCGATAATTTATTCATTCCAACTTGTAGACGCATTGACACGACAGGCACAATCTTAGCGATCTTGCACACAACCCTACTCACTGGGGTCTATGTTTTATATTTAAATAGGTATATATATTTTAGGTCTAGGTATTAGGTTTGGCTAAATTATTTTTTATTCTCAAAAAGTTTTTAAAAGCTTTTTTTAACTCTGGTAAAGACAAATTGTGGGACACGACTTGAATTTCTACTGGTTTCAAATAGCATAATTGAACTAATAATATTATTGGAAAATATTTTCTGCCTTCCAGCTCGGCGGTACCTATTTGGAACTGAATATTTTACCTGTGGACATGGTTTTCTTCATAAGGCTAGCAAATTTTTGTAGTCGATATTTTGAGAACCCACTGTAAGTTAAACATTGCGAGCGTACCGTCCCATAAGTACATTTCATGTAGGAGACATGAAATGTCGGAAACATGAAAAGTTTGTAAAATAAGTTTGGGAAATGGGCATTCTGGCAATGGTCCTGACAACCTAAACCAGTACGGCGACTGTTTCAGGCGGTTCAAAATGTATATTTCCGAATCGTCCAATTAACAGAACGGTCAATTCCCAGAACGACGCTTTTCCGGAATAACCAATTACCGAAAATTATGTTTGTTAAAGAAAGTGAAACTCCTTTACTAGCTCATGCATCTGCACTTTAGATAATAATATCTGCGTGCGTATCAAGATCATCATTATACGTTCATTAGCAGCGTTGCGTGCGGTCAATAAGAGGCTTTACTTTCCGAGCCATGTGCGTTTGACCTGAATTTAATACGATATTAACACGGAAACCCATCTACCGTCTACATAATAGAAAACTTTGTATTATTACTCAAGGGTTCAGGGGGCCTAAAAAGCTAGGCCACTTTGGAGAACCATAAAAGGATAACATTATGAATTATAATAATTATGGCGAAGACAGTCCGTGTTTTTCTTTTTTTCGCTGCACTACGTAGGTACAATCAAAGAGATTGGGATTGGATTTGGATTGGATTGATTGGTGTTTTAGCACAGACCAAAAAAAATAACTGAAAAATGCTTCACCAATGGGATTTGATACGATTAACTTAACAGAGTACTGTCTACTTTTATGATTCTGCCAAAGTGGCCTTTTTAGGTCCCCAGGACTGATACCCCAACAGAAGTCAATCATGCAATCAATTCATATTAGGCTATGGTGCAATAGGAACACGCGTTTTTTTTTAATTATTGCCTAAATAGCTTAAATCATCTTTATCATCATTTCAGCCGAAAGACATCCACTGCTGGACGTAGGCCTCTCTCAAGAATCGCCACTCTTAACACTGAAAACAATGCTCTCGTACAATACAATAATTAGTAGGCACTTAGCTTAATAAAACTCAAGTGTCTAGTTTCATTATTTATTGCTTCGTTTTATATTGTAAACAATTCGTTGAATTATCTCTTAATCACCTACTTGGCCGTACAAATATACATGGGCTTAAAAATTAAACAAAAAAAAATAATACCAATGCAAATACAGAATAGTCAAACATCAACAGATAATATAAATATATCTCCAAAACAAGAAAATTGAATTATAGACTTGAGGTGTTCGCAAATCTTCTATATTACACGAAATTACACTTTGAGTGATCATAAAATGTTTGCGAAAAACTCATATCACTAAAATTTACATTCAAGTTCAATAATTTAAATACTGCTTTTATTTTATTGTCAAATTTTTAAAATACATCAATTAACATCACTACTAAGTATATAATTTATTTAAATTTACAAATAGTGTATATAATAATATGTATAGTTTTAAAAATAATAATGTTAGCAACATAGCAACCAACTAATGTTTAACTTAATCAGATCAAAATTATAGTAAACTATAAAACTTAATAAAATTGAACTGTTACTTTTGTGCAATGGGTTTTTGTAAACAAATTATAATATGGTAACTATTTCTCCAAATCCAACTCAAATCCGTTCAAAAGTTAACAAAATCAAAAGAAAGGAGTTCACTTACAATTAATTATGAATGAATATTGCATAAAGAGAAAATAATTTAAGAACGTTAAATAATGTAGCAAAAAAATTAAATAGTCAAACACAAAAACCATCAAGAGATATAGCTGGCAATACAAACAATATCATCTGTAATGATTTTAAATTAAATACTAAACTGCTTGTCATCCGGAATACTTTCAATACTATCTACTGATGCATTTACAAACACAAGTTTTAACACATTTCTACTTTTTGTCGACATGTTTGTATCAAATAGAAACTACACTTACTTTACCGAAAAGTTAATTAACTGTAAGCAAACTCCTGACGCCTGCAACTGAGTTAACTTTAACTACAGTTAAAATTAACCCACCAGTCCAAGAACCAGTAACTGCGACCTTATTTCGATCAGTGTTAATAAAACATATTTTCTAAAAACTGCCGTTAGGCTTAACTAAAAGCTGGAAGCTGGAATAAAAAAAAACTGCGAAAAATCTTATTACGAATGCACTAAGATTGACGGTAAAGACTTTTCTAAGGAAACAAACCTAGTTCTTCAATGGATATGAACTCGACAAAGACAAGCACCCTTGATTGTGCGAATATTTATTTTGGTTTCGGCAAAAATAATCCACTTTCAACGGTGGATTCATCTTCCATGATGATACGTAAATGAACTATTTTTGCCTCTCCCGTCACCCATAGTACATTCGTAATCTTACAGCACTGAAACAACGTAATATCAAAAGTGTCTGTACAAAAAACTTAAACTACAAAATATGTGCTGATATTATTAAAAAATCTGTGTCAGTAAGCCTCATCACACGTTAATATCAATGAGATCGCTTTACATCGCGTTAAAACACTGGAGTACTCAGCTCAGTTTTAATAAAAAAATCGCAATATGTTTAAAACAATAGTCTTCATTGAAACTTTCGCTCGAAAGCTGCGTTTCTTCCATTGCGGTATTTCTATAGCACAATAAACCTTATTGGAGAGAGATTGTCTTTGAAAAACCGCAATAGACTTGATTAGTTTTAGATACTTGCGGTAAACACCCGGACACAGGAACCGATCGACGTTCAGTCGAGTACAAAATAAAGTTGACGGCCGATATAACTTAGTCAACTGACTAAAAATTTTCAAAAATCATTTGGTACCTGAAATAGGTCTTTGATTTATGAAAGTTTATTTAAATAATACTATAGTATGCTAACGCCAGATTTCACCTCGCTCTGTAATAACTAAAACCACCCCTTCCACGCGGCTATTTTCGTGCAGTTATATTTTTCCCTCCTCAATGCAACATTAAATCCTTGTATGATCACAAAATCATACTACATGTAGGAAAAAATGTCCTGAATACTTGTAACTTGCAAACTTCATTGAATAAACTCGTCAAGTAATAAAAACTCTACTTGAAGAAAAATGCAATATATAAAGTGAGAAAAAAATAGTAGAAAAAAGTAGTACAAACCATAAAGAAAAGAAAATACTGAAATCGGGTTTTAGCATATACAGTACAAAAGGAGTTTTTCATACAACTCGTTTATTAAAGTCTTTAAAGGAGAGGAAATATGTACATAAGTAAAACTATAAAGAATTAACATGTGTTTAGAAGACGGCGTCGTTACAATACAAACTACTTTACACGTAGCACTACAGTCTTAGGAAGTCGTATAATTATGATTTTTTACTTTAAATTAAATCAACTTTATGGATTATTAAGCTAATATTTCTTCATACATTGTTGTTGTATAATATACCCACGAATCTGAAGGTCAAATTCATTTAAGTAGATCAATTTTGCAACTTTAAAATTATAATTTTTTCTTTTGAATAATGGGTTTTATTGCTTTAGTATTACAGTGTACCTATATATCTTTTGTGTGCGTTTTATTTGTGCAGAATAAACTATATTATCTTTCTTTTTAATACATTTTCAAACCTCGTGACGATTTATATGGTTGGTTGTTGGTATTTTGGTCGACCAATCACAACAGAAACAGTGGATTTGATAACAGATTTATTGATAAGAGACTTGATAAAGCTAGACATGTCTTTAATTGTTAACTTATGATTTTCTATCTCAATGTATAAAAATATAATAATCTCTAAAGTTGATTTCACTTCACCGTACAACGTTCACGTAAGCATAAGAAAATATTAGAACTAGAATTGGGGCGGAAAATGATATAAGTGTATCAACAACACAATTAATTGGCAAAGTTCTTGTGTAAATATTATTATCGTGTCGTTAAGACATATCATTAGGCGTTGCTTACATCTCCACCATTAAATAATAGTCGAGACAATCGATTGAAACTAATATACTTTAGAAAAATCATTTTTTCTTATGACCACATTCTACCATTTGAAGATGGCAACCCCAGAAAATAAGAATATTCCTATACAAATCATTAGGACTTTGAAATCACTTCACCGTTAAGGTACTAATTCATGCATATAGTGACTATATAAAAGTCTATATATTTAGCTAAAACACTAGTATGTATAAACATTTATAAACAACAAAATGTAACTATTCCGTCACTAGGTGATCCCTACGGTACTACCCTACATCAGGGACAATCAAGTCAATTCGCGTCATACTGTAAAAGCCACGTAACTGTTACGTTTTTCTAAGAATTACTCGTATATGACTCGATTTCTCATACTACCTATTAATTTATTTTTTCCTGCATAAACGATACAAGAAAGACATCTGCAAAAGTATCTAATCTGTGAATTAATCACACTAATATTATAAAGGCGAAATTCTGTGAGTGTGTGTGTGTGTGTTTATATGTTTGTTACTTCTTCACGCTCAAACGGCTGGACCAATTTGGATAAAATTTGGTATGGAGGTAGCTGACACCCTGGATTAACATATAGGCTACTTTTTATCCCGATAATCCCACGGGATCGACATTTACGCGGGCGAAACCGCGGGGTGCAGCTAGTGTTAAATATAGCCCAAGTCCATTGATCGGGTAAAACCAGAGATTTTGTGGAACATCCAGTCAGATTTAAAACTCATTATTTTGCGGTTTACTTGAACATGTCGTCAAACTTGAACATGTCGTCAAACTCGCCACTAAGAATAAAAAAAAACAGTAGCACTCTGGGAGTGCCGACAGAAGTGAAAACAAAACACAAACAGAATACTTTTAATCGTCTTCTAAACAAAACACGCGCGGTGTCGGTTACGGTAACAGTGGCGCGAGTTCAATGGTTTTTCCCATCTCAAAAATCGCCCCTAAAAAAGTGTTCACTTCAATAAACCTTTAGGTAGGTAGTTTTATTAGTTCCTTTTAAATTTTATTGGAAAATTACAATATGACGTTCTCAACTGACTTGTATTATTGATATAATAAGGACGCATGCACTTACTAGTGGCCCGCTAAGTAATATTCATCTATCAAGATCGGCTACGATATACCAAACAGTAACTAATTATGGAACAGTCCAGTTTTTACTAATTTTCACCATATAATTAAAAGTTACTTTTTTTTTAATTTTCTTTTTTTAACATCCTCCTTCCATCTTGATAGGCAAAGGCCCGTTTCTCAAAATATCTAATTATTGTGACATTGGTGCGTAGATTATAGGCCAAGATTATTCATATTATGTGCATTAATTCCATAGTAATTGTAAAAAGTGATGATATTTCAATATATATTTATTTATAAGTAAGTATAAGAAAAACTGTGTTATAAAAGAATCGATTTGTATTGCATCAGAATGAAAAACAAAGGTAAAGATGACAAAATGAAAGAAAAATGTACTGAAAACCATTTACTGTACTTTATTCTTTATTTTTCGAATAGACATTGCTTCTTTATTTGCCAGAATTTGTAAATAAAAAAAGTTTACTCGCCATCTACTCTCATTCTTCCTAATTCTTCAAATATCGATGCAATACGAACCGACCCGCCATATAATAATTATTGCACACATACGTATATTTGTCTATGTATATATTATCGGAGTATAATGTGAAGTATAATACATTTGTAAAGTTGTATATCGCTTTCTTCATTAGCACCGAAACCTTGGATTTCAGTTTCCTTTAGACCAATTATGAACACTTACGTTTTATAAGAAATATATGAACATAGAGCCTATTTTCAAACCAGTGATTTCTCAACATTTATGTGCGTAGGATTCAAGACATGCCACTAATTTGAAAACTGGCTCTATAAATTCATAAAAGCACCAAAAAGAAAATAAATAAACTTAGTACAAACATCGACAGTTTGGGTCAATACATACTATAGTATCGATGAAGCTCTAGTATCGATAAATTGTCACACTGATTTATCTTAAAACTATTAGTTTAGATAATTGATAATTAAGCGACTACTAATCGATATCAGAGCGAAATATTAGAACCCCGTGAAACACAATATCATCGAAACAATCTAAGAAAAAGTTGGCACACGTATAAAAATGGAAATAACTTCGCATCGATAAAGCTTTGGATTCCTAAGAAACCGTTGAACGGTCACACAACAACGGCTGTCCAAATACTAAGCGCTTTTTGATACTTTAATGTCAAATACTAGAAAATGACAGCACTCACTCTTTTAGGAAAATGTAGCTTTATTGTCAATGATCAAAAATCATATTTCAGTAAGACTTCCAGAGCCCTTTTATAGCTTTGAGTTTGGGCGACTTTTTCGTGGCCTCGAATTCCTGTTTGAAACTCGTGATGAATTTATCCCGTAAACTTTGTCGCGGCGTCGACGGCTTCAACAAAAACTTCTTCAGATCATTCGTGAAGCTCTTAGCCGTATAATTTGGTTCCTCCCTAATCGATTCGTCGCCATCGTTACTTGATCCAAAGAAAGATACCGATTTGTTCGATTGTATCGAGTTTTTGCGCTCGCGAGAGTTTCTGGGTGTCGATTTCGAGCGCGATGTGGCCTCGGGTCGGCTGTAGCTTTTCGATACCATCGAGTATTGGTCGTCGTCGATGGAATCGAGGGTGTCCGTCGATCGGTTGCAGACTCTACAGCAAAGTTGACAGTGTTCCTTATCACTGTGGTACCTACCGTTGCAGTACACGTAGTTGTCTTTGAGCCGAGAGCTTTTCGGCGTTTTAGACTTTTCTTTCGAGGACTTCTCTTTATAGTCCCCGCGGTCGTTCCGTCTGGACCGTTTCCTGCGGCACTTGGGGCAGTTGTTGCGCGCGATACGCCGGAGCTCTTTGAGGAACTCGTAATCAATTTCGAAGTACTTAGCGTCGGGTTCGGAGTAATACCTGACGTCCGAGTCGGTGGAGTCGCTGCGGGGCTGCTCCGGCTTGGTGGCGGGCGCGCGCTCGCGGCCCGGGTCGGAGTAGTAGGAGGGGGCGCGGCGCGGGCGCGGGGGGGGCGCGGCGCGCGGCCGGTGCGCGCAGAACGTCACGGTGCGGCGCAGGCGCGTGCGCGGGCGCGGCGCGGGCGGCAGGGGTCAGGCCTGCACGGACGGCACCCACAGCGTCTTGTTCTGCTCCTCTTCCACGGCCGCTTTGATCTGCGTGCACGTGTACGCGATGTTCACGCCCGCTGGGATCTCCGCTGTACAACAGATTCCATATTAGTGCGAAGTGAAGAACGTTACTGTTGAAGCTGGACACCATGAAGGAGCTATAATTTGAGACCATAGAAGTCGCTTCGATTGGCCAACGATGCTTTTAATGCCATTTTACAATGATAACTGGGAGTGTGAGCTGGTTACGCTGATTCATCCCAATCCAAGTACTACAAAATGGTGAAAGGCATTCAAAACTTGATTCTACTTAGGCATCACAACACACTAAATACGTGATAACGCGATAGTTCTGACGATCGTTTGAAGATGACAAAGACACAGCGATGTTTTAAATAAGCTGCTTGGCTTTAAATTAGGGATTTGTGGTGCAAATGGGCTTTATTCAAAAAATAAGAGTTTCAATTTAGAATTCATACCTGAAATATAACTCCTATACTCATTCTCGACCTTCAGTCCATGCTCGTACATCTCCTTTGCGGCTTTAGCGGACACTTTGTCCGCGTGTCTCGTGTCTTTGACTTCTTTGATCTGCTTGAATGACTTGAACTTGATGAACAGGACTATCGGGTAGATTTGTTGTTTGTGTAGCTTTTCTATTGTCGCTACACTTATATCTAGGATACAGTGGATGCCCTGAGGATAAGAAAAAAAAGTTATACATAGGATACAAATGTCCGGCAACGATTAATTTGCATGTGCTGAGTTTCGTTCAGTGTAAACACGTTATTATGTGATGTACAGTCGGTGACCAACATTGTCCAACCCACCCAACATTGCCTGACCCACCGGCATATCTTGTTAAGCCATTTTAATCATTATCTTCTTGTCTTTAAGGTATAAAAGCTTTTAAGTAACACGGCAATACTTACTACCTAATGTTTAATTTCGCGTATTCTCATTAATTCGTAATCAGTTATTGTGGCTTCGCGGTTCGATGCTGGATTTGCGACGAACAACAACATGTGGGTTCGAAAACACAATCCACCTATTCACAATTTCTGTTTTTATTTGTTTTCATTTATGATTTCTACAAAATTTCTTGCATTGTTAAAGATTTCACCTAAAAACTTTTCTGGAAAACAGGTGGGTAAATTTAAAAAAACTATCGGACGAAGTAAAAGTTTACTTCGTAGGGTAGATGGATACTAAAGGAAATTGCCCATAACCAGTACCGCTTTAAAGCAATAGAGTATGGCCATAAAAATATACTTATAAATTATAAAATATTTTTTTATCTTTTCTGAGTTCAGTTGATTGAAATCGTATGTGAGGTTAATATTTTGTATTTAATTAGTTATTAATTCGATTTTATTGCATACTTTTTTAAATGGAGTATTTTTGTAAAAGCAGTGTTGCCAATTTTAAGAACCTCCCCATAATCGGTCTTAACGCTTAGTATAAAGACAGACGCTGAGTTTTAAAAATAATTTCAACTATGACATTCTTCCTGGGTCATTGATTCCGTTTTAGTCATGATCTGGCAGTTGGAGTACCTAATTTATATGGCCTACCCAAATGTCCCTTCTTTGGTATTGTTCGTCGAATCGTTGAGCTCGCTTAAGTTCTGCGTTGAGCTGCACGTTTACTGACAAATGGGAGCACTGACTGGACAGGTCCACTCAATCTGTGTGGTTCTTTTCTCAAAAGAACATTTCAGACACCTTTACACATGGTCTGCACATGATCTGACCAAGATTATGTCAGGGCTTTAAAAGAGATTGTGACTCTGAGTTTGTTTCGGCTTTTCTTCTCAGAGTTGTCAGATAGGAAACGCCCTTCTCATCTAGTTTAAAAAAATATGTTTGACGTGTAAAAGTGTTTTTTTATCATTTGTCCTCCTTATTATTTTTTAATTAACATAATTAACTTAATATAATTATATATTTTTAAGATCTTTAAAATAATATTAAATTAAATCATTTATTTCAGACTAATTATTTGTCCATACTTGTTAGTGTAGTTACATTACTTTACTAATTAAAACTATTTCTATTATTGACAAATCACATGGTCAGGGTGATTTAAGATTAATTGTTGGTAACACTATCACGGGCAATGTGAAAGGTGAACTGCCAAATGTGTCAAAAGTGTCACTCACTGTCAATAATTATTTGTCAAACAAAGCATCTCATGTCGGTCGACCTGCCGACCAGCACTTCGCAGCGAACATTGTTATTACTTGTTTATTGATAGTTGTTGAGTTTGTTGTGCTAAAAAATAACTTATCATTGCGTTAACATCGTGTCCAGTTGAGTCTTCAGATTTCTGCACGGTCAAGAATTCTTATAGAGACCATTGTACTGTTTCTGTGCTGTGGATTGTGTAGAACGTTTTTACGACTACGGCCTGTGTTTTCAGTGCAGTAAATCACCAACGCTTTCGTTAAAAATGTCACGCTGTGGGAGCTGTGTCTACCCCGTCATCAAGTCGGAGAGGCAACGGATATAATGGAAGTCTTTCAGCACATTTGTATTTTGTTGTTTACAGCTAATACTAGAAGCTGTTTAACTAAGTTCAAAATATACATTTAAATGCATCATGATGAGAAAAGTGGGGAAGTGTGTTGTACCACTCACTTGCGAACGATCACAATACAAACTGAAGCTGTGGCGACACAGTGCTTCCTTACCCAAACCATTCGTTCCACCGGCCGAAGAGCTCCTACCAGGACATGAGTTACCTTGGGTAACCTTCGGACCACGGTTGGCCGAAGTAAGGACAACCTGTTCAGGTGGAGATTCATAGACGACACCGCCTTGGAGTGTAAATGTTGTGCTGTTCCACAAACGATGGGACACTTAATATCGTGTCCCGTCTGCTGCACTTTACTGGAACTGAAGGACGCTGGTGATGGCGGCAAACAAGTAGCTGAATTCTGGGCCGAGTCCATTTAGATTGCTATCGACACGCTAAGAGGAAGATGATGAGATGAGAATTAAGAACCACCAGTTATACTTTTCTTAGTTTGATTTGATTTTGTTTGTGACTTTTGCCTGTCTGTGACAATATGTGTATTTTCTATTAAACTAATACAATATGTATATTTTCTATTAAACTAATGCTAAGATCAATTTCTTTACTGAATATGATATATCTATTATATTTATTTTTAGATGTTAGTCGTATTATTGGGAGCATGTGAGTAGGAACGAAATATGCGGAATTGAACTAGCAAACGACATTGAGGTTGACTTGCCGTTGGTACTGGGAACGGACACGTATTTAGTAAGGGGAAGAATTAAGTCACGACATGTCAGCAGAAAGGTTACGCTTACATTTTAATTAATAAGTAACTCAGTACCTAGGTGATATTAATAGCTATTATTGCAATTGTTTGGTGGGTAATCAGACAATGGGATGATGTGTTCTCATTATGACCATTTTGTGGTATCTTAGTTGGGCTCGATTTAGATCTGTGGAGCCACCGGCTCCGCTTTTAGACGACATATTTTATGAATTATGATGATAATATAGACCAATGAAAATATTGCATTCCTATATTCAAGCATTCTTATTTTCTATTTCCTATCAAAACCTACATTTAGCATGACCTACATTGGGATCATTCATTGATTTATTGGAACTATTTTCTGTTGTTTTATGTGAATCAAATCATATTGTTGTAAAATACTGTTTTTTTGGTGGAAGATTTGTTACAAAACTAACCTCAAAACTGAGCAGAAAATCAAAGTACAACAAAAACCCCAATAAATAAATGGATAATTTTAATTTCCTATGAAAGTACGACATTACCCCGCTTTTATATCCAATTTATGGTAGCATACAAAATTGTTTGATGCGCAACGGCGGTCAGTAGAGAAATGAGCAATTTCCTTTATCTAAGTGACAAAAGTCAGTCTACCTACGCCTAACAGTGACTGCGCACAAACATTTCTAAAACGTTTGACGTAAATCGTAAAAATTATTTTTAATGAATTTGGTGTAATCAAAGCGTCATGTCGCAACTTTATAATGACTATACAAAACATTGCTGGCTAGACGTCCTCTAAGGGACCTGATGAATTGGTAGAAGTTGGTGGTCGATTTAATTAAATAGTAGTCAGTATGTGGAGATTCTGCGTGACGTCATGCTGCCGACTTTGCGAATTGCCTATCCAAATACAGATATTTACTTCGTGCAAGATAAGTGCTCCATCCACCGTGCAGGCATTGTACAGAATTGGTTAGCTGCTTAAGAAGGTGTAACTGTTATTAACTAGCCATATAAAACTTCCGATTTGATATAGAAAACCTATGGGGTCAAATGGTTATAAATTGGGACACATCCGAAGTGCGATACAAAAACAATTTGGCTGAGATCGTGTCATCGACATGGGAGCACATGAGAGGGAAAGATTTGTGTTGGAACATGGTGTGCGGTATACGTAGCCGCTTACAGCAAGTTATAGAAGGAAACGGTGCGCCACTCCGCTACTAATTAATCTACTTATAAGTATTTTGAATCACACTATGTAAATAAATGCTCAATTGAATGAATGTTAAATGTTGCAGATTCTGTGGTGATGTTATTGTTATAAATGGAAATGCATTTTCTATTTAAATAACATGTTAATTCACTACTTAGAGCTATAAATCTGTAAAACATTTCACAAATTCATTCATTTTCTCGCATTTCTACATCAATGTTTTCTCGATAACAAACTTCCAAGCAATTAGCATGACTTTTTTTAAATATTTATACATGTTTTAAATATTTATAAATGGTTAGGTTTGAATATGATATAATAAAGTGTATTAATTTTGAACTATGAGCATTTACTTACTTTATCTTATATCTTAAGTATATTTTAATAAAATAATATTTTTTATTACTTGCAATGATTTTGTTTCATTTCTATACAAACTGCCCATTTAACTCATCGAATGCCGTAATCAGAGACACAATAGAAAGACAATTGCTTATGTCGAACTGTGTAACTTAAGACATTCAAAAGATTAAAAGGATATTTCCCGACTAAGTTCGTTAAAAAAAAGTAAAAAAGACAATAATTAAAAACAAAACATTGTAACAAAAAGCTGTATTTAGGTTTTTCCTGGTTTCGAACGCAGACAACGATGAATATCGAGCTGCTTTAGTGACCATGAGACCAACTCAACTCTTGTAATATGTTTTGAAATTCGACCTTAGTTGCGATGCAAGACGCAATATTCTAAAGAATTTGAACCATGTCGTATATTTTCATAAAGTTCATTATCGCATAATTACAACCGGCTGTTAAAATGAATCACGGAATTAGCTATTAACCGTAGACAACTTTTTTTGTTACTGACTGATGCGCGATATTTTTTTTTATTAATCCCCCCTCGCCTTGGTTATCTACACTAATATTATAAAGAGGAAAAATTTGTATTTTTGTTTGTTTGTAATGGATAAACTCAAAAAGTACTGGACTGATTTTTAAAATTCTTTCACCATTAGAAAGCTACATTATCTGCAAGTAACATAGGCTATATTTTATTTTAGAAAAAAATAGAATATAGGTTTTTCGGACCCAAGGTGTAAAAAATCATCCAAAAAAGTTCCTTATTTGGCGTACGCCGCCTAAACTATAAAAGATAGAACCATAAAATGTTTTAGTTAATTAAAGACCTTAAAAATATCTACAAAAAAGTCCGCGACACACTATACCTATCTATTTCGAGTTAAGGACAACAACCATTTTTTTATTTAAAAATTTTGAATTTTTTTAGGACTTCATTTAAACGCATTTATTTTACACATGTAATCACTCCTTATCAAAATAAACTATTTTGTCACAAAGTACTGTTTATGTAGATAATATTTAGTCTAATTAAACGTCCAATTTTAATTCATTAAAATTAGACGTTTGGGTTGAAAGTTATGGCGAAATCAATATAATACCCGCGCGGCTCAGATGGTCGGCTAAAATGTTGAACTTACTTTTGGGTAGTTGAATACATGGGATCAAACTTAGGCTTTTTGTAGCGGTAATCGACATCAACGCAGGCGGAGCCGCGGGGGCCGCTATAGGTTATATAAATCAGAATAACACATAGGCTACTTTTTGTCGCGAAAACCGACATCCACGCGGGCGGAGCCGCGGGCGACCGCTAGTTTTTAGTAGTCGTGATACTCATTAGCTTTTCAACCATAACAACAACAATATAATGATTGAAATCGCTTAACAACATGATTTATCGACATGCTTGCACGGAGTTTTCCAGATATTCACGATAAGGTTCAAATTCGCTATTACTGTTGGCCACAGACTGTACCCAGGCGATTAAATGAATTATCATGTTCTTTACAGATTTGAGGGTGTTATTCGGTAAATTGTTATATTTAAATTTTTTTTTCAGAGCTTTTAAAAAGCTTTCCGATGGCATTTTGTTCTCATAATGACAATGTGACTGTTTTTCAGTCAAGCGAGCTAAAATTGTGCAACATGCTGTAAATCGATTTTAGAAAAACGTTTTTCTCTGTAGGGCGTCGACACTTTTTCTAAATCTCGGTGCCATATGAACGACCAGCCACGAATTTGATATGGTAGCATGCAGTCGATGTGCGTACAGTCGGCGCGCAGGCGCGGCTCCAGGTGCGTGCCGCGGGCCAGCGCGGGCGCGGCCCCTGCCACGGGCAGCATGTACAGTAGCGGGTCGTGCGGTTACCTTCTCGGCCAGGTCCCTGATGGCGTGCAGCGGGATGCAGTCGATGTGCGTGCAGTCGGCGCGCAGGCGCGGCTCCAGGTGCGTGCCGCGGGCCAGCGCGGGCGCGGCCCCTGCCACGGGCAGCATGTACAGTAGCGGGTCGTGCGGTTACCTTCTCGGCCAGGTCCCTGATGGCGTGCAGCGGGATGCAGTCGATGTGCGTGCAGTCGGCGCGCAGGCGCGGCTCCAGGTGCGTGCCGCGGGCCAGCGCGGGCGCGGCCCCTGCCACGGGCAGCATGTACAGTAGCGGGTCGTGCGGTTACCTTCTCGGCCAGGTCCCTGATGGCGTGCAGCGGGATGCAGTCGATGTGCGTGCAGTCGGCGCGCAGGCGCGGCTCCAGGTGCGTGCCGCGGGCCAGCGCGGGCGCGGCCCCTGCCACGGGCAGCATGTACAGTAGCGGGTCGTGCGGTTACCTTCTCGGCCAGGTCCCTGATGGCGTGCAGCGGGATGCAGTCGATGTGCGTGCAGTCGGCGCGCAGGCGCGGCTCCAGGTGCGTGCCGCGGGCCAGCGCGGGCGCGGCCCCTGCCACGGGCAGCATGTACAGTAGCGGGTCGTGCGGTTACCTTCTCGGCCAGGTCCCTGATGGCGTGCAGCGGGATGCAGTCGATGTGCGTGCAGTCGGCGCGCAGGCGCGGCTCCAGGTGCGTGCCGCGGGCCAGCGCGGGCGCGGCCCCTGCCACGGGCAGCATGTACAGTAGCGGGTCGTGCGGTTACCTTCTCGGCCAGGTCCCTGATGGCGTGCAGCGGGATGCAGTCGATGTGCGTGCAGTCGGCGCGCAGGCGCGGCTCCAGGTGCGTGCCGCGGGCCAGCGCGGGCGCGGCCCCTGCCACGGGCAGCATGTACAGTAGCGGGTCGTGCGGTTACCTTCTCGGCCAGGTCCCTGATGGCGTGCAGCGGGATGCAGTCGATGTGCGTGCAGTCGGCGCGCAGGCGCGGCTCCAGGTGCGTGCCGCGGGCCAGCGCGGGCGCGGCCCCTGCCACGGGCAGCATGTACAGTAGCGGGTCGTGCGGTTACCTTCTCGGCCAGGTCCCTGATGGCGTGCAGCGGGATGCAGTCGATGTGCGTGCAGTCGGCGCGCAGGCGCGGCTCCAGGTGCGTGCCGCGGGCCAGCGCGGGCGCGGCCCCTGCCACGGGCAGCATGTACAGTAGCGGGTCGTGCGGTTACCTTCTCGGCCAGGTCCCTGATGGCGTGCAGCGGGATGCAGTCGATGTGCGTGCAGTCGGCGCGCAGGCGCGGCTCCAGGTGCGTGCCGCGGGCCAGCGCGGGCGCGGCCCCTGCCACGGGCAGCGTGTACAGTAGCGGGTCGTGCGGTTACCTTCTCGGCCAGGTCCCTGATGGCGTGCAGCGGGATGCAGTCGATGTGCGTACAGTCGGCGCGCAGGCGCGGCTCCAGGTGCGTGCCGCGGGCCAGCGCGGGCGCGGCCCCTGCCACGGGCAGCATGTACAGTAGCGGGTCGTGCGGTTACCTTCTCGGCCAGGTCCCTGATGGCGTGCAGCGGGATGCAGTCGATGTGCGTGCAGTCGGCGCGCAGGCGCGGCTCCAGGTGCGTGCCGCGGGCCAGCGCGGGCGCGGCCCCTGCCACGGGCAGCATGTACAGTAGCGGGTCGTGCGGTTACCTTCTCGGCCAGGTCCCTGATGGCGTGCAGCGGGATGCAGTCGATGTGCGTGCAGTCGGCGCGCAGGCGCGGCTCCAGGTGCGTGCCGCGGGCCAGCGCGGGCGCGGCCCCTGCCACGGGCAGCATGTACAGTAGCGGGTCGTGCGGTTACCTTCTCGGCCAGGTCCCTGATGGCGTGCAGCGGGATGCAGTCGATGTGCGTGCAGTCGGCGCGCAGGCGCGGCTCCAGGTGCGTGCCGCGGGCCAGCGCGGGCGCGGCCCCTGCCACGGGCAGCGCGGCGGCGCGCGCGTGCCCGAAGGCGTGCGGCCAGTCGGACGCCAGGCGCGCCGCCACCGCGCGCGCCAGCGGGCCCAGCACCACCACGGGCCGCTGCGACCCGTCTGTTAATAGGGGAGGTTATTAAGTGCTCTTTTCAGGCTATTATAGAACTTGCACTAACAAAAATGCGTTTGATAGTTGTAGTGGTTATTTTTTTTCATAAATATAATATTGTCACATTTATCATGTCGCTACCAAACATGGGGGTCTACTCCGAAGTGATAAATATATCGTATCGGCCGAATGTCCGGTCGTTTTCTACTGGTTACACAAGCTTCACTATCTGTCTCACTCACACTTCATGGAATGATTCTTCCTCTCGCTAAAACTAGAATATTAGTTACGCTCAATGCGAGCTTTGGTTATACTAAAATGATTTTTAGTAGATAAAAATATTTTTTTTTAAACTGGGATTCCTGAAGAAAGATTTTTTTTTCCTGTAATCTAAGAAATAATGTAGCAAGTGCTATACCATTTTAGAATCCTTATTAAATGCGTCAACTTTTAAGGTTACTTGCCAAACTGGCGTAGTACATTTTTTTTCAGTACAATCAGTTAAAGTTGGGCAAAGTATCAATTTTTCATTCTTGGTTCGGATAAATGTGACACTTTCTTCTAAGTTGGAGCAGTTAGCTAAGAATTTAAAACAACAGGTTACACAAGCCCTACCCAAGATTACACAAAAAAAAATAATCGAAAAAAACTAAAGATTTGTAGCTATAGGAGCTAAAAAACCATCACAGGGTGTACATTTTTCGCAAAAAAAAAAGAAATTACTGTAATTTAATAAATACATGACTAAGATTTGTTTTTATATTTTTCAGGTAACTATTATGATTTGTCCTATCACCCGATTCCGGCTTGACGTCGATTTCTGGGACACCCTGTATAAGGCTGAGACGCGCCACGACCGACACAGTTTGGATACAGCAACACAACCGACAACATCCAAGCGATCTTCAAGTGCGACTTAGAACGATCAGTAGTGCAATTGTGTTTCATAATTAGTGTGTTTGATTTGTAATTAGTGTTGTTGATTAAAGTGTAGTTTTTTTGGTTATTAAATCGGCAGTTTTTATTGTCACGAACCCCAAGCTCGTAACAATTGGTGTCAGAAGAGAGGATTAAAAATCATGCCGGTTTTACCCAAAGACGACACGGAGGGTATCGTACCCGGAGTCAACGCCAGCAAGAGACGGACCAGAGGCGATTCGGTGTAGCAACGCCACAGAGATCGGAAGGCCAGCTACCGGCCACGGAGGCCGGCCCGTCCGCAGCTGCTCCAGCATCATCAGCACCAGATTTGGCTGCTCTGATGATGGTGCTGCAGGAGCAGGCCCGCCGACAGGAGGAACAGGATCGCCGACAGGAGGAACAGGCTCGTCGGTTGGAGGAACAGCTCCAGCGGGACAAGGAGGAACAGGATCGTCGACAAGAGGAATAGGCCCGCCGACAGGAGGAACAGGCTCGTCGGCTAGAAGAACAGCTCCAGCGTGATAAAGAGGAACAGGCCCGCCGACAGGAGGAGCAGACGCGCCGCCAGGAAGAACAGATGCTCCTTATGAAGGACCTTCACGCTACCTTCGGGAAAGACATGAAGGAGGTGAAGGATAAGGTTGCTCAATATGACAACCGCCAGTCAGAAGCTGAAATCCGAATCGACCAAGTGAATAATCGGGTTGACAACGTGATGGCTACGTGACGCTAACCGTGATGGCTGACGTGAAGAAAACGCTGGATTACCTCAATGTTGGGGATGGAATCGCAGCTCCCGTAGCTACAACACCTTCCCAACGTGTATTCAAAGTGCCACCGTTCGACGGAACTTCTTCCTGGTCGGCCTATAAAATCCAATTTGAGGCTGTCATGAAGGCGAACGGGTGGAATAAAAGTCAGGCCATGACTGCCCTCACCCTAAGCATGCGCGACCAGGCCTTAACCGTTCTGGAAGCTCTCGGTAAGGAAGTGACTTACGAGCAGCTCCTTGAGGCATTGGAGGCTCGGTATGGCGACGCTCACCTGGAACACGTGTTTCGTGCGCAGCTCAAGGATCGCGTGCAACGCAGTAACGAAAACCTGCAGCAGTGGGCTCTTGAAGTGGAGAAGCTGGTTCGCAAAGCTTACCTGCGCTTATTGATGGGAACCTGGTGAAGGTATTCATCGACGGCATCCGCGACCTTGAAGTGAGAGCTGCTGTGAGGCTCGGTCACCACGGGACGCTTAAGGACACCTTGGCCCATGCACTAGAGGTGGAATCTGTGCGGCAGGATCATCGTCCCCATTGCGTCAGGGAGGTTGCAGCGGCTACAGTTCGCGACCGCAATAAAGGTTACAGCCCTAGGTGCTACGGCTGTGGGGAAAGGGGCCACCTTCGATCCAGTTGCCCTAAGCGAACTGCAGAAAAGGAAGAATTGCATATCAGTTGGCGGCCAAGGAGATTGCCGGTAGTACGTGAAAAGGAAGTGGTACCTGTGAGGATGCTCAGGACAGACCTCAGCAACGAGTGGAGGGAAAGCCTACAACGTGCACAGCAGGAAGATTCGGACATCAAGCCGATTCTGGAGTGGATGAAGGCCGGAGCTCCTAAGCCAAGGTGGAGCGACGTCTCAGCGATGAGTTCGAACACAAAAAGCTATTGGGCCCAATGGGACGCCTTGGTGGTTCAGGATGGAGTCCTGTGCCGTAAATGGGAAAATGCTCGGGGAGACAGCTGTCATTTGCAAATGGTTGTCCCTAAAGCTCAAGTACCAGATGTTCTACAGCTGTACCATAATGGTTGTTTAGGAGGCCATCTGGGAGTAAAACGGACTCTACTGAAGATACGAGAACGGTTTTACTGGGTCCACTATCGGGACGATGTCGAGGACTGGTGACGCAAATGTACAAGTTGTGCAGCTGTAAAGGGACCTCAGACTCGTAGTAGAGGTGCATTGAAATTGTACAATGTTGGTACACCATGGGAGAGGACAGCCCTTGACGTTACGGGGCCGTTTCCGGAAAGTGAAAGTGGTAACAAGTATTTCATGGTTGTGATGGATTACTTCACTAAGTGGCCGAAAGTCTTCGCCAGTCCAAACCAAGAAGCTTCAACAGTTGCAGATAAACTGGTTCATGAAGTCTTCTGCCGTTTTGGAATACCCTTGGAGATTCACAGCGATCAGGGAACGAATTTTGAGTCCCAAATATTTCAGGAAACTTGCCGAGTAATGGGTACTCATAAAACGAGAACAACTTCTTACCACCCACAATCGGATGGAATGGTGGAACGATTTAATCAGACACTGGAGAGGTACCTAGCCAAAGTTGTGGAAAATCGGCAACGAGATTGGGACAAGCACATTCAACCGTTTTTGTTGGCATATCGAAGCGCTGTTCATTAAAGTACATCGGTGACACCAGCTTTCGCAAACTTTAGAGAAGAGAATTACTTCTGCCTGCAGACCTGATCACCGGAATACCACCTGATGCCCCACGCAGTAGCTGAGCCAAACCGAACTTTTTTCATAGTAGGACAACAATATTCGGTTCGGCCGTGTGTCGGTTCGTTCCGATTATTCGAATGTGTGACTTCGGAGTAGACACCATGTTTATATAGACTTCGTAATTTCCACGTCAATTTAAGGGTGCAACTAGACTGTGCTCGGTCGACGTTGATCAGTCAATTTTAGTCGTCAATATGTCATAAAATCATCGAAAAACCATAATCCCAAACACCAATTGCTAACTTTAAAAATAACGAGTTAGTAAACAAAGCTTACTGCTAGTCGGTTGCCATCTCTGATGCCTTTCTCTATTAATCAAGCCATCATAAACTCGATTTCCACATCTTATAGTCATTAGACCATCCAGTCTCCACAATTAGTTTTACACATCACACAAAAGAAAACAATAAATAAAGGGAAAAACGACATACTTAAATACAACTCACAGTGCAGTCTTTCGACTCTCTGATAAGATAAGACAGGCACATCATCAGCCAAGGTCCCACTGTCGCTCCAGCACCCCAGCTCTGTGTTGGAGAAGGAAGCCAGTTCCTTGCTGTCGCGGTGTTTCTTGCGACGGAAGAAGGAACGTCGGGCCGTGGTGGAGGCGCGGCGCTGGGCGTCGCCTTCCAGCGTGCCCATTGAGCGGCGGAGGATTTCTTCTACCCTGGATGGTGGATTAAATGATGAATTAATTACTGTCGAAGTTAAAAACTATAAGAGTCTTATGGAAAATTGTTTGCGACAAAAAATGCTCTTGTAATGTGCATTAGTTCGAATAACAATGGTATAATACCGTTGTTAAAAAGTGCTATTCTAATGCACTTTTCTATTACTATTATTAGACCTCTTTACATTGATTGAGAAATGAATGATGAGGGCGCCACTGTGCGGTTGGTGTCGTCATGACCTCTCAAGTTCCGCTAATAAGACACAGTTGATTTTCTATTGTATCGTACTACATGGGGCACACGCGGGGCTTGAATAGATTCGTCGACAAATTGGTTCCTTTAATTTTTATGATTTCGATTTTTAGGATATGAAAGGAGTTTCATCTAAAACCAACGTAATATTTGACCAGATATCATAACCTTGCGGCTACAAATATACTAAGGTGAACTATCACTGCTTAAAATAACGAAAAATCATGTGAATTGCTTAAGGACTATCTGTAAAAAATCTGTCGAAAACTCACTTGAATTTACTAGGAATCGTCCCCCAATGTCGTTTCGAACCCTTACAATCCAGTTGCCAGGCCCTCCAAAGGCCGGGCGAGCCGTTGAACAGCGTGTTATCCACAAACAAGACCTCGTCCTTTCTAAACCATAGAGAATACTCGTCTATGGTGTCCATGCCGATCGACGTGATCTTGGCGCAGCGGTCGAAGCCCGCGCGGATGTAGAACGCGTCGCCGGGCTTGTCCTTTATGTCGTGGTATTGTTGGAGGTCGTGCCGGACTAGGACGCTTACCTGTAGGTGTAGAATAGGTTTAAATTTCTGCACAATATGTGTTCGAAATTACTTAGAACAGAAGCTGCCCAATGGCAGGTGGCTAAAAAACAAACAGGCTGGCAGCGAAGCAAGAATAAGTTGAAATCATAGAAAACAATAGTTATGAAATTAGCAGTGTTTACGCTTTTCTAGCGCAGCTGCAAAAATGAAAGGCAAAATAATTACAAACATACTATTTCGCTTGCAAGTTATGTACTGTAATGTTGCAACAACAGCTTATTTTTTACAACGTTATTTTTAGTATATGCGAAACCTGAATATAGTTTGTTCATAATAAGTAACCTAAGATTATTAAGTAAGATTCCAATAATTTTTACCCAATTATATTTTGTCCCAAAAATATTTTAAAAAAAGGTTAAAAGTTGGACACCGAGCGATACTAAGTAGGTTATCCAATCTCCGCGCCGAACGGTTAGGTACCTAGGTACTATTATTAATGAGCGCAAAACGACGCGGCGCGAGCGGCGCGGGTTAGCCTTTTTGTACGGACAAACAGGTAACTTAACAAGCTTATAACTTTATGATTTTTAATGATAGTTTTGAAATTTTGTACATAGATTCTTTACATCAAAATACTAGACATGTGTTTCCGGTTTCGCATATACTAAAAATAATGTCTTATATATATTAAATGTTCAAAATTAAGATGCAAAGCGATGTATCTATCTCTTACCTTGTCTGCCGGCTTAGCCAACTCCAAGGCAGCTTGCTCAGCAGTAGCTCTCCTTAGATCAACATTATTGTACTCCAGAATCTGATCCCCGGTCCTCAACCCTGCATTATAAGCTGGTGACTCAATTTGCACGCTATGGACATATATACCCACGGCATTACCACCGACCAAACTTATACCGAGGTCGGAACAGTTCCTCATCTCTATGAGAAGAAATCTAGGCAAGTCCTTATTGGTTTGTGATTGCCGTAACGTTGCTACTTCAGTCGAAGCCTGTTCTAACCGAATAGATTGTTGCGGTCCGGGGGAATTTCTAGGCGTCGGTGAGCCTGACAAAGAAACTTCTTCATCATGCGAACTTTCTCCAGACGACGAACTTCCTGGTACTTCAACCTCGTCCTTATATTTCTCAGGACTGTATTGCACAAGCATAGTTATTGAGTTTCCGATTTGTCGGAGTACCTGAGCGGCGAGCGTGTAGGTCGCTGAACGCATGTTGATCCCACACACTTCTAAAAGTTGGTCGCCAACTTGCAGACCAACTTGACTGGCAAGAGAATTGTCGTTAACAGTAGATACGAACACACCTCCACTGCTTGGTGGACAGTAGATCTGTATCCCGAGAGGTTGTTGACTCTTATCAATATGGACTCTTCTTAACTCCCCCGGTAAAGGCTTACTCCACCCTAAGCCACAGTATTCGGGCATAGAGTTCCTAGTTTTGTGCGTCAGTTGCTTCGCCCCTCGCCCTGGTGACAATACTTCAACGTGAAACGTCGGCATCGGAGAGTTTCGTTCAGAACTTCTCTCTATAGAGCCTGTGCTTAGTTTTCCCGCTGAGTTTTTTGACGTGACGCTCGGGTTCGAGGGGATACGAAATCGCTGGTTTTCTTTCTTACGAGGAAATGTTCCACCTTCGTAAGTGTGGTGGTAGTCGCCTGCTCTAATGGTTCGTGGAACTGGTTGGAGATCAGACATGTTGTGTGTGTGGGAAGTGAACGAGTGCATGTCGTAACTTGTCCCGATACTTTCACCTGATTGGCTCTGAGGGATGTTTGTCGGACTCGCTAAGTGCGGGTACCTATTTGAAGTATGAGGGTTTGAATTCACAAAAGGGCCTCTGTAATACTGAGAAGCTTGAAGCCGCGATTGTGACGGCAGTGTTCCCCCCGTCATAGGAAAATTTGCGTTGCTATTCAAACTGTCCGGTCCAAAACTATCACTGTCTGAAGGGTACTTGTTCACAGTTTTCGGCGACGATGATTTCTTATTCGAATAATATTGTTCTAGTAAGTCTTTTCCTGGGTGATTCTTGATCGAGTGGTCTAGCGAACTGGGTGATTTCCTTGTGACGAAATCCAGAGAGCTTGGGCCCTTGTTGTTGACCATGTAGTCTAAGGAGTGCGGGCTCTTGGTGCGGCTGCGCGTCACCGGCTGGTAGTCCAACGAGTCGTCGGAAGGGTGTAGAACTAAGCTCAGTCTGTTCGGAGTGACGTCATGCTCGGAGTAGTCGCTGATGGACATCTTGTCCTTCTCTAAAGTGCGAATCTTCTCGAAGTTCATGCTGTTCGGGGAGGCGAAGGGGTTGTGTATGGCTAAAGGGGCGGGTTTTGGAAAGTGTTCGATGGCTGGGGAGGATTCTATAGACTTGTACACTGAGTGACGAGCTGGGGTGGTGACTTGTGTTAGAGGAGCGTGCCCCAGAGGTATGGGGTTCGAGTTTCGGTTGGTGTTCGATCTCTGAGGTTCTGGGGGCAGTTTTGTAGGCGGACTGAGTAGGATGGAAAGAGGTGGCCTCTCTTTCCTCGAGCGTGGTTGTACGATCGTGCCAGTGGAGTTCTCGTCTAGGATGAAGTTGGCCCTCGCTTTGGGCCACGTGCCGCCATTTTTAGAGTCGCTCTGAGACTCTTTGTTCTTTCTCCGCGAACGTTTTAGTACACTGCTTGTTTCTTTTACTGGAAAAAATAATTTCATTTATAATTGACGTTAATTTTAGTAATTAAAACTGAGAAAGCAATATTTTGTAAAGGAAAAACGACATTTTTAATTTTTATTATTTTACTCAAAAAGACGTTTTTTTCGACACTGAATATTGATAGGTAACACAAACACATATTGATAGGTAATAAATACACTATTACTCACTTGTTTTTCCATGATAACTGTCGATAACGGAGTCCAGCTCCGCGATCGCATCAGATTCCGGCACCTGTGCAAATAATACACATTCATTTATATGACACAATTTTCTAGAGTGACATTATGTTAATGAAAACTCATGTGACGGCTAAGTACCGTTGTACAGTTTTAATTAACTAATAATAAATAAGTATTTAGTGAGAAAGTGTGACCAATATAACTGAACGCAATCAGCCAATCTAAACATCGTTCGTGAGCTGCCAGTGTCAATATTCCACAACAACTAAGACACTGACAGGTCTTGATCGCGGTTTAGATGTGCTGGGGCCGTATTATGAAGAATTAATGACATTATTCCATTGCAAAAAAGGGATGGTACTATCGGCCTTTTATAGCTTTGTCTCTCTCACGGCCCGTTATTACGTTCAGTGACATTGGTACAGTTTGTCCCTAACTGAAAAGAGGGCTTTGCTTGTTGGATATTTAGTAGAATGTTTTGGTATCTTTAGAAGTTTTGTGATAAGCTGAACATCGACAGTCATAAAGCGACGGATAAAGCAGATACAAGGATTTCCCTTAAAAAGTAAATATGATAGTGCCTTTAACCGCAATACTCTTGAAAATGAACGCCATTTAAGATAGTTTTTTCAATAGCAGCTATAATTACAACAACATAACATATTTAACCATTAACTCATTGGTTAAATATGAGGAACTTAAAAAGGAATTAAATAATCGATCTTTTTTATAAATAACTAGCTGACCCGACATAATATGTCGGGTCGGGTTATGTTGTGTTGAACAAACATGTAAAAACATATAAAACTCTGATAGAGAAAAAGGTCAGTTTCTTCCGAATTTGAAAACTTTTCCAATTTTTATTTCGGTAAAACCTAATTCGAACTAGTACAAACATTTTTGAACAAAATTAAAGCAAAATCAGTACAGCCGTTTTCAAGTCATGCTTACCAACAGCATTTAATTTTGCAATACGTGTTTTCGTATCAGATTTGACAATAACTTTTTACGATAACCGCACAACACAAGATACTACCAACTACATTGGACTAACTTTACTAGAAGCTTCGCTAGTTTAGATGTTGTTAATAAAACATATTCTTCTTCTTCATTTCGAATCAGTGATACAACATTCAAGCAATTTTTCCTGAAATCTTCACCTAGCTATGATCGCGGTGTCAGGCCCGTCGGGTGTAATATTTTTTGGGAAAGAAATAATTCAAGCCCTTTTTAACCCCCGACGCAAAAACGACGGGGTGTTATTTAACTACCGAGTTGCCGCCGCACTGTCTAATTTTACCAAAACTCAACATTGATAGTTAGGAGGAATTTCGCCAAACATACATTCACTTTTGCACAGCAAAAATACTATTACTGTAGGTGACAACATTTAACGCAATCGGTGTCTCA
The DNA here is from genome assembly GCA_916614155.1 of Mesoligia furuncula. Lineage (NCBI taxonomy): Eukaryota > Metazoa > Arthropoda > Insecta > Lepidoptera > Noctuidae > Mesoligia > Mesoligia furuncula. The sequence continues at coordinate 1,883,268 of OU744811.1, read as the reverse complement.
GAAAAGGACATACACTGAACAAAATGACGAGTACTTCGACGCCTAAGTATCCTTTTGTTTTGTATTTGTTTGTATAGTTAGTCATTTAATTTTGTAAAGTTATGTAAGTAAACCAATAAATACTCTGATGATTCACGTATTTGAACCAGAAGTGCTACTACACAAAACATTTCTGTGTTATATTGTTGACGAGTAATTCGCGCACAAAAAAAAAGCTAATAAATACAATCTTACCTTATTCTGTTTATCTTTCGACTTGCTACGTCCGGTGACCGCCTCGATTTTCCCGCGGATCATGTCCCACGTCCCTGCGAACATCAATGGATTGATAAATCTTATCGATTCTTATCGATATCTTATCGTATCGATACACACGTCAAGTGGAGCTAGTTTGTTTTCATGTTACGCTACTATATCTACGGATTATAGCATTATGTGTACGTTTTGTTGGTGATGATAATATTTGTCTTCTTTGCAGGAATAGTGGTGATGGAAGTACTTTAAGTGGTAAAACCACTTTTTTTTACAACAGTATGGAATTTAACTTATATAATGTTAATAACTATAAATACTTATCTAAAAAAAAATTAAAAAAAAAAAATTATACTAAAAACTTTGCCGTGCTGAGGGTCCGTAATTTGTACCTTAGCTGTATGTAAGCCATTGGCGCCGATTCCCTTGTTCACAAACTAAACTAAAGGACAGAAGATAAATATTAGTTCAGTCCTGTCAAATTAAGATAATCCATGGACAAGTTTAGACGTGATTAAAAAATTGACTACTAAAAAATACGTCAATTTACGTCAGGCGCTGACTAATTTGACAGGACTAAACCAATATTTATTTTCTATCTTTTGTCTGCAAAAAGGTATATGGTATAGGAGCATACAAGGCGAGCCTACTCGTGTGCCTTGGTTCGATGTCGATCAACTTAGTAGGAATTATGTTAAATTAATTTTAAGACTTCGCTCTGGACACTATCCATCAGCGAAGTTTGCATTCCTTATGAAAAAAACTGATTCACCGAATTGCAGAGAATGTAATCAGATTGAGGACGTGCAGCATTTGCTGATGGATTGTGTCCGTAACAGGCGCGAGAGGGAGTTACTTCTGAGAGAATTAAACTTAAATAGGCTTAACGTGGGATTAATACAATCAATTTTATCCCAACCAACTTCTGAAGGTGCCAATAAGTTATGTCAGCTAATAACAGTCCTTCATCGGTGACTTCAATCTTTTATCACAAACTATTTCATACAAAAAAACCCCAAAACAAATAAAGAGAAAAAAAAAATCTTTTTCTTAATGAAATAGAAAGAAAAAGATGCACTAAACTTCATTTAGTTTAGTTTGTAAGGGAATCGGTGCCATTGTACGAACCGTTAACATTATGGAACGCAAATAAAGATATGAATACGAATAATATAAATACCTCTCTCTTGTGGTATTTTCCCTTGACTCCCCGCAGCAACATGGTACACGTATCTTCTGTCGAAGTCTGGCATACCGTGATCTATGTGGACCTAGAAGTATATGCATGCATAATCAGCTTCTGATAACTACTGCTGGCACACAAGCCTCCTCTCGGTGAGAGGGAGTGGGCCGTAGTCCACCACGCGGGCCCAGTGCGGGTTGGTAGATGTCACATGTCTTTAAATTTATGGTTCTAGGACCTTCACTGCTTTGAGAGTCCACATTTTCCAGAAATCAAACTTATGAGGGTACAGTGAGAGAAAGTTAGAGAATACAGAGTGTTTATCAAATCAATTGGGCTAGATAGATAGGCGTGGTGATAACCGATATTTTTCTCGGCGACGGCAAATGATCGGCCTGGCAAGTTTTATTCTTAAGAGCGTGCATTCTTAAAGTTAAAATTGGCAATGTCACAAGTAATCAAAAGAAGAAGTATTTGATAGTAATTTGTGTCGTTGCCAACTTTTACAATGCACAACCTTAAGTTATGGACCTTTCATTTTCCTACAGTCAACTTATTAGACACAGAACCAGTTAAATCGTAACAGTGCTTACCTTTGTATCGGAGGGAGGCTGCACAAACTGGCACCAGGACTCGTCAGTCTGAGAGCAGATGTTCACCATCTTGCTGTCAGAGTACGAACGCGAGTGATCGTACATTGAAACCCTGTTAATAAAAAATATACTTTTGTAATAATAATAATTACATAGGACTTGAACATAGCTAGCGAAATGTACGTGTAACATAGGTACTATCGCGGCCTTTTCGCCTGATCACTTAATTTTTTCGCCTAAATTCTGCGGCGGCGTCAACCCACGCCCCCTTAAGGGGAAAGCGCTAAGGTAGCCAGCGAAATTAAAATTTTCTTACGTTTTTTGCAATTTGCGGGTCAGTATTAAGTTGTACGTTGATTAAAATATGATTCGCGGTCGTAACAAATATGTATTTACAGAATTATAATCATTACAATCAGTAATACAACTTGTTAAGTCAATATAATCCCCAAATGTCAAGATTTCATGAAATGGTCATTCTTGGGGATTACCTGGTCTTAGAGAGTTGTGTTGATGACTTTAATGATTATAATTCTGTAAATACATATTTGTTACGGCTGCGAATCATATTTTAATCAACGTACAACTTAATACTGACCAGCAAATTGCAAAAAAGGTAAAAAAAAATTAATTTCGCGGGCTACCCTGGCGATTTCGCCTTAAAGTTTTCGCCTACGTAATTAGTTGCAAGCTGCACTGCGCGGCTTAGTGGCGCATCACGTGTACTCGGTACACGTTTGTGAATTTTACGGACAAACTATTTGACCATGGCGTGGGGTTAGAGAGCGCTTCTATTTCTTTTAGTGCAAGCAAACATGAATTTAGTGGTGGTCAGGCGAGAGTGTCCGCGATACTACACCTCTGCCTAACCATTCCGGGGAAACAGGCGTGACGTCATATTATGTGTTATAATAATAATATACAGGATGGCAGGAGATACACGCGCAAACGTCGGTTATCAAAAATAATCTGATGTTTCATAGAAAAGTGATAAACCTACGCGATCGAAATGTATCGACAGCTATTTTTTTTTTTACCCGACGAAAAGTTTCAACGCCCTCTGCATTGAAATTTTTCGTCAGGTTTCACAGAATCATGTACAGTCACGAGCACTAATATGTCAACACTTGGCAACTTTCAATTGCGTTTTTTTCACGAAATAACGAATGCAACGTTGAAATACGACAATTTACACAAACCACTGGGTTCGAAAATACTTTGTTCGTAATAACATAAAATTTCCTTCAAGAATAAAGGAGAAAATCGCCTTTGAACAAAGCCAAGTACATACTAAAGTTCATTTCAAATAAACTTGCGATAAAGTTTGTTCACCTCCTTCTACTAATGTATCCCAATATTTCCAAACCATACGAAAAAAATGTATGGGCAGTGTCGGTAACACGATCAAAACATTGACTTACTCCGTGTTTGGTATTATGAAACTCAACCGATGCAATGTTAGCGACAGTTTTGTATGACGAACGATATCTATCGTAAGTTATTTGGACTTTTTGGTACAGGGTGGTTGAATGACATTTATCGCAAGTTTATTTGAAAAACACTTTAGTAGTACATACTTATACTCGTGACTGTACTGAATCCATGGCACCTTGTTGCGCGTTAATTCCCAGCCACCCTATATGCAACATAATAGACATTGAATGGCATCCCATTCATGTATATGACACTACTACTTACCACACCTGTATGAATTTAAAACGAACATCTTGGAATATATCTAGCTAGCTTCAAATCGAACTTGGATATAAGATGCGAAATGCGTCTTCAATCACTATAAACACAGTCACAGATAAGCCCTATCAAGGAAGTCAATGTCACAAAAATAAGGACAAAACCCGGAAAAAAGACAATTAAATGTAGAAAATGTGCGGCAGTACTTCCCCTACTTACGATTGCTACTCAAATGACACTACAGATCTATCCGTGAGTGTTATCTTGATTCTCGACCTTTATCTCAAATATTTGTGTAACGGATATCGTTCGCTATTGTGCGCGTGCAAATATGATCACAAGTTCAGGTATTGGTAAATAAGGGTAAAACGAAACGGATATTGAGCAAAAAAAATAACAATGACCAGAAGACCAATTCTCGTAATTTAAAACGTTTAAAATCTAGTCGTAGACTCATCTCGGCGACAAACAAATGTAGGGAAACAACATCATCATAGGTAATAGGAGATTGTTATACAAGGGTGGAAAGGAATCAATTCCCATACGAGGTATTTTAGTCTATAGTCCGAGTGAGAATTGATGACTTTCACCCGTGTTAAAAAACACTCTACTTTTCATTTCGAATATAAGGAAAGTAAAAAATAGTAGTTTTTCTAAAATATTTATTGATAATAATAACATGAATCTAATATGAACCTCTTTAATTGTGGTCCGCGTCATGAGTAGATTCTGTGGCACCGCCGCGGGCCGTCCCGCTTACTAAGAGTATTTTTTTTTAAATCACACTGGCTGCTTATAAACTGAGAAGACCGCTGCAATTTTCTTAATTATTAAAAAAAACGTAGCTGACACCCTACCTAACCAAGTTTAGATCTATTTTTAAAATTCATTGCCGCCCTAGGGAGGGAAGCAATTACTATGAGTCTTTCCCGCCCAAGAGGAGCGTCTTCCACCCGCTATTCGGATCAAACAAACACTACTTTCCGAGTATGACAAATGAAAATATTATTTACCTGTCTCTAGTGTTATTGCAGCAGGTATACAGCGGTCTCAGCAGCGTCAGAGCCACAGACTCGTACTGGCACTCGTTGAGTAACGCCATCGCTTCCGATACGCTCTTTACGCCTTCCAGTGATACGTTGTTTATCTGTAAGGTTTAGCAAGTGTTAGGTTGATTTACTTTTAAAACATGTGCAGACCCCAAATAAATTCGGATAAGGGCAAGAAAATGAGATAGATTTGCTTTTGCGCGGTATCTGAAGGGAGATGACAAGATATGAGACCCTCCAATTTTTTTTTTTTTGAAATATCACCCTCAGCAGTAGGTCAACTGTGGCTAATGAGTCACAATTGAATTTCTATTGTTATAAATCAAATTTCGATTTTTAACCGTTGAGCGGATTCACCTTTCAACTCACACATTTCATGACCGTGATTGCCACGTAATAAACGGACTAACATTGTTATCTCTTATTGGCAATTGTTTTTCCGTTGAAGTACAATTTGTTTTACATAATCTACTTACACTGACAACGCGGTCGCCGACGTAGAGGTTGCCTTCTTTGGCAGCAGCACTACCGTTCGCTATTTTGCTTATGAAAATACCTAGGAAGAAATATTGATTTGTTAATATTTTGAGGTTTAAATAAAAAAGCACTTGGTAACTTGTTGTCACGTCTATATGTCTATACTCCATGTGGTGCAAGTAAGTGTCCAGCCCTAAAAGGCCATTTTGGCAGAATCATAAAAGGATAACGATTTGATCACGTTTAACTTAACATTTAACTATCCATTATGATTCATAATGTTATTCTTTTATGATTCTGCCAAAGTGGCCTTTTAGGCCCCTGTTCTTGGGTGTAGCTTATCCAAGCGGAAAAACTAGCGGGTTTTAGCACCATGACAGATTATGTGTGCACTGACTGGACAGGTCCACTGAAATCTGCGTGGTTCTTGCCTCAAAAGACCATCTCGGACCTTAATTTACATGGTCCTCATATGGCCTAAAAGGAAGCACCAAACTTGTTTATAGAAACTTACATAGTTACAGTAATAAATCATCATCAATGTTATAACGAGTGTCAAACTCAAAGGGCCGCCGGGGCCCGCGCCAGCGGCCTGCCCGCCGGCCCACACACACGCCTCCGTCCCGCGGTCGCACCCCTGCTATAGTGTACAGTCTCACCGTGCTGCAGCGCCACGCCCCGCGCGTCGGACAGGTGCACCGCCGGGGCCCGGCCTGCCCGCCGGCCCACACACACGCCTCCGTCCCGCGGTCGCACCCCTGCTATAGTGTACAGTCTCACCGTGCTGCAGCGCCACGCCCCGTGCGTCGGACAGGTGCACCGCCGGGGCCCGCGCCAGCGGCCTGCCCGCCGGCCCACACACACGCCTCCGTCCCGCGGTCGCACCCCTGCTATAGTGTACAGTCTCACCGTGCTGCAGCGCCACGCCCCGCGCGTCGGACAGGTGCACCGCCGGGGCCCGCGCCAGCGGCCTGCCCGCCGGCCCACACACACGCCTCCGTCCCGCGGTCGCACCCCTGCTATAGTGTACAGTCTCACCGTGCTGCAGCGCCACGCCCCGCGCGTCGGACAGGTGCACCGCCGGGGCCCGCGCCAGCGGCCTGCCCGCCGGCCCACACACACGCCTCCGTCCCGCGGTCGCACCCCTGCTATAGTGTACAGTCTCACCGTGCTGCAGCGCCACGCCCCGCGCGTCGGACAGGTGCACCGCCGGGGCCCGCGCCAGCGGCCTGCCCGCCGGCCCACACACACGCCTCCGTCCCGCGGTCGCACCCCTGCTATAGTGTACAGTCTCACCGTGCTGCAGCGCCACGCCCCGCGCGTCGGACAGGTGCACCGCCGGGGCCCGCGCCAGCGGCCTGCCCGCCGGCCCACACACACGCCTCCGTCCCGCGGTCGCACCCCTGCTATAGTGTACAGTCTCACCGTGCTGCAGCGCCACGCCCCGCGCGTCGGACAGGTGCACCGCCGGGGCCCGCGCCAGCGGCCTGCCCGCCGGCCCACACACACGCCTCCGTCCCGCGGTCGCACCCCTGCTATAGTGTACAGTCTCACCGTGCTGCAGCGCCACGCCCCGCGCGTCGGACAGGTGCACCGCCGGGGCCCGCGCCAGCGGCCTGCCCGCCGGCCCACACACACGCCTCCGTCCCGCGGTCGCACCCCTGCTATAGTGTACAGTCTCACCGTGCTGCAGCGCCACGCCCCGCGCGTCGGACAGGTGCACCGCCGGGGCCCGCGCCAGCGGCCTGCCCGCCGGCCCACACACACGCCTCCGTCCCGCGGTCGCACCCCTGCTATAGTGTACAGTCTCACCGTGCTGCAGCGCCACGCCCCGCGCGTCGGACAGGTGCACCGCCGGGGCCCGCGCCAGCGGCCTGCCCGCCGGCCCACACACACGCCTCCGTCCCGCGGTCGCACCCCTGCTATAGTGTACAGTCTCACCGTGCTGCAGCGCCACGCCCCGCGCGTCGGACAGGTGCACCGCCGGGGCCCGCGCCAGCGGCCTGCCCGCCGGCCCACACACACGCCTCCGTCCCGCGGTCGCACCCCTGCTATAGTGTACAGTCTCACCGTGCTGCAGCGCCACGCCCCGCGCGTCGGACAGGTGCACCGCCGGGGCCCGCGCCAGCGGCCTGCCCGCCGGCCCACACACACGCCTCCGTCCCGCGGTCGCACCCCTGCTATAGTGTACAGTCTCACCGTGCTGCAGCGCCACGCCCCGCGCGTCGGACAGGTGCACCGCCGGGGCCCGCGCCAGCGGCCTGCCCGCCGGCCCACACACACGCCTCCGTCCCGCGGTCGCACCCCTGCTATAGTGTACAGTCTCACCGTGCTGCAGCGCCACGCCCCGCGCGTCGGACAGGTGCACCGCCGGGGCCCGCGCCAGCGGCCTGCCCGCCGGCCCACACACACGCCTCCGTCCCGCGGTCGCACCCCTGCTATAGTGTACAGTCTCACCGTGCTGCAGCGCCACGCCCCGCGCGTCGGACAGGTGCACCGCCGGGGCCCGCGCCAGCGGCCTGCCCGCCGGCCCACACACACGCCTCCGTCCCGCGGTCGCACCCCTGCTATAGTGTACAGTCTCACCGTGCTGCAGCGCCACGCCCCGCGCGTCGGACAGGTGCACCGCCGGGGCCCGCGCCAGCGGCCTGCCCGCCGGCCCACACACACGCCTCCGTCCCGCGGTCGCACCCCTGCTATAGTGTACAGTCTCACCGTGCTGCAGCGCCACGCCCCGCGCGTCGGACAGGTGCACCGCCGGGGCCCGCGCCAGCGGCCTGCCCGCCGGCCCACACACACGCCTCCGTCCCGCGGTCGCACCCCTGCTATAGTGTACAGTCTCACCGTGCTGCAGCGCCACGCCCCGCGCGTCGGACAGGTGCACCGCCGGGGCCCGCGCCAGCGGCCTGCCCGCCGGCCCACACACACGCCTCCGTCCCGCGGTCGCACCCCTGCTATAGTGTACAGTCTCACCGTGCTGCAGCGCCACGCCCCGCGCGTCGGACAGGTGCACCGCCGGGGCCCGCGCCAGCGGCCTGCCCGCCGGCCCACACACACGCCTCCGTCCCGCGGTCGCACCCCTGCTATAGTGTACAGTCTCACCGTGCTGCAGCGCCACGCCCCGCGCGTCGGACAGGTGCACCGCCGGGGCCCGCGCCAGCGGCCTGCCCGCCGGCCCACACACACGCCTCCGTCCCGCGGTCGCACCCCTGCTATAGTGTACAGTCTCACCGTGCTGCAGCGCCACGCCCCGCGCGTCGGACAGGTGCACCGCCGGGGCCCGCGCCAGCGGCCTGCCCGCCGGCCCACACACACGCCTCCGTCCCGCGGTCGCACCCCTGCTATAGTGTACAGTCTCACCGTGCTGCAGCGCCACGCCCCGCGCGTCGGACAGGTGCAGGCGCACGCGGCGCGCGCGCGCCCGCTGCAGACGCAGCGCCGCCGGGGCCCCCGCCGGGGCCCGCGCCAGCGCCCCGCGCAGCGCGGCGGCGGCGGCCTGGCCGCTGGCCCACACGCACACGCCGCACGCCTCGGTCACGCGGTCGCACACCCTGCGGGAGGAGAGAGGTATTAAAGTCGGACACTCACGCCACAACTTGTCGTCGAAGTTATTATTGACAATCAAAAAAAAAAGAGCAAGTCGGACTCGCGCACCGAGGGTTCCGTACCATTATGTTTTTAATTTTTTTTTTCATCGGCGAGGCCTATATTCGGCAGAGAATTTTAACACTGTGCACTGTGGTGTAGAATATTGCAGTTTTATGTCAGTGCCGCCTCTTGACCGATTGTGGAATTAATGTAACTTTTGTTGATGATTTCTGGAAAAGTGTGCTATTTAGAGACTTAGTTTTATTTTTCCTGTAATCTTTAAATAAACTTCTATCGCATAGAATTATTTCATATTTTTCTCTTTTCAAACTTCAAAGATAAGGGAGGGGGAACGGTTTTTTTTTACATTTTTCAACACAAGTCGAAAACTATGCGGCCTAAAACAAAAAGAAAAAATGTTTGAGAATGTGCAAACTGCGCTCTTTCATATGATACCCCACATGCCCTAGTAGCCCCACTTCGAATTTTTCAGACCCCCTTTCAGGCCCTGTTGCAAAAAATATACATATACATATATCTGATCAGATAGGATTTCGTGTGTGTCACGATATTGTCAGGCATATTTTAATGACTACTGTGGGCGTACTCTGAGTAGTGTTGGTTATTGAGCAATAGAAAAACGGTTTGCAGTTTAAATCAGATTATAATTTCATTAACAATTAATCACACTAGCAAATCACACACTGTAGGTATATGACACAACTAGATACACAGTAAAATAATTATGTACAGTAACAAAGTAATTGCGAACAAATCGTAGGATCGATTACTGTCCGTATAGTGAGAGAGCCACCCAAATATAGCGTATTTAGAATACAGGTATAAGGTTAAACTTTAGTAAACCGACAGGTTTCTCGGGAGCTAGTGCTCTGTCAGGAGTCGAGTCCGAAGACCGACTGACTCTCTTTCAGCACGAGTTGGAAATCGCGACGCCCCTGTCAGGGGGCGTGGCGAGCGGTTCCGGGGCTTCGCCCCCCGGCCGCGAAAGCTATACGGTGGCCTGCTAATACAGGCCCCTCACTTTGTCGGCTACAAGGGCCTGCGGCAATTGTTGGGCACGCGTATTTACGCGCGCCCATGTGAGTGATTGCATGTGGTTTTTCTGTAGGCGCGCCGCGACGCTGTCTCTCAGCGCCGCTTTCTTCACGACACCTCGGCGGTCTGTCCCCGCCAGGTGAGACCCCCAGTTACCTCCCCAGTTACCTGGGGGAGGCCCGGCGGGGGACGACCAGCGACAGAGGTGCCGACTCGACGCTCCTACAGAATTAGGTGGAATTGCCCCCGCCCGTCCCGCTTCCAGAACTAGCTGGGCACGGTCCGGGCTAAGGGGCAGTCATGTGTGTGTGTGAGCGGTATTGTTTTATCGCTCACACACACACATGACTACCATTTTTATTATATTTTCAAATTCAAATGGGTCCCGCCTGCTTCCAACTTTTATTTAATTTAAAATGGGCTTGTTTGTAGCTTTTCAGTTTCGCAGTCGGGTTTTTTATTTTTTAAATTACTTTTTTAGTAGGCAACATTCAAAAACTTAAATCTAAATATATTGTCACTTTACCGGTTTTTTGAAAATAATAGAAACATGATTTTCTTGGGTATATACATATTCTACCTATGGTTATACTCAAGTATAACAAGTTACCTTGATACATTATCTAAAAGAACTACAAAGCTCAATTTCCCGTTGTTGTAACTTTGAAAGATTTAACGTGATTTTGAACGTGTGCGGATACGTCACGCAACAATTAAAAAAAACCGGTCAAGTGCGTGTCGGACTCGCGCACCGAGGGTTCCGTACAAAGTAGGTATATAAATATTTTATCAAGAATTTTTTTTGTAGTTTTTTTTTGTAAACTACGGTTTTCGGATTTTTTCCTTTACTTGTGCTACATGACCTTGCTTCTTGCCAAACATGATTCTAGGTCAACAGGAAGTACCCTATAAATTTTGATTCCCTTGAGAGTGTCGAAATATACGTTTTTTGCGGCATAAACGGCGGTAACTTTGGGTGCAAATAAGTAATAAAAGAAGTCTAAAATCTTCAAAACAAAATCGGTACCGACAAAGTTCAATTATCGAAGTGTTCAATAAAATTTATTTTTAATTGATTTACGCGGTATTTGTGTGCGTGCGAACTAGACGTTGTGCGTGTGAACTAGCGTCTAACTGCTCATCATTGATACTATCTCTGTCGAACACGATGTTAGCACGCGTAGCATGACGACGTTTTGTCAACGGAAGAATAGACAAAATGACACATTGCAATGCTTAGACGCGTAGAATCATCATCATCATCATTTCAGCCGAAAGACATCCACTGCTGGACATAGGCCTCCCCCAAAAGGGGGGGTTTGTCGTAATCGCCACGCTTGGCAGGCGGGTTGGCGATCGCAGTATGGTATGATGGTGGAATCATAGAGAACGCTGCTGCCCATTCTCCGGTACGCCCCTTAGTCGCCTTTTACGACACCCACGGGAAGTATGGGGTGGTGCTATTCTTTAAGTCCGGCACCACACAGACAACGCGTACGCGACGCGTAGAATGCGTACAAATATTTCTACAATCTGTCATTTTGTCTATTCTTCCGTCGACAAAACCCGTTTCTACGGCGGTCATGCTACGCGTGCTGGTGTGACAGCGTGCATTTTGGCCAGTGAGTTCGAGCTCGCGACTAGTTCCACCTTAAAGCATCGAGCACCGTAGGAAGCCATATTAAAACAAATAAGAAATACGGATGGTTCTAGTTGCTATTCGATCAAAGCCACAATTAAAAATACGACACGGACGGACGGACAGACAGACGGACGGACAGACAGACATGACGAATCTATAAGGGTTCCGTTTTTAGGGTTCCGTACCCAAAGGGTAAAAACGGGACCCTATTACTAAGACTTCGCTGTCTGTCCGTCTGTCCGTCTGTCCGTCTGTCTGTCTGTCTGTCACCAGGCTGTATCTCAAGAACCGAGATAGCTAGACAGTTGAAATTTTCACAGATGATGTATTTCTGTTGCCGCTATAACAACAAATACTAAAAACAAAATAAAATAAATATTCAAGGGGGGCTCCCATACAACAAACGCGATTTTTTTGCCCTTTTTTGCTCGATATCAAAAATGGCAACAGGTAGGCATTTGAAATATTCACAAAATACTCAGTTGTATTTTAACTTTAATAATAAATAATAAAATTAAAATAAAATAAATATTTAAGGGGGGCTCCCATACAACAAACATGTATTTTTCGGCGTTTTTGCCTTGTGGTACGGAACCCTTCGTGTGCGAGTCCGACTCGCACTTGGCCAGTTTTTTGCCATTTGGCAACGGAACCCTAAAAAGTGGCTGTGACATACGGACGGACGGACAGACGGACGGACGGACAGACAGACAGACAGACATTACGAATCCATAAGGGTTCCGTTTTTTGCCATTTGGCTACGGAACCCTAAAAAAGCAGTGCAGTTCAACTTCTGGCCTGCTATAAGAGCTCGTGGTAAGCCCCCAGTACAAGCACCGTGTTCAAAATCAAATGCTGGAAGACCAAAAGACGTTTTGGAATTATACATTAAGAAAAAATGTAAAAGTCAGCAAAATATTATAAAGAATGGCGAGACGTTGACTGACAAACAGTAGTAAAATTACAGTTTAGGAAGTATAATATTAAAAAACTGGCCATTTGCGAGTCGGACTCGCACACGAAGGGTTCCGTACCACAAGGCAAAAACGCCGAAAAAAACATGTTTGTTGTATGAGAGCCCCCCTTAAATATTTATTTTATTTTGTTTTTAATATTTGTTGTTATAGCGGCAACAGAAATACATAATTTGTGAAAATTTCAACTGTCTAGCTATCGCGGTTCTTGAGATACAGCCTGGTGACAGACAGACAGACAGACAGACAGACGACAGACGACAGACGACAGACGACAGACGGACGGACGGACAGACAGCGAAGTCTTAGTAATAGGGTCCCGTTTTTAGCCTTTGGGTACGGAACCCTAAAAATAACCTTCAAAATACTACCCTATTACATCCCAAGAAATGTAATTAAATGAAGATTACCTTTTCTGGTTTAACTGTACTTACTTGATCTTCCCGTCCGCGATGGAGCCCTTCTTCACAGCCGTCACATAAATACTGCAGTCGTTGGGATAGTAGGGCTCCTCCCTCCCGCCCGCCAGCTCGAAACCTAACTCGCCGTCTTTGTTCAGGCCTGAGAGCTCCAAGTCGATTATCTCCCATTCGAAATCCTGTAGAAAGTAATATGTGGAGTTATAAACTACTAGCTTTCGCCCGCGGCTTCGCCCGCGAGGTATGTCGATAAAAACTATCCTATGTCCTTCCCCGGGATGCAGTCTACCTCTCTGCCAAATTTTATCGAAATCCGTTCAGTGGTTTAGGCGTGAAAAGGTAACATACATACAGACATACAGACAGACAGACAGACAGACAGACGGACAGAGTTACTTTCGAATTTATAATATTAGTATGGAAGTTCTACACATTTAAAAAAAACCTTTGATAAACAAATTGCGATAAAGGCAAGAGAATGAAGATGATGAATCGTTGATGAACAAAACCATCAATAAGGTTGAAACCAGATTGCCGTATGGCTTCACCATAAAGATGGGTCACCAGGGGATATTATAGAAAAACTATTGTGGAAGAGTTATCAGTGAAAATGGACAAGGGCTATGTTATCCCCGGCCAAGCTTTCAGCAACACCAAACCCAAGGAACCATAAAAGTTATATAAATAAACAAACTTCTTAGCGGACTTAAATAAATTAATGTAGCTTAGCCTTAACGTATGAGTTGTAACGGGAGGTGAAATCACGCCCGCGACGTGAAAGAAAGAAAAAGTATTTATTGCGACTCGTACAGGAAGATCACAAACTAAACTAAACACAGTCAAATAAAAATCCCAGTTATATAAAAAAAAGTAACAAAAGGAAAACGAAACAGAAAGTCCTATACGCGGCCAAAAGGCTCCTACCTCAGCATGATGCTGCGATACTTAAAAAATAAATGTCGCAGCGCTGGTATACGTGGATGAAGGATCGCGAATTCGCGAGTCCGTACGCCACGCTCGCGACCTTCTCATAAAAGTTTCATTGTTTTATATCTTTACCTAATTGTGTCCCTTATAATTCGTTTTGCAATATTATGTACTTTTACTGTTAAACGTGGCGTTCCAATCATTTAAATAGACCCAACACACACCCTGAGAATATCTTTCCTAGATTAATATTTTTACAGTGCATGAAATCAAATCAACTACCGGTTATATAGGAGTCAATCACACGAATATTATAAAGGCGAAAGTTTGAGTGTGTTTGTATGTTTGTTACTTCTTAACGCACAAACTACTGAGCGGATTTGGATGAAATTTGGCACACAGTTTATAACCAGGGTTAACACATAGGTTGCTTTTATCCCTATATTCCCACGGGATCGAAACTTGTGCGGGTGAAACCACGGGGCACAGCTAGTTTACTCATTGCGCTACTTCCAGGTCGCTATATTGGTTGAACATACGTAATTTGATTTGGTCTATTGACACTGAAAGAAGAAGAATAATAATTACGCAAAATTTTATTTCCATATTTTGCTTTACATTGCGTCATTGTGTGTGTACATCGGACGTGTGGCAAATACACATATTTTGTTTGTTTCTTGTACGCGGATTGATGGGTTAACACCTACCAAAACGTGTCCAGTACTGGCCCTACCTACTTATGGTCTACACTATGGGGGCCGTCCATTAATCACGTCATGTTTTTTACCCCCCTTCCCCCTTGGCTCAAGAGCTTGGCTTGAGGTTTTGCACTACCCCCCCCCCCCCTGTGATATTTCGTGATTTTTATGGACCCCTTTCCCCTCCTTTTGAGCCTCACGTGATTAATGGACAGCCCCATGTCTCAGCTAAGCCTGTTTACCTGCACATCAGCATCAACAGCAGAATCTCTGGAATGCGCGTGTCTCCTGCAGTCCTTCCGTTCGTCATCATCGGCCATAGTGTTGCGCTTCTCTTTGCCTTCCTTCTTGTTGCCATGGCGACGGGCGTCCGCTAGCTCGCCTACCATTTGGTCGCGCTCCTATGGAATGGTAAAAGATCAATCAAAACTCTCGAATACAATAGAATCTCGCTATCGATGCCGTCTAGACTAAATAAATAATCTAAAGTCAAGATCAAGTCTATAGGTTTTTGTCTGATTGCCCCAAAATATTAAGTTTTTTAATAAAAGTAACCAACTATAATTAATATGACGTTTATCTAAGGTCCAGTCATCCTCAACTAGAAGGTCGGCGACTATCAATTCTATTTTGTTGTAATTTTTGACGTTCAAAAGTGCCTTTTATGTGCATATTTGAAATAAATGCTTTGACTTTGACTCAAAAAGATGTATACATCCACAAGAATCTAGTTACAATTAAGTACCCAAAATGTAATATGTTTTGTGGATACACATTGATACAATAATTAGAAACAAAGATTATAGACTGTTAAATAAATAATCACACTAATATTATAAAGGCGAAAGTTTGTGAGTGTGTGTGTCTCAAACGGCTGAACCAATTTTTTAATAAATATTGTATGGAGGTAGCTGACACCCTGGATTAACATTATAGGCTAGTTTTTATCCCGATGTTCCCACGGCGACGTTTACGCGGGTGAAACCGCGGGACGCAGCTAGTAATAAATACATTTCATCATAATGAGGCTGACGGTACATACGTCTGCCCAATCATTAGGGGAATAAATACAGGTGTGCGTGATGTTTTTAAGATTGACTTACCTTTCTCAGTCGATTGCAGAGTGCCTTGACGCTCTCTCGCTCTTGCAACAGCTTGTCTCTTTCTGAGAAAGCCCAGTCTCTTCGCCGTTTCGATACCTGAAAGAAAAAACACAAAAGTTTATTTGACTTCAAGTTACCAGTCTAATATTAATGTTTCACACTGCGAGAGTCAACAATGATAATACTATCCCATTCACATCTTTCGCTAAGTAATAGTCGACCTCGTAATTGCTTTACCACTTTTGACGAAAACTGCCAATAAATTTAAACTTCACGACAGTCCGGCCATCGAGAGAATGCGTTCCTGACACTCTAGTAGCTAATAAAGATGAAATTCGCAAAACACGTATTCGTTTTTATGAAACTGACAGGTATCAAGAACGCATTCTCTCGTCGGCCGCACTGCAGGTGAATCTAAGTGTCACACTGGTCTTGATGTAAAAATAACACTTTTGTTACATACCTCGGCCTCTCTCTGCGCATCGTTGAGCTCGTTCTGCAGCCTGTCGATCTGCTTGCGCAGTCGTTCGAGCTCCTGGTTGGCTTGCTCCAGGTTGTCCACGCGCTCCTTGTCCACGGCATCTACCACCATGCCCACTAGACCTGGACAAGGAAAGCATCATGACATATATACAGGCTGTTGATTTGCATCCTAGTCAAATTCAAGGACGTAATTATGCTAATGATTCTCGACCCAAATCAACAATAAAATGGGTAGGTATTGTTTTTATTTTTTTTTCTTATTTACGGAAATCCGTAAGTGTGAACCAGCCGTATTTAAACGCGGCCCGTCTGTTACTAGCCCTATAACCGAGCTTTCATGCAAAATTGCACACACACATTCAAATGCGCATGAGAATCTATCATTCGATAAATTCGTAGGTAATCAATCCCATCCCCCAATCACGATGCGGCAAAGCGGGTACTTAGTCTCCCGCGCACCCTAAGCCACGCCCCCGCGGCCCCGGAACTAACAGTGTAATTGAAATCGCCGCAGCGTTCGTGCGCTTTGCGAATTCCGCTTCTCGGTACATCGTTGAGACGTAGGTACAAAGTGTTCAATTCAAATGTCGTGCTGGTGGAGATGGTCAGGTGGGTATGCCATCAGTGGAGACAGCCTACGTGGAGTCATCCGGATGTTTCCCGATCGGGAACCCCCATCACAAAGCGTCATGCTGTCTGCTATGCACCACACCAGTGTTGAGCATACTGAAGCGTGAACTGCAACACCCGTTCCACTACCCCAAGGCACAAGACATTCACCCAGGTGATAATGCCGTGCGGATTACCTACATTTTGTCGTTTTCGACACTTTAAAAACGAATGTGTTAGTGTTGTTAAGCTGAAGGAAAACCAGTACGTACTACCTAAGTACGTGGCAACTTTACCTCCGGTAACATAGGTAGGTAATTTATTTATTTGTACATTTTGTAAATACGTTGTTAGCTTAATCAATTTCATTAGTGTAAATAAGTTATTTCAAATTTTTAACTACCTACGCCAATAATACCTAAGAGTCGAAAGTATACCACGTACTTACACTTAACTAGAACGTCTTTCCATTTCCATCAAACGTAGAAAACATTTTTAGACTAGTGGATCCAACAAAGGTAGAATTATTGCCGGTCCTAAGCCCGTTAAGTAGGAAGGAAAGTTTCAAATCAACCAATTTAATCCACAAATAAAAACAAAATGACTACGAAAACTTTAGCTTGAAGGAATCTTAATCATCTGATAACAGGTCAGTGAACTTTTCTTTGGCGCACTAGTATTACTGTCATTAGTAAGATTTCCGTATTCCAATGATGCTCAAAAATGAGTTAATTATCAAGCGAAATTTATGACAATAATGTAGGTGATGTAGGTAAAATTATTGCTACCGGTCATTGCACGCGCATTGGCGCGACGGCGCGTACCATTTCGGGGAAAAACAGCTGCATGCATTGTCGCTGTGTGCGTAGTCGGGTGATTCTGTTTTATTTGTATTGAATTAAGGGTGTAATTCTGAAATACTGTTAAATTTCAACAACAAAAAAAAAGCAGCGCTTACTAGTTATTGCCCCATAATGTACTTCAATTGATTATTTATGTATTTTATGACAACCTCCTGAACTTTGACGAGGATGCAAATCAACATATTGTATATTATTTCAGGTCCAAAGATTTTCGATTTTCTCTTCAGAATAAATGTCAACAATAAAGTCTGCTTCCAAAGATTCAAAACACGAAGCCTGTATGGCTGTGGTATAAATGGGAAAAGCAGTTTTAAACCTAGTACGAAATATTAAGTCTATTTTCTAAAGATATTTTTGCCGTCGATATTTTGACGAGCTGTTCAATTCGCTTCTTAGACTAAAACTTGTTAGTTTTTAATCTCAATGCGTTGGCGTAATAAGGAGATCGTACAACGTGAATTAATTGTATGATGATATATTGTATTTACCTTGCAACTTATCCAATGATGGGTCATTGGAGTGTTGTCCGGTGAGAAATCCGTCATTGCCCACACCACTTGCTAGCCCCAAGTGGTGGTATGCCGAGGTGTCTTGTCTGTTGAACATAATTAATCATTCAGATTTTCTTTTTACAAAAAACACGATGTTATTTGGTTCATCTTCAATAATTTACAAAATCGATCAAATATCAATTGAAATCCATTATCAAATCAAAAATCAATTGTAGATTAAATCGAAACCAATCATTGATCGATTTAAATCGATTGAAAACTAATAAAAAATTACCAAAAATCACAATCAAGGCAGAGAAACCCGTTTCTGGGCCTAACCGTTACACGAATAAGATATGTACCAAAAAAAATCGTCTATTTTGCTAAATTAACCCATTTAAATCTTAGCCTCATTTACAATGGCCAAGTGTAGAAAATAATTAGATTTATATTTTTTTGTTTTAAACCACCTTTGTAAACCGTTACAACACTTATTTTGTTATACATCACTAACTTCACAAATGCTGGTATTCTATCAATAGAGCGTACCCTAAGAATATGATCGATTTAGTGGAAATCGATGTTGATACAAATAATTAAATAACACTCCATTGTTTTAGTATAAATGACTTTTTAGGTACCTATTATAATCAATGTAAAACAATTAAATCTGGAAACTAATTGATATTTAACGTAATCGCCATTAAAAAACATGAAAAGAAATAAATAATCGATAAAATCGACTGTACCATGGATTGCACTAGTAAACGGCAAATGTCAATGTCAACGTCTGTCAATTGTCATGGTTGTATTTTTGCGCAAGTCAATGTGTTGTTTTTCTGTATTTCTGGGGATTTATTTATTTTTTCATAAGACCTCTAATCGAATACTGGACTCCGAAATTGATTGCATTCTGACTGACCCTCGCTTGAACAATGGACATCGTTACATAACCTGCCACCTTTTTATTTTTTTATTTTTTTGTGGATGGGAAATCATCAAATGACTCCTCCTGTGCTGACTTTTGCTGGAAAACCGGATCTGATTATTGCTCTTTTTGACGACTGACACGACATCATAAACCAGTGCATTAATTGCGGAATAGCAACGGCCCACTGCCATACAATAGGAAGGCGAAGATTGGAAGATGAAAATGATTCTTTCAATTGTACAGGAATGGGTGGCGCGCGTCTCAAACGGTTAGTATCCGATATTTCTATATTGTACCATTTTTGTACAATGTATGTAATAATTTAATGTAGTCGAACTAAATAGTGTTATCGCATTTGTTCAGTTGTTTGTTGATAGTTGTACTTTATATAATGATACCAGATGCGCAGATGTGATGCTTCATATTCGAAGACATGACTGTGACATCACCAATCCGGACTGAACCTGCATGGTTATTGGTTAATTATATTCCCTCTCAGAGAGGAGACCTGTGTCCCTGCAGTGGGAATGTAATAAAAAAGCTTATGTTTACCCAAATGTGCCACTCAGATATTTATTACTAAATGCTAATGCTAGACCTAATAGTCAAATGATAAATGTTTGCTTCAGGTAAATGAAAATGACTTTAATCTGCCAAGCTTGCTGGAATCATGCCAATGCTGAATCTCTTGATGGAAATATACCAGAAGGGAGTGAACAGACACCTACAGGACAACAACGAGTGTGTATTCACTGTGGACGTTCTCATTTGAGAAAAGTTTGTTGCCATCAACTTACGACTACTGGTACGGTGCAAGAACACAGAATACACGAAGTTATAAGAGGATGGATCCTACCACGCACGGTTAATATAATAGTTTTTTTCATGCTTTTTTAATAACATTTTTTTTTAGTTTAGTTTTGATAACAAGGGCATTCAAAAGTTTTATTTGGTATGCTAAAACATTTAAGTGAATTAGAACAGGGTGATAATGGTTAAGCTAACTCAGGCTTACTAACCTACATCAGGATTTCTTTAGATCATTCTTTTTCAAAGTGGGCAATAACATACCACACATCTCTGGTTTACAGGCACTCTTTAATGTAGATATATTATTTTCAGGTGGGTGCTTCAAGTGTTGTCTGTCACTCTTGTTGGGTGCGAGCAAATAGAGCATCCCGGCATTTCCATGATCTACAGCAAGAGCTGTCAACATCGGACTCAAACTTAAGAGGAAGAATAAAGTCGAGGCATATTAGTAATAGGATGTATAGAGGTATGAGGAACAGGGTGTAAAGTTCACTCATACTCTATAGAAAAGGGAGGATCCTCCGACCAGACGGGTGTTGTGTCTGGCGGGCAACTGCCCGATGATTCATATAGGGCCGTTGTATCAGGATTTGCGTGACGTCAGTATGACGCGTTGTTCGCATGTGGCGTTGTAGATACCGCTACAGATGTATTTCGTTTATACATTAGTCGACAGCTCTCTAAGTGGAAGGGATGCTATAACCGAACATGTATCGTTAGCAAAAGAACGGTTGGATGCTGTACCCACACCATGAGCATAATATGGTATCTTGGTTAGGCACGGCACCAGGGTAGTCAATTGCCTCCTGCACAATTTCTGGATACCTACTGTGTTATTATATTATGATAATCCTAATGAAGAAAGTAATTAATAAAACCATCACAATTTCCGGTGTTTTTTTTTTATTTTAATATATTAAGAGTGGGTTGCATCCATAGCTCCGTTATAGTTTGCGTCAAAGTTAAATTTAATCGTAACTATAACAATGACCATAGAATCTACTACCCGTTGTTGCACCATCATGTATTTCGTGTATTTCACAGTTAAAGTTAAAAGGGTGACAAGTGACAAGACGTCATATTTCCCCAAAATGTACGTGGGTAATTTTTTGACAACGGCAACACTTCAAGCTTGTTGTCATCACGCTTTCTTTGTTTGACACTAGTGATGTCACTCAGTCATTAATGGTCAGGCACTCGATTGTCTCAATTATGTAAATCAAAAACTCAAAAATTTAAATTGATCTAAGGTAGGTACTAGAGGGAGGTTCCCAGCAGCTTCGTACGTTTGAAACGCACACAAAAATAAACTTCAAGAAAATAATCATAGCAGGATCCAAAATACAGTAACCGTTTTATATTGGTAACGTACCAAGGTGTTTAAGTCAGTGACAATCGGCTAAGATTGGCTTTGTTCGACTTTGTAAAGAGCGTTTTGTCCTACTCATATTCCACTGATTGTCAGATTGATCTGATAAAATCAATGACGATTTAATGACAAATTACACTTTATTATCTGACAGCACTAACCCACAGAACATGTATTTTCTGTTATTAAAACTCTGTGACTCTGTACATCACAGTATTATGACGGTTTATTTCAAGAATATATTTATTACCTGGTTTATTAACCAATAATGACAATTAACTAGTGTGGCAGTGTTGGTGATATTTATCTAATCGTGATGAGTACCTACATCGAGTGGCAACTCGAGAGAAAATGGACTCAGCTTTTGAGTAACGAGTTAAATAAAATCGAGCCGCATCACTATCTGACACTGTCAGAAAGACAAGTGTCAAGTGACAATAACATTCATTTTATTTTTCCGTTTCTTTCGAATTGCATAAAATTGATATTTCTGTTTTCCTGTATGTAATTGAAGGATTATATTATTGGAAAATGCATTACAGCATTTACTCCAGAAGGATGTTGTGTTAATTGTTCAATAAGATTTTAACGCAATGTGCGAAAACATTGCCCGAGACTGCTGCAGATGTACGGTAACTTGTGAACGCAAGTCAAACCATCTTTAGTGCAATTTAACGAAAGTGCATAAAGACGATGCAAGAAAGTATTGAAACTGTTTATACATTATGTAGATTTGAATACAGGAATATTTACATTATATGTCGATTTTCACAGCAAACGCATACTGTGCCTGATGAATGCGGGAAAGAACATTGTTTTGCAGTGGAATCCAGCACACCAAAAAGAACAAGAATAATTAGTTAGAATACGCTTATTTTCTAACATAAATCTTCCATTTATTTTCAGGTGCATTATTTAGGTAGGTACCTACCTAGAAAATTAATTTCTAACACCCAGCTGCTCTTGCTGGATGCTATTGCAACTGTTTGGTGGGCAGACGTTGGTATTGTTAGCAGTTGTGCACATGTAATGTTGAGCGTGCGGTATTGAAGTATTTTCATCGGTGGAGTGTCCTGCGATTCAGATGAAATATTACCTACTTCTAAGTCGTCTGACGTTGAAATTAATATAAGTAGTTACATTAATAAAAATGCTCTGTTATGTACAATTTATGTTATTTTTTTTTTAACCATTCAACACACCCCTACTATTTATCGCTGAGCAGTGGTGGGTCCGTCGTAACAGCTGCGACTTACAGCATAAAGGTAAGTCGTAGGTAGGTCGTAGGTTCGAACCCAGACAGGTGCTTTACTTTGTGTAAATTATTTCATCACCACTGCTCTCAAAACGGTGAAGGAAAACATCGTGAGGAATTCCTATATCCATACTAATATTATAAATGCGAAAGTGTGTCTGTCTGTTACCCCTTCACGCTTAAACCGCTGAACTAATTTAGATGAAATTTGGTATAGAGATAGTTTGTGTCCCGGGACAGGATAGACATAGGACATAGGCTAGTTTTTATCTCGATATTCCCACGGGATCGAAACTGATGCTGGTGAAATCGCGGGGCGCTGCTAGTACATATTAAATTAATTTTGATAAGCATTGACTTTCATAAAATAAGGAAGAAAAAAAACAAGTACAATTTTAAAAACAATATGACCAAACAAAAACAATCTGTCTTAAAAGAACTTAGCGAAATTAAAATGGATCAAATCAGATATAGCATTTCGAACCAACATGAACTTCATCGGCAATTAAAGCAACACAATGAAGAGAAGTATAAGCTAGGAACTAGAAAAACTGCAATTAGTAATCGATATTCACAATACACTTGCTACAGTTTACATAATAACATTTTACTTAAGAATATCGATTTCTAATTTCAGTTTTTCTAGTTCTAGCTTATACTTCTCTTCACTGTGTTGCTTTAATTGCCGAAGAAGCTCAAGCTCTAGCGTATTCTTCTGAATGTTTGGTTCTAGGACATCCCGGTTTCCTCACGATGTTTCCCTTCACCGTTTTGAGAGCAGTGGTGATGATATAATTTACGCAAAGTAAATCGCCTGCCTGGGTTCTACTCAACTCGTAAGTCGGGGCCATTAGGTAATTATTTATATACTTAATACTTTTATGTAGAGTTCTCGGGGTTCCCCTGAGAACCTACATAAGTATTAAGTAACCCCTGCAAACTAAGACCTTAGCAAGGGCTCTGGCTTCTAACTAGGAAAGTTAGAAGCTCTTGCTAAGGTCTTAGAACCCGGAATCTGTCCAAAACTTAATTCTCATCCTACTTATGAAATCGATCAATGCGAGGGTGAATATTTTTCTCTTCCTAACTGGCAAATCGGATTCACTGACACTATCATCGCTAGAAGAGCTTTATTTCCACAATATGTCGCGGAGTAAAGACATACCTAATTTGTTTTAGTAGGTACTTTATTCAATAACACAATATTTTTATAGGTTACAACTGCAAAGCAGATGACATATACAATGACACAAACCGTAACTATAGCCCTTAACCGCCCAAAGTTGGGCGATTAATGTTATAGTTATCTGTGACGTCATTTTAATAATTTTGTCAAAATTAAAACGATGCAACCCGAATTTCGCTTAACCGGAGATTTGACGTCTGTCAAAGCTTTGATTATCGTTAAAAATGACTTGTTATAGTTATTTATGGCGTCATTTTAACAATTCTCAAAATGATGCAACCCGAATTTCGCTTAACCGGAGATTTTGACGGCTGTCATGGGATTGGTTATCGTTATAGTTAGCTGATGCAACTCACTCTAAGTATTGCAATCTCAGATCGCAATCTCAGATTACTTACTGTAATCTGAGATTGCATCAAATCCCTAGGTACAATATTAATCGCCATGGGATCTGGAGGCCAAAGTCCTCGCTCACATATGGGAGTGGCGAGAGGAGGTAAAACGCCGGGGCGAAACTCCGCTGCCGCGACAAATCGCGGCGCAGCGGACAGAGCTCCGGCGGGATCTCATGGCGACATGGAGAGTGCGACTGTCGCAACCCAGTGCTGGGCACGCCACAATTGCGGCGATAAGTCCCCTCTTTGAGGAGTGGCTAGGGAGGCGCCACGGCGTCCTCACCTTCCGCCTAACGCAGGTCCTCACCGGGCACGGCTGCTTCGGGAGGTTCCTGTCCAGAATAGGGCGGGAGGAAACGCCCGGGTGTCACCATTGTGTGGATCGCCCGGAGGACACGGTGGAGCATACGGTGGAGATCTGCCCAGCTTGGGCAGAGCACCGCCGTGTCCTCACGGAGGCGATCGGCGGCGGCGATCTCTCGCGTCCGGCCCTAGTCCGGGCCATGGTACGGAGCGAGAGTGCATGGGAGGCTGTCGCCTCCTTCTGCGAAGCAGTGATGCTCGCGAAGGAGGAGGCGGAGCGCGTGAGGGAGAGGCAATCCTTGCGCCCTCACGCCCCTAGCCGCCGCAGGAGACGCCCTGGGCGTCGGGAATCAATAGCCGATTCCCGGCCACCGTAGGCGCGGGCTTGCGGACGGCGAGCAATGGGCAGCTCGCCGTCCGGTAAGGACCAGGCCCGGGTCGACGGCGCGTTGTGTTCCACGCGCGCCTCAAGGAGATGTCAGCACCAACTGACGGGGTCCGCTAGGGCCGATGCCCGCCAGGGTCGCGGGTTGTTCGAAAGAGATACCGTGGCCCCTGGCACAGGCAACTGAAGGAACACGGGTGGGTTTTAGTCAGTAAGAGTCTGACACTCCCTTCCACTCCGCCCAGAGCGGGAGGGGTCATTTGATGATTTCCCACCCAAAAAAAAAAAAAAAAAAAAAAAAAAGGTACAATATTAATAAATGCAAGCCAGTAGTGATGTAAGTGGGCCTTGTATAATAAACATAGTTTTCTGCTGAGTTTTTCAGTACCGCTGCAAGAACAATCAGATAAATCGGAAGTCATCCTAAGCGCTTTTTATTTATGTACCTAAAACCTCATCGTGATAGGCGGCAGGTGCTGCAGCACAGCACATGTGCGTTCCAGATTTACGTAGGAAACGAAAGTCTCAAAAATATCATTGTTTAACTAGGTACTAAAAATAACCTAAAAAGTGAACATTGTTGTCTGATTTTACCAATTTGGCCATTGCTGGGAGACGTGAAAATTGGGCTCGTGAAACCTTCCTAAATGCTCTAATTTATGGCCAAATTCCAGCCCTGTAACGCCAGGCCCAAGTTTCTATGGAGTTTGGGTTTCTCCTTTTGTTAGTAATTTACAACAACTACATCTGATGTTATTTAAGAACTCGTATACTCCGGCAAACGTTATATTTCCACCTAATAATAAAATATGATATAACAATACACACCTGGACTTCCCTAGTGTGGAGGTGTTCTGCGGCGTCTTTAGATCGGTGCACTCTTTGATCGCGCGGTCACGGTCCACCAGCGCAGACTCGATCTCGCGACGTAGACTCTCCGCCTACGATTATAAGTCCCATGAAATAAAGCGAGGGGAAATACCATTTTGGTACATTATTAGGCCTTCGATGAGATGGGAGGTCGCAATCATGCTAACACATTCCAAGTCAACCGAAAAATTAATGGTAAGAGTTCAACCTTGAAAATGTTTACGTGTGTTTATCGTACAAGACTCAGCAACAAATATACACCACAGACGACAATTTGACATAAGGAACTATGGGTTATTTTGTGCCCTATGTTGTGGAATTAAAGCTCATTTCAGACTACGCTATAATATAATAGCATATGGCGAGCGATATTGTTGTGCTATAAACTATATGCTATTACAAAGACATTAAATTATTTACAATAGACGGGACATAGCGAACAAAACTGTGATCCGATACTTGTTACCTAGGAGTAACAAGTCTCTCAGTCTAGTATGGTACGCCTGCGCGTCAAGTCGCATTCGTGTCCACGAGTCTCCACCAAAAGAAAAATATTTTATTAACCTTTTCACCGCCAAGCACTTCTATAGAAGTTCGGGATTTTCGTGCCACCAGCGCCACAACTTCTATAGAAGTTGTTCATTTTAACTATCTTATTAAAATAAATTTACTGTGATTAAAAGCTTTGTTTCATTTTATTATGTAAGATAGCACTGTCTACTACCCTGTTTTTTATTTTTCTACACAAAATAAGCCCTAGTTTGTCCTAAAATCGGCAAAAACAGAAACTCCGAATTTTGTTACTTTCCTCAGAACGCCAATCACTTCATATCA
Source organism: Mesoligia furuncula (assembly GCA_916614155.1). Lineage (NCBI taxonomy): Eukaryota > Metazoa > Arthropoda > Insecta > Lepidoptera > Noctuidae > Mesoligia > Mesoligia furuncula. Next base: position 1,856,831 of record OU744811.1, on the reverse strand, counting down.
AGTTGGCCAGTGATGTGCCGTGAATGGTTGATTTCACCATTAAAATATTTATTAATACAGAAAGTTACGAATATCGAAAACAATTTGAGGTCAATAAAATATGAACTTAGTTATCTACTTCATTACAAAGGATAGTAGATGAATTTCGACCTTCAGGTAGATGTCGATACGTAATTATAAAGTTGTTACCAATTCTTGTCGATAGTTATTTTCCCATCTCTACAAAGCAATTGGTCGTCTATGCCCCTGTGCGCCACCGAGTGCCACGAACTACTATAGAAGTTGGTCAGTGACGTCATAGGCGTGCGGCTGTCAAGGTCACTTTGGCATAGTGCAGCACAAAATCGGATTCGCGCGCACGCATCTTTCTTTCTTTCACTTGATAACAAATAGAAAAATGAGTGAAGAACTTGATTCGGACGAACTTCTTAAAATTTTGCAAGGTGTGGAATCGGACTCGGAGTATTTTGTGGAGAACATTGAACCAGAATATAATTCTGAGGTACATATGTCTAACTGGATGATAATAATAATGTTTATTCATCAAAGAGTAGGAATTCAATAAGTGTGTGAAATAGTTCGGTGAGCCCTGTATCTCCAGATGCACTGTAATTACAGTAGATTTAGGTACTGTTTTTGTACTCTATACACTATTATAGTAAATACAGTGTATGAAAGCACTGTAATTTTAACTTTTTTAGAAATTCTTTTCAAAGAAAAAAAAGGAAACCTAATTGCAATTCGTATAAAAATCATCTAAAAACAATTAAAAATTCTGCCACTTAGATACCTACGGTAAAAAACGTTGACTGAAGTTATTAAAAAAACACAGGAATAAACAAAAATAGAAGAAAGAAAGACCATAGACCCCATCCCTGATCAGAATCGAATTCAACGTGCCCTCAGTGCCAATAACTTGATATGAAGTTAAAGAATGAGATCATGAAACAAATAGAGATGTACCCCATTCCTTATAGTTCTAATTGAGTTATGTATTAGTTTCTTTGATACTCATAATTTATACTGTTTTTTCTTATTAAGGATACTGTGAAATAAAACAAATCTGGAATATTTCATCAGTTATTTATATTCGTTAAATCAACTTTAAATCTTAACTTTACGCGTACAAATCTTATTCATCGATATGACGATATCCCCATCACTACTGTTTACTGTATATTTAGTTATACATTTATAGCTTGGCGCTCGGCGAGACATTGCGTTTTGTGTACGTTGGCGGCGAAAAGGTTAAGGAAATATGCCGAGTTACGCATTACGATTTTGGAAATGTCGTTATGGTAAAACGACTGGACCTAACTTCGGTTTATTTTCGTATGAATTATTTATATTTACTCAGTAATTAGAATTAAATAATTTTCATAAAATAGATCTAGAAAATTTGCTAATTTTGTAATAAACGCCCTCTATGGTTAAGTAGCTTTACTACTGCCGCGCAGAGATGTGATATTGTTTATCGATTTTGCTATCGATAATATGTGTGTCACACGCGTTAATTTGAGGTAAAAACCTACTAATATAATTATATTCCATTACTGTAAGAGTATTACATATGAATATTACTTATACCCTCATAACCAGCTGCCTTGCGGAGTTATTATAAAACTATAATATCCCATAAGATATTCATCTGTCTCCTAACATAATCATTCATTGAATATAAACCAGTCAAAACGACACAATTATTAAACAAATAATTATGTTTTATTTCAAGGATAATAAATATTTTTAATTTACTACTTAACGATTTATTTAACCATTTTACCTTTTATACTAATCGGACTTCGGTCCATTACATGATAAAAAAAAAATACTATTACATTGTACAAACATCGACATTAAATTATCGAAATATTGTCCACATCTCTAGCTGGTAAAAAATTTGATAACAGGTGCGTACGAATATGACATCTATTTCAATGATGTTAGCGTGCTAAATAGAGTAAATTGGTTACAGCGCCCTCTAGCGTTGAATAGCTGAACTCGTTATGGATTGCTCGAATTTGATTGTAAGATGGAAAAATGGTCTTTATTGATTTTGACATGTAAAATGAAAACAACATTCAAGAATTGTAAAAAGACTTAATTTTGAACAACAATAAATAAACTTTTCGCCAAAGTTGAATTTATAATTTGTGGATAATTTTCTATTCCGTGATTATGCCGCTCTAATTTCAATACACAAAGCCAGATGGCGTCACTGAGACATGGGGTCACAGTTCTTCTAAGACATTTCTTTGCATAGCCCCTCTATTGTACCTATCTTAAATCTCTTTGTGCTATTATATTATAGTGTAGTCTGAAATGAGGTTTAAGCACAATATTAGTTACCTGTAGTGCGGTGGCCCTCTGTTCCTCCCGAGAAGCTTGCAGCGCGGACTCCAGCGCGGCGACACGTTTCAGCGCCGCTTGGAGGTCGTCCGATAGCTTCTCCATCTCTTTATGAACTGTATCCCTGGTGGTACACAATGCATATTACAAATTACTGTAGTTTTTATCTTAGTAGCTTAAGGACAGTACTACAAGTATCTTTTGACGCTTGAATTACGTTGTCAAGGCGGCGTTGTTATTGTGTTCCGATTTTGGCCACGCACCATAAGATTTTTGTACAACTATTCAGTACTCGGGCAATAATAGTACACATCAAGCTTTAGAAAGAGAGACAGAGATGATTGATGATTTTACAAAGCGGATTCTTTCCCACTGCCGCAGCGCGTGCGCACCTGCTGTTATCTAGTGAGTGGGTACCTACCTCTCGCTCATGATGAGCGTGTACTCGGCCATGGCGGCGTTGCGCTCGTCCGTGAGGCGCTTGACGTCGGCCCGCTCGCGCGCACCCCCCTCCCACTGCCGCAGCGCGTGCGCACCTGCTGTTATCTAGTGAGTGGGTACCTACCTCTCGCTCATGATGAGCGTGTACTCGGCCATGGCGGCGTTGCGCTCGTCCGTGAGGCGCTTGACGTCGGCCCGCTCGCGCGCACCCCCCTCCCACTGCCGCAGCACGTGCGCCACCTGCTGCTTCAGGGCGTTGCGCTCTCGGATCTACACATGGACAAGAACCGATTAGTTTCCGATGTATTCCTCACACTTATTATTGCATGCATGGGAAAACTACACGAAACAAAACGCAAAACCCGCGTCTGTGTCGCACTTCGCGTCACATGCCATTCCACAAACTTAGTGAGAAACACCTATTGAATCCGGCTCGAAGGACCTACAAACTTAGTGACATAAATCTATTAAATCCAGCTCGAAGGACCTACAAACTTAGTGACATACATCTATTGAATCCGGCTCGAATGAACCACAAACTTAGCGACATACATCTATTGAATCCGGCTCGAATTACCTACAAACTTAGTGACATACATCTATTAAATCCGGCTCGAAGGACCTACAAACTTTGTAACATACATCTATTGAATCCGGCTCGAAGAACCTACAAACTTAGTGAAATACATCTATTGAATCCGGCTCGAAGGACCTACAAACTTAGTGACAAACACTTATTGAATCCGGCTCGAAGGACCTACAAATTTAGTGATATACATCTATTGAATCCGACTCGCAGGACCCACAAACTTAGTGACATACATCTATTGAATCCGGCTCGAATTACCTACAAACTTAGTGACATACTTCTATTAAATCCGGCTCGAAGGACCTACAAACTTAGTGATACACATCTGTTGAATCCGGCTCGAGGGACTAACAAGCTTAATAATATGTATTTAATATTTGAAACTGTCCAATTGTACGCAACATTTTGTGCAGCTTTACGGATTGCTGGATTAGCAAAATGTTTGATGGAATTGCTTTGAACATTTCCAACAACCTCATTGGGGAATGAGTTTATAATCTAAGTTGCATTAGATGGAATAGATTGCAAGAAAAGAGGCTATACTTACAACAGCATTTCTCTCTTGCGTCAAGTCGTGGCATTGTGTTTTCAGTCTGCTGTTCTCTTCTTGAACGTTTCGTAGCTTTTCTAATGTTGTGTTATGTGTTTCTATTAGGTCGTCGTATCTGCAACAAAACATAAACGTGAAGATTGATTTTTTGTTAATATTTTGTTTTCATTATTATTATTATATTTCCTAATTTGTCATAAAACAGAAGAACCTATACAGTCCGTTTACAGTTATTTTACCTCGGATTTTGCATCACTGTCTAAATCAGTGATTTTTTTTTTTTTGTGGATAGGAAATCATCAAATGACTCCTCCCGCTCTGGGTGGAGTAGAAGGGAGTGTCAGACTCTTACTGACTAAAACCCACCCGTGTTCCTTCCTTAGCCCTTTATGTTCCGGGCCAGCGGTAACCCTTTCGGACAATCCCGCTGACCCGGCAGGCTTCGGCCCTAAGGGGGCCCCTCCTCGATGCTGACATCTCTTTGAGGCACGCGTGGAACACGTACGCGCCGTCCGGCACGGGCCTGGTCCTGATCGGACGGTGAGCTACCCATTACTCTCCGCCCGCAGGCCCGCCCGCAGGTGGCCGGGAGTCGTCGCGCGGCTCCCGGCGCCGGGGGCGTCCCCCGCGGCATCACAGTGATCTTTATTCTCATTCTTTTATGGTTGCTGTTGGATTGCTGCTACTGAAAAGTCTGTCAAAATTATTGTGATATTTATTCTTGTCACAATAAGGTTTCTCCTAGGTTACTGCTGTGACTGTCAGAGGTAAAAATAACTGTGAACGGACTGTATAAGGTTCTTATAGCACGTGGCTAAATTTGGAACTAATGCTGTCATCTTTTTCCAGTTCCACAAATGTTTACCAACTTTGAAATTGACATGGGAGCCCCCCTGTCAATAACATTCAATCGCAAAAAGTAAACGGTCAAACAAACTCAGAAAATATCAAGCGTACACCCACCTCTTCTGAAAACATTCGAGTTCTTCCTTGAGCGCTTCATACTTCCTCAGCGTGTGCACGAGCGCGTCCGAGCTGCCCTCAGGGTTGCTGGTCTGCTGCAGGTGCTGCACCTCGCGCTCCAAGCTGGGAAAACAAGAACATGTATTTTAAGACATTAACATTATTTTAACAGTATTCCTGATGCCCGGTTTCTGGAACAATAATACGCTGGCTAAATTGTTAAGCGCGGTACAAGCGTATCTAAGTTCAAAAATCACGCCCAAAAATAATAAAAAAATTGCGCACGTCCAAACTAAACTGCGTGCCGCTCTCTGCTGCAATTCTGTAGTTAGCGGACTATGTAAAGTAAAGTATTTTCTCCTTTATTTCAAATTAACCGGAGTTGATATTTCTTTGATAGCAAACCGCTGTAGTGCACTTTTTTGGTCTGCCGGACCAAGTCCTTAGGCCCGCTTGCACTCTGCACTAAACGCATTTAAAACATCTTTCTGTTTCTGCCCATCGTTTGAAGATGACAGAGTGAGAATTATTAAATACGTATGTTTAACGTTAAACGCATTTAGTGATTTCAGGAGGCCTAAAAGAGGAAGGTATGGAGCTCTTACCGCTGGTTGTCGTTGAGCAGGTCACCGTATTTGCCGCGCAAACTGCTGGCCTCCTGTGCTGACACCTCCAACTGGTTCATAGCTGCTCTGTGCTGTCCGCGGAAGTACTCCAACTCCTGACAAAATAAATTAATTAATCAGCTTGTGATGTTCTACTGCAGGCTCAAAGCCTCCCCTTTCCTTTTTCCACTCAACTCGATACGGCGCCAATATGGGCCAATCCCGTCTCTAGGCGTCAAGCGCATCTCTCCATCTACGCCTGTGTCTGCCGCGACGCCGTTACACGTTTCAGGTGCCCACTGTATGGTGGTCTTAGCCCACAATGGACATTGTTTTTATAAATAGTAGTTAAAGCATTAATTAGAAGTCAGGCATTAAACAAAGGCAAATTCATATAATACTGTTGTCATTCCAAGTCAGGCAACCTTTATAAGATAAGTTACAACACCCGGCAGAAAACAAGGAAAGAAAAGGATATACATTTATCAACATCATCACCATTATCACAATCAGTATAATTTATTAACTTTTTTTATTTTTTTTTATCAAGGCACATTGAATTCGGAAAAAGTTCGGTTTTGTAGTGTCGTCTCTATCACTCATACTTGAGACATTGTGACAAACTGTTTTTAAAGCTCTATGTATCACAATTTACGCATGAGTACTTTACTTTATAACTTTATTCTTGGCAAGAAAATAATTTTAAAAGTAGGAAATGCTAGCAGAAAACTTGAACAATGGATGCAGCTTAATAAAAAAATATATTTAAAAAGCCTTTTATTTACTATTATTACAAAGCTTTTAAATAGTTTGAGATAAATTAGTTTAGAAAAAACTGGCAAAGTGCGAGTCGGACTCGCACATGAAGGGTTCCGTACCAAAAGGCAAAAACGCAGAAAAAAACATATTTGTTGTATGGGAGCCCCCCTTAAATATTTATTTTATTTTGTTTTTAGTATTTGTTGTTATAGCGGCAACAGAAATACATAATTTGTGAAAATTTCAACTGTCTAGCTATCGCGGTTGTTGAGATACAGCCTGGTGGCAGACGGACGGACGGATAGACAGCGAAGTCCGTTTTTACCCTTTGGGTACGGAACCCTAAAAATGGTATAACAGTTTCAAAAACTCACTTTCATAACATGCTCACACCTCCGCGACGTCTCCGTATGCTGTCGCCGCAACTGATTGAGATCATGGAGTGCCTTCTCGCACTGCTGCTTCAAGCTCTCGTTGTTCTGTTTACTGATGGACAGATAACATACATTATTGTAAAACCCAAACAAGTTATTTCGTATAAAGACAAAAATATTCATTGTTCCACTACGCTACACTGACAATATTCATTTTTATTGTGTGCGTAAAAGGGTTACTTATGCAATACTTATGAGTGATGTAAAAAAATTTACGACTCAGCACACTCTCGACACTGTTATAAAGTTAGTTGTCTGTGTACCATTCAGTAAAATATTTGAGTACACCAAAATTGTAACAGCTCATATACAACATTGTTCTTTTCAAAGGTTATACAGCAGAAAGCAATGTCTACCAGACAACCTTCAGGTGACAGCAAGACAATAACAAAGACAGACAAAGTGGGTAGTCCTTGGTGAACGCATAACTTCACGCCAATATACGCCGAAGGGGAAAGCAGATGTTTGAAGTTAACTCACATCTCACCTGTTATGTCCTGTGTAAGTGGGGGAGCCAACTGGGCCAAGCCTATTGCCGTGGTGAACTGCTACTAGCACCTACCTGATGACGTCATATTGCAGCGGCTCGTACGGTCCGCTCATGACGTGCGCGCCGTGCGACTTCACCGTGTAGTTCTGTTTCTCGTAGCATTGGTTCGAGGTGAGCACGTCGTACTCGATCGGGATCGGGATGGTCGGCAGTTGAGCGGTGGTGTGACGCTCTGTGCTCACGTAATTGTGGGATATTGATTCTGGAACAACAGTTCTATTTTAATTTATCTCTTAAACACACAATTTAGCACTTATTTTATACTAGAGAATCTTTGGATAACTATCGAGCTTACAGGCTGAATCCAAGCATGATAAAAATAAGACTTGGCTCAGTGACTTTACAAGGAGGTCATCAATAGAGCTAGGACCACCTTGAAAGCCAACCATTAGTCAGTATTATGGTTTTGGTGATAGCCAAACAGCTGTAAGATGTGTTTTCTTTTAGAAAATGTTGGATGGGGCAATAGCGAAAGATGAACGTTGTGGAGGAAGGCCCGTGCCCAAGAGTGGGACAGGACAAGCTAGCAAAAAAAGTGTTAGAAACTTGGGAGACCCAAAACACTTGGTTATTAATCTTGTTGATATTTTTGATGCAGTTATAAAAAAGTACTTAGTAAATTATTAAAAATGCAGCAGAAGTATCACTCATAACCACTGTCCGTAATCACTGTCCATTCCAAGGTTGCCTGGAAGTGATTGCAGAAAGCGATAAGGCCGCCCATTTTATACTTTGTAGTGTTTGATGTATCTTTTTCATGTTATGTATTTTTTTGGTGTACAATAAAGTATATATAAATAAATAAATAAGTATTACCTAGATTTGTACTTTGTACTACCTACTAGATAGAAACTCTAGTGGACATTCTGAACCCATGATTCAATAAATGTTAAGGAAAGAGCTATTAAAAAATAATAATATAAATGTACATATTATTGTCATTATTTTAAGTATTAGCATAGATTATGTAAATAAATTAATTAATTAATTTCTTTTAAAAAAATAACAAATTCTTCATTATAATGAGGTTATAACACCCAAGTGTGGAAAAATACACATATTATTGAGTATTTCTTTTTAATCAAATATCAAAACTATAGTCTATAGTCAAAGATTAGACAATTCAATGTAACACAAGATTATCTGTAACTCATCTAATCTCATAGGTTTTGAGGGTCGGCCCTAACCAAAAACCTTAAGACTGATAACTAACTTATGACTTTATTTATTTATCAATTCAAATTCTCCCTACCACTATCATTACAGGTGTATACCTAATGCGATAGTGTGGTCTTAAAATTAACTTATACTTCTTACTTTCTTTATCTGCTGCATCATGAAAGAGATTATAAACCTACTCAAAATCCCATGAAACACACACTGACAAATAAATTAACACATAGTTTGAATGAGAAGTATTTTTTTTAATAAGGCCCAAAGGACCAGATTATACTTCAGTCAACAGTACATTTTTCGGACCCTGTTCACTTAAACCTTAAACCTTAACCTGTGAACTTAAACTTAGTTTGCTTGATAGGTTTATATATTACATCTTTTACCTAAACTTCTAAGTTTGAGTTTGTACTTTAAATTGTGAAACTATTCTATGGGTTTTATTGTATTTTGTTTTTCCTAGGAAAGGAGCAGCAATTAATGAGATTAGTAAAATGATGAACCAATTGAATTAATTATTAGTACCAAGAAATGTAGAGAATAAATTATTTGAAGCAATACCCACCATTACTGCCATTACTCTCTAAAGATGATGTCCCAGATGCCATAATATATCTGAAAATTAAGATAGATAGCTTTAAATAATTTTGGAAGGTGTTGTATTACTGTAAGCGTTGAAAGTATTATATTTTTGACTAGCAGCTAGTCAAAAATATAATACTTTCAATGCTTACAGTAATCTGTGCCTGCGACTTCTTTATCATGCATATTGGATTTCATGGGTTTTAATTTTTTTGCATGGAACCCTAATACTCTTTATAAAATAAAACTAACTTAAGTTACTCCTTAAAACATCATCCATCTGCCAGTAAGTCCCATGAAAATCGGTCCAGCTGTTTCTGAGATTAGCCAGAACAAACAAGACAAAAAATTTAAAATTATGATTTTGTTGTAAGTACTTTGATATGGATATGGCATTCAATAAAAAATTGTTATTTTGATATTACAAACAGACACGTTAATTTTATTTATTTATATGTATAGATGATAAGCTAATCATTACAATTTAAGCCTTATAACAACACCATAAGAGTCATCTATCCATCTGCTACTATAGATACACAATACAGTTGGTTGAACTCTCTTCCCATAGAGCTAAAGGTCATGAGACTGGTCCAAGACTGAGTCATGCAGATGAACAATGCAGTTACCAAATTTTGCAGTTTTGTAGCATGATCTTAGAGACAACAAAATTGACCCCTATTTATTTGGCCATAGATGATGTCCTAATGGATATGTCTCTTCAGTTGACACCATTTCACTCTAAATAAAAATAAGAATTAAGTTGCAACACTTTGCATGATTGAACTGTTGGTCCATTATGACATTAAAAAGCTTCCATTTTAAGTTGTGATGGATGTAAGATAGTATTCTTCTGAACTAAACATAAATAAATAACTTTCGACAGTTATGTGTACAAGTATGAGAAATATTGACTTCTGTAATCAAGCCAGCTCAGAATCAGAACTTTCGTGTAGTTCTAATTCATTATTTATTGATAGTGACTATTTTATTTAGTGATAGATCTTTTTAATGAATGAAAATGAACATAAAAGGAAATCAAATTGTTAATAGGTATTTACAATATTTTATTGGTTCACTTTATAATTTTAATTCATCATTACTCTTTCATTTACTTCCTGTTATTTGTGTACATACTGAGCATAACAACTCTAGAATTTTTTCTCATTAACTTTGTCACAGACAATCACTTTTTAAACATATGCATAGTTATTGTTAGTGTCCCTGGGCACTCAGTACAATAAGAAGCAAGTAAAAACAAGTCATTATTACCTTATTGATTAGAATTTTACATCCATTGTTTCACTTCACAGCTATACTTTGGGCCCTGTGTAAAATATAACAAGTTTTAAGGTATTCTACAATAGCATTACTATAAACAGATAAACAGAATTGCCTAGTAAACGAGATTGCTGTAAAATTAGAATATTTACTAGGGTCAATCCACTTGACATATTTTCTACGCTCTAATGACTATTACAAAACTGCACCGCAAAGCGGGGACTGTTGCGATTGCACACGACAAATGAACAACGAAACATGGAACACCTTCACACCACACAATTATCGACTAACAGTACACAGACACGGTCTATCAACGTCGCCGCACACCCAAATCACTTATCAAACACAGCAAGCGCAACAAAAAAACTCTCCTTTCGCTATGAATATGGTTTTCACGGCGAAAGAACTGTCTACGAACTTATTTCACAATGTAAACATATTGAGTATTACCAAAGCGGCTCATAATCAACAATGCGCGTCCCGATTCACGAGTATTTGTGTAAAACAAAAGCAATAATAACTTGAACAAGAAAGATAACACGTATTATCGTCACTAATTTGCCAACATTTCTCGTTTCTATACCTTTTTTAGCAAGGCAAATGAATGAATGAATGACGGACATCGTCGGACATATTGAACCAGTGTCACCAACAATAATCGGATAATTAACCTAGGGTTTGCATGAATCCGAATCAACAAATAAAAAAAATACGAGTAATATTAAGAGCGGTTACGCCGAACGGCATTTCATACAAACTTTGAAGCCCTTTTTTCTCGAAGTGAATGAACCGATTTTAATGAAACTTTGTACGTATAAGCAAAATACAAAGGTCTAAAAAGTTAGTAGAGAACATTTTCGAAAAATAGTGTTACAGCCAAATTAGACAGATTTTAAACTTTCCACAGAAACAGATATTTCCAGTTATCTTTTTTTATTTATGACATTTCGAAAAAATTCGACCAAATTTTTTACCATAATAAAAAAATGCGTTTTAATAATTAATTAGTTTTAGTTCGACTATTAAAAATATACAAAATTGACAACGTTCTAAGAAAACCCAGTTTGTCTGTGACTGTGTATCCAAACTTTTCAAGAACTGTCATGAGGAACTGCTGTCAAATCATTTCAATGTGTCAAATAAAAAAACGTTTCAGGTCAAACAATTCAACTAAATTGGGAACAATAGCATAACATTTTTTTTTCTTACCAGAACACCAAGGACAAAGACCAAAAGGACTATTGAAAAACCTAGTGTAAAAGGAACAAAATTAGTCGTAACTTTTTGAGGGAAATTGATCTTTTACTTTGTTTTAAACTCTGCTTTTTTGTAAATAAATAATATTTTTTTTTGCTCTGGAATCATTTCTCGTACCTATTTTAGCTGTAAGTTACAGCTTGCGTACCTATTTTTCAAAAAACGCGGGAATCCGTTTGCAGGGAAGTGTTCAATGTACTACAATAATACTCTATACTTTGGCAGTATACGGTCTCATCACAATCGATGCTACAGCTCGGGAATCGTAGACGATGATTGGCTAATAATAAAATAGCACAGACAATCTATTAGACGATATAGAACATGTTTTATGCCGTAGCGGAATACTACGCTATGATTGGTTAGTGGTTACGACACAAACATATAAAGATAACACGCCGTATACATAGTCCGATGGAGTACTATTTCGTCGTACAAATAAATGACACGCAATAGTGAAGAACCAATAAAAAACGAGGCGCAAATACGTGTTTTTTTATAAACTAAGTGGTCAAACACAAAAACATTTCCTCGTTTATCATTTGTAATGGTTTGCAAAACAGTGGTGTGTCTTAGCAGTGAGTGATAACGTGAAAATCGAATGTTTTGATGTCGCGAGGCATGACCACGGCATGACTTCCATGCCCTGCGTACCTACGGAAGGGCGTGCGGTGCGAATTACGTTTACTATGAATGATTTTATCTCTTTCTAAACTCGAGTGTCTGTGAATGACCGAGTGTAATAGCGAGCGTACCAAATTATGGATTGAAATAGTGTTTGTTGTTGATGTATTATGATTATTTTGCAAAGATAAGATTTTTAACATTAGTGTTATCGTGTTAGTGAGGAATCGCCGCGGCTCTGCCCACGGAATAAATTCTTATGGTACTACGTCGGATTCGTTATGCCGTTCGATTTATCATAACGAGGTACTATTTACGCACTATATGGTGATTATTGTAAGTATTTTTAGTCGTGGCGCGTGTCCGTCGACGGTGTTTTACTATTCGTCGTTTATTAGGGTGACTTTCATCATTGGTGTAAACAACTTCAAGGTTATCGGTTGGCATGTGCCAGAGTCGTTAGGTGCGGGACTGGGATGCAGGAGTGATGTCGGCGGCGGGAGGCGGGAGCGCGGGCGCCGTGGTGCGCCAAGGGCAGCTGCGAAAGCTGAAGACGATGAAGAAGAAGTACTTCGTGCTGCGCGCGGAGACCCCAGAGTGCTCGGCGCGGCTGGAGTACTATGAGTCGGAGAAAAAGTTCCGCGCGGGAGTGGCGCCGCGCCGCGTGCTGCCGCTGAAGAGCTGCTATAACATCATGCGGCGCCTGGACCTGAAGCAGAAGCACGTCATCGCGCTGTTCACCAGAGAGGAGCAGTTCTGCGTGGTGGCGGAGAACGAGCAGGACCTGCACGCTTGGCTGACCGCCATCCTGGAGCAGCACCGCACTGAGGACGCCAGTGACGAGCTGCTTCACCCAATACGTAAGTCTGAACACTTTCTTAAACTTTCCCACAATGTTTACTAAAACATGAGTACATGCTGGAATGTTTAAGGTTATGTAGGTACCAATGTCATGTTCAAGTGAACACCCCCTTTGAACACCCTTTGAGCATTCACTATTCATGCTGCCTTGGCAAATGTGAACCATACAAAAAATGTATTTTTTTCAAATACTTAAATCAAATTAGTTTGCAATTGTTATTCTGTTCTTGCAAATACATACCAAAACTTTGTGAAATCTTACATAAATTCGTATTATAAGTTAAAATAATCTTGCAGCTAAGTAGATTCAACTCGTCACATACCTAATTACTATTTGTTTTAATATCCAGATGTTGTGTGTACATATACAAAAACATCACAATTTATTGTCATTCCCATCATTAAAGTAGTTTAGTAATTCTGTTTGAATTAAAATGTATAAATATTTCCTTTTCAGTTAGCACATAGGTATTTAATGTAACTAAAAACTTAAATACTAATCATAATGGATAACATCAGACTGTTCGCTAATGTTGGGAATCGGTTAACTAATTTATTTGTTCTTAAAGTCAGTTAGGTACCAAATAGAATACCTAGCAATCAACATTTTTCATTCACTAGTTGTCACATGGCATCCTGTTTATTACTTTTTAATCAATCTCAAAACAAATCTAACAAAAAGGTTTACAAATACATGTAACAGATATTATGTAGAAAATTGTGGAATATGTCAAGCATGTGAATAAAATTCGTAGCTCAATGAACAACCAAAGTATGTGTGAACATAATTTTATAGAAAACTAGCTTCTGCTTGCGGCTTCGCCACCTACCGGATGTTAAATATTAAATGATTTTGTTTTTGTATGTCGGGTGGCACAAACACTTTTACACGTCAATCATATTTTGTTTTTACATAGATGAGGTGGGCTTTTCAAGTCAAGTTTATGAAGACCATGTAGATTGATGTCTGAGATGGTCTTTTGAGGAAAGAACCACACAGTTGAATCTAAAGCATCCAAACCCACTCAAACACACATTTAAAATGTCATCATAATCGGTCCAGCTGTTTAAGAGGAGTTCAGTGACATGCACATTGCACACTTATAGAAGAATGATATACTATAAAGATGTCAAATACTAAGTAAACAGTTTTCATTATTTAAATTTAACAGCTCGAGGTTGAATTACGATAGTTAATAAGCTATAAACTATCACTTAATCACAAAAAAATTATCCCTTACACAAGAATATTTCTGTTTGCTTGGGGCATATTCATTATTTAATGGCCTGCTTAGAAAGTTACTTCTGGCAAACTTTTGTATTGAAGTTGAAAACAGCTTGAAAGAAATCTAGATACTAATAGGAATAGGAATCTAGATAATAGATTCCTCTTAAAATGGCTATTGCATTTCATTTTTTATCAATGTTTATTTTTGGTTGGGCATTTAATTCTTATCATTCCAAAGTAAATCAGAGTGACCATCTAATTCATTTTTCTTCAGGAAATAAGATGTTTGCAGAAAAATATAATTTGTATCTTATAAATTTCAATTACTACAGGAGTACCTAAACCAGCATCATCGGGTCTATAGACTTTGTGGGTTCAATAACACTAATATTTTTAGGGTTCCGTACCCCGAAAGGAAAAACAGAACCCTTATAAGATCACTTCGTTGTCCATCTGTCTGTCTGTCTGTCAAGACCCTTTTTCTCAGGAACGCATGGAGTTATCAAGTTGAAATTAATGTCAAATACTCAAAGCTGCAATGCAATCCCTTGAAGCAGTGAAAAAATCAAACTTCTAAGCAAAGTCAATGCAATCAAAAGATAAAGGCGTTTATGTAAAAAAAAAAAATCCCTTATAGATTCGTCATGTCTGTCTGTCTGTCTGTCTGTCTGTCTGTCTGTCTGTCTGTCTGTCTGTCTGTCTGTCTGTCCGTCCGTCTGTCTGTCTGTCCGTCCGTATGTCACAGCCACTTTTCTCCGAAACTATAAGAACTACACTGTTGAAACTTGGTAAGTAGATGTATTCTGTGAACCGCATTAAGATTTTCACACAAAAATAGAAAAAAAAAACAATAAATTTTGGGGTTCCCCATGCTTAGAACCGAAACTAAAAAAAAAATTTCGTCAAACCCACACGTATGGGGTATCTATGGATAGGTCTTCAAAAATGATGTTGAGGTTTCTAATATCATATTTTTCTAAACTGAATAGTTTGCGCGAAATGTGTGTGCCCCCCCCCCCCCCTGTAGCTTCTAAAATAAGAGAATGATAAAACTAAAAAAAATATATGATGTACAATACCATGTAAACTTCCACCGAAAATTGGTTTGAACAAGATCTAGTAGGTAAGTAGTTTTTTTTAATACGTCATAAATCGTAAACCGCAATTTACATTTTATTCAATCAACTCAAATATAAAAATAATTAAAAAAACATTTAATTTCATAAACATAAACCTTATTCATAAGCCCGGATGTTACGGAACCCTCGGTGCGCGAGTCCGACTCGCTCTTGCCCGGTTTTTTTTCTAATTCATCTGTACTGTAACGGTTCTAGGAAACCTTGACTTTTCTTCTTAGACCGTTCATGAATGGTCTCTTTTTATTTAATAGTCCACTAAGTACTGGAGCATGTACTCAACGTAGAGTAGTTAATATTCATAAAATATTGATTGTGACACCCTAAAAACGAATATGAACGACAGAACTAAGTAGGAAACGTAATTTGTAGTCTATTGCGTCTAAGCGGAAAGCACGGCACACGGGCGGAGCCGCGGGCGCCACCAGCTAGACAATAAACAAAATCCTAATAACTTCGCATCAGACAATAATAAGCGAACATGCCATAAAAACGCCAAAGCACGATCATGTACTATGGAAATTTAGGCGCGTACGTTAGAGCCAGGGTGTCGTTGACCTCCGGTAATATTGTGATGCTGTGGGTAAACATACGAATACAATCATTAATCTTAATACGAGCTCGTCGGAATCGAGTGACGGCCCTTTTCACACGTTACGATTGTAGGGTTGTTTGTTACAGCCCGTTCCAACTTGTCGGATGTCTGACCCGGATTTTTATCGGATGTACAGAGCATTTTTTATGAAGGAAGCTATTCACACTTGTCTGATTGTGTCGTCGGCGCCGACAAGAAATGTCGGGTGTATTGCCAGCCCTCTACGCCCGGAAATAAATCGTGTCGGATCTCGCTCGCCTATTTTGACGCTGTTCACATTTTATCGGATGTCGGGACCGACAACTATCCCCGCAACCCCTAATTACCCCTTGTTCCGCCCACCCATGCGTCGCTGTCGCTGCCGCAGTGCCGCAGATCGCGCGCACACACATTATCGCGACGCGCAAGCAGAGTTATGTTTTTAGGGTTCCGTAGTCAACTAGGAACCCTTATAGTTTCGCCATGTCTGTCTGTCCGTCCGTCTGTCCGTCCGTCCTCGCTTAATCTCTGTGACCGTTAGCACTAGAAAGCTGAAATTTTGTAGGAGTACGTATATCAGTTACGCCAACAAAGTGGTAAAATAAAATTTTGGAAAATATTTTTTTTAGGGTAGCTCCCCTACATGTGAAGTGGGGATGAATATTTTTTTCATCATCTACCCCATCGTGTGGGGTATCGTTGAATAGGTCTTCTAAAATGGCTTAGGGGTTGCTAAAATTATTTTTCGATTTAATGCTCCATTTACGAAATATTAAAGTTTAAAGTGCAAATTTTTGTTTCAGTAGGGCGTCCCCCCCACTCTAAAAGCTAAACTACTAGCTTGAAAAATCTGGAAAAATTCTCGATGAAAGTGCATTTCATGAACTTTAAAGGAAAAGTATAGCGGTTAAGATAACTTTATTAGTTTAGGAGTAATAGTCGTTGAACTTGGGTGTTGGATAATTTTGTACCAAATACAAAATCCTTAGCATTAATCCTTTAAAGTGACTAAGATGAAGTAGTTGCTTGTTTATAATGGGTAAAGACTTGCATTGAAAACCAAAATATGTTTTTTTTTTACCTATTCAGAATAAAGAACAACAGAATCGTACTACATTGTGATAACGGGCTACTACGGAACCCTACACTGTGCGTGGCCCGACACGCACTTGGCCGGTTTTTTATTGTACGCACGTTAAAACGGAAATAAATATAAATCTTGAGTACGTAAATTGTATTGTGTTATTTTGTGCTTACTGGTACAATAGATCGTTGAATGTAGTTATTGCCATCCTAAAATAATTGAAAAACTTAATTTCATCACTTCTCGATTCTGTTATTAAGTTCTGAAATGTTCCCAAACTAAATCTTTCCCGCAGGTTTGGGTGCAACCAAAGTTTTCTTTCCTTTGCTGTCTTTATTCGTTTTCTTCTCAAATAATTATAGATCACGACAAGATTTTCGTCGACGTCCATCGTGTACAGTCGCCTCGCGTAGATTTTTAAAAATCCAACATCAGCTTCGACCGTGGCCGATAACCGATTAGTGTGAACAGAAGCGCCGACACCCGATAAAGATCCGGGCCCGACAGCCGACAAGTGGGAATGGGCTCTTAGGGCCACCGGTTGTTTTGATTTTTAACCGACTTCAAAAAAAGAGGAGGTTCTCAATTAGGATGTTTATACATTTTTTTAAATGTATATTCTAGTCCAACTCCGTTGGGGTAGTTTTTGAGTTAGCTTCAATAATACGATTTTTTTCCACTTACTATAGACAAATTATATAAATATGATATGGTATATTATTTTTTTTACAAAAAAAAAAACCTCCGCCTTCCAAAGAAAACGCAGGTCGGTGTCGTTGGTTTTGCATTTTCGTGTTTTAACGCCGACTTCTGAAACTAAAGTTATTTTTCGTGTTTTTTTTTTTTTTGTAAAAAAGTTTTTAGTCCGAGTTGTGATTGGTTTTGCGACCATTTTGCATTTCGAGGTTACTGAAAAATGCTGATATCATTAGCATTCTGTCATGATTAGTCATTAGTTACTCGACGTTTACGTTACGGGGATTTTTTTTTATTAGTATTTTAGCAGACTACATTGACGCGATTCGTGAGATGTGTTGTGGTATTTTTACAGTTTTTGCACTTGTGACGTAGCAGGCGGTCTAGCCTCGGGGCCTCGCGGTTACTCGATCGTATGTAGCGATCAATCAACTCAGGCTACCGCAGTCCTCAGGTCTCTCGAATCTCGCTCCAATACTCGGTTTCGCGTGTCGTGTCTTTCGCTGACGTCAACATTTTTCGGCTAGGACTACACGAGAGCCAGTACGGTTCCGCTTCCTATACATTTACAAACTTGACTCATGTTCATGATTCCGTTGACTTTAAAACAACGACCGGGGCAGTAATACCTAAGTTTGGTGGCCTAAAGTAGAACAAACCAATGACTTTATGACCTGGCTTTTGTTTTACCCCCTGGCCGCTGCCTGCCATCATGAGAAAAACCCAGCTGTTCAAGATGCTTGTACCTACTACGTGGCGCCTGTTACGGTTTCGATAAGTAAACACCATGAGACCATAGTGTCTCTGTCATATTTTTCATAGATATAAGTTGAACGTTGTTAAATGGTCTTCGCTTGTATTATTAGCTCTTGGAATTGGTAGGAAAAGGCGATTAGTTTCTCGTTTGAGACTGAAAGTTACGTCTAGGTTAAATCATTGTACTACAGTGGGATTTCAACTACTTATGTGAAGCAGGATATCTCCCAGGACTCTCAACACTTCACTTCACTTGTGCTCTATAACATCATATACTATTACGAATTACCGTTTGGATTGCGTTCATCATAATCCCCATTATTTTTAACCAACAGCAAGGCTTCTTTCTATAACGCCATAATTCGTAGGTACTAGCAGCGCCCCGCGGTTTCACCCGCGTATGTCTCGATCCCGTGGGAATATCGGGATAAAAACTATCCTATGTCCTTTCCCGGGACTCAAACTATCTCTATACCAAGTTTCATCTAAATCTGTTCAACGGTTTACGCGTGATTGAGTAACAAACATCCAAACATCTTCACAAACTTCGGTTTACGCGTGATTGAGTAACAAACATCCAAACATCTTCACAAATAATATTAGTAGGATTTTGAGCAAAGATTTTAGTGTAGAGGGCATTTCCTTTGGATTGCCGATCAGTAATAGCGGTTTTTAGGTAACTTACATCCAAAATTGCCTACATTGTTTAATGTAAAAGAACACGCAAGCACAAACTGTCGACCACTCATAGGTCAGCGCGTGATCTCATATTTGTTTGCTAACTAATTTGTGTGTTTACTAGTGCAATGATTAATTGTATTGTTTATTGTGATGTCCGTAAACGATTGTGTTTACTGATCGTGGCACGTGAACTGCAAACATATCATCGTGTAGTGTAGTACCACGTACAGGTAACTGTGTGATACGTTTGCCGTTTCAATTGAAAACGTAGACGTCATGTTTTTCTTTGAAATATTAATATGGATTGGAATTTTCATTTATTTATTATTAATATATAACATTGCTTTTCAACAATGAGTACACTGTTCCTTTACAATTTGTACATTACAAACTTAACTCTAGCACCTTCGAATAGGGTTGACCTTTCGCCTTATTGTAAAGTTTTGGTTGCCAATCTTTAGTTGAGTCGAGTTTAGCTTACTCAAGCTAAACTAGTAGTGAAGTTAGTTGCAAAAGCGCAATGTAAGTATTCACGATAGAAATAAACCTACACGTAAGACAAGGCGGTATGGTCAAAAGACTTTAGCCTGCCCGTTGGGCGATTTAAAAAAAAAAGCAATTTAAGTATGTAGGCCCCAACAAGGTGGACCTACAAGCTAGTGAAGGTCACGGGAATCCGCGAGATAGGGGCTTAGCCGGTCGCTGTAGCAATCTCTGGGGGACACATGTCCAGTCCAGCACAGGATGTCTTTCAACTGAAATATTGAGTTTCGTACACGTTCTCGATCAAGGCCAGTGCGATAATGTTCAGTTCTATAATAACACAATGTCAGCAGAACATAGGCCTTGGTCTTGCCTTGTTCATTCAACACATGTAAACAAACTGTTGCTTTGTATTTCTGCACGGAGTTCCGTTGACGCGTTGCCTACGCACTACGCATCAGATGACCTTTGTTGCGAATTGATGCGCAGAAGCGCGAAATAGTTCTTACCTATATCACTTTACTTTTTCGTTCCTGGAAGTTTTTAAATGCTGGTAAATAAAGGTAATACAACATACAAAATATCTCATCATCATTTCCGCCAGGATTCGTTTACTGCTGGGTATAAGCGTCCCTTTCTGCCATTCTGCACGATTCTGTGTTTCCGAATTTTTTCAGAGTTGGCAGTCCCATTCAATCAGTTAAGGAGAAGGATCATAATAAATGTTGTTCGTGCGCTGATATGATGATAATGAACTACCTACAATAACAAATAATTTCCTTCAACTGTCCGTGCACAAGGACAATCAGCTGATACATTGTTATCTTATCACACGTAACTCACTGTTACGCCTTTGATTATAGAGAGGGTAAGCTGATTTTGTTATGTTTTCAAACTAGTCCTATAAAAAAGAGGCAAAACCTGTCAGATGACCTATCATTTCTTTTTAAACGGACCACTCCATCTTCGAGTTGTTATTACATCACAGGGATACTGAATTGAATTCTCAGAGTCCCCAGGTACCGACGGCAGGATTTTTTCGCGCATTCTCCCTGGAACCTTCACTAGATCCTCCCCTATCCTGTCACACGCCCAAAACCCCGCTTTTTCAAACCTGGGGTCTATAGGCATCAACCCCAAGTTCGTTTGTCTGCCATGTTGTGTTTATCACCTTTCTAAAAGGAAAACCTCCCAATACATTCGAACCATTCTAGGCCGCGCAAACAGAAGCGCAATAACAACAACAGTTGCGTCATAAGAACTGTTTATCTGCGAATCACCATACATAGTAGCTAATTAAACTAATTAAAGTGTACCGTTCTTTCTAACATTACGTGTACTATAACGTCGAGACTGCAAAGGTTCATCAACATCATAAAAAACCTTTTGATTAACTGCGCCACACCGACGGTTGTCGTAGGTGGTAAAACTTATCAATAGATAAACAATGGTACCTACCAAAGCTATAGCGTAGATAACTCAATCACTCATGGGGCAGGTGCGTACGATTTATATAGGCTTGACGCACTGGTGCTGCCTGTTCAAATCTTCGGATGCTGTTGAATTTTAGGCTGAAGTTTACGACACTTTTAGACTGAAGTTAAATGAACAGACAGCTGTGCTGCTGAAGTGCTGAGACTTCTTTTTTTTTTCGGATGGGAAATCATCAAATGACTCCTCCCGCTCTGGGTGGAGCGGAAGGGAGTGTCAGACTCTTACTGACTAAAACCCACCCGGGTTAGTTTAGGAACTAGACTAGATCCGGCCTTTGTATCGTCCTACCTCAATAGCGCTCATTCTCGCAACAAGCCTTTCTGTAGGGTTTACTAATCTTCTGAGGTAAGCACCTTTAAATCTTAAATGACCCCTGCTCACCTCTGATTTCCTAAATTCTAGGAATTTTAATCTAGGGGTTACCAACAAGAATTTCACGTGACAGTCCTTCAGAGTTGACTTGTCTTTCAATAAGCGTCTCGCTTTGCCAGAAATTGTCCTAGAGAACATTCGATATTTATTGAAATTCATAGATAATAATAACGCCCTAGATAAACTTAGTTTTTTCTCGTGAAATATTTCCTTATTTTATCCATTCCGTAACACATCAATCCGTTTATCGTAACAAAGTTATATTAGGCTCCAAAACTATGAAAACAGAACAAACTTTGTAGGTCATTAGGTCACTGCTGAACGCTAATGACCTAGGCATTGTATAGTTATATCTAGATTGGCGCGCTTGAGAATAGTGAGGTATCAGGAGCTGTTTTTGTTCGAATACTTGAGATGTTTGTTTCCGTAAGTTTCTTGCTAATAAGTAATTACCTAACTATGTTAGTTTGATGTTGTTAGCTCAACTATGTGAACTGTTTTATGTTATTTTACTTTTAATTTTAGATAATAAATTCTGTAATAGGATTTTTGCGTCATTCCTTATATAATTTACTAAATGTAAACCTATCTTATTACCTATCTTAAATTAATAATATTGCGACCAATAAATATAATTATACTTCCAATTAATTACATTTAACTGTCTGTTTGTAATATTATGTCAAAATAACAGCTTTTTACTAAATGCTTATAAAAGTATATTCGGTACTAAGTAATAACAAAAAAACTATTTTAAAATTTTTGTCTCTGCCTGTGTGTTTTAGCTAATCTCCGAAACGGCTGGACCGATTTTGACGGGACTTTCACTGGCAGCTGTTATAAAGAGTAACTTTTATATTTAAAAAATAATTAGGGTTCCACGCAAAAAAAAACCCATGAAAGCCAGCGAGCGACATGCACGCGAACGTAGTCGCGGGCCTTAGTTACTTCTACTGAACAAAAACAATAGTTTTACATGCCTACAAATAAACAATAGGTTTATAACAGAGCGAAAGAAACAAAATATTAGAGGAAAAAATACATCGGTATTAATTTAATCTATTTTATTTTAAAACGCCGTGTTTTCCAAGTTGGTTCTTTTTCCCTACTAAGCCCTTATTTATAGGTAAATAATAAATAACGCTTGCATGTGGCCACTTCATGCTACCTACTAATAATATAAATGTGTCTGTGGGTTTACAGTAGGTATCTAACTATTAAGTGGCAAATGCTAGCTTCTAATCACCAGAACCTGGTGCCTACGAAAACTAGGTAGCCTGGAAGTGAAAAACAGAGTATCGTCGTTTGTTGAATAGGGCTCGCTAAGGTGGCTTAGGAGTATCCTCCACCATTAAGTCTGCTAAAAGATTATTTTCATGATTAATCATCTTCCGTTTTGGCACAAGCTATACTACCTGTATAATATACTAGCTGACCCGGCAGACGTTGTCCTGGTTTTGATTCGAAAGACACGTGGCGCCCTCTATAATAATATTTTATAATTATTATAATAATATTTTATAATTATTATAATAATATTTTTATAATTATAAAAATAATATTTTATAATATTAATAGTTAGGATGTCGTGATATAAAGATTCGCTAGTCAGAAGTTACAGTACAGCCCCCCACGCACTCACCGATTTTGACCCCTTTTGTGTCCCAACCCCGAGCAATACATAATTATTTCTGAGCAGAGTAAGTATTAAACAAAGGACATTTATTACTTTTCCAGAACACGTATGGCAAGTGAATGTGCAGAAGAAAGGCCTGGGTGCCACGAAGAACATCCAGGGTCTTTACAACCTGTGCCTCACCGACAAGACCCTAACTCTGGTCAAGATCAAGAGTCACAACAACGTCATCAGCGACCTGGGGCTTCTGGAGCGCGTTGAGTACTCCTTGAAAAACATTCGGAGGTGAGTACCCTCAACTTACGGGACCCGAGTGATAATATGACACATAAAGCCTTGGAAACCGACTTTCATACACGGTATAAATGACAGACGACGCTCTACAATCCAAACTTATAAACGCATAATAAATAAATTTATAAATAAAAAAATTTATAAACGCACTTAAACTGCACCTAACACAGAAGTGTTATTATAGCCTAAATGAGTTTTTAACAAATTGACATTCTGTAAAATCAATATTTTAGATTATTTGAAGATTGACGCAATGTAATAATGTAGAAATTGAATAAAGACATCCAATAATAAATTAATTAATAATGAAATGATGACGTTAAAAATGTAATAATATATTAGTAAATAACTATATAATAATGCATGCAATAATAATTTAATTTATAATTAAGAAACATAATGTTGCGGTGCCCTAGCAGGGTTCATGTACGAATCTTATATTTAATTTTAACAGCCTTGTAAACGACATGAATGCAATATAAATTAAATAAATAAATAAACTTTTCCTGAAACTCGATATAACGGCCGGGTATTGCACGTACCTTCGTAAGACACCAGAATATACTAAAATGAAGCAACAGCTTCGCTTGTTTCGTTTTCGCTTAGCATTCTCTCTGACTTTTCATCTTTTTGCTCGACTCCTGAGGACGACCCTTAGGAGTCGAGCAAAAAGATGAAAAGGGTGATGTTCAATATCCGATAACCTTCCTTAAGAATTGGGCTATGAATTTTTCAAATCCGACAAGTAATACCTGAGGTAAGCGGGTTCAATCAAACTCTTCAGCTTTATTATTAGCACAGATAAAAGATCTGTGTGAAAATGATCCCTCGTGGAAGGGACAGTTTCAAATGACCAGAATGCCGATGGGGCTTAAGACAAGCCCCAGTTCCTTTTCGCGGATGATGACTATGGCTGGTCTTTGTTACGAAAAATGTTTGTGTTATCATGATGATCTGATAGTTTTTGGCCGAAGCCTGGCAGAGCATACCTAATAGAAATTTAATTGATATATTTGAACGATTACGTGAAGTTAATTTGAAATTAAACCGGAAGTCTCCACTTTTGCTATTTCTGCTACCGTATACTTAGCCTATTTTCAGATTTGAAGGCTTTAAGTTATGTAATTACAGACAGATGAGACATTCTCTCCGGGAGAGTTGGAGTTAGTTGCAATCGGCTCCGTTTATCGGAAAACAGACACGCGTGAGTCCTAGTAGCATTGAACTTGACCAAGTTAGCTTCCACGCTTCAAGGACGTGTTTGAGCGGCAGCCAGGGCGAAGCGTATTTATTAACTTGAATTTTCGGTCCTTTTAGTACCTTCTAGAATTCTAGATCCTTTTCCTTCTGTTTGCACAAGCAAAGCAACAAACAATTTTATCGGTCATATTTCCTCGTCATTCAATAATTTTACCTAATATTGCATACTATATAATCCTTGTATGTAATACTAGCCGCACCCCGCGGTTTCACCCGCATAAGTGTCGATCCCATGAGAATATCGGGATAAAAGTATCCTATATTATAATATCATTTAAATCCATTCAGGGCTGATTTTACCAAAGTTAGATATCTTTTATCCGTGGAATAAAATTGACGCCTGACAGGTTCTAGTATGGAAACGCCGTCAAAAATTCAAAATTTATTGTAAGGATAAGACTTATTCTACGTATAAAAGTTTTGTAAAATTCACTCTCAGTAGTTTTTGCGTAATAGAGTAACAAACATCCATGCATCCTCACAAACTTTTACGTTATATTAGTAGTACTTAAACTTATGGTAGGATAAGGTATATTAGATTTTAGTAATCTTACTTTTTACAGTGATTAGGTAAGTCGTGTTCCGAGAATTTTAGATATTTATAATATTCAGTGGTATTGCGGTTTTAGCGGGGGCGTGTGGCTAATTAATAACAGCCGCACGGTTCGATCGATCAGGCTTAACCTACGCTTGCCGACGTTGGTCTGTGGATGGGTGACCATCTTTACACATCGAAACGCCTCCGTGCCTCTTAAAGCACGTTAAGCCGTAGGTCCCGGCTGTCAGTCATGGATCTTTGGCAGTCGTTACGGGTCGTCAGAAGCCCGAAAGTCGGACAACCAGTCTTACCAAGGGGTATCTTGTTACACAGTAACTGGGTTGTGGAGGTCAAATAGGCAATTGCTCCATGTAAAATACTGGTATTCAAGCAGGAAAAGGCTAGGTAGATAATGATTGCGGTTTTATCCTTAAACGACGGGAAAATACCCAAGCCACTATCGAAACGGGATAATATTAAAAAGTATTGAGAATTTATATCGAGCTGCTATTTTGGAGATTGTCCTTCAGCATTTTCTGCGAAAAGTAAAAGTTCATTAAATTCGAGTAGCTTGGTCTGTAATATTATTGTTGCTGCGAGTGACGGTACTATATGCAGCGTTTGTCTGCTGCACTGACAAGCTGACTGGTTATTCTTATATCGTAAAGTTCTGTTAAAGTGATGTTAAATAGCCTATAGCCTTCATCAAGAATTGGGCTATCAAATACAAAAAAAAAATCAAATCTGACTGGTTGTTCCAGAGCTTAGTGTGTTCTAACAAACTCTTCAGCTTTAATACTAGTATAGATTTTGTACAAGTACAACATAAGTCCACTAGCAAATAAGAAAAGAAAGAAAAATTGTTTATTCTGCACAAACAAAACGCACAATGCAAATAAAAAAAATAAAAAAAGACAAAATATGCACACACAACGTAGTCAAAAGCCTCGTACTCAAGCTTAAAAAATGTTACCATTAAAACCATGTTAGCATAAAAACTCCTTGAGGAAAAAAAATGTTTAAAACTTTTTTGTCCTTGTTTGTTTATTAAGGTTTACCGCGTAAACCCCCAACGTTGCAGTGATAAACAGATTACGGTCATGAAGCGATAATTGTTTACTCATAATTATTTACATAGTTGCGATAGTTCAGTGGTCAGTCGCGGGTGATTGCGTCTGTAGCTGATTAATAAAATCAATGTAAACTTTAATTATACCTATTGCAATTTCTAGGCAATATTATATTAGTTCCCGAGCCTCAAAAGTAATGGCCAAGAAATTAGTCATTCTTTGCCGATGAAGACAATCCAAGCAATGTTTATTATAGAACGAATAAACCCTTTGAATGAACTCGACTTTTTCATAAAGATTGGCAACCGCAGTAGATAAGGATAAATGGAAGGAGACAACAGAGGCCTTTGTGAGGCCTGTTGGCTGGCCAAGAAGTAGTACCTAAACTTTGGGACATACCATGGCAAAAGCAGACTACCAGGGGGCCTAAAAAGGTCACTTTGGAGAATCACAAAAGGATAACATTATGAATTATAATATGGCGAAGACAGTGCGTGTTTTTCTTTTTTTCGCTGTACTACGTAGGTACAATTAAAGAGATTGGGATTGGATTTGGATTGGATTGATTGGTATTTTAGCATAGACAAAAAAATAACTGAAAAATGCTTCACCAATGGGATTTGATACGATTAACTTAACAGTTAACTGTCCAATATGTCATCATTTTATGATTCTGCCAAAGTGGCCTTTTTAGGCCCCCAGGGCGACGATCTCAATTCTCCGCCTCCGCTATAGCGAAGCCTTAAACTAGATCAAAGTCAAAAATGTATTTACTGAACTCGGATTTATACATATAAACCACTCAAATAGTTCAATAATATGCACTTTTCTCAGAATGATGATTAATTGTTTTCAAGTCCTTGTTTTATTTGTGTAACAGATGACGCTTGTTTTCTCGGTATTGCACCATCGCATCGTCGTATCCGTGCGTTCTGTTATGAATGTATTCATCTTCTCACAAGGTAAAACCTGCGTCAGTAGTATGATAACTGCGAGTGGTTTTTTTTTAATCTCAATTCACGGTTGCTGAGTTTATGAAGCATCGAAAAATTTATTTTAGTTTGTCCATTGGAATTATGTCTGTTCTATGACCAAAGCAAAATTTATTATTAAACACTAGGAACGTATTAGTTATACACCTATGGGTAAGCTTGACCGGCCTTATTACAAAACAAGGTTCATCTTTAGACCCAGGTTTAAACCATCGAGCCATTTTAAAATGTCGAACCATAATCCGACCAAGGACAAGTTCTTATTACAAAAACTGACGTTAAACCCGAGTGTAAGTTGTCAATTTTGCATTAAGAACTTTATGTTTGTGTTTTTTGCGGAATAAAGTTCAAAATACAGTAACTGAATCGCAGCTTTAGGCTAGGTCTAAAGTTAGAACTCGTTTTTTAACCGACTTCAAAAAGGAGGAGGTTCTCAATTCGTCGGAACTTTTTTTTTTTACGTATGTTCCCCGATTACTCGAAGACGGCTGGACCAATTCCAAAAATCCTTTTTTTGTTTGACAGGGTAAAGTCTCGAGGTGGTCCCATTGTCACCAAGTCTGAATCTGATGAGGGAATCCCATGGAAATCGAGGGAAACCCTCAAATTTTATAGGCACACCTACATATAGCGATTTGAGTATTTTTTATAGTAACTCGTGCATTTGCACCATTTGGTGAAGTGGAACTGATGATGAAGACTACTGATGGCCATCGGAACTGCACAATAATAAGTATTTCACGGGTTGCGATTCGATTAGGTACTTTAATGTGGTTACTAAGCATTTATGCTCGTTACAATGCGTATTTTGAAGTGGAGCTGATTGTGGTTTCTCAATCAGCTCCAGTTCTCCTGGTTTTTACTAGGAGAACTCCTCAACAATTAACGTCCCTGCATCGGGAAAAGCAATATTTTGTAAAAGATGACGAGTAGTTGACATTAGGCTATTGTAACTTAGATTAATTACAAACTGACCCACTAAAAAGTAAAAATAAAAACTTTTTTACAAAAAAAAAACAACAGACTTCCAAAAAAACCGGGCAAGAGCGAGTCGGACTCGCTCACCGAGGGTTCCGTAACATCCGGGTTTATGCATAAGGTTTATGTTTATGAAATTAAATGTTTTTTTTAAATTCATTATATTTGAGTTGGTTGAATAAAAGGTAAATTGCGGTTTACGATTTATGACGTATTAAAAAAAACTACTTACTTGATCTCGTTCAAACCAATTTTCGGTGAAAGTTTACATGGTATTGTACATCATATATTTTTTTTAGTTTTATCATTCTCTTATTTTAGAAGTTACACGGGGGGGGGGGACACATTTTACCACTTTCGAAGTGTCTCTCGCGCAAACTATTCAGTTTAGAAAAAAATGATATAAGAAACCTCAATATCATTTTTAAAGACCTATCCATAGATACCTCACACGTATGGGTTTGACGAAAAAAAAAATTTTTTAGTTTCAGTTCTAAGTATGGGGAACCCCAAAATTTATTGTTTTTTTTCTATTTTTGTGTGAAAATCTTAATGCGGTTCACAGAATACATCTACTTACCAAGTTTCAACAGTATAGTTCTTATGGTTTCGGAGAAAAGTGGCTGTGACATACGGACGGACAGACAGACAGACAGACATGACGAATCTATAAGGGTTCCGTTTTTTGCCATTTGGCAACGGAACCCTAAAAACACTACAAAGTGAAAAATAACTTTAATTTCGGAAGTCGGTGGCAAAAAACTGAATTACAGATCCATGGACACCGACTTCCGAAATTAAAGTTATTTTTCACTTTGTGGTAGTGTTTTTTGGAAGTCGGTTGTTTTTTTTTTGTAAAAAAGTTTTTTTTAATAAGACGGTTAGTGTACAAGATTACACCACTGCCTCTTCGTCTTATAGTATATAATTGTCCGTAAAGAGTGATTTACAAAATTCACAAGGCCTAAACTGAACAAGTTGTTAAACATATTTTACCCTAAAACGCGGCTACTAAAGTTCAGCATTGATTAATCAATCTACCAGAATGGTCACATTACGAATGTTCTATTATTATAGCGATGTGTAAAAGTGAGCCTTATGTTCCAGATGTGGCGACTCCGAGCGTTTCTTCTACATGGAGGTGGGCCGGCAGACCACGACCGGCGCGGGAGAGCTGTGGATGCACACCGACGACTCCAACATCGCACAGAGCATGCACTCCACTATTTACCAGTACGTCACCATCAACATCTTTATTAGCCTTTCTCTGACCACTGCTTGATTGACTTGCTTGAAAGACTTGTGGATAGAGATCCGTGTGGCAGGCAGCGAAAACCGACGCTCCCAAGTCACGGATGCTGGAAAAGGCACCTTACGGAGCTCAGTCGATATGTACAGACGCCAGCACATCAAGTTACTACAATCTGTCAAATGTCTTTATTAGATTTTCAACTTTATCACTGAAGCATAAGGTTCAAAGTTGATTGGGAATTTTTTTTACAGTTTCGGGTAGATTGATATGTCTGTACGTGCAGTATGCATCGGTTTCCTACAGCTAATAACTATCACCTAACTGTCTGGTGTCTGCATTGTGCTTGCTATGGGTATCGATTTTGACTATCACTTGCAGCAGCCATTTTGTACAGACGCCAGCACATGAAGCTACCCGAAACTGTTGAATTTTCCCAATCAACTTTGAACCTAATGCTTTAGCGATAAAGTTCAAAATCTATTAAAGAAATTTGAGTGATTGTAGTAGCTTGATGTGCATGTACAGTAGTAATAATGTACTGGCTTATGGAAACAAATAAAATATAGGGTAGTAGGTACATTGACGAGCAAACTGAGACTGAATTCAGCACATGATTTCAAACGGTGTAGAAATTTTTCGTCAGTTCTAAAAAAAACTGCTGTCTCATAAAAAAAGTGCCATACTTACCTACGCGGTCAAATGTATGGAGCAGCAATTTCTTAGGGTTCCGTACCCAAAGGGCAAAAACGAACCCTATTACTAAGACTCCACTGTCCGTCTGTCTGTCTGTCACTAGGCTGTTTCTCATGAACCGTGACAGCTAGACAGTTGAAATTTTCACAGATGATGTATTTCTGTTGCCGCTATAACAACAAACTCAAAGCATTTATTTCAATTAAGCTTTTAACAGGCACTTTTGAATTGTCAAGAAGTCGGTCAGTCAGAAAATATGAAGCTAGTTTCCCATTCCAAAGCGTAGGTACCTATGGAGAAGAACGGGCAAGAAACTCCATGGACACTCTTTTTAAATTACATTTTACAAAAATATTTGTTACATCATTTTACTTTTGAATTTATGATTATATAAGGTGTAAAAAAATTAACCTTACAAACTTTAAGAGGTGCTTTAGACCATTGGACTGAACAACTTTCACTATGGGACCAACTCTGAAATC
Organism: Mesoligia furuncula; assembly: GCA_916614155.1. Lineage (NCBI taxonomy): Eukaryota > Metazoa > Arthropoda > Insecta > Lepidoptera > Noctuidae > Mesoligia > Mesoligia furuncula. The sequence goes on along the minus strand of OU744811.1, from coordinate 1,826,111 downwards.
GCGAAAAAAAAAATCAGTAGTTCCCTACATTTTGACGAGTTATACGAACATAAATGTAGGGAACAGCTGATTTTTTTTCGCGTTTTCAGAGTTGGTCCCATAGTGAAAGTTGTTCAGTCCAATGGTCTAAAGCACCTCTTAAAGTTTCTAAGGTTAATTTTTTTACACCTTATATAATGAGAACGATGTAAAAAATAAAAAAGACGCACGCGTTAAAAGCAAATACTAAAAACAGAATAAAATAAATATTTAAGGGGGGCCCCCATACAAGAAACGTGTTTTTTCGGCGTTTTTGCCTTGTTTTTTATTAACCGACGCAAAAATTTAACGCTGGGTTTCAGAATCATGTACTTAATGAATCCATAGTAACAGGGTTGCGCGTCATTGTCCCCGTAACCCTGTCCGTCTTATTACAAAACGAGATCTAATTTTAGACCTAGCCTAAACTTTCGAGCCAGTCACTCTATTTTGAACTTTATTCCGACAAAAGTAATGTTCTTAATGCAAAATTGACAACTTAGACTCGGGTTTAACGTCAGTTTTTGTAATAAGAACTTTAGCTTCGTTGGATTATAGTTCGATATTTTAAAATGTCTGGATGGTTTAAACCTGGGTCTAAAGATAAATCTTGTTTTGTAATAAGGCCGTGTATGTTTTTAGAGTTAACAATCGATGTGGAATGCGGAAAACCGTGTGCTGTGGCGCAACTCGGTAAAAGCCTATGTCCAAAAGTGACTGCAATTTTTTTTTCCCCATCTCTATTCACCTTTCCAACCTTCCAGTGCGATGCGCGACTGTGCGAAAGAGACAGAGAACGAGCGCGACCACATCGTCCTTCCGAAGTCAGGCGACAACGCACTGCCGGCCCGACGGCAATCGTATTCGGACGGACGGGCCGGTCACACCGGATTGACCAATGGTAAGTCGGGTTGCCGTTGCAGGGGAGGGTAGTGTACGGAGCGAGTATGGGAATTTCGGACAGTTTTTTTTTTTTACATTAATCGGTAAAATAATTTGGATGAATGTCTAGGGGAGTTAAATTTTGAAAGGTTAAGGGGGAAGCGCTAACTTAGCCCGCGAAATTCATATTTTCTTACGTTTTTTGCAATTTTCTGGTCAGTATTAAGTTGTACGTTGATTAAAATATGATTCGCGGTCGTAACAAATATGTATTTACAGAAATATAATCATTACAATCAGTAATACAACTTGTTAAATTAGTGTAATCCCTAAATGTCAATATTTCATGAAATAATACATATTTGTTACGCTCGCGAATCATATTTTAATCAACGTACAACTTAAAAGTGACCAGCAAATTGTCAAAACGTAAAAAACAAAAAAAATTCGCGTGCTATTCTGGCGCTTTTGCCTTAACTGGAAAACGATGGGATATGTAAATTAGCAATGCGTCAAATAAGCATTGAACGCGCAGATTTAGGCATTACGACCGCTTCAGGTCTCATTTTTGAGTTTCGGCCCCAAGAACATTGAAATTATGTCCATGACAAATTTTCTAATTTCATAAATCTCTAGAATTTGTAACTTAACCAAATGCTCTCATTCTAAATCTCGCTCCGTATACAGACTATATACTGAAATGGTCATGTATTTCGTAACTCATTTAGTTAGTCCACATTAGTACGCATTTATCATGATCGTCTTAAGGGCTACTTTCCTTTGACAAACATTAGAACATGTAGTTTAGTAACTTTTTGCTTGCATTCATGTCACCTGTAGAAGTTAGATGCTTGTTTTAGTTTAGAGATCTTGTAGTGAGCAGTGACTAACATTTTGTTGAACGTCAATAATTGTGTCAATAAAAAATTGTGTATAATTTGAAGATAACATGAAGCAGAAATGAGCCCTTACATCAAAAAGTCAATTAAATTGGATACTAAGTAATATCATATTTTGTATTCATGATTTTCGAAAGGATTATTAAACATTTGTGTGTACTTGTGATGTGTAACCTCATAATGGGGTTTATTTATAAACGATGATTAAAGTTAAGTGACGTTTTAACGTCAAATAGTCACTAATCACTACTTAACTTTAAGCAATGTTTATGAATAAAGGGGTATATGTTTAGTTATAAGACATTTCAATCAATATAAAAGGGAAAAAATAATATATAATATACTCCAATACAAGTAACAAATACGAGTTATTGGAAAATGAACTCTATTGGTAAGGATGTAAGGGCTAACCTAGCAGCGATGGTCTCTTGCAGAGAAGGGCCTGTGCGTTGGGTCGTGCATTAGGCAGTGCGTGTGCGCCAGTGCTACCTACTCCATCGACGAACCGCTGCCGCCGCCGCTCAACGGTACACACCCTGTATATACTGTACCACTGTACTGTTACTGGGGCACCCTGTATACAGATACTATACTGGTTTCATAAATGTTGCTTTTATTGTTAGTTATATTGATAAAGCAAGTTTGGTGTAAGAATTGTTAGATGTTGTCGCTCATATCCATCCTTAAGAGGAAATGCGGTCGGTGAGACTTTGAAAAAACCTAAGTAAACAGTCATAATTCGAGGTTTGGCTCTCGCTTACTTTCTCCTCCAATATTGGACCAATATAAAAGATATTTCATAAACAGAATAAGAAGGATATAATACTGTGTCCCTACGTTTTCCTTTTTGATGATACATAATTTTTGTAAGCACTAAAACCCTGAAAAAATGCTCAAAATTGCCGCTGTCAACAGATGTTTAGTGTAAAAATTTGACAAATATTAATGAATAATGAAAAACATAGGGACACAGTATATGTATATCCTTCTTATTCTGTCTAAGAAATATCTTTTAAATTGGTCTAATATTGAGGGAGAAAACAGGCGAGAACCAAACCTCGAATTATGACTTTTTACTTAGACTTTTCAAAAAGTCTCTCCAACCGCATTTCCTCTTAGTGCAACAAAATGTAATAGTTATGCAGGAAATTAGAGATTTATATAAGCTTGATATGTCGTCGTGCGTACTGTTACCGGTACAAAAAGTATCCTATGTCCTAACTCAGGTTATGGTCTATCCGCATGTCAAACGACATCAAAATCCGTAAAGGCGTGAAAAGGTTACAGACAGACAAACTTACTTTATTATAACCTTGGAGAAGTTACTATGAAAGGTTTGAATTCAATCCTACAGCCAGCACCCTAATTGCGTAATACACTATCAATCTCATCTGAATCACTTTGAAGGATATTGCTAATCCATTGCTTCATATGTTCGAAAAATGTGTCTGCTCAACAACGTAATTAACGCAATGAATGTTGTTGAACTGTCAAAAAGAAACGGTTTTTTTTAAAGTTGTGAAGTTAAACTGCGGGGTAATTTTTAAAGTTGTGAAGTTAAACTGCGGGGTATTTTTTAAAGTTGTGAAGTTAAACTGCGGGGTAATTTTTAAAGTTGTTAAGTTAAACTGCGGGGTAATTTCATAAACACTATCTGTAGATAGTGTTTACGAAATTACCCCGCAGTTTAACTTCACAACTTTCAGTGCGTTTAGGCGTTTTCACATATGTACGTACACTCACCAAAAGAGATAAGTAACCAGGGTCGTCGGATATAGTTATAAAAACAAAAAAAAGCTTTATTGACACAAACATATTTTACAAAATGATTTTGGTAAACAGTAAGTAAGTACAGTTCTGCAATTGAACACAATTCGAATGACCACTAACACCTAAACTAGGCCGAGCCTGTACCTTAGGCGTTAGATCTTTCCCGGGTAACTATCTACAGTTGAACAGTTGAAACTTCATACGCATAAGTTGAACGCATACAGTTGAAGTTTAGTAAGCAACCAGTGGATGTTTTCGAATGAAATTTAATTTGATAAATGAACTGTAGGTATATTTTCTATTAATCCGGTAGTGCGTACCTGTGGGATATTTCTCCATATCCACGCGCACGAAGCCACGGGCTAAAGATAATATTTAATGCCATGTCAATAAGGGTACATATAAATGTACTTATATTCTTTAAAACTAATGAGGGGCTTGTGGCTAAATAATAACAGCCGCACAGGTCGATCGATCAGGTTAGGCTACGCTTGCCGCGGTTGGTCTGTGGATGGGTGACCATCTTTACATACCGAGACCCTTCCGTGTCTCGGAAAGCACGTTAAGCCGTTGGTCCCGGCTGTTATTCGTGGATCTTTGACAGTCGTTACGGGTAGTCAGAAGCCCGAAAGTCTGACAACCAGTCTTATCAAGGGGTATCGTATTACCCTGTAACTGGGTTGTGGAGGTCAGATAGGCAGTCGCTCCATGTAAAATACTGGTATTCAGCTGCATCCGGTTAGACTGGAAGCCGACCCCAACATAGTTGGGAAAAGGCTAGGCAGATGATGATGATTCTTTAAAACTAATGAACACGTATCCTGACAGCTTATGTGTTAATTGAATTAAATTTCATTCGAAAATATCTTTCGGTTTCTTTCTACACTTCAATTATATCCGACGACCCTGGTTACCGTACATATTTCTTTCAGTCAATCGATGGCAGACAGTTTTTACTTTTTAAGGGTTTTGAGAATCCAGGATTGGATTTGTAATCTTACTACTTCTGGCTCAATTAGTTTGAGTGTACGTTTCTTCTTCCTGTCTTGTTTACATTACAACTTCGTCGTTACTGTTTGGGCCCAATAACTGGTCATAAAGAAAGAAAAGAAAGAACTTTTAATGGACCCAGTTCCTGAAACACAAAATACAAATATCAAAATAAAAAAGTGATAATAATGTTTTATCAACAATATCTTCATGTTTGAAATAAAAATAGCCCAAATAAGTGAAACCAGTAGTTTCTGGATATGAGGTCTTCCAGTGACATGACTATACTCCCTGACATAGTCAGTTTGGCGTTAGGTTCCGACGAGACTGGACTTGTGTGGCTTTTGATTTAGTGATAGTTGAATGATAGTTACAATCTTTAGCTTTTTTTTTTTGATGTATTGTCGGTCTTTCAAGACTCTTTTCACTAGTATTTTACTCTCTCTTGTAAAAAGATGTGAAGTATGTCACTTATTCTACTGTATCTATCTACTAATGCCCGTTTTCACTGACACTAGGAAACACGTAAATGAACGCCTAAATATTATTGCACTGTTGTATTTTTTAACTCCCCGCGCGAAGCCGAACGTTGGAGATCCAAATGTGTGCTTTTATTTATGCATTCAGTTAAGTGTCACATAGCGTTCGTTAAAACAGGCCTAAGGTTCTCGTTTTTCCAAACATTTCATCACATCCTATGAGTTCTGTGATCGTCCTTCGTTTTTTGCGACTTTTCACACTTTCAATTTACCCTTCCTTTCTTTTTTTTTTATAAATTCTTTTTTCTGATTCACTGTTGAGTGATACTTAGGTACCTGTTTTGTAGTTGACCATAGATCTCTTCATTCTATGTTTTGTGTCTAACATTCGACTATCATTGTGTCAAAACTATACTTAACCAACCGCTTGCCCCGCTTTCGAATTAAGAGTATTACTAATTAATTTGCGCTCCACTAATTTTGTAATATAAGCTTTTAGGGTCAATAATTAAAATTACACAAGAAAATGGTTAAAATAATTGTCTTTAGGTATTAAAACGATATTTTAATGAGCATTTTGTTGATTTGGAAAACCAAAATCAGATATGTTTGTGCAAGAACCGAGAAAACTGCTGATACAAGTGTAGTGTACTTTTCTACAAGTAATATTGTGACTTTTAAGCATAGGAATTATTGACCCAATGAGAATTAACAATGTGCCCGCCGTAATTAACAATACTGAGTAATTGAGTATAATTATGAAAAGAGCTTCAAAGACGAAAGTCGTATATAGCTTTTTATATCGATCGCACGAAAGATGTGCTTACCAAATGTTTAATAACATAGTTTTAAAAGTGACGAACTAATATGAACCTTAAGACTGTTGTGTTAGGTTCAAAATGCTGTAAAACTTCTATGCTTTCGCTAATAAGGTACTGTCCACTTGAGCGAATTGAGACGATTCATTGATATACGTGTTTATTGATATCGATTAGACTTTTTAAAGACATAAAACTTCGACATTATTTTATTACGAGAATATTTTTGATCTTAGGGTGTCGGTTAACAAACATAACATAAAGAAAGCAGAACTTATGATTTGATACATAAACAACGCTATAGTGGACAGAAAATCTCAAGACATGAATTGGAACTCAATGTTGATAGAAATTAAGTTAAACTTGGCTTGCATGACATTGTCGGAGCATCATGTACGGTTGCTGTCGCATGACGTGGTGGTATTGGACCGATGTCGTGATGTCTGCGTCTACATTATCATAAATAGCTGTTCAAGGATCTTTTGGCGCGTGGCCAAAATCGGAACTAACGGCGCCAAGTTGTTTTTTCAATACATATCAAAGCACAAATGTTTACAAACAGCGCCTCCCAGTGAGGCTGGCCGTCCACATCAGACTTTTTGTAGGTCCTACAATCGGTCAGATTATTTCGCCCTATGTTATTTAGACTGACTTTTTGTAGGACGTGTGCGTTGCACTATTGCCATCAGTACGTTCTATTTTTCTCCTACAAAAAATCGGTCACCGATTATCGGACGTGGGTGAGCAGCCTCAACGTCATTCCAGCGCCAAAAAATCCTCGTAGCAGTGTACATACTTTCATACTCATTAATATAAGTTTCCATTGCGGTCTGGCAAAATTTTGAAACGAAAAATTGAAGTAGGTATTAATTGTTAATGTAGGTCTGAATATGAATTTTATATTTCACGAGATCTATTTTTAATCCATCATTATAACTTTTTGTGTAATAATTGCTTTCAATGTTGTAATTCTTATTCCTACTGTAATAAATGTGTGTTACTGAAATAATAAAGATAGGTTAAGTAATTTTGCCGGACTCGGAACATTCTTCATGATGACGTTTGTAAAGATGTGGCATACGGTTTCAATTATAAATGCGCGATTATAACTTAAAGAATTCGTTTGAATTGATCGGTCCTTCGAAAGTAAAGGCTTCCATGAATAAACTATATGCCACATCTTTGTGAAAGCATTGTAACCAGATGTGGGCAATGGCGCTGAGTAGACAGCTACTAGATTCCGCGAGTATACTGTCAATTTAGATAATCTAGATTTTTTTTACGCTAAACATAAAATCATCGTCGCTAAAAAAATTTAGAAAAGATCATTAAAAATAGACCGCTAACCGCCATCGTTCACACCACATACCATCATAACCGCACCGGGTGGACTGGGTGCCATATGTTTTACTTGTCGCTTATCATTGTCTTTCACAGCCGACAACCAGAATAACAAACTAACAGATAAAACAGACAACCCAGTACGGGTGATCAAACACCATCGGACAGAGTCGTTGCCTGGGTACCCTCTGTTCCAAGAGCCGTTGAAGATCTGTCATGGAAGGACGAGGTCTGAGCCTCTAACGGGGGAGGAGGTAGATCGAGTGCTTGTTGAGAAGGGGGTGACCCATTCGTCGTGTAAAGCCATCAATGGAACGGACGCGGTGGCGAAGAAGACGCAATGGTCGCGACGAGCGAGTACGGGAACGCGGTTGCATAAACTGTCGCCGGCTCATACTAAGAGTATGTATTCTTTGGGGGCGTTCATAACGACTTTATGGTTTTTTTTCTCTTAATTATTGATGTTCTGATATTTAATTATTGAATGAGGTTTTTTTTTATAAATCTTTTAATGTACAAGAGGTTTTTTTATAAATTGAATATTTTTTTTGGTAAATCTATCCTGAAAGGCGTTAGTGTAATATGGACGCTCCCCAGTCTCATGCATATCCATATTAACCGTACATTGCACTGCACATTACTAACCTCGTGGGTATCGTCTATGGTTGCCAGACTACAATAATATATTGTAAACTGGCAACTCTCTTGTGTTGGAATGTTTTCGTGGCGTTGTGTGAGCACGCTGACAGACAGACGGACGGACAAATGTTGTGTGTGTGTGCACGGCTTTCTGTCTGCTTTCTTGTGTCGTTGTTAAGGTTATATTAATTACTATATTGTACAGAATTATTTCTAGTTAAATCTCTAATGGGGTAAGTATATTAAGAAACTCTTATGAAATGCCTACATTGTTTCTTGTTAGTTTTTTCTTTTTTTACTTTCCTTACAATACTTTTATTTCTAAATAAACTGGCTACGGCTAAGTTGCTTCTTGGCGGTAGTATAATTTAGTTTTTTGTACATTATAAGCCTTTTTATAATGATACACCCGAAAATATATTATTATTTAATTTTCTTATTGCTAATTCAACCTTATTTGTTTCTTTTATACTTGTATTTTTTACCAATTCTATAATGTCTCTTTATGTTTCCATATCCTAATGCTTTGCTCTTATTATCAATATTAACAAAATTGTCGGTCTGTAGAATGTTTTCCCTGTAGTAAATCTTTTTGGACTAAAAACCTGACAGTGAACAAGATAAAGTGAACTTGGTAGGGCTACACTTACAAAGTAATAATAATAATGCTTGGGTAGAAGTAATTGTACTTACTCCAAACTCATCTTTAGTAAATAAATATAAATACCTTGTTAGTAATTGTGTCTAACACAAATAATTGTATTGATAAAAATAATGTTTGTTTAATAATAAAAAAAACTGCATCGAGAACAGAACTTTTTTTTACGGATACATGACTCTTGACATTATCTTGTAAATAAAAAAAAATGTTAAATAAAAAAGTTGTAGTAGAAGCTTCTAGTTGACAACCATACGAACCAATAATGTTCTCAGCATTTACAAACGCATTACCGACTATTTGACAATGCAAAAGTGCCTGTAAATGGCTTAATTGAAATAAATGTTTTGAATTCTATTCTAAATAATACTTCTGCCAAAATGTGGACTTTATAACATGCCCATTAAATTGCAATTCGCTTTTCACTCTGTATAAGGAGCTTGGCAGAAGACACAAGCACTCTCCTATAGCTGGTAACGGGTTAATAATTTAACTTTTATAATATATAAATGCAGTAAAAAAGGTAATGTTACAATCCCAATCTTTTTCACATTATGTTGCATCTGCCTGTCACAAACTTCCTTCTAAATTAGTATAACAACCACAAAACACCTATCTTAACTCAATACAAATACCAATAAAACCACAAACAGAATTGAACTCTATAGCATAACAATAAAATTTACTTTACATTAAATCACAAAATCCTTCTCTAAGTCAGAACAAAACACAACTCAAACTAAACCTTACACCGTCAGCAAAAAGTTCGCATTACATCAACACTAATATCTAAGCATGAATTACGTTTGCCTACAGACGCGGAAACGCTACGTAACCGCTGCGTTAGTATGCCATCCCGGGCGAGCTCGTCGTTCGAGGTGGATAGGGCTCCGCCAAGATACCCTGAAGCCGATGGTAAGTAACTTTATTCAACCCTTAGTATGCCGGAACGTAGATCTACGCGAGACAATGGCTTTTTAATTGTGCCTGTAATTACGACATACAAGGGGTTAAATATTGATTTATTTTGGAGACTGGTTGTTTCTACAACTCTAGATAAGTTCAAAGTACTCTTTAAAGTTACCAATACGTTAAAAGAAGATTAATCACTTTAAAAGGCCAATGAATAACTTTTAGATGATCAAGTAAATATTCACCTATTTCTAACAGAGCTTGGTGATATTGGCCCTAACTAAATCTCTTTAAAACATTTGGAAAGAGGGTGGCATTGTGTGTTCTTGCTATCATCAATGAGTATGTAGTTTTTTAACAGAAAATCATTCATATTTTTCATTTTTGTTTGAATGTACCAACCACAACGGAAGCTTCTTCCCATCTCCAATCAGAGTAACTAATATGGATTTATACAGGTTTGGAAGTGTCACGTGACGAGCCTGACGCGGTGACCGACTGGTACCGAACGCCGCGCATCCCCGAGGAACCAGACTGTTGCGACATATCTAGAGATTTTATGAGGTTTGTACTTTTTTAGCACACTACCATGCTTTGTTCGTGATTTTAGGAACAGCTTGTACTTGTAAATGTGACAACCCTAAAAAATAAAAATGTCAAGCAGAAAGCAACTCGTTACACGGCTACAAGGATCTTTTGGCAATCGAATGACATTGACAAGGGCGCTGTTGGTAAACATTTGTGCAATTTAATGTCAAAAAAACACGATGGCGGCGTTCGACAGTAAGCTCATATCAGTTCAGCTCTTGTGAATGGTTCACTCGATTTAATGTTCATTTTTGTTTCATTCCACGTTCACGCGACACCGACAAAAATACATAGAAATGAACGTTCTGTGTGGTGCAGGACTTAAAGAATAGCACCACCCCATACTTCCCGTGGGTGTCGTAAAAGGCGACTAAGGGTCGTACCGGAGAATGGGCAGCAGCGTTCTCTATGCATTCCACCACCATACTATACTGCGATCGCCAACCCGCCTGCCAAGCGTGGCGATTATGGCAAACGCCCACCAACTTGGGGGAGGCCTATGTCCAGCAGTGGACGTCTTTCGGCTGAAATGATGATGATGATGACGAACGTTCATCTGCTCATTTCATTTCATTTTTCGATCATTTGGAACGCGAGTTAAAGATGCCGAAAGACGAAATCTAAATTCGTTAGATTGGTTCACTGATAAATTCATATTACACTTTTTCTTTTGGATTTAGCCGTTTCACTTCCAAGTGCAAAATCGTTTTTGATATCAGGAGTATTTTATTAACGTTGAAATATTATTCCCAGTTCATCATTAGTGGGTGCCGGATCAGTAGCCCACTCACGAACGTCATCAGTGGGTGAGACGGGTGCGGGTTACTTACCTATGGCGCCTGGACATGACCCCATGGCAGGTCTCATCTCCGCCTCCAGTGGGTCGTTGTGCAGCGGGACCCCTTCCACTGACCCCAGGTTTAGGTGAGCGAAACATTGATGGTTTCTTGTTAGAAATTAGAGCGTATTTTGGAATAGATATGCATCGGATATTGTAAGAAAATGTCTGTTTGTAAAATGTTTGTGAATGCTAAACTTTTTAACTAACGCATTCATCTTTATTAAGCGAGTAATTTGAATGTATTTTGATTTAATATATTTTTGTTTTTTTAATCTTTCATTTTTAATTTAATCTTATATTATTTATTTTAGTTTTAAATCGGACTGTGTGGAATTATGGATCAATTAGTTGTCTGAAAAAAATGAATTTTAATTTTATTTAGTAGGTACAAAAGTCAAACGGAAGGGCGAAATCAGATAATCAAAACATGTCATACATGACTATTTGTTAGTTCGATCGCTATCGTCTTTTGTTTTGGTTCGCTTCAATAGGGATGCTGACATTTTTTTTTAAGTCCAAAAAATATTTGTTTGCAAACAATACTACAAAAAGTTTAAAAGCTTAAATAGTTGCCATGTTATAAACGTTTTAAATTATGTGCTAGACAAAGACGGCACTACCATAGAAGTGACGTTACGATTATGTACCTTCATAATAGCGCCATACATTGTCAGTACCGCGCTACAAGGACAGGAATAATCCCCACCAAAATATTTTCAAGTTTGTTCCATTGATTTTATTGATTAAGTATCCCGTTTTACTAAGACTTCCGTGAAATTACATTATTCGTTCGAACATTTCTAATATTAGTCATTGTCCCTACTTGTCTCAGTGTTCGATTTGTATGCCATTACTAAAGACGCAGACAAATGTCTGTCGACTCTCAACGCCTAACCCCCTCCCAGCGAGTACCAGCTGGAGCCGGCGACGTCGCACATCGGGCTGGAGTGCCGGCCGCCGCGCGCCTACAGCGTGGGGTCGCGGCCCGCCGGCACGGCCGCGCCCGAGGCGCGCCACCGCGCCTACAGCGTGGGGGCGCGCGCGCGCCCGCCGCGCCACCCGCACGCGAGACAGGCCACGGAGGACCACATGGAGATCGACTTCTCCAACAACTCGCCGGCTAATCGGGTGAGTCGCTCATTCATTTAGAATTTAGACCGTCGTGAACCAATATGGTTTTAACTGTGCACTTAACTTACATTCGTAATGTTGGTTATTTTGAATAATACATAATTTATAATTATTTGATGTTTACCTATATAAATTTGTACGCCGTTGAGGCAAAACGTGACCGATTTTATTTAATGTAACATCTTTCAAGCCATGTATGTATTTATACTCATGTTTTGGACAAATAAATTATCTTTATGATAAAAAAATTTAAGAAAATCTTTGCAGTTGCTATCTTGGATTTGCATGTTGACCTGACTATTGGCTTTAGCACCCTCGAAAACCATGAACTCTTTAAGAAAAACGTGTGGGATCGGAAGACCCCGGTAGGAACGAAGTTCAAAATAAAAATCGAACATGGCGGCTGCGAAAATTTCAAAATGACGAAAATTTGTACATTTTTGCAGCCGCACTCTTGAATTTTAATTTTGACCTCACTATCGGCTTCAGCACCTTCGAAAACCATGAAAACGACACGCATGACGAAAAATTTTAAAATAGTTGCTGCCGTCATCTTGGATTTTCATTTTGATTTCACTATTGGCTGGGGCGCCCTCGAAAACCATATACTTAAACTATCTCTCTTTCTCTTTCTATTACATAAATGTCGCAAGGGGGGTATTTCTCCCATTTTACTTCTATCATCAGCTCCGTAAAAGAACTTTGTTCAATAAATTACCCCATCTTGATTTATTTCAATTAAACTATTTATAGGCACATGAATTATCAAGGAGTCTATCAGAGTCAGAAAGTAGAAGCTAATTAGTTGCTTGTTCCAAAATGTATAAATGTTTCAATTGAGAAAAATGAGCCAGAACTTCATGGACACTCTTTTAAATTAAGTCATACAAAATCTTATTCTTTTTAATATACTTTTTTCCCCAGATGATGTCCCGCACTCCTCCGACGGCGTGCTTCGTAGAACCTCGGCCTAAAACCAACGTGGACGAGTACGTAGACATGTCCCCGCGCAACGCGGGCTACGTGGAGATGCGGCCCGGCGAGCCGCGCGCGCGCAGCCCGGCCGCGCCCGCGCCCCCCGCGGCCCCCGCGGCCCCCGCGGCCCCCGCGCCCGACGGCTACGTGGAGATGAGCTACGGGCGCGCGGCCACGCGGCCCATCGCCATCGGGGCCGCGCGGCCCGCGCCCCCGGCGGCCCCGCTGGCCGCGTCGCCCGACGAGCGCCGCCGGCCGCGCGACCCGCGCACCCCGCACGGCTCGCAGACGCTCTTCGATATGTCTCTAGACTCGCCTGCTTCGCCTCAAGACGTTGACGCCGCCGAAGTTTTAGAAGAAGACCCTCCCCACCACCCGTTGAGTACCGTCAGGGAGATTTCCGAGGACGGTAGACGGAGCCCCGAGTTGACAGCGGTGGTACCTCGACGGAGCCCTGAAGTGTCCGTGTCACCGCAGTATGTGACGTTAGCGTTGTCTGTTGCGCCGCCTAAGACGCCTGAACCTTGTGGTGATGAGTTGTCTTGTAACCCCACCGCTAATAAGACTATCGCGAGGGTACCTGACCCTGTTGAGACGAGAGGTAAGAAATCTTATATACTTATAACTTTATTACAAGTTATTTCTGGAAATATCAATTTGATTACGAAACAGTTTTTACTGAAAGAAAGCTACATTATTCCCGAATAACATAGGATACTTTTAATACTATAAAAACGTGCGGTTCCTGTGAAAATCTTTATGTGGTTGAAACCAGGGACTCGAAATCGAAATGAATTTCGTTCCGTTATCACAAATGTTATCGTATAACGTTCCAAAATTTGTAACGATACTAAAACCTAAAAATATCAATAACGTTACAAAAGAAAACGTTATAGCCCAATAAACATTTAGGCGTCAATTAGAGCTTGTTTTAGAACTTAACGAGATATAAAAGCGCTACAGTAGCAGCACTTACAACTTTTGGCGACATAAGAGCGTAGACAAGCAAAATATTTCACTCAGAGCTATACCACAGAGTTACAAGGGCGATAACGGGGTGAGTTTACTGGTTAAAGACATACAGCAGCATTTTTTTACACTATAATACGGGCTAAACATCTTGTGTTATAGCTTCAAGTGAATCTTACAACTATAAGATCTAAATAAGAAGTAAGCATTGACTACAGCTTCCCAAAGTGCTATGCAAGCGATAATAAACACTCGCCAAGACCCAAAAGTTGTACAAAAGCCATAATGGTGCTCATAAACTCTTGTACCACCAAATGCCTAGAGGTACAAAACTCTATGTTACTTAAAGTCGAACAGTAGAAACATTTTTTGCTATCATAGAACTTCTAGGGCTTAATGTGACTTCAGTATAACTTTAGGTCGAGTAATAGAGCTTAATACCACTTCTGTACCCCTTATTCGTTCACTTGTTGTTGATAGCAATGGCGACGCAACTAAAAAAATGCAAACCAGCCAAAAATGCTTGGAAACGTCAAAAGGACTTCATTGTGTAGAACACAATGAAGTCCTTACTATACTACTAGCAAGATACCTTAAATAGGCAACGTTTTATTAGATAATTACAAAAGTTTTATGTTATTCCATATCTAATAAAATATTTCTTTTCAGTAAATAGACAACAGACATCGGGCGCTTGAATAAGTTGTTAATACTACATAATATACTTATTCACAGTGTATTTAATTTCGCAGTAACAAGTTAACTTCTGTGTCCTCTAAGTTGAAACTAAAAGATTACTTTTTCACAAAAGAATGGCGGTGTTTTGAATCTGACAAATATTGACATATCTACGTAATGTTCGCAAATAAAAACGAGAGTTTAAATTTTGTTGATGAAGTAAAAAAATATCCTTAGATGTTAAAAATGTTAGCACTTGGGTCCGTTTCAATAGCCTTTGTGGATCTATATTAGAGCTCAAAGAATATTATAGCCACCCTCTTATCGCTTAAAAATATAGTGAGCGACATTGTAGTTCTACCGTACCGTTTAAGGAGTTAGTATTCAGCTATTTGCAGCCCTCTTAGCACCCAGAGTTAATAAACGATATTTTACTCTATTGTACCACTAAAGGAGTTAGATTTTCGCCTTTTCACCACCTTTTTATCCTTTGTAGTTTCAGTTATCGCTATTTTCTATAACTTTTGTCTAAGCGCCTAAGTGTTAGTTGGAGAATAGATTAGAAAGAATAGAATAGAGTAGATTATCAAGTAACTTTATAGGTATCAGTAACATTAAGCTTATTCGCTTGTAATAATGTTACAGGAGAAACGTTACAGATTCATTTGTAACGTTATCCTTCATACTAATTCGTCATCTTTTAAAGTATGAAGCTGGCAAAGTTGAGTATCGAAATGAATAACGTTGTTATATCGTTATACTAATAACGATATATTGTTAGTGAAAAGTTCAAGATTTCGTTCCATTTGTCAGTATCGTTATAGCCAAGGAATTAATTTTGTTACTATCCTGGTGGAACGGTACAAATTATCGTTACCGAAATTACGCGTAACGTTATTTTGAGTAACGTTTCAAGTCCCTGGTTGAAACCGCAAGTTGCAACTTTTTACTAATATTTTCTTTTGTCAGTGTTTAGAACTTAACTTAAACTTGACACAATAAAAGAAGTACCAAAGTGTGGTCGAATAAAATAACTGAAGTGGAATAACTGAATGTGGTGAAATAAGTAAATTGTATTACTTCAGGTGAAACAACAGCCACCGCAACGCTCGTCCTGGCGGGCGGCGGCGCGCCTGCGCGCTTCAGTCTAGATGAGCCGCGCGCCCCGCCCGCGCCCCCCGCGCCCCCTGCGCCCCTCGCGCCCGCGCCCCCAGTCCCGCCGCTGAACTACGCGGCGCTGGACCTGGAGCCGCGCCGCGCCGCGACGGCGCCTGCGCAGCGCGCGTACACACAGATAGACTTCATCCGCAGCGAGAAGCTGCACGCCGCCGACGCCACGTAGGCACGTGTCGCCCTGCACACGAACCGATGAACATTTTTGTGTGATAGATGCTCTAATTTTAAATGGCGCGCGCCTCCACTGCTTTTGCATTCAAATTCGTTGGGCATTCTAACTGGCTATTCAGTTCCTGTCACTTTGGTGACCATGGCAACGCTCCCTGTTGCCGACTGTCGCTGTCGATGACAGTCGCTGAACAACTGAAGACCGTGACGGAGACGAATCCGGGCGTTACGTGTATAAAGTCATACTTTGCATGTGTCAAATGCTATTTAGGAGCGCGCGATTTCAAATAAGGCTATCTATACGCAAGTTTCAACACTAGACATTACAGTTTTGAAAAGTTCAAGTGAAAAGCAAAACAGTTGAATAAAATTTAACCGTTTGCAAGTGACGTGCCGCGTTTAGCGATTAGGACGCTCCTACTTATGTAGCCGACTGCCATTTAAGTTAAGCCTAGTGACATTAGGCCCCATGGCCCATAGCGATAGTGAAATTCGGTTGCCGTATTCTTAAGCTGTGAATGTGTCAAATTAATGCGTCAGACTGAATGTTTTGTCGCGGTTTTGACGTTTTATGTCGATAAGTTGAGCCTAGTTTGTTTTCAGCACAAAATATACACTCGTTTTCTATTCATTTTAAAGCCGGAGGAAATAACTACCCTGTATAGTACATTCATCATCATCTGCCTAGTATTTTCTCAACTATGTTGGAGTCAGCTTCAAGTCCAACCTGTTCTCTTTATGATTACTTTAGCTGTAGAAGAGTTATATTTCTTACATTATCAAAAAGCAATTTCGTGTATCCCAATTGCGTTTTTTTTATTACTTATTCCTTATTTTTTCCGTGATCAAGTTGCTGAAGCTTGGCATGACTTATCGACATAGACAAGTAGGCACGCTGTGCGTTATAGATGCAGTGTTGATGGATAGCACTTACGACCGGCGTGCACGCCGCAATAACTACTGTACCCGTTGAGGTGGGCCATACGAGTACAAAAAGTAGTAAAAGAAAATTGATAAAAAAACTGTATTTTAATTTAAGCAACAGGAAAATATTCAGAAAATGCATCTGAAAAAAATATCATCTAATAAGTGTAAATAAATTATGATTAAAGTTGATTCGTGATTTATAAAAAGTTGGGAATAGATGTGATTTATAGTCTGCGCCTTACGTACGTGCGCGGGGGGCAGAGGGGCGGGGGCGCGGTACTCACCGCGAGGGTTGCAACAGTCGCCCGTGTAGACCTCAGCGGCCGACTAGTTCCGTGCGGACTATATTTTTCTGTATTTTCCTTACTGATTTATTTTGTTCTATGTGATGATAACATTTACACTCATAATCCTATAAAAATAATGGTGGTTAGATATGGTGCACCTCAAAGGCTGTTAGTAATGAGATCACCGCTGCTTTATCATTCATCGTCAGCCTGTATCTTAGAGGCAGTTTGATAGTATATTATACAAAGAGATATCCTTCACTTATTTTCTAGGCCAGTCTAGAAGATGTATATCTAAATAATATACATACACTCTTATTAAAAATGTATTATATAGTATACATAGCGAAATAATGTATAATTTAGTATACAATCTTCTAGGCTTGCCTGTAACTTGTATTAGACTCGATGTCGCTTGCTTCTGTTACTATATAATAAATAGTACACACATTTTGTTATTAATTTTATTCTTATTACATTTTTTATTATTATTGTTATGAGACTTCAGTGATACGTTTGTATAGCAAACATATTAATATATGATATGACACTATAAGAAATTATACTAAGTCTAACTCCGAAAGTTTTCACTAAATTAATTAATACATTATCATGTTATTTTATTCATTTGTAATTAAATATTTATTTCTCTAGATCTTAGTATATCTCTCTAGTACAATCGCGGAAAAAATCATTAAGAAATAAAATTATAATATTCGTGCACGGGAGTGTTTCAGTAAAATGTTGACGCGTCGGTCCCGTCGTGAACTTTTAAAGTAAATTTTATTAATAATTATAACGCCACGGTTGTGAGAGAGGCCTAACAGTAGTAGGTACAATACACTTTTATGTTACGGTGACTTACTGATCTTAGAATACTCTGTGCAATTTTAAACACAATATAAATGTTATTTCTACACTGTTATTGTTTGTTATTTGCAGTTTTGTGTTCCGTTCGTGGTTATACCGATACCAAAATATATTATGTAACTAAGCTATAATCGATAGACAGGCTAAAATATATTATGTAACTAAGCTATAATCGATAGACAGGCTAAAATCTGCTGAAAATTAAACAACGTGAGTTTTGACCTACAATAGCGAGCTGCCAAAAAGGCGTTAAAAGTTTCCACCTGATGTTAGCCTCTAATTAAAATTAATATTCCAAATCAATAAATACTGAAGTGTTATTAATATAGAGTCCATATTTGACTATATCTGTTATCGTGTAATGTTTGAGAGTTAATAGATAATCCCGAACGGAACATCTTTGTGGCTTGACAACTAATCGTGTTCAATTCAACGTAGCGATTGCTTGTCGAGCTGTCAGTCAACTTAGACAATCTTATAGATTCAGTTATTTGGCTTGCTATCAAACTGTTCAAAATGAGTCTTTATTTTATAAGGTCTGAGATTTATCTTTAGGATACAAATATTAAATAACATTCATCATCATCATCATCTGCCGAGCCTTTTCCCAACTATGTTGGGTCGGCTTCCAGTCTAACCGGATGCAGCTGAATACCAGTATTTTACATCTGCCTATCTGACCTCCACAACCCAGTTACTGGGTAAAAAGATAAGTTAAGATTTATCTTTAGGATACAAATATAAAATAACATCATCAACCTATAATATTCCCACTGCCAGGACACAGGCCTCCTCTCTGTGAGAGGGAGTCGTCAGTAACGTAACACACATCACACGGGCCCAGTGCGGGCGGATACAAAAGAAAATAAAAATCATAGACAAAAGAATTTTACGTGCAAAATAAGTGCGCTGAAATTCGTATAGGTCTTAAAAAAAGGATACAAGTTTCTAAAGTGCATAAACTAGAAATTCGTTTGATTTTTTTCTCAGAGTTGAATAGCAAGCTCAAATAACCTGATCTACGTAAATTATGTGTTCAATACAAATCTGTTTTTATCTTATGACTGCTGTTTATACCCGAAACATTATTATAGGAATATTTTTAAAGAAACAAAAACGTTGACATTTTAAACTACATACATAGCTCGATATTACATAATATTATTTTTTACTATTAATACCCTTGTTACGGGGCTTCGCTGCGATGTTATATTTTAAATGGACGTTAATACTGACAGAAGTCGAATATTATATTTTGTTGACAAAAGAGTATTTACGTTCAAGTTATGATTTATGTTTTTCTTTAATTGTGTTGAAGTAAAGTTTTGTTGTAATTGTTTGTCACACATAATTATTTTATTATTGAGTTTCAAACAGTTGTCATACCAGAGATTTTCAAACTAAAATTACACAGCTCTCACCTAAATTCTATAGTTAAATTGTTTTGCATTAGTGCGATGTAGAGACACTGAATTTTAGTTTGAAATACTTCCCAACAATGTATTCATCACGCAATATGGCTGATATTGTTTCTGAAAATGGCTCATAAATGTGTATTTTTACTCGTTATTATTTTATAAAGTTACAAAAACAATAGTCATGTATGTTAAACAAAAACTGCGAAGCTTCAGTAACAAGAAAAGGCAACGGTAACGCAACCTCGTTGTCGAGTAGATGAAACTGTATCGTTAACTACTGACGGACATAGCTGTAGACGATCATTGTATCATAGTTCAAGTTTCGGCGATTTCCGTTAGATAAGTGCAATTATGAATGCGGTCTGCTGAGAAAAATTAGTTAAACAGTTCAACATTTTGCAAAAACAGAGGGTGTAGCAAAAATCATGGAAGTCACCAGTTGCGTGGTGGTTTATTATATCACAATTGATCGAGTGAGATTAATTATTACAATTAAAGTTTCAGTTCCTAAATGAGTAATGCTCCTTACAACAAAGCTTTTGGTGAAACTAAGTATAACTAAACTTTTCTTAGCACGCCGCCGCCAAACCAAAACCAACGCGCCTCAAAAAAAATCAATTGAGATAAAAAACAGAATGTTCTACATTCCGACTTAAACAATTGACTAGCCTCCTGTGTTCAAATACTTCCTAAAACCAATGTAACGTAGTAATAGAAAACAAGCTTCCTTTGCCCGCGCTCGATTTATTAAAAAGAAAAGTAATGGGACCTGTATAATAAATGCGTGACTGAGTCAACACCAAATTTTTTATATAAAAAAAAAATGTTATTTATTCCCGCGTAAGTAAGAGCGAGAAGTCTCGTGTGAAACGTGAAAGACTTTTCTCTCTGATTGTACTGTAACATGTAAGCTTTAAGTATGCCGAATGAAAATCAGCACAAGTTTTTTTTTATAGAATAATAGTTGTATGTCGCATAGGAATGTGTTAAAATGTGGGAGTTTTCTTGTTTTAAAAATATCATTGAGGTATGTTAGCAAAAATTATTAACTTTACTTTAGTCTCAATTCAATAGAACAACAAAGTCGATATTTGAAACACTAATATTTGTGTACAATCAACGACAAAATTGCATTTTTCACAAAAAAAAATGTGATTAAGAAATCTCCAGCATGAAGACAGTATTCCTAAGATCCCGAACGATATTAGTCCCCGATACATCGCTGTTATCGACGTTGTTTAAAACGGATCGTATAGTAGTATAGTACAATTTGGCTAGGCCACTGTTTTACATTTTTGTATTTAAATATTTTTTAGGACGAAATACTCGCTCTTTGTTTGAGCGGTTGTCTGTAACATGCTGGTTGAGAATCCAAATTCATATATTTAAAAAAAAATCTCAATATCTCGGGAGTTAAAACCTTTTAATTTTTATAGAAAAGTCTTAGACACAGGAACATTAATTAAAATATTGAAAAACTAGTTAATTAATATACTTAATTTTATGTGATATTTTTAATTTATGTAACTTTATACCGACCGATGATTTATATAGCAACACATTTAAAAACTTATCTCATTAAATTCTCCAACAACATCTCAACCAGCTAATCTAGATAAGCCAATTCGCAGATTGCTAGTGCCACCTCGCAGTTACGTAGTACCATGTTTAGATACATACTGTAACACTAATATATATATATATTGTATATTATATTATACATTTACTTTATTCCACGTAGCGTAAGGAGTGTTGAGTTTAACATAGGTTTAAGGATAGACGGGTACAGACGACAGCGTTGTGTAGAACATTGGATAGAATCTCCTTTTAAAATATGCCAACAAACTTCGGTAACTAAAAGTAATTTTGGGCATGTTTGTAGACTTATTTTTGGCATGCAGTCGATTCTAATTGAACTGGTTTATATTACGAAATGATATAGAATAATATTAGATTTTTTTTTTATGAGAATTGCTTTTATTTTCATTTAGACATTTACAATCTTAGAAATCGAAGAATCTTAAACCTTTTGTAGGCGATTGTACTTTAGTTCATGAAATAAATAAATTATACAAGTTGCTATTGTTTTCATAGAGATTGTCGTACGCTACCAATGTCACTGTCAGGTCCATATGAACATGCCGTTTCTTCGCCAACACGTAGCAAGGACACAACACAGGTGTATAGGAGACATTCACGAGAAGCATATTCTAAAAGGAGATTTTGGCTACATTTACATTGGTGAGACTTGTATTATGCGACATCGAAAGCTAGTGTGAATGCGGCCTTATTTTAATATATTTATAATTAAAAAAATATACAAAATAATTTACCAAACTCCGCGTGTTACGTCATGACAAGATGGAGTTGTTTTTTTAATTAAGAAATCTATACTAGTCCCATTGCAAGTTAGACAGAATTTTTGCATAAAATGTTCCTGTAAACGGCGTAAAGGTTTTTTATAAGGTTTAAATATAAGTTTAACTATTGTAACGTCTAGAACAGTTTGTATAATAGTGGTTTAGTACCTGGGACGAGTCGCCACGCTACGCTGCGAGCGCTTGCTGAGTCACGGGCGTCACACGACGCGATCACACGATGAGGCAGATTCTGTTATTTTGAAATGGAACAAAATAATTATATTTTTTTACAAATGGTGCTACCGTTTTGTGTTTTAGTCGATGATAGCTTAGCCGCTCCTACTGCCATGTAGATAATGTGAAGTATCGTTGCGTGGCGCGTGAGACGCGCGCGCATATCACAATCTGTTATAGATATAGTGACCGTCACCACACTGAGCGTACGTTAAAACTAGCTGTAACTAGCATAGCTTTTGTAACTTGCAACGTTGTTCGCGACCCCTGCACTTGTAACTTGCGAACTGGGTTGCCAACATTTTCCTGAAACATTTAAATAAGTTTCATTTTGCTAAGTGCGTACGCCACGCGCACTTTGCGTCAATACAGCTTCGTAAGCCATCCAATTGGCAGTTACAAGTCAGTGCACTATAAAGTATCACAATGTCAATCGTGTTTATAGACTCGTTGATCGATGCGTGCCACTCGGTCGGCGTGTCCGCCGTTAAATTATATAAAAATATCTAAATCTAATTTCTTTGGTACATTAAATTTTGTTTACTTTCATATTATTGTAAATAAAAAGAAAAATAAAAGCTTTGGATTTGCGCATTTGTTTATTTATTATGTCCGTAGTGAAAAGAACCTCATCTCATCTCTAATGAAGCAAGAACACATACTGCACACACACACACACCTGTATCAATATCTATCTGCTGTTAGCGTTGATCTGACGACCGATGAATTGCGATAGGACCTGTCTCAGCCGCTTTGCTAGCAAGGTTCCATGTCCGTGACTACCGCCGCGCCACCAACGCCAATCGCTTCCATATTTCGTAAATAATGAGTACTCAATTGGTACTAATTAGTACTCGAACAACAAAATTGGTACCTTAGCAGTTTTCGAGAAAATCGACTTTGAAGGTGATCCGGTGGTAGTCACGCTCCCTTCATCAGGACCACCATGAGCGCCGAAAAAGGGGGCACGCTAGAGCTATTCTAAGTTTAAAAATAATTAGTACCTACCCATATATGTGATTTATTTCGTAAAAAAAAAAACAGAACTAACATTTTGTAGGATTTACCGAGAAATCAACGATGATAACTTTCTCGCAATTGTTCAGCAGGACCACGACTTTGAATGTTGATTCCAAGTTAGAGAAGCTTGTCTCTTTCCTCAAACCTACATAAAAAATTAGTACCCTGCAAGATAGAATAAGTACCCAAAATTCAAAGTTAGTACCTACTTCTGTAGTTTACGAGATATACCATGCCATTGGTGGGGTGGCGGTAGTCACATTATGTCCGTGACTACCGCCGGACCACTAACGCCAATCGCTTTCATATTTGGTAAATTACTCAATTGGTACTAATTAGTACTCGAACAACAAAATTGGTACCTTAGTAGTTTTCAAGAAAATCGACTGAAGGTGGTCCGGCGGTAGTCACGCTCCCTTCAGCATGACCACCATGAGCGCCCAAAAAGGGGGCACGCTACAGCTATTCTAAGTATACAAATAATTAGTACCCTTATATGTGATTTATTTCGTAAAAAAACAGAACTGTAACATTTGTATTTATCGAGAAATCAACAATGATAACTTTCTCGCAATTGTTCAGCAGGACCACGAATTTCAATGTTGATTCCAAGGTAGAGAAGCTTGTCGCTTTCCTCAAACCTATGTACAACATACAAAATTAGTACCCTGCAAGATAAAATTAATAGACACAGCCGCATGTGTTGTATGTACCTGAATACGTTTATGTAACGGGGTTGATCCGCTCGGCCGCATTCATTCTTTTACGTTCCCGGCACTGCTTGACTCGGTCATATGGTATTTTATTGGTACCATTCGATTGCTCTTAAGAAGCCCTTTCCAACCGTATACGACCTCTGTATTTGGATTTGGCTTTTCGCCGCTTAAAGGCCGACATCATATATTTTTATATTATTTTCCTTTTTATTTTAACACATTATATTCGCTGTCACTATTTTACGCTAATGTATTGTATACAATCGATATATTTTGACGAGAGCTGACGATTGAAATTTAAACGAACGTAGTAGCTTTTCCGAGTCAACAGTTATACTAAGTGGAAATCTCGATACGCAGCAAAATGACCTCAAAATGGCGCCCCCTCCACCGCGCGCGATGCGTCACAGTCCTCACTTGGCGTAATGAATTCTTTGATCCTTTAGCTATCCAATCAATCATATTATATTAAAGAGGTAGATATCGCACTAGCGCGCGCAAAGTGTTGCAGACAAATTCAGACAATTGTTGTAGTTTCATTTGGTCCGCTAATAGCAGCGAGCAACACACTACAGATAGCTATCTCTTTCTGTGTCATACGTTTTGTACTATAATATCGCAGTAATTAACTTTGTAATAACAACGCAACAATACAGAACGTCGTCGCTCAGTAAGAACGTAGCGTATCTTTCCTTTATAATATCATTGTATCCAATGGTGTAATTGAATTTAGGATGAAAGAAAAGAAAGAAGAAAATGGTGGTCGAAACATTTAGCACCTGCGATTTTTTCAGAAGCTCTATAGAGCGTCAAAGTAATCGGTGAAACGTAATTTTGCAAGCTACCGAACGCAGTCACTAAGATGCATCTGCTATGATTCCTACTCGCTGACACTAAAAACAGCATGACTGCTAAGAACCTAAATGATTCCCATTTATAAGTAAACACTTATTTCTTTTGGGTTTTGTACAAAATTACTAAGTGTACGCCGTCTGTACTGTTAGCCTGCACTATCCCACTGCTGAGCAAAGGCCTCTCCCCATGACTACCAGCTCTTTCGATCCAGAACTAAAAGTGGACCACTGGTCTTATAGTACTCTTTGCATCGGTCATTTGTTTTCTCCAGCTCGTCCCGCCATCTTCTACGGGGTTTTTTCGCGACGCCTTCTAGCTGTTTCAGGGCTCCACGTAGTGGTTATTTTGGCCCTTATCGTAATCGCGTTTTGGAGCACAGTGGTGTTGTGAATATGAGCCAGTATTCTGTAGATATCACGGTGTAAATAGGTGAAGTGAGCTGTTAAAAGTGTCAATCCCAAGACACCATAGTTTTCACGTTTAGATTTTTACAGAATAGACTGGATGGTCTTTCAATTTGTCTTCCAGGTCTGGCATCCGTAGGTCAAAATGGGAAGGATGTAAATGTCCATGATTTTTCGCTTGAGTGTCAAAGGCAAATTAAAACAAGAAAATAAAGAAATACTGTTTATTTTACATAATAATTACATATTGATCACACACAAATAAAACAAATGCATATCAACATCAAACCCGCTCACTAAAACAGTGTGCTTAGCTTATGATAAAAACGACTACACTATCAAAACGTAACAATTGCAACTACAATAATCTAGCATATTTTGCGATTTAATGTCCGCCACTCCATAAATTAAGTTGGGGTCAGGAGAGGCAGATATAAAACTTAACTTTAGTTCCTTTCGCATATGGCTGAAATTAGCATGACGAAATATAATCACACAGCTTTTCTTATCTTGCTAAGCAGTTTCCATAAGAAACTTCTTTGATTTACAACAAGTTTAACAAACAGATAAACTTGGTATATCAATGATTAACTATTAACTTTTCATAATCAAAACGCTAATTAATCAATCTACTATCACAAATATTTTTTTTGCAACAATCCTCTAACACACGAAATACAAGCAAACTGTTTTAGTGAGTTGTAACTGTCAACAAATACAGTAAAATATTAATATTGTATTCAATAATTGTATTATTATAATTAAAAACAGAGTAAGTATCAATTAGGGTGAGAAATCCAATGGCACATAATATCATTATTTCACGCAATTTTTATGTGCGTTTCTCGGCGACATTGGATTTTGACTCTTAAAACTATAACTGAAGGTACAAATTGTATTTAAAACCAATTCTACTATAAATATTAGGTATTACGGTGGAAAATATTATTAAGGTATAGATTGTGCTCTTGAAAACCCTTTTGTTCATCCATTCATTAATCAGTAGTATGTATATAACGACGACTACAGTTTATTTTTTTGCAAGCCATACTAAAATATGCAATACCGTTCCTCTAGTTAGGTTAGAGTTGTTTAAAAGTTTATAAAAATTGAAATTACGATAAAACTTTTTACATAAATAGGTATCATTATTATCCTATCACATATAACAGTACAATATTGGATATTTCTAATATAAGATGAATATGTGTTTCAATGTAGCCTACAGTAAATGGCGAACTATCGAAGGTTAGTATTAAAGAAAGTATGTATCCAAATAATTTCAGAATCTGCATCAACAAAACAGATATTTTTGAGTTGATAAGATTAAAATATATTAATAAAGTTGTATAGGTAAAGTAAGATTATTTTTATTGATTGGTAATGAATGTAACTACGCAATAAAGAGTTTCTGTCTTGTAGCCAAAAAATTGGATAATGTTTGCCCATCCATTTGAATTGAATTTCTTCTCCTGTCCCTTACCAATCAACAAAAATCAAGGTATCTAGTAGATTATGGAAATATAAAGCTAATTATGTGGGATTACATTCTTTAATGGCACAGTTGTTGTCAAATGTTTCAGTATTTGTGTTTATTGGTTATGCAAGAGAATTTCAGTGATAGATTTATTAAGTTGCGCATGTTTACAGAGCAGCTGATATGTTACTTTTATATGAAAAGGAAAACATAGTCCTTAGTCCCTATTTCTTGTTACGCATTTGCTTTACTTCTCAATTATTGAGAAAACCTATCCATCTTCATTTTTCTCAAGTACACACTTGCACAGCCAATGGCGAGTTTAATAAGTAAGTATTATGTGACCATAATTATTATAATTAAGTACCACCATTAACATCTTACTTAGGGGGCGACCGACCATTTACAACAGTAGGGATATCTTTCCACGATCTACCTGGCTTTTTGACAGCTGTCACTTTTTTCCTGACTACCCTCTTTACAACTACCTCTTCATTTGACAACAATTTTCTCCTAGGTTTCTTAACTTTTACCTCTTTAATGACGAAGGAATCATCGAATATGTCGCCACTTGAATTGATGGATCGACTGTCTTTGTGATTTTCGCCGACAATTTCGCTGATGGGACTGTCAAAGGATACATGTCTGGAAGAATTGAATCTAGGACTGTATCTAACTTTGTCAATGGAGGTTTGTGTGGCGATGTTTGTGTGGTTGTCTTTAGCAGGTGGCGTGGCCACTGGGTTCAACCTCGTCTTCTTAACTTTGAGCAGCACGGCTGGTTCCGACGATTTCCTTTTCGCCTTTTTTTTAGTTACCTTCTCCTTTTCTGGGACCTTATTCTCTGTGTCCACTTCCTCAGCCTTGGGTTTCCTTCCCCGTTTCTTTGGCGTCTCTCCATTCTGTTTGGTAACCTTCACCGGTTCTTCAGTTTCTTCATCAGAGGCGTCACTGTCAAGAATAACTCTGTTTGATCTAGCTTTACTGGGCGATTTGGCTTTCTTTGGGGAGAAGTCTAAGGCACTAGTTCTAGTCTTGCCTTCAGTTTTTAAGTAGTCCTCAAATAGTTTCCGACACTTCTTGTAATCTGGGACTTCTTTTGGCTTCATTGTGTTTATGTATTCAAAGAATTTGATGAGAGCTTCTGTAAAATTATAAGTGTGATTTAATACTGCATATTTATCAAAAGTCACAATGTTATTCAGACAAATTGCCCAATCAGAAAACGGCGCGCGACTCATGCTCTAGTTTTACTTAGTTCGGGTGATCCAGACGAGACAGAAAAGTTGAGCTCTATCCAATTTGCTGGCAAATAATCATTTTATACATTCGATAATTCTAGCAAAGTGTAATAGGTAGTGGCAGCATTCATATTTTGTTTAAAAACTTAATAAATATAATAAACTAGCTGCGCCCCGCGGTTTCACCCGCGTAATTGTCGATCCCGTGGGAATCTCGGGATAAAAAGTAGCCTATATGTTAATCCAGGGTGTCAGCTATCTCCATACAAAATTTTATCAAAATTGGTCCAGCCGTTTGAGCGTGAAGAAGTAACAAACATAAACACACACACACACTCACAAACTTTCGCCTTTATAATATTAGTGTGATAATCAACTAATACTCACCAGGTACATTACTAGACTTGATGCTGGTCCTCACACTTTTCATGAAGGCCTCCTTCATGGACTGCACAGTCTTGGGCTGCTTGAGCGACTTCTCCCACGGCAACTCACCGGTCAGCCACTGTAGCATGTTGTAGCCCAGGATTTCGAGGTCACCGCGCATTGTGGGATCTTGAGAAAACAAGAAATTAAATTTGAAGTAGTGTATGACGAAAATTTTATATGTTCTGACTAGTAACAAACGCCGGTATCGTAACCTTTAATTTTACTAATTTCATTTTAGAATCAGTCTTACAGTTTGTAATACCATGTTGTATTACCTCATCGCATAACTGTACTAGCTCAACTGTCACTGATGAGACACAATTACTTTTTTTATTGTTACCGATCTTTAGCAGATTTCGCGACACCGGAGCGGATAATTAGTCTTCAAATAATAAACTTGGATGTTAGTGCTAAAATAAACTTCTGATGCCGCCTTATCTATTTGAAAGTTTTACCACCCAATTTCTACCCAGCAAATATTTGGAACAGCTAAGAAATAGTCTAATCAATGTCTGAATGTCACTGGCACTGAATTTTATTTGCCTCTTCTACCTACTTCATTTTATGCAAATAAATGATTCTGTTTTTTCGATGTTTACCTCCCAAATGCGCATCCCTGCTCGTGTACTCAATAGTCCCGTTATGTGCGTTTTTTGGGTCCGGAGTGAAGGGCTGGTCCTCCTTTAGTCGCGTGGCCAGGCCGAAGTCCACTAAGTACACCTGGTTTTTGGCTTTCTTCAGACCGAGCAGCATGTTGGCACCCTTGATGTCGGCGTGGACGTAACCACGGCTGTGGATGTACTCTAATACGTCTAACTGAAAATATTAAAAACCATGCGAAATTTACTTCTGATTCTTCAGTCAGTGAAATACAATTTGCTTTTGTTATGTTTTGTTTAAATTATTTGCGTCTTTCTTCTTGCTAGTGTTCAATGCTCGAATTCAAAGACGATGTTTGCGTAACTACATACCTACAACATACAAATAGCACATTTAAATTACATTGATTAGCTACATTGTCTTAACAGCAGCAAAAAATACAGTTTTTCTACAGTAGTGATATTAGTGCCACAGATTGGTTACATAAAAATGTTTAAAACATTAGTAAAAATGATTGTGGCAGTATGCCAAATCATGAATTAATCACCAATTAGTTTATAACTCTCCAGTGCATTGTCACCCTAAGATGGCTTGAATAAAACATTTTTAGTATTTACCATTTGTAAACCTAATTGAAAGACAGTGGCTGGCTGGAATGACTTCCCTGCATCCGTGAAAAGGCTCCACACATCTTTACCAAAGCGCTCCATGACTAAGTATCTGTAGGTAACTCCATTGCACTCGTGAGACCCCTTGCCGAAGTATGTTGGCATGCCCAGGCTTGATAGCTTCTTGCTCTGCATGAATTTCGCAACTGAAATCATTGGAAAAACACTATTGAAGAAAACAAGTGTGCCTCAGTTTTGTTATTTTTGAAAATATGAAACTTGAGTA
This sequence comes from Mesoligia furuncula, assembly GCA_916614155.1. Classification (NCBI taxonomy): domain Eukaryota; kingdom Metazoa; phylum Arthropoda; class Insecta; order Lepidoptera; family Noctuidae; genus Mesoligia; species Mesoligia furuncula. The sequence goes on along the minus strand of OU744811.1, from coordinate 1,796,447 downwards.
TCTTGAATAACAATTTTTAGGTTAGCACATTTCTAAATATTCTATAATTATTTTTAAGATGTCAGACTAACTGTAAATGATAACATTGCAATTGCTTGCCCCATGTTGTCCATGAGGTTATAGTTTAAACTTCAATTGAAGATTATGCACAGAAACATCTCAATGTTACTAATACAACAGTCATACATCAAAAATTTTACTCTAAGTCTAGAACTTAATAGGAAGCTAAATGGAAGGCTTTCAAACATTGCAAAACTCAATTTGTAAATAACTGGTTGACTGTCTCAAAACTCCACATGGGTAAAAATCTGTAGTGTATATCCATGTAACTAGCCTAATATTGGCAGAACAAAGGCCACCCTCTTCCTTTTCCACACAATTCTGTTCTCTGCTAAGAAAATACATTTGTAAGTAATTAGGGGCTTGGTTTTGATAACAGCGATATTATACAAAGTAACATAATTTATGGATGACAACCACACAAGAAACCAAATTGAATTGTAAAAAAAACCTTCAATGTTGTTGAAACAAGTGTTTCAAGCATTTATTTCAGCATTAAGATAACAGAATATTGACATTATTAGTCTACAAATACACATTATGGGGTCATCAGATTGAAAATTGAGAACAAATGTGAAATTACTGGTAATTCTGGATTAATGATACAGAATTATATTAAATAGAATCAGTAATAAGTTAGAATTGGCCTGAAATGTCATGATTTCATAAAATAGTCATTCAATATGGTAATATGAACTTGAAAATAGAAGTGTATTGATGATTTTTATGATAATCTTGTACAGTAGAGTCCTGCTAAACAACCGTCAAGGGGCCAGCGACACTTAGGCTGGCCGCATATGTCCGGTTTCTTGATTCAGAATTCAGATTCGGAGACCCTGAATGCACGCATTTCATAAAAAATCGTCTCTAAGCATACATACGTTCTTATATTTTCCATTCGGAAACCGTAACGTTCGTAGGTTTTTATACCGATATTCGCACGGTATCGACACTTACGCGGGTGAAACCGCGGGGCACTGCTAGTTATATATAAATCTCCAAGCAATACAGTTAGAGGGTCATAACAATACAATAACACTGATAAGCAGAAACTGTACTCAACTGACTAATATCATTATTTCTAGTATGTTCCTTAACACATTGAAGGACACTGAACGCCTATAGACGTAATAACAATAAAACTTCTATTGTGTCTCGTTCAGTGTCCTTCAATGTGTTAATATTTGTGACTTCAGGAAAATAAAGACACAAATACGTTGGAATGTATAAAAAAAAACAATTTTGAAGAGTACTTACTATCATCTTTATTGGCGTTCCTGAGATAGAAATTAATTTCCACAAAAAGTGGCCCATTCTCATGAGGCTCCTGTTGGAAAACACATTATTAATTATTATCTGCTTGTTTAGCAATATGTAGATACCATCTATAATTGAGTTTACTTACGATTTTGATGGCATATGGGAAATCAGATCCTTTGGCCTTTAAGGTGTGATCACAGGCCGAATATATTTCGCCGAAGCCTCCGACACCAATAGACGGTCCTATCCGCCATTCCTTTTTGAAGATATTGTCTTTTATTACTTCTCCAGTCGGAATAGGAGCTGGCATCTTATAACCAGCGGCTTTTCTTTTAGGCGCTGCCTTTTTTACTCGCCCAGCCATAATTATTAAATTGTATGTAGCACAATTAACAAAACGACATTGAATGCCACTAAAAACGAATTATATTGCAATTGAAATTCGTTCGAAATTACTAAACAAATAATATTCAACAATTGAAAGCGACGCTACCGTTTGAATGAATGTGACTTTGACAGTTGATGCCATATTCTGCGCCCGCCATTTTTTTTATAGACTTTTGTTTATGGTGTCTTGTTCCAGATCCAGATGTGTAAAGATGAAAGCAATGAAAAGAGATAGTGCGTAAAGCTGGTAGAGAATAAGAAAGAGACAACTGCATCACTTAGCTTATTTTGTACCGTAGATTAACAGTAGTGATGGGCGTACTTTTTTAGCGTTTTTAGTCAGTTTTTTTATGAGTTCGGCTCACTGACCTCTACAAAACAAGTACCGTACGCGTACTATCGCTGTCGATGACAGAATGAAGCCATTTGATTTTCGCCATTTTGGCGCTGATAGCAACGTGAAGGGACCGTGGAACTAATATTAAAAATGGGATAGGTATATCCTACGACAAAAAAAATACTTTTATGAACTTTATCGATCGTTATAACCACTGAGAGTAATTTATCACTTAAGGCGAAAGCGCCAGGGTAGCCCGCGAAATTCAATTTTATTTACGTTTTTTGCAATTTCCTGGTCAGTATTAAGTTGTACGTTGATTAAAATATGTTTTGCTGCCGTAACAAATATTTATTTACAGAATTATAATCTACAGAATTTGTATACTGACCAGCAAATTGCAAAAAACGTAAGAAAATTTGAATTACGCGGTCTACTTTAGTGCTTCATCGGATAAATCCCAGTAATTTTTATGCTTCATTTTTAAGTAGTGTTTTTAACCTAGTAAATCAAATGGCAGTTGTATTCTTCGTGATAGTCACTTTTGGTGTTTAATTTGGAAAATTGAACCATGTAAGAAAAAGCAACAAACAGCATCCATACAAATTCACTCCAAACAAAAAAGCAACAAACAGCATCGATACAAATTCACTCCAATTGAATGCCAAAAGTGAACTGTGTAATATTACCTTACCATGTAGTAATTAGGGGAGACCGGGGCAAGACGAAGCTCGGGGCAAGACGGGAATTGTGCTTTTGTGCTTGACTGGTGAACACAACAGAGCCTAACACAGCGCCGTTCGTGTGATGTTCTTTCGCGTTAAACGAGTCGGAGCGGCGCGTGCGTTGAAAAAACTGTTTTTTTGGAGTATTTTTACAAAGTTTTGTGTTTTAAATCGATGGGCAACAAGGTAGGTATCAGTGCTATTTTTTTACACTTTACCACGTACTTGTTGTAGTAGCGTAAAACTAACCTTAGATTACTTTTTCGCTGAATATTTTTTTAGGTTAGAACTGTTGTTACTTTTGCAAAATGTCAAAATCCTTAGGTACATATTTAATAATAAGTTTATATTTTGCTTGCAGTTATAAATGGTACGAAATTATAAACGTAAAACAAACCGTGGAACATGGGAAGAAGAGGATATGAGAAGAGCGGTTAGAGCTGTGCTTTCTGACATAATGTGATTTCTTCGGGCCGCAGCTACATATAACGTGTCTAAATCATCCTTGGAATGACGAGTGAGAAAGGCTCGATGTGCTGAAGATGCTGCCCATAATTCCTGTGCAGGTCCAGACGATGACGATGAAGAGGCACATTTAAGTGAACGATGCCAACCAGATTAAAATATGTACTCACTATGCCCCATAGCGTTTCCCATCTTGCCCCGATCATGGGGCAAGACGGGATATTTGACATGTGTCATTTAGTTCCTATTTGCCAAAAAAATATGTGATTTAGCGCCATAAAAGATTATAATTACGTTGGTTAAGACTGTAATTGTTGCTTTTTTTGTAAGAGATTTTTAATAAACAGTTTGATTTTCATATTATGACGTTTTTTCTCTTAAGTATCCCATCTTGCCCCGGTCTCCCCTACTAGCGGAAAGGAGAGTGATTCCATTTTAATTATTGGGTACTTAGATAGCGTGCATACTAATGGAGAAAAAATAAACAAAAAATAACGAAGTCAAAGTTAAATAATTTATTTCAAATAGGTACTTTAAAGGCACGTTTGAACGTCAAAAAATGCAATAAAATAGAATTGATTCTAGTCTTCCAAAAGGTAGTGTTCGTTTGGAGTAGAGCGTACGTGTAGAGTGTTTAACGAAATAGTCCGCAGTGAAATGTTTACTACAAAGATAATAATTAGATTTAGGCCTCCAATTTTCCATTTTCATGTTTTTTAGCCCTGCTTAGTTAAGTTGGTGGGAAATCTGAAATTAAGTATTTAATTAAAGTAAAATTGACTAAAGTAAACAGTACATTGTAGATGGCAAGTTTTATTTCGATGCTAGGTCTTTACATCGGGAACAAGTACACATTACATACAATACTAGTTTCCGCCCGCGGCTTGGGAAAATTATCGACATGGACCATTTACAACCCTATTCAAATTATTGTAGTAGGTATTCAATATATGTGAAAGCTAAGCCCTAATTACACTTCATTATGATAGGATATTAATGAAAATATTTATTCTAAATATAAGATAGTAGGTATTAAAAATGCTCACACAAGCAATCGAAACATTTATAAGTAGTCATGAAATTCACTTACTTGTGAAAGGTTAATCCGCTGCCTTTTTGACAGAGAGTTTTACAAAATGCGCATGCTTTCATAATAAAAATTTTCCAATTAACACGTAGTAAACACAAAATACTCAATTATGTAGTGTTTCACGATTTAAGCCGAAATCATCAGAGACGAAGTAAGTAACATCTCTTCCAAAGAGTAAAGTAACTATAGAGGCAAAGAGTAGCAACTCTGTGGTAAAATTTGCTTCTACGGAAAGTGCTGCCACCTCGAGTTTGGAAGGTGAACTAAAACTATACACCTACCTATAGATACAAATATACACCTATCTATAGATATACAATGCATAATATCTCGTATATTCTCTCGTATATTGACTCGCTACTCATAGTAATGTGCATACTTACTTACTATGAGTAGCAACAAAATTTAACAAAACAAATAACAGTAACAAGTGACAACTAAAACAGAAATAATTGAGATAAACTCGGAATTACGGGAAGCGCATCAAAGTGGGGAAAGCCGCGGATGCCTGCAGTGTTGCCAACAGATAAACAGGGGGGGCACACTTAACACTGTCAACATTTCCACAGACGACAGCGACATCTGGAGTTTGACGGGTTAAAAAAACTTGGCAGCCATCTTGTCTGGTTTATCAATCAAACGTCATTGTCCCCGGCCATCCAGTGTTACCAACTTATTGAATTTTCCACTAACACTGATTGTTTCGACCCCCCTTTTAGTGGCGAAATATTGCTTTTAGTAGCTGGTGGTTTTTCTAGTGGTTTAGTAGAATTCAGTTTCAATTACTGAAAATGCTATCACTCAACCACTAAGCCACTAAAACATTACGAAATATATTATTTTTACTTCATTTAATTTTCAGAAATATTTACTTTTACTGTGTAGGTAAATTCTAATAAAAGTTCTATAACAAATCAGTACCCAAGAATCATATAAATGTGAAACCGATGATGGTGCAGACAAAAATTCATCGGAAGACGAATTTTAGAATATCATTTTTTTATCCTAGGTGTTCTTCTTATTGAATAATGTTTATGTTCCTCACCTTGACTTGTTGATTTACTAATAATATTTTATGGTGATTTATTGATTTTAAATATTTCATTACGTGATAATAAAGAATTTTTTTTACTAATATAACTACTTTAATTACTGTTTCCTTTCACAAAAACCAAAAATTTATTTAGTGGAAATTTTAGCAAATTTTGTAGTAGGGCCGATTTTTATTAGTGGTTTTCTGGTGGTTTTCGAAGTTGAATCTGGTGGAGAGCTAGTTTATCTGTTGGCAACACTGCAGGCATCCGCCATTGTCAATTCCGGCTTTCCCGACTTTGATGCGCTTCCCGTAATTCCGAGTTTATCTCAGTTATTTCTGTTTTAGTTGTCACTTGTTACTGTTATTTGTTTTGTTAAATTTTGTTGCTACTCATAGTAAGTAAGTATGCACATTACTATGAGTAGCGAGTCAATATACGAGAGAATATACGAGATATTATGCATTGTATATCTATAGATAGGTGTATATTTGTATCTATAGGTAGGTGTACAGTTTTAGTTCACCTTCCAAACTCGAGGTGACAGCACTTTCCATAGAAGCAAATTTTACCACAGAGTTGCTACTCTTTGCCTCTATAGTTACTTTACTCTTTGCAGATAAACTAGCTCTCCACCAGATTCAACTTCGAAAACCACCAGAAAACCACTAATAAAAATCGGCCCTACTACAAAATTCGCTAAAATTTCCACTAAATAAATTTTTGGTTTTTGTGAAAGGAAACAGTAATTAAAGTAGTTATATTAGTAAAAAAAATACTTTATTATCACGTAATGAAATATTTAAAATCAATAAATCACCATAAAATATTATTAGTAAATCAACAAGTCAAGGTGAGGAACATAAACATTATTCAATAAGAAGAACACCTAGGATAAAAAAATGATATTCTAAAATTCGTCTTCCGATGAATTTTTGTCTGCACCATCATCGGTTTCACATTTATATGATTCTTGGGTACTGATTTGTTATAGAACTTTTATTAGAATTTACCTACACAGTAAAAGTAAATATTTCTGAAAATTAAATGAAGTAAAAATAATATATTTCGTAATGTTTTAGTGGCTGAGTGATAGCATTTTCAGTAATTGAAACTGAATTCTACTAAACCACTAGAAAAACCACCAGCTACTAAAAGCAATATTTCGCCACTAAAAGGGGGGTCGAAACAATCAGTGTTACTGGAAAATTCAATAAGTTGGTAACACTGGATGGCCGGCGACAATGACGTTTGTTTGATAAACAATACAACATGGCTGCCAAGTTTTTTTAACCCGTCAAACTCCAGATGTCGCTGTCGTCTGTGGAAATGATGACAGTGTTAAGTGTGCCCCCCCTGATCTCTTCTTAGTCTGTGTAAATGATAAATTATTTTATTTTTGTAAGTAGGTTTGTACAAATACTTTTACACGTCAACAAAACGTGTAAACATCTGAACGTCTATTTGAATTTGAAAGAACGTGTCAATTTTAGTTCTTGGGGGCTTCGAGCGGGGCGCTTCGAATCGGCACCAAAAACAACTGTCATTTCGTAGAGTATCGTTAGTCCAGCATACTTGTATTATAGAGGTCAGTGCTTAGACAAAGAAAAGTATAGACGGCGGGTATCTCCATTTCATTTCCACAAGAAAGGGATAAAGTATTGAGTTATTATAAGTAACAGAAAAGGATAAAGCTATACTATTTCCGTCTCTCAGTGCGTGCCAGTTTTCTCAAGGCAGCTACTCATGTAGCCTATGTTAGTTAAGTTAGTTTTTTGTCTCATGTGTGGCCACGCTACCCGATGCTCTACAGCTTTCTTACTCTAAGGGTCAGTGGTTCGGCTATATCCACAGATTTCATTCTTTAGAGGATAGTAGGGTAGGGCTAGGGTCATTCACTTGGGGTCACAGGTTTTTAGAATACGGTACCAACACGAAAAAAAATGATCTCACTTAATTTGAATTTTGCAAATGAAATGACTTTTAATAAATTGGTCTCCACATTGTTGAATTCACTATGCAGCACTTGTTGAGTAAACGTGAATGGAAACTACGGCGAACTCATAAAGTTGCTGTGATGGCACCGCATACCTACGCATGATTCATTTTGGTAATGAGCATGTAATTAGTTGGCCCCACATGAAAAGTTGATCAAAATATTATGATTCATGAATCAAGCCCGTCACAGACGTAGCTTTAATAATATTAATATATCGAGATATATATTATAGTATAGCAAGCTACCACACACGGGAGCTATACTATAATAAATATTTTGCCCTCACTCGGTCTGCGGTCGTCCTTGTCCTATGCTTCTATCGTCCTATGCCAAAATATACCGAGCTATATGTATAAGGCCCCATCAAAATAGATGGACAAACTTTAAGAAATTAATTAGACCACCAAAATAAGGACGATGATAAAAAAAATATAAGACGCATATATACTTACCTTACAAGAAAAATAGCTAGGTAACGAAAATACACTTATGTGCCGGCCAAAGAGATTTATGTCTTTGGTGCCGGCAATTTATTATTTTAGGTCAAAATAAAATCACTTTCATCAGTTTTTTTTTTGCTTGGATATCTTTAGTTAGACGTACTGAGCGCTGTGTACTATTTTAATGGGACCCTGTATATGTCGACATATTTTGGTGACGTCATCACACTAATATTCTAAAGGCGAAAGTTTGTGAGTGTATGTGAGGGTGTATGTGGGGGGGGGGGGGGGTTGTGTGTGTTTATATGTTTGTTACTTCTTGACGCTCAAACGGCTTTACCAATTTTAATAAAATTTTGTACGGAGGTAGCTGACACCCTGGATTAACATATAGGCTACTTTTTATCCCGATATTCCCACGGGATCGACTTTACGCGGGTGAAACCGCGGGGCGCAGCTGGTTTAAATATATATTATAGCTGCGTGTGCGGTCACTCGCAAATTTATATAGATTCATATGTCGTAATATGCCTTGCTATGATTCATGTTAATATATATTATAGCTACCTACGTCTGTGAGGGACTTCATAGGGTCTCTTTGTATGGATTGTAATTAATTTGAAGTGAGACGTATTTAGTTATAGATATAGTGCCACGCGCCCGCACTCTTCTTACTAATCGCTAGTTGATTCTAGTGTTTTAAGTATTTTGATACACACTAATTACCCATTAATAAGTACCTAATTACTGTGTATCGACAAAGCTAAAACACTAGCGGAATGTTGCACACTTGTACTGTAAGCGATTAGGAAGAATAGTGGGGCGCGTCTTCGTGGATGGCGCTATCTGTACCAGGTCCAGTATAAGGTAATAGATACAAGCTTCTGCCCGCGACTTCGTCCGCGTGAATTTTCTTGTTCCCCTCTGACCCACCCCGTCACATCGCATCGCCTGCCCGCGCTATTCCTTCGGTTTCGCTTAGCGTTCTTTCTTACTTTTTAGGGTTTCTTACCAAAATGGTTAAATCGAAACCCTTATGGTGAGACTAAAGTCTGTCTGTCTGGCTGTTAGAGCTGAATATCTCAAGAAACTACTAGTGCTATCAACTTGTTTGGAATAGTTTTAGATGACATTTGCCCAACTATTTTGCAAATAGGAAAGAAATAAAAATATATGTAGGTATATTTTTTGCAACAGGGACTGCAAGGGGGTCTGAAAAATTCGAAGTGGGGCTACTAGGGCATGTGGGGTATCATATGAAAGAGCGCAGTTTGCACATTCTCAAATATATTTTCTTTTTTTTTTAGGCCGCATAGTTTTCGACTTTTGATGAAAAATGTAAAAAAATACCGTACCGTTCCCCCCTTTAAGTATCTCCGAAGTTTGCAAAGAGAAATATCTGAAATTATTCTATGTGATAGGAGTTTATGTAAAGATTACAGGAAAAATAAAACGAAGTCTCTAAATAACACACTTCAGAAATCATCGACAAAAGTTACATTAGTTCCACTATCGGTCAAGAGATGGCGCTGACATAAAACTGCAATATTCTACACCGCAGTGCAGTGATGAACAGAGGCCTCGCCGATGAAAATTTAAGAACATAATATGATGGTACGGAACTCTCGGTCGCATTTGGCCGGTTTTGTTTTTCTTTTTGCTCGGCTTGTAGGTGAGCGTGATGTTATCTTAGCCTACGAACTTCCTCAATAATTGGGCTATCAAGTGCAAAAATAATTTTTCAATTATTATAGAAACAGGGAAATGAATAAGTAATCAAATTATAAAAATATAACTTTATTGATAATAATAATCTACAGTAGGTATAAAATCAACGCGTATTATTATGTTAACATTTCTTTACAACATTTTCACTAGCCTTACAAAATAAGTGTTATATTTTATAAAACTATTTCTTTTAATTATACATTATTTTTATTTACACTTAATAAACTATCAAGAGAAATAACAATTAAAATAATTTAACTGGGCGCTTAAGAATCACAAATAAATAATAAATTATGGTGATAAACGTAATATGGGCACAACAAAATATAAAAAAAAAACTGTATAAAAAAGTTTCTAAAATAAATCCTGGTGGGTTGTCTAAAATTAATCTGCTGTTTTTCGTGGGTATCAGTCTGATTGAAGTAAAACCTGTAAGAAGAAAAATCCATGCTAATGTTATAAATTCGAAAGTAACTCTGTCTGTCTGTCTGTATGTTACCTTTTCACGCCTAAACCACTGAACGGATTTCGATAAAATTTAGCAGAGAAATAGATTGCATCCCGGTGAAGGACATAGCATAGTTTTTATCCCGATATTCCCACGGGATCGACACTTATGCGGGTGAAACCGCGTTGCGCTGGTAGTAAAAAAAAAATTTTAAAGAGGAACGACAACACCATGTTTGTAAAATAAAAGTGAGAATACCTATTAATACTTTTATACAGGTTTTTTGGAGTTTTCTTGGATCCTTCTTGGATTTGGGCTATTTATTATTATCATAATTTTCCACGAACGCGAACAAAGTTACACGTATTCTGTGAAAAAATGAAGTGGCTCTAACTTGATATTACAGTTCGAAAGATACAGCCCTGTGTCAGACAGACGCACAGACAGTCGGCGTGGGCTTAGTAACAGGGTCCTATACACACTCATTGGGTATGTACGTAATCACAGAGCCAATAAGTTTAAAACTTACATTAAAACAAATCATCATCATCATCGCCGTAAGCAGACATGGAGTACCAGTCCCTGGCTACGTCTTCGTAAATCACCCTCTTGACCTCTTCATCATACTGAGGGTGCAGTATCCGGGGGGAGCGGGCCCTGAACTCCAGAGGCACGTCGTAGCACTTGCAGACGCAGCACGACGGGAACTTGAACCACTCGGCGAAGATGCCGCGGCACTCGTTGCGAGGGTCGTAGGCTAGCAGCCGGTGGAGACGGAACTGCTGTTCACATCTAGAGTTTGAGAAAGACTAGATTGTAGAGGTCGTATGTCTTATAGACGTGATGACAATATTACCTTATACTCTTATCGAAGGCATACGTTTGTGGGACCGCTGAATAGCAGATGTGCTTCAATCTTAACTGATGAAGCATGACCGAACTTCTAACTAAATATTTAATAACTACAAGATATACTAAGTAGCATGAATTCATCCAAATCTAGCAATTAGTGTGTCCGCATAGTTGGATTACGGCCCACAAAAAGAAGCCTAAGTGAGTCCCCGTAGTAGGAACATTATCAGATGATTAATCAATTAATTCATCGGTTATATATTTTGTCAAAGGAATTTATTTACATAAGTTAGGATAGGTACATGTTCTCAATAAAATAAAAAATTGGCAGTACCTGCATCCCTCCCGGCAGTACATCTGCTTGCGCTCATGAACGCAGGTCTCCAGGTGTATGTACTGCTCATAGGGGTACATGTTGAGCAGGGCTAGCTGTTCCCCCCTCGTACTATTCGCCCAGAACGGAGCTGCTATCTGCTCCTTGGACTCACATGCGTTACTGTAAATTATAGAAGTCGTAGATATTAATAATAAATTAATGAATAAACCTAAGTCTTTATGCAATGAAATCTACTTTATGCTTGGCATAAAATGTGAGTCCACGTATCACTGGTCAGTTTCCCCCAGTCGTCCGCCAGTTTCGTTGATTAGTCAGTTTCACTGATTCGTCAGTTTTATCGATTAGACATTTGCGCTAACTCGGCAGTTTCCAGCGTTTGCCAGTTTTCGTCGATTCGTCAGTTTTATTCAATTCGTCACCCAAGGTACAGTCGGCAGAAAACTGAACATATGTCTGCTAATTTTAATATATTACGTCTATTTGATAACTTTTAGCACAGATGACATTTTTTTAATTTTTATGACACCACTAGCAGCGCCCCGCGGTTTCACCCGCATAAGTGGAAATATCGGGACTATCCTATATCCTTTCCCGGGACTCAAACTAACTCTATACCAAATTTCAATCGGTTCATCGGTTTAAGCGTGAAGAGGTAACAGACAGACACACTTTCGCATTTATAATATTAGTATAGATTACCAAAAACGACATCACACTATTATTAAATGATTCTTCGATCGCATTCATTTCCTTTTTAATTAACTCTATTTTATTTGAATTTACGAGTTATCGTTAGGTATCACATTTAAATTTAAATTATCTTAGAAGGTAAGTTTTAAAAAAAATGAATTGTCATATTAATAAGGTTAGATATTCCTTACAGCAGCCTAAATTACCCAAAATATGTGTTTTTCAACACGTAAAAATTGTTCCCTTTAGTGTACAAACTGACGAATCGACGAAAACTGGCAAACACTGGAATCTGCCGAGTTAACGCAACTGTCTAATCGGTAAAACTGACGAATCAGTGAAACTGACTAATTAACGAAACTGGCGAATTAATTAAACTGACAACTGAGGGAAACTGACCAGTGATACGTGGACTCTAAAATGTGACAGTCTAAAATGAAAAACTTATTTCCAGTTGGCAATTAACATTAGCTCAAATCACTAAAAAATATTACAGAAATAATGGAACTAAACTTACGCTCCTCGTAACTTTATAACAGACGGCCTCATCGTTTCCTGATGCTGCACCGGCTTCTGGTGGAACTCTTCCTTCTTATCCGACACCTTAGTATCTATCCGGTCGGTTATCTTGACCTTCTCGTGCTCCGAGAACAGGAGCGTGGGCGGTAACGTCGAGGTGTCCACGTTCATCGGCCGCCAGGCGTCCTTCCCCGCTTCAGTCGACGAGTCATACCCGTCAGTTGTAGTCTCTGTGTTATTAATACTTTCTGTAGTAGTCGCATTTTTGTCTGTACTATTCTTTGACTCACTAACCGCCTCAACTTTAGTATTACCGGAAAACTTTGGGTATATGCTATTAGTTTCAATACTTTGTTTTATAACAGCCTCTAAAGTAATAACATCTGGGTCTAAGTTATTTATTTCTATATTCGCTATACTTTCAAGTTTTGTTTTGTATGATATACCTTTTTCATTTACCGTTTCGTTGCTCATCTCAGTTTTGGTGTCGTTGTCCGTGTTGCTCAATTTTGTTTGATTTGTTTCTAGGGGTTTCACTTTGAGCGTGTCATTGTCAATTTTTTTGTTCTTCTCGCTATTGATTGGTCTGAAGTGTGGTTTGTCTCTCATGGCACGTCCTTGACTCATTTTGGTATACATCATCTTAGTTTTGATGATGTCTTCTGCGAAGTCTGCTGACTTTCCGTCAAAGTCTTCATCATCGTCATCCTCTATGAAGTTTTCTAATTCTGCTTTAATAATTGATATTTGACGTTCTTCGCCGTACATTCTCCTCATCAGACCCTGAAAGTATTTGCATTTTGATGAGTGAGTGACATATTTCATAAAGTTCTACGTAAAGTCGAAAACAATCTGCGTGCTGACTTTTGTGTACTGTACTTTTTTATGTACTTTTTCTCACCTGGTTCTCCCTAACGAACCTCCTGATCGCAGGCCAGGGATAGTTCTTCCCGGGCGTTGTGCAGTAGGTGTGTTTGGAGAGGTCGCATGGCGCATCAGGTAACGCCCGGCCCCGACTTGATCTGTTGGGCCGCGCACACGCCGACGCGTAGTCGAACCCCGTGCATTGCCCTGCTGTCCATGTCACCTGGAATTGAAGAGATGGAAAATGTTCAAAGGTCATACACTAAAGACACATGGAAGAGACATAGGTACCATAGGTCCTGGGTAAATTATGTGATGTGTACAAAAACATCACATAGTTTATCACATAGCTTGTTAATCTACTGTTGTTTTCAACAGTGGATTCAAAAGCTTAGTTGATTGTATCAGGTTAACATATCACATAACGTGAAATACATAGTTCTCAGTTTCGAGTGTAACAACTTCAAAGTATATAACATCGTGTATATTTGAAGAGTGTATGCAGGTGTAAGTTTCGTCGTGTCGTATGTAGGTGACGCACCTGTTACGAGCCGTGAATGAAAGTTACGCCCACAGACACTATTAGCATTGCAAATGATATTGTTTCAATTTTTTTTTTAGATTGTTATTGAGTTGTTAAAGCAAATTAATATAATGGAGGTTTTTATACGTCGCATCGTGGTTTTCGTACCCTCGGCGTTGGATTGTTTTTATTTAGTTATCTAGTATAAAGTTGATGTTGATATCATCAATTTATTATTATTATATTCAAAAACATGCTATTAACGTCCTAAAATAGGTGCAATTAGCGAGGGAGCATCAAGTGACTATGGTAATATAGAACTGTGTCAACTTTGAACCGCGGTGAATCTACCTATGGTTTTTAATAATTGTTGATGTGTAATCAGTGTGATGCGGATGTTAGATATGAAATGTTTTACATGAATTGGTCCAAACAGTCAACCCTGTTGAACTCTGTGTGGAACTTTCATTAGGACTGCAAAGTTTGTGTATTATTAAGTTTCCAAAACAAGACTTGATAGCTCTAATAAAACCCACCAAGGGGAAAATATTTATAACTAGCTTATTTAGCTGGGTTATCAGCTGCAGCTGGTGTAATGTTTTAATGGTTATTACTATCTTTGTCCAATACACATCAAATATAAGAACATATTCAGAAACCTGTGAGAAACTTCTTGTTTATTGGTGCTACTAGGCAACGGGTTAATAACCTCCCACTTTACTATTACGATCTCCTCACTTCGTACGATATGGCTACGTACACGGTTTCTACGCTAAAACCTATCAAACACTTTATAGCGTAGTAAATAAATATGTACGCGAAATTTATTGGTACTGTAGTGTCTAGTGTCGGCACTAAGGAAAGATTTATGTTGCGAGATAACTGAGAGGAGAGTAACGTTTAGTAGCGGGAGTCACTGTACTCGAGGAGACAATGCACCTCAACTTGAATGGAGATAATGGATCTAGGTGGTACCACTGGTACCGTACAATTGATTAAAAGTATTGTCTGGGGGTGCCAGCCTATCAGTTCTTTGGCGTACTGGCGTATGCAAGATGAATGCCCATCAAAACTTGTTCGATAACCCCATAAGATAAAGAATCAGATACGCCATTAAAGGGTGATAAAAAAGAGAAATAAAACAGGAAGCACATAAGACATCAACGCGCAGCCGCGTTGACGCCCGAGAAAGAATCGGAGAGAGCGACTAACATTCGTGACCTGCCGCACTTAAGCGCGAATTGAGCCGTTCTTTTTTGCTTGCATACAGCAATACCTTTTATAAGTGCACCTTTTTGTGATCCGTCAACTAAAAACACTACTTATACTGACAAACGGATGTGGAGCGGAGCCGTGGGCGATCGCACGTCGTTTAATGAGATCCTAACCGTTTTCACTTTTGCACGACGAACTTTCTACTCTCTTCGACAAACACACGTACGCACTCTTTTAGGGGTGCTGTTGCGCAAGAAGGATTATCAACAGCTTCGGATATGGATAGGTGAGTAATACCAGAGGTGCTAAAAGAGAAAGTCCTGAGGCCATTAATTGATAGGGTTACCGAATGGTTGTTAAAGATTTGCTTCGCAATCCTTCCTGGATTGCGACGCATACGTTTGTATGCACATACATAATGAGGAAAGAATAGGACCGCCAGTCCTAAGTCAGAACAGATTCAGGCCACAAAAAAACATTGGTTAGGACTCCTAACCAATATATTATTTTTCTAGTCTGGTGATCAATTTGTTTTCTGATCTGGTTTCAATCTTCATATTATCATCCTCATTCAGTCGATGTCTCCCATCTCATCAATCAGAACATCCCTTTTCTGTATGTATGAAGCATTAAAATACTGACACAGCCTAATGCAACTTGTTAACCTCGTTTGTGCCCGAAATGAAGATGTTTATGACAATGATCTTGCCCAAAAATCGCTACGTGTAGGCATGGCGGTACCGTTAGCAAAACAAAGTGCGGTAGGGCAACCAGCGCGGGTTTAATAACAAATTGACCTTTTATTATTTTGGGTAGGTATTGTAGGTATTTTACCAAAAGTAAACAATGGTGTTGCGCTTGTATCTCTATCTGTCTGTTGGGTGCAGTTTGAGAAATTAATATATTTGCTCTTCGTAAATCAGAATACATACTTTTGATAAATCTGATCAAGAATATAGATACACTTGCTTACAAGAAACCAGTAGGTCTGTATTTATTGTTACCTTATTAATGAAAAAGGCAATGTTATCTGAACATCTAAGCAAATTGAAAATTAATACAGAATGATCTTCTTCTTCGTGTCGCTGGCACGACTGTATTTTAGATCTTGTTGGCCCAAAACTTTGTCACTCCCACGGCGTTATTGGTGGCGGCACAGACGTCACTTTGACTGCTTAATAGAATAAGATGACATAGGTATTAAAGTAAAGAACCACCTTAGATTAGAAATTATTGCTGTGTGCCAACATTGGCAAAATCCTCAATATTATCCCTTATTAATTTTTTAAAGGTTATTGGATTATGACAAAAGCCTATATTTGCAGTGAATACCGTAACAGCGAACACGTTGTGACAGGTTGCCAGCCCATCGTCTATAAAACCGAACCAGTTTTATTTTCTTGTTTATTTTATGACCTGTCGCGTGGTTTTGCGATCATAAATCTGCCAAGAACTGTGATTATGACAGTCATCCATCAGAATATTTCCTTTTGGGAGAGTCATTCGTTGGAGATTGACGAAACTGTTTTATTATTTTGCCTTTGTCATCCTAATCATGCTTTAAATGTTGATATTGTATCGTCGTGATAATATTATTGTCGTGTTGCACTTGAAACTTGATTGGCAGAGATATTATCCCGTATATTTTGATATATCTTTTGTATTATTTTATTTCTCTTATTATTAGGATTATCTAGGATTATTAACATTGGGGGTATCAACTATTAGTTTAATTCCAGCATTAATAGCTTAGAAGTTTGTCATATTTTAATAAACATTTTCAACAAACAAGTTTCAACCGAAACATTAAATTTTTTATTAAAAGCTTTTTACAAATTCTTTTCGTAACCATATAGTTATTCCCACTGAAACAGCTTACTCCGCTTTCCCAAGGCAATGAGTTCTAACAACAACTAGTGCGTCTGTTGTCGATTTATAAGCTATTGGCTTTCAGCCAGCACGTAAACCATACGTGACCCTTCCTGAGAAAGATTCATCGCGTGAAACAGTTCCATTTACATTTACATAAACGTGACCATTTCCTCACAACACTTGGGACAAAGGAAACAAGCTCTGTGCAAATGTAAGCCTATCTATGATTATTATGAACCTGTTCGTCTAAATGACTCCAGTCTACTCTTCTGTCTTGACTGCGGATATTGCCCCATTTTTGGGAAGCTATATATATCGATTCGTATGTAGGTGTGATATGTTCATACTTCTTTTTGTTCTTTTGGTGGAGATTTTGCTAAGCTTAGACAGTAGTGTCGTTAGAAAGATCGATTCTTTTATCGTTTAGTAAGGTTGTTAATGGACCAAGTCATGTTATCTCATGATTCTGCACCTAGGTACACCTAAATCAGGGGAGGCCCCTTTACAGTCTTCCCAGGGATGTGCCTTACAGGCGTTGCACAGGGCGGGTTCCGGAATTGGTCTTTTAAGAGGAACCGGGACCACCCCTATGTGCTGATGGTCATCACCGGGGTGGGTTTAGTGAGGTAAAAATCCCGCACGGCCTCCCTCGGATGCCTCTTGAAGGTATACCCCCGAAAAAAATAAAAAAGGCACACCTAAATCAATTAAACCTATCTATTTATGGACTACCAAACTTACAGTATGTTCCCTTATTCATAGGTAGCAGATTAAAATCGTCTTGCCAGTACGGTCAGCAATATGTCTTAACAAATCATTATTATTTTGAAAGCCATAACTAAGTATGTGGTGTTAGATATTATCAGCTCGTCGTCGCAGTGGCGGACAGACAGGCATGCAAGTGAAAGTGACTGATTGTATTTGGGAGCAGGTTATGTGACGTCATCAGTGCGTGGCCATTTGTTATATCGAGTGAATTGTGACGTCAAGTGTATTTAATTGAATGGATGCATGATTCTTGCATTAGATATAGATATTATGTAAGGACTATCGTAAACAATCTTATAGGTAGGTAAAGTTGGTATTCTGGCCAAATAGAAAGCGTTTCACAAGGTCTACAAAGTTAGTGTGTTCAAAAAAGCCATTTAGGTATATTAAAAAGGTAGTGCAAAGATAAAGATAATATGGTATAAGATTTGATCGTCATTTAGAAATTTATATTAAACAAAATTATGGTTTTGTTATTAAATAATGTTTGCACTGGTAAATGTTTTATAAAGACTGTTCACTGTTCAGACTTTCTTTCAGGACGAGCCAAATTCGGTGAATGAATATCAAAAGATAACGAACATCAAGATATTCAAAAAAACATAAACACAACACAAAACAACAGACAATCTACGCAGCAAGAATGCAAAACAATTCTAAGACAGAACGAGGTTATTACCCAACAAAACGTCGGTCGGTGAAATCTGCCTAGTCAAACTTTCCCCATACATGTGGCCCAGCTGACGTAAATCACGATTTTCTCGTCCGGCGCAGGCGCAGGTTATGCCAGTTATGTCATGATAGTAAACAATGTTTAGAGTTGTGCTAATGTGAACTTGACATTGGACGGCATTTGGGCAATTTTCGGAATGCCACCGTTATGCTGTGATTAGATGCATGCGGGCTAGATTGTGTGCCAGTCGTATAAGCACCATTAAAAAAGTAACGAACATTGTTAGAATGGTGTGTCGTTATGGAATTGCTTTTTAATTTCGTCCAATTTCAGTGTCTTTAGAAGTATTTCAAGTTAATGAAACAATGATGGTGTACCCATATTCTGCCCTTGTATTGATCACTACAAATGATAAATTTAGCGATCATGTTCAAGTTGGATAAACCGCAGAAGATTACACGGCTGCTGTGCAGTTCATTTTCTTCACTCAAGCAATTTGCTCTTACAACTGTCAAGTTCTTGTGTCAAATCAAATCATATCAATCAAGCAGTTACAGCAAGTTGAGAGCAGTGGTAGTCTAGTGGTAACAGCCCCGACTTACGAGTTGTAGGTCGTGGGTTCGAACCCAAGCAGGCGCTTTACTTTGTGTAAATCATTTCATTACCACTGCTGTCAAACTGTGAAGGAAAACATCATACGGAAACCGGCATATCCTAGAACCAAAAATTCGAAGGCAAGTGACATCTACAAACCTGCAGTGGGCCCGCGTGGTAGATTACAGCCAACTCCCTCTCCAAGAGGGTGTGGAACATTTTAGGCCGATTATACTGTTATTATTATAAGCAAACCAAGATAATAAGTGACTGATATGCCCAGTAGAACTTTATCCAATAGTAATTTGTTATAATTATGTTCAGTGTGTCCTACCAAAAAAATATCCTAATAAATTGTGCCCTACTTGAATGATATTACTGAGAAACAATCAAAGTAAGCATTGCAATGGCGCCGCTATTTTTATAGACACAGTAGGCACTACTTGAATTTTAAAAGTACGAAACCGCCGGGCCTGATTTTGGACAGAGAGATTTATTAATTTAACGTGTTAAATTTATGTTTAATGTAACGGACAACAATGGTTGAAGACAGTGATATACAAAAAGAAATTATAAGACCATCAAGGGAAGTTGAATTACATAGGTTTTTTGTAGTTGCTGTAATACGGCCCACTCCCTCTCACGGATGTTATAGGCTGAGTGTGCTGTAATATAACAATTATTATCTATAATGGTTATTGGCATAACGTGTTGAAAATTATTTGGATTTATTAAAGAGTCTTATGATATCTACGAGTATTTGATTAATCTTAAAAATGCTTATTAATCTCCGCTAGTTAGTGATGAAATGACCAAATTCTGGAGTTGAGGAAGTGCATAAATTGAACACTTGTTCCATCTTGGTTATTAATTTAATGATAATCCCATAGCTGGCTAGAATGAAGTTAAGCTGAATCTAGCTTTGTAGGTATTACAATCAGAAATCTGGAGGCACTAGACTGTCTCTCGACATATTATGTTCCTATTGAAATCTACCTCTTTATTCACAACTGAAGAGACACTCACAAGGGGCTATGATATGTAGAAGTTATTAATACTGCATTCGCGATTTAATTTCCAAATATGTAAAGAAATACCTATATGTTTTTGGAATCAAAAAGTTCAGTTTGCGCTACCACTTCAAATTTTTTTATGAACTTTTCAAAAGAACACTTCACAATACATCAGAGTGGTACATACACTACGAAAAATCACCATTACTGCTACGACATAAAGGCGCGGCCAAATAGTTTTTAGTGATCTGTGATGTGCGGTTGACAGTCATTCTGAAATCAACTTAACTTGCCCTATTGTAAAATTGATATTCATTAAGGAACAACATCAATTTTATTGGAAATAAGGATTGGAATAGACTGTACAATATCTTTAGATTCAATTTTAACACAGTCGGCGTCGCGTTAACTAGGAAAGTGGAATAAATCCATCAAATATAAAAGCATGTCAGACATTCAAAGAAGATACATTTACACATGTAGTTTATGATGATTACGACGTCGAAGAATTCATATTAGAATCTTCAATTTATTACGAAAATTCTTCGCGAAATATAACTCTATGCTCTACATAATAAGTAATTTGCTATTAACTTTAATGTTTTCACACAAAAATGTAATCTGCTTCCAATTATCAGTGATCGTTATAGAGACACCGGACTCTATTTCGCGGCAAGTAATTATGACATTTTGCTGTTTGGAGCAAGTTGAGCGCGGTGCTAAGGTTGTCGCTAATGTCGCTATGAATGTTTTAATAGCTTTGGACTGTACAGGAATGAAAGAAAATAGAGGATAACGAAATTATTTTATAAAAGTGTTAATTTTTTTCTGCTGACGCTCCGCAGTAAAAATTGTAATATGAATCTCGCGATCACTCATCGATATTTATATAGTGTGGTTCATAAAGTACGGTTAGCAGCCCTACACGGTACGGTTTGTGTGAAAAGCAATTAAAGTGGGTGAGGCACCCGGCCCGCTTCCCACGCGGCGCTGCTCTTGTTGACGGTACCGCTCGTCCTGGTTCGCTTCACTTTACACTAGTTTTTACAACCTTAGACTTGCCTTTTTCGACTAGGTATACTTTGGAAGCTTTCGTTTTTTCGAAGGAACAAGCTTCCTTGTCTTTTTTCCTTGTAAAAGGAGATATTTTGTATTTATGACGATTTTTATTGAAGAGTTCTGAATATTTTAATGGTCCATAAAAAATGGTTTTACTAGAAATATTGTTATCGATAAAACGAAATGATCTACGAGCTTCTAGAAATGTTGTTGTTGTTGTTTGTTGTAAGCGACGCCGGTTTTGGTTTAATATAATTTTGCATTATTTTTGAAGACCTATATAGAATTGATTAGAAAATCAGCTGTCGTTTAAACACTGCCACAATCTTTTTGCAGAAACCTTTAAATTAGTCAAAGAGCTAGAAAAAATGTGAACATATGTAGATAATAGATCTACTAAATATAATTAAACTAAAACTAAAGAATCGGTCGAAAGATTAAGAATAGTACGAAAGAATAAACGATAAAGAAATACAATGCAAATACTTAAATGCAAAAAAATTAATATGAGTATTTGAAATCACCTGATGCGAAAATACAGTTTGGAAATCAATGATTTATGAAGTTGCACACTTCGAAGCATCTTCTGATGTCAGGCTCCACAATGTTTTGTAAAACATTGGTCAAACATATTCAGCTCATCCAATGTACCGATTGTTAATAGTTTAACTCATTACCAACCTACTTACGTGTGGGTTACCGGTGGTTTGACAACAATTGTTCGCCTCTGCGGTAGGTTCACTAACCTAAGATCTTTGGAAACGCTTTAAATATTCCAACTGTTATCTTTAATTATTGTTATGCCTATATTTATCTTGTTTTATTTGTTACCTTGCTTTATTTGTTACTTACTTGTAGTATTTTACCCCCGTAAAGTTTTATTGCTGTCTGTACTGTTTGAATTTTTGTTTTGATTAGCAGAAGAACTTATTTTGTTGGCATCTATGATGGCATTTTTATCTTTGATAGTTCATATTTTGCTTCTGCTATTATAGACGCATCAATTCTATTATGTTTTTATGCTTTATTGTATTCACTTGAATAAGATACTGTTGATGTTTCATAATGAGTTTTCCATGATATCATCAAGTGCGATCTAGTTTACTTTTTTATTTTATTTAGTAACAGTTGTGTCTAGCCAATTCTGTAGATGCCCCCGTTTTGAAGAGTCGTACAATTTTTGCGCGGTAAAACACGTTCTATCAACACTATCGATTGGCATCATCACTTCCAAGATAGGTACAATAGCCAACTGTATTTTGTACATAATACTTCTGGACTATTTAGTTCTTTAGCACTATCCGTAGATCTTTAATAAGACCTAAATGAAACACTCCGAGCCGTCAAACATACCACCTTAATCTTCTTGAAACCGTAACCCTACATTAATCACACGTAGCATCCATTTGCAAAGAGAGAGCACCCTCCATTAACACTTTTAACGTAATTAGCACTCACCACAAACAGAAAGGCGATAGCAAACCGCATTTCGCAGCCTAACGAACTTTCACTGCGTACGCGCTCACAAACATCGTGGAAACGAGCGGCCGCCACCACGGTTGCTCACCGACTAACTTTCCCATCGCCAATCTCAAGGACTGCATCTGTTGCATTTTTCGATGTCAAGCGTGGTCCTTGAAAGGTTGCTGGTGCACTTTTATGGGTTTTATGAGCGATTTCCGAGGAAGCGCCGCCGCCGGAGTAGCGCTGAGCGTGCTCTGAATTGTTGACAGTTTCAGAACAACCTGATAATGAGGGTGTATGCTCTTGGGCATTTAGATTGAGAGCGCAGATATAATAAGGGCGTTATGTACGGGTTTTAATAACGCAAGAGGCAGTAAGATGGCTTATTTTTATCTGGCTTTTCATGCCGCATCTTCTTTCCATGTCTTTGATTGAGTTGCGCAATGTATAATTGGGCCAAAAGTAATATAGGTACGAAAAAATCACACTAATATTATAAAGGCGAAAGTTTGTGAGTGTGTGTGTGTGTTTATGTTTGTTACTTCTTAACGCTCAAACGGCTGGATCAATTTTGATAAAATTTTGTATGGAGGTAGCTGACAGCCTGGATTAACATATAGACTACTTTTTATCCCGATATTCCCGAGGGATCAAAACTTATGCGGATTAAACCGCGGAGCGCTGATAGAAGAAAATATAACAGCCCAATATTCCAGACTGTTGTTCTAAGATTGATAAAAGACAACATTTATATTTTTCAATTCATGTATCACCTCAGTAACCTCTATAACAGATTTTTTATTGAGTTAGACATGGGTATAATTAACGATAACTAACTCTACATTTCTATTTTATCAATACGCCTCCAATCAAATCAATCAAACTCCAAACGAATATCTTACTCAACTATCGATCAATTTCTAAACTCACATAAAACTGCGTTGCATTAAAGAATTCGCAACGACCAATCATAAATCATTATAATTTCTGTTATTTCACGGTATTAGATACACAAGAGCATCGTGTTACATTGCAAATTCACACGATATCAAAATTAGGTTTCATTTGCTGCCGAGAAAGAGTGTGTGCTATTGAGTGGGTCAGTCGAGTAATCGTTTGCCAGCCACTGTCTGTTGCCTGTCTCTTTCTTACATGGGAAATGTCTGTTTGAGTGACAGGGATGGGTCGTGAGCGCGTGCGCCGCACCGTTATCCCGCGACGATATCTTGAATGAAGATGGTGTTTTCTCCCGCGCCAAAACAAAGGCGCCCAAGACTTGCCTTTAAAAACGAAAGGTGCACTAATTGAGTTAATTGAATGCGTTTAATTTATGTCGCTCGCTCATTATGCCGCGGGTGGCCATTTTAATTATGTACTTAATTGTTGTTCAGACTTTTTTGCTGGCTGTACTGTTTGTTGTTATTCGGCGTTCGGTTTTTTGGTAAAACGTCTCTAAAACGGTATTCGTACACATTGTGCTGCCGACTGAATATTGTGCGCCTAATGAATAAAACGATCGTGTCCCACACATTTAGATGGTAATTAATTTAAACAATACTTTCCGGGAGACGAAAGGTTGGGGGTTGGAAGTTTCCACCAGAGTTAAAGAGCATGGAGAGCATGTGAGCATGTGTTGTGTGAGCATCAAAGACCTAGTAAAATAAGTGTTAAGGTCTAACTACCTAGAGGAACACTTAGTTTATATGGTGAATCCATACTAATAATATTATAAATGCGAAAGTGTGTCTGTTTGTTACCCCTTCACCCTTAAACCGCTGAACCGATGTAGATGAAAGGTATAGAGATAGTTTAAGCCTCAGGAAAGGACATACAATAGTTTTTATCCCGATTTTGCCACGGGATCGACACTTATGCGGGTGAAACCACGGGGCGCTGCTAGTATACGATAAATATTAATGAATAAGAATCAATCAGGTATCGCGGAAAGGGTGCATGCATTACTAGATATTGGCATTCCATCAATATGCCACTCTGCGATCGCTATAAATTGTGTAGTTCTGGATGCACTGAATATTAATTTGGTGGTATTACCTGACGTGGCACATAAATAACAACCTGCAGATGTCTGAACAAGGGCTGCTACAGGCCTACAGGTAACATAATGTATGATCTCGATGAGGTCTTGACTAGTAATGTTTTTATGCTGTCTATCGTACATAAGTTCCTTCATACGGTTGATAAATAGCCCCATTTTACAGACTGCCACTGCTGATGTACTCCACGACAGCGAGTGGTCATTTTTCAATAGCATTTCAACCACAATTTTTTGTAGGCAGATTATTATAATTATTGTGTCTTTGACATATCTCGGGACCCTGGGTCCCGGATTTTTGCAAGGCGTACCAGCGCGAGCGGCCGAAATCAACTCGCAGAGGCCCATTAGACGTTTTCAATGAAATGCGGCACCAACCGACGGTCATCCCTGTACATACTATGCAAGTGCACACAAGGACTAGCCCCGGTCGGTGTAGGACTATTGCAGAATATGGAACTAAAGGTATCAGACTATGGATTTGGGTGCTTAAAATGGACTGGTTACCTCAAAAAAAAAAATGTTTAAAACCAAAACCCAACCCAAAACCAACCCAACCAACCAAAACCCTTTTTTTTTTTTAACGTGGAGAAATGCTCATGAATTCTGTACTACCACGGGTAGATAGTGCTGTTATGTGGGACTCTAACCCACTAAAACTCCACGGTGTCCTCCTCTGCCGCTTATGGCGGGAACACGGGCACGCGTTAGCACTCATCCGTGAACCCGCCGCGGCTGTCCGTTACTGGACCCTTCTCTGGGGAGTAATCCCCATCACCGGCGCACCAGAACACAAAGCACGCTGTGACTACCCCAGGGACCAAACCAGCACATGGGCGCCAGACGACCCCGTGTCTGGGCACCCTTGATCCCCCTGCAACGGGTCAGGTCATTGGCCCCGCAGCCTGCCAATTTTCGGCCCCAGAGGATAGGGAGAGCGGCCAACGTCATACCGACACTGCTCCTCCCCTTTTTTTTTTTTTTTTTTTTTTTTGGGTGGGAAATCATCAAATGACCCCTCCCGCTCTGGGCGGAGCGGAAGGGAGTGTCAGACTCTTACTGACTAAAACCCACCCGTGTTCCTTCAGTTGCCTGTGCCAGGGGCCACGGTATCTCTTTCGAACAACCCGCGACCCTGGCGGACTGCTCCTCCCCTGCGGCCCCACCGCGTCCGCCATCAGACGGTAGCGACCCCGCCAAGGCCGCGGAAGGTAGGGAGAGCGGCGCACCGCAATACCGGCACTACTTTCCCGCCGCGGCCTCCAACCCTCAGCCACGATGCCTCCCATACGACATTGCGGCCCGCCTCAGTTGCGATGTCGCCCAAGCGGCACCGCAACCTGCTTGTTGGCCGCTACGTAGTCGGCTTATCGGCAAAAGCTCTGACGAGCGGCCCCTCCTCGGGTTCCTCTTCGCTTCACCGTGGGTGACCAAACCACCAATCAAAACCCAACCCAACCTAAAACTATGAAAGGACTATGCCCCCTGCCTAACCATTGTTTTATGCATACAATACACGGATAAAATGGCAGGGGGGACTTGTTAGGGCAAAGTAAACTTTACCTGCACAGGACCTAAAGTTCAGAGCGCGCAAGCCCCACCATGACGTCAACGTAGAGCTAGAGATACAGCGGCGCAGCGGGCGGCGGCGGCGGTGGGGTTTATTATTATTTATGAATCATGATATTTTTCTGTGGTCTGTCCAGACGGGAATGCTATTTCTCGAGCACAGAAATAATGTCCTGTAGGTAGTATTCAAATACGCCCTTTTTTCAGACGAAGAGCGCCAATTATGCGTTCTAAACTACTTCGTAGATTTCTGTGATAGGGTTCTCATTTCTCTTTCCCAAACACTTTGAAAGCAGTGGAAGTGCCACAATTCACACTAGATTTTCAATAGTGCTGTACAGGTTTATTGGTAAAACATTAAAAACCACTTAAGAGGTCATTGTAATCATCATTATGAACAACTTTTACTTTGGGACCAAACATGAACTCGCGAAAAAAAAATCAGCTGTTCCCTACATTTTGACGAGTTATACGAACATAAATGTAGTCCTTTCTACCTAACTTAATAAAGTCCCATAGTAAAAGTTGTTCATTATGATGAGTACAATGAGCTCTGAGGTTGTTAATGTTTTACCAATAACCCTGTATATCTGCCCTACATTTTGGCAATACTGTCCTACATTTTGGCAATAATTAATTGATTAAACATCAAACACAAATGAGTGTCTAGCGAACGTCTGAATCCTAATGTAAACAGACCCACTTTCCTACTAAGAGAATTGTATTACCTCGGCTCCAAGGTCTATGCAAGTGTGTTTCCGACAGTCATTGTGCGCACTTTCGTTCCTTGAGACTTGTCTGCAGCTTATAACAAGTTTCATCACCATTATCGTCTAGCTGAAAGACATCCATCGCTTGACATAGTCCTTCCCCAACGACTGCTCCTGTGCTTCCCGCATCGATCGGATTCCCGTGAACTTCATCAGTTCCTCGGTTATCTTATCGTTTATCTTGTGAGGGGCCTTCCCACACTTTTCCATCCGATATGCTCTCGACATTCCAGAACATTAACAGGTTCATCTTCGAGAGTAAATGAGGACAGATAATTATTAATTCAAAAACTGTTATAATTAGTTAAATTCGGAGCTGTTAATAAGATAAGAATGGCTTTGTATACATTCGTAGGCAGAAACTCTGCTAATAATATCTGCACACTGGAGATTGGAGGTCCACAATTCTTACTAATCGATGTAGGCAGAAAATAATGAGTAAAGAAAACATTCACTCAAGTGAATGTCTAGCGAATGTCTAAACTCTAATGATACAAGTACTTGCGTATTTGACCAACTGTACAGCGGCGATCATTCTCATACATGTTAACCTATTTAAGATTGAGTGTGAGCTGTGCAAACGTTGAAAGTAAACGATAGAATTAAGACGTAGTAATGGAGAGGTTAGGTACTTAGTCTGTGTTTAGTGTCAAATGTCTGTTTGGTGAAGTGATTTGCTGTGACTTAAGGAGGCTTTAAGTGGTGTTGATGCTGATTTAATCACTTCATAATTTGTGTTCCTAGGAACTGTTTGGCAATACTTTCCTTTTAATTTTCTACCTTTATTTTTCTGTCTTCAGCCCGTAGGCTTATTCTCTCAACTTGTCAATCGCATCTTTAGCTCTCAACTTGTCAATCGCATCTTTAGTCTTTACCTGTCTTTAACTTTCCGACTTTTCCAAGTCAGTAGGCTGTTGCCTACTGACTTGGAAAAGTCGGAAAGTTCCAAGATTCGTATTGGATAGGCTGTAGCGTCGTTTGACTTTCTTATACAATTCCATCTCATTCGCCTATCACCCATAATTTAAAACCTTCGTCTCCAGTAGAAAGCTGAAGTGAAACTGTACTGTAATGTACATATAAGTCATCGATAAATATTAACTTTTATGCACCGCCATTACTGATATTTGACTTTCTCAAGGATATTGCGATACGCAACTTTCGCGGCGTCTGATAAGAAAGCGTGCGGAATGAGGAAAACTCAAATGAATACTGATGGATGGTGGTTTTTACCATAAATAAGCTACAAATAGCGAGTCTAGTACTAGAAATATCGACCTCTGTTTTGAAGTGAATTTGCCAATCCCATTTTACGACTCTCTAAAAATATAATTCAGTTGAAAACTTCATTATCACCGGTAGGTAATTAAAGCTGAACATTTAGTCAGTTCTTTTGATGTTTCCTGATGTTACGTAATTCCTAATTTGCACAGGGCACTATACTCGGCCCTCGGCTACCTTTTTCTATACTAGATAGATACAAGAATTGCTTGCTCGGAAATTCAAGACCATAATATTATGCACCTTTAAATTAGAAACTTCATATATTCTGCGATAACCAATCGATGCAATATCTACCATTATTCTGTGCCTGTATCTCGATTGTTAAAGATTTTATAATACAGATCTGCTTTTATTTTGAATATATCTTTCTCAGTATTCATTTTATTATGTACTTTGTTTTTAACCCCCGACGCAAAAACGACGGGGTGTTATAAGTTTGACGTGTCTGTGTGTGTGTGTGTGTGTGTGTGTGTGTGTGTGTCTGTCTGTGGCATCGTAGCTCCCGAACGGATGAACCGATTTTGATTTTGTTTTTTTTATTTGAAACGTGAATTAGTCGGGAGTGTTCTTAGCTATGTTTGATGAAAATCGGTCCAAGATGGCCGCCGCCACAAAATGGCGGATTACATATTTTTTCACAACTCCCTTAATATGGGTATCAAATGAAAGGGCTTGAATAGTAGAATACTATACACTATGATAAATTTCAAATCCAAGATGGCCGCCACCACAAAGTGGCGAATTACATTTTTTTTTCACAACTCCCTCAATATGGGTATCAAATGAAAGGGCTTGACTAGTAGAATACTATACGCTATTACAAATTTCAAATCCAAGATGGCCGCTACCACAAAGTGGCGAATTACATTTTTTTTTCACAACTCCCTCAATATGGGTATCAAATGAAAGGGCTTGACTTGTAGAATAGGTACTATACGCTATTACAAATTTCAAATCCAAAATGGCCGCCACCACAAATTGTCGAATTATATTTTTTTTCACAACTCCTTCAATATAGGTATCAAATGCAAGGGCTTGACAAGTAGAATAATGTACACTATATTGAAAGGGAATGAGGGATATTAACGAACGAAATGAAAACCAAAAACTTGAAAATATTTTTTTGTCTGATCAATGCTCTAGAATGATGAGGAAAGGGGAGTGATGACTGGTACCTACGACCACTGAGTTTGACTATTTTTATTACGAATGGAATTATCCTACTTAAAAAGCGTAGGTATTTCTACATCAGATAGTGTCGCAGTCCCATTTTATAAACTAGATCTGAAATACCTAAGATATCTAATAGCTATGAAATACTTGTACGAAAGTTGAATAACTAAAGGAAGAACTAGAAAAAGGATATAATAATACAAAAAAATCTGTTTAGTCTTAAAAATTATTCTTCAACTTCAATTCAATAAATACGTAATTATTTTTTGACGGATAAAAAACCTGATTAATCACCAAATTACCTGAATATTAAAACGCAAGAAAAAAAAAGAAATGAAATACAAAAATTAAGGAGTCCCTACAAAAAGCATGAAATAAAAAATTAAATTTAAAATTTAAAAAACCCCCGACACAAAAAATAAAGTAAAATTAAATGTAAATAATTGGAAAAGGGTCAAATAATATAAAAACCCCCAACTTAAAGAATCTAGGTAACGAGACTAAAACAGATAAATTCATATGGAAGTCGGGGGACCGTTCTGTGGAACACCTTCTATGCTAAGAGGTCCCCCGACTGCCATATGAATTTATCTGTTTTAGTCTCGTTACCTAGATTCTTTAAGTTGGGGGTTTTTATATTATTTGACCCTTTTCCAATTATTTACATTTAATTTTACTTTATTTTTTGTGTCGGGGGTTTTTTAAATTTTAAATTTAATTTTTAGTATCAGCTTCCGATTAAGAAACGTTATGCAGTTTACATAAGAAATATATACTTTTTTATAATTTCTAAGAATTGTTTACTCTCCACCAATTATTTTCCTCCTTAATTACCATAAATGTTAAGAAAGCATACTATCTATAATTAATGCACATATCATTTATTATTGAAATTAAATTGAAAGCGTAACGGATAATGTTTTCTATTTGAATATTATCTACGAATTACTAGGAATATGTTTGAAAACCAAGGAATAGAAATAGCCCAAGAGGAAATATCTTTCATCAATTTAATAAAACAGTACTTATAAGCAGTTCGTGAACATGTTAATTGGAATAATACCTACTTCTGATCTGATCTGCTTTTCTCTAGTTCACATATTAGGTAATGATTTATTTTTATGTTTAAAGTTGAGTTTATAGGTCTATATAGTTTTCTTACTTCTACAACTACTTATAGGAATGATACAAAACTAATAGTATGTAAGTAAATCAGACGAAAGATACCTTGGTTGGCCATATAATACTGGGGATATATTGGTTTGGGGGCGACCGAAATGAATAGGATTTTACACCAAACTGAACATCATATTTTAAAATAAATGTATTAAAATTTTAATCACTTAAAAATATTTACGTCACTTCACTTCTTAACTATAACGTCTCTTAGTTTCTTCCAGAACTCCTCCTTGTTCCTCTGATCCCACGAGTGGTATATCTTCGTCTTCAGCAAGTACTTTAACGTCGTCGTCAGGTACTTGCTCTGTATTTCCCCTATTCTTATCAACACCAGAGGATCGTACGACGTCCCATCTTCTAGGAATATCCTGTGGTACTCCGCTAGTTGTGTCTCCCAACGACACCATTGCGACTTCGCAAAACTATTGCTTATTATTAAAATTACATACTTGCTCTCGTTAATACTGCTTAATACTGCTTCTGATATAAAAGAACCTATCTCAAAGTCTCTCTCGTAAACACACAGTTTCAGAAAAGGTGGCTTCGACTCCAGCTGAGCTATCATTTCATGAACAAAGTCTCTGTCTTCGTTACAATATGATACAAAGGCGTCATATTTATAAGTGTTCCCTCTATCCGGTTTTTCTTGTTTCTTCTGAAAGTTTCTTCCTAGCGCTACTTTGGCTATGAACATCCAATAGCGTATGTACATTCTAAACTTGTAAACAACAGATATTATCAATACGACTAGAGATATGGTGACCAGGGACGGTGCAGTCCATACTAGCAACATTATGTTTGATATCTTCTCATACATCAAACAGTGTAAACTTTTGACGGAAGTTAAATATTCCGACACTCTCCTGTCCTCCCATAAGTCGGGACTACTACACTGAAACTTTGAACTGAATATGTATTGTTTTAAAGCTTTAGTGGCGTTAGCTTGGAGCCAGCGGTAAGTGGTAAACATAGAATTGCAATCACACACGAAAATATTGTCCATAAGATCTATGACTATATCACCCTTATTCGCTTCCAATAAGTATCCGATGTCTTGAATCATGCTCAGTGAGAAATGCGATATTTTGTTATTTGTCAAGTATAATCTATTCGGTTTTACACCCGAAGCCAAGAATATGGGCTTCCACCAAGTCATGAGCAAATTCTCACTTAAATCCAAAAACTGAAGCATTTTCAAAGGTTTCAGTATCTCAGCCGTTATGTAATAAAGTTGGTTATTTCTAAGCACTAGATGAGTCAAGTTAGGCATCATCTCATAAAAGTTGTCGTCTTCATAGAACTTCTTGATTCCACAATTTTCTAAAATTAGAATTTTTAATTCATTCAGTCCGTCAAACTGTGAACTTGTAAAGTTTTGGTTAGCTGTTAAAGGGTTATTTGCTAAATTGAGTATTTCTAAATGTTTCATAGGTTTAAAACTTCCGGCTCCTATATGATAGATAGTACCATTTTCCATACTTAATATTTTTAGACTTTCTAATCCTGTAAATGTATAATTAAATATTGCTCTTATTCCATTGAAAGATAGATTCAGTACTTGTAAGTTTTTACTTTCTGTGAAAGTATCTCTGTCTATTTCATAGTAAACGGGACTGTTTGCATGTCCTCTATTATCAGATAGATCTAAAAGCATCAGTTGATTGGACAAGTGAGTCCCGTGAAGCCCGGGCAAGTTGTTACCACTCAATAACAGAAACCTTAGGTTCGGAAACATTTTAGGAGTGAAAGCCAGGGCACCCACAATGATAGTAGAGACTTTCCTTAAATCCATCAATTGTATATTGACCATTTCGGGGAAAGCATCGTCGCTAATAACTTCAAACTGATTCCTTGCTAGTACTAAACTTTGTATAGTAGAATTTGCTATGATATCCATAAGTTTCCTCGGTGGCTGTTTCCTGAACCCCATTCCTGATAAATCCAGGTGTAGTAAATTGATATCATTTTCAATCATTTTTGATAGAAACGTTTCTATTAACGACGAGTTTAGATCGTTGTCCCCAATGTGGAGATTTTTCAGATGCTTCAATGGTAGAAAACTATTTGGATCTATATGGTCTAATCTACATAAATTCAGATCGAGTTTTCTTAAAATAGTTCCTTCCATTGGCTTGAAGGCGTCCTTTGGGATTGTTTCCAAAGTGTTTTCTGATAAATCCAGCCTTCGCAATGATGGTAATATGCTGGGCTTAAAAGATGGTGTCAACTGTAGAACTGATACAAATCCGTTGTTGACTAAAGTCAAGTTGTGGAGGTTGGTGAGTCCCTTAAATGTTGTCTCGTGGATTGATTGAAGCAACGTATTGTAGGATATTGACAGGTGTTCTAAATTCGTTAAGTTGGAGAATAGCCCCGGTTCTAGGTAGCGTAGCTGATGATTTGCTTCTATTTCTAACACTTTCAAGTAGTACAGAAAATCCAGTTCACCTTTGAGGATTTCAGTGATGGCTGTAGTTCTTACTCTTAGAACATCGCTTCGTATTTTTATCTGAAAAGAAATAAAAAGTGCTTTCATAAATGTGTCCTCTAGGTACGATATGCTTGATTATGTATTTAATAATGTGAACAGAAATGTCAATGTCAATCGTGCTTGAACAACTTAACCTTGACCGAAAGCCTCGACAGTTCTAACTCTATCACCTGACGTAGCCTTTCTTTTGTTTACTTTATCTTAAGAGCGTTTACGCCGTACGGCGTTTCATACAAACTTTCAAGCCCTTATTTTTTTAAATTAATGAACCGATTTTAATGAAACTTCATACGCATAAGAAACAAAGGTCTAAAAAGTTAGTAGAGAACATTTTTGTCGTAATTATTCAGCCGTGGAATGCTCGCTGTACTTTAGACCTCGTCTTTCATCCCATGCTTACGCGATTTTCTTGACGTTTGATGATAAACTCCACATGTAGATACTTATTATTTTGTTTTAATGTGATTCTTAAAGAAAAAAAAAAACTGTCTCTAAATCTGCTTATCATAACAGCAAACAACTTACAGTAATAAAAACAAAATCTCAACGCAGCATTTCGACACCA
Source organism: Mesoligia furuncula (assembly GCA_916614155.1). Taxonomy (NCBI): domain Eukaryota; kingdom Metazoa; phylum Arthropoda; class Insecta; order Lepidoptera; family Noctuidae; genus Mesoligia; species Mesoligia furuncula. The sequence continues at coordinate 1,762,947 of OU744811.1, read as the reverse complement.
AATTTTATCGCAATGATTATACCATAAAATCATAACTATTTTCCCTATTTACACATGGTTTCATATCAGACGTGTGTGAGTTCGTGTACATTATTATGACGATGATGGTTATGAAACACATGCATGAAGTGACACTGTTTGTGTGACATTTCTGTGTGTTCACTGAGATAACCGAGTGTTCATTATTCTACGTCTTACAGGACATTGCGATAAGTAAGGTAAACTGAAAGGCTGTTACGTCGCAGGTTGGATTAAAGATGAAATGTTGTGAGATGAGGATGATTGGAAACAGGTTGGGACACACCTTCTATTGTTTCATCGGTCTTCAATCACTGATAGGTATTGACGAATTTAAAGGTTTTACTGATAAGAGAGAAGAAGAAGTACCTTTATAGGGGATGAACAAGGGTTAGGTAGGTACTATCCGACACTTTGATCGCTATCCTAATTTGGGAAAACCCAAACACTCTTTGGATTTATAAATACGACAGGTTGTGATTGCCAATTAGTATATCACGGTTACCTATCATAAGTTCGAAAAATATTTGACTGAATTTCATTTCACCTAAAACTTTTCAACTATTATAGTTTCGTTCATCGAAGTCACGTCTGCCACCGTATCAGTTGACCTATTATCAATTCGATTTTTTTCGTTACTCCGACGTTTCATTTAGTCGAAAAACTTTTTACCGAAGTTAAACTTAGCCGAAATAACATTTGTTCGAAGTGTTATGTTTCGGGACATTCATTATACCACTGTTTTAATTACCATATTTTCATTTCACCAAACGCCTAGAAAGTTTGTGCACAGTATTTCATCTATCAGAATGCAAACAAGGATGCTTGCTTCAAGTATGCAGCATGCAAGCAGGTATGCAGCATGCAAGCAGGCATGCAGCGTGCAAGCAGGCATGCAAGCAGGCGTCTGGCAGCATGCAAACAAGCATGCAGCATGCAAGCAAGCATGCAGCGTGCAAACAAGCATGCAACACGCAAGCAGGGCGGCCTCACGCGAGCTTATGCAGATGGTTTTAATTAACGCTCACCGCCACCACCTGCTCCTCAGCTCGTGGGCTGCCCCACCCCTACGCGCCTACGCGGGCTTAAATTACACTCTAGGTGTAGGGCAGACAAGACTGCGTGAAGTCGGTTTTGCAGCGATTCGTTTCTGTCACTAAATTTTGTAGCACAACATATTGACGTTTTATGACACTATTTTAATTTAATATTGAAAATGCTACCAAGTAACCGGCTATATATTTGTGACCAAATAATATTCCGTAAAATGTTGTTTCGGTGTGGTGAAAATATGGTAATATATGTAAATCATTTGGCAAATGAAAAAAGTCCGAAAGAGGCTTCGGCCAATAGCAAAAAGTTATTTTGTAAATGGGCGAAATATACTTCGCTAAAATAATAAGTACCACATACTTTGATGATCTAAAAATATGTCAAATAATGCACAAAGCTAAAAGACGTCGGTCAATAGTTATCGGTAAAATGAATTTCGAACAAAAAAATTTCGGAGAAAGGTGATCGGTTCCCAATCATCACGTATGCTCTAATAAAAATAAATCTAGAACACAAGACCAAAGCTACTGACCTTCGGGAATCTCATACACTCGTAGTTTCCAAAGCAGACGATGACTTTCTGATGGTAGGTGGCCCTGCAGGTGCAGCCAGAAGCCCAGTCCTTCCCCAGCCGGATCGGAAGCTCCTCGGTCTTATCGTCCTTAGGATACAGGAAGTTGTTGGTAAACTCCTTGTACTCGTACTCATCCATAAGATTGGGCCTCGCGTATTGAGCGTAGCATAGGAGTAGCCAGATATATGCTATTGACATGACTTTCTTTCTGAAATTATAGAAAAATTATTTTTAAAGTTGGGCTTGTTATTGGTTTCTTATATATGGAGTGAGCGATGCAGCGATGCATGCTGAATTAGCTTCATATTGAAATTCAGCATCAAAATAATGCCTAAGGGAACGCCTAAAGAATAATGCCTGACGCAGAAACTGTTGTTATAGGTAGCACATATACCAGCTACTATTACCGTTTCTATGTATAATAAAATTAACATATAAACGACATATTCGTAATACGATCCCTCGTGTACTAAAAGACAATGAGGGGCCCGTGGCTAAATAATAACAGCCGCACATTTCGATCGATCAGGTTAAGCTACGCTTGCCGCGGTTGGTCTGTGGATGGGTGACCATCTTTACATACCGAGACCCCTCCGTGCCTCGGAAAGCACGTTAAGCCGTTGGTCCCGGCTGTCATTCGTGGATCTTTGACAGTCGTTACAGGTAGTCAGAAGCCCGAAAGTCTGACAACCAGTCTTACCAAGGGGTATCATATTACCCAGTAGCTGGGTTGTGGAGGTCAGATAGGCAGTCGCTCCATGTAAAATACTGGTATTCAGCTGCATCCGGTTAGACTGGAAGCCGACCCCAACATAGTTGGGAAAAGGCTAGGCAGATGATGATGTGTACTAAAAGACAATGTTTATTTTCACTGCAGAATTTCAAAACCAAGTCTCCGACAAAGTCTACCACGTTTGGGCTAAACCCTATTACCTACTACTATAAATATAATAGTCATTCTTGTATAAATTAATAAAGAACATCAAGTTCTAATATTACATTACTTGGCCTCCATTTCCCTAGTCATTTCATGGATATTTAATATACTGATACTTATGACCTATCCAATCGACGTAAAACTGCAAAAGTTCAAACAGAGTGGCATTTTGGGCCGATAAGCCAAAACTCAGCAAGTGATGAATGATTTTAAGATTAATTTAAGCTGATTCAATAGTCAATTGCATACTGATTGTAAGTGCTGTTGTAGCCAAAATAACAATAAGAATGCGATAAAGAAAAACCGAAGATGAACGGAAATTAATAGATGGTCATGGTGGATCAAAAACAGATTGATGAAAACTCAATTGAAAATGTAACCATGTCGCTAATGCAACCAATCGGTTAGTTTCCATTGAAGCAAATCTTCTTTTTTATGTCTGTGTGGTGCCGGACTTAAAGAATTGCACCACCCCTTACTTCCCGTGGGTGTCGTAAAAGGCGACTAAGGGTCTTACCGGAGAATGGGCAGCAGCGTTCTCTATTTATTCCACCACCATACCATACTGCGATCGCCAACCCGCCTGCCAAGCGTGGCGATTATGGCAAACCCCCCCCAAAATTGGGGGAGGCCTATATCCAGCAGTGGACGTATATCGGCTGCAACGACGAAATCTTCCATGATAGATGTTGTGATCTGTTAAGCACAGCGCATGTAATCTTAAACAAACTGATAACAATGCGTGACGCCGTCGGAGGCAGTACAAACATCGACTTCAATTAATTGCAATGTGGGTTAATTGTGATTACTTTTGAATTAATTGTTTTTGTTAGGGATGAAAACGTGCTATCAGCTGATATGGTAACGTTGATAACCAATCTATACTTACATGTATATTTATATACTATGGACGCATTTAAGTGATTTCTTATAACTACCAGCGAGTATGCTGAGAGCTTCCTTAGTTAAGTGTCCTAATGGGTATATTAATTGCCATGTCCTTGACTGAAGTTTATTTAATTATTCAATAAACAACTTACACCAACAGCGTAAAAACTTATAACAAAATTTAAGAAAGTTAAGCAGAAGTTCTACTTTTCAGTCAAAGGAAAGACGATTTTGGAGTTGTTTAACAGTGTTTCTGTTTGGACTCATGATTAAAATCCTGCCTATATTCATTCTATTTTTGTATATCTATGTAGTTGTAAGTGTGTTTCATTTTGAATCAACCTTGATATGAGAGAACCGCTTGTTATCACAATTTTTTTAATGTTCAAAGTATCTTCGTACAAGACACCAACTACATACTTAGGCACTATTGATAGCTTCATTTCTGACGCAAAACTGCATTTGTATTTGCTTCACACTGTTGTTTGTTTATTTATTTAGCATCTTCGTGTTAATTTTCGTATTCATCTGGGAATAATAGATGTTCATGCCACTTCTCTGATATTTTCACTAAACTGTTGATTGCTGCATATGGCTTATTTATAACTTCATAAACCACCTAACTTAATCGTTAGGGATCTATGATACTGGATGGCAGGGGGTTGGGATATCGACGCGCAAACTGAACTCGTGATCTCAGCACATGATTCAAGACCTCATAATGATAAATTAGAATTTTTTGGTTTATACACGCCGGTACCATTAAAATAGATGGACAAATTTTAACACAGCGCTCAGTTCGTCTAACCAAAGATATCCAAGCAAAAAAAAAAACACTGATTAAAGTGATTTTATTTTGACCTAAAATAATAAATTGCCGGCACATTTGTGTATTTTCGTTAGCTGATTATTTTTCTTGTAAGTATCTATCTATGCGTTTTTCTCATATATTTTTTCACCATCGTGCATCGTCCTTATTTTGGTGGACTGAATGATTTCTAAAAGTTTGTCCATCTATTTTAATGGGACCTTATATTTTTTAAATAACCGGCGAAATTTTTTCAACGTAGGTTCAGAATCATGTATCTACCGAATTCATAGTAACGGGTTGCGCGTCGATATCCAGCCACGCCCTGTATATTATGAATGAAGCTAGTTAACGAAGCAATATGAAAGGTAATTCTGCCATCAAAGATCTCTTGTGATAATTATTCTTGTTGAGGTTGACATTTGAGACAAATGTTATTTAGAGAAGCAATCAAAAGATAATCGTCATAAAGGAATAAGGATGTGCAGACAAACAAACAGTTTAGCATATTGTGTGTCTATTGTTGTTGTATTTATTGCATTACAAATAATATAAACCACTAAAATACCACTACCACATGACAAACTCATTACTTCTTTTATGAGTTACTAGATCTCCTTGCAGCAATTATCTCGAAGCCCAAGTCAACAACAGATCATGTTTCTGAACTCACTGAAATGCAAGATAAAGTTCATAATTATGTAAGTTCTAAAGCAGTTATTCTTGACTACATTTCCCGCAGAAACACCGATGATTCGAGAGAATTATGGTGGTAGGTAAAATATAGAAGTAATAGCTAGCTCTCAAGCTTAATGACGGAGAAACAAAGAAAGAAAGAATAAAGTTTATTTGGACACAGTTCGTGAACACAAAATACAAAATTAACAAATTTAAATGATTGTTGTTGCTGTTTTTATTGCTGTTGTTGTTGTTATTGTGCGACTGAAAGTACCGGTGAACGTGGGGCTCCAAAAAGTCAAGCCAAACTAAGTCATTCTAAACAGAGTGGGACCGACTAGGGAAGAAGAGGAAAGCATTTAAGCTTGAACGAATAAATTCGATTGAATTTGAACAAATTGATTGGATTTGATTTGTTTGTGTTTTTTTTTTTTTGATGATTGGAAATCATTAAATGACCCCTCCCACTCTGGGTGGAGCGGAAGGGAGTGTCAGACTCTTGCTGACTAAAACCCACCCGTGTTCCTTCCTTAGCCCTTTATGTTCCGGGCCAGCGGTAACCCTTTCGGACAATCCTGCTGACCCGACAGGCTTTTTCCCTAACGGGCCCCTTTATTGGCGCTGACATCTCTTTGAGGCGCGCGTGGAACACATACGTGCCGGTCCTGATCGGACGGTGAGCTACCCATTGCTCTCCGTCCGCAGGCCCGCGACTATGGTGGCCGGGAGTCGTCACGCGGCTCCCTACGCTCGGAGCGTCTCCCGCGACGGCTGGGACGCGAGGTTCTTTCCCTCAGCCATCCCGCCATCTCCTTTGCTAGCATGACTGCTTCACAGAAGGAGGTGACTGCCTCCCTCTCCCTCTCGCTCCGAACCATGGATGGCTTGAACCAGGGCCGGACGCGAGAGGTCGCCGCCGCTTCCGATCGCCTCTAAGAGGACACGGCGGTGCTCCGCCCAAGCGGGGCAGACCTCCACCGTATGCTCCATCGTGTCCTCAGGGCGATCCTCGCAATGGTGACACCCGGGCGTTTCTTCCCGGCTGATGATGTGCAGGAACCTCCAGAAACATCCGTGTTCGGTGAGGACCTGCGTCAGGAGGTGGGTAAGGGCGCCGTGACGCCTCTCTAGCCACTACTCCTCAAAGAGCGGTCTTATCGCCACTGTCGTTGCTGGGTTGCGACAGTTGCTCTTTCCATGCCGCCATGAGATCGCGCTGGAGATCCGTTCGATCCAACGCGATTTGCCACGGAAGCGGAGTTTCCCCCCGGCGTAGGGCCTCTGCGCGCCACTCATACAGGCGCGCGAGGACTATCGCCACCCGATCCCATGGCGGCAGTCCGGCAAGGAGGCTTGCCGCTTTGCCCGATATTGTGCGGTACCCCCGGATGAGCCGTACGGCTACCATCTTTTGGGGCGCGTTCAGATAGTGGGCGGCTCGCCGCCGCAGTGAACTGGCCCACACCGGGGCCCCGCATAGGGCCACGAACCGCACGACCCCCGCGTAAAGCCTCCGGCAGGAGACGTTTGGCCTCCTCAGGTTGGGCAAGAGCAGCTTGAAGGCGGCCCCGGCCAGATCCAGTTTGAGGGCCAAACGTCGGAAGTGCGTGACGAAGTTTCACCGGCTGTCGAGGACGAGACTCAGGTCATCGTTGTCGAGAAGTTCGTTTCATCGAGTCGTCAGCGTAGCAAACCACGCTGACGTCATCAGGCAGGTCGGCCCGCAGCACCCAGTCGTAACCGATGTCCCACAAGAACGGCCCCAGAAATGATCCCTGTGGGACACCGCACGACATCAGTCGCCGGTTCCACTCCCCGTCGCGACCGGGGTAGATGACGGCTCTGTCCGTCAAATACGCCCCGATTGGCCTTCAGCCTACCTACCGCCACTCTCAGATCTACCCCGGTCACTTCAGGGATGTGTTCGTCGTCCGCGTGGTCTGCTTCGGAAAAACAGAGACTATACGGAGCTACTCGAATCGATTGCAGCCTTAAAACTCAAAATCCGTGACGCGATTAACGAAGCAGACCCGCCATTTTGCCAAAAAGTTTTTGATGAAAGAATCGACATCTGTGAGTGAGGTCGTGGTGGACATTTGTCTGATATCATTTTTCATTCATAATTACCAAACCTTACTCTTTCTAATACAATAATAATTTTAATAATTTTTATCTAAATTCTTTGTTTTACTTTAACAAAAACAAAGTTCTTGTTGAAAAACCCTTTTTTTTGCGGATGGGAAATCATCAAATGACCCACACTGGGTGGAGCGGAAGGGAGTGTCAGACTCTTCCTGACTAAAACCCACCCGTGTTCCTTCCTTAGCCCTTTATGCTCCGGGCCAGCGGTAACCCTTTCGGACAATCCCGCTGACCCGGCAGGCTTCGGCCCTAAGGCCTTGATGCTGACATCTCTTTGAGGCGCGCGTGGAACATTTACGCGCCGGTCGGCACGGGCTTGGTCCTGATCGGACGGTGAGCTACCCATTACTCTCCGCCCGCAGGCCCGCGCCTAAGGTAATATTATTTACCTAATTACTACGTATCCAGAAATATCCTAAAATTCGTTTTTAATCCCAGATACCAATCTGACGGGGCTGGCATCAACATCAATGGCGAGTACATAACTCACCTTCGCTTTGCCGACGATATCGTAGTCATGAGACTCACCTCAGGTCAGGTGGAGGACCTCAGTAGAATGCTCCATGACCTCAGTAGAGACTCCGAAAGAGTGGGTCTTAAAATGAACATGGACAAAACGAAGGTCATTGCAAATGCCCATGTAACACCCGCTCTCATAAAGATCGGAGACGCTACACTCGAAGTCGTGGACAAGTATGTTTACTTAGGACAAACTGTCCAGTTGGGTAGGTCTAACTTCGAGAAAGAGGTCAATCGACGAATCCGACTCGGCTGGGCAGCGTTCGGGAAGCTTCGCAATATCTTCTCGTCCCACATACCGCAGTGTCTCAAGACGAAAGTCTTTCACCAGTGCGTGATGCCAGTGATGACTTATGGCAATGAAATGTGGTCGCTCACAATGGGCCTTATAAGAAGGCTTAAAGTCACCCAAAGGGCAATGGAGAGGGCTATTCTTGGAGTTTCTCTGCGTGATCGAATGAGGAGAAGATCCGCAGGAGAACCAAGGTAACCGAAATAGCCCGAAGAATTGCCAAACTTAAGTGGCAGTGGGCAGGGCACATTGCTCGCAGAACAGGTGGCCGATGGGGCCGAAAGGTTCTGGAGAGGCGACCGCGTACCGGAAGACGTAGCGTTGGAAGGCCTCCCACAAGGTGGACCGATGACCTTGTGAAGGTCGCAGAAACCCGTTGGATGCGAGAAGCACAGAACCGGTCGAAGTGGAGGTGCTTAGGGGAGGCCTATGTGCAGCAGAGGATGTCTTTCGGCTGAAATGATGATGATGATGACTAATCTGACATTTAGTCTTTTGTGTTTGCGTTTTTTTATGTAGTATAGAAGTTTGACATTACACCTGTCAAAATAGGTAGTATCTGGGTTTAAAAAACGAACTTTAAGTCCTGCTTTGATCTGAAATAATGCCTTGCCGAATACTGTCTCAGAATATAATTTAGGAGAAGTTCGTTGATCTTTACTAGAGGGCCACGAAATATGACGCTCCAAGCGAATTCGCCTTGCGCGCAAGCGTCAGCGTCGAGTGTCAAAAACAAATGTATGTCTAATAACTACGAGGCCATAAAGTAGCGCTGCAAGCAGCAGCGTAGTTTACTACGAGCGAATTTGCACGAGCGTTGGATGATCCGACGCGCGTTTTTTATGAGCGTCGAAAACAATTGTATGAGAACATTCCACAGTGTACACGAAACATTCGCTCCACGCGCTCCGATAGAAGGCGGTCGCTCCGCGCAAAACAAATTGTTTTGTTTTTGTCGCTTTTATAGTAACTAATCCAATATGAATATTGAAGAATTTATCACTGCAATCCAAAATCGACCTGCTTATGGATGAGTTCACATCCGCAACATAAGTTTAGGAATGTTGTAAAAAAATTATGGGAAGAATTTAAAATTCTTTTTAAAAATTTAATAACAATATTACTGTAGGTATTTTTGACAGCGACATTTTCACGTGTAATGTTGACGCGTGCTCCTGCTCACTCTGTACTCACAGTGCATGTTACCTTTTTCTGTACTGAACTGATTCATTCCCCAACCGACGTACACGCTACAGGCGAATATTTGAAATTCGTGGCCTTGCTTTTGACGCTTAGAAATAACGCTTGTTGCGAATTGACGCCTCAAGCGTGGCCTTATTTTCGTGGCCGAGGCAATGGTCAAGTAGAAGCTCGCTTGCTTTCACTGAACCTACAAATTACGATACTCAGTTTTTGGTGTTGTTTACATTCAGACAAATGCCTGCAAGTTCAATGAAACATATCAAAGAAATACACAACGAGAGAGAGCAGAGAGCAGTGGTGGCCAAGTGGTAACGGTCGCAACTTACGAGTTGTAGGTCGTAGGTTCGAACCCAGACAGGCGCTTTACTTTGTGTAAATTATTTCATCACCACTGCTCTCAAAACGGTGAAGGAAAACATCGTGAGGAAACCGGCATGTCCTAGAACCAAAAAATTCGATGACATGTGACATCTACCAACCCGCACTGGGCCCGCGTGGTGGATTACGGCCCACTCCATCTCACAGAGAGGAGGCCTGTGTCCCAGCAGTGGGAACATTATAGGCTGATTATGTACACAACGGTTTGAAAGAGAAAAACATATGATTACTGAATGCCTACGGATTGGTGAACATTATTACGCATTGAGAAACTTATGACTCCAAGACAGGCACAAGACAAGAAGGACACAAGTAGGTAGGTAGGAACCATTCAGACAGATGATGAAGTCTAAGGTCAAAGAATCTAAGCGTCGATCGCCTCCAGACTTGTAGACGTGGGGAGAACTGTGACAAAAAGACAACGACTCATAAAACCTTGAAGGGTAGTTGGGAGCTGTCCAGCATTCTACTTACCACTGCCTCTTGATCATTGCTAATACTTAGAACTGTTCTCAGTTGATACACTATAAAGACACTCCATAGCAAAGCAGACTCACGCACAAGATATTCTTCAGCAGGTTGAGTTTGGCTCTTGCCTTGGATTGCGTAAAAGATGCATTCACAACTTGAACACTTCCTATTTTAACGTTTGGATTCGAAACGATTCCTCGCCGTAGTTTCATGGAATAATTTGTTCTCTAACAAAACACAAGTAAAATTCTCACAAACCTTCAACACGATGTAACGTGCACACAGTGTATCTGTTAATGTAAACAGCAAACACGATGCTGACTGACGCCATTCGATTACATTTGCACATCAGCCAGAGTTTCAACTAAAATAATACTATCACAAGGGAGTGCACTAAGCCCTCAAGGCGTATTTTAAATGAAAATAATTATATGAATTTAACCAACACTTTTGGGGTTTTTAGCACTTTTGGCAACGCACGTCCCGCTAGGATGTTGGTGGAAAACTCGCAATATTTGTCCGAAGATTTTCGCAGGTCTCCGTCATTGGCTGCGATATTTACATGTGATAACTAGTAAAGATAACGAACTACAGAACGATCTTTGGAACAACGCTAGGTGTTAGCAAATCTTAAGATTTTTATGAGGTTTCATTTTATTAGACGGATGATGCTGCAGTTTGTGTTAATTCAATAAACGTGTTAATTAAACGTGAAATGGTTACTTATGTGGGTTTTGATAAAATCTTCGACACATTCAGTGGTGATTGATAACTTAATGCGAATTTAATTTGTAAATATTTTGAATGGCTTTTCTTCGAAACTTCAAGTCCTACGCCCTTTGTAATGATTCTAAAAGGTCTCTTAGGTACTCTGGGAAGCGTTTAATTAACAATTCATCATTAATTTTATGCCTCATATCCCTGAAATATATTGGTAAGCAACATTTTCATTTTTTAGAAGAAGCCTTGGAAGGAACTTAACACTAAGCAGTGGGAAAATTCAGGCTGATAATAATAATAAGCAGAAGCCTGGAAATCAGCTTATAGATAAGTGAATGTGTGCGTAGGTATTTCGTATTCTTGTGAGTGTGTGTGTCGTCGTCGGCTCCGGCCACGGATTTTATGAATGTAATTATGTTTTAGACAACACATATTCGCGATTTTTTGTAGTAGGTAGGTAAATATTTCGGAAAGTTCATTGAAAATCTGAATATGTAATGGCATAAATGATAATGATAATGATAAATGATTTTATTTTGTAAGTAGGTTTGTACAAACACTTTTACACGTCAATCATGTTTTTTTAAAAACTAGATGAAGTCGGCGTTTCCTATCTGACTACTCTGAGAAGAAAGGCCGAAACAAACTCAGAGGTCACAGTCTCTTTTAAAGTCCAGACATAATCTTGGTCAGGTTATATGAAGACCATGTAAATCGATGTCTGAGATGGTCTTTTGAGGAAAGAACCACACAGATTGAGAGGACCTGTCCAGTCAGTGCACGGCGTGCTGCACGCATTTGTCAGAAATCGTGCAGCTCAACTCAAAACTTAAGGAGCTCAACGATTCGACGAACAATACCAAAGAAAGGACATTTGGGTAGGCCACATAAGTTACTCAAACTGCCAGACAAAGATTAAGAAATAAAACTGACAGAACAGAGAGAGTAATAAAAAAATATATAAAATTAATAAAATGACCCACATCGTCTTCACATTCACAATAAATAAAATAAATAATACTTTACAAAGTAAGCAAATGTCAATGTTTATAAAAAAAAAAAAAAATAATGTCAATGTGTATATAAAAAAAAAAACATTCAAAATGCAGAAATTGGAAGCAGCTCAATCCCAAGCCTTTTTGTCCTCAATATAATCTTTAACGGTATAAAAGGCTTTCTGGCATAACTTACGTTTAATTAATGATTTGAATTTATTAAGGCTTAGATCTTGAACTTGGCTTGGTAGTTTATTATAAAAGCGTATACATTGGCATCTGAACGACCCACCTATTTTCTTGAGCCTTGTTGTAGGTACAACAAATTTGTGTTTATTTCTAGTATTTATATTATGGATATCACTGTATTTTTTAAACAATTTTATGTTTTTATGGGCATATAAAAGATTTTCATAAATATACTGAGAAGGCACAGTCATTACATTAATCTCTTTAAATTTGTCTCTGAGAGAGTGTCTCGGACTTAATTTATAAATTGATCGAACAGCTCGCTTCTGCAAAACAAAGATAGTCTGAATGTCGGCGGCATTTCCCCACAATAGAATACCGTACGACATTACACTATGAAAATAGCTAAAGTACACTAAACGGGCAGTCTCTATATCAGTTAAATTACGAATTTTTCTAACAGCGTATGCTGCGGAACTAAGCTTTTTGGATAATTTATCTATATGTGGACCCCACTGAAGCTTAGCATCCAAAGTTATGCCCAAGAATACTGTATTGTCTTCAGGATTCAATTCCTCGCCCTTTATCAACACATTAGTTTTCACCTGCCTAACGTGGGGTAGCGTAAACTTAATGCATTTGGTTTTTTTCTCGTTTAGAAGCAAATTATTAACATTGAACCAGTGGACTACTTTCAAGATCGCGCTATTTACATCGTCAGTAACCAACTGCTGACGTTTAAGTTTAAACAAAAGAGAAGTGTCATCTGCAAACAACACTATATCATGATTATCCTTTATGAGGTACGGCAAGTCATTAATATAAATTAGAAACAAGAAAGGACCAAGAATTGAGCCCTGTGGGACTCCCATTGTTACTGTAGATCCGGATGATCTTTTTCCATTAACGTCAACGCTCTGAATCCTTTTACTCAAGTATGAATTAAGAAGATCCAGAGCGGTGTTCCGGATCCCGTAATGGCGGAGTTTCCTGATTAAGGTTTCGTGAAGAACGCAATCGAATGCCTTGGACAAATCACAAAAGATGCCCAAGGCATCGCATTTGTCTTCCCATGCATTATAAATATGTCCTAAAAGTTCAACACCAGCATCAGTACATAATAACTATGATGTAGTCAGCTATGACAAGCTTGGGCTGAGTTTATGTTGCAGGGTGCGGATAATGACTAGACATGTCATGTCTATATCGTATCTCTTACTTTCTTTTTGAACTTACTTTCTTAGGTATGTACTTAATGTACATATTTTCTTTCTATGGATATGTAAGTTTTCTGGGTTAGGTCCAAATAGGATATGCGTGTAATTCCGTTTCTCAGTCAGAATCCAAGCATAGTAGTCGCATCATGGCGTCAATTTATATTATATACCAAAGGTTCAGTGAGACGTTTGAGCCGGTGACTTTTTACCCGACTGCGGCGAAGCCCAGAAGGAGGGTTATGTGTTTGACCTGTATGTATGTATGTATGTATGTCCGTTTCTTTGTTCCCTCGTAACTTCTAAACGAATGAACGGATTTTGATAAATTATATGTACGTCTTTAGATTTGTCTTAGTAGCGCGAGTGTCACTGGGTATATCAAAATTGAAAAATATAAAGTGGCCGATTTTTGTCGCAATATTAAGTCTTCAAAAAAATGTATTTTTCTCGAAACCTATCGAGTGGGGTATCAAAATAATGGGTTTTTAAAGGTGATTACAAAAATATTTACAACTTATATGGTTAAAAGTAATTCGAAGTGACAAATCGTAAAAAACACGTACCAAGAGCCAAATCGTCTGCAAAATCTTTCAAATTTGTAAACTAAAAAGCTGGAAATAAAAAACAAGTAATTAAAAAAACTAAAAAACCCGACTGCGGTAAAAAAATAAGTTAAAAAAAACTGAAAAGTTAAAAACAAGGCCTTTTAAATTAAATAAAAGTTGGAAGCAGGCGGGACCATTTTTTTATTACATTTTCAAACTCAAATGGGTCCCGCCTGCTTCCAACTTTTAACTATCATTGTCTCTACTTAGAGAACTAGAAGTAAACTCTTGCACATTTAAATTGGCAACAGCGCAGTTTTAATTTTAACGGACTTCCAAAAAGGAGGAGGTTATATGTTCGACTTTATATATGTTTTTTTTAATGTATGTTCACTGATTACTCGAAGACGGCTGGACCGATTCCAAAAAATATTTTTTTGTTTGAAAGGGTATACTCTCGAGGTGGTCCCATTATCATCAAGGAAATCGAGAGAAACCCTCAAATTGGCAAAACCGGCAAAGCTATAACGATTTGGGATTTTTAAAGTAACTTGAGCTTTTGCTCTCGGAAATCATCCTTTGGTAAAGTGGAGCTGATGATGAATACCACAGATGGTCATTGGAACTACTCAATGACAAATATTTCACGGGTTGCGATTCGATTACTTTAATTTTGTTGCTAAGCAATTTATGCTCGTCACAATGCGTATGGTGAGTGGTCGTTGAGGAGTTATCCTAGTTCTTACCAGGAGGACTCCTCAACAATTAACGTCCCAACATCGGGAAAAGCAATATTTTGTAACAAGTGATGAGCAGCTGACATTAGGCTATTGTAACTTAGATAAATTACAAACTGACCCACTAAAAAGTGAAAAAAAAAAACTAAAAAAAAAAATAAACAACCGACTTCCAAAAAAAACACTACAAATTGAAAAATAACTTTAATTTCGGAAGTCGGTGTCAATAAAAGAAAACGTGGAACCAAGACACCGACTTCCGAAATTAAAGTTATTTTTCGGCCGGTTGTTTTTTTTTGTAAAAAGTTTTTATTGAAACATGCGATTGCTAAAATAATGAGTAACCAAATACGTTCGTACTGTGTTCGCCTAAACTTATTTGCTCTAATCTACCGCCTCTCGCATCCTCAAACTTGACAGTGTGTTGACTCTTCTTGTTAGTTTTGGGATCATTCAACACTATTCTTAGTTTATAATTATTTTATGTTTTTAGCCAATTCGGAGAGAGATACACGTATTTATTAATATTCTGATAAGATGCGTAATGACAATGCCAGTTAACTATTCTTTTATTTTTGAAAAGGTGAAATAAAGAAAAAAGGAATATTCCCGTTTGAGCACCTATTTTCTGTAGGACTCTGGCTGCAAATAGTTCCTACCTGTCAATAACTTAACATCATCAGAAGCAGGATTATTACCGATATTTCAAAAACCTAATTTCTTTATTTCTCAGGTAAATGTCCAAAATCAATTTGGGCAACGTTCGGGACGTTGCCCAAATTATTTTTTTACCACATTCTACGTACAGAATTCCAAAATCTAGAATTCAACGGCCTTCACCATGATATAATAATTATATCCTTTGATGAATCGAGGTGACGCCGTAGCTAACAAAATATATCAAAACCAATAAAGGTCTCACGGCAACAGGTTCGATTCCGCGAAGTGTCGATATCGCTCCAATTAACGCGTCATTCGCGGAGCTCCCTTTATGTCACTCAGCCGCAGCCGCGACGCGCGGCGCAAGTGCAAGGTAGCGGGACACGGACGCTTTCTTTTGCAAATTCGATCAGTACCACCATCAAACAATCTGCAACCATGTATTGCAGAAATAAAAGTACAGAAGTTTTTAGGGCAGCTTCATTTGTAACCCTTCACGCATACCTTATTGCAATTACCAGTTTGCTTTAATTTGGTGATATTGGTATTATTTCCTTACGAGTAACGCTCATCAATTATCCATTAGTATAACCATAGTTAGTATCATCGACACTCATGACAGAATCAATTTTTTGAAAACAATGAATTTTCCACTTTCATCCTCTGCTGCTGTGCATCGTCCGTTTCTTCCGTGCAGTATTCTTTTTGTGGTAGTTAGTATGTTTTAGTATTTTATTACAAGTGTCTCTCAAACTATAACAAAAATAAGGTAAGCCTCCGCGCTGCATAAAGCTCCCGCGTTGCGCTTGCACAAATACGGTTATTTTTTACCCCTGCGTGTGCGCCGACCCGCTTTCTCCGCGCTGGGATCGTTATATTTTATATTACGCATTCAATTATAAGCGTTATACACGATGCCGATCGAAAGTGCACACTTTAATTCGTTATCACAGATATCCGTTCGTTATACTGTCGAAGTACCTGTTTTAACCGGCCTTATCCGGACAAAGGCAGCTCCCAAATAAATCGTTCTCTCTCCTACAACTGGCATCGATTATTATGCGATTTAGATCCTTAGATCCTTCGCGTGTAGTGTTAAGGTGAATTTTGTCGTTGATAGTCTTTTATTTTATCTTTACTTCGTATGATGGAAGGACCACAACGGATTTAGTAAGATTGAACGACAAAGATTTAGAATAGGTACTTTAAGACTTACGAATAAATAAGGAACCTACTAGTTTATCCCGAATTCCAATTCTGATCAGTAGCACGAAGGGGTGCGTATTAAAACTCAATATAACAATCAGTACAAAAAGTGTAATCCAGTCTACAAAGGCGATGGTAGTGCAGCCGAGAGGTTCCTGATGAGTTCGTCCATCTGGATCAGATTGATCCTCGCTTGTTGGTTCAGGCGACCTTCCGGTAGCTCTGGAGGCTCGTGACGGAGGAGCTGGGCCGATTCTGACAATATCTTGCGGGATTCCTGGGTAATAATAGAACAGAAATTTAAACATAGTGCCTAAAGAATAAAGAGAATAAGGTTTATGACGTAAAAGGGACTGCCACAAGGCAGTATCTGGGGCTATGGTTATTTTTTTATTTATTCTATGTTTAAAGAAAAGCGCTTTATTTTTTATTTCTAATTTGGATTAATAGACTGTCAATATTATCAGACCAAGCGCTAAGTATATCCACTGTATAGTCTTTTCAACTCTGCCTACTAACAATGTACATACATAATACACAACATTGTGGCTGTCGATTTGCCGATAGACATATTCAGGAGTTATTCATTCAATTATTGTTCTAGCCTTCTAGAGCAGACAGGGTCACGGCAGATTCACTCAGCGTGTTACATACGATATAAACATATTTTTATACTCCGTAATAAAAGTTAAAGACACGTCATTTATATTTTACGACAAGAGCGGCACTTATTTTTAATTTCTCTAAAAGTTTGAGGTATACTTATGCTTCACATTTTTACATTGTTTTTATTTTTACAACATCTTGGCATGTCTCCCACAACACACTTGTACATTTCACAAAAAAGTTCAAAACAAGCAGAATTAGTGTCAGTATTTCGGGCGAGTAACTGGAGCGAGCGATGGTCCAGTTGCTGGCGCGAGCAGACACGTACAAGACTGTTTTTGTCTAAGATGTGTTGTCAATGGAGATTCACCGGTTGAATTATGGTGGCACTAACATCTTCGCCTGGATTTACTTGACACTTTTTTTTTAAGTTACACCTAGCACGTATTCTGTAGTTGTAGATAGAATACAGGTATAGGTATTTCTTCTCAGATTTTGGCATTTTGCATTTTGGATTGTCCCTTTAGCCGAAGGAAACCTCTTATTAGTAAACATTTTGTAATTTAGTATGCGACACAGATACTGTAAAGAATTCTGGCTACCGTCAGCAACCCAACACTCAAGAAAGGGTAGCAAAAGGACCTAAGGTCCTTTTCTATGGGGTGGCCTTACAAAATGGGTACGAATCACAGTCGAAGATGTGCAAATAAACAATTAGTTGATCCACGATTGGTACCTATTTAGTAGTTGAGAGCGAGTTTTTGATCAATAATGGTTGTTAGTTTGGTCAAAATTACGTGAAGAGAATCTAGATTGTTCTGGTAACTGCACGGCAACAACACAAGTGGAACACCTCACTGTTCCACCCTGCACTTGGCTCAGTTAGAGAACTTTTGGCAAAGTAACGAATTACAAGAATACCAGGATTTTGAACCTTGTTTGAAGAACATCGTCAGCCGTCGTCGTGGACGTAAAAAAGGTAGACATAGAAGAGTTCTTAATTAAAACAGATACGTGGACAGCATTTTTTAGTCCATAAAAACAATCCTGCCAAGCGTCATTATTATAACAGTAAGTAAGGTCTTTAGGGGAAAACAATGTGATGATTGTTTTGATAATAGGTGCCGATTTTAACATCTGTTGTGGTTGTTAAAGTAAATAGTTGAAAGTAGCATTAAGCTACGTCACAGTTGATTGTAAAACTGTGCTTATGTTGCCCACCAGCCACTCTGTTATGTTTTTTTAAATCATCAATCTCCTGCCCTTATCCCGATTTATTTAAGATCGGCGGAACATTTCTTTTTCTTCCATACTTCACTATTGTCGTCATCTCGGTTGTCACCCCCTTTCTAACCATATCATCATTCACACATTCCATCCATCGTTTCTTTGGTCTTCCACAATTCTTATAGCCATCGATCTCCATACTCAAAACTCTTTTTTTTTTTTTTTTTGCGGATGGGAAATCATCAAATGACTCCTCCCGCTCTGGGTGGAGCGGAAGGGAGTGTCAGACTCTTACTGACTAAAACACACCCGTGTTCCTTCCTTAGCCCTTTGTGTTCCGGGCCAGCGGTAACCCTTTCGGACAATCCCGCTGACCCGGCAGGCTTCGGCCCTAAGGCCTTGATGCTGACATCTCTTTGAGGCGCGCGTGGAACACGTACGCGCCGTCCGGCACGGGCCTGGTCCTGATCGGACGGATACTCAAAACTCTTCTCACGACATTGTTTTTTAAATGTCGATAAGTAAGCAAATCCAGAAAGACCGGGCGTTATGGTACAAATGTGGAGAGGCTTATGTGGAGCAGTGCACTGCGATTGACTGAGATATATAACATAATTAGCCTATTAGGTATGTTCTCACTACCAATGGCCTCTTCTATGTTAGAGGGAGTAATCATCTTTGTTATGGGTACTATTAGATCCGAAAGTTTCATCTTTTCGAATGTCCGTGTTTTTTTTTGTGTTTTGTGAGCCCAGCTCAAATAATTTCGATTTACGTATAACGTAATCGTCACAATGATAACCCGTGCTAGGCCTACTGGATATAACTGCTTTGCCGCATCTGATAAGACATCCCTCTAATCCTTTTCTCCTCATACGAGAACTTACGTTTTTAGGGTTCCGTAGCCAAATGGCAAAAACGGAACCCTTATAGATTCGTCATGTCTGTCTGTCTGTCCGTCTGTCTGTCTGTCTGTCTGTCCGTCCGTATGTCACAGCCACTTTTCTCCGAAACTATAAGACCTATACTGTTGAAACTTGGTCAGTAGATGTATTTTGTGAACCGCATTAAGATTTTCACACAAAAATAGAAAAAAAACAATACATTTTAGGGTTCCCCATACTTTGAACCGAAACTCAAAATTTTTTTTTTCATCAAACCCATACGTGTGGGGTATCTATGGGTAGGTCTTCAAAAATGATATAGAGGTTTCTAATATCATTTTTTTCTAAACTGAATAGTTTGCGCGAGAGACACTTCCAAAGTGGTAAAATGTGTGTCCCCCCCCCTGTAACTTCTAAAATAAGAGAATGATAAAACTAAAAAAAATATGTGATGTACATTACCATGTAAACTACCACCGAAAATTGGTTTGAACGAGATCTAGTAAGTAGTTTTTTTTTAATACGTCACAAATCGTAAACCACAATTTACCTTTCATTCAACCAACTCAAAAATAAAAAAAACATTTAATTTCATAAACATAAACCTTATGCATAAACCCGGATGTTACGGAACCCTCGGTGCGCGAGTCCGACTCGCTCTTGCCCGGTTTTTTTTTACAATTGTTTTCACAATTTGTGCTGGGTATTTTTTCTTTCGCATTTTGAGCGATCCGCGGTCGCGTGCTCGATCAATATTTAGTTCATATTTAGATAGCTTTTATATTATGGGAAATCACGAGTTTTACAATAGGTACGTTTGTAGACACTGTATACGTCATTGTAGACGTCAGAAGCTGTACTTTTGTTTTTGTAATCTTTCTTGATTTTGCACTCGTTTACTGCAAAAACGAACAAGCTTCTTGATAGGTAGTTGAAGGGTAGTTTTGTTTCGATTCAAAGCGAAAAGTGCAAAAATCTAAAGCTCAATCAGATGATCGACTATGAATTGAACTCCATTTTGGTCTGACCTATACATGCGCCAGCATTAATAGTTCCAATATTTTAGTCTTCTAGGCAGCTGTTCAAGTAACCTTCAACTAAAAATAACGCAGAATAAGAAATTATTATGTAGGTTACTTACAGAGACGATGGATGAAATCTGTGAATGATGATATGGTTAGAAAGGGGGTGACTATCGAGATGACGATTAATAGAAAAGTATGAAAGAAAAGGACATGCTGCGCCGAAAACAAATAAATTGGGATAAGGACAGGAAAATGAATGATTAGGTAACTTACAGAGACATAACCAAGCAAGGTCATGGGTCCATCAATGAGAGCCTGCCTCCTTCCTGTCTCGGCCACGGCAGCATGAAGCTCAAACAGTAAGGTGCCTCGGAGACGAGTTTCAGCTGGACAATAGAAATAAGGTGTGGTTAGCCATTAACTTACCTACTGCAACTTTTACGAATAGTTGTTTTCAGTAGATGTCAGAATGATCCCTTCCTCCTAGTGAGCTTCATCAATCTCATTCTATCAAGTACATGCTGAAGATCTTCACTGCGATACCTCGCGGTCGCGGTTTAACTCGCTACCTCGATGTCACCTCCATTGTACAACAAATGCATGCTAATAGACACTCACGGACATGCCGAAGGATACCTCACTGCGGTATATCGCGGCCTATTTGGGGGTTTACCTCGATGCCTGGCATGTCAACTTGTTCTTCTGCAGTGAGGCATCTTCGGCATGTAATTACCCAAAAGAGATTTCATCAACTGGTAAATAAACTAAAAATCTTGCTCATTTACATAGGGAGAGCCTTCAAGCCTACAACAGCATGAATCAGAACCGAATGTTCTAGAAAACTTGGGACCATCTATAAAATCTTTCAATTGTTATACGATTGTTTAGACGCATTATCTCTAAGAAAGAAAATAGCTTTAGCTACATACCTGGTGCCAAGGTCTCAAGCAGCGCCGCGATCTTCTTGCACAGCTGTGTCTTGAGCAGGAGCCGGTCATCCGTGACCATTGCCAGGCCCTGCTCCACCTCCTGGCCTATCATCTGCGCCAGCGCTAGGCTCACGTCCGTCATGTAAAAGTGGGACGGGTGCAGGTAGCCGCTGCAGTGGCCGATGAATCTGAAAGGTGACATAATCTACAAATAGAGTAGATTCATCTCAACACCTGTCTCCCTTGAATTTGTATGGATATATATATATATATATATATTATAAGTATATATTATAGTAAATAGTATGCATGTATTTATGTATTTGTGTACCTAGTTTAATTAGTTTTTTTAAATTTTATCATTGTTCCTCTCAACCAAAGCACCTGTCATCCAATCTCTTCACCACCCTTGGTTGACTGATAGAGAATGCCTAAGGCATTAAGTCCGCCTTTGTACCTTTTTGTGCGAAAAGTTTAAATAAATAAATAAATAAATCTACGGTAACTACTGGTGCCAGAATTACAGGGTAGGGGTTTTTGATAGAGTTTAATTCGTGGAACGCCAAAAAGGACTCTTTTGGATTTCAGAACAAGAGTTGCAATTCACATTAGATTTTTTCGTATATGATTCCAAATATTTTTTATTGGTTTAGACCAGAACTCAGCCACATCGACAGCGCGATCGTTAGCAGTGGCCTTTCGTAGGTCACCGTCATACACGTTCAATGCGACACTAAATATACTAAGCTTGCCATGAGTGCGACATGATCTCCATGTTTCTCATGAGCGTGTGCGCAACTTTACCAAAGTGCGTCATAAGCATTATTTGCCCATGTGAAGGTTGAATAATTATACGTTTTTTTTAAACGTGGCAATTATATTGTAGTTTATGCCACATAAACAGCATTCACTTCTTTTAAATACACACATCAAAAGTGTCTAGGGATCAACATATATTTTTGCAATAACTTTTCTCCTGATTGATATTAATTAAAATTTTCTTTAAGGATTCATCAAATAAAGTGTTTTCGTTTGTCACAGTAACGATAAACCAAGTCACCTTTGCATTAATAAAGAAATTTGCCATTTTCCTAATAAAGGGATTTTTGACATTTGAACCACTAACACAAAAGTTCGAAAAAAAGACTGAAATAACAGTTTTCTTTAAAATTTTATTGGGTAACTTAAACAATTAATAATCCGTGTTTCTACCGCGAACACTAACAACACAAGAACATCGGTTTGGCATACTCAAAATGAGTTCATCCAAATCACGCTGTGGAATGGCCGCCCATGTTCGTTGCAACAACAAAAAAAGGTCTTCTTGCGACTGGATACCCTCCATATTCGGCAGAGCTCTTCTCTGTAGCATATCCCATGCATGCTCAATCGGGTTCAAGTCTGGCGACTGAGCAGGCCAGGGCAGGACATTGATGTTAGCTGCGGCGAGAGTCTGTCTTACAACTCTTGCGGTGTGCGGTCGTGCATTATCATGCATTAACTGAAATAAGGGACCGATTTGCACTTGTAGAGGAACGATGACGTCTGATACAATCGTCTCAGCATAAATTTGAGCGTTGAGGTTGCCTCTGATCCAAATCAACTCAGTTCTTCCGCCGATCCAAATACCCGCCCATACCATGATGGTTCCACCACTATAAGGATGGACTTCCTGGCAGGATTTTAATCGCTGTTGGCGTCCAGGGGTTCTCCAGTGTCGTATACGCCTTGTATCCGGTCTCATACCAAAACGAGACTCATCAGAAAAGCACACGAAACGCCATTGTTCTTCTGCCCAATTTATGTGTTCAAGAGCCCATTGATATCGAATCCTACGATTGTGCATTGCTATAGGTGGTACCCGTAGCGGTCTTCGGGAATGAAGGTTCACTTCATGCAAGCGGTTTCTGACTGTTTGGTCGCTAATTAAGTTCCCTGAAGAGTGATGAAGCCTCACGGCTAACATCATGGCGGTTATTGTTGGAGCTCTTCGAGTTAAGATTTGAATGTATCGGTCTTGTCTCCGTGTGGTGCAGCGATACCGTCCTCCATGGCGCTCAGCCACGGTACTAGTGCTTCGGTAACGTGTCCAAAGTCGACTGATAACACTCTGACTTGTATTCAGAGCTAAAGCCACAGTACGTTGCCGGGAACCAGCTTCTATCATTCCCACGGCTCTGAGCATTTCTTCCCTGCTTAAATGACGTCGCCGCTCCATAATAACGTTGGTTTTAATCAGTAGTAGGGAAACAGTAGCACTAATAATGTCTTCAATGCGTTGTATGTTTTTATAGGGAAAATATTGACAGCTGATTTTCATCTTTTACTCGAATTTGATTCACAGTTCCTGGTTCAAATTATGAAATGCACCAAAAAGGATCCATATAAATTTATAAAATCATAAATTTATTACAAAGCCACATCTCAATCTCAAGAAATCCGCATAAAAATGCTTGATCCCTAGACACTTTTGATGTGTGTATTTTTATAAATGGACAACACATGTTTCATGGGAAACATTTTATGTACCTCTCGCAAGCCTCAGGATCTCCTTTAGGCATGATACTGAGTTCCCTGCCGATGTCTTGCACCAGCTGCTGTATGATGGCATCGGAGACAGCGTCCTTGCAGGAGTTGCACTTCCAGAACTTGTTGTCCAGGTTACGAGTCTCAGGGTTAGGGCTCTTCGTTTTGTGTAAGATGGGGAGGATGAAGGTCTCGGGGAGAAGGTAGCCTTTGCAGTCCCTGAAAATCAAGATGAACTCAAGAATAACACGTAGTCTATTAAAAAAAAATACCTGTCGGATCAAAAGAAGATTTCTGCTGTATCGTGGTTGCGTTTACAGTTATAAGTTACATCCCAATTAAGAACTCTTCAGACCCGGAATAATATTATGATAAATAGGTACCCTTTGGTATACAAACAATGTCTTTACAAAAAATTCGTGTTTGAGGAGAGAACAAGTTAGGTATACGCACTAGGTAGGAAGGTACTCGGCCAGTTTAGCCACTGCATCATTTTAGGTAGTCATTGTATTTCCGTTCTTGTGTGATGTTACTAAGGTTTGGGTCTTGGATACTCACTTCTTCTTGCACTTAACAGCACTGTACATAGTCCCGAGCTCGGTGACGTCGGAGCATCTCTCGCAGGTACACTCAAAGAACTTGGAGTCAGCGAGGTGGTGGCGCCGCGCCTCCGTGCCCCACATGGGGTCCGTGTAGCACACCGTGATGTGGGAGCCCGAGGAAATGGTCACGCCGGCGCAGAGGGTCTGGAAGATTTAAAATAAGACTTGATTAGAATAAACTTCGCTCTTCAAGTCTTCGATTGCCTAACACTTTTGTCTTTGTGAGAAGATAGTTGAGTGATATTACCAGTTAGAAGAACACAAGCATTAATCTAGTCAAATAGTTATCAAGTCGTTTATGAATCTTGCAGGTTGCGTAATACAATAGTTTCAATAGTGTGTTAATTGAATATAGTGTGTTATCCGACCGCTGATCTAGATTAAAGTCTTCAAATGACAAAATGGTCTCCAGCAGATTTTGATATTATTAACAGCTTCTTTCGTAATCCAAGCCCTATGTTATAAATCATAAAAATAGTAATTAACTTACAATATCGCCCTGGGAGGTGAAGCTCTTGTTGCAGTTGGCGCGACAGTTGTGCTCCACCATGGAGATGCGGTCGTACAGAGCCACATACTCCGGCTCCGTGAGAGGAACCTCGTGGCCGTTGATCTGGAAGAGAAACGTGTACAAAGTTTAGAAGTTTTCAAAAAGACATGTCTTCAGTGTCTTCTAAATTATTCTAAGAAGATGCAGAACTTATTTCAAGTTTTTATTCTGTGGAAACACGTCGACTTACCTGGTGACCTGTCTGCTGAGCCCTAACTGCTAAAGTTAAGGCTCAGCTAACTGCTACAGCTAACAGCTACCTAAGTTTTAACAGGTAATTTTTTGATGCCAACTAAGCAAATGAAGTGACAAAGTTATGGTCGAGCATCGTGTGCGACACAACGATGAAGAATATCATCTTATTCTTTATGAATGCAAACTGAAGGACGCTACTGAAGTTGCCAAATGACATCATTCAAGTGTCGAATATTTTATACCCAAAAACTAAAGTCGGCCGGCCAAAAAAAATGTAACAACGTAAAAAGTAACAACTTGAGCAAATTTTTTCTATTACAACGAAAGTCTGTAGTTAAACCCCTAGCTGCTATTTGAGAGTGAAAATGCCAAAAATCATGTTATAAACCAAGAAGTGTTAAAAAATACCAAGTTTTAATTGAATATAACATCCGGAACTATTACAACATATAGGTATCTACAATTAAACCCTTTTTAGGGTTCCGTTGCCAAATGGCAAAAAACGGAACCCTTATAGATTCGTCATGTCCGTCTGTCTGTCTGTCTGTCTGTCTGTCTGTCTGTCCGTCTGTCTGTCTGTCCGTCCGTATGTCACAGCCACTTTTCTCCGAAACTATAAGAACTATACTGTTGAAACTTGGTAAGTAGATGTATTCTGTGAACCGCATTAAGATTTTCACACAAAAATAGAAAAAAAACAATAAATTTTGGGGTTCCCCATACTTAGAACTGAAACCAAAAAATTTTTTTTTCGTCAAACCCATACGTGTGAGGTATCTATGGATAGGTATTCAAAAATGATATTGAGGTGTCTTACACCATTTTTTTCTAAACTGAATAGTTTGCGCGAGAGATACTTCCAAAGTCGTAAAATGTGTGTCCCCCCCCCTGTAACTTCTAAAATAAGAGAATGATAAAACTAAAAAAAATATATGATGTACAATACCATGTAAACTTCCACCGAAAATTGGTTTGAACGAGATCTAGTAAGTAGTTTTTTTTTAATACGTCATAAATCGTAAACCGCAATTTACCTTTTATTCAACCAACTCAAATATAAAAAAATAAAAAGAAAACATTTAATTTCATAAACATAAACCTTATGCATAAGCCCGGATGTTACGGAACCCTCGGTGAGCGAGTCCGACTCGCTCTTGCCCGGTTTTTTCTTTTTGCGGATGGGAAATCATCAAATAACTCCTCCCGCTCTGGGTGGAGCAGAAGGGAGTGTCAGACTCTTACTGACTAAAACCCACCCGTGTTCCTTCCTTAGCCCTTTATGTTCCGGGCCAGCGGTAACCCTTTCGGACAATCCTGCTGACCCGGCAGGCCGCGTGGAACACGTACGCGCCGTCCGGCGCGGGCCTGGTCCTGATCGGACGGTGAGCTACCCATTACTCTCCGCCCGCAGGCCCGCGCCTACGGTGGCCGGGAGTCGTCACGCGGCTCCCGACGCCCGGGGCGTCCCTCGCGGCGGCTGAGTCTCTCTCCCTGAGCCGTCCCGCCACCTCCTTCGGTAGCATGACTGCTTCGCAGAAGGGGTGACAGCCTCCCACTCCCTCTCGCCCCGGACCATGGCTTGCACCAGGGCCGGACGCGAGAGGTCGCCGCCGCTACGGATCGCCTCTACGAGGACCCCAAACGCTAAACCCTAAGACCTTGTCGATCGATCAGGCCAAGCTACGCTTGCCGCGGTTGGTCCGTGGATAGGTGACCATCTTTACCTACCTATTATTTCCCATAGGAAAACAGTAAGTACTTTTTTTTCTGGCCAAACTTTAATTTTTAGGTTAAGACGACCCACTGACTGAATGATGTCCTTCCTGTAGATCGCCATGGATAGGGATACGCTAAGAGGATATCTACACCATATAATTAAAATGTTATAATAATATAATATTATAAAGAGGAAAAATTTGTATTTTTGTTTGTTTGTTTGTTTGTAATGGATGGACCGATTTAAAAAAATTATTTCACCATTAGAAAGCTACATTATCTGCAAGTCGTCGTTTCAGCCGATAGACGTCCATTGCTGGACATAGGCCTCCCCCAATTTTGGGGGGGTTTGCCATAATCGCCACGCTTGGCAGGCGGGTTGGCGATCGCAGTATGGTATGATGGTGGAATAAATAGAGAACGCTGCTGCCCATTCTCCGGTAAGACCCTTAGTCGCCTTTTACGACACCCACGGGAAGTAAGGGGTGGTGCAATTCTTTAAGTCCGGCATCACACAGACAACGGCGTCTGTGTGGTGCCGGTGTCTATCTGCAAGTAACATAGGTTATATTTTATTTTAGAAAAAAGTCCGTAAGATATTTGGGTTTTTCGGACCCAAGGTGTAAAAAATCGTCCAAAAAAGTTCCTTATTCGGCGTACGCCGCCTAAGCTATAAAAGATAGAACCATACAATGTTCTAATTAATTAAAGACCTTAAAAATATCTACAAAAAAGTCCGCGACACACTATACCTGTCTATTTCGAGTTAAGCACTTCATTTAAACGCATTTATTTTACACATGTCATTACTCCTTATCAAAATAAACTATTTTGTCACAAAGTACTGTTTATGTAGATAATATTTAGTCTTTAATTCATTAAAATTGGACGTTTGGTTTGAAAGTTATGGCGAAATAAACATAATACTATTTCTGCTCCGCGGCCCATGGCGACTGGCGAAGCAGGATGTTGTTTATAGGGGAAGCTCTAATTCAGTAACTTTTTTTACAAAAATTTTATCCTTTAAAACTATAATTATTTAACACATGAAGTTATCTTATCCTGCTAATAAAATAAATGCGAAAGTCTGTTTGTTTATCTGCCTGTTTGTCGGTTAAAATGCTGAATTTACTTTTGGGTAGTTGAACACATGGGATCAAACTTAGGCTTTTTGTAGCGGTAAGCGACATCCACGTAGGCGGAGCCGCGGGGGACCGCTATAGGTTATATAAATCAGAATAACACATAGGCTACTTTTTGTCGCGAAAACCGACATCCACGCGGGCGGAGCCGCGGGCGACCGCTCGCTAGTACTTTATATGTATAGATATGCTTTTGGTTCAAAACACCGTTTACGACGTAATAAAATGATCCACATCCAATCTTACCAGTATCTTACCTGCAAAATCCCACAGCACTTCATAATCTCCTCCTCACTGAAAGTTTCCTCTAACTTAAAGAACTGCCAGATAAAGTCTGCGATCATCTTCTTGTCATTGTTCCACTTGTCAGTGTTCTTCCTGTCTTCACAATGTGACTGGAGCGCTTGGATCTTGTTCCAGAGCTTTTGGTCATAGTCACGCTGGTACAGACAGCGGAGAACTGTGATGCACTGGTAGTTCGGGTGAGGGATGTCGTAGGTGGTGATGTTGACCTGGTGAAAGGCAGAGAAAAGGCGATAAATACAAAAGAAGCCGTCATAACCATATAGTATTTAACGATCCTCCAGAAAACGGGCAAAGAGTATTGGGCACATGTTTTTGATACTTTAAACAATCCAGAACTCCATGGGATAAACACCAGCTCGACGGACACTAGAATTCTGATTTGCAACTAGCTTAAGCTTTTCTCATTGCTTGGACTATGTGGAGCTATTGTAAACATTCTGTAACAGATTTCAGTTTTGCAAGTTTGTTTAACCCTACCTTTTCTCCTTTCTGCTGTGTATAGTGACACTCAGGGTCGTGCACCTCCTTGACGACACATCCTGCGGAACAGAAGGGCCAGCCGCACTTCTCACATGTCACAGTCTTCCCTTCCTCTAGCAGCTTGTAGCAGCCGAGGCAGACTGGTGGGGTGACCTGAATTTTTTTTTTTTTTTTAATCTACATTTACTGGCACAGTAGATCAAAAGAAATTGTTTGATCTTAGATAAGACTCAGTACCATATCAAAGTAGCTGACTGGACAGATATTATCATGAGAGAAAAGGAAAGGGGTTCTGCAATTGTTTCGTTGATGGAATCCATGATCGAGAAACTGTATATGGCCTTTGAACATTTAACCAAATGGCATTTGGACTTTTTCGACGTAATTTAAAATGATCATATAAACTACGTAGGTTAAAGAGAACTTCTCATCAGGTTTAATTAAAGAATTGAAGCTCTATTGTTATAATAATATTTCTTATAATTTCTTTACCTGTGCAGGCCCAGTGATGAGAGGCTTCTCCTTCAACAGAATATCCCCAGCTTTGATCTCCCTAGACGCCTCCAGGTACCTGCCATACTTCTCGTTCTCCTTGACCCTGGCGGGGGTGCACTGGAACTTGTGCTGCTTCCAGTCCTGCTTCTGGTGTTCTTTGGAGCAGTAGTGCACGTTCTGACAGCCTGAACACTTCTGGATGGCCGGGGATAGGCACACACTGCAGGAACCTTGTTCTACCATTCTATAAAGTAAATGAAGAGACGTGTGTGGGATTGTTGTTGGGATTGTTTGCAAAGAACTGGTTTTTTTTTGTTATTGAACATAGAAATAACATTCGCTTATTAATGTATGGTTTGATTTCATTCACATTTAATTATATCTGTAATGGATGTTGTGAGGGGTATTGCTAAGCATATGAAATCAGGCGCCAAACATTTTAAATCTCTCAATTTTGTTTTGTTTATCACTTTTCTATCACTTGTACTTCCTTATACAATTTTACGTGTAGGTACCACAGGGAAAACAAATTCCTACTCTCAAATTTTATAGATGGAAATTCTAGCTATAAATACCGTTCAACAAACACTCCCTACGTACCTACTCTACACTGATACAATAAGTAGGTACTTACGTGAAACTCTACGTATTTCCATATAGGTCACAATATAATCAACACAGTTGTCTACAAAATCAATTTAATATCACAATCAAATTCCAGAATATCTCCCATGTGCGAGCTACCGGGTTGACTGATCGGCGTACAAGCCGCTGCGCATGCGCGGTGTAAAAATAAACCGCGCGATTTGACGCTTGAAACTATAGACGTATTCCTGTAATTTTATTTTGACGCAGAGCATACTTATATTAAATTACTTAAAGTTCTATTCTTTAAAAAAAATCATCACCAGGGCAGCACGGAGTCTAAATGTGTGCTGTGTTTGTGCCAATGGGTTTTTGTACCTAAGTGGCGAAATGTGGGTATACTTTTTTACCCGCCCTATCCCTACGAGGTATAAAGGCATGATGGTTTGTTCAATAATAAGAATTTTTGGTAGTGCAGACGCCAGCACATCAAGCTACTACAATCTGTCAAATTTCTTTAATCGATTTTCAACTTCATTGCTAAAGCATAAGGTTCAAAGTTGATTGGAAAAATTTGACAGTTTCGGGTAGCTTTATGTGCTGGCGTCTGTACAGTCTAGGCCTAGGTTTTGGTCTGGGGGTTTTGGGAACAACGCTCGACTAGATTGCCCCTTTATTTATAAAAGTTACTTCAAGTTAAGACGTGATTAGTGACTGTTTAATCCAAAGAGAATATAACCACGTCTTTGGTAACCATACATTTTTGACGTTTGAACGTTACTTAACTTTTAATCATCGTTTTTTGAATAAACCCATTAATTTCGGGGAGGGCATTATAACGTTCATCATTTCAGCCGAAAGACGTCCACTGCTGGACATAGGCCTCCCCCAAAAGGGGGGGTTTGCCATAATCGCCACGCTTGGCAGGCGGGTTGGCGATCGCAGTTTGGTATGGTGGTGGAATGCATAGAGAACGCTGCTGCCCATTCTCCGGTACGACCCTTAGTCGCCTTTTACGACACCCACGGGAAGTAAGGGTTGGTGCTATTCTTTAAGTCCGGCACTACAGAGACAACGTTACCTACTGCTAAATGCTGAGAATCGAACTCCAGATTGTTCCTTAGCTTTTTCAATACCTAAGGGAAACTTGCAGACAGCCTGTAAATAATGAGAAAATAAAAAACGCATTTAAATATCAAATAATTTATTTTAAATGCTAAATTAGTTTGGAGAAGGTTAAACAATTTATTACAAAAATATTTCACACAATTATAATGTCTTTTAGTGGAAGGAATGAATAAATACATCTTTTACAAAAATAAATAATTATTTTCCGATACGATATCGAGAATTAACTTGGTTATAAATATATGATAATTATTAGTTATAAAATAAATAAATAGAAATATGGAAATTTTTATTTACTTATGTAGATAATTATTATGAAGTAATTAAGTAAGTAATTAAATGAGTTTTTAAATAATGTGCTTATATTTTATTCACAAAACATTAAATAAGCCAAATCGTATACTTTTTACAAAAATTTTCTTCGTGGAAATTCCGTTACACTGAAATAAACCCAATTTTATTTACTACCAAAAATAAAACAGTCAAATTAAATATTTTTATTAGAAAACAGATAAAAAATTGATAATTATAATCAGTCGCAAATTGCTGATACATTTTTTTGAACATTAATTTATAAGTTTCCTCATACATAATGTCAGATTTTATAAAAATAATTTCTTAGATAAAATAATTATTATTTCCAATAATATTTTTTTATTTTTTATTATAGGTAGACAAATACTTGACTTTCTTTGATGAAAAATGAGTAATCGATCCTAATTTTGCGGATCATTTGAAAAATGAACTACGTTCAATCTTCAAAAAATCCATGAATTACATTTCCATATCAGCGAACTCATTCAGCCAACAATCTCCATAACTGAACACGTTTGACGAATCATCATGAAATCTTCCCAATGATCTGTTCCCAAGTTTTGATCTTCTTGAGCGCGTCTCTTGCGGCTCTTGCCATCAGACCTTCGGAGGACTGGGATGGTTCGAAGCCCAGTATTAGTGCTGACTCTGTGAGGTATCCGACGATCTGGAATAGAAACATAAATATATTAGATACTGAACTTTAGACTGCTGATCTGCCGTCATAAAGAAAAAGGGCACAACTAACATTTTTTTTCCAAAATTGGGTAAAAAAACTGGCATATGCGCCTTTTTTCTGATTCCAAATATGCATATGACTCAATTTTGGAAAAAATGTTAGTTGTACGTGAGATTGAACGCCTTTTTTTTTATGACGGCAGTGATTGAAACCATGAATAACTTTTGAGAGGACTTTTTAATTATATCTATAGTAGTCATAAAGCTGAAGACTTTGTATGTTTTCTTGTTTGTTTGAACGTGCTAATCTCTGCAACTACCAATTGGATTTGAAAAATTCTTTATGCATTTGATAGTCCAAATTTTGACGAAGACTATTTAACAACGCTACAAACCGTAACGCTAATAGAAAACGAAATATCAGCACGGACGGGTGATGCACTGCGACGCGGTGGGTCGGGGGTAGAAGAAATTTCGCCGGGCAGAAGCTATTAGCTATAATACTAATCATACGACAAAGCATTATTGAAACAATGCCAAGTTTTAAGTACTTAAGCCTTGTTTTATATTAGCAGTCTTCAGAAGCCTTGCGCAAGAAGTAAATAAAGTACAGAATGGTGTGAACTTCACCTCTTTGAGTCGAGTCCTCAAGTTGTCTTTGGTGATCACTTTCTTCTCGAAGTCTCTCGTCGTGAGGATCATGAGAGGCGCGTGCAGCTCATACAGCGTTACACCTAGAACCAATCACAACACAGTTGATAATATTTAAATAATTCTCGTCTTCACTGAGATAAATTCTTCCTTTTCCAAAAAATTTATCATACTTACATTTTACGATTTCCCAATTTATTTCTTTGTATTTCCCGATCTATGAAGACTCAAAAGCAAAATGCATATTTTACTGGTTGTAGCAAGTATTTCCTATAGCCCTTATGGTAGTATGTACTGGAATCAAAGATACCTTACCTCTCAACCTAGAATACCCCGGCTCAATAACATCAAACGCCTTCATCAGATCCCTGCAGATCTCGATCTTCCTGTTGAGCTCAGCCTCCGGCATCTCGTGTATCATGTACTCCGCCACCTTGCCGTACAGCTGCGAGAGCGAGTGCTTGGCGGACAAGCACAGGTAGTGCGTGTTGTGGATCACATTCCTGTACTTGTGTAAGAAGCCTTCGTACCCTCGGACGTCATTCACGTCTATCTGGTCGAATTCATCTGTGAGTCTAGAAAGTTTGAAAGGCATCTATTTAATAGGGTATTTGTAAAGTAATATGTAGACTGGCAAACGGTTTGCCAAATCGTTAGCAATTTTGTTGGTGGGGCATTCAATACTGTTTCTATAGTGGATTCTTTAGTATAGCACAATTATGCTGATAATGACGAGTAATTTACATCAGCGTTAGTGAATCTCCATCTAATTGCAATCATATAGTTTTGTCTGGAAACTTAATTCTTATCACGTCATAATAAGAGCGTTTTACTCAGATTTGACCAATCCATAAAATTAAGAGGTCGCCTTATCAGAGTTTGAGGTAGGTAGGTATTTTAACACAATTAGCACTGATATGACATTTTCAAAACATTGAAAAGCCAAAGATAACAAATATTCACCTCACCTCTTCAGCAGCAGCTGTACGGCCGGTGCCGACATGGCATAGTCACAGCCTTGGTCGCCGCAGCGCCACACGGCGGCCGGCTCCAGCGGCGCGCTGGGCAGCACGCGGCCGCAGCAGCGCGGGCAGCGGAAGGCGCTCGCGTGCGTGCCGCGCTCCGTGGGGTCGGAGCAGCGAGGGCAGCAGCAGTCGAAAAACTTGCTGTACTTTATGTGCTCTCGGCGTTTGAGCGTGCCCTGGAAATTGTAAACTTAATTAATGGTTAGGACTTTTATTTTCTCTTAATCTCTCTTTCTATCATATCATCGTGATAATCTTCCTATCACTGATATTTACATAGCAAGTAGTATTAAACGAATTTGTGTGGAGTAAGTACAAAATAAAAGTGAAAAATTAATAACTGTCTTTACAAAAAAAAAAAGTCCAACTTCCAAAAAAGACACTAAAAAGTGAAAAATAACTTTAATTTCGGAAGTCGGTGGCAATAAATGCGAACCCAACGACACCGACTTCCGAAATTAAAGTTATTTTTCACTTTGTAGTGTTTTCTTGGAAGTCGGTTGTTTTTCATTTTAATTTTTTTTTATTTATTGGGTAAACAAACAGTGACACATTACATTTTTTAGGAAAACAGCATTCATTGTTAACTACTGGCCAAGTCTAATAATTTCCCCGTCGGATTCTTGATAGTGTTGTACTGATGAGCATTAAGAAAAGACATAAATAAGGTAGCCACTAATCGAAGAATTGCCACTACAAACTAGCCCCAATACCGATCTATTATCATTATAGGGAATCCAGTCAATATCAGGTAAGTTGTAATCGCCCAAGAGATAAAACCGCTTTAAGTTTAGTATCACCAAGTAGAGGTAGTAGGAGATCAAAATATTGAACATAAATGGATTCAGGTGTTTTATGTGGTATGTCTGTGTGGTGCCGGACTTAAAAAATAGCACCACCCCATACTTCCCGTAAGTGTCGTAAAAGGCGACTAAGGGGCGTACCGGAGAATGGGCAGCAGCGTTCTCTATGCATTCCACCACCATACCATACTGCGATCGCCAACCCGCCTGCCAAGCGTGGCGATTATGCAAACCCCCCCTTTTGGGGGAGGCCTATGTCCAGCAGTGGACGTCTTTCGGCTGAAATGATGATGATGATGATGATGATGTGGTATGTAGGACGCCCCGACAATTTGGTTCTTCCCTCTAGTCGAGCTGGGAAATCTAAGGAGAACGTGCTCCAAGTCAGCTTCTAGAGGAAACCGAGGAACCATTTTTACAGAGCGCAATCCCCTCAATGCACCACCAGTACATCACGTCACGAGAATCAATGAAATCACTATCAAAATATTTCAGGTGTTAACCAGGTTTCTGTGAGTATTAAGTAAAAAATGTGCAGTGCAATGTATGTGTGTGTGTGTGTCAAGTATAAAATGTGCAGTTTAAGGCTGAAGCCAAACGAGCATTTTTAGGGGTACACTACATAAATACGAAAAACTTTATTCCGACAGTCACAAATACGAATTTCAAAATACCGATTTTCATAATTCCGAATGGTTCAAAATTCCTAATATAACAACTCCGATTTATCATTCATCCTATTTTTATAATTCCGAAATTTCAATATTCCTAACGTTTATAAGTACTATTCTCAAAATACCGAGTTCCAATAGACCGAATAACAAAAAGTCCGAATTAATGAAAATTCGAAACATCAAAAATACGAATTCCGATTAATTAGAATTCCGAATTAATTATAATTCCGAAATAAAAACGCCTTGAAAAATTGAATAGTAAGACAAATATACGAGTAGAATACGGAATATCGAAGCACAAAATATCGATAAATGCTAATACGATGCTACAATATTACGATGCACGTAACTGCGAAAGACCCGTCTCTGCGACGCCATTACACTTCCATGCACGTTACCGCGATAGATCTTCACTGCGACACTACTAGACTTCGATGCACGGTAAAGGTATTTATATTGTCATTCACTCGCTCTTGCATCCTAGTATCGATGGAGCCCCGCTTCGCGGGGCCCCTATTTCTGTGTAAAGGTTTTAAAGTAACATGCATGCAGCAAGCATACAGCATGGAAGCAAACACGCAGCATGCAGCATGCAAGCAAGCACGCAGCAAGCATGCAGCATGGAAGCAAACACGCAGCATGCAGCATGCAAGCAAGCATGCAGCAAGCATGCAGCATGGAAGCAAACACGCAGCATGCAGCATGCAAGCAAGCATGCAACAAGCATGCAGCAAGCATGCAACATGCAACATGCAGCAGGCATGGTTTCTGTCACGGCTCCGGCGCTGCGGTTCTCCGGCGGCCCCACGCGTGCTAATCGTCGCAGACGGCTTTCGCTCACCACCACGGCTTCGGCTTGCTGGCCGGCTTCGCCGGCCAACCTCAGCCGCGGCGGCTCGCTCACAGCCTCCTGCTCCTCAGCCCGCGGGCCGCCTCGCCCCTACGCGCCTACGCGATTTTAAATTACACTCTAGGGGTAGGGCAGACAAGACTGCGTGGAGTCGGATTTACAGCGATTCGTTTCTGTCACTAAAACCTAATTTATAGCAAATGTTTTAAAGCTAACAATTTTATTATAAATGAACATTCGGAATAATACACATTATATAATACAATACATAGGACATATGACTTTATTTCATGCAAAATTAGGAGATTCAATTATTATAGTACTCGATATTATGACAGAATAGATTTAGAAGTAAAGATAATTATGTAAAACAAAATTTCGAATTTTTGAACATTATGGTTACTGAAGTTTATAGCAAACGTGTTATGGATAATGACTTTCGGACAAACAATTTTAGGAGAAGAAAGGGAGTACCAATTTTAACAGGTTATTCGGAAAATTGAAAATCGGAATGACGTTTTTCGGACCGAGAACCCATCGAGCATTTGATTCTTCGAACATATGAAAATCGGAAAACAAGCAAATCGCATTTATGACTTTCGGAAACATAAATTTCGTGATTTTTAATAATAGAGATTATAATTCTTAGGTATTATGAAATTCGGACTTTTGAAAATCGGAACATCGAAATTCGGAATAAATTATTTCGGAATATTTGGGTGTTCCCCATTTTTAGTAACGCAATTTACGTTCAACTGAAATTCGGTTAGACTGCCAGACGGACGGACGTAACTTCAGTCGCACCCTGTAACTTAACTGACGTTGCCTCACTCCCCTCCCTCACCCCGAGCGCAATTCGGTTGAAATAACGCGCGTGAGTCAGCAGACAACTCATTTTGCGTTGCCGTGTGGTACAAACAGGACTTTAGTATGAAACCGAATGCAGCGTAAATTCCGCGACTCATTTTACGCGACTCATAGCTCAAAAAATTACGCTCGTTTGGCCTCAGCCTAATGCGGATCCCACGACAATTTTGACAATAAAGTTTGAGACCATCATTCTCAACGTAAGTGCAGGAGCTGAGTTTAGTCTTACAGATGGATGAGGAACAGGGTGTAAAGTTCAGTCATCCTCCACAGAAGTAGGAGGATCCTCCGACCAAACGGGTGTTGTGTCTGGTGGTCTACTGCCCGACGATTGATGTGTATGCTAGTTGCACGGTAAACTCTGCTTGCGCGATGCAGGATTTTGCGTGACGTCAGTGTGATGCGTAGTTCGCATGTGGCGATGCAGATGCCGCCTCAGTCATTTTGTGGGTGGTGGTGCCGCCATATTGCTTCGATGGGCTTGGCTAACAGTCAACCAATGACTCACAGGTTTTAACAAGCTAGAGCACTATGTATTTCTTATTACCTGCAGTGTGTAAGCGTAGCACAGGGATATTAAGTCCCCAGCCTTATGAGGTATTGAAGCTCTGATAGTGAGAGGTCTACCAGGAACTCGTTCAGCATCTGTGTGAGTAGTTGAAGGTGTGCAGTCGTGAGCGAGGAGGTATGCTCTGTCATACAGAGCTCGGGCGTTGGCGCCACTGCCGCCGACTTCAAAAGCGTTGACCTGAAATTGAAACCATATTCATTTTATGTTTTGCTGATATTGTTGTGGCCTAACCAAGTTATCCGCGTGGTTTTTAATTAAGAATGGTCAAAATGTTCTCCTAAGTAGTTAGAGGAATTACAGAGCAAGAGGTAGACCCTCAATGTATTAACCAGAAAGTATCAAAATCAATGGACAGAAATAAAGCAGCTGTTCGTATGCTCGCACATCAAGTTGGTCAAGTCATATCGAGCCAACATAGTTGTGAAAGTAATGAACAATTAAAAGTTGGTCTTACCTCTAAAATCCCGCACACAGTATGAATCTCTTCATCATCGTACTTAAGCCCCCACTTCTTTATCCTCTGCACAACGTTCTTATCATTGATTGGCCAGATGTCCCCCCTAGCTCGACGCAACTCGTTGTGGGCCTCCATCGCTGATAGCGCTGCCCACTTCACAGGGTCTGCTTTCTTTAAGAGAAGGCACCTGAAATTATCAGTTTAAAGTTTTAACTCCACAGATTCGTCACAAACTACCTTTAATAAAGGTTGGTAATAAATTGCCGGCAAGTCGACTTTTTACCCGACTGCGCGACGCAAAGGAGTGGTAATGTGTTCATCAGCCTATGTAAATATGTATGTATGTTTATATGTTCCTTTGAAGCACTACACAGACCAAACGCCTGGGCCGATTTTTATGATTCACACGTTAATCGATTCCTCTTAGTCCGGCGAGTGTCACTAAAGACATGACGTTAGTGAAAATTCAATATGGCGACTACTGGACGCCATATTATTATTATATTTTTAATTTTTTTTTTCAAAACCTATCGAGTGGGGTATCAAAATAAAGGGTTTTAAAAGGTGATTACAAAAATATATACAACATATATACTTAAAAGCAATTCGAAGTGACAAATCGCAAAAAAACGTC
Organism: Mesoligia furuncula; assembly: GCA_916614155.1. NCBI lineage: Eukaryota > Metazoa > Arthropoda > Insecta > Lepidoptera > Noctuidae > Mesoligia > Mesoligia furuncula. The sequence goes on along the minus strand of OU744811.1, from coordinate 1,724,796 downwards.
TACCAAGAACTAAATCGTCTGCGAAATCTTTCAAATTTGTAAACTAAAAAGCTGGAAATAAAAAAGTTATTTAAAAAAATCAAAAAACCTGACTGCGGTAAAAACTTAGGTAAGTTAAAAGCAACTGAAAAGCTAAAAACAAGCCCATTTTAAATTAAATAAAAGTTGGAAGCAGGCGGGACCCATTTGAATTTGAAAATACAATAGAAATGATGTGGGTCTCGCCTGCTTCCAACTTTTATTTAATTTAAAATGGGCTTGTTTTTAGCTTTTCAGTTTCTTTTAACTTACCTAAGTTTTTACCGCAGTCGGGTTTTTTGATTTTTTTAAATAACTTTTTTTTGTATAAATATTGGTTTGATTGATAGACTCAACATATATAATATTATCGACACTAATAAATGTTATGCTCATACAATAGTGAATTTAACAGCGAAGCTAAATGATATTTTGGCAATAGTATTGGTTTTGAATGTTCTAGAACTAGAAAACTTGCATACCCAAGATAATACGTGTATTGTTAGGATTTACCTTAACGGCATCAGAGCTTGATAAGAGTCTTTCAGATCCTCAAGTTTGGAGTAGTCTGGTGGCATTCCCTTCAAGGTTTCGCACTCGTACGTAGAGTGTCCCGTGTACTTCCCGGAACCAGGACACGAACTGCTGCACATCGGCCATTTGCAACCCTGACATCTGCAAAAATAGTAAAAGATCCCTTGTAATATCTACATACGGCTGCTGTATAAAAGGGAAAAAATTATACGGTAAGGCTTTATCGTTTAAAAGGGACATTAATTGACTGTCTGAGAAACAAATCGATGCCAAGGAACACATAAGGGAACATACTTTGTCAGACTTGTTTCGTCCAGTTCCCGATAGCATCCGAGACAGATGAGGCCACAACCCGTGCAGGGACCAACAGCAATGGCCGGCTCTTCGATGATCACTTCACCAGGTCGGATGTCGCGGTTTGCCACCAGATATCTAAAATATTGACATAGGATGTTGAACTTTAGCACAAAAGAGGCAAGACACATTTTTATAAAATTTAAATTTCAAACAGTACATTGAAAAAAAATTGCCACTAACATTCATGGCTAAGTGCATTATCACGTTTAGTCGAGAAATCCGAATAGTGCATAAATAGAGATGGGCTACTCGCCAAATTGTCTAGTAACACCATAATACTTCCCTGAGCTCTAACAATTGCGCGGGAAAACACGATCAACGTCATCAGAGCTTTTCTAAAGTATTTTGGGGTCGGTTGGCTTGCAGACGAATTAGATGTGGCATTTGTAATAAGCGAGGACATAAGTTTCAATTTACTATCAACTAAGGTTATTGCTGTCTACTACTGGATGACCTACAAAAGCAAGATTTATATAAATGCTCCAATTACCTGCCCATAATATCTGACTCTCTAATCTCGTAGCAGACATTCTTCTTCTGCACCGGAGGCTCCGGAGTCTGCTCCTCATCTTTACCATCATGGACGTCTCCTATGATATTCTCCTTATTCTTTCCATCGCCTTTTCCTCGTTTCTTCTGCTGCAAAACACAAAACAGATCCAAATCACATTTCCCAAATTAATTCAGATATAGGTACGTAGCTTTGTAATAAATGAGTTCTTACGCAGAATATACATCGCAGCATCGGTCAGGTAAACAAACAACTTCAGAGACTGTGTTGAGACATTTTTTTATGAACACAGACGTGCTGGTATCTACAGGAGAGATACAGATGACGTTGGAGTTATGAATGAATGTGGCTGGATGCTGGTAGGCGTTGTCTAGGTGTATTTTTGTTCACCACTTGACTGACCGTGCCAATGGCTCGATGTAAAAATCTGTTTCATAAGCCTGTCAATGATATATATGACCGTGAATTTGAGGTTGGCGGGCGCTGGGCTGGTAACACGGGGGTATGTTTGTTTATTTCAATCAAGAAATATCGTTTTCCGTATCTGGATAGCGAATGATAAATACTTCAGTGCCCAATTACGTAAAGTACCGGCCGTTATTGACTTAACTTAATGCTCTCACATTTAAGCCGATTCTGAAGCATAGTTTTGATAGCTTGGCGTTGAAATGCTTTCAAAATACTTTTTGTGTTAAATCGTGATATTTATGGATTTTAGGAATCGAGCATATATGCGATATCTTTGAGTTCTTACCGCCCCAAAGACGTATATAGATAGTTACTAGCCTGCATACTTTGTTACAGAAATATTACGAAATTTAAGAATGTTTGTCCATCGTCTAGGATAATATTATCATCATAATCACAGTGAGGTCACCCACAATGGACTCATATGTCATTCAGAAGTTATAATAAAATGAATCTAATATTTTACTATTGTACGCATTAATAATCTTGGCAATTCAGAATGGGGACAAAAGCAAGAAAAATGCCCGTTATTTATATCAAATGAATAGATTTCATTCTACAGAAATAGCTTACGAAACATGAAGTAGTTTCGCTCAAAGGCTTTTAGCGTTGACTATTTGAAATATCTTTAACTGTTTAGAACCGACTCCTAGCGCAGCTCACATGAATGTGGGATCATATCGCGAGAGTAGTACCGATGTAGTCTGAGCCCCTTCTACAAATCGACCATTACATACACACATACTATATACGCCACTTGTAATACCAGAGATTCATCAAAGTACGTAGTTCCGTCGAGCGATGGACTGGCGCCTTGGCATTGACTTTAATAATACACTCGTACAAGTAGAAACTATAAATATTTAACAAATCTTCTCCTTTCATGACGATGCACATAATCATCTGTTAACTGCCAACTTAACTTTAATTATATATTTTGAATTAAATGTACCCAGGATTTTGTAGTATCTTGACTTGAAAGAGTGTCCGAGTTTCTTGCCCGTTCATCTCCATAGAGATCTACGGTTTGGAATGGGCAACTAGCTTCAACTTTCTGTGTAAATGTTCGACTCTTTGACAGTTCAAAATTGCCTGTAAATGGTTTAATTGAAATAAAAGCTTTGAGTTTGACTCAATAGTGTTAATATCTCATTTCGGCGTAAGAAAGTATGATGACAAAATCTTGTTACACTGCTTGTGGTAGCCTGGCTGATCCAACGCCGACATATCATAGGCCTCCTCTCGATAAGAGGGAGTGAGCCGTAATCCACCACGCGGGCCCAGTGCGTGTTGGTAAATGTCACTTGTGTTCGAATTTTTTGTGGCAATAGCAATAGTATTTGTCATGTTTATCGTGTCATGGCTCTAGCCATCGGATGTAAATAATAAAGTCTAAGTGGGCTGGTTGGTTTCTGGGAAGGAAAGAGTAGAATCCAAGCAAGTCAACGATTGACCTGCTGCAGATTTGACAAAGTTATATTTTATGTGATTTTATCATTTAAATGAATGATTAATGGCATCTTTCAGTTTCCATCCAATCTATGTATGACAAAGATTGCTTCACCATAATCTTCTCTTCATTTTATATCCCCGCCATCTCCACCACTGTTAAAGTTTCTCAATGGATTCTAATTCCGTTCGGGTGACAATATATTAATGTCTAGTTTTATTTCCCAAGGAATTTATATCGTGTAGAGCAAACACAGATTTTCTATATCAATAAATATAATAAACGGTGAAGAAATTGTGCAAATGTGTTTTAAGATACATTTTACTGCTGTGATAATTGAAGTGGAGCGATTTCGAGGATTAAGGTGCTGCCACACTGCTGTTATAAAATGTTTACAAACATTTTCTAACATTGTGATCTAATACATTTAATCAAAATGCTTTTCAGAAATCAGAAAGGTTTTCATGTTAGGTAATGTTAGTAAACATTTTTAAACAGCAGTGTGGCAGCGCCTATACGTATTTTTTGTGTTTAATGTTCGAGTGTATTCCTGTGTCATCATCCAATATCTAATACACCTAACATTCGAATTTTTAAAGTACTAACTGCAGATGTTTTGATGCACTACTTCGAATCTTTCACGAACTTTCACGGTTCGAATGATCACTTCTGAAAGTCACTTATGACTCATTTAAGATCCTTAGATGAGCCATTTTCAATTCCGTTGTCATCATTTCAGCCGAAAGACGTCCACTGCTGGACATAGCCCTCCCCCAAGCACCTCCACTTCGACCGGTCCTGTGCTTCTCGCATCCAACGGGTTCCTGCGGCCTTCACAATGTCAAGTCACATATGAAATATTAACTAAGCTTTGGAGAATCAACCACTTCGTTCCAATAATTTTATTGCAGGCTTAGATGCCCAATCGCTTACATCACATTGTGATAGTATTGGAAAAGTTTCAGGAAAACCTACGGATAACTGAGGAGGGTTCTCAAATCCTACTTCTACATGCCAACACTGGTAGAGCTCTAGCTCCTACGGACACTTCTCAAGAGATTCTCTAGAATTTCTTGAGCAGTGTCAGTAGATAAGTAAAGACGCAGATGCCGTAGTTTTTCTTAGCGTAAGTAATTTACTCGTCATCAGTGTCTTTCGCCGTTCTTTCTTTACCAATCCGCACTGGGCCCACGTGGTAGACTACGGCCGACTCCCTCTCGCAGAGAGGAGGCCTGTGCCCAGCTGTGGGAACTTTATAGGCGTTATGCAGAGTCTTTCTGTGGTCCTCCATGACGGTCGATCATTTTATCCTTCGTTTCTAGGTTGTAATCTTTATACGAGCGCGCATCCATCCGGGGTGGTCGCGTGAATTCTATTGCGCCGCGAATTGCGTGTATTGAAAAATGAATGTTCTAAAGTGTAACGAGTGTAATATCGTCATTGACGAAATGCTAGCGTATATTCAAAATAAGGTGTCAGTAATCGATGAAGAAACCCTGGTACGAGTTTGCAAATCATCGTTTACAAATGAAGAAATTAAGAAATCGAAATCATTGTTATTCGATTCCATACCTACAGATTCTCGTAAAATCATGAGAAAGAATAAAGGGAAGGAAGAAAGAGACTTGGCAGACATCGTTAATCTGTTTAAATCCGCAGAACCAGATATAATTCCAGTGTTTGTGGCCCGTCAACTGGAAAAATTACCCCCAATTATGTGGGATCATCTGGACTGTACGAAGTTTTTGAAGGATCTACTTCGAGTAAAGACTGAAATGGAAGAATTTAAATCAACTTATGCAACATTAAACCAGTTGAAAGAATTAAAATCGGAGTTTTTACAATTCAAGAACGATTCTTTACCGCCCTCTGTATGCAAGGTTAACATGAGGAGGGGAGCCTGGATAATGGACAGTGGCCCAATAGGCTTATCACATCATCATAACTCGACGATAAACGCATCGTATAACAATGGGAAAGAATCATTGGATAATGTAGACGAGTGTGCCACACAGAACCGATACCAAGAAATAGGGAGGGTAGTAGCAAAACATTCCGACTGTGATTTATCAAGACGGCAACGGTCGGCGGCAGGCAGCGCGGATGACGTCGTCGCGAGCGACGGCGGGGCGGTAGGTGAGGCGATCTCGCCCGAGACCGGTTTGAAACAGGTGGTGGCTGAGAATACGTCATCGAAGGAAGCCGCGATAGTACAGAGTGCGCACCAGCTGACTCATAGCGATAACGGCATTAGCGGCGATGGACGGAATTGCGACATTGTATTGGACGCAGTACCTAGTTCTCTGAATGATGATAATAGTGGTTGGCAAAGAGTAGAAAGGCGCCGGAAACAATTGAAATATAGGTACTCGGGCAAATCGGGTGTGGCGAGAGATTTAGAGTTTAACTTTAGAGCCGCCGATAAGAAAGTACCTGTGTTTATTACGAATGTCCATAGTGATACCACGAAAGAGGATATTATTAAATATATTCGCTCGAAAACGAATGAGTCTGTGTCGTTACAGAAAATCGATGTTAAAAGGCATACTGATCACAGTGCGTTTAAGCTTTATGTATCCGAGGCGAAATTAGCTATGTATCTGGATGAAAACCTTTGGCCTGAAGGTATAATTTTCAGGAGATTTGTGAATTTTAGTCACAAAAATAAGAACAGAGCTTCTCCTGTGTCCGGCTCGATTAACAACAACAATGGATAAACGACCTTATAGATTAGCTAGTTTTAATTGTAAGAACCTTAAACGCTCTGTGGAAGGCATCAGGGACCTGTGTCGCTCCTGTGATTTGATTGCCCTACAGGAAACATGGCTTCTTCCGGATGAGGTGCCTTACTTGAGCACGGTCGATAGTGAGTTCGGGTATACAGGTACTTCGGCGGTGGACACTTCGGCGGGAATATTACGAGGGAGGCCGTTCGGTGGCGTCGCTCTGCTGTGGAGGAGCAGTGTTTTTGTAAATGTGTCAGTGCTACGGTGCGATAATGCTCGTGTTTGTGCCATTAAAATCATTACAAGTGATCGGCCTGTGATTGTAATGAGTGTGTATATGCCTACAAATGTGAGGGAAAACCTGCCGGAATTTACGGATTGTCTAGGGACGGTAAGTGCTATAATAGATGAGTACGGTGTAGAATCAGTCTTTGTGTTGGGCGATTTTAATGCTGATCCATGTGAACTATTTTATAACGAACTTACACATTTCTGTAGAGAACAGGAATGGACTTGTGTAGATGTTGAGTTGTTGGGACCACACTCTGATACCTATACTTTTATCAGTGAGGCACATGGAACGTGCAGTTGGTTGGACCACTGTATTGTTACGCAATCGGCACAACATTCTATCCTTAATGTATATGTAGATTATAACACTTTTTGGTCTGATCATTTTCCGCTCATTATTGATTGTAATTTAAACTTATTAACACCAAAGCTACCTGATAAAAGCGTATTAAGCAACGATATATTATGGGGGAACAGATCTGATGAACAAATTGCGTTGTATGCGAAAGAATGTCACAGTAGGTTAAGATGTGTTGATTTTCCTGTGGAGTTTACAAACTGTGCAGATAGATACTGTAATAACTCGGACCATTGTCGTATTCTTGATAGGCTTTACTCCGACATTGTGACTGCCTTACGAGGGGCAGCGTCTGCGACTGCGACGGCTCGGGGAGGCACTCGAGCGGGGAAAGGTGGGAGTGGCCCACGCATTGCTGGGTGGAATAAGCATGTTAGTGGGGCTCACCGGGTGGCTAGGATGAAGTTTATGGAGTGGGTGATGTGTGGTAGGCCTAGGTCTGGGTGTGTATATGACGAAATGTGTCAAAGTAGAAAAATATTCAAGTCCAGACTTAAATGGTGCCAAAACCATCAGGACCAAATCAAAATGGATGCCCTGGCTGAAAAACATAAGAGGGGGTGCTTCCGTAGTTTTTGGAAGAGCACCAAGAAAGTTAACGTGCGGCCGGGACTTCCGGTGAGTGTCGACGGTGTGAGTGACCCTAAGGAGGTTGCTGATATTTTTAGGGACCATTTTCGTGTACTCTCCCCACGGGGGCCAGCGGGGACGGTGCTCGATGTTGAGATGCCAGATGAGGACGTAGGGACTAGCTTTGTTGCCAAAGATGTGGCGCAGGCTATAAAAGCTATATCTAAGGGCAAGTCCCCTGGTCACGATGGCCTCAGCATCGAGCACCTAGTTCACGCTGGCCCACATATAAATAGGGTCTTAGCAATGTTTTACACACTATGCGTGAGCCATTCGTACCTACCAACCGATTTCATGAAAACCGTAGTAGTTCCTGTAGTGAAAAATAAAACGGGAGATATTGCTGACAAAAGTAACTACAGGCCGATTTCTCTTGCAACGATCATTGCAAAAGTTTTTGACGGTTTGCTTAGGACACAGTTAGATAAGTACCTGGATTTGCACGATAATCAGTTTGGGTTTCGACCTCGACTGTCAACTGAGAGTGCAATACTGTCTCTTAAGCATACTGTCAGATATTACACAGATCGAAAGACTCCAGTGCACGCCTGCTTCCTCGACCTATCCAAGGCTTTTGACCTGGTGTCATACGACGTCCTGTGGGCTAAACTCGAGGGTATAAACTTACCACGTGAACTTGCCAACGTCTTTAAATACTGGTACAGTCATCAGGTCAACAGCGTTAAGTGGGCGGGTGCAATGTCGGAGCCGTATCGGCCGGAGTGTGGGGTGAGGCAGGGGGGGTTGACTTCCCCCTCCCTCTTTAACCTGTACATGAATGCCTTGATCGTTGCGCTTAGTAACCAGCATGTTGGCTGCCATGTCGGTGGAGTCTGTGTCAACAATCTCAGTTACGCTGACGACATGGTGCTGCTGAGCGCGTCGGTCTGTGGCCTCAGAAAGCTAGTGCGGACCTGTGAGGAGTATGCCCTTGGTCATGGGTTAAAATATAATGTGACCAAAAGTATATGCATGGTCTTTGAGGCCGGTACGAAACGTTCGCAAAATTGTCCACCCGTTTTTCTGAACGGTATTCCACTTGAAAGGGTGGATCAATTTAAGTATCTAGGGCATTTAGTTACGACCGACCTCAAGGACAATGCTGACATGGAGAGGGAGCGGAGGGCCTTGTCGGTGCGGGCGAACATGCTCGCACGCAGGTTTTCGCGTTGTTCGAGGGAGGTGAAGATAACGCTCTTCAGGGCGTACTGCACATCCCTCTACACGTGCAGCCTGTGGGCGAAATACACGCGTGCATCGTATGGGGCCCTCCGCGTCCAGTACAACAACGCGCTCAGGGCTTTATTGGGGCTGCCTCGCTACTGCAGCGCCTCAGGTATGTTCGCTGAGGCGCGCACCGATTGCTTTCACGCGACTATGCGCAAGCGGGGTGCGTCCCTGGTGCGTAGGGTGTGGGGCAGCACCAATGCCGTCCTGGCGATGATCGCGGACCGGATGGACTGCCCATACATACGGCACTGCTGCAATAGGCATGTTGCCGGCAGCAGGGCCGGTTAGATAATAAGTCTTTTATTTTGTTTTCATTTTAATTTGTTAATATTATGTAAGTACTTTATTTTTATTATCCTTTTAATTATGTTTTATTGTGTGTGTGTGTGTGTACTCTCAACATATGAGTTATGGTTGCTCGAAATAAATGTATTTTATTTTATTTTTATTATTTATACTATTTATTTACCATCACAATTTCTATCAGAAAAAATATAAACATCTTGCGAACGTTTATTTGTGATATAGGTGCTATTATTCTTGGCAGAAGTAAACCCGTTTAGAAATAACTGAGCCAGGTCCACTATTGTTCCCAACGAGCGTTGGATACAGTTCAAATCGTAACCACATTATATTTATTAGCAAGTAGGTAGTGCAGCATGTCTGTGGTTCCGTATGTGCTGAATTTCTTCTGTAATAAGATTGTAATTTTAGTTATCTACCTACGTAAGAAGAAAATCTTGTCTCTAGCCTTATCTTCTTGACAAATGCGATAGGTTCATATATTCTTAGTGTTTCTTTTAGAATCTAGCAAAAATTCCTTTCCTTCAGTTTCTACAAAGGTTTTTCCCCAATTCCTGACGAGTATAAAAACTTTATTAGCACTTAGAGCTAAACCCAAACAGTATTTACGAGGGCGTCAAATGAAAACGTTGACAAAACGTGAAACAAACCTACGATAATCCCGTGCCAAAAAACGCCAAATATAATTTTAATTGGCAAACGATGGCGCCCTGCCAGCGACACAATCATTCTCATTATTATTGCTCTTGTATATTGTGAGCACTTTTTTATAATTTTTCACGGCTGGCTTAGCAGCGAAGAAAATACACATTATGAAAATGAACGGAATATTTTGTTGTTTGTCGTGTAGTGCGAAATTAAACTGTTGAAGTAAAAATTATTTGCAGTTGCTGCGAAGCTTTTGTTAGAGTGCCAATCTGACTGATTCTGATGAAGATAATAATGAAAGCACTTAGACAAATCATCAGATCAGATGACGGTATTTTCTAGTGTATGAAACAGTAGTTTGCGTTAGTAGGAAGCGACTTGGTATATTCCTTTGTCATATGTTTCATGTGTAAGCGCATTAATTAATTATTTTAACTTAGTTTTAAAGTAGATAATAATAAAAGCCTTTAACTTTCTGAAACAAAACATAAACACAACAAACTTTCACAGTTTTTCTAATCAACTTAATTTTACGACAACTTAAGAGCGTTTACGCCGTACGGCATAACATACAAACTTTCAAGCCCTTGTTTTTCGAAATTAATGAACGGATTTTAATGAAACTTCCTAAGCATAAGCAGGATACAAAGGTCTAAAAAGTTAGTAGAGAACATTTTCGAAATGTCTTATATAAAAAAGATAACTGGAAATATCTGTTTCTATGGAAAGTTTAAAATCGGTCTAATTTGGCTGTAACACTATTTTTCGAAAATGTTCTCTACTAACTTTTTAGACCTTTGTATTTTGCTTATACGAACGAAGTTTCATTAAAATCGGTTCATTCACTTCGAAATAAAAGGGCTTGAAAGTTTGTATGAAATGCCGTTCGGCGTAAACGCTCTTAAATATGAAGCAACAATAAGCTTCTGATGACCTCAACAACACCACGACAGATCTCCTATAATCCTATTTCTCTCCCATTTCGTAGACCCATATTTAACCAACTCGTCCTACTTACCCCAAATACCTAACAGCGATAGATTTATCACATCATAAACTCGAAATCAAAAACTTCACAATATTCTAATTTTCAATTGCAGCATGATTTATGATATCTTTCTAAAGATAGAAAGTGTTCATGAATATGATTTTGTTGTACGTCACAACCACAAAAGGGAACATTCAAAAGGTCTACTTGATTGAAATATTGAAGTGTGCAAGCTAACATGGCTTGCTAGCACACTGACAATCTAAGCCAACACCATACTACCTGTTGAAAGCATGCTAAGTACACTGTTTACGCAACTTGGCTTCGAAACCTTTTCTGCTTGGCAAAAATATCTATCTATATATATTTACATTTTTTTTTTCATTGTGATTTGTGAATGTGAAGACGATGTGGGTCATTTTATTAATTTTTTATGTTTTATGTTTCTCTCTGTTCTATTACTTGTTTTTTTTTTTTTTTTCTCTCATGGTCTGGCAGTTTGAGTAATTTATGTGGCCTACCCAAATGTCCTTTCTTTGGTATTGTTCGTCGAATCGTTGAGCTCCTTAAGTCTTGAGTTGAGCTGCACGATTTCTGACAAATGCGTGCACTGACTGGACAGGTCCTCTCAATCTGTGTGGTTCTTTCCTCAAAAGACCATCTCACACATCGATCTACATGGTCTTCATATAACCTGACCAAGATTATGTCTGGACTTTAAAAGAGACTGTGACCTCTGAGTTTGTTTCGGCCTTTCTTCTCAGAGTAGTCAGATAGGATATTGAACACTCAAGTATACCTATCAGCAGCATAATTATATATAATTTTTAACCGACTTCAAAAAAGGAGAGGTTATCAATTCGGATGTTCATATATATTTTTTATGTAAGTATGTTCGGGCAAAACTCCATCATATATGTATAGACGGATGTGCTTTTTTTTTTGATCGAAAGACCTTTATTCTAAAACTAGCTTCCGCCCGCGACTCCGTCCGCGCGGATGTCGGTCTTCGCGTGGATGGTTTATTTCTCCATTTTGAGTAACTCTGACAATGACATCTTATAAATATCTATTGGACCCAAATACGGCTAAGCCTATAATAATTAAGGAGATCCCTCTATTGAGCTACTGCTGTTGAACTCGCGTTCTGTAGTAAGTATTTTTTTCATAGTAATTCCGACCTTGATAAGTAGCATGTAGCAGTAAATTACTGACAGTGACGAAAAGTTTGCAATAATAAAAAAGTGATCGTGACAATGCGACAGAAAGTTAATTGAGAGCTTCAGCATACACAACATTGTTAGTGAGCTCGTCCGGAATATGAACATGAAGATTTCTTGGTCTGCTCACACGGGAAAGAGCTACGTAAAGTTGCCCGTGTGAAAAACAACTCGCGGTAAGATCTACGCCAGCAACTCCTAGGGTCTGACCTTGAGCCTTATTTATTGTCATGGCGTAACACAAAGCTACAGGAAACTGTATTCTCTTAAATTGAAATGGAAAATTATCCACTACGGGTAATGCAACGTGTGTTCGCGGTTCTACAGAACAACGTCTATGAATAAAACCGAAAAATAAGTTTTTTTTTTCTACGTATTTTTCCAGGATAAAAAGTATCCTATTTTATGCCCAGGATAATAAGGTATAATTATACTAAGTTTCATCGAAATCGAACCGTTAGTTTTCACGTGATGCCTGCATATACAGACAGACAGACAAAAAATTTTTTAATCACATATTTGGGTTTGGTATCGATCCAGCAACACCCCCCGCAATTTATTTTTTCAATATTTTCAATGTACAGAATTGACCCTTCTACAGATCTATTATATGTATAGATGGTCCCATTTAAATTTCGTAAAGATCTGATGATGACTTTCGGAGACAGACAACGGAACTCTTCAATAAATGCCAGCAATACAACCGCGATTGCTGCTATCGCATATGTATGCATTGTTTGCGCAATCTGTACCCTTTAAAGGGGTAGAAAAATGTGTTCAATAGCTTTCTGTCAATGATATTCACATAGCAAGTAGTGTTATATGAATTTGTTTGGGGTAGGTTAGTAAGTAGGTATAACTAAAAAGTGAAAAATAAAAACTTCGGAAGTCGGTGTCAAAAAACGAAAATACAGAATCAACGACACCGACTTCCGAAATTAAAGTTCTTTTTCACTTTGTAGTGTTTTTTTTTTGGAAGTCGGTTGTTATTTTTTTGTAAAAAAGTTTTTTTACCTATAGATACTGCCCGTAGATCAAATCTAATATTAGCAATATTACACAAAACCAATCAATAATATGTAGTGATTTTAGTTTAATTCTTAAATTATTCGTGGTAACCACGGATATCTATGGTGGTAACAAAGGATCTCGACTGGGTCTCCTTTCCTCCCTTTCATTTTACATCACACTAAACATCTAAGAGCTTTGATTTATTTGCACATAACTATATTCGGGTGTTTATGACGTTATATTACAGTAATAGATCGAGTGAAGCAGTTCGTTGTTTATTATTGTAACGCCACGCCATGTGATCAGCCCACGCCAAGCCAAGCCAACGCCAAGCCAATGCCTCTTCACGACAATTTGGAGCTACAATTGTCAGCCAAGCCAGCTAGCGACCGTTAGTGACGTCACATCCGACCGTCGAAGAGTATAAATACTCGGATCGCTCATTTTGCGAGCACATTTCGCTGCCGTACATGACATAAGTAAAAACTCTGCCCAACTTTGTAAAAAATACATTATTATCAATAAATAATTGTGATTATTCGTCAAGTGTGAAGTATATTATTCCTCTCCTGTTTCACTCCGAAGTGGGATATGAAGCGTAATCGCCCTACTGCATCTGTTGGTCGTGGAATCCGTCCACCTGGCTGGAGTGAAGAAGAGCAAGACCATAATATTAGTGAAGATGAAGAATTCCCGCCGCCACCTGCTAGAAAACTACTCAAAACTATGCTAGAAAACGAAGTGGGTAGGGCGATACACGAACTCAACGACGATATCTTACCGCTCAACCATTTCAAAGGCCACCGTGCGGCGTCCCTTATCCCGGAATTTGACCCCGACGGAGAAGATTGCACAGTGTCGGTATGGTTGAAGAAAATTGACCAGTTGGGGGACATACATGGCTGGAGCGACAAAGTAAAATCATTTCACCTTCAAGATAAACTCCGTGGTCAAGCACGTAAGTGGTACAACAGACTCGATGAATATAACTATTCCTGGGACGAATGGAAAGGCATGCTAGCAAGAGCATTTCCCAAACATCGTGACTTCAGTGCTTTGCTAGACGAAATGATGAACCGGAAGAAGCTCACTAATGAAACAATGACTAAGTATTACCAGGATAAAATCGCCATGTGCTTTCGTTGTAACCTGTCTGACACCGCTACCGTTTCGTGTATAATCAGAGGATTACCGCCTTCATTACAACCAAACGCACGAGCTTTCCAATGCCAGCGTCCAGATGAACTGTACGAGGCCTTCCTCTGTGCCCTCGATGATTATCGCTCACCGACATTCGAAGCACGTGACAAGCCGAACAAGGACGCTAGACAGCTGCCGAGCCCGGATAAGAAAGTGAACCCTGAGACCGACCCCTGTCCGCGTTGTAAGAAGACTGGTCACATCCTACGGAATTGCTCATTACCTGATCAACGCATTTGTTTCAAGTGTGGTGTGCAAGGTCATATTGCCCCCCGCTGCCCTGGCTCTTCAACTACACATGCCAAGATAACTGCCGAATCGAACAGCAGCGTCAAGGAAATCAAGCTAGTGCAAAATTACAATGAGGTTTACAAGAAGGTAGTGAGGGTAAACGGGATTTTTTTGAAATCCTACATTGATACAGGAAGCCAGGTAAATGTTATAAATACACATATTGTCGGACTCTTGGCACTCAAAGTTACACCTACGAGCACCATACTAAAGGGCTTTTCTGGTGGTTTACTTACAAGCCGTGGTGAAGTAGAATTCGACCTAGAAATTGATGACATTCACGTGAAATGCACTGCGCATGTAACAGAGACTGACATGCAGGACATTCATTTACTGATTGGTCAGCCGGTCATCAACGCTGATCGTGTTTCGCTTGTGGTGACTAATAAGACTGCTACGTTAAGATTGGAACCTGACCCTTTTGCTGAACTTCAGGTTGTCGAAGATATTCAGAAATTCAAGGTAGTGACATCAAGCAAAGAATCCTTGCCACCCGGTGGCTCCATCATCAAAGTCCGGGTGCTGGGTAATGCCGAGAAAGATGATGTCTGCACAGCGCCGCGTCACTATGAACTGAATGGAGTTTCCTACTCGTTACCAGCCACGTTACTCCGAGGCGGAGAAGGCTTCATGAAGGTTATCAACACCGGTACCAAGGACATCGAGTGGGAAGCCGGCGAGATCCTCGCACGAGCAAATAGCTGCCACGAATCGGCGATCCAACCAAGCCGGGTGAGTTCAGCCAAGCCATTATTGTCTTACTTGCCCAATATTTTGCCAAATAAGCCAAATTATTCAGTTACTAGTTCCTCTAATCCATGTGGCCTTACAGTCCCGTCTGCCTTGGTCTTAACAACTAATAAAATCAGTGATAGTATAGGCGGGGTACCTATATCCGAAATCAGTATGGGGAGTTTAAATGAAAACGAGCGTGATCGATTAATGCATTTATTATTACAATATAAACACACCTTTGCAGTTGACACAAAAGATCTCGGTTGCACCAATTTGTTCCATATGAAAATAAAACTTACCACACAGCAGCCAATATACCGTCAACCTTATAGGTTATCGCACACTGAACAACAAATAGTTAATTCAAAAGTTCGTGAGTTGCTAGATGCCGGTATTATTAAAGAATCCGAATCAAATTATGCCTCTCCAGTTATCTTGGTAAAGAAAAAGAACGGTGATAGTCGGTTATGTGTGGATTATCGTGCCCTTAACTCGGTCACTATAAAAGATAGATATCCGTTGCCAAACATCGACGATCAGATTTCAAAGCTAGCCGGTAAGAAATATTTTACGAGCCTAGATATGGCCCAAAGTTATCACCAACTACGAATTGCACCCGAAGACACTCACAAAACTGCATTTATAACACCTAAGGGCCATTATGAGTATATGCGCGTTCCCTTTGGTTTAGCAAATGCACCATCAGTTTTCATGCGAATGATTAGTAAACTTGTTGATTCCATCCGTTCCCAAACGTCACAAACTGACAGTTCAACTAGTGAAATTCTGGCATTCATAGATGATTTATTACTACCCTCGGTTGATTTTAGTTCTGGTATAAATATGTTAGAATCGGTGTTGCAAAAGTTTGAATCGGAAAATTTAAAATTAAACATGAAAAAGTGTTCTTTTTTACAAGAGAAAGTGACTTATTTAGGACATGAAATCTCTCATGAAGGTGTGCAACCGGCAAAACCAAAATTAATTGCAGTTTCGCATTTTCCTGTACCAAAAAATGTACATGAGGTACGTCAATTTATAGGCCTTTGCAGTTACTTTCGAAAATTTATATTTAAATTCGCGGTTATAGCCCGCCCTTTAACAGAATTGACTAAGAAAAATGTACCGTGGGTATGGAGTGATAAACAGGTCGATAGTTTTAACGAATTAAAAAAATGTTTATGCTCTAAACCAGTGTTAGCTTTGTATGACCCCACATTAGACATAGAAATTCATAGCGATGCGTGCAAATTAGGAATAGCAGGAATTTTATTACAAAAACAGTCTGACGGTACTTTGCGCCCTGTTATGTATTTTAGCCGAGTGACATCTAGGGAGGAAAGTATATATCATAGCTATGAGCTAGAAACATTAGCAGTCGTGGAATCATTGCGTAAATTTCGGGTGTACATAGTAGGTAAGAGTGTGAAGGTAGTCACCGACTGTACCGCCGTCCGAGCCACTCTCACTAAACGTGATATTATACCGCGTATCGCAAGATGGTGGCTGTTAATTCAGGAATACGATATCAGTGTAGAATATAGGCCTGGTGAACGAATGATACATGTCGACCATTTAGGCCCGTTTTGTAGGACAAAGAAAGGTTATCAATACATGTTAGTTATAACTGACGCGTTTTCAAAATTTGTAATTGCAGAGTGCAGTCGGTCAATTAATTCAGTAGAAACAATTAGAATACTTAAAAGAATGTTTTCTTTATTTGGCTACCCGGATAGAGTCGTAACTGACCATGGTAAGGCATTTACCAGTAGATATTTTAAGAAATTTTCGGCAGACAAACAATTTAAACATACGTTGAATGCAATTGCGTGCCCGCGTGCCAACGGACAAGTCGAGCGGACGAATCGTACCATACTAAATGCCCTACGCGCGACTGACCCTAGTGAAGCCGCTAATAGCTGGTCTAACCGTCTACCCGATGTGATTTGGGGAATAAATAATACTTTAAATGAAACTACTGGGTTTAAGCCCTATGATTTAATGTTTGCACGTAGTGGTAGGCCAGTGTGTGATGTAACCATCCCAGATCAAGTACCTGAATCGACACAGGCCAAGCGTAGCAAGGCCAGTGCACGTATTAATAAAGCTAGCGCTAGGATGAAACGTAACTTCGACAAACGTCGTAAAAATTGCCATGTTTATAAAAAAGGAGATTTGGTTTTATGGAGGCAGGCACCTACTAGTAGTGCTGCTAAGGTCAACACAAAGCTAGATGACTTGTTTTCAGGCCCCTATATAATAACTAAAGTAGTTGGCAATGACAGATACAGGATCAGGAGCATTAAGGGTTTAAGGGGCTACAAAAACTTTACGGGGCTTGTTTCAGCAGATTCCTTGCGACCTTATCGTAGCATAGCTCCTGTATCTGACAGTGCCAGCAGCTCTGATGACCAGCTGGAGACAGAAGACTTAATCGATTTATTAGAAAGCTAATAAAAATCGTATGCTCCATTGCGGGAGCAATTGTTACAGGATGGCCGATTGTAACGCCACGCCATGTGATCAGCCCACGCCAAGCCAAGCCAACGCCAAGCCAATGCCTCTTCACGACAATTTGGAGCTACAATTGTCAGCCAAGCCAGCTAGCGACCGTTAGTGACGTCACATCCGACCGTCGAAGAGTATAAATACTCGGATCGCTCATTTTGCGAGCACATTTCGCTGCCGTACATGACATAAGTAAAAACTCTGCCCAACTTTGTAAAAAATACATTATTATCAATAAATAATTGTGATTATTCGTCAAGTGTGAAGTATATTATTCCTCTCCTGTTTCATTATAAAAATAATGGAGAGTGGATCAATGGAGATTTAGATTATGAGTGTACCTACCTCACACGATCTCGTTACATCATTATCATTAAAATTTGATGGATCGATGATATGGCAGAGCTTATTTTGTGTGGGATGAGTTATTCCTGTTTTATGAGCCGACAGCTGTACGTCCGCCTTAGATCCGGTATCCATAAATACTTACTTCATAGGTCATATTTTTTGTATATTGGTTTTGAATAATAGGAACTGAAATAGTTCATTAGCTGTTTATGAGGGTCCGGAGAAACTCATGAATTTATCTATCCTATCATTTTGTCTATCCTATCATTTTCTGAACTAGCACCAGCTAGGATAATAATGATTTGATACGAATTGTCTCCTCAATACTAATGACCGGGTAGAGTCCAGCAGCGAACTATTTTATCTTACTAAGTTTATTGATTTCTATTTTCCAACCATTTCCATACAAATCTAGGTGTCGAACTCTCGAAAATTGTTTTGTGTTTATCAGGCACCCGCCATGTTCCGCTCAGCTGATGAGCTGTCATCGGCGGGCGGCGCCCATTGACAGACGCGCCTCGGACGGACGAATGCGCTAATAATAGGTACTAGTGACGGGATATTGATACTAACTACCCTCATTTATAAATACATTAGTCAAAGATTATCCTACAGTTGCAGATGAAGAAGTGGCATAAACGTTTCAGCCAATTTGAAAGATGGTCTGCTAAGTTTTTGTCATCATCATCATCATTTCAGCCGAAAGACGTCCACTCCTGGACATGGCCTCCTGCAAGCACCTCCACTTCGACCGGTTCTGTGCTTCTCGAATCCAACGGGTCCCTGAGGCCTTCAAAAGGTCGTCGGTCCACCTTGTGGGAGGCCTTCCAACGCTACGCCTTTCGGTAAGCGGTCGCCACTCCAGAACCTTTCAGCCCCATCGGCCATCTATTCTGCGAGCAACGTGCCCCGCCCACTTTAGTTTGCCAAATTTTTCAGGCTATGTCGGATATCTTGGATCTTCTGCGGATCTCATTATTGCTGATTCGATCACGCAGGGAAACTCCAAGCATAGCCCTCTCCATTGCCCTTTAGGTGACTTTTAGCCTTCCAATAAGGCCCATTGTGAGCGACCACGTTTCTGTGCCATAGGCATTGGCGTATCTAGGGCTTTTTTCCGGGGGGGGGCTGGCCCCTAACCTTTTTTTTTTCGTTGGGAAATCCTCATGGAAACCCTCCGTCTGGGATGATCGGAGGGCTATGTCGGACTCCTTCCGACTAAAACCCCACAACAGTGGGGTTTTAGTCGGAAGGAGTCCGACGATTTATGGTAGTAGAAGGAACACCTTCTACTACCATAAATCGGGGGTCCGAGAGCCCCGAAAGATACTTGTACATTCGCGGCACCCTCGACTGATATCAGCCCGCCATGCCTATATAGTGCCCCATACCCAAGTGCGGGCGATCCTCCTTTTCTTTTAGCACGTTTTTCATAATTAAACATTCTCCTCCCAAAAGAGTTTCGTCAATTTGGGGAATTCCCTTATACCCCACAAAATGCTTTCCACTTTCGAGATCTACATTAAAAAATGCATCGATCAAAGCGGCAGCGCGCGGAACAGCGCGGTGTCCCGACGTGCGCCTGCTTGTTACTTTGCATTGTGGGCTTTGTCACGAAAAAATGTACCTACTCTAGCTTATTACGTTGCTTATTAGAAGATTCAATTATTTTTGTTATTTCAAAAGTTATTAAATGGAATGTATTGTGTAGTAATAATAAGTTTGTGTAGGTCTTGGTAGTAGATTTATTTAATTGGTTTCTTCTGTGTGAAGTTATATTATGTAAGTATCCAGACTATCCAGCTTATAATTTCGGTCCGCAAACATCCTAGGATGGGCACAGCCCAAATCCCTATATACACCTATGGCCATAGTCATCACTGGCAATTTTTGTCACTAATTGGCAATATAAGAAAGGAGCATGTTGGATGCAAGTACTGCTAGGTTTCTCCGGAAAGGGCAGTTGTCTGCCATTCCTCATAATTTTATTTCAGTTTAAATCGCATCATCATCAAGTACTCTTTCAGCACTAATTGTGCTCCATTCACAACAATCTATCTATACATAATTATAATAAAATTGTAGAAAAGTGGTGTCTTTACAATAGAAATATATAAAAAAAAAGTTGCAGGGGTTGTTATTATATCGATGCCGAACCCAAAATTGTAATTAAATTTTTTTTTGTCTGTTTGTCTGTATGTTTGTGCACGCTAATATCAGAAACGGCTTATTAGATTTAGATGCGGTTTTCACTAATATATTGTAGTAAGCTTCACTTGACATTTAGTGTTTATTTCATGTCAATCGGTTCATAAATAAAAAAGTTATGTCAATTTAAAGAATCACGGCGAACATTTTGTTAAGGTATTCAGTGAACGCGCGTATCCTGGAGAGTATAGGCGAATAGTTGCATTCGATTATTGCGATTCACTTGAATACTGTGTCTGTGTGGTGCCGGACTTAAAGAATTGCACCACCCCTTACTTCCCGTGGGTGTCGTAAAAGGCGACTAAGGGTCTTACCGGAGAATGGGCAGCAGCGTTCTCTATTTATTCCACCAACACACCATACTGCGATCGCCAACCTGCCTGCCAAGCGTGGCGATTATGACAAACCCCCCCCAAAATTGGGTTAGGCCTATGTCCAGCAGTGGACGTCTATCGGCTGAAACGACTTGAATACTAACTGTTTGCATATTTTAGAGGGGCCCGTGGCTAA
Organism: Mesoligia furuncula; assembly: GCA_916614155.1. Taxonomy (NCBI): domain Eukaryota; kingdom Metazoa; phylum Arthropoda; class Insecta; order Lepidoptera; family Noctuidae; genus Mesoligia; species Mesoligia furuncula. Next base: position 1,704,253 of record OU744811.1, on the reverse strand, counting down.
ATAATAACAGCCGCACAGGTCGATCGATCAGGTTAAGCTACGCTTGCCGCGGTTGGTCTGTGGATGGGTGACCATCTTTACATGCCGAGACCCCTCCGTGCCTCGGAAAGCACGTTAAGCCGTTGGTCCCGGCTGTCATTCGTGGATCCTTGACAGTCGTTACGGGTAGTCAGAAGCCCGAAAGTCTGACAACCAGTCTTACCAAGGGGTATCATATTACCCAGTAGCTGGGTTGTGGAGGTCAGACAGCAGTCGCTCCATGTAAAATACTGGTATTCAGCTACATCCGGTTAGACTGGAAGCCGACCCCAACATAGTTGGGAAAAGGCTAGGCAGATGATGATGACTGACTGTTTGCATATTTCATTTATTTATTATTTTTGTAAATAAATATTGTAAGTATTTGGTATAGGTTAGGCGGTTCTTTCCTTGATTTTTGGGTATTTACTTATCTTAATTTTTATTTAGGGTTTGTAAATAAATATTGTAAGCATTTATGATAGGTTAGGCATTTCTTTCCCTGATTTTCGGTATACTAATCTTAATTTGTATTTAGGGTTTGTATATAAATATTATAAAGTAATTTTCTTTATTAAGTATAAGTTCATTAGCTCAGGTTAGTAATTAATTTTTCTAGCAATTCTTTTGTTTTATAAAGTTAGTACGTTTGGTTTACACGTCTTAACACTTATTACTTAAACTGTGATAATTTTAGACTGTATAATAATCTGTAAGTATTTATAATTTAATTGTTTACGATAGTACGTGTTTACTAAATAACTGTGTGTTAAGTAGTAAGTACTGTTTTATTGTAAGAATACCTCGAAGAAGATCCAACCTTTCCCAATGTAGCAGAAATGCTAAAAGGATGAGATTAGTTCGATCACAGGAATCTGAGGAAGGTCGTGAGGCAAGACTTTCTGCAACTCTGGAACATCAGGCTAGGTTTCGTGCTGCAGAAACTTCGACAGCAAGAATCTCGACTGAGTTCAAATCGTTCTCGAATGATGACAACTCGAAATAGGGAAAACGGGGAACAACGAAAGGCACGTTTATCTGTCGATCGCGAAGCTCACGCTCACGCGCTATCGCGTGAGTCTGAGACTTTTGCTGACAGGGAAACCCGCCTGAGCTCCCAGAGAGTAAGTACGGACAACAAATGCTCGATCCCAGGAGACACAGGACGAACGAGAAATACGTCTCACTGCCGATCGTGAAGCTCATGCACTATCGCGTGAGTCTGAGACTTTCACTGATAGGGAAATTCGTCTGAGTTCTTAGAGGGTTCGGACAGCAAATGCTCGGTCTAAGGAAACACAGGAAGAATGAGAAATACCTCACTGCCGATGTTGAAGCTCAAGCACTATCGGGTGAGTCTGAGACTTTCACTGATAGGGAAATTCGCCTGAGTTCTCAGAGGGTTCGGACAGCAAATGCCCGGTCTGTAGACGGTATATATAATTCAAAATATGCTGCCCGAAAAGTCACTATTCCACGCGAACGAAGTCGCGGGCACAGCTAGTACCTAATAAAATGCATTTCTCTGTTATATTTTGTTTTATTTCAGGCGACGTCTAAGACTTTTTTTTTTTTTTTAACGTTGCCCCACACTAGGAATTTCTCCTGTATCGTGGGTGCGTTTACAAACATTTAAACTCACATACACAAACAGCCAGATCCGGAACAACTACTTGTAGGTCATACAAATATTTGTTCCGTGCGGGAATCGAACCCGCGACACGCAGCGCAGCAGTCAATCGCTTAACCACCGCGCCAACCGTGCCGTCAAAGATTACCCTGCTAAAGAGATGAAGATGTCTATTTTTAGTCAAGCACGCCATGGAAACCGGAACCGACTTAATTGCACGTCAATCGTAAAGATGTATGTTTGACATTCAATCAATTAACGTAAGGTACAGTGGCCATTCAAGTTTATATGATCACCGATGTCATAATTCTAAAAACTGTTTGAATCCTCAAACCCATCAGATTTCATCAAAACCATCATGCCATCTAATCTCTTCACCACCCTTGGTATGACTGGTAGAGCCTTTGTACCTTTTTGTGTGCGATTAAATAAATAAATGTCGTATGGACTGGCAACAAATAAAATCATCAAAAGCGGTGAGTGCTTACAAGGCGACTGCTTCTAGTAGGCGATCGCTTTTACCTATGTGCTATAAGTGCTATATTTCCAGTAACTTATATGTATATCTGTCTGTGTGGTGCCGGACTTAAAGAATACCACCACCCCTTACTTCCCGTGGGTGTCGTAAAAGGCGACTAAGGATCGTACCGGAGAATGGGCAGCAGCGTTCTCTGTGTATTCCACCATCATACCATACTGCGATCGCCAACCCGCCTGCCAAGCGTGGCGATTATGGCAAACCCTCCCAAAATTGGGGGAGGCCTATGTCCAGCAGTGGACGTCTATCGGCTGAAACGACGACGATATGTATATCAAAACAATTGGATTCGGGGTGACGACAAAGTTTCGTGTTTTTTTTTTTGTTCCTGTGTGCAGCCCACCCAAGTAACACAGTCTTGGAGGTTTAAAACAAATCTGTCTATTGACAGTCTATTCATGGTTAATCTTTAGATAGGGGCTTTCTAAAGATGGTTTCAATAAAGAAAATGTATTCTGATAGAGTTTTTTTTCTCAAGCTCGATTATTTTTAGAGCATTTGTTCTATAGCACACTTATTTTAAGTACGTTTATAAGTATATTGAATGTTTTAAGATAAAATTCTCTACAAATAGTTAATAAAGCCTGAAGGTACCTAACTTGAAGTAATTTTATAGATACGATGATATATTTTAAGACAAAACATTCTATTTTAGCTATTGGTACTCTTATCTTTGTTTATAAAGAGACTTAAGTCTAGATAAAATACTTTAATAGATATTTTTCAGTTTGTCTAAAAAAATGATAGTGAAAATGTGTTTTTAGTGGTTTTTTTCCTAAAAATGGCTTAATAAAGTGCATTTGTATTAAATATTTGAATTGGATGATTTTATGCAATGGAGACAGTGAAAAAATTAAAAGGTCTGGTGGCTTTCGGCGAAAAATCGGCAAATATTTAAAAAGGAAGAAAAATGAAGAAGAGTTACAAAATAATTCAGATTCAGAATCGAAACTTCACAAAATTATGTTAGTGATCAATCCGATTCTGATGAAAACCTACCAGACTTATGTTAACACTGCGTCTTTGGCAGCGCCGCCGGTGGGTACATACCTACCTACTACTACCTACTATTTATCTCATCTATATTTATAGAGTAGGAGTAGGGTAGGAGTAGGGTAGACGTAGGGTAGGAGTAGGGTAGGAGTAGTGTATGAGTAGGGTAGGAGTAGGGTAGGAGTAGGGTAGGAATAGGGCAGGGGTAGTGTAGGGTAAGGGGTAGGGCATCGAGAACCGGCCCTGTTTTAGGAACCGGTTCTTTCGGTTCGAAAGATCTCAAGCCGGAACCGGGTACCCGGTTTTTTCGGTTCTTTCGGTTTTTTTCATAAATTTCGTTGAAAAGGTATGCTTTTCAAGGCTATCTTTTATATAGAATTCCTACTATCAAAACGAATAAAGGGGAGGGTCTAAATAAAACACACTTTATTGGTAAGCATATTTATAGCACCTAGGGCTGTATCCTTTATTGCGTTCGCGAACTGTAGCTGCTGCAACCTCCCTGACGAGATGGGAACGATGATCCTGCCGCACAGCTTCCACCTCCAGTGTATGGGCCAAGGCGTCCTTAAGCGTCCCGTGATGCCCGAGCCTCACAGCAGCTCTCATTTCAAGGTCGCGGATGCCGTCGATGAATGCCTGCACCAGGTTTCCATCAATAAGCGCAGGTACGGACTGGTAAGCTTTACGAACCAGCTTCTCCACTTCAAGGGCCCACTGCTGCAGGTTTTCATTACTGCGTTGCACGCGATCCTTGAGCTGCGCACGAAACACGTGTTCCAGGTGAGCGTCGCCATACCGAGCTTCCAATGCCTCAAGGAGCTGCTCGTAAGTCACTTCCTTACCCAGAGCTTCCAGAACAGTTAAGGCCTGGTCGCGCAGGCCTAGGGTGAGGGCAGTCACGGCCTGACTTTTATTCCAACCGTTGTTCGCCTTCATGATAGCCTCAAACTGGATTTTGTAGGCCGACCAGGAAGAAGTTCCGTCGAACGGTGGCACTTTGAATCCACGTAGCGAAGGTGTTGTAGCTACAGGAGCTGCGATTCCATCCCCAAGTTTGAGGTAATCCAGCGTTTTCTTCACGTCAGCCATCACGGTTAGCTTCACGTCAGCCATCACGTTGTCAACCGGATTATTCACTTGGTCGATTCGGGTTTCAGCTTCCGACAGGCGGTTGTCATGTTGAGCAACCTTATCCTTCACCTCCTTCATGTCTTTCCCGAAGGTAGCGTGAAGGGCCTTCATAAGGTTCATCTGCTCTTCCTGGCGGCGCGCCTGCTCCTCCTTATCACGTCGGAGCTGTTCTTCCAGCCGACGAGCCTGTTCCTCCTGCCGGCGGGCCTGTTCCTCCTGACGACGAGCCTGTCCCTCCTGTCGATGGGCCTGTTCCTCCTGTCGACGGGCCTGTTCCTCCTTGTCCCGCTGAAGCTGTTCCTCCAACCGACGAGCCTGTTCCTCCTGTCGGCGAGCCTGTTCCTCCTGTCGCCGGGCCTGCTCCTGCAGCATCATCATCAGAGCAGCCAAATCTGGTGCTGCTGATGCTGGAGCTGCTGCGGTCGGGCTGGCCTCCATGGTCGGTAGCTGGCCCTCCAACCTCTGTGGCGTAGCTCCACCAAATCGCCTCTGGTCCGTCTCTTGCTGGCGTTGACTCCGGGTACGGATACCCTCCGTGTCGTCTTTGGGTAAAACCGGCATGATTTTTAATCCCCTCTTCAGACACCAATTGTTACGAGCTTCGGGTTCGTGACAATAAAAACTGCCGATTTAATAACCAAAAATTGACACTTTAATTAACAACACTAATTACAACTCAAACACACTATTTACAAAACACAATTGCACTACTGATCGCTTTAAGTCGCACTTGAAGATTACCTACTTCGGATGTTATAGCTTGTATCACTTTATCCAAACTCTGTCGCTCGCGGCCCATGCCGGCCCTATACAGTGCCGAGTTCTAGAACCTTCCACCGTAGAAACATCTAGAATGCTCGAGCACACACAGGCCCCGATCGACCAGACGTCGATAGTTCGGGAAAGCTCCAGAAAGCCCCCCGCATCGAAACTTCTAGAAGGGTCCCGACCACCAGCTCCGCCACTCGATACCAGATGGCGCCAGTGGCAACCACTGTCACCATGTACCAGGCATCAATTGTGGTGCGCAACATTATTTCTAAATTTATTTTAAGAGAGAACCGAAAGAACCGAAACGACCGGTTCTCCGTTTTACAGAACCGGTTCTTTCAAGGACCATCAGAACCGGGATTTCCCGGTTCATCTGGAACCGGGAAAAACCGGTTCCGATGCCCTAGTAAGGGGTAGGACACCACGCGAACGAAGTAGAGCCGGGCAGCTAGAAATAATTTATATGGCACAACAATGTTTGCCGGGTCAGCTAGTTGTCTATAAATAAAACAGAAATATCTTTTACTTAAGGCCTTCGCAGACCGGGACGGCATGGCAAGGGATTGAAATTTTTGCTAATGGACATTCAAACGTATCGATATAGAAATACGACATAAATTGCTATACTTTGCGTAGGCCTTAACCCTCGTGAATTGATTTATTAAATTGCTCTGTACTGCATAAAATGGTCTTCCGTTCACAACACATCAAATTACCTGTTCACTGATGAACGTCTAGAAATACTGTGATAAGATAAAAAGGAACACAGAGATGACAGTTACTAGGTAATCTTAAACCACTCATAAATCTGTTTATTCTTTCCCTAGATAGTTTAGTATATGGCAAGTAAAATTATTCTTGTCATAGAGCTAGAGCCATACTACAGAAAATTCTCTAGAGTGTTTGTTCTATTAAATTCGTTTCTCTAGTAAACTTCATCTTGACGCCATTTTTATTGCCTATTTTTGCTTCAAATGATTTTCATTACATATTTTTTATGTTTTTATCATTAAATTATGTCAAATTAAACATTTAATATGTTTGAAATTACGATATTTTAAATAAAATGAGTATTTTAAACATTAAGATGCAATTTTAAAAATAAATAATATTCATATTTTGTAAAAAAAAAATGTTAAATCTTACATTTACAGCGAGCGCTCTTATTTTAAGAGAGTTTTACATAATATTCGACGATAAAATTTCAATCGCATATAGATTTGCTTGTTTACCCATTAATAACTAGCTAAAACCCAAGTAATGTAAGAATTAAGAAATTTGTTACTCCATGATGCAATACATTAATAAGTTTAAATAACTCTTGTAAGTTCGGCGCCATTACGTGTCGTTGTCTACTACAAATCAAATGTAACTTAAAGTTGTTAGTCTTGAGTTAATTTTGGTTTAAAAACTTAACGAGTAAAGACTTCTTTAAAGGTCTCAGCTTTATCTATAAACTATCTACTAGTAAAATTTGTGGTCTATAAACAATTTAGTGAGACACTAGAAAAATCTCTACAGACAATTTGAAAATTTACAACTCTTATCTCTATCTATTCATGTTTTCTTAACTCATTCTTATGAGAAGGGATAAGGTTGTGCCCACTTTTACTAAACTGTGTCTATAAGCGTTCTTGAATATAACTTGAGAGATATATTACTCTTAAGGCAAACAATAAAATTAAATTCTATTAGATATCTAATAGTCCGTTTTTAGACGCGATTGTGTTACTTGGGCAGTTGACAGACGTCACAAGGCTAATGTCAAAAGAAGGGTGCGCGTCGTCTGTTCCTCACACGGATTCTAGAACATTCTAGAAGTTGCGCCCTTATTGATTGAGCGGATTGTGGCGGGGGTGGTTCAAAATAACTTCGCGTCAATGACAGAACTTCCTCATCATTTCACTGCAAAAAAAAAACTTTCTGAGTGATCTTCAAATTCAGCACTGTGTACGTTTTGGTAGCACTCATCAAGAGCAGTCAATTGTGTCTGAAGTCAAGATAGTAAGAAGATCGTCGTTACGTATTTGCAAAAAATGGCCATGACCTAATTAGTGACGTCACAGAACTATTTCTGATACATCTCAAATTCTCAAGAGACTAAAAAAACGACGTTGAAAATTTTTCCTTTCACACAGTCATTCTTAATGTTTTCTCCTTTTTATCTTTATAAAGATTACTGTTTTAGCCTGTCTTGAGGGCCAAAAAAGACGATTCAAGTTATCAGAGATGAAACATTAATAAAAATATTGCATACTAAATATTGCGTGTGGCTTCGCCCGCGTGTTTGTCGAAAATTATCCCACGGAAGCGTACTACGTTTAATAGATCTTTTTAACATGAATAATTTCGTAATACCTACAATGTTTTCATATAACTCTATTGGTTTACATGGCACACGCCAGTAAAGCTCCTAGTCAGCATGATTTTTTCCAACATCTTCAACAATCACCGTCATATTTTAGCCAATTTACACAAAACCTTAATGTTTTTACTTAGGTTTTAATTTCACAACTTCCCAAACATACTCCTTTTCCCCCACATCGTCAAGGCTATCATTTTAATCGAGTTCTATTTCCACCAGGACGATATCGGCTATTGTATCTGTGCGACAGCCGACCGACGCCTGTCATGTAGGACACACAACCGGGCCCCGTGCCAACTGTCCCCGCAGACGTGAATTATGATAGTGTACGCGATGCATTATGTTTTAATGGACTAGTAAATACTGTTTGTTTTCGTAAATTGATTAATATTACTGTCATATTTGTTTGTTGGGTTTGTATCCGGTTTTCGGTCTCCGGTTTTCTGTATTCCATGTTCTGTCTTTTTCGTCTACGTCTGGCAAATCGTCAGGTTTTTATCAGGGTATAGTAAAAGGAAACTTATTAGGGATGTTAAAAATCGTACTAGCATGTAGGAACTTTGCAGTAATATCTCTATGGTGGGCATCGCACACTAGGCTTGTGTGGTAGTACTCGTATAACTCTATTTACAGACCGGCATGTCAAAAACAGCAGACTTGGAGCCGTTCTGCACTACATCCGATCCGAATCCGAATTAAAGATTCGACTTCAATCCGAATTGGGAATGTTCTAAATTCGGACGGATAGAGTTCGGATCTAGTGGCAACCCCTCATAGGACACAAATAGGACTACGGTCACTTCGGACCGGCATTTCTCGGATTTGGATCGGATGCAGTGCAGAACCGCTCTTAGCTATAAGTTTCGAAAAATCTCTTCGTACTCTCAGACACTCCTAAGATAGTTTGCTCCAGAGATATAAATAAATCGGACTGCTCTTTAACTTGCTGCATGGATTGAAGGTACGTAAGGTACTTATTAGATATCGTCAAAGCTACGAATGATCTCAAGTCAGTGTTCTGAGACTTGTATGTTTACGTGATAATGAGCTAAAATAAATTTAGCTGCTTCTTCGGATATGATGTCATGACAAGTATGTAGTTGCCAAATAATGACATGACACCACGTTACAACTATAGCACACCGTTTTAAACATAATAGTTAAACCACTGTACACCTATAAAACGTCTAATTTAATCTCACGGAATTTTAACTAGCTACGAGTTTAACAACTTGCTACGAGAATCATATTGTAATTTAGTTTTGACAGATTAGAGGTATAGAAATTATTAAACTATTTAGTATTGATTCGTAGAGGTCTTGTAGCATAAAATAATGCTACGAGACTTATACATCAAAATAGTGCTACGATCCTCTAATTCAAAATAGTGCTACAAGACCTCTATGTAAAAATAGTGCTACAAGACCTTTATGCAAAAATAGTGCTACAAGACTTCTATGATAAAATAGTGCTACGAGACCTCTACGTAAAAATAGTGCTACAAGACCTCTATGTAAAAATACTGCTATGAGACCTTTACGTAAAAATAGTGCTACGAGACCTCCATGTAAAGATAGTGCTACGAGACCTCTACATAAAATAGTGCTACAAGATCTCTATGTAAAAAAAGTGCTACGAGACCTCTACGTAAAAATAGTGCTACAAGTCCACTACATAAAACTAAATCTGAATACCTTTTGATCTGTCTACAATTCGCCATGAAATTATGAAAGAAAGAAAAGAAAGAAAGAAAGAAAATACGTTACGTACGTTACGTTACGTTACGTGACTACAGCTTTCTACTGTCTACATGGCAATTCGGCTAGGCCGCAGGTGACTAAAATCGTAAGTTCCAAAGTAGATTAGTTTTCGACTTTTGTCGTGCAGCGATAGGTCGCATGCGGCGGGCGACCATAATCGACCGTGAAAATGCTCAGTCGCAGGCTACTTGGTCTGTGATCGCAGCCAATCGCCCGCCGCATGAATGTCGTCATTTTGATGCAAAATTAACTATTCACCTGCGATTTTTATGGACCTGTGTAGGTGAGGTGGCGATTCGGCTTATGAGGCGACTTGGTAATAGCGACCAGCCGCACGGCGAAAATCGACCCAGTGTAAATCCACATTGCAATAAGGTTGACTGGTAGAAAATGCCTCAGGCATTAAGTCCGCCTTTGTACAATATTTTCTTACTTGTGCATTAAGTTTTAAAAAATAAATGATCTGCCTCAACGAACACATTTTTGATGTGCATCGCAGTAGCTGCCGGCTGAAAATAACTCACCTTGTTATCTTAAATCAACCAAGGGCTAATTGAACTTATGATGCCAAAATGCAGTTATATTTAGTTAAAATTACGTAGGTAATTAGGTACCGAGGTTAACGAATTTGTAAAAACTGGCCAAGTGCGAGTTGGACTCGCACTCACGTCTAGCTATCAAGGTTCATGAGATACAGCCTGGAGACAGACGGCATAGTGGTGTCTTAGTAATAGGGTCCCGTAGGTTAGGTTACGGAACCCTAAAAATGGTGACCAAGTAGGTAATTAAAATTAGATAATAGGTACAACATCCTGATTAAAATAAAACAAGAAAGATGGTTGGATTGCCTTAACTTAGTAAAGAAGTAGGGACAGTTAATTATGCTTCTTAGATTGTATCTATCAATTACCTAATGCTAATGGAAGGCCAACCATCAAGAAGTAATTTATTATCTCGTAGACAAAAGATTTAAGATTTTTAACTATCGTTTCGGATCCACTATGACCTTGAAGCATACCAGATTGATCTATTTATTATATAGGTAGGTTTATAAGCAATGCGTAAAAATGATATCGTTCTTATATCAATGACCATTGCCATAATCATCACGGTTCACTTGGACATTGATATGCAAAAGAATGCACGTCATTTGGCAGACGAATTAGTGATACTGTCTGTTGCTCTTCGCAAACGTACCTACTATACAATACTATAGGAGGCTTATGCATGCCATATGATTCCTAAACTATGATGATTAAATTACTATAAAATGAAGAGCATAAATATTTAGCACGAGTATTTTAGAGGTATCTCACCAATATTTATTTGAAATAAAGAAAATACTTACGTTTATTTGACGCTTAAAAAAAATGCATACAGTAAGGTGCACGGATGGAAAAATCGTTATGATCTACCATGTTTGTCTCTGCATCACTCTCGTGCTTTATTTATTTATTTCATCAGTATGTACCTACGACTATTTATTTCATCCGAGGACAGAATCAGCGAAAGTTTGTGTACCATGAAACCGAAAATGATTTGCATCTCGCATCTCGACTTATCTCGATTAATTGACGGCTCGATTCCCAGCATTCTGGTCCAGATAGACGGACAGACGATCGGACTGAATGAAGGTGACAGCTGACAGATTACACGAGATAGATTGACGAGCACTACATTTATTATTGGTGCTGCCTGTCGAGGATGATGCAATCTAATCAAACAAGTTTTAAAATGAAAATTTGGATGGAGGTGATTCAAGATAGAATTATTCCGTTCTGCTTCTGATCCCCTGAACCCCCCCTCCACCCCCCCGCCTCGATCCCCTCCTGGATCGTCTTCTGTTTTAATCTTTGTCTTATCCACTATAAACTTTCTCATACCGGTTTGAACCGCTTTTTCTTTTGTTTTTGATCCTGAAGGATCGTCAGCAACAAAAATAAGTACAGGGTTTATTGTTTTTTTCATTATTCGGTGAAAACTAAATAGGTGCTAAAATGAAAATCAGTTTTAAAACTTTGTAAGTGGATGCTAGATGCCAAAAAGCAGCTCAAACTCCAACTCCTACTATCTTGGCTCATGGTGGTTTGTTAGAGATTACTGGAGATATCCCCAGATATTTAACTACTATTTGTTCTTCATTATCAAACATAACTGATAAATTACTGAAGAAGATTGATATCACGCGAAAGCTCTTCTAGAAAGGTTTACTTTAGATAAAAGAAAAGTAATTAAAAAAAATTAAACCGACTTCAAAAATAAATTAACTCAAAATTATGAAATAGGTAACTTTAATTTTGGAAGTCGGTGTCTTTGGGATCTGTATTTTATAGTTTTAGTTTTTGCCACCTACTTCCGCAATTAAAGTTATTTCATATTTTTGAGTTAATTTCTTTTTGAAGTCGGTTTAATTTTTTTAACTTACTTTTTTATTTCGTTATTTTTAGTTCTTGCACTAGAATTTGACCAAGGTGAGATCTTTTCCCTTTGACACTACACCCGTAGCTCGTATAATAAGCCAGGCCGTCACACTTACACATAATATATTAGTCCATATCTGGATCGATTTTGATGAAACTTGCACTGTTCCCTAAGTTGAAGTAAATGTAAGCCAATAAAACAAAATGGTCACGATCCGATTAATAGTTGCGAGAAATCCGTGGACAAACATACATACATAATACATACATACATCTATTTGTGTGGAAGCCCTAATAGATTGTCATATTTGAATATAATGCAATTCCAATAATATTACATACATAACCTACGTGTCGAATTGATAACCTCCTTTTTTTTGAAGTCGGTAAAAAATACGCCCGAAATTAAAAAATATACCTATAAGTATATATTAAAAAATCCTCCTTACCAACGATCTGTAACTTCCAGGACACAGACCCCCTTTTTACTGACTGTTCTACTCAATAAGACTTAGTCACATCACACTTAGCAAAAAGCTACACAATAAGCAAGTAGGGTCTAAGTCCCAATATCAGCACGTTATCAATCAGTGGTGCTGGCGAGGCTGCCAGCGCCGGCGACGGTGCCAAGTGCCAACGTGCCGATAGTGCTCGGCATATGGCTGGCATGCCGCCGCCGCGCGAGGGGCAAATTGCGAGCTGCTCGTGTGTGGTACTGGTACTTTGTGAGACTGATTTGAAATTGGAATCGTATGTTATGAGAACCTTTTGTTTTTTTTTTAGCTTCCAATTTTGGGCATAGTTTCCAGCTGCCGGAGATTGCTTGTGGCGATGTACGAGTAGGTGACAAGGATACATTGTTTGAACTTCAAGTTGTACTCAACAGCAAGTTACTGATCTATACCTAAAAGCAAATTGGTATTGCAGTGGTTGATTTTTCGCGCTTGGTGCATCGCAAAGTGATAAGTAGTTTGAGGTAACGATACAACGCTCAAAATGATACTTTATTATGGTTAACTGATTAATTACAATTAGCTCTTCATTATAATTTTAATGAGTAAAAATGTGACCCCAACGAATAAATAGAATATATAGATAGAAAAAGTTGGTTAACTGATTAATTACAATTAGCTCTTCATTATAATTTTAATGAGTAAAATTGTGACCCCAACGAATAATTTTCTTTAGCAAACTAACCATCGGAACTTTGTCATCTCTATCTGATTATCAAACTAGATAGAAAAAGTTTTCGCCATCTTGGATTTTCATTTTGATCGCCTCGCCTCGCTATCAGCTTTAGCACCTTCAAGAACCATGAAAACGACACACCACACCCACCTGCCTAGCCTTTTCCCAACAATATGTTGGGGACGACACCCATGATGATAAATTTCTCAAAAATCTTGGATTTTATGTTAGTCCCTATCGGCTTTAGAACCCTCGAAAACCACGAACTTTCCAACGCCGTTAATGTTTTTTCGTTACGTGACAATTTCTACCAGTCAACTCCTACCGCAAGCCACGTTAAAAAACATCGTTCCAAAAAAAAATTAAAAATAAAGCCTACCTTTTTCTTATGAGACTTCTTGTTCATGCTGACCTCTCTCGCTTTCCTGCAACAGAACACAAGATGTTTAATGTTTTGATACACAAACCTCGTGTATTATAATGGGTCACAGCTGTTTCACTCGAGTCCCGGATCAACTCGGAAATATTCGGTGTCGCAAACTTTAATGTAACAATAATGTAGCTCGACTGATGTAAATGAATCACGCGATGAAAAAAGATCAAAGTGAAAGTAAAAAAATACTTGATGAGAAAACAGATAAAGAAAATATTGTTAAAAAAATCATGGGTTTCGAAGAGACTACAGAAGACAGATGTGGTGCCTACGGAGCCAAGTTCTCGTTTGGATAAAGTTCATGCCGAAAAATGAAAGAAGATTTATTAGAAAAGAATTGTCAAAATAGTATGAAACATATATCAAAAATATCATGTTCATATACTTCAATTAACTTAATTTTATTTTCTTTCTATAGGTACATTTACTGTTTCCTACCAGCCTGCAAATAGATGTCCACTGCGGAACTTTAGTCCTCATTATATTGTCTACAAACTGCTACAAATAACGTCTATACATTGTCTAGTTCTAGTTCTAAAGTTAGAGACAATGCAAACGCTGCATGACTAGGTAGGCACTTAGGTAGGTAGCTATAGGTACTTGGCAGGAGGAGTGACGATCGCTATTAAATTATATTAACAGAACAGTGCGGACAGATGGATGCAGCTGCTCAACCGAATAATATAATTCCTTTATCACCCTCTAATACTTTGAGATCACAATATAAACACGAGACGGATTATCTGCTCACTAGACATAATAACTTAAATAGTAGTAAAAAAAAATCTTGTTACAAAACAACTCGCGCAAGATTTTGAAAGTTATGAATTAAAATTAAGTATCATTTTTAATTGTATTTTTTAAATAAATAAAATATTTGCTTTACGGCAAGATTCTTTTTGAAATTCTGAAGAGGATTTTATTAATCAAACACATTTAGTTAGACGCTCTACAGACATATTTCTCTACCTACGCGAAGTTACAACTTCTACTCAAGCGCGTCGAAATCAAACTCGTGACGGTGACGCTATACATAAAATCGTTTTAAAATTAACTGCTTCAAGCTTTTGTTAAAAGACACGCTTCTAAGGCCCGTATTAATAAACGTCACTCAGTCCAAGAGCTCGCACTTGATATCGATCTTGAGGTCATGATCGTATTAATAAACATATTATTTGACGTTCTCAAGCTACGGTTGGGGTTTACGATATCAGCCGAGTGACGGACTGATTAATAAATGAAATTTGACACTTAAGTATACAATAGGTGCGTGTACTCAAGATGCTCAAACCTGAGTGTAGGCGGTCCGTGACTTGAGGTCGTGATTAGTACCGCGAAACACGGAGTTTGAAAATATTTTGGATGAAATTAATTATTATGATGAAATAGTTCGGTGTGTGTGTATTTTATGGTCTTGATATCGTTTACCAAAAATCTATAATTTATTTATATGTTGAGGTCGGACAAACTGCGTTAATCTACTGCGAAAGTTGTATAGAATTGGTATTACTACCTACACACCTATCCGAAAAGTAGACAAATTCAATTCAGTGAAAATAATTACATAAACAACCTACTCTCTTGCTGAAAATATGCAAAAGGAAAAATTAAGATATTATCATTCTGTCTGCGTTCTTACTTTTACCATTTTTCATACATAAACTACATAAAAAACACGATCAAATCTTGATAAAAATTACGAAAAATTGTGTTGCGCCGTGACAATTTTTAGTGCTGACCGTCCACCCAACTTTCATATTTCGATTCAAAACTTGCATACAGCCTAATCGATATTCGCAATAAAAAAAAATAGAAACTGAATAAAAACTCTTATCTAACAAAAAGTATTGAAAGTGTTTGCAGAAAACCCAATTTATAGAATTAATTTATCATCATTCTCAAACAAAATTTTACTAAGCCTGCCTAAAACATAACTATATAACTACTGGGAATTCTGTAGAAAACTATTAGAAAGTATCAAAAATAAAATCCACAATAAATAATAGTTATCATTAAAATAATTTTAAACAGCGAGCGCATTCCGAGTACAAATTCAAATATAGAAACATTTCGGCGCGAAATTCAATAAATGAGGTACATACCTATGGCCTGTCTGTTATTGACTCTGTTTCAGTAAAATGTCCAAAAAACTATTGAAATGACATTAGAAAAGCATAAATCATTATTTTATACAATGCTTATTGTATTTACTGCTTAAAATAATTTTATTTAACTTCCAAGTATCGATTACATTCGTCTTATTATCAATCGAAATTTTAAAAAAATCGTTTGGAATAATCGCTTTCGCGCATCATTGCAATAAAAAAAACAATAATGGTCGGCGATTTCGAACACAAATTGAGTAGTGGTAGGTAATGGTAATGTACGTATTAATGGACCTGTGTTTGAATATTACGTTAAGACCTGGGCATTTTCGTGTTGTTCACAATATTTTCAATAATATTTGTCAACTTTTAAATCTTATCTTTAACTGTGTGTGTGAAATTTGTGAAATGTAAACACGCATGATTGGCGCGAAACTTCGACATTAGATATCCAAAAACTTCATTACCATTACTTATTTACCTTAAACTATGGATAAATTTGTCAAATAATTAAATGATGTATTATTCACAGCCCCTGTGGTGAAGTTAGGGTGTTCGAAATCCCCAATTTTTATGTTTTTAGCCTCGACCACCACTGTCATCAAAATGGCGAGTATCGTAGGTATGTATTTACGAACTTGAATGTATTCAAGGTAAATTAATAATAATAAACTTGTGCTCTAAATATAAACATATTATGAGGTTTTTATCCAACACTCCTAATTAACGCACATTCATAAGATTTGATGGGTAGCATAATAAATATTTACATAATCAAATAAGGGTGTCGTATATGTCGTCATTTTTGGGTACGATGGGACCCGGTAACCGGCAAAGGTTCGCGTGATCGGGACGCTTCCGAACTATACTCTATAAAACATGATACAGCGCTATTTATTAAAATTTTAACAAAATACAAGTATTGCAAGTATTGCAAAGTAATAGCAAGAACCATCAAGAACGAAATGTGATGAATGTCATTCAAAACTTCGGTCAATGTGACGTAATCGTTCACGAGATCAAGCCCTCAAGTACAGCATCTTGAGGAGCTGATCTTGGTAACTGGGATACTGTTTTCATGTGTTTATTAATTAGCAATGATCTTGAGATGCTGATATTGCAATAATGGCGTATCAAATGATATCGCACTTGGGTACGTCATTGAGGAACGTTTATTAATACGGGCCTAAGTTCCTGTAGTCTCAATTTAATCTAGTGTGTCGTGCAGTTGACGCCGGAAAATCGGATCGTTACGAATGTTATATTTACCAACCGTTACTAATCAAATGTGGGAACCGAGATGGGAAGTGAACGGGAAGGATGGAATTGTTTGCTTTTCTCTCTTTTAGTTTAAGAGCTTTTCGCTATTCTAATGAGTGGAATGAGTGTTTACTAGAAATGTACCTACGCAGCTGAGAATCTAGGTTGCAATAATAACCAGTGAGCAGAACTTCAAACATTGTCATTGTTTAGAGTGTTTAGAAACCACATGGGCTCTTCAGATATATAGCATCATATCTGTATAGCATTACAAAGGTTTCTGATTGGGAAAGTTCTCTCGTAAATAGGATAGCAATGCCAGTCACTTTGCCTGTAGGTATCTAGTATAGATACCTACAGGCAAAGTGACTGGCCTTATGGTAATTTCATGCCGAAGATCCAATGCGTCGCGGTCGCGTTGTAGCTCGCTATAACCTCGATGTCACCTCAATGTATGCTAATAGACACGCACTTACAATCGTACGTGCGCAGGCGTCGAGGCAAACCCCTAGCGGGTGCTAGGGGTTTGCCTCGACGCCCTCGACGCACTGCGGTACTTTACGGGGTCGTAAAGTACCGCAGTGAGGTATCCTTCGGCATGTCCGTGCGTGTCTATTAGCATGCATTTGTTTTACATGGCGGTGACATCGAGGCGAGGCAGCGAGCTAAACTATGACCGCGAGGTACCGCAGTGAGGCAGGCATCTTCGGCATGTATATGCCTTTTTTTACGCTGCGCTGACGCCGATGATTTAGTTGGAAGTTAATTATAGAACTACCTCTAGCTTTGTTGATTTCTAGCATAGAAATGTGTGATTTCAAGTCTCCGTGTCAAAACATAAAATCAAGAACGTAATGCAGCTATAAAATAAAAAATCTATTTCAGTCACAACACAATGTGCCAAAAGCGTACTATAACTAAAAGCTTCATAACTTTGTAATTCAAACATGTCGCGAACATGTTCGTTTTTCCTTTTATCTTGAACAGTTTAACGTCAATAGATTCTGTTTACGGCCGTAAAGTCAGCAACAAAGAGGCTGGATGATCGTCCGTCATTGCTCTGTTTAAAATGTTGACTTTTCGTGCGTTGTAAATAATTCTGTAACGCGCTTTCCGGTTTCAAAAATGTTACGACTTTGGCTGAGATGAGCAACAGATTAAAATCTTGAAGAGTTTCGTTATCTTTGATGCTAAATATCAAATCACAGACACATTTTTCGAACATTTAAAAAGCAATATGGATTAGCAATATATATCTTTCAAAATGATTCATAATTTGTAATTGAGATTGATAATTCAATACGCAATTAGGGTGGCATAATCAAGTTTAGTGGGTAAGTTCCTACTTTTATTTTTCGTACCAAGAGTTTGCCATAAGGTTTCAAGTAGATCTTCCTTGATATAGTAACAGCTCCCTTACTTCATCAACAATTTGTACTCGAGCATCTTTTATAATCTTGCTCAAAATCACACATAACTTTCGACTTTTATTACAAACAGTTTAATACAGTATTCATCACGAACTCAATACAGAAATTGAAACAACAATCAAATAAAAACAAATGTACCATTTTATTACCGTCGAACGTGCGTACATTGAAGAAATCCAATCTCCCATATTATCATAACCTTAGCCGTAACGTAAATCAAATTTTGGCGTTGAATGTTTGCCAATGCGTTTAAATAAACTGGCTATTGGGTACCTATATTGTCCGGGGCCATTTGGCCGGCATCACAACGCGCGCAAAGTTCCCATTTAATCGGAGTTTCCCTTTCGAAAGTATAAACAAATAACGCTTACGGAAACGTTGTATGTGTCAAACAAACAGAATTAATCATGGCATTAACGTATGGAGTGCAGTTACTGGGCTGTTGTGTGTTTCTAGCTGTGTGGTTTTAGTAAGCCACCTATCGCAGGAATGTGTAATCTTGTGTGAAATAAGTAACTGCTTATATGAGTACGCGAGCTACACGCATCAACGGCAGAGGGACCTGCAGCCGGCTGCCGTCAACGCGTGTCGACGGCAGCCGCCGACGCGTCTACGGCTGCAGTTACCTCTGCCGTTGACGCGTTTCGCTCGTGTGTATGCACACTTTACTGGCTCCAGCCTTTCAGATAGTAGTAATGTGTAGTCCTATCATAACAGGCCAGCTACCTCCATACAAAATTTTATCAAAATTGGTCCAGCCGTTTGAACGTGAAGAAGTAACAAACACAAACTTTCGCTTTTATAATATTAGTGTGATTTACATTGATAACTCTCCGCGTGAAGAGAAATGATTAATTTATGTCTTCCTCTGTCAAATTATGAGTAGAAATATTTTATGTTACAGCAGCAGTTGTTGTAAATATTCTAAGCCAGAATACAAACATGTCAACATATGACAACATCCGTAAAACGTGAGATGAGTTTCGAACTGCAGACCCAATTACTAAAGACACTATTTTGAACCTCGACATCATTCGATGTCATGATCTCCTAGAACTTCTTATCCTTTATGTCATGTGCCATGTGAATTTGGTTAACAATTAGTGACACGCTCACACACCCAAGCTTTTGTTTTTATCAACCATAAGCATCTTGGGCCTTTGGGCCGCTTTTTCGTTCAATCTTACCCAGACCTAGCCTACCTTTAGGTACATACCATGCAAGAAAGCCTCGGAAAGCACGTTAAGCCGTTGGTCCCGGCTGTCATTCGTGGATCTTTGACAGTCGTTACGGGTCGTCAGAAGCCCGAAAGTCTGACAACCAGTCTTACCAAGGGGTTTCGTATTACCCAGTAACTAAGTTGTGGAGGTCAGATAGGCAGTCGCTCCATGTAAAATACTGGTACTCAGCTGCATCCGGTTAGACTGGAAGCCAACCCCGACATAGTTGGGAAAAGGCTAGGCAGATGACTTACCCAGACCTAGCCCTGGCCCTAGACCGCTTCCTACCCACCTAGTTTAAGACTGCAATAGTTACTTAAGGGTCCCATATCAGTTTCGCGGACAAAAAATAGAAAAATCAGTTTTTTTCCGCGCAAATTTCTCAATATCCTTAAGTTATCTAGTTTTTTTTAAATACACAAGTATTTATCACCTATATCTAGTAAGTGTACGAAATTAAGTTTTGATAACTACTTAATATAAATTCCAAAAAGAAAAATCTAACACACGTTTTTACGTAATCACGAAACACCAAGTTTTTCGATTGCTTTTTTAGCTAACTGGTAGCAAATAACGATCTGAAAAAAAAACCTAAATACTAGGCATATAGTAAATTAGTAAGTGTACGATTTTTTTTGTGTATGTCAGAACCGCGGGTGTACCTTTCAGATTTGCCTAAATTTATTGCAGTTATTTGGTACCTTCTGTGTACCTTTACGTACCCCTCTTGAAAATCTGTGTACCTACACCCGTACAATGATATTTAATAAATTAGGTACACCCGCCATCCTGATGTCAGAACCGCGGGTGTACCTTTCAGATTTGCCTAAATTAATTGCAGTTATTTGGTACCTTCTGTGTACCTTTACGTACCCCTCTTGAAAATCTGTGTACCTACACCCGTACAATGATATTTAAAAAATTAGGTACACCGCCATCCTGATGACAGAACCGCGGGTGTAGCTCTCAGATTTGCCTAAATTTATTGCAGTTATTTGGTACCTTCTGTGTACCTTTACGTACCTCTCTTGAAAATCTGTGTACCTACACCCGTACAATGATATTTAAAAAATTAGGTACACCCGCCATCCTGATGTCAGAACCGCAGGTGTACTGCTAACCAATATATTTAGCTAAGTACACTGTATAAGTGGATTTAGTAACTCTTGTGTACCTGCAGAAACACGTATTTAATAAACAAAATACTGTAAGGTTGCTGCGAAAAGTAAAAAAAGATTTTCTTTCTTTGACGTTGTTACTATTTTATAAAATTAGTAACGACGTCAAAGAGTAAATAACAATCTTCGGTAATCGAGCCCAGAACCTCCATATTAAACATGTATTGTGGTCATACCAGGAATCCCGAATCCAGAACCTCCGCATAACATTTAGTTCCTATTGTGTGACCATACCGGGAATCGAAACATGAAATTAACGGACGAAAATTACACACGGTCTCAGGACAACACTTTGTGTGATCCGCAATTTGTTGTTCTATGAGTGGGGATCAAACCCACAACTTCGTGTTCAGCAGTCGCATACTACAACTACTTTTTTTCCTTGTTGCCTGTTTCCTTTATTATTATCCTGATATCAATAATAATAAAATATGAAATTATTTCCATTCAGTCAGGCTTTCAGTCTCGGTGCATTACTGAGTCCCGGTAAAAAAAAAACGAGACTCGATGTGGTCTCGAAATTCCCGGGAAAAACGAGACTTTTGAGACTATGTCAAAAATAGGTTTCTAACTTATAGTCTATGCAATTAGGCAGTCAAAACAAGATATTTTAATCAAGTACTTTATTAAACAAACATCATCATCATCATCATCATTTCAGCCGAAAGACGTCCACTGCTGGACATAGGCCCCCTCCAAGCATCTCCACATCGACCGGTTCTGTGCTTCTCGCATCCAACGGGTTCCTGCGGCCTTCACAAGGTCGTCGGACCACCTTGTAGGAGGCCTGCCAACGCTACGTCTTCCGGTACGCGGTCAACACTCCAGGACCTTTCGGCCCCATCGGCCATCTGTTATCTGTTCTGCGAGCAATGTGCCCTGCCCACTGCCACTTAAGTTTGGCAATTCTTCGGGCTATGTCGGTTACCTTGGTTCTCCTGCGGATCTCCTCATTCCTGAATTAATCACGCAGGGAAACTCCAAGCATAGCCCTCTCCATTGCCCTTTGGGTGACTTTTAGCCTTTTTATAAGGCCCATTGTGAGCGATCACGTTTCAGTGCCACAATTCATCACTGGCAACACGCTCTGTCCGTGGGACGAGAAGATATTGCGTAGCTTCCTGAACACTGCCCAGCCGAGTCAGATTCGACGATTGACCTCTTTCTCGAAGTTAGACCGGTAGGTCTAACTTCTAAGTCGTGGACGAGTATGTTTACCTAGGACAAACTGTCCAGATATACCTATCTGGACAGTTTGTTGTGTAGCGTCTCCGATCTTTATGAGGGTGGGTATTACATGAGCATTTGACATGACCTTCGTTTTGTCCAAGTTCATTTTAAGACCCACTCTTTCGGAGGCTCTTCTGAGGTCATCGAGCATTGTACTGAGGTCCTCCATAGTCTCAGCCGTGACTACGGTATCGTCGGCAAACCGAAGGTGAGTTATGTACTCGTCTTTGATGTTAATGCCAGCCCCTTTCCAGTCCAGAACCTTGAAGACATCTTCCAGTGCAGCGGTGAACAGTTTCGAAGAGATAACGTCTCCCTGTCTCACACCTCGCTGCAGAAGGATAGGTTTCGAGGTCTGCTCCTGGATTCGGACTGACATAGTGGCGTTCTCATACGGACACTTCAGCACCTCGATGTACAGATAGTCGATCTGGCACCGTTGAAGAGACTGCAGCACAGCCCAGGTCTCGATCGAATCAATGGCTTTCTCGTAGTCCACAAACGCTAAGCAGAGAGGCAGGTTATACAGTTATACCTGTCGCAGCGTATGTGGTCTACGGTGCTAAAACCTTTACGGAATCCGGCTTGCTCGGGAGGCTGGAAGTCGTCAAACCTGCGCGCGAGACGGTTCGAGATGACTCTCGAAAACAGCTTGTAGACATGGCTCAGAAGTGAGATGAGCCTATAATTCTTAAGAAGGGCATTGTCGCCCTTCTTAAAGAAAAGTATCACCACACCTCAGTTCCATGCCTTTGGTGTTTTGCAACAGCTTCTGAAGGGCCTTATGGACGGGCCTTTAAAACTGTCCCTTGTTTCATTTTGATTCTGGAAACTCTGACAAACATCCTAATTCTATAAATCCTTCACAATTCTAAAATGGGCAAAATGTTGTTTTTTTTATATTTAAGTCAAATTATTAATACTGAAGATTGTTATTTTATAAAATAATAACGACGTGAAAGAAAGAAAATAGTTTTTTTTTATTTTCCGCAGCAACCTTACAGTATTTTGTTTATTTTATACTAGTTTCTGCAGGTACACAAGAGGTACCAAATCTACTTATACAATATACTTAGCTACATATATTGGTTAGCAGTACACCCGCGATTCTGACATCAGGATGGCGGGTGTACCTAATTTTTTTAATAACATTGTACAGGTGTAGGTACACAGATTTTCAAGAGAGGTACGTAAAGGTACACAGAAGGTACCAAATAACTGCAATAATTTTAGGCAAATCTGAAAGGTACACCCGCGGTTCTGACATACACTTTTTTTTTAAGTTTAATGAATTAGTACTTGTAAAAAAATGTTGACTATGCTGAAAAAACTCAATAAAGTCATGCGCAAAACCGTCATCTACGCGTAAGAATTTATTGAAAATAACAAAAAGCGTTAAATATTTTAAAATTTGGGGTATTTATCTACCAAACCTAATTTTTATATTGACTACTAATTTAATTGTAGTAAAATATCTAAATAATGCCTTATAAACGAATTTTTTATCAAGTAGTTATCAAAACTTAAATTCGTAGACTTACTAGATAGATAGGTGATAAATACTTGTGTATTTAAAAAAAAACTAGATCATCATCATTCTCCTGCCCTTATCCCAATTTATTTGGGAAAAAACTAGATATTTAAGGATATTGAGAAATTGCGCTGAAAAAAAAATTATTTTTTCTGTTTTTAGTCCGCAAAACTGATAGGGACCCTTAAAAATTGACTTTCTTTTATCTCAAAGAACATGTAAATACAACTGTGGAAAAAAAGAACGGTTTTCTTTTCACAGTTTCTCTATTTTCTCCTATTTCCGAACTAAATCCGTTATTAGTTGTAAAAGATCAAATAAGATCTCCTGCTATTAACCAAACGAATGTCACTGTTCCTGAAGCCGCCGGGCAAATTATGATGAAGAGCTGTTAGTTCAAACGCGGCAGACAATCTGTCAGCCACGACCGCTGACGTTGCCGAGATGTCCCCGAGACGACGCGAGTGATATAAACATGTTATGAGCAGTATATTTATGATGTAGTTGCTTTTATCTTGTGTCTAGGATCAAAGAGAGATTGTATCTGTTGTTCAGTTGCGAAAGAGTGATAGTTTTGGAAAAGATAGATAATAATTTAAGATCTCTGGATGTTATGGCAGTATGGAAATGGTCTTTGTTTAGCTGTGAACCGAAATCGAAAGATGAATTAAATTAGGTACCTAGATACGTACCTAATTAAGGTGCCACTAGTTGATATTTATTCCATACAATTTTCGGGAGAGTATTACTCCATTGTTTGACATTGTGCATCCAAAGTTAAACATGATACCGTTTTGTCATATTATTAATTTTGTCTGGACGGAAACAGAATAGTAAAATAAAAAGTCATTAAAAAGTTATGAGCCAAGAAATATTCGTTTTTCTTGCTATTTTTAACGTAACTTTGGGTATAAATAAGTAATAAAATATCTGTAAAATCTTCAAAACAAAGTCAGTACCGACAAAGCTCAGTTATCGAAGAGTTCAATAAACTTTATTTGTAATTGATTTATGCAGTGGTTTTTCATAAAGCTCGATTTTCCAAAGCACTTTTCCAAATTTTTTACGCGCCTTTCAATTCGGAACGGTGTTTCTATGCGTATGTGTTGTTACTAGACACGAAGCCAGGTGAGACAGCCTGCTTTTTGGCCATGACCACCAGTGAGTTCGAGCTCGCGACTAGTTTCACCTTAAGTTGTCTTCTTGAAGTCTACAGCTGTCTTGTTAGAAACTCATCATCATCACCATAAAGCAAGACTGCTGTAGTGTGTATTATTTCAGCCGAAAGAGGGGGATATTTCGGATACGATAGTTCGAAAAATCTCAGCGTGAAAACTTAGGTGAAGTGAGCTGCTATTTGCTGTCATTCCACCTGATGCAAGCGATTGACAATTTTGACAGCTCCCTTCACATATGTTTTCACGGTGAGATTTTTACAGACCAGGGCCTGCAGTCTCGACAAAGATAGCGATCGCTTTACGACAAAATTCGGTCGCAAAGCTATAACGGTGCGGATTTAAGGAGGACGTGAGCCGGACGCGACCCGCCGGTATTAGCTACCAACTTAAATCCGCATCGTTATAGCTTTACGACCGAATTTTGTCGTAAAGCGATCGCTATCTTTGTCGAGACTGCAGGCCCAGATCAGCAAGTCATCGGTCCATCTTGTGGGAGATCTTATTTATTTATTTATTCCATCCTCTAAACTAATTTCAGTGTAATTTATGGAAGCAATGCTCCTTGAAAATGGTCTATCACTTTTTTTAGACCGCTACCGTTAAATACTCTCCTCGCTCCATTTGAAGTACCTACCTACTATTGAAGTGGTGTCATAATAAATCATACTGCACCACACTTGGCTCTAGCATCAATAGATAGGCGCACACGCATTGGCGGCCGCTTCGGATACTGACTGCAGATAAAGTGATTAATTTTCATGGAGATGTTATCTAATGTTTATGGAAATATACATGGCAACGTAGATAGGAATCCACGTGTGACCATGAGCTGGTGATTTGAAAATCTGTACGTACCACAACATTGCCATAGGCAATATTAATTTAATACTTACAAACAGTTTTTGTTGGCCCTATCGCTACCAATCCTACAATTATTATTTTACTTTCCTAGCCTAGGATTCAGGAGAACCGAGTGCAATAAGATCCATGATTACTTTTGTTAGCTTGGGTATCACCTGTGAAAACAATTGTATGATGAATAAATAAATAAATAAAGATTTTAAAGTGTGAGTTATTCTAAAATATATTGTGGTGTTATTCTTCATTTCAAAAAGTCTCCTGCTTTCACCAATCTATCTTCCAAGGATAGCGATTTGCTCATCACAAGTAACTACAAAAATGAATAAGTGCTACACGCTACGCTGTCTGTTGTCCTTGCGCGTAGCTCGTAGCCTCGTAGCATTTCTTGGTCCTCATAGCTCGTAGCGCGTAGAACCTATAAATCCTTGGGCGTTGTTTGTTACGCTCTTTCAAGAAGAGCATGACGTCGATAACTGATTGGTAACTAACTATTGATGAATATTTTGTGAAGTAACTGAACGCCCTGAAAGAAAATTTAAAGAGTGACTTTTGTAGAAGTGCTTATTTTATTAATTCTTTAAATTCAGCTCACCGGCTAATTAAAACAACAATTTACAAAAACTTTGCTCTTTAAAATCGCGATCTAAGAATTAGAACAATATTTCAATATTAAACACAACAACAACAAAACAACAACAATATTAACAATATTTTAATTTCTTATCGAGTGAAAATAAACAAAACGTCCCGTTTATTAGATATATACTTACGTTTCCGCATTGCTAGTGTAATTAATTTTATTTTATTAATTTTTATTTAATACGTCAATATGAAAAAAAAATATCTACGTTTGATCCGATTTTATTTTAATATTCGTGTTTTTGTTTATTTATTTTCTATACCAAGTAACGTTGCATCGGATGTTTGTGTATGTTTCTGCTGACGTTACTCCACGTCTAACGAATCTCATACCTAAGTATTGGATTTGCGTTGCCTTTTAGAGATGAGTTACAGTAATATTTGGTCAATAAATTCAGATTATTTTAGACATCGGAATCTTTAGTAGTATACTAGTATTATCGGATATTTATGTAGTCTGCTAGCTGCGTGCGAATTTCGTAAATAGATTCTATTTAATTGGGATTTCAGGATGTATTCCTTTTTGATTGTTAAAATTACACAGCTTTTGTAACCCCTTACATGTCTTCATCTAAACTGTGAAATGCTTATAGCTAATATTTTCTTTTTTACTACAAAGGACTCATGTTTAGCAGTTGCCATCGTACATCAACGTTTTAGCAGGATGTATCCAACTCTTATAAAATAATTTCAACATAAAAGTGTAACAAACCTTATTTATCCAATCCCACAGAAAACACTGGCCACTTCAATCAACAATAAAAAGTATTTTGTCTTAATAATCTGTCACTCTCATCACGAAAAATATTGGCGCCAAAAATCCGGCGGGAAAAAGTTTAGGGTTAGAGCGCACGACCGTTTACCCTGGCACAACGAACTGTTATGCCGGACTGAGGACTGACACAATAAAATTAAACATTTACACTGTACGAGACGAGATGTTTTCGTATTAACCATAGCAGATTGTGCGGCCATTTATTGAAAGTTAATTTGGCAACAGTGGCATGCCAAATGATTTTAATGGCACGCGCCTTGCTTCCCCAGCCTGAGTCTAAGCTCAGGCTGGGGAAGCAAGGCGCGTGATAACAAAGAAATAGGTACCAGACCTACCTACTCAACTCTGGGGAACGAGCCGGGATACGAAATACGATTTTCTTTGAAGTTAAAATTGATAGTTAAGGTCGTAACCTATTAAAATTATGATCGTTTTACGTCGTTTCAATTATTTCGCGGGTGTCTTCTGTGTAACAAATGTGTCAGTTTTAGTGTTTGATTTGTGGATGTCTTTCTCTCTTTACGTTTCGGTCGCAATTACAAAATAAGAATAAGGTTCTTTAAAGATTAGAATTAGAAGCAGTGGTCTTCCCAATGTAGGCCATCAGCCACCACAAAGCGGCCTACACAAATTATTTAAAACAATAAAGTTGTTTGAAGGCCACTTAAGGCTTAACCTAAATTCAATGATTTTTCCTTGGTAGGCACCTGTAAACCTTTAGGTAGCCCTAACAGGCGTTCCACAAAGGGGGTTTCGGTTCGGTCTTTTGAGACGTAAGCGCACCTGACCTGGACCGCGTACTGGGTGGCTTTAGTGTGGTAAAAATCCTATAGGCACCTACACCCCGGTCTTATCCCCAAAGCCAGGGAGCCTTTAGAAGGTTTACCCAGAACACAAAAAAAGGTCTAATACTGACGCAAAGCCACAATATCTAAGTACGCTGTGTATATCAATCTTTTAAAATATGTAGGGGGCATTCCCATTCCATTAGGCTTTATATGCAGGCACATACCATGCTGATTTATTTAATCGGGAGGCCTGTGATTGCAGCCACACGTCTTGTGTTTATTACCAGCATCAGGGAGTAGGCAGGAAATTCCCAGAAAGATACGTTCGTCAATCTTCAACTGTTGATAGATTTAGTACGTAATGGTACCTACCTAACTCATTATTTTACCGTTTATTTTTTGTTTAAACCTTCAAATATTCTTGGATGTATTTGTGAATCATTTGAGTGGATGATGATGGAATTTCCGGAACAAATAACTTTTAAAAATATGACTAACTCGAACATTTTCTTTGAAATGTTTGGAATAAACTGCAATAACCTTCCGATGCACTGTGGGTAGTCAGAAACTCTACCACTCTTTTCTTTAGGCAATCTGCGCAACCTGCAATTGTTAGGGCGACAACGCCCTTAGAATTTTATTACAGATTCATTCTCACTTGTGAGCCATGTCTACAAGCTGTTTTCTAGAATCATCACGATCAGTCTCGTGTGTATGTTTGACGACTTCCAGCCTCCGCGAAGACCAAAGAGTTATAACCTGCCTCTCTTAGTGTTTGTGAACTACGAGAAAGCCTTCGATTAGTTAGAGACTTGGATTGTACTGCAGTCTCTTCAACAGTGCCAGATCGACTATCGACACATCGAGGTGCTGAAGTGTTTGTACGAAAACGCCACTATGTCAGATCGCTGATCGACTCCAGGAGCAGACCTCAAAACCTATCCTTCTGCAGTGAGATGTCAGACAGGGAGAAGTTATCTCTCCTAAGCTGTTCACCGCTGTATTCGAGAATGCCTGCTAATTCTGGACTGGAAAGGCGTAGGTTTATTAACATCATTGACGTACATCACTCATATTCAGTGTGCTGACGATATTGCAGTCATGGCTGAGACTATGGAGGACCTCAGTACAATTCTCGATGACCTCAGTAGAGCTTCCCAAAGAGTGGGTCTTAAAATGAATATGTACAAAACAAAAGTCATGTCTAATGCCTATAACACCCACTCTCAAAATGTCGTAAACTCTACACTCAAAGTTTTGAACAGTGGAGAAGCGTGGGCTTTCGCCGCCTGGAGCCGAAAGGAAATTCGCCGCCACCTCTATTTTAATTACTAGTCAAGAAAATTAGTAAAAGTCAAAACTGTGGGATGATCTGGACTCTTTGATAAAGATTCGTCATTGGCAGCTCTGAACACATAATCTTTCATCAATATCTTGAATGTCATGTTTAATTGCCAGAATAGCTGAATTCGATAGCTTCAACGTGGACATACGATCAGGGGGCCTAAAAAGGCCACTTTGGAGAATCATAAAAGGATAACATAATGAATTATAAAATTCGAAGACAGTCCGTGTTTTTCTTTTTTTCGCTGCACTACGTAGGTACAATTTTGGGATTGGGATTGGATTTGGTTTGGATTTAGCACAGACAAAAAAAATAACTGAAAAATGCTTCACCAATGGGATTTGATACGATTAACTTAACAGTTAACTGTCCATTCTGTTATCCTTTTATGATTCTGCCAAAGTGGCCTTTTTAGGCCCCCTGAGATAATTTTTGATTAACTTTAGTTTAAAGAAGCTTCTCTCGCAACTGGCATTACTGATGGCAGATGTTAAAAAACTCTTAACATTAGACAATGTTTGGTAAGCGATAATATATTTTAATAAGCTCTTTTTACGTCTGGGTCTGTTGCATCTACGAAAGCTCGTAAACATACGCGCTCAAGTAGTTAGAAATTCTTTTTTATTAATGTCTTGAGGAGCTTAAAATATCACTGCAGGCCTTAAAAAAAACAATTTTTGCGCTAGATTATGCAGCTGTTAAAAATCTTTCTCGATTGCATGAAGAAGCCTCCTCGTGTAGCGCAGTTTGTTCCGCCAGTTACTCAACTGAACCGAGCGGTCGGCGCAACCTGGACAGTCACACCCAACACCTTATTTGACTGGCCAATTCTTCCCTTGCGGTGGTAGGGCTCATGCCCGCCTGGTTTGCGACCACCCTCCCACCGGAGTCCGGCGTCAAGCAGCCTGCTGTGTTTCGTCGAAGCGTGGGAGTTCCAGTGCCTTAGGCATCTTCTGGGCACGCTTGTTCCATCATAGACTTCATCCATCGCTTTCCATCATAGGCGTGATAAAGGTCAAGAGACCACGCAGCCTCAAGCTCTTCACTTATTAGTAGATTATTCACTAAGGGCATAAAGTAGTGTCTTATTGTCGCGGGAGCTATTTTGAATCCTGAACGCAAAGAAGAATTGTTGGGCTCCCGAGCGTAGCGAGGCAGCTCTGAGTTAACTTCTGAGCGAAACGAGGGAGTTAAGAACTTAAGACTAGAATCCTGAGTGCAGTGAGGGATCCAAACTCGCCCAAGACAAAGACACCTTTATCCTCGAGGAGAATACTCTACTTTTGGCACCTACTGCGAGGGCATAATATTAGGCAATAAACGGGGCAAGAGCGAGCCGGACTCGCGCACCGAAGGTTCCGTACCATCATATGTTTTAAAATTTTCTTCAGCGAGGCCTATAGGTATTCATCAGAGAATTTTAACACTGTGCACTGCGGTGTAGAATATTGCAGTTTTAGGTCAGCGCCATTTCTTGACCGATAGTGGAACTAATGTAACTTTTGTTGATGATTTCTGAAAATGTGTGCTATTTAAAGACATCGCTTTATTTTTCCTGTAATCTTTACATAAACTTCTATCACATAGAATAATTTCAGAATTTTCTTTATGCAAACTTCGGAGATAAGGGGGAACGGTATTTTTTTTTTACATTTTTCATCAAAAGGCAAAAACTATGCGGCCTAAAAAAAAAAGAAAAAGTGTTTGAGAATGTGCAAACTGCGCTCTTTCACATATGAAAGAGCGCAGAAAAATGTGAAAAATTAGAAGTGGGTCTACTAGGGCATGTGGGGTATCATAATACCCCACATGCCCTAGTAGACCCACTTCGAATTTTTCAGAACCCATTTCAGTACCTGTTGCAAAAAAAAAAATTCTTTATTAAGTATTTGCAAAATAGTTGGGCAAACGTCATCTAAAACTATTCGAAAATTTCAAGTTGATAGCATTAGTAGTTCTTAAAATATCCAGCTGTGACAGACAGACAGACTGAGTCTCACCATAAGGGTTCCGTTTTACCATTTTGGTACGGAACCCTAACTACCTCACTTTTCAATCAGTCTGATGCAGTTGGTGGCATCAAATCTTTAATTGAACTCTGCTGCCAGTCGGGTTTATTTATGTTTTCAATCTAATCTCATGCATTATTTCACTCGAATCTCATCAAAACAAAAACACAATAAATAATACTCGTATCGTCACTGGAGCGTCAGTTCAAAAATCCAACATTCTAACGCGGCGGTACACCTTTGCGCCACAGCAACCAATCATTTTGTTCTTCGACGGTGACTAAAACCAATGAAGTAGGTAAGAACTCTTTGGTCGACCTGCACATAATAGAAAAAGTTTTTTTTTTCGGTTACCTAATGTTTCCAGACGTTTTTCTCAGTTGACGGTCAAATCTTAAAAAAGTTAGTGCGACAAACTTTGAAACCACGTGTGGCAATAATTTATAGGGTGTTCATCGTAATTCAAAACCTACTATCTATGAACTTTACTTTTACACAGAAGAAGCGTGAAACATGTAGGTTATTTTTTCTCGCGGATGAAACAAGCGTTGTACCTACCTTCCCACCACCTGCAGGGCTAGCATGGCCGGAGACATTTTATCCACGGGGAGAGGAGAAAATACTATTCCCCTCTGTCAATTTTGTCCACCCTCCAAGCACGGCGACATGGGTGGATAAACTATTCACGGTGGACAAACCAGCAGGGCTAGCATGGCCGGAGACATTTTATCCACGGGGAGAGGAGAAAATACTATTTATTCACCTCAGTCAATTTTGTCCACCCTCCGAGCATGGCGACATGGGTGGATAAACTATTCACGGTGGCAGTAAGCACGAGACATTTTTATAGTACAATTAATTATATTTTCTCCAAGAGATATACTTAAACCCACCATCTAAAGACGAGGACAAATTTCTCCCTTTGTTATGTCAAAATATCTGTAATTTTTCTCTTCCACTAGTCGCTATGCTATGAGGGGCCCGTGGCTAAATAATAACAGCCGCACAGGTCGATCGATCAGGTTAAGCTACGCTTGCCGCGGTTGGTCTGTGGATGGGTGACCATCTATACATACCGAGACCCCTCCGTGCCTCGGAAAGCACGTTAAGCCGTTGGTCCCGGCTGTCATTTGTGGATCTTTGACAGTCGTTACGGGTAGTCAGAAGCCCGAAAGTCTGACAACCAGTCTTACCAAGGGGTATCGTATTACCCAGTAACTGGGTTGTGGAGGTCAGATAGGCAGTCGCTCCACGTAAAATACTGGTATTCAGCTGCATCCGGTTAGACTGGAAGCCGACCCCAACATAGTTGGGAAAAGGCTAGGCAGATGATGATGACTAGTCGCCATGCTATAGACGGGGGGTGAGTATCCACGTCTAATGTCAAAAAGTGATATAATTCTCTTTCCCCCTGTTGCCGTGCTTTGGCAGGTGGATAAAATAATTTTATCTCTTGTCAGTGGAAATAAACGGTGGAGAAAAGTTTTATCCCCAGCCCATGCTAGCCCTGCT
Source organism: Mesoligia furuncula (assembly GCA_916614155.1). NCBI lineage: Eukaryota > Metazoa > Arthropoda > Insecta > Lepidoptera > Noctuidae > Mesoligia > Mesoligia furuncula. Next base: position 1,671,942 of record OU744811.1, on the reverse strand, counting down.
GAAGTTAGTGCATCATCATTTCAGCGAAAAGACGTCCACTGCTGGACATAGGCCTCCCTCAAGCACCTCCATTTCGACCGGTTCTGTGCTTCCCGCATCCAACGGGTTCCTGCGGCCTTCACAAGGTCGTCGGTCCACCTTGTGGGAGGCCTTCCAACGCTACGTCTTCCGGTACGCGGTCGCCACTACCGAACCTTTCGGCCTCATCTGTCATCTGTTCTGCGAGCAATGTGCCCTGCCCACTGCCACTTAAGTTTGGCAATTCTTCGGGCTATGTCGGTTACCTTGGTTCTCCTGCGGATCTCCTCATTCCTGATTCGATCACGCAGGGAAACTCCAAGCATAGCCCTCTCCATTGCCCTTTGGGTGACTTTTAGCCTTCTTATAAGGCCTATTGTGAGCGACCACGTTTCAGTGCCATAAGTCATCACTGGCAACACGCACTGGTCAAAGACTTTCGTCTTGAAACATTGCGGTATGTGGGACGAGAAGATATTGCGTAGCGTAGAAGATATTGCGTTACTGCATACCTAGAACTTAACCTAAACGTCTGTACCTATTACCCGAAGGGTACACAGGTGCAGGTCTGCAGGTACCTATTGAAGGTACACGCGTAACACGTTCCTGTCTTCCTGCCGCTATACAGTGATAAAAGATTTACTTTTAACCCGGGGATCAAACCCAGAATCTTACTCTCGACGATTGAAGTCGTGCTTGCAACCAGGATCAACGACGTACTCAGAAGTCAGAAGAAGTTACAGCTACATATACTTACAAGTTCTGTCAGTTAATTTCAAAATCATTTATTTCAATCCATTTATGATGTTCTACATCTAACATAAAATTAAAATTTTAATCATAATAAATACTTCTAAAAATAATTAATAAAATAAAATAATACAAATTAAATTCCAAAAAAACTAAATCAAAATGATAAAATAAAAAACCGGCCAAGTGCGTGTCGGACCACGCACAGTGTAGGGTTCCGTAGTAGCCCGTTATCACAATATTTGTTGGGGTTTTCTCGTCGTTGACGGGTACCCCGGTAGTTGTTGTAGGTAGCAAGTTAAGTTACACCAAACCACGGATAAGTTTAATAGTTTATTGTGGAAACAGTTTAAAGCATTTGCTTAGTTATCTGAGCCGCACTTCACATATGTTTATTAGGTAGTTATTGACGCGCACATTAGCGCGTGACCGAGTTTTAGTGACGACTGACTCGACTGATTTGTCATTAAGTTACGCGTAAACGTACTTTTGCTGTATGAGCATTATTGGCTCGTACATGCTCCCGAGGGAAAAATGTGAGTACTCAGATTACCAAACTTGCGTTACAAGTTAAATAGGTATTAAATGTTATAAAACTAATAAAAGCAATTGAAACTATAGATAAACAGGGCATAATTCTTAAATAATTCATCATAGTTGGAATCCTGTTCCAATTGCTGATTGCGGCGGACGGTAGTCCTCTGAACGTCCTTGTCGTATTTTAGCGTAGGCAGGAATCTCCTTTAGTTCTATATCTTCTGTCCTCTCTCGAGTCTTCGTATTGATACTGCTCTTCTGGCGCGCTTGAAGACATCTTCTCATTCGCCAAACAATCATAGCGGCGATGATTCCTCCCACCAGCAAAGTGCTTATAGCGTATTTGCCGATGTCGTGGACACTTAGGTCGTTAGGTAGGCTCTCTCGTCCCTTTTGTGTGGTTATCTGGTCATCTAATATTCTGTGTTCATTAGATAACTTTAGTTTCGGTAGCACAATTTTTGTGTTTTTGAGCGTATTCCACATATCATTTGGTGAGTCAATAGTAGGTACCTCCAAGGTAATTCCAATATTGGTACTACTACTAAAAACGTTGTGTGAATAAATTGTAGCGTCTTTGTGCTGAAGTATGCAATCCTGACCTAGGGCAAGGAGCCCCGCCTTTGTTATAATTGTTGTTGTAATTCTGTTTTCGCATACAATGCGAGTCGTACACTCATTTATGCAATTATACAACCATATGTTTGGACTCTGTAATTTCATCCATTGGTCAGAGCATTGCTGTGTAATCCAATCACACGTAATGTTATTTGCATTTTGGCTTAGTATTTTGGCTTCGCAAGATGCTGTGGCTCCATGCAAGTTGCTGATAGTTGTAGACGCGTGGCAGATGTGATTATCCGCCGTCATTGTTGTACATTGCTGAAGATCAACCTCTTCCATCTGGATGTAGGTGTTCTTTGCGAAGTTGACTCCAATATATTGTGTTGTTGTCTCTATCACCTGACATTGCTTAGTAGTTTGCTGTTTAGGTATAACTATATTGCGATACAGTGTGTACTCGTCATCACTTAGTAAAGGGATATGTAATTCGAAGAGCAAGTACTGTTCGGTCAGCCGGGCTTTGACATAAATAATTTTGTAAATATTTTTTATGTTTGCTCCATTGCTGTTTTTGATAGGTAAAGTTAACCTTTTTGGTATAATACCGGCAATATAGTTGAGTTGTTCAGATAGCTGCTCTGGTGTGAATAATTTCATATCGAGATTACCTCTGTAGATATCTGTTAATGCACTTAGGAGCATTTCTTGGTTTCTTCTCAGTACTGAGATAAGTAAACTAGCAGTTAACGCCCCAGCGTTGACGTCATTCATTGTTTTCATTATTTGAAATCTGTTTTCTATTACTGCCGTGTTATATTTCGTTTCGTTCATGAATTGCTGAATTGCTTCCAGTTGTGTCTTTACAAAGTCTTCATTTTTCTTGATGACGTTGTTTTCTGCCTCGATAATCAGTGTCTGATTTCTTATCAGCTGTAATAAATATTGTTCGTTCGTTTTGATTTTGTCTATGTCCTGAGCGTATTTTTCGGCGAAATTGCTGTCTAGGACACCAAACAGGGCTCGTGCAAGATTTCCTACGCCGTTGACATAGCCACGTCGCCTTCGTTGTTGATGTTGAGATCGTAACAATATGTTGTACTCGCTCAGCTGGTTCATTTCAAACTTGAGTTGTTGTGTCGTAGAGTGACACGGCTCGTTAGGTATCGTGTTGCATAGTTGAGCTATACGATTCACGAATTTCTCTACCTTTGTTGTACTTTGCCAGAATGTTGTCAGGTTATAGTATACCAGAAGTTTCCATTCGTCGTGAATAAGTTGAATATTTCCGACGGGGTCAAAATAGATTGGTTGGTTTTCAGCTAATCTAGTTATTTGAAAATGTTGCCGGGGTGCTGCTAGTCCACATGTTAGCGTCGTAAACGCTACTAGTAACACTGTAAGCAAGCTGTTAACCCTTTTCTGGGTTTTATTAGCCCCTTTCTTTTGCTTGCCGTGCTCAGTTTCTGGACTCACTTTTTGTGGATCAGTGCTTCCGCATGCCTCGTTTATAGGTAGCGGGGCTAGTTTAGTGATGGGTCTTTTTAGTATCCCATTTTGTGTCTTGAGCGTGACTACTCGTACTAAGTTATCACTGCCTGGGTGCAGTTCTACTACGCGTCCCAAAGCCCATCTGCTTGGAGGTAGATTACTTTCCCTGACGAGGACTAGTTGTCCCTGCTGTATGTTTTCCTTAGTTTGTTGCCATTTGTTTCGGTTTTGTAATAAATGAAGGTATTCTTTCGACCAGCGATCCCAATAGTGTCGACGCATGAGCTCAATAAGTTTCCAGTTGTTTCTGATATCTATAGCTTTTGTTTCTTCAGGTTCTTTAAGTGGTAGTGTTTGTGTTGGACTTCCCGTGAGAAAGTGGCCAGGAGTGAGGTATTCCAGATCTTCCACATCCTCCGATAATGGATACAGCGGTCTGCTGTTCATACACGCTTCGATTTGTGTAAGAAGCGTTGCAAATTGTTCGTAGGTAAGCTTCTGTTGTCCGATTACCCGTTTCAGGTGTGCTTTCATGGAACGTACAGCAGCTTCCCATAAGCCTCCGGCTGATGGCCAGGATGGAGCGTTGAAGTGCCACTCAATTTGAAGGTCGTTGACCTCTTTAAAGAACTCGGAAGATAGCATAGTTTTGAATAGTTGGAACTCTTCTTTTAAGACTCTTGCTGCTCCGACGAAGTTGGTTCCGTTATCGGAGTAGATATGCTTTGGGGTGCCTCTTCTGGCGCACATTCTTTTCAGTGCTGCGATGAATGTTTGAGTTGATAGGTCCGAAACAAGTTCGATATGTACTGCTTTTGTGCTCATACATATGAATATGGCTATGTAGCCTTTACAAGTTTTTATACCGCGGCCCTTGTTTATCTTTACATCCACATGGCCTGTAAAGTCGATGCCGGTGTGTGAAAACGGCCTCGATGGAGTGATCCTTTCTTTAGGAAGGTTGCCCATCAACTGCTCCGTTCGGGTTGTAGCGTATCGACGACATCGAATGCATTGTCGCAGTATTTTCTTGACAGTTCGATTTCCACTGATAATCCAGTAGTTGTTTCTAGTGTCAGCTAGCGTTAATCTTGCTCCACCGTGTAACGTTCGTCGATGCGCCTTTTCAACAATTAGTTGGGTAAATCTTCCCTCTCCTGGTATGAGGATAGGGTGTTTCGTTTCTACTGGCAAGTTTGAATTGTTTAGACGTCCTCCAACACGTAAAATACCGTAAGAGTCCAAAAATGGGTTAAGTTTCAAAATGGTGCTTCTATTGAGAATTTTTCCACCTTTGTTGAGAGAATTTATTTCATTTTCGAAATAATCCCGTTGCACTGATTTGATAATTATAAATATTGCGTTGTTTATTTCATTCAAGTTCAGTTCATGGAACTCAGTTGACCTTTTGTTCCGTAATGCATCAGCGAAACGTATCACCAAGGCGAGTATTCTTGTAATACGATCTATGTTGCTATATCGCTCAAGTAATGAATTGATAATTTCATTTTTAATCGACGTGGGTTCCGTACTATTAGTCATGTAACAGTTTGTTAGGAAACCCTCGTTCGTGGTATAAGTTTCTTTTGAGATAAGGGCTTGTTTTTCTTGTTCCTTAAGCCATTTAGGCCCTTCCCACCACAGCGTAAAGTTGACCAGTTTTTGCGGCGAGAGTCCTCTTGTTGCACAGTCGGCAGGGTTTTCGTTCGTTTTCACGTAACCCCAGTTTATCGCAGGCACGATGTTTAATATTTGTGTGGTTCTATTGGTTACATACTTTTCGTATTTAGATGGCCTTCCCTGAAGCCATGCTAGAACGACTTTAGAATCGGTCCAGCAGGTAATCCTGAGATCGTAATCTTCCAGGATGTTAGTTATCCTTTGTAGGAGTTTCGCTAACAAAACTGCGGCGCATAATTCCAACCTCGGTACTGTAGTTTTCTTTTTGATTGGTGCTACCTTGGTTTTTGCAGCGAGTAGTGTAATTTCGTACGCACCGGTGGGTGACGTAGTTCGGCTGTAGATAACGCATGCGTAGGCTTTCTCGCTCGCGTCACAGAAGGCTTGCAATTCGATCGCACTATTGTTTTCGTTTTTTATCCATCTTGGTAAAGTTATGTATTTTATGTTTGGCAGATCGGAGTTAATTTGTGTCCATTCCTTTTCTATGGAATCCGGTACCTTTTCGTCCCAGCCAATGTTTTGGCAGTTATCATTCCACAGTTTCTGAAAAAGCAGTTTTGCTTGTAGTGTAATTGGAGCCAACCAACCGAGTGGATCGTAGATCTTGCTTATTTCTGACAATAGCCTGCGTTTAGTGTATGGTGCATTTTTGTTGTTGCTAGGCGCTTCGCTAGTAAAATGGAATGTGTCGCTTGCGTCATTCCATGCGAGTCCAAGTGTTTTACTAAACTCTTGTTGTTTGAAGTTAAATTCGCTATTGTTTCTTTTCTCTTCTCTCTGCAGTTCTTTGAGAATAGATGGTTCGTTCGTAGACCATTTCCGTAAAACAAAACCTCCTTTCTTCAGGAGTTCGCTTAGCTCTTTTTGCAGTAGCTTTGTTGATTCTATGGTATGGTGGCCCGTAATGGCGTCATCCATATAGAATTCGTTAAGTAGCGCCTTTTGGGCCAGAGGGAAAGCGTTGCCTTCATCCTTAGCCAGCTGTTGGAGAGTGCGCATCGCTATGAATGGAGCGACTTTAGTCCCGTATGTTAGGGTACACAGCTGCATATCTCTCAGTGGCTCTCTCTTAGAGTCTCTCCAAATTATTTTTTGAAGACATTGTTGTTCTTGATGGATAAGGATTTGACGGTACATTTTTTCAATGTCCGCCGTTAGAACATATTTATAGCTTCGCCATTTTATGATCAGAGATAAAATGTCCTTTTGTAGATTTGGCCCTTTTTCCATCAAATCGTTTAGGCTGTACCCGGAGTCTGTTTTCATTGATGCGTTAAAAACAGCTCTTAATTTGGTTGTTGTTGAGCACTCCCTTACTACGCCGTGGTGTGGTAGGTAGGCTTGTACTCGACTATCGGATTCTGTCACTGGTTTCATGTGACATAATTCGATGTATTCTCGGATGAATTCTTTGTATAGTTTAGCGAAGTGTTCTTGTCTCGCCATTTTCTTTTCTAGATGAAGAAATTGTGCTGTAGCTTGAGGTTTCGAGTTACCAAGGTTTTGTTCAAAGTTAGCATTCATGGGCATTTTCACCACATATCGCCCGTTGCTTAATCGTTGTGTCGTTTCTGTGTAATATTTTTCACAGAATTCGTTTTCCTTTATCTCGGGTTCTGAAGGGATGTCTTCTATTTCCCAAAATTTTGTTAGGTTGTCTAGCTCTGTTAAAGTAACTAGACAGTTGAACTGTTTTGTAGCCCCGCACAGTATCCAGCCCAACTTTGTGTGTTGCGCCACTGGCGAGTCATTGTCATGCTTGATTATTCCTCCTAAGATCACCTCGGAGTAAACATCAGCTCCCAGCAGTAGATCGATGGGTCCAGGGATATTGTATTGTGGATCAGCCAGTTTGATATTATGAAGGTGCGTCCATTTGTCTGTGTTGATCGTTGAGTTAGGCAGATTGTTGATCAGTTTACCCATCACTAACGCTTCGGTTTGGAATGTATAATCTGAATAGATAGACCTGCATTCCAATTTAATGATCCCTTTACTCTTGCCCATTATAGTGCCAACACCAGTGACGGTGGCATTCATTTTGTTTCGGGGTAAGTTCAACCGTTGAGCGGCATTTTCTGTGACCAAGGTTACTTGAGAGCCTTGATCCAGTAACGCCCGAAGGATGACGTAATCTCCTTCCTTGTTCTTGACTCTTAGTTGAAGAGTCGTTAGGAGTATCTCTTGTTCACCATTAATGTGGTTAGATGTTCGCTCAGCCACTGTTGATGTGGTTGGCTTTGGTTGCTTCCCTTTCAGATTATCATCATGAAGAAGGGAGTGATGTTTGAAGTTACACGTGCGGCATGTTTTCGTTGAATTGCATTTATTACCGCCGTGACTAAACAAACAGTTTTTGCACAAGTTCAGGTTCTTTGTTGTTTGGTTTCGCGTTGCGACATCCATGCTCAAAAATGTAGGACACTGCCTCAGCGTGTGTTCGTTTTTGCAGAGTGGACATTTCCTCAGCGTAGCATGGAAGGTTTTTGACCACTTTTCTGCGTCTTTAAAGTTCGTTGACTTGTTGTTATTACTTTTATGTTGATTATTCGTTGAATAATTTTGTTTCCCGCCATTCGTTTTGTTACGGGATGTTTCTAACGTCATGAACTGCAATTCCAGGAACTCCATAAACTCTTCTAAGTCTGGGAGCTCCCTTGACTGTTTCATGGTCTTGATATAGTCACCGTACGTGACGTTATCCAGTTTGGAGGATAGTAAATACACGATGAGTGGACCCCATACTGGAATGTTGATGTCAATGTTTCCTAGGCCATTTAAACACTCTTTCGTTGTATCATACAGCTTCTTCATGTTAGTTGAGTTCGGTTTTTCGATGGATGGTTGATTAACAAGTGTGTCTATGTATGAGGTGAAAAGTAATCGCTTGTTGTCGTAGCGGTGCTGAATAATATCAAGGCACGAGTTATAATTCTCACCACTCACAGGAAGGTGCTTGATTAACTTTTCTGCTTCTCCTTTCAGTTTAGATTTTAGGAACTTCATTTTCTGTGTTTTGTTCAGCGTTGGATTGTTATGAATCATCTCGAAGAATAAATCCTTAAAGGTGATCCAGTTGTTGTAACTTCCGTCGAACTCTGGTAATTCCATACGCGGTGTTGTTTTTTCGTAGTGGGATGTTTCAAAGATTTTTCTATTTAGCTCGTCCTTTAGGTTGTCGTAGACTTGCTCCCAATGGTCGAATTTTGCTTCATAGTCCTTGTCGGTACCTTGCAGTAAGTAGCTTAGTTCCCAGTGAATCTTGTCGATGGATTCCCATTTAGATCGTAATATGTTGACTTGATCTTGGAGTTGCCATTTCTCTGTCATGCCATCCAGGTTAGTTTTGGAAACCGCTCGCTTCAAGGCGTTGAAGTTACACATTTGATTACGTAACAGCGTTGATAGGTGCTTGTCCGTTTCCTCTCCGATTTGTTGGTGTACTCCAGTCGTATCAAATTGCGGTGTTCCGGGAGTTTCTAGTATTTTCGGTTTTGAAATCCCTGAAAATCCAGATTCGTTTATCAACTTATTTCGTAGCTGATTCATAGATTGCATTGTTTCGTCAAACATGCTTCTTGTTATAATGAAAATGTCCTGCTTGAAATAGTCATGGTCTCGTTGTTTAGACTCATACTTCTTCAAGATTTCATGATTCGATCGAAATTCATCCCATAGGGATTGTAAAGCTTCGATGCGCTTGTTAAGGTAGTCTATGGTTTTTCTACTCACAGCATCCTTTTTGTAGTTAGTTTGAAGAGTTTTGATTCTCTCGTAGCTGCTTTGCTGCTTAGTTATGAGTTCCACAAATTCAGGATAGTCTTCTGTCGACATTGTTTATGCCTTATGGCTGCTAGTGGTTGGCGGGTAATTTAGTGTGTACTCACGACGTTTTCGGAGCTGACGTAATCGCAGTGGACGTTATCCCCGCTGATTATTTCTTGATTGTAGCGGTAGACGTAATCTCCGCTGTAGTAACCGCCGTGGACGTTATCCCCGTTGGTTGTTTCTTGATAAGTAGTTTGTAGCAGTAGACGTGATCTCTGCTGGTTCGTTAGTGGCAGGCACTCAGTGTAGCTCACCCTCCTTTACGTCATGTGCAACGTCTCAATGCTACTAGTTAGACCCGCTTGCGGGAAGCCAACAGCACCGATTTGCTAACGTAACTGGGATACACCACGCTAAGCACTCTGCTGATGAGGAGACACGATAACTCACAAGATGATTTGCCGTGTCATCCGGCTCGAAGGACCAAAAGATGTTGGGGTTTTCTCGTCGTTGACGGGTACCCCGGTAGTTGTTGTAGGTAGCAAGTTAAGTTACACCAAACCACGGATAAGTTTAATAGTTTATTGTGGAAACAGTTTAAAGCATTTGCTTAGTTATCTGAGCCGCACTTCACATATGTTTATTAGGTAGTTATTGACGCGCACATTAGCGCGTGACCGAGTTTTAGTGACGACTGACTCGACTGATTTGTCATTAAGTTACGCGTAAACGTACTTTTGCTGTATGAGCATTATTGGCTCGTACAATATTTATTCTTTATTCTGAATATAAAAATAAATATAAGTACAAAAAAAAACATATTTTGTTTTTCAATGCAAGTCTTTACCGTTATAAACAAGCAACTACTTCATCTTAGTCACTTTAAAGGATTAATGCTAAGGATTTTGTATTTGGTACAAAATTATCCAAAACTCAACGACGAAAAAATTCAACGACTATTAGTTACTGCTAAACTGATAAAGTTATCTTAACCGCTATAATTTTCCTTTAAAGTTCATGAAATGCACTATCATCGTGAGTTTTTCCAGATTTTTCAAGCCAGCAGTTTAGGTATTAGAGGGGGGGGGACGCCCTACTGGAACAAAAATTTGCACTTTAAAGTTTAATATTTCGTAAATGTAAATGGAGCATTAAATCGAAAAATAATTTTAGCGACCCCCAGGTCATTTTAGAAAACCTATTCATCGATACCCCACACGATGGGGTAGACAACGAAAAAAATATTCATCCCCACTTCACATGTAGGGGAGCTACCCTAAAAAAAATATTTTCCAAAATTTTATTTTACCACTTTGTCGGCATGATTGATATAGGTACATATTGGTACCAAAGGATGATGAGCAAAATGTCCCAAGTGTTGTAGCACTTTGAGTAATATATCATTAGGTAGATATCATTTAGAGGAACAAATTATTCTATGACCACGATGCTGTATTCCGCGTCAGAAAAAACTTAAAGGCGTTTAACGTTCGTTTAAATATCATTAACAGTTAGCGTTATACAGGGTTATTGGAAAAAACACCAAAAACCTCTTAAGAGGTCATTGTACTCATCATTATGAACAACTTTTACTATGGGACAAAATCTGAAATCGCGAAAAAAAAAATCAGCTGTTCCCTACATTTTGACGAGTTATACCGAACATTAATGTAGGGAACAGATGATTTTTTTTCGCGATTTCAGATTTGGTCCCATAGTAAAAGTTGTTCATAATGATGAGTACAATGACCTCTTGAGAGGTTTTTGGTATTTTTCAAATAACCCTGTATATCGTATACATATAACATGTAAAAGAATAAAAATATTCTAAAAAAGTACATTAAAAGTAAACCAGGCATACGTCTGTTTAAAAAAAACCGCGTGGGCAGGCGCAGCGTGGCACTCGCGCGTATCAAGTGTGCGTGAGTGAGCGAGAGCTAGTTTCTAGACAAACGCCGCCGCGCCATCTAACTCACACACGTCATCCATTTAGAGATTTTTCATTTTACCATTCAAATCAAATCAAAATATTTTATTTCACACAAACGTACAGTCAACAGCAAAAGTAGATGATCAAAATCAGAAATTCAATACTAATGAATGGAGTTCGCGTCAGAACTGTGCGGCGTCGAAGTGATTTCTGTGTGGCGTTGATGAGGAGTTGAGTGGTTTGAATCACTTCCACGCCACACAGTTCTGACGCGAACTCCGTTCATTAGTATTGAATTTCCGATTTTGGTCATCTACTTTTGCTGTTGACTGTACCATGGGCATAAAACGTCAGAAGCTAGGTGCACGGTTCCAATGTTCTGTCGTCCTGTATTGTTGGCTTGCGTTTATCGTGTTTTGATTTCTATACTGACAACTCGGCTCTGATTGGACATTGGTTCTGTTATTACTTATTTTGGCTACTCTAAACTGACTTTTGGTTCCTGCAAGTGAACGGATTTTTGGCGAAAAATGGAACAACATAGAGAACAATGTGTTACTTGTGGTCGGAGTGTGCGACGAGACAGGTCGCGACATGTTTTGACTCGAGACCAGCTAGAAACCAGACCTGGATTTGCTGAATATCTCCAACGCATGAACATGATTATTTATTACCCGACTACGGCGAAGCAATAAGGAGGGTTATGATTTTGTTCATTTAAGTGATAGACAGGTATAATAATTATATCTGTACAAAGGAGACTTGAATTGAATTAAACATCTTCAAGAATTATATAGCGCAACGTCTATCTGTCTGTTTACCAGTTAATGTGCTTTTAACTCGAAAACCACATTTTAATCATTCTTTTTGTAGTGAAAACTTCTAGCGTTTCGATTAAGTAAGTCAAGTCTAACGGCTTATGGCATCGATGCAAGTAACTGCCTATTATTGCGAGAGCAGATACACTGACGACACACGTCAAGAAAAACGTATTGTTCGTATATATTAGTAAAAACCCACTTGACAGGTAGAAACGCTTTGCCAAAGCTTTACTGTTCATGTTTAATAGGCAATCGTACCATAAGAACTTGTGCACACATTATGAGCATTATTTGGTTCCTGGGATTTATGGGGCACCAGACTAATGATTTTCAATGCCCGGCAAGATTTTCGGATGATGTAATTCTAATTGATCATAATGATTAAATAAGATAATCCACTTTTTACGTTAATCGATTACTGTGAAAAGTGTATATTATTATGCCAAATAAAGAACAGTGATTAATACAAATGGTTTTCTCATTTCATATACCTATTCCTTTACCGTTACCTCAGCATAGCAATAAAGAGCTAGGCCAAAAATCGTACTTAATGGATATTTTTAACTTGTTTTCAAAAATATTTTTTCCTTACTTGGACATTACTTAGAGTTAAAAAAAATATATTATATGTAATTAGGGGAACAAGTCCAACATTTGACCACATGTCATATATTGCTACAAGGGTTGGGACGAACTTCATACAAATCTGCCCATTGTCCTTTCAGCTTTCTAGTGCTAACGGTCACAGAGATTAAGCGAGGACGGACAGACAGACGGACAGACAGACACACAAAATGATTAATAAAACCTGCCTTTGAGTCATTTGTTTGTTTGTCATTGCATTAATCATAGAGCAATGGTTGATGGAGGTACTGACAATCAAACCTGTTCGCAAATACGCTCAGGATGGTGTTGGAGGTGGTCCGGAGCCTGCGCCCCAGAGATGTACTTACACCGCGCTTTCGCATTGTCGCGTCGTGTAGAAACAGTCGACAAGGGCGTCGGCGAACATCCCCGACGTACCGAGGCAGCCCCAACAACACCCCTACTAAAAAACCTAGTTAAAACTACCCTATAACCGCCTACTGACCTTCCACATAATATGTAGGTATATCTACGAGTAGGTACCGACTATACCAACCCCTTCCTGTAAACAGATAAGTTTGGATAGGCCACCAAATAACTGTCTCCAAATAATTAGAGCAGCATCTAAAAATTAAAAATCGACGAAATCAAGGATTTGGTTTCAATCTGTGAGTAGAGTGAGGCGCATGAGTTGCAGGGTAACCCATCGAAGACTCAAGTCATTGTTGTTGGCAGCTCAAGGATGATACCCAAGATAAACTGGTCGCAACTTCCCCAGGTTCAATTTAACGGAACTACTTACTATTCCTTTCAGCGAAAAGGTTAAGAACCTTGGGGTTTGGATCGACAAACATCTGTCTTGGTGTCCTCAGCTAAAGGAGGTAAGTCGCAAAATTATTGTATCTGGTAAGTCACTGAGACGATTGCGGAACTTTCTTCCAACTGCCACTAAAATTGCACTTGCACAATCCCTTTTACTTCCCATCCTTGGCTGATGTCAGTTATCCAGATCTTACTGAGGCACAACTAGATAAACTTGAGCGACTTCAAAACTTTTGCATAAGATTTTTATTTGGCCTGCGCAAATATGATTACATTTCAGAATTTCGAACAAAGCTCAAGTGGCTTCCCATACGTCTTCGCCGGAATTCTCATATCTTGTTTCAGCTCTACAGTATTTTGTTTAATCCTAAAACCCCCACTTATCTTAAAGAACTTTTCAAGTTCCTTCATGACACACATAATAGATATCTGAGGTCATCGGAAAACCTGAGACTAGAGATGCCGATGCATTCCACTAGTTTCTATGACAAATCTTATACTGTTAAAGCAGTACGGTCGGTAAGGCGTGCTCAATCTTTGTCCACTTTTAAAATTATGACAAAAAAGCACTTCCTCTCTCCTTAATACATCATCATTATATTTTCTTTGCTCCTGTTTCATGTTTATTGTTATATGTAGGTACCTATATAAATATACTTAGATTAGTACAATATACCTACTTTATGTATGTATTTATTGTATTATGTAAATGGTACACCACAGACTACCTACAGTATTTGTCTGTCTTTCCCCTTTTTAATCCATCCAAAGGTTGTCTTTAAAAGATCGCTTTTAGCGATAAGATCGCCCATTGTGTCACCCTTTGTACAGTTTCTATAATTATGTTTGTAATTAATATGGTGTAGGTACATAATAAAGAGTATTCTATTCTATTCTATTCTTATCGACAAATTAAGACGTTCGCCGGATGGTTCGGCCTCTCTGTATTTTGTTGTTCGGCGTCGCGCGTCGCTCGCGTTGATCAGCGTCGCGCATTCCGCCATCATATTTATTATTATAGTCTAATCTGGCCGCTCTCATAATAGAGCTGTCTCTACGAGGGTACAGGAAGAATAATAAACAAAGGAGGGTCATTAAAACGGCTATTTCGGAGCGTCTACACGTCTGTGCGCGACTAACTAGGCAGAGGCAAGCGGTGCTACAGCGGGCTTGACGTAATACACAGGAGATTAGCGATTATGGCCGTTGTTAGCGATAGTTGGCTGTTAATTATCTCCATTATGGATATTTGGTGCCTTACGGAACTTAAAAGTTCAACTGTTATAAATTGAATTGTGTTTAATTAATAATTAATTAACTAATAATGTTCTCTTGAGAACCTTCACTTTCAAAGAACCTTCATGATCGCTGAAAACTACAAAACAAATGTGACACACACATTTCCCACATCGGTATCTATGCCATCGTTATAGTTATCACCTCCTCAGCTCCACTACGCATCGGTTGTACAGCAATTAACTTATAGAACAAACCCAGTAGGTAACAGTAATCTTCAGTCATCCATCATCATCAACTCAGGCTATCGCAGTCCACAAGACAGCTGAACACTGGCCCCTCTTAAACTGTGCCTCTTTCGCATCAAGTCGCAGGTTTATAAGGACGTCGGCCCATGAAGCGGGGGACGTCCCTCGCTACTCCATTCTACACAGCAGCAGTCCAATTTAATCGCTCCTTCAGTAGCTTGCACCAAACAATTTCTGGCACGACAATGAGATCAATGCATGTGATGTATTTATATTTGAGAATACTTAAGCGTTATGTAAGTGCACTACAACCACGTTCGGGCACTGGGTCGACAACCTAATAATTACTGGCAACACTTTGTATGTTTTAGCATTGTTGAATGTTTGTACTATTATTAATCGAAGATGTTTGGCCAAAAAAAATATTTTGTTCGATGTCAGGAAGAAAGTTCCTTGAAGGCCCACCTTATGAAAGTCTTTAGTTTATTTTTATTACAGATAAATCGAGTCAAACGCACCAGGCAGTTGCAAGACTTGAAGATGAAGAAAGCGAAGTAAAAGAACTGCAACTTGAATAGGACTTATGGGAAACAAGTGATGTCAGCATTATTGAGATTTTTAATTTGGCAAGAACCTTCTAAAGATGTACAATATTTTATAAATTATAAGTGAAAGCGCATTTTGCGCTCTATCTGAACAGTAAACGAAACTGAGCCGTCATGCTTGGGTCGGTGATGCTGATTCGGGTATACTCAGCCAGTCGTAAGTTTTCACTTCTATCGTGTGTCAGCACACATCCTATTTTTTTTTTTCTTCACAAGCCACTGTTATGGCATTTTATTAGACTGCCGGTTGAGTTATCCGGTGGAAGATGAAGACGAGAATATACTGGATCCAGGATCCGACTGTCCCATATTTCAGATGGGACTATAATATGCGACAGCGATATGAGCAAAGGGTATTTAAATAAAGCAAAGATTATGAAACTATAAAACTGTTTTATTTTCAATTTACAATAATGTTAGGTGTTACTTGACTACTTAAAAACTGTATTCATTGTACCAATTATTGTAGTGTATCTGTGTATACTATTATTAAGCACTTTTATGATTAAGCTTCAAAGTGGTAGCAATGGAATTAGGTATTTCAAATTATTTTCACCTAAAATGTTTCAATTTGGAAAATAACTGATATTTTTATAAAGACCTATTAATAGAAAAAATATTACTTTTATGATATTCTCAGAAATGGGTAAATACATTCTAATATCATAAGCACTGTCCCAGTAGGTATTTATGACATTATTTAACAAGTAGTGCAAATAACAATATTCAAATTGAAACCATTTTGTTGACTGGCAACACCGCAATCGCGACAGCACATTTTTTTTTTGACAGTGTTTACAATGCTGCTGTTGCACGCCTACGCCTGTTGCTTGTTATACGTAATAGATACATTAGAAGGACCAAGATTTCTTGCATATTGAGCCTCTTATCATCTATAATAGCGACGGATATACAAGGCATTATGGAGTTTGACTCCTGCAATTTCTAAGTAGCCATGAGAATTATATTAATTATAGCCTCAAGGCACACTAGCTGGGGCGGCATGGTCGCCGAGTATTTGTTTATCTCAATAGATAATAGATATGATGTTCCGCGATTTTAGCATACTGTGCCCGGCAGGGACGGTGGCCATGCCGCCGGTGAAGTGTGTTTTGTGCCTTTATATTTACACAATTTTAAAATTTCAACATTACAGTTATTTTTACATGATACCACTAAATTCGTTCTCACGTGTTTATAATAACAAGTGTTTATTACTATTTATGAAATAAACTTCTGGAAATCATCAATATTTAGATGAGCAACTGATCAATAAAATCTACTAATATAGTAGGAATTTCTTAACACTCTCACCGCCATACACATTTAAGGTTTTTCTAGAACATCAGGCCGTGTGGGCGGCGCGCGGGCCATGCAATGTCTTTTACACCACGCCACGCTAGATTTTGTGTAACTTTTGCAGCACGCCACGTGGGCCGCCGGCGGGACACGTCGTTAAGTTTACCAGCAGGCCGTGTGGTCCGCTGTGATCCCACGAATTCATTTCTTTTTATAGAGCTTGGCTTGCTAGATAAGGATTCGATATCGCCTGCTTTAAATTGTTGAGTGAAAGAGCTACCAATGAAAAAAAAAATCGATGAAAATCGGACTATATTTATAGATTTATAGGGTTCAAAGTCGAGTATGTAAAACTAGCTTAATAAGTCATTTTTATTGAGTATCTTGTCACAAAGAAAAATGAAATCAAACAAATATTATATGAAAATATAATAGAAAATTAAGCTTTAATTTCTATTTACGTAACTGTGAATTTCTCCGTAACATTGACCACAATCACTAGGTTGAGTCGGGCATTTTAGACACATGGTATTCACTTTTTTGTTCGGTTTCTGGCCTCCTTTGCAGATAGTCCAGCAGCTCGGTTCCTCACATAAAGTCAGACTGCGTCTGCGTGTACGCTGACGATGCCTCCCGGGGCTTGGTTCAGAGGTATACCATCGTCAGAAGATAAACATAATTCACTGTCCACAGTCCATTCAGACACGGATCGACCGTAAAATGACAGTGGTTGATAATCAGAATCACTAGAATTCGACATTTTCTAAACACGCGCGCGAAGTCTGTGCGAAATTGGCGCGAAAAACTTTTACAGCAGGCCATGTGGGCGGCGCGCGTGCAACCGACCTAATTACACGTATGGCCTGCCCTTACAAATATTTACAAGTTACTATTGTCATAGAATTTGGCGCGCTAGTTGTGGTACGCAGGCAGCCCACATGGCCTGTCAGTAAAAATTAAAAAATCTATAGTGGCTTGCTGCACTGAAATTTATGTGGGCGGCAGGCGGACCACGTGGCGGTGAGAGTGTTAAATAGCAACATTTGAATTATCTATTAATATTCTTACCAACTCTTATTATAATAAGTAAGGCACGGTAGAGATGAGCTACAGCACTGCGTTTATTGTATATGTTACTGTCTGTACAGTATTTTTTTAATAATGGGTAACGGTCCTTCCATGCTATTCCTTCACTATCACAAGTTTCTTTTTGTCACAAGTCATAGTTGAAATAGTTGTGCCTCCTTTCCAAGTCTCTGATTTCCACAATATCAGCCTTCAATCTTAATTTAAGTATCTCCCTCCATATTGCCTCACGGTGATCCTTGTTTGTGATTCCCATGCGTAACAGTGTGTTGTCATTGATTCGGACTAAAGCTCTGCCTGTTATATCATGCTAAAAAATAAAGAATACTTTGTAAATATAAAAATGATAATCATAACAACATAACACCAAACATAGAGGATGGTCTTGATCATGTTAGACTTAAGTTTTGCAGTCTATTGGAACCCATTACAAATAACGTAACTTGAAGCTACTTAAATCTCTTATCATGTTACTGCATCAAACATGTTGTGTTCCAAAGATTAAAACGCTTAGGAGTATAAGCATTTTATATTGTATTAGTTTAAGCTAAACATGAATGACACTTGTAAATTGTAGTTTGTTTAGTATATGTAATTAACTTGGCTGAACTGAAACTGTGTCTAAGGTATCGCTTTTATTTGTATTAAGATTGTATAATTTTCTGACCTGTATTAGTTCACATTTTAAACTGTTGAAATAAAGGTAATTACCTCATGGAACCTCTCCCAGTATAGATTATAGTAGTCGCTGCAGTGCCGTCGTAGCCATTTCTGAACGTCGGCCTCCGTCCACAAGTATACCGCCTTTGGGCGGGTTGTTTTTGTCTGGAAAAGCAATAGTGATGGGTGTATCAATATTATTGTAACAATGGCCAATTTGCTTGCAAGAAACTTGGATCATGATTTAGTTTGAATTTTGTTTGTAACAAGCACGTAACAAAACAACATCATAACATTTTTTATTATTTATGTTTACCTTTGATTTGTTCGAATTCAAGCTCGAATCTTCCACCATTTTCGTTGCCTATGTCTATATATTTACAATGGATTATATTTTATATTCACATCTATAACAAACAACTAAGCCTATGATGAGCAAAGATTACGAAGCCGTATATTTTTATTTTTTAAGAGAATTGAGAATTATCAACAATCTGCGCTACCTATCCGGTTTTGACTTTTGACAATGACATTTGAGACATTTCTTCAAACTTCAAAGTTCAAAGATCTCGATTGACACTATTTGCGTTTCGATACAAAGATTTTGTTGCAAACACGAAAAAAGCACTTTAGGTATTAGTTACAAAAAGTATGAAAAACATTATGTTAGTAGTTTTCCTACCAAATCAGTCTACCAAAAAGTACTCTGTGTACCAAATATTGCCATTGCCCATGGCCACACCAAAGGTAACGGCTGTCATCTGTCAGTTATGGTAGAATTTGTTCTCTTGTCAATGCAGAAAAAATAAAGGATTCAGTCTGAAATTCCAAGCTTAGAATCATAAAATGTCAATGTAAAATTAACACAATGGCACAAAATTTACAGAAGAAGCCCTCTAAGGGCATTTTAAAGACGTCGCGGAGTGTTGACGGACAGGACACAGCGGCCTCAGGAACGCCATCCACAAGCAAGCGATCGAAAGAGCAAAGGTTCGACGAGATGAATATTTTGGAAACTTTTCATCCGGCGAATAAAGATTATGGACATATGAAGGTGGACGAGCCTAAAACCCCTTATTCGGAAACCGTGGACGGTGATTTGGTGCCGACCGACGAACTGGACGCGAACATACTGGCGGCCAAGTTAGCAGCCAGTATGAACAAGCCGCCGAAGTGTGTGGAACCGGAGTCAGATGGGTGTGCTAGTGATGAGGACATGGAGGAACCTGAGGAAGAGCGCCGGAAGCGGATCGAGTTCGAGAAGAAGCGGAAAATGCACTACAATGAGTTCCAGGTAAGTTGTCACACAAGTGCATGTTGTGGGTGTGAGCTCACGATTAGGTCACCATTTGCGGTATTAGAATAATTTCAATATTCGTATGCAGAAAAATCATCACTGACATCTTTATTGCAGAAAATCTACATTGCTACCTTTATTAAGGAGGCGTTTACGAAATGACGCGCTTCAATTTTAGGTATTGAGTCTTACTACTACACGTGCACGGCTCACACACACAGCGACATGCGCGAAGCGGTGAAATTATGAGTAAATTGACACGACTTGATACTTGAGCCTAATTTTATTTTATTTTTGCCATGTATTTTTTTTAAGTTTACGGTGATTTGTTTTCAAACAGTTTGTAGGTAATGTGAAGTGTTCATATAAGTAGAATGCTATTTACTTAATTTCACTGGACAGTGATTAATCAAGTACAAGTTGCCAAAGTACCTATGTATTAACAATTTGCGGACGAGCTTATTGAAAACAAATATAAAACAAGCTTGTTTTATTCGGTTTATTTCGTATTTTATATAATAAATTTGCTATGGTATCAAATGCAAGTAGGTTCTTGTGAGTGTGTGTGTATGTTTATATGTTTGTTCTTCACGCTCAAACGGCTTCACCAATTTTGATAAAATTTTGTATAGAGGTCATCATCATCTAGCCTAGCCTTTTCCCAACTATGTTGGGGTCGGCTTTAAAATTTTGTATAGAGGTAGCTGACACATATAGGCTACTTTTTATCCGATATTCCCACGGGATCGAAACTTATGCGGGTGAAACCGCGGGGCACAGCTAGTTGCTTCATAAATATTTAAAAAATTCGTAAAACAAAAACAACGCAATGGATATTGTTGAACTGTCAAATCGGAATGGATTGCCATTCCAAGTGTGTTACGCAATTAGGATAACGTACTAAGCAGTGTCGTGCATTGCATAAAGGCATATTAGCAGTGGCTACCTCGATAAATCACCATAAGCCTGTCAATTACATTTTTGGCCGTGCAAAGTGACGGATATTGAGATCGCCGATAGTGAGATAAAAATGAAAATCCAAGATGGCGGTTGTAGTTTTTTTTTAATTTTTCATCATGGGTGTCGTTTTTATGGTTTTCAAGGGTGCTAAAACCGATAGTGATGTCCAAATGAAAATCCAAGATGGCGGCTTTAATTTTTTTATCATGGGTGGTCGTTTTTATGGTTTTCAAGGGCGCTAAAGCCGATAGTGAGGTCAAAATGAAAATCCAAGATGGCGGCTGTATTTTTTTTTTATATTTTTCATCATGGGTGTCGTTTTCATGGTTTTCGAGGGTGTTGGAGCCAATAATTAGGTCAAACTGAAAATCTAAGATGGCGGCTGTAATTTATTTTTTATTTTTATCATGGGTGTCGTATTTATGGTTTTCAAGGGCGCTAAAGCAGATAGTGAGGTCAAAATGAAAATCCAAGATGGCGGCTGTAATTTTTTTTTTATTTTTTTATCATGGGTGTCGTTTTCATAGTTTTCGAGGGTGCTGGAGCCGAAAACAAAGTCAAAATGAAAATCCAAGATGGCGGCTGTAATTTTTTTTTGTTAGATAAGTACTTTTGTTTTATGTTTCCGATTAGTGACCGCATCTGCCTAGACTAGACCCGGTTTAGTGCCTGCCTACCTATTCTTAAGGTCTCAACAAAACTAACAAAAGAAGCCCAAACTTGGCACACCTAGCTCAGCTCGGCTATTAGTTCCAGTAGCAGTCTTCGAAGTACACCTGCAGGTCACTCCATCAAGTCCGGAGGTAAGGTCTCAACATAACTAAGAAAACGAGCCCATACTCGGCACACCTAGATCAGCTCGGCTATTAGTTCCAGTAGCAGTCTTCGAAGTACACCTGCAGGTCACTCCATCAAGTCCGGAGGTAAGGTCTCAACATAACTAAGAAAACGAGCCCATACTCGGCACACCTAGCTCAGCTCGGCTATTAGTTCCAGTAGCAGTCTTCGGAGTACACCTGCAGGTCACTCCATCAAGTCCGGAGGTAAGGTCTCAACATAACTAAGAAAACGAGCCCATACTCGGCACACCTAGATCTGCTCGGCTGTTAGTTCCAGTAGGAGTCTTCGAAGTACACCTGCAGGTCACTCCATCAAGTCCGGAGGTAAGGTCTCAACATAACTAAGAAAACGAGCCCATACTCGGCACACCTGACTCAGCTCGAATTATTCCGTTCTGATCCCCTGAACCCCCCCTCCACCCCCCCCGCCTCGATCCCCTCCTAGATCGTCTTCTGTTTTAATCTCTGTCTTATCCACTAAAAACTTTCTCATACCGGTTTGAACCGCTTTTTCTTTTGTTTTTGATCCTGAAGGATCGTCAGCAACAAAAATAAGTACAGGGTTTATTGAAATACATAAGTTCGTAATTTCTTATTATAACGGATACGTGTATGTTAGTATTGAGGAACAACGACATTTTCGTCTTTGTCAAGTCACCGCACCCGGTTTGAATCCTTTTTAATAATTTTACAGATGGCAGATGTGAAAAGTGTTACAATATTTTCATGATGGGTGTCAATTTCGTGGTTTTCGAGGGTGCTGAAACCGATGGTGAGGTCAAAATGAGAATCCAAGATGGCGGATGTGAAAAATGTTACAATTTTTCATGATGGGTGTCAATTTCGTGGTTTTCGAGGGTGCTAAGTGCTAAACCGACGGTGGGGTCAAAATAAAAATCCAAGATGGCGGATGTGACAAATGTTACAATTTTTCATGATGGGTGTCAATTTCGTGGATTTCGAGTGTGCTGAAACCGACGGTGGGGTCAAAATGAAAATCTAAGATGGCGGATGTGAAAAATTTTATAATTTTCATGATGGGTGTCAATTTCGTGGTTTTCGAGGGTGCTGAAACCGATGGTTGGATTTTTATTTTGACCCCACCATCGGTTTCAGCACCCTCGAAAACCACGAAATTGACACCCATCATGAAAAATTGTAACATTTTTCACATCCGCCATCTTAGATTTTCATTTTGACCCCACCATCGGTTTCAGCACCCTCGAAAACCACGAAATTGACACCCATCATGAAAAATTGTAACATTTTTCACATCCGCCATCTTGGATTTTCATTTTGACCCCACCGTCGGTTTTAGCACCCTCGAAAACCACGAAACTGACACCCATCATGTAAAATTGTAACATTTTTCACATCGGCCATCTTGGATTTTTATTTTGACCCCACCATCGGTTTCAGCACCCTCGAAAATCACGAAATTGACACCCATCATGAAAAATTGTAACATTTTTCACATCCGCCATCTTGGATTTTTATTTTGTCCCCACCATCGGTTTCAGCACCCTCGAAAACCACGAAATTGACACCCATCATGAAAAATTGTAACATTTTTCACATCCGCCATCTTGGATTTTTATTTTGTCCCCACCATCGGTTTCAGCACCCTCGAAAACCACGAAATTGACACCCATCATGAAAAATTGTAACATTTTTCACATCCGCCATCTTGGATTTTTATTTTGACCCCACCATCGGTTTCAGCACCCTCGAAAACCACGAAATTGACACCCATCATGAAAAATTGTAACATTTTTCACATCCGCCATCTTAGATTTTCATTTTGACCCCACCATCGGTTTTAGCACCCTCGAAAACCACGAAATTGACACCCATCATGAAAAATTGTAACATTTTTCACATCGGCCATCTTGGATTTTTATTTTGACCCCACCATCGGTTTCAGCACCCTCGAAAATCACGAAATTGACACCCATCATGAAAAATTGTAACATTTTTCACATCCGCCATCTTGGATTTTTATTTTGACCCCACCATCGGTTTCAGCACCCTCGAAAACCACGAAATTGACACCCATCATGAAAAATTGTAACATTTTTCACATCCGCCATCTTGGATTTTTATTTTGACCCCACCATCGGTTTCAGCACCCTCGAAAATCACGAAATTGACACCCATCATGAAAAATTATAAAATTTTTCACATCCGCCATCTTGGATTTTTATTTTGACCCAACCATCGGTTTCAGCACCCTCGAAAACCACGAAATTGACACCCATCATGTAAAATTGTAACATTTTTCACATCGGCCATCTTGGATTTTTATTTTGACCCCACCATCGGTTTCAGCACCCTCGAAAATCACGAAATTGACACCCATCATGAAAAATTGTAACATTTTTCACATCCGCCATCTTGGATTTTTATTTTGTCCCCACCATCGGTTTCAGCACCCTCGAAAACCACGAAATTGACACCCATCATGAAAAATTGTAACATTTTTCACATCCGCCATCTTGGATTTTTATTTTGACCCCACCATCGGTTTCAGCACCCTCGAAAACCACGAAATTGACACCCATCATGAAAAATTGTAACATTTTTCACATCGGCCATCTTGGATTTTTATTTTGACCCCCACCATCGGTTTCAGCACCCTCGAAAATCACGAAATTGACACCCATCATGAAAAATTGTAACATTTTTCACATCCGCCATCTTGGATTTTTATTTTGACCCCACCATCGGTTTCAGCACCCTCGAAAACCACGAAATTGACACCCATCATGAAAAATTGTAACATTTTTCACATCCGCCATCTTGGATTTTTATTTTGACCCCACCATCGGTTTCAGCACCCTCGAAAATCACGAAATTGACACCCATCATGAAAAATTATAAAATTTTTCACATCCGCCATCTTGGATTTTTATTTTGACCCAACCATCGGTTTCAGCACCCTCGAAAACCACGAAATTGACACCCATCATGAAAAATTGTAACATTTGTCACATCCGCCATCTTGGATTTTTATTTTGACTCCACCGTCGGTTTCAGCACCCTCGAAAACCACGAAATTGACACCCATCATGAAAAATTGTAACATTTTTCACATCCGCCATCTTGGATTCTCATTTGGACCTCACCATCGGTTTCAGCACCCTCGAAAACCACGAAATTGACACCCATCATGAAATATTGTAAGTCTTCAGGGGATCAGACCGGAATAGTCTTCGAAGTACACCTGCTGTGCAGGTCACTCCAGCAAGTCCGGAACGAAATATGAATTTATAAACCCTACTTACTTCTAGAAAAATTATAAGACTGTGAATCAAATCTTTCCTTGGGTAATAGGTACATACAGAATGCGTGAAGTATCAAGTTTTGTGTGTCAAATATTTTGTATCCGTACAGCGATCTTCTTTTAGCACAAGCTGCTGCTTACAACCGACACAGAGTCCACTCACAACGGCGGCCGAGCGCAGACTAATATTTCATTACAAATTTTTGTGCAATAAACCGAGACAGTGACCAGTAAAATAACCCTTATTTCAATCCAATAAGATTCACGTATTACAGCTAAATATGTGAAAAAATAGACTCCGATTTTTATTTTTTTCTGAGCTTATTTTTAACATTTTGATAGTTCTTTGGGCTACCTTTTTGAGTTGAACATGTCTGCTTACATAAAATATTTTAAAATAAATATGTTTATGTTATTAAACAGAAGAAAAATGACCCCAAAGACAGCACGATATCGTCGATTTTGTGTGAAGAGGCAACGGAAATTATTTTTTACTATATTATAAACCAACATTTTCGAATAAAAAATGGCTACCATTTGGAGATGAAAGAGTAATCTATCTGTGGTAATTATTAGTTACATTTGGTTTCGTCTCATTTTGCCGCAAAATGCACCGAAAAACGGCTTATTTTTGTCAGATACGTAAAGGCGTCCTTAATCTTATCTCATAAGTTATTCAAAATAATTCTACAAGCCTACATTCATACTCAATAAATTAGATTTAGTGTAAGTAATACAGCCTAAACTAATAACTATGTATGTGCTGTAATGACTACTAATGAGTATATTATATATATAATATATTATATGTTTCCATAAATAGTTGTTTGGCATTGTAAGTAAAGCTATTAATATGCTAGTCATGACCCGCGGTGTGCACAGCTATTAGTGCTCTCATTATAGCATTCTTAGGTACTCTCATCTACTGGTATTGTCCATATTACACTAGTCTGTCACCTTTTCATGTGTTCCACTTACTATTGTTGTAAAGATGGTCATATAAACTACATTGTTGTTAAAATAATTCTAGAACTAATCAATAACAAAAGTCATAATATCACTCATCATCATCTGGCAGTTTGAGTAATTTATGCGGCCTACCCAAATGTCCTTTCTTTGGTATTGTTTGTCGAATCGTTGAACTCCTCAACTTCTGAGTTGAGCTGCACGATTTTTGACAAATGCGTGCACTGATTGGACAGGTCTGCTTAATTTGTGTGGTTCTTTCCTCAAAAGACCATTTCAGACACCAATCTACATGGTCTTCACACGATCTGACCAAGATTTTGTCTGGACTTCAAAAGAGACTGTGACCTCTGAGTTTGTTTCGGCCTTTCTTCTCAGAGCAGTCAGATAGGAAACGCCAACCTCATCTAGTTTAAAAAATATGATTGACATGTAAAAGTGTTTGTAAAAACCTACTTACAGAAAATAAATCATTTATCACTTATTTTGTCAACATCATAGGCTAAACAAGGGCCTCTCAACAATTTCTCTAAATGATTGATTGGGGCAATGTCATTTCCTATGATTTTGTAAATGGTTAATGATAAGTGTTCATAAAACATTATGTGAATTCTGAAACTTTCATCAAAAAGGTACGTAAATACATTGAGTTTTCTGTCAATAAATAACTCTTTACTTCGCCGTAATCAATCTTAAATTACTGTAGATACTTCTCGGATTTAAAAACAAGTATTTTTGTCAGACAAAAAGACATTAAAATAGGTACCCACTCATTCGATTGTTTAGTAGGTATGAGTATGAGAAACATAGGTACCTATGCTCAGGCTCAGGATACCACCTATGCCCGGCTCATGTTAAAATTTTAAACTTTTTCGACTTTAAAAATGTAATTCTTAAAATAATGCGTACGAGAAAAGAACATTGTATCGATAATTTGGAGGCCATCTAGTGCATTTTGATTGAACAAATTTTGCAAGTGACAAGAGAAATGAATTATGGACAAAAAGGTCCAAATAAGCGCTGTGGTTATGCGCACTCATTAATATAGATGGCGCTTATGACAATTACGTACTGATGCTTGAAATACGTACGGTAGTACCTGCCCTTCGTATTTTAAAGGTTTTCTTACCAAAATTATACTGATGATGTTAGTACTACTAACAACCATTAACAACAAGAAAATCAGCCAATCCCTCAGTTGGCCTTTTTTTTATATGTTGAAAATCTGTGGGCTTGCCCTAATTTTGATCCCTAGGCACGCCACTGCCAGGCACAGGTGCACTCTCTTCCCTCACTCATTGTCCTATGGGATGGCAATCCGACATGACCGGAGAGAGATCAGGCACAGGAACAACAGTTTAATATGCTTTTCGAGGCACGGGGGGTATCACACCGCCAACTTCCACACTTCGGGCTGTAACTAAAAAATTCCCAATGGAATAAACCCAATAAAACTGCCTGACCCGGGAATTAAACTCAGGGGGTCCTGGGTTGGATTCCCGGACGTTCGGAAATCGCGCTTGCGACCTCGAGACGAACGGGGCAGTCAATACTAACATTATAAAATAGTCTTTTGGTTAAATTTTTCCACCAAAACCAAGAGCGAGATAGGCATTTGAACGCATTGTATAGCGTTTAGAGGAGAAATTGGCGCGAACCTAGCCCAGTGCGCGTAAGATCGGATTTCGAAATTGTATCATTATTCCTATGACATGAATGTTTGAGTTCGAGTTCATTGACTGGTATTTTTTTAATAAGTATATTTTTTTTGTTTACGTACGTTTGTTGTTGTGAATTATTATTTTATTAGGGCACGCCTAGCTTTTTTGCTTCTATGAAGGTACCGCCACTGGGGGGAAGTCCCTTAACACATTTTGGCTGATTTGGTCGCAGTAAAAAAGTATTGATTAAATCATTGATTTTTATAAAAAATACACTAGATTTTAATCGCGATTTAAATCATATCAACCCTGGTTAGTAGTAAATATGGTGTATAATTTTTACACAGAATAGATTAGTGCATCATGATTCTTTTGCATGCAAAGGTGATAAGCATACATTATAGAAGTTATTTGGTTGAGGTTAGAGTTTAAGTAGGTTACTTATTAGCTAAGTGATATTTCCAGTTATATTCCGACTGTTTTTCTTCAAACAACTTTTTTGTTTACATCTAGAAGCATTCTCACTATCACAGCTCTGTTTAATTACACATAATTTGTTTCTGATTTTAAAATTATGTAATTAATACTGCTTAATCAATTTGTTTCAAATTGAAAATGTTTACCGAGTACTGTGTAAAGCATGCACATTTAAAAATTAATACTTGATCTATTATTCTGTGTGTGTGTGTGTGTTATTTAGTATTCTGTTTTCTGTGAAGTCTGTGTATATCAAGGCTATTTAATTGTTTGTCCACATAAGGTTCTATAATCTGTAATCCATGTTTAGTTAGCGAGTCCATACAACAACAACATTTAAAGTATGATAAATGTCTCCTATCCTCATCTTACAGTGACGTGTGGTCACTGTCTAAGAATAGAACTTGTCCCCGCTACTTCCTGCTAGTGTTTTAAGAGAGCTATTAATAGATTTCTTTGATTACTAGTGTCCTCTTATCTACTGATACCATTTATGGACATAACCACTCCACCAAACCACTTGTGGATTATTTTAGCAATAAAGAGGAGGCTCTTTATTTTCAAGCTACTGTTCCTTGATTTGCAGCTGGCTTACCCTGCTTCTTTTAACTTATTGTAGCTTTGAAATGTCCAACAGTCCCTTTATACATAAAAGCAAGCTTTAAGAGGGCACGGGGCCTGCGAGGAATTTGAAAAATAGGTATTTGAAGAAACTATTGCCGTCGCCGTTGATAGGGACAGCTGCAGCTCAGACCGAAATTATAATAAAAAAATTTACGAGATCGACGTTTCGTATTACCCTTTTTTCTCTCGTCGAAAACTGAGCCCATTCAATTAGAGTATGTTTAGGTTCCAAACATTTTTTTTATGTTATAAACTTTTCTAATTTGTCTGGTAGTCCTCTAATCACGGCGGTAAAAATAAAACATTTTTTGTAATTTTTAGAGGGTCATATTTTCTTTACTAATTAGTTGCAGAAAAAAGAAAATAACGTGTTTACAGCAGACCTTGATTTTATGAAAAAAAGTTGCTTCCGAAATTAAAGTTATTTCATAATTTTGAGTTAATTTATTTTTGAAGTCGGTTTAATTTTTTTAAATAAGTAAGTATATTTTTATGTCGTAATTTTTAGTTTTTGCACTAGAATTCGACCAAGGTTTTGAGATATTTTGCCTTTGACACTACAACCGTAGCTCGTATCAATAAGCCAGGCCGTCACACTTGCACGTATTAATAGTCCATATCTTGAAAATTACTGAATCGATTTTGATGAAACTTGCACTGTTCCCTAAGTTGAAGTAAATGTAAGCCAATAAAAAAAAATGGTCACGATCCGATAAATAGTTGCGAAGAAATGCGTGGACAAGCATACATACATGCATGCATACATACATACATATATACATACATACGTACATACGTCATCATCATCATCATCATTTCAGCCGAAAGACGTCCACTGTTGGACATAGGCCCCCCCAATTTTAGGGGGGGTTTGCCATAATCGCCACGCTTGGCAGGCGGGTTGGCGATCGCAGTATGGTATGATGGTGTAATGCATAGAGAACGCTGCTGCCCATTCTCCGGTCTCCCTTAGTCGCCTTTTACGACACCCACGGGAAGTATGGGGTGGTGCTATTCTTTAAGTCCGGCACCACACAGACAGATACATACGCACACACACACGTACACACTGATATACATACGTACGTCTATAAAATTTGGTAAGTATATTTGTTTGGAAACCCTAATAGATTGTCACATGTGAATATAATGCAATTCCAATAATATTACATACATACCTACGTGTCGAATTGATAACCTCCTTTTTTTTTTGAAGTCGGGAAAAATAGGAATACGTAAGGAGAATCGCACGCCTTGCCTCTCAACAGTTGATAAATCAAAATTTGATTTATCAACAATGGATATTCAATTGTCTCATTAGCCACAGTTGAGCTATTAATGGAAATATTGTTATAAATTGTTTCTCATAGTGCCAGATGACACAACTTGTAACTCAAAGCTAAATTGGATGATAAGATGTAGTACACATCTTAAGGTCTTATTACAACTAGAACTTGATCTTATGACCCTTATGATGCTTATGCAAGATATCATGTGATAATAAGAGGGAGTGGGAATTCAAACGTTAATTGCTAAAATGGTACGCGTTGTATAGATGATCCTATTATAACGTGTGAATGACTATAAAAACCTATGACGTATTTGAGAGTTCCATAAAAGGCAACAGAAAATAATTATTTGTGGATGACAAATAAAGGTTTCTGGAACAAAAACCCAATAGGTACCTAATAACATGTTATTTCAGAACGTAATTCATAACACAAGGATAAATGGTTTTCATTACATGTTTATTTTTAAATGACTTGCATGTTGATGTGTCGTACTTTAGTTACTGATTATGACTGATAAGATGTTTGAAGTCATTATTAGTAACTAAAGCAAGTCGGTTCTAACAGACGAAAGCACTGCCACTATGGCTTCCTTATGCTGCAAACAAGTGTATTAATGTAGCAAAACTCTCCTTACAGGCACTACAACTAGCGAGGCAGCTAATGGCGCAAGAAGAAGAAGAAGAGGAGGAGGAAGATGAAAAAGAACAGCAGAAAACCTGACTGCAGCACACGCAAGCGCTTGTACATAACATGCACCAAGGCTTCGAGCGAGCATTGACCACTGTGTAGTCCAAGGAGTACCAACTCGAGTTAAACCTGGAACACGTTATCAACACCCCACATGTCATCATTACTCACTGATGCTCATCACCATATCAAGTGACCAATGATCACGTGCGAGGTGCCGTGGCGTCTCGTTAATGTGGCCCTGCCTTTATGTGCGTCGTTAAAAAATTATTAGATATCTTTATTCAGGGTTAATAACGGTTTTGGTGATGTGTTGTGTAGTGTCTTACAATATTTTGCCTTTAGATTGTGATCGATTGTGCGAGCGATACTTTAAATGTATATTTGAATGTTGTAACATTTGCATGGACGTGTTGTAAAAGCTCAGTTGAAATGTTAGTCATATCTGTTGTAATGTGTTTGTAACACCGTATTGTGGCATTGCAAGGTATTAAAAACTTTAAGGCACTTTTAATATATCGGATGCTATGTCTGTTGAAAATTGAAAATACGTTAAAATATTAGTTGCCAAAAAGAACTGCCAGAATTCAACATTTGATTGTTAAAAATGTTTGGGTGTCAGCCAGAGTAAAACAGATAATACCTATGCTTCCAAAGTTTGTCACCTAACACTGTACTATTTTCTATATCAGCCGTAAAGGATCCATATCAATCGCAGATCTATACCTGATTTCTTGACACTAGTATGATTAAGCTGAGCAGAATATTCGTAGGTACTTAACCAGTCACTTTCATGTAAATGCTTGCTGTTGTGATGAGCTCAAAACACTTCGTTCTTCCCACATAAATGTACTTCCTTGTCTGTAAGCAGTTCTGATACTAATGTTTTGCTGAAAGGCATTTGGATTATCCCCAAAAGGCATTATAAAAGGCATTTATATACCTCATTCGGGGAAGCAAAATATCTACCTACTATTTCTGTAAAGACCAAACCACTACCCACTTATGCCTATTGTGTTCATGTCATTACCAAAACGGGATAATTCAATAGTGGATAGTTTGTTTATATTCGGTATTTTGTTTACATAAGGTATAATATTCATTAACAAGAAAGTTTATTGAGCCAAATTATCCCTGAATATCGTAAAGACGCTATTTTGATACAACTGTTAACTTAACTCTCACATGATTTTACCTCTTGTTAATTATTCTGTACTTTCCATAGTTACTGTGGAACACAGACATTAAACCTGTGTGACGTGCACGCACAACCAACTACAAGGTCATGTGCGAGTTATGTTAGCAGTTGTCATGTTATGTTATACTTAATAATAAAAAGTTTGGTTGCATAATTTCGTAAAAGAGTAAATATTAATACGTATTAATAAGTAAAAGAATTATTATAGTTTACTAAAATATAGCACGATGTGTTCTAAAAATACGCCATTGGCATCGCATGTTCCTTTCATTCGGTTTAAATGAATTTTGGATATGCTAACTCAAATCAAGGTTGTTACCAAAGTGAATTATTAACGGTGTACTAAAACTGTTTAATGGGGCCCTGTCTGCCTAACCAATTGTTTAGTATCACGATTTTATGGAGACATAAACGGCCCCATTGAAAAGTAAACGTGTCACTTTTTCGTGACAATCCAAAAAATGCCATATTTATAAAGGCCCATTGAACGTGGGTCAATACTGTTACTAGACACAATGCAATAAACGTGTCATATAATCTTTTATTGCATCGTGCTTAGGTTTTTGTTCTTGTGTTACCTACTTAATTAACTACTGTTACAAAATACCCTTCTACAATGTTAAAAATGTTGCCAGAACAATAAATTGAGACACGTCTTCAGTCAATAATAGCTGAACTCCAATTAATAAAATTCAATTTTGTGAGCTTGAAGCCAGGCCTTCTTTGTATTTACCGATGCTTGAGTTTTGATGATTTTTCGCAATATATTTTTACAGATATTTATGTTTTATAGGTTAGGACAGAGTTTTTAATTTTTGGTATATGATAAGGAAGCCATCTAAGTCCTCGCATACTCCCACAGTTTGTTCAACATGACAACATTTTGCTTCCATTGAAAAGTTTCGACAGCTTGACTTGAAAATAAAATAATCATTGCACCTACTTTTCATTATCTAGTGATATAAATACCCAGGTAAATCTTGCTCTTGGGATGACCCACATATTTGAAATCATAAGTAAAAAATATTCAGTATTTTATGATGTCCTGGTAATAATAAATACGTTTCTATCTATATTGTTTATAAATCCATTGTATAGGTACATTGACAATTATTTTGTTTTCAAGTCTGGCTGCATGACGTGACCACTTAGTTTTAATAGAAATATCGTCTTCTTTCACCGCAAGAAGACTAATAATTAAGTATTTAAAGTAATTTTACAGAGTATATGAGATAGAAAAATATATATTTATATTGAAAATATATCTTTACCTACATCATATTGTAGAAAACAATATTAATACTTGTATAAGTTACTGTCGTTTTGTACAAACCGGCAGATTTGAGCCGCGGTTACATTTTGATGTAATTTATTTTCTATATTTTGTAATGTACTTATCATTATAAAGCTATGTGCCAATAAATTATGTGTTGCGCATGAAATATGTGAATTTAAGAATCTGCTTGTCTCGAAATAAAGTTAAAGGAAAGCAAAAATAAATTATTAATTTTTGTGGCGTATTCCTAACATGTCTCAAAGAAATGTCTAGGAAAGCTATTTTCTGTTTTTATTCAAACATCATTAAAATAGTCTAGAAATTCAGTGAATTTTCCGTTATTAGTAAACGAAACATGAGGTTTTAGGGCCGTTTAAGTGCTACGTTATAAACATAATGTATATTGTATGTATCTTGTATACACGCCGCAAATACGAAACACTTTTACTGTCATAACAAGCAATAAAGTCTAAATTATTTATTCAATAAAATACGACTAGTCTGTTAGACTGCTGTCACTGTGACGTAATATTAGTTGTGAGTACCTAAGTCTGGACATAATTACTTTTAACACATACATTATCGCTATATTTAGATAGATGTGAAAACGAAATAATAAATTAGATGTATGGTTTTAATCAATGATTTTAAAAGTACCCTATGTATATAAGTCAATGGTTTTAATGTAAAGAGTGTTACGTTTGTTGGCGTTAGATGAGGGTACTTTATCATTATGACGTCATAGAAGTGTTGTCATTAATAAAAATAAAATGTAATTAGCAGTAAAACGATTTACAAATGCGAATAATACAGTAACAGAGTATTTTTTTGTTTGAAGTATAGTTGTTCTCAAACAAAGACATTTTCTTCATAAGTCTATACCTACGTGACTTCATTAGAGAATACTTACAAAAAAAATGCATTAAATAAAGACGCTTTTTTAAATTATATTACAGGGCTTGTAGAAAATTAAATAAGTACAGTTTTAAAATATATTTTTGAATAATTATGTGGATTGAGTCAATTGAGTATTTTCGATAGTAACATCGAGTGAGATGAAAAACTACTGTTGCCAGTTTCATATATATTTAATTCACACTGATTTATGACAAAAATCAAAATTTATTCATTTATTCAACTGTAAAATATTCAAAATACATTAATTCATTCAATAGTTTGATTATTATTAGTTCTCTCGATCTAGCGAGCGGTAATGTTGCGTATCATACTATACTAATATTATAAATTCGAAAGTAACTCTCGTCTGTCTGTCTGTATGTTACCTTTTCACGCCTAAACTACTTAACGTATATCGATACAATTTGGCTAAGTTAGATTGTATCCCGAGGGAAGAACATAGGATAGTTTTTATCCCGATTTTCCCGCGGAAGCGACACTTATGCAGGTGAAACCGCGGGGCGCTGCTAGTGTAGTTAGAAAGAAACCGTTTTAAAATAAAAAATGGTTTAAACAACCACCACGTGTGCATTGATTAATTATTGTAATCAATGTACTGCCCATGTTGTGGTCAAACCACGTTTTATTTACTGCTAGCTGCGCCCCGCAGTTTCACCCGCATAAGTTTTGATCCCGTGGGAATATCGGGATAAAAAGTAGCCTATGTGTTATCCAGGGTGTCAGCTACGTCCATACCAAATTTCATCAAAATTGGTCCAGCCATTTGAGCGTGAAGAAGTAACAAACATATAAACACACACTCTCAAACTTTTGCCTTTATAATATTACTAGCTTTTGCCCGCGGCTTCGCTCGCGTTAAGTATTATTAAAAAAAACTAATACATTTACATCCGCCATCATCCCTTATTTTATCCCCATGGGGCTTGAATTTATCAAAATCCTTTCTTAGGGGATGTCTACGTCATAGTAGCTATATGCATGCAAAGTCTCAGCCCAATCGGTTTAAAATTGACAAAGTTTCATACAAACTTTCATCCCCTATTTTATCCCTTTGGGGGTAGAATTTATCAAAATCCTTTCTTAGGGGATGCCTACGTCATAGTAGCTATATGCATGCAAAGTCTCAGCCCGATCGGTTTAAAATTGGCAAAGTTTCATACAAACTTTCATCCCCTATTTTTTATCCCCTTGGGGGTAGAATTTATCAAAATCCTTTCTTAGCGGATGCCTACGTCATAACATCTACCTGCATGCCAAATTTCAACCCGATCCCGATAGGGGTTTGGGCTGTGCGTTGATAGATCACTATGTCAGTCAGTCACCTTTGAGTTTTATATATTTAGATTGTGCCTGGCTACACTTGTGTGGCATATCCATGCAGCGTGTGTTGTGGTGTAATGGGATCATAATTACGATATTCTGCTGGCTTCATCTATGTCGATGCTCGTGACAAGAACAATATCCTGATTTTTTGGTGTTTTGAATGTATTGTTTCACCGCGTTAGACTTTCAGTGTGAATTAAGTAATCTGGCGTCAGTTTATGAATGCTCTGATGAGCATTCTAGTCTTCATAAAATCAGCAGCTGATTTCAAATCAATATTTTATTCTTTTTAAAACGTCTAGACGTCGTTCGTTTGGTAATACTTTTAATCTTTTCGCTGTCTTATGGCTTCATGTTGTTTAACGTGCATTTAATATTTTACCTTTACGTTGTCTCGTGTTTGAAGTCGATTTAGCTTTTTTCTTGTTGTCTACCACGCAATAATATCGTCTGCGGGCCAAAATTTATAATCCGCTTGTGACTTGTGTTCCGCGTGTATGTCGAATACTTTTGTGTACTTACTATATTAATTGAAGATAACAATAATATACAAAGCAATATAAAATATTGTGTTATTCGTTCATGCATTACCGTACATTGGCCTTATTCGAAATTAAGTTGTTGCATTTTATAATTATAGAAATTGTACAGAAGCGGCTTTTCCTAAAATGTATGTGTAAATAGTAAATAAAAATATGATACTTTATTGCGTTTTGTTTATTTTGGAATCCCGTACTGAAGTCCAGTCAACTACACATAACTAAGAACACACGGTAACACTTCTTTTTTTTTCCGGATGGGAAATCATTAAATGACTCCCTCCCGCTCTGGGTGGAGCGGAAGGGAGTGTCAGACTCTTACTGACTAAAACCCACCCGTGTTCCTTCCTTAGCCCTGTATGTTCCAGGCCAGCGTAAACCCTTTCGGACATTCCCGCTCCTCGATGCTGACATCTCTTTGAGGCGCGCGTAGTACACGTACTCGCCGCCGTCCGCCACGGGCCTGGGTCCTGATCGGACGGTGAGCTACCGATTACTCTCCGCCCACAGGCCCGCGCCTACGACGCCCGCAGAAGGAGGTGACTGCCTCCACACGGTAACACTTGCACTACGAAAATCGCCTTTAGTGCGGTTGCCTTTAGACATTGGCCTGGGTCCCTATCAATTTCGCGGACTAAAAACAGAAAAATCAGTTTTTTTCAGCGCAAATTTCTCAATATCCTTAAGTTATCTAGTTTTTTTTAAAAATACACAAGTATTTATCAGCTATCGATCTAGTAAGTCTACGAATTTAAGTTTTGATAACTACCTACTTACTTAATAAAAAATTCGTTTATAAGACATTATTTAGATATTTTACTACAATTAAATTACCTCACCTCAAATTTTAAAATATTTAACACTTTTTGTTATTTTCAATAAATTCTTACGCGTAAACGACGGTTTTGCGCATGACTTTATTGAGTTTTTTCAGCGTAGTCAACATTTTTTTACAAGTACTAATTAAATAAACTTAAAAAAAAATCGTACACTTACTAATATCTAGTAGGTATTTAGGATTTTTTTTCAGATCGTTATTTGCTACCAGTTAGCTAAGAAAGCAATCGAAAAACTTGGTGTTTCGTGATTACCGTAAAAACGTGTTAGTTTTTTTTTTTAATTTATATTAAGTAGTTATCAAAACTTAAATTCGTAGACTTACTAGATAGATAAGTGATAAATACTTACTTGTGTATTTTTAAAAAAACTAGATAACTTAAGGATATTGAGTTTGCGCTGAAAAAAACTGATTTTTCTGTTTGTAGTCCGCGAAATTGATAGGGACCCTTAAGTAGGTACGTGCCATAATAATAAATCGTAATTCAAGAGTAGGTCGTGAGTTCGAACCCAGACTGGCACTTTGTGTAAGTAGGTATTTAATTTCATCACCGTTGCTCTCAAAACGGTGAAGGAAAACATCGTGAGGAAACAGGCATAAGGTACCTATCAGTATCTCTAAGTAGGCTGTGGGCATAACATAGAACCAAAAAAAAATTAAGACGTGACATCCACCAATCCGCATGGTAGATAATTTATTGAAGTGCAAACTTCTTTAGCCAATGGACATTTTTTGAGATGGGGAAAAAACCATTGAACTCGCGACACTGTTACCGTAAGCGACACACCGACACCGCGCGTGTTTTGTTTATAGGAAGAGCACTGCTGTCGGCACTCCCGGAGTGCCACTTTTTTTTTGAGGTGCCTAAATGATCACTTGGCTTTGATCAGTATTTCTGTGACTGTGAAGGAGGAGGAGAAGAGGATTATTATTATGAATCAAGACTGGACACAAAAAAAAGAAACATTACGAGTTAAAACGTTTCTTTTCATGTAATGTATATTGAGAAATAAACTCATAATATGATGCTGAAGTTGTACACAATGTTAAAATAAATAAAAAACGAGCAACTACAGTTATATAATATTGAACTGCAATTATTTAAATTGTGAACTATACATACATCGTTTTTAATATCCTACTTGTATCGGAGCTTTGCTTTACAGATAACGAAACGCAACTTTTTAAATGGCGTTTGTATTTTGTTTGAATGTCTGAAAGTTCTGAAACGTCGTCTTGACAACGAATTTGGTGGCTTTTTTATGAAATATTCGATTGATTTGAATATGAATTTATTAAATTATGGATGATCCCCACCAGTCTCCTCCACATACGTCTGAAATTAAGGTACGCAATTAACAAGAAATTGATTTAGATATTCGAAATCAATCTCTCGTCAAGATATTTTTAATACGTTAAAAATAGTTTAGAGATGCATAGCTGCAGCACCTTACCTGTCTTCAGTAAAATTACCTACGCTACAGCATTGTGTGATAATCTTGATCAAACATTTTCAGTCAAGATTATTAGTATTAGACTTCCTACCTTCGATCTATTCATGATCACAGTTTTCCATCGTTTATTTATATTTTTTATTTATTTTTAGAATATTCTTCCGGATGTCGTGCATTCTCAACAGATACCCACAATAGGAACTGTTACAAACGAAATAGAGACAGGTATAGAAACCAGCGAAAACACGGAAGATAATCCAATTTCACACGATGTCGAAGACAGCAAAACAGAGTCTATTTCTGAACATATTCCCTCCAAAATTGAATATTCTACAGATTCTGACCATGCGAGTAGAACGCAGGGCCTCCTCAAAGTGGAGCCTGAGCAGGAGAAAGTTTCTAAACACAGTTCCCTAAACATTCCATTCCCACACTCTGCCACCAGTGACAACCCAAGCACACAAGATCCTAGTAAAGTGAGCCTATCCTTGCCCTTAGATGTTAATGCTGTTTCTGATATTCATCTTCTGAGTGAAGAAAGCCCTGTGAATTTGGTGTTGTTGTCAGATCTATCGAAAGAAACTCATGAGAAATCACACATATCAGATAAAAAGGAACAGACAAGTGAACATGACACGCCAAACCTATCACCAAGAAGTGACAAGTACCTGGATTCACTAAATGATGAATCTAGACATAAATCAAATTTATCACTGCAAGACTCAGCTGAGAATTCTGATAAAATTGATTCTCCAGATAAATTGAGTTCTGGGTCTGAGGAGATTATCAAGCTTGATATAAGGGGTCAGGGTGCTCCAAAATTTCCGTTTCCGTCTGCCAAAATAATATTTGGGCCACCACCTGAGGGTGGGATTGTCATTGACTCTAATGTTGAACCTATACCCGTGTTTCCAAATTTGTTATCACCATTTCTTGTTGGTGCTGGAGAAAATATGAATGTTGAAGAGTTTTTTGATGACCAAGAAGAGTTGAAAGAGCCATCTCTAGATAAATCATTACAACTATCACCAGAGAAAGAAAGTTTATCTAGTGACAAATCATTAGGATTGTCCCCTGAGAGACAAAGCCTATCTAGTGACAATTCAATACAAATGTCACCAGACAAACAAAGTCTATCAAGTGATAAGATTGAGGCAGACTTGTTAGTAGAAGAAATTACTGTTGAAGACGAATTGAAGGAGAAGGTCTATGATAAACCAGAGGAGACCTCTATGCCAAAGTCCATGGCACCAGAAGAGACTATGTCTTTTAGTACATTGACAGACTATAAGACGATATGTGAAGAGTATCATGTAAAGGTACTTGTTGTTATACATGGGTTTTGCTTCTGTGTGTGCCTCTGTTTCACATTACTGTGCTTCCTTATCCTGCTTCTCACACCAATGGCATGCTATGTACTTGCACTTTACAACATACACTTCTTGTTTTATGAACACATATCAAAATATTATGTTCTTACTTAGTGCGATCTTGATTGATAGCATGAATTTTTTTTTCTTTGTTTTTTAATAAATGGTTCATTTGGCTAACTGCTTTTAAATATGTAGAACTTTATAGATATTCTTATTTAGTTTACTGATGTCATGGCATTGTAAAACTGCATAAAATTGTGAAGTTTATGTGCAATTTTACTGTGAGTTAATTCATAAAAAGGATTTATGTGGGCTATTGCTTGCTTACATAAACAAGTCATAAAATGCAAGCAGTTTTTATGCAAAATTATTTTTATAGTCTGTATTGATCAATGACATTCTTGTCAGTTATGGAGCTATTATTTACAAATGTTCTTATTCTAATTTTTTATATTAGTCATGTTTTGTGTAAGTATCACATAAAAATGAAAATGATTGGTTACTATTTGATTGTCTTCAATTATGCACACTTATTTCTTGACTGTTTAAAAGTATTACATGAAATCCTTGTTAAAACAGGCTACATGTTAATTCTTGTGTTCAAATGAAACTTTTAATGTTCCCGCTTACATGTGCTTTCATGTGAATGTGTTTTGTATTGAACGCTTTCTGTCCTTTCAGCTTGTGCACTTGGAAGACGCTATAACGCAGCGTGACGAATTAATTGAAGAACTGACAATCTCATTACAGCGATCTGTCCGTGAACGAGATGACCTTAGGCATGAGAATGACCATCTAACTAATGAAGTGCAGAACCTGCAACACATTGCTGGGGAAAGATCTCAGTCTGAGCATGACACAGTTAAAGCTCAGCTTTCAGACTTCATGAAGTACCAAAGTCTGATCAAAGATGATAGCACGAAGTTCTACTCAGCTATCATGAGCGGAGGATCCTCAATCCAAAGCTCTAATGGCGAAAA
The DNA here is from genome assembly GCA_916614155.1 of Mesoligia furuncula. Lineage (NCBI taxonomy): Eukaryota > Metazoa > Arthropoda > Insecta > Lepidoptera > Noctuidae > Mesoligia > Mesoligia furuncula. Next base: position 1,631,857 of record OU744811.1, on the reverse strand, counting down.
AGACATGGACAGGGAAGAAATTGTTGTTAACTACTCCAAATCTGATCTACGATCGTCAGACGTATCAGACGAATTCCAAACTGGTTTCGAAAATAAATTGACAACAATAATTAATAAGTTTGACAGTTATATTGAAGAGAATTTGAGGAACAAGCTCAGGGAGAGTCTGATACAAGTTTTGTGTGACGAAATAGGGAAGATGAGGATTGAAAATGATACTGAGATCAAGGAGTTGGAATCTCAGCTGCAGCAAGACAAGCAAGCTTATACTATAGAGACAAGACGGTTGAGGGAACTTCTTGCTTCTGTGAAGGCTGGTAATGCTGATATTGAGGCATTAAGACAGGAGTTAGACATAAAACACGAGAAAGAAATGGAGAATTTGAGGACTTATTTTGAGAAGAAATGTTCAGACATGGAAAGGAGGTGAGTTTATAAAACTTTAAACCCATGAACTAGTCCTTGATATTCAAGGAGCTATTTATTAAATAGCTCCTTGAATGTCAAGGACTAGGCCCAGACCTTAATCAAGTATTTATAGCTCAGCTTACGTCTACCTTAGTTCACCAAGGTTACTATGAAATACTAATTATATGCTATCTTTGTTGCAAACCAAGGCCAAAACCAAGGTAAGTGCTAATCCTTACTAATTATGCATTTATTTTACTTTTATTACCAATGTAGTATCTAAAGTATGCTAGAAATATATTTAAAAGCGTGTTTTAACGATTGATTGGCTAAAGTGCTATTATGATATTTATTTTTGTATAACAAAATGCATTAGCTTATAAACATTTTTAAGCATTAAACGGGAAAATAAACGAAGACCTAGAATGATTAAATATTGTTGACTATAACAACTTGTTATCTACAATTTTTGCGCTATACACAGCCTTATTTTCTTACTCAGGCACGAAGACAAAATTATTTTCGCTCCCGGCATACTTGTTCGAGTTTTTTCTTATAACGTTTTGTTACTTTGCAGCTATTCAGAGGAGGTATGGCGCGACAAGGTGTGTGTATCGCCCTGCGGATCTGCAACGTCCCTCGACGCTCCTACCGACGCCGCCGGAGACTGCGGGCGTCGTCGTACCCGAAGCGTACACCTACCGTCACTGAGTTTAGAGGTAATAAACTACATCAAATAAAATGAGCTGACGAAACTTCAAACATATTGATGCCGTGACAGCGGCCGTAGACCTCGTAATCAGATGAAGTTACTTGAAATTATGACTTTAGAAAATCACATTTTTATTGTGTTATCAATACTTATGAAGTTTCGCCAGCTAATTTAATTTGACCTTGTCTAAGTAAGTAAATTACATTGCTGTTTATATCTAGCATTTTTGTAGGTTCTAGAATGTGACCTGTCTCTGTGAGCGTAATAAAACGCCGCTTTAATATAACAAGGTCCAATTTATTCGTGACATATGTGTGTGTGTGTATAGAAAGTCGGATACAACTGCAAATCAGTAGTTAGATCCGACTTTCTATTTGTTATATAATTATATATCTATACAGGCTGTTGATTTGCATCCTCGTCAAATTTCAGGAGGTTGTCATAAAAGACATAAATAATCATTTGAAGTACGGTAGGGGGCAATAACTAGTAAGCGCTGCTTTTTTTTTGTTGTAGAAATTTAACAGTATTTCAGAATTAAACCCTTAATTCAATACAAATAAAACAGAATCACCCGACTATGCACACAGCGACAATGCATGCAGCTGCCATGTAATTCCCCGCACCCGGCCGTCGCGCCGCCGCGTCAATGACCGGTAGCAATAATTTTACCTAATTTTATTTCGAAAATCACCTACATTATTGTCATAAATTTCGCTTGATAATTAACTCATTTTTGAGCATCATTGGAATACGGAAATCTTACTAATAACAGTAATACTAGTGCGCCAAAGAAAAGTTCACTGACCTGTTATCAGATGATTAATAATATCCTTCAACCTAAAGTTTTCGAAGTGACTTTGTTTTTATTTGTGGATTAAAATGGTTGATTTGAAACTTTCCTTCCTACTTAACGGGCTTAGGACCGGCAATAATACCTACCTTAGTTAGTGTACCGATCTACTAAGTCTAAAAATGATGTTTTCTACGTTTGATGAAATGGAAAGACGTGCTAGTTAAGGGTAAGTACGTGGTATACCTACTTACTTTCAACTCTTAGGTATTATTGGCGTAGTTAAAAATTTGAAATCAACTTATTTACAGTAATAAAATTGATGAAGCTAACAACGTATTTACAAAATGTACAAATAAATAAATTACCTACTTAAGTTACCCGGAGGTACTGTTCGAAATGGCCACCATCACATTCTTGGCACAATCGAGAACGACGCAGCAGGTTTTCGTTCAGCTTACGTAACACTATCACATTCGTTTTTAAAGTGTCGAAAGCACTAATGATCCTCGCACGTAATTCGGTAACACTCGTCACTTCCTCCTTGTACACCAACCTTTTAACGTCTCCCCACAAATAAAAGTCTAGAGGCGTCAGGTCCGGAGAACGCGGAGGCCATGCCACTGGTCCTCCGCGACCGATCCAGTGATCGCCAAAGCTTTCGGTCAAGTACTCGCGTACTTGCCGACCATAGTGAGGGGGGGCACCGTCCTGCTGGTAATAAAGGTTGCGATGGAGTGCCAGGGGAACATCCTCCAACATCTCCTCGACAACGTGACGCAACAGCTCCAGGTATGTGGCACTGTTGAGGTACCCATCGATGAAATAGGGTCCAAGCACGTGTTCCCCTATTATGCCAGCCCACACATTCAGTCCAAACCGCACTTGGAACGCATGTCGTTTGGTTACGTGCGGGTTATGGTCGCGGTGAGCCCACCAATGTTCGTTATGAACATTGTAGACGCCAACTCGAGTAAATAAACACTCGTCCGTCCACAGGATGTTGGCGTCTTGGTGTTCCAACAACCAGCGACAAAATGTAACCCGCACGGCATTATCACCTGGGTGAAGGTCTTGTACCTTGCGGTAGTGAAATGGGTGTTGCAGCTCACGCTTCAGTAGGCGCCACACTGTAGTGTGGTGCACTCCAAAGCGTTGACCAGCCTCACGCGTGCTTGCCCGTGGTTCTCGCTGGAAGTATTCCAGGATGTCTTCCTGCAAGGCGACAGGCAGGCCTACGCTGCCGCGAGCTTGAGCATGCCGGGGAACGTCAAACTGCCGATGATCCCGCAGTCTCTGCGTTGCAGCCAGCATTACGCTCTGTGACGGGGGTTCCCGATCGGGATACCTTTCCACGAACATCCGGATGGCTCCACGTAGGCTGTCTCCACTGATGGCATACAAGCGGACCATCTCCACCAAGTCCACATTGGAATAATTGTCCGTCATTACACTTTGTAACTACACGTCGCGATGTACGGAAATTCGCAAAGCGCACTGGCGAACGTTTCGGCGGTTTCAAAGACACTGTTAGTACTTAGTTCCTTTTCGGCGCCTGCGCCGCCTGGCGGGGCAGAGGGGGCGTGGCTAGGAGCGGCGCGGGAGAGTGATTGGGGGATGGGATTGATTACCTACGAATTTATCGAATGATAGATTCTCCAGCGCATTTGAATGTGTGTGTTCATGAAAGCGCGGTTATAGGGCTAGTAACAGACGGGCCGCGTTTAAATACGGCTGGTTCACACTTACTGATTTCCGTAAATAAGAAAAAAAATAAAAAAAATACCTACCCATTTTATTGTTGATTTGGGTCGAGAATCATTAGCATAATTACGTCCTTGAATTTGACTAGGATGCAAATCAACAGCCTGTATACAGGGTGTTTGGTGCATCGTTTGCCAAATGGAATTGGACGAAAGGAGAGGTCATTTGCTATCTCTTAAGGCCCAGTAGCTCATTCCTTATTACACCGGTTTTTTTATTATGACTTTTTAATTTTTATTTAGAAAAATACAAGAACTCCGCATTTAAGCTTAAATTTAAAAAAAAGTTACGAGTATAGCCTTCAAATTTTATTACAATTCTTATGTTTACTCTTGTATGGTTCTATGAAATACAAAATTACTTGCTAATTACATCTAGTTCCTTTTTAATAACTCACAAAGTTTTTGAAAAAAGGAAAAATATACTTAACACTCAACTTTAAATTGCTGTAAAAAAAAAAACTAAAAGCGATCGGGATCTTCGAATTCTTTTAAAAAGTTCTCTAGTTTGTCCTCTTTCCAACGGTGTGCAATATACCAAAAAAAACTTTTAATAACTTAAGTAATTTGCTAAATGTTTAATCGAGACACATCAGGCTGATATTCGATATTACGGTAAGAACACTAGTTTTCACATAAATAACATTCCTTAAGTAGGTGGATAGTGTTATCTCACTCTTACGCAGTCTCTTATTCTTTCTAGGGTACTAACTTTCCTAGAACTTGAAATAAAAAATAAAATTTTATTTAATAAGTACCTAATTATAAATTTTGTTCAAATTGTCCTCTACTATTGCGTACACACGCGCGAAATATTCGTTTTATCTCGACTGTAGTGGTGTGTAAACGTATTTCTGCTTTGATAGTGACTTACAACCGTACGCGCTAATATGGAATGCAAACGTCTTTAGATCTACTGCGTACCTCACCGATGTTCTAGGTAACGGCATTGACGTCACTCTGCCAGACGTCATGTTATCCCGCACGGATAGTAAGTACTTTATACAAATATTAAAAAAAAATGCCCCTTGGGAGAAAGTAATGCATTATTATGCGTATTTTGTTTGTTGTAAGTCTCGAGAATCAAGACTATGATAACCGTGTCCAGTTTTGTCGTTTTTTATTACACTCGGACGTGGATGATCCGAACTTTTTAAAAAGAATTTCTACAAACAGACCCTAATATTAGCTCGGCTACCAATTTTCAGTGAAGACCTGTCTTTTGTTTTTCATCAAGACGGTTGTCCCGCTCATTGGAGATTAACCGTCCAGGACTACTTGCATGTTGCATTCCCAGACTCATGGATTGCGAGGGATGGCCCTATTCCTTGGCCTCCACGTCCCCCACACCTGACTCCGTTAGATTTTTAAGTCTGGGGACGGCCCAAAGAACTTGTTTACGCCACGGAAGTTAAGACTAGGGATGATTTAGTCCAACGCATTGAGGCGGCTTTCATCACTATCAAAGCAGAAATACGTTTACACACTACTACAGTCGAGATAAGACGAATATTTCGCGCGTGTGTATGCAATAGTGGAGGACAATTTGAATAAAATTTTTAATTAGGTAGTTATTAAATAAAAGTTTATTTTTTATTTCAAGTTCGAGGAAAGTTAGTACCCTAGAAAGAGATAAGAGACTGCGTAAGAGTGAGATAACACTATCCACCTACTTAAAGAATGTTATTTATGTGAAAACTAGTGTTGTTACCGTAATATCGAATATCAGCCTGACGTGTCTCGATTACACATTTAGCGAATTACTGAAGTTATTAAAAGTTTTTTTTGGTATATTGCACATCGTTGGAAAGGGGACAAACTAGAGAACTTTTTAAAAGAATTCGAAGATCCCGATCGCTTTTAGTTTTTTTTTGTACAGCAATTTAAAGTTGAGTGTTAAGTATATTTTTCCTTTTTTCAATAACTTTGTGAGTTATTAAAAAGGAACTAGATGTTATTAGCAAGTAATTTTGTATTTCATAGAACCATACAAGAGTACACATAAGAATTGAAATGAAATTTGAAGGCTATACTCATAACTTTTTTTAAAATTTAAGCTTAAATACAGAGTTCTTGTATTTTTCTAAATAAAAATTAAAAAGTCATAATAAAAAAACCGGTGTAGTAAGGAATGAGTTACTGGACCTTAAGAGATAGCAAATGACCTCTCCTTTCGGCCAATTCCATTTGGCAAACGATGCACCAATCACCCTGTATATCTGTTTTCTAACAAGCAGATATTTCTAACAAATGTTTTATTTTCCAGTCAACACAACTAGAACAATCCCTGAGGCAGATGTGTAAAAAGTATGAGCAACAAATAGACGAGTTAAAAGCGGAGCAAGTCGCTTATGTGAACGAGCTGCAAGCCACGCATAGGGAGGCCGTCGCTTCTCTGGACGAACAGGTGGGGCAACATTCCAAGCAATGCAACTAGTATAATCATTACATTAATTACTTAATTTTAACGTAAACCGTCGACGCGTGTCGTTCGTGTATAGGTACGCCTCAAATACACGAGCGACATGTTGTCGGCAGGCGCCAACGCGTCGCCGACATGCGTCGACGGTTGCAGTTGCCTCTGTCATCGACGCGTGTCGCTCGTGTATAATTACACTTAGCATAATTTATACGGGCATCTTGATCTCGCATTTTATGATCTTCCACGAAATAAAATCGCTGAGCATTGTCGCAGAATTGTCAATGTCGAAAAACTTATGGCGTCATCTATCTACTTAGTAACTGGTTTCTCAGTTTGCGTGATAAATTAATCAATGGATAACATTCAGATTATCAGATTCGTAGATTGACTTCTGTACTATCTGTATTTTGTGTCCACGTCCGTGACAATCAGCCCTATTACCATCAAAACTGTCCAGTACTTTTACCACGGAATATGCTGAATTGAATACTAAAAAATTTTCCTCTTTCCAGATAACGCAACTTAAAGCGCACATACAAACAGCAGAGAACACCGAAACGAACGTGTCGCTCTACCAGCAGGACATTGACCTCGAACTTGAGAAGGTTAGACTTGTCTGTTGTACATAACCCTTATATCTTAGGCTGAATGTCGTGCAGTGTGGCCCCCTACTTGATGTTGTGAACTTAACTTGGTGTTGCTTTAACAACTCGCAAAGCAAAGACTTTTGCCAGAAAGACGATTCAAAGCTAAAAGTGTCATTTCGGTCAAAAGTGAGGATCGAGTCTTTTAAAGGCACAAATCAGTTACATAACAAGCTTTTCGAGATAGTAAAAAAAAAGCTACAATATTTTGTATCTGTATAAAAACGGCTTGCAACTCATGCGAGTATGCGAGCCTTTTTGGACGATATTGGCTTCAAAGTTAATAAGTCAATTGATCTACAACTTCTCCGAATTCTCATAGTCCGCTGGCCAAGTTGTTATTTACTAATAAATAATTGTTGTGTATATAACCGCATGCAGGGGAAAGACAACCAAGCTTACGGTAGCCTGAGGTAATCTGTCCTATAGTGTCTGTCAAATCTTTCTTCTGGCTATGACAACACAGACCTAAAGACCGGGACTATATTCAACATCAAAAATCATTCATTCAGGCGAATTATACAGAGGTTTTTAATTTTAAAATAACACTAAATTGCCCTCAAAAATCCACTCCTAATATCATTGATTTGGTTCTGGTTCACATACCTTTTCAAACTGCCATGTCATTTGAAGTCATGATGAGATGGTAAAACAATCCTAGCTACATAGATATAGTCCCGGGCCTACAATGTTTTAATGATCACAGAAAGAATGAGTAAAAACTCACTGGAACATGGCCTTTTGCACATTACAAACTTGTAAATGTCACAATATAATAATCACCTCTATGTGTAAACAAAATGGTCTTTTTTCTATAGCACAAATTGATATTTCTGTGGTTGAATAGCAAATGTAGGGTGAATGAAAATATTATGTAGTTTCTCGTTTATTAACTTTGTCACTAACAAGTATTTAAAGAGTGCAAGTTACAGTTTTTGACTAAAATTTAAAAATTTTTGTTTAAAGTAATTAAGTTATTCTTGGGTCTCTTTTATTTTGAAAGGTCCACTCTCAAATGGATAGGTATTTTGTTGTAAATAAATCTATAGCATATACAAATCAATTCAATCTCCTACTACTTTTACTCACAATTCTCACACGTCTTTTAGTATCGTAAAACCCACACGAGAACATCCGTGACTATCATAATATTCTACCTAATAAAAAACTCTTTCACCCTCCACCACCCTATTCACTTCAGTTATTCAACCACTTATTAAAACTCATTCTGTCTCTCTCCTGCATGCTTGGAATGCCACTAACACGCTCGTGTGTGACTAAACGGCGTGACGTCATCGCTACTACGTCATCACGTAGAAGATGGAGGTGCAGTTGGAAGAGAGGCTGGAAGAAGTGAGAGATGAGGTCAGGCAGGAGGTTGTGACCCATCTACAGGAGCAGTTGCAGGTATGTAGAGTGATTATCTTCTTAGTTTTCTTTCTAAGTTAGTATAGATTTGAAGACATTGGATAACGAACTTTGTATTGAGTGGCATAGAGTTCAAAGTTATATGAGCATCAACCCTGAAAACCGCCTTAAGACATCTTGGCCTGCGTTCGTGCGATTCAAGTTGTTTTCTATGGTACTGATAATAAAGTATTTTGTTCAATGTTATAAAAATACTCTGCTCTGCTCTTCTACCGGCCTGGCTGGAGCCTTACTAACAGTAGGTCATCTTGGGTTTTCTTACCTATTGACTCGAACGGCTGACTTTAGTCGCTGTATGTTACGATCTATATTAACCTTTTCACCGCCAAGCACTACTATAGAAGTTCGGGATTTTCGTGCCACCAGCGCCACAACTTCTATAGAAGTTGTTCATTTTAACTATCTTATTAAAATAAATTTACTGTGATTAAAAGCTTTGTTTCATTTTATTATTTAAAATAGCACTGTCTACTATCCTGTTTTTTATTTTTCTACACAAAATAAGCCCTAGTTTGTCCTAAAATCGGCAAAAACAGAAACTCCGAATTTTGTTACTTACCTCAGAACGCCAATCACTTCATATCAAGTTGGCCAGTGATGTGCCGTGAAAGGTTGATTTCACCATTGAAATATTTATAAATACAGTAAGTTACGAATATCGAAAACAATTTGAAGTCAATAAAATATGAACTTAGTTATCTACTTTATTACAAAGGATAGTAGATGAATTTCGACCTTCAGGTAGATGCCGATACGTAATTATAAAGTTGTTACCAATTCTTGTCGATAGTTATTTTCCCATCTCTACAAAACAATTGGTCATCTATGCCCCTGTGCGCCACCGAGTGCCACGAACTACTATAGAAGTTGGTCAGTGACGTCATAGGCGTGCGGCTGTCAAGGTCACTTTGGCATAGTGCAGCACAAAATTGAATTCGCGCGCGCGCATCTTTCTTTCTTTCACTTGATAACAAATAGAAAAATGAGTGAAGAACTTGATTCGGACGAACTTCTTAAAATTTTGCAAGGTGTGGAATCGGACTCGGAGTATTTTGTGGAGAACATTGAACCAGAAGATAATTCTGAGGTATGTCTAACTGGATGATAATAATAATGTTTATTCATCAAAGAGTAGGAATTCAATAAGTATGTAAAATGTTCGGTGAGCCCAGTATCTCCAGATGCACTGTAATTACAGTAGATTTAGGTACTGTTTTTGTACTCTATACACTATTATGGTAAATACAGTGTACCACTTAGATGCCACTTAGATACCTACGGTAAAAAACGCTAACTGAAGTTATTAAAAAAACACAGGAATAAACAAAAATAGAAGAAAGAAAGACCATAGACCCCATCCCTGATCAGAATCGAATTCAACGTGCCCTCAGTGCCAATAACTTGATATGAAGTTAAAGAATGAGATCATGAAACAAATAGAGATGTACCCCATTCCTTATAGTTCTAATTGAGTTATGTATTAGTTTCTTTGATACTCATAATTTATACTGTTTTTTCTTACTAAGGATACTGTGAAATAAAACAAATCTGGAAATATTTAATCAGTTTTTATTTATATTCGTAAAATCAACTTTAAATCTTAATTTTACGCGTACAAATCTTATTCATCGATATGACGATATCCCCATCACTACTGTTTACTGTATATTTAGTTATACATTTATAGCTTGGCGCTCGGCGAGGCATTGCGTTTTGTGTACGTTGGCGGCGAAAAGGTTAATTCGATGTTTATGCTGGCACTATTAGCAGACAGTTGGCCGCCGATGTTTTAATTCTGTCTATTTGACCGAAACGACTGAAAGTAAGCGTCACTCCAACGAGACACACACAGTACACTTCATTAAGTTTGTTTGTTCATAGTCCGCTGATCACTTTGTATACGTAGACAACAAAACACCTAATTAGTTAATAGTATCATTATAGTGGTAGTACAAACTACTTAGCGCCACTTTGACGCTAAAAGCTTTATTTTGTAGGACTACATAATTATAGCATTCTACGCGTCTATCTTGGGTTGAGTTGCGTGACTATAAACTAAACAGAGTTAAAATAACTACACCATCATCGCAGCTTCAAAGGAAGAAAATACATCTTTATACTTTATTACTGTAAATAATGTAAATAGAAATAATAATATATTGCAAATAACGCTTTCAACTAACATAATATTACCGACACTATTTCGCATAAAATGTACATACTTACTCTGGCTTTTGTGTAAATAGACTAACTAAAATCCCCATAAAACATTTTATGGAGTCTAAACCACGGTCTCTAAACTAACTGGAATAAGTATGTACTTTGCGTTGATTCACTTAACCTATATTTCTTCCAAGATGCAATTTGGATGATTATATTTATATATGTACTCTTCTCGGATATTTTTCGCATTGATTTTGTTTGGTGCTGGTGTTATAAAACTTCGGCTAAGACTTCGAGTGTTAAATTTTGTGTATTTTAAGGGCGGTAAAAGTCAATGCATTGTATAAATAGAATGTTTTCAGAATGAGTTAAGGAATAATTTTGTCGAACCTTCTCCCGGAAATTAAATATTCGAAGTTGATAAATTGGCACACCTTAGGTACCTTTTTGATTTGTGGCTTATTTTACGTGAACAATGTTACCCATCAATTCTTTAAATCTCTCTCTTTAATAGTACTCAGTACTGATTCCGCCCTCTGGCTAAGCATTGGCCTGGTGCCATCTCAGTACACCATTAATAAATACGCGGCCGACGCACCAGCGTGGTCTATGCTGGCTCAAATAGAGCAAGGCTCTTCCCACAGTTGGCGGGAACACGCTTCATTGACTACAACACTCTATAAAAAAATTAAAATAATAAACAAGCAGTTTCCCCCCCTTTTCTAAGTGAAAGTTTTTACTTTACGCGGATTTTTCGTGATAAAAATGTGACTATCAAAAAAATGTGTGAACCGTTGTGATGAACAATGATTTGTATTCGTGATTTAGAAGGGACTACTGTTAGATAGTGACTTCGACATTGAAGATATAAATATTTATAGAACTTTAGATTTTTTTAACATTTTGTGTGATTATAATGTGAAATGCCTGATAGAAATCATTTGCCATTTTACAAGAGACGTGTAAGTTATCATCTGAATTGTTTTTTTAAATTAAATCCTAAAACCTATAATAGTTCAAACTTCCGTTTGTTGTCAGAGGAAGAATCAATTTTAACATATTGCCACGAGCTAATAGGCGTGCATGCAGATGACAAAATACGGTTTGCAAATTCCGAATCACTTTCAACATTATTGCAGTTGGTTTAGGAACCACGTGTTTATGATTATCATTTACCTAATGATAATGGCTTAAGTGGGTACTTATGTTTTATTCATACCACCATACCATCAACTTATGTTTTTGCTGACATCTATATGGCTACTAGAAGTCAAAAGTCGTTTCTACAACGATTGATAGATCTTCAAGCATCTTCCATTTAAGTTTTGAAACTCAAGGCGTGTCTTTTTTCCGCTGACTGCTGTCCAATATTTTTCTTTGCCATTACTTGGCTTCCATTCCAGACTTATCTTGCTTGCTCGATGAGTACGGCGCCTAAATGGTATTCCAGAGGTCGTAGGTTCAAATCCGATTCATTGCTCTATTTCGTGAATTCACTCATGAACAAAATTCAAACAAGACTGGGAAGAGTGGCTTAAAAGGGATGAGGATTCTGCCCTGTATTTTATTACTGACTAGCTATGCCCCGCGGTTTCACCCGCGTGTAAGTGTCGATCCCGTGGGAATATCGGAATTAAAAGTAGCCTATATGTTAATCCAGGGTGTCAGCTACCAGGATACAAAATTTTATCAAAATTGGTCCAGCCGATTGAGCGTGAAGAAGTAACGAACATATAAACACACACACACACTCACAAACTTTCGCCTTTATAATATTAGTGTGATAAGCACATTGGGATTAGTTAAAAGAGTTCTTAGAAATATAAATAAACATGTCGAGAGCTAATACTATTTCTTACAAATCACGTATCATCTTTTATGTTAAGCATTATCGACTTATATGAAACTGAAAGGTGTTTATGGGATGAACGACGGCTTCTGAATACTTTACTGACGTCCGTCTTGACCTAATTCACATTGATTTATTTCCCGCAGTTAAGGATAAATATAAAGCTCGATGTTGAATAGAGAAAGCTTCAGTATTGTTGATTCTTTTTTGTTTTTGTTGACATGTTTGTTTAGAAGCTTTTGTTCCACCCAACCCTACATTTCTGACAGACGATAAATAGCTTGTGACAGATGAGCAAATATTATCCTTTGATTATCTCAAAGTAGGTGCAGGGCTTTGCCCAGGTATGGGACAGCGTAGGCTTCTTAAAAAAAGGTGCAGATAATCTGGGGGCACGGCAGTGCCTCCGCCAAGACAAGCCAAGCGAAGCGCAAGGGAACTACCCACCTTTTCTCGAAGCGCTTCGTCGTTTTTTTTAACCCTCATAACTTGGGTTTGGATTATACCAGATAAACATAATTCTCGGGATATGATGTCAATAGTAGACTTATTGAACATATAAAGATTCAATTGCATAGCTCTTAAACTTTAGATTTTATTGATATCTAAAAAACCCCGATTTCGTCACTGACTCACTCATCATCTGCCTAGCCTTTTCCCAACCATGTTGGGGTCGGCTTCCAGTCTAACCGGATGCAGCTGAATACCGGTATTTTACATGGAGCGACTGCCTATCTGACCTCCAAAACCCAATTACCGGGTAATACGATACCCCTTGATAAGACTGGTTGTCAGACTGTCAGGCTTCTGACGACCCGTTACGACTATCAAAGATCCACGAATGACAGCCGGGACCAACGGCTTAACGTGCTTTCCGAGGCACGGAGGGTCACGCTATGTAAAGATGGTCACCCATCCACAGACCAACCGCGACAAGAGTAGCTTAACCCGATTTATCGACCTGTGCGGCTATTATTATTAAGCCACGGGCCCCTCGACCGCCCGAAACGGCCAAGGCCGACGGCCATCGGCCCCGAAACGGCCAAGCCTCATATTTTGACTAAGGTGTAGAGTTTGTGAAGTTAGGGCTTGTAGAGTTAGAAGCTTGGCTCTACATGAGGTCTGATAACTTTTTGACAGTGCGAGCCATATGGTCTCGTGTTGTCAACATTTTACATGAAAATGTTTTTGGTGGGTATAGACTCCCCAAATGCTTTGAATGTCGGTTCTTGAACTGCCTACTCGAAAAAATATTTTGTAACCAACCGAGTAACACGTGGTCAACGAAGTTTCCTTAGTAAGATTCTTTTCTTAACATGTCTAACTGTATTTGATACAAATTTGTAATAAATTGAGTAAGAATCAAAATTTCTAGCTGTTGAATAACAATTACATTTGCCAAAACCGCATAGCAACACTAATTTTAATTCTATCTTAAACAAAAATATACCAAAAAATATTACTCACGGCATCTAAATATATTCTTGCATGTACAGTCATCGTCTGCAGTTCATCGCCATTTACAAATATTGTCAATCCGTCTCTGGCATGTTTCCAGACTATAGGCGACATTTTTCGCGCTTCTGACCTCATTTTTAAGCCCCACGCCGTCTCGAGAACAAAGTTTTTTCCCCCTATTTGGGTCAATGATCTGTTGGGAAAAGTTTGTTTTTGGTTTTAAAATTATGTACAATGTCAATGATTTTATTTTAATTAATTAGATGTAGTTGTAACATGCTCATTAGTCTGTTCAGATAAGCAAGTTCAAGTTTAGCATACATGATGACGTAATTCTGATAAATGATAAAAGATAATTGGATATTATTTTAGGTTCAACATTGTTTTTGAATCCATTTTGTTTTGTATTCAAAGCCCCAAACATATTAACAGGACAAGTAATTGTAACTGAGTACTAATCGACGTTATCAAAATGTACGTCATTCTCTTTGCCCTTCCGGAATTAATAAAATTTAACAAATTAAAGATAAACAAAAGTAATGGGCTTAAACGTGACTAACGAAGCGTCTGCCTTTAATATAGACAAGTAAATGTACCCTTTGTATACACGACGTCTTAATTACGCTAAGAACTAATCCGATGTTTTCAATAACGTAAACAAACAAGATATTAAGAAATGAACGTCTTTAGCATCTTTTTCTAAAGGAAACAATAACCATGAAGTATCTTTAAAACGGTATTATATCATTAAGTAATCACTAACACATCATTTACTCCCTTTGTTTAGACGCGTACCGTTTGGGCTATCAATCTGAGTGATAAGAGGTCAAAAGTGGTACAGCACCACTCGTATATTTTCCTTACGCGAGTGCAGTCACATCTCTAGCTATTGCTGGAATATTTCTATGTGATTTGTTGTGATTGTGTAATGTTATAAAAGTGATTTCCTTGTAAAAATTGGATTTTGTGAGGAAACATGGGTGATTTGCTTGTAAGTGAACATTTTATATCGTTTGGCAGTTGGTTTGTTTTGTCATGTTGTGTCTGACTTATGCGTTTGATGCAAGTACCAGTCTATATTAGTGCTTAATTTAAAGCGTCAACTGTGGGAGATGAATTCGTTCTATTATTGTCTTCGTAAGTTGTAAGTTTGCAACTTACAACAAGTATTAATTAGTGCAACCAACAACTTTGAAACAGAGGGTACAATGTATCATTCGTTTCCTTTCTATGTTGCTTTACATAGTTCAGGGCCTAAACACAATACGGTAGCAAACAAAAAATATGAAAAACATTAAGTGTAGTCGACCTATTAATTGCTTTATCACCCTAAGGTTCAATGTCACTTGCACGACATAAAATGTCAAGGGCTATTTGTACATGTGGCAGTTACATAGTTTCCATTCTTTGGGCAGGTTTTTCAATAGTCTGATAAATTTTATCTGAAGAATAAATATGACATTTTGACATATTTTCTATACAAAAGCTGCTTCACCGCAATATTTACTCTTAAAAATAAATACATTTTCTAGGATATGTTGTCAAAAGTGGTAACACAATTACGAGGTCGGATATACCTCTTGTCGCATCCTGAGTCTGCCAGCCTCACATAACCATGAAGAGGTGCTAATATTTTAAAAACTGCATAACTATTCTCTTTAGCTGTTATTAATATAACATCCCGTTTCTCGTCCCCTCAAAATGCTGTAATATAAAATCAAATCAAAATCAACCAAATCAAACCATGTTGACCTCCGCTATCTCTTACCAGGTGCTTCTGTCGGACCCTGACGCGGAGGTGTCGAGTTGGCCGCTGGAGCTGGTGGCCTTGAGAGACAAGATACATGGAGACGCCGTCAAGTCGCAGGGCGAGAAGGAGGTAAGCATACAGATAGTGGTGGTAGTTTCGGGTGCTCGTTTGTGTCAAATAAACTAGGCTAAAAAATATACAGGGTTATTGGTAAAACATTAACAACCTCTTAAGAGGTCATTGTACCCATCATTATGAACAACTAACATTAACAACCTCTTAAGAGGTCATTGTACCCATCATTATGAACAACTTTTACTATGGGACCAAACGTGAAATTGCGAAAAAAAAATCTGCTGTTCCCTACATTTTGACGAGTTATACGAACATAAATCGCACCTTGAAAACAAAAGTGGCGTAATACAAAAATTTACATTAATCAGTATTACCATTTTAAGTTTTTGACGCTGCATTTTGGTCAATATCTTAGCAAATAACTGGAATAAAAGAATGCAATTAGTTTCATTTATCAGTTTGACTATCTTATTTAAGTTATGTACTGAAAACAAGTCAGTAAATTATGAAGTCATCGTTGTAACTCAATATTGCCACCTTCGGTATAGTGCCACTTTTGTTTTCAAGGTGCGAAATGTAGGGAACAGCTGATTTTTTTTTCGCAATTTCAGGTTTGGGCACATAGTAAAAGTTGTTGATAATGATGAGTACAATGACCTCTTAAGAGGTTGTTAATGTTTTACCAATAACCCTGTATACGACATACGTATCTGCTAAAACCCCATTACTTCATGAAAGAAATGTGTAATTGAAACATAATGATGATAATAAGGATCGAAGCTGATCTAGACAAAAAGATAAAGGTAGTTATCTAAAAAGATGAAAATCTTCGTTTATGATGTAAGGAAATAACTTATAATGTAAGTTTATGATGTAAAAAAATAACTTATAATGAAAGTTTATGATGTAAGGAAATAACTTATAATGAAAGTATATAGGGTGTTTTCAAAATCACCTTTCCTCTACAAATCAAATAATAATGTAATTATTTTTAAACATTTTCTGAGCAACGTTTTTATTATTCAGATATTATTAATTTATGTGATACTAGCTGTGCCCGCGACTTCGTCCGCGTGGAATAGTGACTTTTCGGGCAGCATATTTTGAATTACATATACCGTCTACAGACCGGGCATTTGCTGTCCGAACCCTTGAGAACTCAGGCGAATTTCAGTGAAAGTCTCAGACTCTAGTGCTTGAGCTTCACGATCGGCAGTGAGACGTATTTCTCGTTCTTCCTGTGTTTCCTGAGACCGAACATTTGCTGTCCGAACCCTCTGAGAACTCAGACGAATTTCCCTATCAGTGAAAGTCTCAGACTCACGCGATAGTGTATGAGCTTCACGATCGGCAGTGAGACGTATTTCCCGTTCGTCCTGTGTCTCCTGGAATCGAGCATTTGTTGTCCGTACTCTCTGGGAGCTCAGGCGGATTTCCCTGACAGCAAAAGTCTCAGACTCACGCGATAGCGCGTGAGCTTCGCGATCGACAGATAAACGTGCCTTTCGTTGTTCCCCGTTTTCCCTATTTCGAGTTGTCATCATTCGAGAACGATTTGAACTCAGTCGAGATTCTCGCCGAGTCGAAGTTTCTGCAGCACGAAACCTAGCCTGGTGCAGAGAGCCTTCTGCCTCACGACCTTCCTCAGATGCCTGTGATCGAACTAATCTCATCCTTTTAGCATTTCTGCTACATTGGGAGAGGTTGGATCTTCTTCGAGGCATTCTTACAATAAAATAGTACTTACTACTTAACACACAGTTATTTAGTAAACACGTACTATCGTAAACAATTAAATTATAAATACTTACAGATTATTATACAGTCTAAAATTATCACAGTTTAACACATTGAAGGACACTGAACGAGACACAATAGAAGTTTTATTGTTATTACGTCTATAGGCGTTCAGTGTCCTTCAATGTGTTAAGTAATAAGTGTTAAGACGTGGAAACCAAACGTCATCGTATCATCATCATTTCAGCCGATAGACGTCCACTGCTGGACATAGGCCTCCCCCAATTTTGGGGGGGTTTGCATAATCGCCACGCTTGGCAGGCGGGTTGGCGATCGCAGTATGGTATGGTGGTGGAATGCATAGAGAACGCTGCTGCCCATTCTCCGGTGAGACCCTTAGTCGCCTTTTACGACACCCACGGGAAGTAAGGGGTGGTGCTATTCTTCTACACAGACAAACGTACTAACTTTATAAAACAAAAGAATTGCTAGAAAAAATAATTACTAACCTAAGCTAATGAACTTATACTTAATAAAGAAAATCAAGAAAAGAAATGCCTAACCTATACCAAATACTTATAATATTTATATACAAACCCTAAATACAAATTAAGATAAGTATACCGAAAATCAGGGAAAGAAATGCCTAACCAATAATAAATGCTTACAATATTTATTTACAAAACCCTAAATAAAAATTAAGATAAGTAAATACCCAATAATCAAGGAAAGAACCGCCTAACCTATACCAAATACTTACAAAATTTTAAAGAAAATTAAGAAAAAGAACCTAACCTACAAACCTTAAATATAAATAAATGAAATATGCAAACAGTCAGTATTCAAGTGAATCGCAATAATCGAATCCAACTATTCGCCTATACTCTCCAGGATACGTGCGTTCGCTACGAATAACTGAATCCTTATGGCAGCGGCGCGTTTTCTTTTGAAATGGTCATCTCGCAGTTCGCAGCTCGGCTTTCCTGTGGATGCCTCAATAAATTAAGGCCTCCAGCCAGGGCATAATACACAACTTAATACACAATATAAACTTAAAAACTAAGCGACTACACGCTAAGGGCACCCCTTGTGGGGTACGGACCTCGGCTTAGGGCGTCGCTGGGAGAGGGCAGCAAGGGACAGGCTGGATCGGAATTATGGCAGCGGCGCGGCTCTCAGCGCGCTTTATACAAGGTGTAACGGAAAGGGGGTATCAACCCTGAAGGAGGTGAATGTGCTCATGAAACTGAACAAATTTCCCCAAAGAACATAGGTCGAAATATGAAAAAAAAATTGGACCTCCCATAGTAATAGTAAATCATTGATGTGCTATTACTATGGGAGGTCCAAATTTTTTTTTTCATCTTCATTCACCTCCTTCAGGGTTGATACCCCCTTTCCGTTACACCTTGTATATATAGCCACGGACGCGCAGGCGCGAGGCGTTTACGTACTCTGATAGAATACCTTAACAAATGTTCGCCGTGATTCTTTAAATTGACATAACTTTTTTATTTATGAACCGATTGACATGAAATAAACACTAAATGTTAAGTGAAGCTTACTACAATATATTAGTGAAAACCGCATCTAAATCGAATAAGCCGTTTCTGATATTAGCGTGCACAAACACAGCAGACAAACAGACAAACAGATAAACAGACAAAAAAAAATGTAATAACATTTTCGGGTTCGGCATCGATATAATAACAACCCCTGCTACTTTTTTTTAATATATTTCCATTGTACAGACACCACTTTTCTACAATCTTATTATATGTATAGAAGATGAGATCAATTTAAAGTTTGCAACATTTTTTTATCTTAAGACGTTATATGGTGTTTACTATAAATGTGTTCATAGTAGAAACATTTCTTCGTCTCGCCTCTAAAGTAATCTCAGACATGCCACATTTCACGAGAACATTCGACAAGTCAGAAACTGCACATTTATTGAGTCGTATTTACGATTGTAAGACGGACGGTGCATGTTGTATTGACAGCGCGCCGTACGGCTGTCCTCACTCCTGTCGAGTCTATAAACAGGGCACTATCCTGTGACCCACTTAGACGCGCCTTTTGTTGAGAGAGTCTTGATATGAACGTTATTGTTGCACCTCTGCACTAGACCAGGGATGGAGAAACTTTTTCCTTCGCGTGCCGACATTTACTAACGAAATATATGGCGGGCCAAGTAGTTGCATTTTTGGCTATATTATTTACTGAAATAAAAATATTGATAATTATGTATTTTCTGAAACTAATTTATTGTGCAATATTACAAAATAACTATAGAAATAAGAAAGAAATTGCAAATTGCAATTAAATTAATCTTTTAAGTTAGCTGAGAAGTAGATGGTTGAGGAGCGCTGGTCTTTGTGGGGACAAGTTTGGACACATTTTTTGTGCCTGGGTACGGTCTTACCCATTCTCCTTTCTAACAATACGAAAACTTCACTTGTTTGATGATCGCGGGCCAGATTTTAACGCTTCGCGGGCCGGAGTTGGCCCGCGGGCCGTAGTTTCCCCATCCCTGCACTAGACACTTGCCGAGTTAAACAAACTGTTTATCGACGGCGAAGTGCCAATCCTCCAAACTGACAAAGTCAAAAAATTACACAAACTGAAAAAAAAACGTTCAAAAATAGACACGTTGCGTTGGTTTAGTTGGGAGGTACATATTTCAACATTTTAATTGAATGCTGTTGCAACTAAAAATACACTTAAGAGCGTTTACGCCGTACGGCATTTCATACAAACTTTCAAGCCCTTATTTTTCGAAATGAATGAACCAATTTTAATGAAACTTCATACGCATAAGCAGGATACAAAGGTCTAAAAAGTTAGTAGAGAACATTTTCGAAAAATAGTATTACACCCAAATTAGACCGATTTTAAATTTTCCATAGAAACAGAGATTTCCAGATATCTTTTTTTAAATAAGACATTTCGAAAATGTTCTCTACTAACTTTTTAGAACTTTGTATCCTGCTTATGCGTATGAAGTTTCATTAAAATCGGTTCATTCATTTCGAAAAACAAGGGCTTGAAAGTTTGTATGAAATGCCGTACGGAGTAAACGCTCTTAAAGGCTAATGATAATATTTCAGTCAGTTTCAATGAAAAAAGTATAACAATAACGAAGTAGGTACATCATTATGTAATACATAATAATACAGCCTATAGCAAACCTACTTGCGGTTTTGTTTCGAAATTAACAATGTATACCTATTATACTTGTAGAGGTAGTTTAGAATAGTTTAAGTTATGATAAGGCTGACATGCCACGGTGGATAAAAGCCTCTAATAAAAACTAGAATAAAAAAATACAGCCTATCAAAAATAGGTACAGACAACTCACTCGAGGACCTTATTCAGTAGACTGTTTGAAGGTTTGAAGTATCAAATCAGTGCAAGAAACAAATGAATAGTATTCAAGTTAAAAGCAAGTAAGTTACTGCAAGAATGGTATTATGTGCAATGCTTTAATATAATGTAAAACCAGTCAGGGTTCATAAATAATGAATGTTCCCTGATAACGTGCATCGGCGTTACCCAAAGTCACGTGTACAAGTAAGGTTAAAGATCGTCCAACATATTTATAACTCAACAATAACTGTTATCTATTATTGACATAACTTACATACAATCATCATGTACTCATACTGCTCGCTATTCATCATCTCTGCTGCATCAAAGAACCATTTCTTCATCAGATCATCAAAGGATATGAGTATGACTAACCCTAATTCATCATCATCTGCCTAGCCTTTTCCCAACTATGTTGGGGTCGGCTTCCAGTCTAACCGGATGCAGCTGAATACCAGTAGTTTACATGGAGCGACTGCCTATCTGACCTCCACAACCCACAGTTACTGGGTAATACGATACCCCTTGGTAAGACTGGTTGTCAGACTTTCGGGCTTGTGACTACCCGTAACGACTGTCAAAGATCCACAAATGACAGCCGGGACCAACGGCTTAACGTGCTTTCCGAGGCACGGAGGGGTCTCGGTATGTAAAGATGGTCACCCATCCACAGACCAACCGCGGCAAGCGTAGCTTAACCTGATGGATCAACCTATGACTAACCCTAATTATTTCAATTAATAACAGACAACTTATAAATAACTTATAAATACTCTGCATCTACAATTAGGCGCCCTACTCACAATAATCTTTATACCTCCAGTCGTCGTGGCTCTAAATCCCTTGCACGACCAATAAATTCCCATACACTTAGACAACTTGTTCTATAAATACGAGCCACCCTCGGATTCCCCTCCCATGACTGGTCACTCGTAAATCTGAGCCAACGTTCTGGTCTACAATACTCACTTTTTTGTCGTGTTCCTGGTAACGGTTAATTAAAGTAACGTAAACGTTCGCGTTTGAGTTTGTTTGATTGTGAGAATACGGTGTGTTATTAGAACGTGTGTTTGGCTAAGAATAGGCTGTCGTCTTCGTGTGGTTGTCGTAAAAGCTAGTAAGGTTTCAGGTGGATAGACTTGAGTATCATGTGTGCATTTTTTGGGGCCAATGCTAGGTAATACACGTCATTAGATTTGTTAATGGTATTTGTAACATCCATACTTACTAATATTACAAATGCGAAAGTGTGTTTGTATGTCTGTCTGTCTGTAACCTCTTCACGCTTAAACAGCTGAACCGGCTTAGATGAAATTTGGTATAGAGATAGTTTGAGTCCCGGGAAAGGACATAGGATAGTTTTTATCCCGATATTCCCACGGGATCGACACTTATGCGGGTGAAACCGCGGGGCGCTGCTAGTACTACTATACCTACGTTTGTTTTTTTCCACACAAATTTTCTTCTAGTTTTAAAATCAGGGTTCAAGCTGCAAAATTAATCCACAATGTAATCCATAAGGATTTTTAGGTGTATTTTCTATTGTGGATTAATTTATGGAAAGAACCCATTGATCATCATCATTCTCCTGCCCTTATCCCAATTTATTTGGGGTCCGCGCATTATGTCTTGTTCTTTCACACTTCTCTATCAGTCGACATCTCGGTAGTCACCCCCCTTTCACGCCATATCATCTTTCACAGTCTATCCATCGTTTCTTTGGTCTTCCCCTACTCTTACAGCCCATCCATATTCATACCTACTCAAAACTTTCCTCACAACTTAAAACTCAATGATTTCAAAAGTAATATATTTACGTCAATGTTAAAACTCAAAAACTTCCCTCTTTCCCCCACGTACACATTAATGGGTAAAACATATTCACATATTTTGTATTATCACAAATATATATTTTTATATTATAATATATTTTAGTCGCACCGCTGTTTATTCCTCTAAGCTGGCAGCATTTTTTTGAACTTTTCAACCACGGGTTTAGTTGAAATAATTGTATTCATTTAAACTGTACGTATCTTTAGCGTACGTGATGCGTAGGCTAAAGATTGCGGTAGCGCAGAAATAGTGAGAGATTACTAGCCTCGTGTGCAGCGACACGATAACCCATTTTAAAGGACTGTTTGCTCAGACCTATTAACATTCCCTGTATCTGTTATGTGTTCTGTTATAATAGTAATAGTTCGCACTACAGTTCCGTAACTTCTCTTCGCAACTAGCTCATCAATATGTAATCTAATGGGATATAACAAAAACGCTAGGTAAAGAAAGAGCACTGAGCCAGCCGTTAGACTTACAGTAAGACGAAAGGTAGCCAAACCTTTTAGTTTTCTTGATGAGTTCAGAATATAACAAGTAGTCTCAAAAACCAATCGCTAGTCTAACCTGCACCCTAATTGCTAACACACTATCAATCAGAATCTGAATCATTTTGAAGCAAATTGCTAATCCATTGCTTCATAAGTTCGAAAAATTTGTCTGCTCAACAACGTTAATAACGCAATGAACTGTCAAAATTAAAGCCATTGCTACTGTTAGGGCTTATTTTTCAATCAGCTGATGACTTTCTTCCAGCACGCGTAGCATTAACACCGGTTAGTCGACGGAAGAGTAGACAAAGATGACGTTCCGTGTAGACAGTACGACGGCAGCAAAGTAGAAAGACGCAACTGCACTTTTTACGAAATTCACTCTTTTACTTAATTCGACTCAGCATTCTTTGTTTTGTCATACAATTTTTTTTCTTTTTGATTCTTAATTTTTACTGATATTAAGTCACATTATAAGGAGGGGTCCGTGGCCAAATAATAACAGCCGCACAAGGTGATCGATCAGGTTAAGCTAGGCTTGCCGCGGTTGGTCCGTAGATGAGTGACCATCTTTACATACCGAGACCCCTCCGTGCCTCGGAAAGCACGTTAAGCCATTGAAATTTTGGGAATTTTGTTATTTTTTCGTGGGATTTTGTAGGTAACCGTATATACACTCGAGAGCAATGAATCCGGGTCACTTAAAGAATCCTAAAAATCTCGGAAACTAAAAATGCTAGGTTAATGCAATAAATTGTATTTAATAGACAATGTAATACTCCTTAAATGAAGGTATTAAAACTTCTTAGTTATTGTAAAGTTATATCATAAAAAAATCAAATTTGAAAAAGGGCCACTTTCGAAGATGGAACTACGAAAATACAGCATTTGGTTTTGCTTTTGTTTGTAATCTGTCATTTATGTGGGTACATAAACCATGTTGATAGTGCTCTATGTTCATTATTCAAGCTGAAATTATGTCGCTTACGCCTGAAGAATGCACCAGAATACTTACAATGCTGGAAACCGGCCGGAGTCAGCGCGATACAGCCAGGACTGTCGGTGTGTCGCTGTCAACAGTACAAAGAGTTCTCCGACGTTACGAAGAAACTGGTTCTAACCTACGCAGACCAGGAACGGGCAGAACCAGGTGTACCACAGCACGAGAAGACCGATACTTGGTGAACACCATGCTTCGAAATCGCTTTCTCACAGGAACTGAACTCACAAATCAGTTTCGACGCCTCGGAGGAAGTAACCCAAGTGCATGGACAGTAAGACGTCGGCTTGCTGAATCTAACTTAAAACCCCTTAGACCTGCAAACGGCCCTAAACTGGAGCGTGGGCATCGTATTTCAAGACTAAGATATGCCCAGAGCCACGTAAATTGGAGTATTGAAGATTGGTCAAAAGTTATGTTCTCCGACGAATCAAAATTTATGCTCTACAAGCACGATGGAAGACACAGAGTGTATCGAAGACCAGGGGAAAGATTCAAGCAAGCATGCATCGAAGAAAAAGTAGCCTACGGTGGTGGGTCTGTACTTGTGTGGGCCGGAATTTCTTCTGAAAGTCGCACAGAGCTGGTGATCATAGAAAACGGCTCTTTAACTAGCGTAAGATATGTGGAAGAAATCCTCGATGATCACGTTGGTCCATTTATGGTCAATTTAGGTGAGGATGCTATATTTATGCATGACAATGCCCGACCTCATACAGGTAGGATTGTGAATGACTACCTTCAAGAGATGAACATTACTCGTATGGAGTGGCCAGCGCGCAGCCCGGATATCAACCCGATCGAGCATGCTTGGGACGAGCTAGGCAGATGCGTAAAACAACGAAACCCTCCCCCAATCACGCTTCGTGAGCTCAAAATTGCTCTCACAGAGGAATGGGAGAATATTCCCCAAAATCGTTTAAGGAACTTGGTGTACAGCATGCCAAACCGCGTAAACGCAGTAATGGAAGCACGAGGAGGCAATACGAAGTATTAAAATTCAAGAAAATCGTAATAAAGTTCAAAAATTTCATGTTTCCTATTTTTGTTTTAAGGAGAGATCAGCAGTTTTTTTCTTTATGTAATTTTGTGTTAATAAAATGTATGGTGACTCATATTTTTTTTACTTTCATTTAAGGAGTATTACATTGTCTATTAAATACAATTTATTGCATTAACCTATCATTTTTAGTTTCCGAGATTTTTAACATTCTTTAAGTGACCCGGATTCATTGCTCTCGAGTGTACTTTGTGGCCGTCGAGTAGAAAACTTTCTACGTCTTTAGCGATTACAAAATGTCTTCACTGCCTTAGACAACTGACAGTTGTCAGTGTGATTTTGACATTTGGGATAGAAAACTTTCTTCTGAAATAGTCTACCTATAAAAGGACCTAGACAAAGATCGTTGGAAACGAAAGACAAAATGCCAGATTGTAGAAAGATTTCTAGGCGGTATGTCAAAAATGAAGAAAAGAAATGTCACTTTGTATAGAAAGCAATGTGTCTACTTACTCTTTACGAAGAGTAAACGAAACCCTCCCCCAATCGCTCACAACACAAACACTCTTTACGAAGAGTAAGTAGACATAGAAGAGATAGAAGAGAGAGATAGAGATAGAAGTGTTCATACTACGCGTGCTGGAATAATTTTGAAATTTTGACAGGTATTTCATACAAAAACTGTCAAACGTCAATTTTATTCCTCGAATAGAAGTTATCTGGCGATGGAGAAATCGGCCCTTAGTGTGTTACGCAATTAGCCTTCTGACTTAATTGTTAAATGGTAGATTAGCTATTATGGCATCTAAAACATATCCACCCTTCGGGAATCCAACGTGCATATTTTGTCGTATCCTACTGACAATTCAATGACCCAAACCGTTGGTACTAAAGTTACAATATCATCATCATTTCAGCCGAAAGACGTCCACTGCTGGACATAGGCCTCCTCCAAAAGGGGGGGGGGTTGCCATAATCGCCATGCTTGGCAGGCGGGTTGGCGATCGCAGTATGGTATGGTGGTGGAATGCATAGGAACGCTGCTGCCCGTTCTCCGGTACGCCCCTTAGTCGCCTTTTACGACACCCACGGGAAGTATGGGGTGGTGCTATTCTTAAAGTCCGCCACCACACAGATACAACAACGTCGTTACAATATGCGTAATAACAAATTTACACATACACAAACCGACACCTGTCCTGTCCCAATTATTTCTAATTACTTGTCAAAAAACGTAGTCCTAGTTGCTTTGTGCATTCGCTGATGAATTGGGAGCGATGCGCCGCCGAGTTGACTGAACCGTATTCTAATTTTACGTTTAACATTTATTTACAATGCACCCGCGCGCCCAATATAATGTCACGTGAGATTACTTTATATTGACGTCAGCTTTTATGATGGCTTCAAGATGTGGTCTTCCTCATGTCTGTGCCAATCTTCAACTGTCTTCAAGTCAAGGTTGGCGTGATGTTTGCGCATTTTCAAATATTTAACACTAGGATGTGGTGAAGGGCGGTCGTTTTGTGGGAATATCTTATGTAATTTTGACGTTCAAGAAGTACTGATTCTCAGCATAAATTGAATTTAAAAAAAAAGAAATAAAAACTTTGATTTGATATACCCGGTTACGTAACACAATCGTACTACCGTACGTTTTCTCCATATGAAAATTACAATTCGATAATAAATTCTCGTTCAAAAGTGCATGTCTATTTTTAAGCATTTTTCAATGTAATTCCCCTAACAGCAGGTGGCGTTACCTATAACAAAGTCGTTAAACCTTTTTCAGGCGCTTTCAGAGGAAAAATGTGTATATCCTCTGGTTTTAGTACAACAAAACCATCAAGAATGCGGCATTACTCGTCTCACATAAACACTGCACTAAACACGCGTCATAACCCTTTTACAATGCAACTAGTGCATCTAGGAGAGCATACTATGAAAGAATTATCAACCTTATTCTGTGAGCAAAAGGGTGGAAAGTTAGGTTGAGTGTAGTCTTGTTAGTGGTAGTTGAAATTCGCTACGTTTCATGCAAGATCGGATTGTCTCCGTTTGGCGTATTTGTCAGTCTGATTTATTGCCATTATGTAAATGTAATTTGATTTCTTTAGTAAGTAAGTACTAACTTCCGCCCGCGGCTTCGCCCTCGAGGTATGTCGATAAAACTATCCTATGCCCTTCCCCGGGATGCAATCTATCTCTCTGCCAAATTTTATCGAAATCCGTTCAGTGGTTTAAGAGTGAAAAGGTAACATACAGACAGACAGAAATACAGAGTTACTTTCGAATTATATTACTATGGATAATTGGATTACCAAGCTTTTCTTTTTACTTGCTATGTAGACTTTTGTCAAAAAAAAAATACATATATGTATATACAGGCCCCCCGCCCGTGGCTAAATAATAACAGCCGCACAGGTCGATCGATCAGGTTAAGCTACGCTTGCCGCGGTTGGTCTGTGGATGGGTGACCATCTTTACATACCGAGACCCCTCCGTGCCTCGGAAAGCACGTTAAGCCGTTGGTCCCGGCTGTCATTCGTGAATCTTTGACAGCCGTTACGGATAGTCAGAAGCCCGAAAGTCTGACAACCAGTCTTACCAAGGGGTATCGTATTACCCAGTAACTGGGTTGTGGAGGTCAGATAGGCAGTCGCTCCATGTAAAATACTGGTATTCAGCTGCATCCGGTTAGACTGGAAGCCGACCCCCACATAGTTGGGAAAAGGCTAGGCAGATGATGATATGTATATACGGTTGAATTGAGAAACCTCTTCCTTTTTTGAAGTCGGTTAAAAATTAACAGGTTTTTGTCTGATTGACTGCCACTCCTACATTCTCTGAAGGTGTAGGCAGAGTAGAGACATAATATATCTTTATATCGCCAGTGTTTAAATCCTAAGTAGGCAATAGGATGTGAGCTAATTGCCACATATCAAGACTCCGCGGGGCTGCTACGGAAAAATATTAATGGAATTCAAAAATATTCCCTAAATATATTTAATAGTGTTTTGAACACATTGCCGATTAAGCCATTTTTTTTTTTTTTTTGTCTCGGGGGGAAAATCCTCATGGACATCCTCCGCCCTGGGGAAGGCGGAGGGGCATGCCGGACTCTTACCGGCTAAAAACCACCCCGGTGTTCCCTTCCTGTACCTATTGCCGGGGGTACGGGTATCGCTTGCGCATTCATCCGCGCCCCTGGCAGGTATTGGCCCGCCAGTAAGCCATAGTTGGTCTGAAATCGTCCGTTGACCTACATAATTAAACGTTATTAATTACTTATCTGTGTTATATTACCGGATGCTATGGTCAGTGCAAGCATGACATGCGCGTCCGGGCCGGCTTCCCTTTGCCATTAATTTGTGGTCCTTGCTATATGGTGTGAGAGGAACTTTGGCTAACCTCTTGGAATGACAGACTAGTAGTTTGCTTAGAATAAATAGTATTGAGGATTTGAGCTGATAAATTTTGCGGTGTTTTCGAAATTAAAATATCTCAAAGAAGACTTCTGGATACTAGCAACACACTATGACAAAAAAGCCAATAGTCAAATGAGTATTTATTAAAACGCAGCAAACAAAAACTCATTTTCCTGGAAGAAAAATATCGCTCAGGTTCCTACTACATGACACCAAATCAGACATCCATAGTTTTTTTTTGCAAATATAGTTCAAATCTTATCTTATCACTGGGTCATCGGTCAATGACACCAACTAGTTGAACTAGGGAGCGATAGTAATGTTTTTATTTGCTTTTCACATGGCACACATTTTTTTTGTTAACCAATGTAGTACAATACAATAAGGTAGTATTCCTGTTAACAGTATTTTGACAAAACCCTCCTAGCTCCTACAGTTTGCAAATTACTTATTAGAACTATTTCATCATAGTAATGACAAAAGAACTCGTGATGCTATGTGGCCACATAAGCATCACGAGTTCTTTTGTCATTATGACACGCTTAGAATTTTAAATTGATTTTTTTTTTATCTTTTTGTTTTGTGCTTGACCTCGACTGCGTTACGTACCTTACCTACGTTGGCATAGTAATGGGCTTAAAAAAAAGTAATTTAAAAAAATTAAACCGACTTCAAAAGAAATTAACTCAAAACTATGAAATAACTTTAATTTCGGAAGTCGGTGCCTTGGGATCTGTATTTTTTAGTTTTAGGTTTTTGCCACCGACTTCCGAAATTAAAGTTATTTCATAATTTTGAGTTAATTTCTCTTTGAAGTCGGTTTAATTTTTATAAATTACTTTTTTATTTCGTATATTTTAAACTTGCACTGTTCCCTAAGTTGAAGTAAATGTAAGCCAATTAAAAAAAATGGTCACGATTCGATTAATAGTTGCGGAGAAATGCGTGGACAGACAGACATACATACGTCTGTAAAAATTTTTATTTGTTTGGAATCCCTAATAGATTGTCATATGCGAATATAATGCAATTCCAATAATATTACATACATACGTGTCGAATTGATAACCTCCTTTTTTGAAGTCGGTAAGAATATAAAATAATGTCATGTCGCATTTAAGCATAAGATTTCATTCATTCAACCTTACGGTACCTGCTCAGCATTGCCTAAACGTGAGCAGACACTGAGTGACTCAACGAAACACGATTTTCTGACGGTTTCTTACTGGCTACAAGTCGGGGTTTTAGTACGCCCGGTCCGAATTACCACGATATATGCAAGATGCAGGCAAGCTAAAAGGCGCAATACTCATGTGCGCCTAAACCAAATAATGTCTGACAGTTTGATATCCCGGAATAGGCTTCAAGTACCTACCGTCAGGTTTCCTATCAAAATTATTCTAATGGAACGTCTATTACACAATACTTGTGCCTTAAATTCATTTCCCCATACCTACCATTCCTTTGCAACGCAACACCCTAATACTACAAGCAAGCTCTTCAGAAGTCCATAATGTACGCGCCATATTCGCTAATGTTTCATGCACTCGAGATAAAGATGCAAATATAAACGCTCTCGCAACCTAGAGTGCTCTCGAAGTCCAGACTAACTGACCTATTAATCTCAGTGAATCTCTTGCGCGTTATCACTGTCCTAGTAAATGTAGAAATGTTTTTAATGCTACGTGTGCTAATTACTAAATGGATTTTATAGATAGGTACGGTATAATTGTAATGATCTGGCCATGCGGACATTAAATCTGTTCATGTCTGTGACCGAACGTGTATGTTCTCCACATGAGATCGTAATATGAAAATGAAATCAAAGCTTAGGACAAAATGTTATCATCTTATCACGTTCATAACACGTTGTTTCATAAGTGCATTAGGAGAAATTTGAAAGGACAGGTGACTGATAACAATATCTAAGAATTAGCTTTTGCCCCCGGCTTCGCTCGCGTTAAGTATTATTAAAAAAAAAAACTAATACTTTTACATCCTCCATCATCCCTTATTTTATTCCCATGGGGGTTGAATTTATCAAAATCCTTAGGGGATGCCTACGTCATAGTAGCTATATGCATGCGAAGTCTCAGCCCGATTGGTTTAAAATTGACAATGTTTCATACAGACTTTCATCCCCTATTTTATCCCCTTGGGAGTAGAATTTATTAAAATCCTTTCTTAGCGGATCCCTACGTCATAACATCTATCTGCATGCCAAGTTTCAGCCCGATCCCTCCAGTGGTTTGGGCTGTGCGTTGATAGATCACTATGTCAGTCAGTCACCCTTGAGTTTTATATATTTAGATGTACTGCGGGCAAGTATTCAGTTACCTATTGCAAGTACTAAGTTAATCAAAATTACAGCACCATCCCACGTACTTTGAAAACAGCTCAACCATTCAGCAAAAACGATTAAGAAGAAGTTTAGTCCTAGATTGCCGGTAGTATACGCGGCCACTCGTCAGTTCATTGTCCGTTCATTTCCTAATTATCCACCATTAAGTAATTAAGTCTTTTCCCATAGTTACTTGGGCGGTAAGTAAGAGGAGAATTTACGACCAGAAACAATTATCCATTTGAAAAAGTTTCGTCTTTCCGATAAACAGTTGATTACTCTATATTGTTTAACTGACATGTCCATTAGTGTTTAATATTGTGACGACGACTGTGGGTATAAAGGACTATGGTATTAGGTATCTACTGTGGGTGTGAAGAATTGTGGTTTTCCACGTTTAATATAAAGTCTTAGTAATAACGTGAGTCAATGCTAAGGTGATGTAAAAAAAAAACCGGGCAAGAGCGAGTCGGACTCGCGCACCGAGGGTTCCGTAACATCCGGGTTTATGCATAAGGTTTATGTTTATGAAATTAAATGTTTTTTTTTATTTTTGAGTTGATTGAATGAATGGTAAATTGTGGTTTACGATTTATGACGTATTAAAAAAAACTACTTACTAGATCTCGTTCAAACCAATTTTCGGTGGTAGTTTACATGGTAATGTACAACATATATTTTTTTTAGTTTTATCATTCTCTTATTTTAGAAGTTAGAGGGGGGGGACACACACATTTTACCACTTTGGAAGTGTCTCTCGCGCAAACTATTCAGTTTAGAAAAAAATTATATTAGAAACCTCAATATCATTTTTGAAGACCTACCCATAGATACCCCACACGTATGGGTTTGATGAAAAAAAAATTTTTGAGTTTCGGTTCTAAGTATGGGGAACCCTAAAATTTATTGTTTTTTTTTTCTATTTTTGTGTGAAAATCTTAATGCGGTTCACAGAATACATCTACTTACCAAGTTTCAACAGTATAGTTCTTATAGTTTCGGAGAAAAGTGGCTGTGACATACGGACGGACAGACAGACAGACAGACAGACAGACAGACAGACAGACAGACAGACAGACAGACAGACGGACAGACAGACAGACAGACAGACAGACAGACAGACAGACAGACAGACAGACAGACGGACAGACAGACAGACAGACAGACAGACAGACAGACATGACGAATCTATAAGGGTTCCGTTTTTGCCATTTGGCTACGGAACCCTAAAAACTCGCTAGGTGCGAGTCGGACTCGCACACGAAGGGTCCCGTACCACAAGGCAAAAACGCCGATAAAAAAAAAAACACGTTTGTTGTATGGGAGCCCCCTTCAAGTATTTATTTTATACTGTTTTTAGTATTTGCTGCTATAGCGGCAACAGAAATACATGTGAAAATTTCAACTGTCTAGCTATCACGGTTCATGAGATACAGCCTGGTGACAGACGGACAGTGAAGTCTTAGTAATAGCCCATTTTTACGTATTTGGTACGGAACCCTAAAAAGTTTAGGTTCACTTTATGAGTCATCGTAGTAAGATCAGAGTGAACAGAAGTTGCAGTATCATAAGCAATAGTCAGTATGTCCCAGTTTATAGGACCACTGCTGATCCAGATATCTAGTTACTTAATCGGCCTATGTTCCCACTGCTGGGATAGAGACCTCCTCTCTTATTGAGAGCACAATGCGGGTTGGTAGATGTCACATGTCTTCGAACTTTTGGTTCTAGGACATACCGGTTTCCCCACGATGTTTTCCTTCACCTATTTTGAGAGTAGTAGTGATGAAATAAATTTCACAAAGTAACGCACCCGACTAGGTTGGAACCCACGACCTACAACTCGTAAGTCGGGGCTGTTACTATTGGGCCACCATTGCTCCACGTTTAGTTAGTTCAACATTAATGATGTAACTATTATTTTGTAAATAAGTAATTTAAAAGAGTGTCCAGAGAGTTTCTTGCTCGTTCTTCTCCTTAGGAACCTACTACTCTTTGGAATGGGCAACTAGCTTCATTTTTCCTAATGACCGACGCCTTTGTTTCACAATTCAAAAGTATAACTGGTTTAACCCTTAGTATCCCGGAACGAATAGCACCATCCCATAGTTCCTGTGGGTGTCGTAAAAAGCGACTAAGGGGCGTACCGGAGAATGGGCAGCAGCGTTCTCTATGCATTCCACCACCATACCATACTGCGATCGCCAACCCGCCTGCCAAGCGTGGCGATTATGGCAAAACCCCCCCTTTCGGGGGAGGCCTATGTCCAGCAGTGGACGTCTTTCGGCTGAAATGATGATGATGATGATCCCGGAACGTAGATCTACGCGAGACACAATGGATTTTTAATTGTGTCTGTAATTACGACATACAAGGGGTTAATTGCTTTGAGTTTGTCTTCCCAGAAAATGCTACCAACCAACTTTCCCAACTATAGAACGTACGCAAACTACCCACATTATTTTGAAAGGTGAAGCAAACTCCTCGTAAAACTTCACACGTAGGTATTCTATTTTGACAGCAAACATTAAATTACATAATATAAACAGCAACGTTAACGGTCATACGTGCCTTACCACCCGGAATCACGGAAGAAACTGTGCCCTTTATACCGGCTGGCTGCCTTTGATAAATTTCATATTTGTGTATCATAAAATGCGTATCGTTCATGGAAACTGCTGTTTACTTGATGTGTCCTAATGTAGGCTTACGGCGTAGATACCAGATTTGAACGTTATAAAGATATTTTATAGGAGTTCAGCGTCATTAAAAACGCTCCATTTTAAAAGCGTCATCACTATGGGGGTCTTGAAGCAAGAAGATAAATTGATAATGTCCTGAATGGTTATATTATATTTGATGTAGACACCATGCTTTGAGTGCATTGTTCTCACCCCTGCTAAAACCCTAACAACAACGTTTTCCCAAAATAATCTACAGACTAAAACCATATTTGTTTTGATGCAAGAATATATAAATATTAACATTAACATTCAATATGTTTGAAACCTAACCGTCTCAAATTTCTGAAGCTCATACCAACAGCACTGAAATCACCCCTTTCTCTCCAAGATTAGCAAAAAACAAAAGATCGAGACCACACCGCAAGCTTGTTTCACGGCGAACCCCCTCCCTTATCCTGTCGCTATAAAACGACAGAGGAGCTAAATATAAATTGGTGACATCCGGCCTCTTCATATGGACTTTTTTCTTAATTTTAGACATAATTGGTACTAATAAAGTCTGTGCGCAGCGTAGGTTGACTTCTTAAGGATTCGTTAGTGACGGTTGAGATTTGAATTCAAGACAAGTTGACTTGTTGAGATGACCGTTAGAGCAGATGAGTTTGAATTGCTCATAGGACAATGTCCTACAACTGTTGGGTTAATCGTCTTAACAGTAAAGGCAGGGACATTCTCTGTAATGTCTTTAGAGAAGCGGTTACGATTGTGATCTATAAATGGAACTAATTCATTCTTACTGCTTTGGATTTATATTCCCTTCTTCATGTATTATGCCCTTGCAAATATTTGCTTTTATTAACCTTTTGACCGCCACAGTGACAAACCAAAATGTGCCTAGCACGCCACGGTTCGACTACATGACAGACTTTGAAGCCGAGGTTTTTGATTTTTGACGGAAAATTGCTTAAAGTTAGAGACGTAATAACGTCAAAAATGTATACCTAAGCAGACGGTAATCACTCATTAATTTTAAGCAACGTTTATAAATAAACCTAATTGTGTAAAGAGGTTTTTCCTTCTGCGCGAACAGTCCCTAGTGCCTAGCTCCCATGGTGTTGAAACTTGTCCTGATTTCATTGTTTTATTTATGAACTATTTATTCTCAATATTTTCCTCAAAAAAAAATTCATAAAGTTTATAGTGTTGGTTTTCTTTTCATCTATATGATCAATGTCATGTTCTGTAATACGATGTAACACTTGTTGATCCTTATTAAATTAATGAAGATTGGCAGCTGAATCCGTTTATGGTTTCAAGAGCTTGTAAATCCGACGTTTGATACGGATCGATCTCATGCATATCAAGTTCTTTTACGTACCGTAGAGTCTTCATAACATGTGGTAGCATATATTCTAAGTATGTAGGTCTCCCAATAGCCTTGGGATTTCCATAAAACCATGTCTTGAATTAAATGCTTTTGTTTTGTGAATTGGTTTATCCAGGTTAGATCTTTGAAAGGCTGCGACTTCTTTTTAACTTTTCGGGCCTTTCGACTGTTTCCTCATGGACACTTAATATACCATTCAGGACCTAAAGTGGCAAGGGCTAATGGCCTTAGGTAGCTTCCCCGTTTAGCAATGTGAAACTTTGAGAGGATGTCAGATGTTGCCGTAAATCCCAAAAAAGCACTGCAGTTCTATTGATTCTAAAATTTCTGGTAACCAATTGCACGCAGTCCTATATCTTTCGACCCCGTCCCTACATTTTAAAGTAAGATCAACTTTAGATAACTATAATATCTGACACATCAAGCTTATAGATAAATATCGCCAGTTTTATAGCTCAATCAAACGCAAATTCTAAATCTCGTGGCCATTAAACAAACACAAGCATATAAACAAACAAGTGTTTTCATTTTAGTGCAGCGTCAGACGCTTTCCGCGACGGACGTGTGATGCGTACACGCCGCATATGACGTCATTTACGCGCGAGAAAAACACATATGCGAATATATACCTTACATTGATATATTAAGGTTGATTTTAGCCTGAATACGGTTCTGTTTTAGACATGTGAGATGTAATTGAGCGTTAGACTGTGTGTGACCGTTTTTAATTTGTGCATCGAATGATTAGAGCAAACGTGATTTATTTAGGGTGCAGTCAGTTTTCTTAGAAATGGATGAAGGAAACGTATGCAACTGCTGTAAATAGAATTATGTGTAACGGCTTTATCGGACCGCGGTTTACGTGTGGAATTGTTTTGTTCTACGTATGTAAATAAGGAAATTAGGGTAAAATTACAAATTTTACCCTTTATTGGAATTGTTTGCCAGCGCGCTGAAAATTACGTACCTACTGTGTGGTAGATTCAGTTCAATGTTTCATTATTAACACATAAGTACCTACATCAAGATTTTTTTGTTTTATTTTCATGATTAGGCTATAAAGAGTTTTTAAATTCATCAAAACTTAGAATTATTGACATTAATCAAAACCCGACTGAATCTAAACACTTTCCAAAACTACGTATAAACAGATAGCCACAGACCAAATAAAACAAACAAAACTTTTACAAGCTTTCCCTCAATGTTAAAAAGTAGGCCACTGAAATATGTTTTTTTATCACATCTATTCAAAAAGAGCTAGTGTATTCTTCGTAAACAGGGACTAAAATAACTCTTTAATCCCTAGGGACTAAAAGTGATTAGAATTTGAAATGTGGATATTGTTAGTGAAAGTTCCAATCACCAAAGAGATCAATCACGAAAATCGTATGAACAAGTAACAGCCTTTATGATAAAGTAAAACACGCGCGAGTCAAATTAAAAAAAAAGTTTATGAAAAAATAAAAAAACCCGCGAAAAGCATTCTGCCTTCGTTCGTAATAGTTTACAAAAAATTTTATGTAAATAAATAAACGTACTATTCTTATTCATAACTCATAAGTTGCACTTACTTATTTTTTGTTAGAGTTTCCACCTCGAGAGCAACACTATTTTAAGCTCGAGTGACGTGCTTTGAATCCCTCGCTGGCTCAAGATTCTACCAAAGAAACACTCGCCTTCAAAATAGTTGTTTACTCCCTTGGCAAACAATCTACTAATATTATGTTTTTTTTTTTCAAACTATTCCAATCGTTCCGCATCCCTATTCAAGTATGCTATACATTTGTTTATCCTAGAATTTGTGTCCCATTTTAAGCTGTCTACACTTAGTTATTTTAAAATACATATTCCCCTTGTGTTTCGTCCTATTTTCGTTTTGGTCTGAACATTTTATTCGTACCAAATGTGAATACTAAGCATGTGCTATATCGACACACTTTAAGAAGTGTTTACAGCTATTTAGCTTGCAAATATAGGTACAGTACAAGCAAGTTTTGTGTAGGATGGAAATATACACCTTTGTTTTCGGGAATATTAATAGAAGTATGCATTCACCGAGATGAATGACTTGCTATTTCTCTGTTTTGAGAGTTTACAGTATAAACTCTGTGACCGTGATAAGAATATGAATCCATCATACTTTGGGATAGATATCCCTGTATGTCATCACACGAAAGTCGTAAATGTCAACGCAGAGTATTAAATCTTAATCCAGAAAGCCATAAATCTGACATCCATCTAAATAAAATCATCTTATCCACTGCACTCTGTCACTTCTCTATTTTATTCTATTATATTCTTCTGTCCTGAAATGTCTGAAACGTGACATAGGAGTCAAAACATTGGGGCTTTAGAGCATAGATGCTTCTAGGCTCCCAAAATTCAAATAATAGTTTTGAGGACATTCGTAAAGTTTGTCGTTTCATTCATATCTCAAACTCAGCTTCTCATACAAGCTATGTTGTTAACTCTAGTTTCTCCCGCATCATTTCACTTCCCATCCCAAGCAAATAAAAACTGCCACTGCTATTTAAAACAATTTCAACTACACACCACCAAAATTAAATCTCCCCTATGCTTTACACAATAGAATCTCCCTCCCGCCCCATTAAACAGTAAACATCATAAACATATTAATACAATCGATCCCTCGATTCGATGGGCCATTGACGGCCACTCGTACTACTCGAAGCCCAGTGTTTACATCGCGGCATAGTAATGCTTTAAGTAGGGAAAATTGTTAATGAGGAGCATTGAACTTGACATTTTAATGTACCCCTTGTGTCGCCAGATGCTGGCGTTTTAATGTTTCGTACTTGAATTAGATGTAATAGGGTACCAGATGTCTGATAAAGTAATGTGTATGTTGTTGCTCATTATTGAAAGTACGCACGTGGTAGTTTAGTATGCACATAGAAAGGGCTATTGTGTAACATTCTAATCTTCTTGGACTTCAGTAATTTTTAGCTTGGCATAAATCCCTAGTAAAGTGAAAACAAATATTTAGGTCTAAATGAAGAAACATGCGTTTAATTTAGCTTTTAACCGCACGTTATCTTGGACAGGTACTAATATAGTAATTGTGGTTAATTATGAAGTTCATGAAGTTGCCATGTGAACTAGACGAATATGGACAAATCATATACGTATAGTCATAAATGCACGTCCAGCTTGACTTACGAATTTAGCTTAAAGGTAATGACACACGTGCTCCTTACTAGCATGCTCAAACCAATCAGAGCACGCGAAACTCATGTGACTGATTTTCGCGTGCTCAGATTGGTTTGAGCATGCTAGTAATAAGCATGTGTGTCAGTACCTTTACGCTATAGCATTGTCGATTGGAACAGTAAAACATGTGTTTTCATTAGTTATTAACTTCTTAAGTGACACACATTTTCTCATTGTATGCAGCTGTTAACACCTCACACGATTCAATTACCGTATATTTAAACATATGATCACGTTCTAACAGCAAGTTAAAGTTCCCTCGTTTATTCTCCTTTCATTATCAATCGGTAACAAAAAGCAAACACTGCAACTTAGCATCATCACTTGCTCTGCTTTATAACAATAACATACAGAAATAAACCTTATTGTCCTTACAATAGTGGTGTTGACGTGTTGTATTGAACACGTGCATCCTGCTATGCCCACACATGGCTATCTTTTTTCTTGTCGTTATTTTTGTACGCAGCTGTATTCTTTTTGTGAGGGTAGTATTATATTTTTGTGTGACTATTTAACCTACTCGTGTCGATGTAAGTGGTACTATTTTTTTTCTTAGTTTAAAATGGGTGTATGACGTAAAGATGTAATAAATTATATTTCTATTGAGGTCGACACCCAATTTCAGCCTTGGTGATCTAATTCTGTCGTTATAAGTGATTTTAAACAAAGTCGGTACTGTACCAATATTTAAGAGATAATGTTGAGTTTATTTTATTATTTACTTAACTTAGA
Organism: Mesoligia furuncula; assembly: GCA_916614155.1. Taxonomy (NCBI): domain Eukaryota; kingdom Metazoa; phylum Arthropoda; class Insecta; order Lepidoptera; family Noctuidae; genus Mesoligia; species Mesoligia furuncula. The sequence goes on along the minus strand of OU744811.1, from coordinate 1,593,162 downwards.
GGTAGGTATCGACGTAAAGATTCACAGTTTACGTTTGATATTGACGCAGGGAATTTTGAATATTGAATCTGTTTGAAGATTCATCTCATCTCATATATAAATAGTGATTATACAAATAAACAGGAGCTTCCTCATTTTTTCAGTGTTTTACAAACAAGAAAATGTTGTTATAAATGTTTTTAAAATTACTAAATTATGAATACTCTTTGTACTCTTTCTTTCCAATAAGCTACAATGAAAGCATAGGAAATCTAAGTGCGGGTACTTATCAAACATCACCCAAAACAAAGACGATGTTATAAAAAGAATTTACATACGCTGACATTAACCTAAACATTAATGAAAGGATGTTCAATGAAACCTGTTTCCAATTATCGTAAGCTCATATCAGTGTTTTTCATACTAATGAAGACGCTCCGGAAACTATTGCCTTAAAATTGCACCTCTAACACATCCCGCGTTTGATATCCTTCCAAATATTTTATTGTGCTCCACAATTTTCAGACGTAAGTTGAACAGGTTACAGTTTAATTTAGATTGACTCTAAACAATTAGACAGACGAACAAAGTGCATAATGTGTGAATTATTAACAAGCTGTACGATAAAAGTGTTACAAATAACGTTATTATTCAGTGAACTAAAGACATAGTATTTGTGCAGTTGACAATGTGACTTCATCATGGTGATTTTGAGAAAGTTTATGGTATGTTTTATGTGAATAGTATAAGTTAACAACTGGTTTATAAACGGAATTTATAGAACATAAATATTATGTCTCAAACGTTTAATTAATGTTACATATAAGTTGTAAGCTACTGACATCTAGATACTATCCAATAGTTGGTTCCAATACTTGCAGTGCATCGGTGTGTTGATGGCATTAATAACGTTTGAGAACATGCTAGAAAGTAAAAGTTTAATTGTTTATTCCGAATCAATGCTTCGAGCTAAGATCAAGCTTGTAATAATCGATAATAGTTACACAATGTACTTGTACTTATCATTAAACAAGTATAAGTATATAAATAAAGTGGGAACCTCCTCGTTTTTGAAGAAAAGTGTCAATTGTTTATCAAATTCAGTCCAGTTTTGTCCACTCTAACCTTTTTTTTTTCAATTTGTATGATAGTGACGTGGATAGTGTGGGTACTAATGTATGGTTTTGTTAACAGTGTTCAAGTCTTCGCGACGAGCTATCCGTCGGCGAAGACAAGTGGAAGGCGAGAAGAAACATTAGCTTCGACCAGAACAGACAGCTGGAGGAGGTCACCAGAGAAAGGTGAGAAATTATTTTATCCTCGTACCAAACTTAGCACATGGATTTATTCAAAACTTCTGAAACATAACTGGCAAAATGTGAGTGTACTATAGATACACCTATGTTTAATCCTTCGCAGTTTAAACCCATGTTATTTTATGTGTTTCTGAAGCTCTAGAATTTAATCAGTTGTAAAATCTGTGTGAAGTGAGGCTACAGTTGATTATGCAATACTAGCTTCTACTCGCGACTGGGTCTGCGTGAAATTTCTTGGTTTAACATAAAATATTTCCTATGGCACTTGGCAATACTGTAGCTTCCCACTAGTGATTTTTTTTTTCGGATTTAGATCAGTAGTCCCAAACTCCCAATGATTACCCCCTACATACAAACTCTCACTTCATGCATTAAATTCAGCTGAAAGACGTCCACTGTTGCACATAGGCCTTCCCAAGCACCGCCACTTCGACCGGTTCTGTGTTGATTGAAATAAAACGGTAGCCAGGCCAAATCCAGGTTCGTCTGGTTAGACTGGAGAGTGACCCTGGAACACACACCAGACGGGACAAGGCTAGACGATGTACGTAGCTCATAGACCGCTCTAAGGGCCCCGAACATGATTGTGTCTGTGGGAATAGAATGGGAAACCATTTATTAGATTGAATAATCCTATAATAGGTCAGGGGCCAGGGTTCCTACTTCCTCTATCAGGCACGGATTTAGTGAATCTCGCTGTTATTTTAAATCAAGTTATTTTATTAAGGGATTGAGATTTAGTTCTTGGTCTAAAAGTGCAGGCGCAGCTCTTATTTATTCGCGGCTTAGAGGAAGTGCTTGGTGTAGTTCTGACTTTTCTGTTAGGGATTTCAATGTTAATGGAAGGGAACCTCAAATCAAGTCTTATCTAAGTAAAGCTTCGCGCTCACTCCAGCTGCGTTGAGCCACAGCGCATCGTATTTCAATACAAAAAAGCGCGGTACGGCCGACCTGTAGTGGGCGATGGTTCATACAAGTGTATGAAAAAGATGTAGGAGTATATTTGCATTGCGGTGTGGCCCGCCCAAATCTGCGTCGGGCTGTACACACCTCTTCACAACTCTTAAAATCCATGTTTATTTGAAGATCCTTGTTACGCCTGGGAACGGAATTCGATTCTGGGTTAAAGTGTAACATGTGTTGTTCCGGGTTGCGTCACGTTCTGCTCATCAAAACGTTGCAGCCATTTGGTACAAACAAACAGACAAACTGACGCAAGATTAATTTATTACCCACAATGTTTGTGATGAAAGCCCTTTAATTGTTCATTTGGAATGGAGCACCTTGTAAGAATTCTAAGTTTACGATGAATTTGGATTGGGTTGCATTCGTAGCTAGTAGCTGCATCCGGTAAGTCTGGAAGGAGACTCCAAGATAGTTTGGAAAAGCAGATGATATTCGTTAAAAGAAAAACAGAATTTGGTATCATTGTCGATTAAGGCTTAAGTTAAGTATAACCGGAGCGAGTGGCGAAATTTACACGGGGTGACTGCTGACCAAGGCAATTATTGGAACTACGCGATTCACCCGCAGAAGATGCGCGTCGTACGTGTGTATGCACACACCGTATGTCCAGCCCTTTCCATTGTGTTGTAACTATACTAATTAGTAATATTTATTTCCAGGGATGACCTAAAACGCGTGGCAGTGAGCCTACACCGTGTGGTGGGTCAGCTGGTGGCGTATTGCGCCAGCGCGGAGGACGAGCTCAACCGTACTGTACTAGCACAGCTGCTGGCCAGGCTCGTCCCAGGAGAATATGAGTAAGTTCACCACAGATTTTGAAATCGTAATTTGCTGTTCAAATATTGGTTGCGATTGGTTGGCCGAAGTGACAATATGACTATAAGTATTAGTTATCGTAAGATTTTCTCCTGTGTTTCCCCGAGTAGCCTACGATACAAAAAATCTCGATGAGACAGAGACAGGCTCTTTCCGAACTGGTCTAGTAGGCTTAAGAGCTCAACAAATCAAGCGTTGATGCGGTGTGGCATGTCGTAGTTGCTGTGCTAAGTTCTATTTATTTCTTGTACCGCTTTCCTTATAAATCATTACAAAATTGAAACCAAAAGTTTATTGCATTTGATTTTGTGGAGTGCCTTATTACCTTCATCTTCTCTCCAAAATGACTTGAATAAGGGGGAAGCACTAAGGTAGCCCAGAATTATAATAATTAGAATCAGTAATACAACTTGTTAAGTTAGTATAATTGTAAAATGTCAAGATTTCATGAAATAGTAATTCAGTGGGATTACTTGGTCTTAGAGAGTTGTGTTGATGACTGTAATGATTATAATTCTGTAAATACATATTTGTTACGGTCGCGAATCATATTTTAATCAACGTACAACTTAATACTGACCAGCAAATTGCAAAAAACGTAAAAAAATTGAATTTCGCGGGCTGCCCTAGCGCTTTCGCCTTAACACTACGGCATTGATTTCAGCAAAGTTTTTCTAACCACTTAAACATCGTAAACATCTTCCATTATTATCCGAACATCTATTTACGAATAAACAAGACGAACGCAACTAAGTCGCCGTCTCAACCCGAGGTGCGCCATTGACACAACAAAACTGTTTGGTACGTCTGCGCGTGCGCTTTGTTTTGTCGCTCTTGAGCTGCTTTGATCTATCAGCATTGTATGCGATGAATTTAGTTCAGCTGCTCGCGGGTTACTAGGAATATTACTCATACAGTGAGAAAAATAAAAGAAATCGACTCCGTTCGATGTATGCGGATTTACGTCAAAATGTTGGGTTTGGAATTGACGTAGGATTGACGAGTTTTCTGGTGTATTTTGTTTCCACAAACTCCAATCTTGGTGTTTAGTGATTAAAATATTATCTGCGAACAATGCAAACTTTTCGGTAATGTTTTAACGCATATACACGATTTACGAAGAAAAGCAATAATTGCAAATAGCTAGTAGAACAAAAGAGACAGTATAGCTTAGATTATCAGCACGAAAAATAAAAGCATTGTTTGAACAAATTTTAAGATCATACCTACTAGCACTCTGACTGACTACAGCGTTAATACTTTTGGCAAACTTCTAAAGAAACTTGTTATTCCCGCAGCCAAATTGGTAGTCCCTTAGCACTTTTTAACATACAGGGTTACTTTTCAAAGACTATCCAAATTTTTACATGGTGTTCTACCCATGAATATAAACAACTTTCACTATGGGACCAACTCTGAAATCACGAAAAAAAAAAATCTGCTGTTTCATACATTTTGGTCAAGTAAGTAGGTATTGAAGTTTTGTATGAAACAGCAGATTTTTTTTTCGTGATTTCAGAGTTGGTCCCATAGTGAAAGTTGTTTATATTCATGGGTAGAACACCATGTAAAAATTTGGATGGTCTTTGAAAAGTAACCCTGTATAATAAACGATATTATTATGGTGGTGCTCTTAGTCAACTCGGAAGAATATCTCTCCAGCCCTTATTCCCTTCACATAGAGTCGACAATACATTAGCTTTATAATAGTACATTTAATTGCTGACAAAGAGTAAGGCGGTGATTAAGAGAAATTAGCGTAAATCTGTACGGCGATGACGAGTGTACTGGCGGAAGCTCCGATTTAATGGTGAGGTGCTAAAGTAAGCGGCTGTGACGCTCTCCCGCGGTATACACGGATAGGGTTGACTCTTAAGTAAGCCTTTTAAATTTTTCTCTTACAAAGTTTCTCTTCCCAGCATTTGAGTCATATACGATTGATGAAGGGGTGAGCCTATTTTACTTCGATTACGTTAGTTGAAAAAAATTCTTTTCACTTCTCATGCTCTAAAAGTTCATCTTTATGTTGTGCGTAGGCGACAAGAGTCGCTTTTTATGTTCTAGTGCGTAAAGTTATTTTTTTTCTAAGAGTAAGGTAATCAGGCCCAACAGCCACAATAAAACGACGCAGATTAAAGTCGTTATTTTAATTCATTTGCTTTAATTTATATCACTTCCGGGTTTTCTATCTTTAATTTAATAAAACCAGATAAAATAGTTGTCATTTATTATTTAAAAACACAAAGAAACGTTTTTGATTTGGCCGTATGAAGTACCCAAGTCGAATGACAAATGTTGAAAATACAATTTTTTTTAAAAAGTTTCGTGGCGGATATAAACGTCTGGGGGTGAAATGGCTTCTTTTATGCACTAGTTGTACAATCTACTATTGTTGAACACCACCCTATTTGCGCAAATATGTATTTGAAAATTAACTACTGAAATGTATGATTCAAGTCCTGTAATTTATCAGAGGCATCCATTTCTGTTAACTCCTCCAAATAACCCTGATCCCTCATTCGCACTTCGACAGCACAAAATAAAAATCTAACTTTCTACTACATGTAAACCCTAACAAAACCACGCGTGTTTATAATCACTAGGTGTTAAGATTCGCGCAAAATTAATATCCCCGGGAGGCGCTGTCCCGCTGGCGATGTGCCAAACTAATAATATTGATGGATTACTTCGATTTGTAAGCGGGTGGGATTTCGTCTAAATGGGTGACGCATTTCCCGAACTTGTAATCATTGCATTAATCATGTTTTGCTGGCGATCTTTATAAAACATCCTCTGTTTTTATTTATAGGTGACGCGATGAATAAGGGATCACATTTTGCACATTGGCTACACCATAATTCAAGAGCTGACACAAAATTCACATAGCTTAAGCTATCAGTTTCGTGGACAAAAAACAGAAAAATCAGTTTTTTCAGCGCAAATTTCTCAATATCCTTAAGTTATCTAGTTTTTTTTGAAAATACAAGTATTTATCACCTATCTATCTAGTAAGTGTACGAAATTAAGTTTTGACATTTTTTGCTGATTATGCTTAAGGGTCCCTCTTTAAGCATAATCAGCAAAAAATGAACCCACAAAAAAAATCATCCAAATTCACATGTTTATTGCAAAAGCATTTGGTTATTTTTTGAAGCGATGGTTAAGCTATTATTACTCATTGTCTTTTGCAATGTATGAACTCTATTTATGAGTCAAAACGATTATCTAGCAGGTAGCGTTCTGTAGTTTCTGCCTAGAAGAAAGCATGAGTTATGTATGACTATGTATGAACTCTATTAAGCCGGTATAAAAGCCGGCTGTAAAAACACCACCGTGATAACTTAGGTGAAGTGAGCTTAAAGTCAGCTGTCATTTCACCTGATGCTAGGGATTGACACTATTGACAGCTCACTTCATCTAAGTTTTCAAGGTGAGATTTTTACAGAATAAGCACCGAAGGTTCTCCTCGCGACGGACCAGCCTAGGTGGACCAATTATTCGACTGACAGACGTTATTATATTTTGTGAGGGGGTAGTATACACCAGCTTTTAAGCAAAGCGATAAGCTGAAGCCAATAAAGCGATTGAAGTAATATCAGTATTCACTACCCGCCTCGTAATGTTCACACATGTTCAATTCCTTCAATTCCATGCTGTCCACCTGTGGATGATGCAGTTACTTACACACAGAATTAGTACTTACTAGCTGCGCCCCGCGGTTTCACCCGCATAAATTTGGATCCCGTGGGAATATCGGGATAAAAAGTAGCCTATATGTTAATCCAGGGTGTCAGCTACCTCCATACCAAATTTTATCGAAATTAGTTCAGCCGTTTGAGCGTGAAGAAGTAACAAACATATAAACACACACACACACCCACACACACGCTCACACACACACTCACAAACTTTCGCTTTTATAATATTAGTGTGATACCACTAGATACGTTGGACTCCGGCCAAGTATCCCTTATGTCATTAATTACGCTTGTCTCGATGCGAACAAGATTTGTACGACACAAATTATATCACAGCATTACGTACTCAATTCCTATCACAGACATGTTAATACTGTGTTGAGAACTGGGTAGTCTAGCCGTCATTGATGTAAAACCATCAAATGTTGTTATTTCTTCGTCGTCAAGTACTATTTCTGCATGTAATAAATAGAATTGCAAACTTTATGGCTGTACGCAATGGGACACGCACGAGTTTACCTTAGTGCTACGATTAGCGGAACCTTTATAGAAGCTATATTTTTGTTCAAAAGCTGTTATTACACATGCATACAATTTGTAGCTCTTAAAAGTACCGATACGACTGTCTTTATTGAGAAGGTTCTATTTTGTTGAGATTATGATATGCCCTACATATTCACGGTATGAAACACTGAACTGGTAGATTACATAACAATGCTCTAGATATTTTCTATCTTGAACTTCATGAACAGTGATATACAACTGCTTACCCAAATTAGGATCACATAAAAAGCGTATTCCTATTCGCAACTTTCTCTTAAAAGTCTCAAACGAACATAATCCTGCTTCATACCTGGCGATGCGCCAGCGCATATGCCCTTTCCATCTTCCTGCTGCACTTACGTGGGTGGCGCAGTAAAGGTGACGGGACGACACGCAAGAGATATTATTGCGTGTCATCTTCACTCACGTTAGAAAACGATTAAACAAAAATTTTGTTGCGTTTATGTGCTTTACACGTATTCCAGGAAAGTGCTGGCGTTAGAACTAGGAAATTAAGTTTCTTTGCAGAATAATGAGGCAGACTAAACTAAGCCAAAATATTATGTCGTTGGGATATATCCTAAAAAATATTCCCCCGTTTTAATTTTTAATTCTTTAACGCACCAAAAGTGGGGTTACTACTGGCTTTTGTGCCATGCTTCCCTGGTGTGTGCGAGTGCTATCCAGGTGATGTTACCATCATCTTGGTAATCATGTTATCTTAATCAATTACTTACAGTCTGTGTTATTGGCATGTAAGGTTCGTCGTTGATTTGTATGCTTTGTTCCATCTCTGTATCAACATAAGCATTTGCCAAGCATTAGGATATCACTAACTATATATTTCTCTCTACTTTTCCAGTACCATCGCTGAAGAAGACTCTCGACCATCAACACCGAATCTATCGAGCGAGTTGAACCAGAGCCTCGTGTCTCGCGGCGGGAAACATGTGCACTTCGCACCTGATCTCAACGCTATAATAACGGATTTGGATGAGGTTAGTCAAGGCTTTATATGATAACGATAACCGCTATATGACTTATAATGAGTGGACCTTCAATCTTCATAAACACCTTATAAAGTTCCCACTGGTTGGACACAGGCCTCCTCTCGGCCCGCGTGGTGGACTACGGCCCACTCCCTCGAGTGGGCCTTAGTCCACCACGCGGGCCCAGTGCGGGTTGGTAGATGTCGCATCTATTCGAGTTTTTGGTTCTAGGACATGCCGGTTTTCTCACGATGCTTTCCTTCACCATTTTGAGAGCAGTGGTGGTGAAATAATATACACAAAATAATGGCTAACAATTAAAAAAAAACTATTTATTTGCGGTTACATAATATTATATTGTCTCAAAAGTCCCGGTAAAAATGGTCCAAATCAAAACTCAATTTGGCCGCAAATCTTGTAAAGTTGTGTTGTATCAAAATTGTGTACTTTTTGAACGTCGATAAAACACAGCCCTCTGAAACATCTTTTGCTGCTTTCTAGTGCTTGAGCTGAGAAAGAAGAAAGATTGATAAATTAAAAATGACATGTCTGTTTAAGTTTTTTTAAGTTACAATATTGTTGTGTAATTCAGGAGGGAATTGTGAACTTCCTGCAAAAACAGCGTGACCTGAGTGCAGATATTAAGAAGGAACTGGAAATTTCTCTGCGGCGACTGAGACAAGAAGCTCATTCACTGCTCGACTTATCTGCTAAGCTTTCTCCCAGTAAGTTTATTTAGAAAATATAGACGAAATATACATATAACATTCATAATCAATCATCATTCATCTGCATATTTGCTTCCCCAAAGATTACAACATACATTAGCTTTTTATTTACATTATTGGATGGCTAACCCATCTTATGGTAAGTCGTCACCGTCGCCTATGGACATCTTTAATATCAGAAGCATCACAGATGCTTTGCCATCCCAGAGACAAAGCTGAATTACACCGGCACACATAGGTACCCTCCGAGTTAAAACACAGCAAAGCTGCTTGGAGCTTCCCGCAACTTACTATCGGAATTCCACAATGAATGTTTTATTTTTATAGGAATTCGTCCAGACACAAGTAATATGCTGGAGTCCAGTATACAGATCACCGAGCTGGTCCACGACCTGGATTCTAAACAGAACTGCGACAATTGTGAATTGCATCGGAAGGTAATCATTTATGTCTTTTTAAATCTCATGCTACCAACTATTGACCCACATACCTCCTCATATATGAGTATAGATTTTGGGTAGAAGGCAACCGTTTTAATCGACTTCATACAAGGAGTCATCTATCAGCCTATAATGTTCCTACTGCTGGGGCGATTATTTTTTCATATAGGTACACCGATTTGTCCGTGATTACTGTATAATATATGAATATTTACGTGATTCTGGAAGTCTGTAGCAAAAAACGAAAAAAAAAAACCAAAGACCCCGATTTCCGAAGTTGACAGTATTTTTTTACTATGTAGTATTTTTTTGGTAGTCGGTTGTTTTTTTTTTATTTCTCACTTTTTGTGCTATGCCATTGGCACATTCTGTTGATGAATTAATAAGTTACCATAGCTCCTATCAACTCTTAAGCAGCTTGTGTTTAATTACGGTCCTAGTGTACTACAAATCTGCTATAATTCTCGTTCTAGAACATGGAGGAAGCGATGGCGGAGTGTCTACAGCGGGAGAACTTGCTTCGTTCAGATCTGGAGGCCGCCATGATCAAGATCGCGCAACTGATGACCAGCGGTGAAGTTATAGCTGAGGGGTGAGTTATTTCATTTTTATTCCAATACTAGCTGACCCGACAGACGTCCTGTCCAAACTGCAATAGTTTATACAAAAATCCCATAGTAAAAGGACGTCCAGTTTTCCCGAATTACAATATTTATTCCAAATTTTGCCTTTAAATCTATATTAGTAGTATTATTATAAAGCTGAAGAGTTTGTTTGGTTGAACACGCTAATCTCAGGAACGAATTGAAAAATTATTGTTGTGTTGGTTAGTCTATTTATTGGAAGGAAGGCTATATAACATCACGCTACGACCAATAGGAGCGGAGTATCAAAGAAAAACGTTGCAAAAACGGGAAAAAATATTCCTTTTGAGAGCTTTCGTTGCGTACGCTGCTTAAACGGTTAGTTACGCAAACATCGTGTATGACGGAATTGCTCCTCTTTAAAAGTTCAAAAAAAAAAGTCCGTGACAGCGACATCTTTTACATTGCGTGACATCTTTTAAGGTTGACTCACTATAACCGTTTTTATGGTAATTGTTCTAAAATAATGCATTATTTGCGAAGTTGTTTTTATAAACATGATGTTATTCCTTATCCAAATAAATACGTTATTCATCACAACTATTTCATTTTTAATAAAATTGCCCTTCGACATCATTTGATTTCAATGGATATCTTAAGAGATATCAAAGTTTTAAAATAACTCCGCAAGGTGGCCGGTCATGAGGGGGGTGGAATATATTTTAGTAGGTTTTTGCCTCAAATTAACGCGGGTGAAACCGCGGGTCACAGTTAATGTTTTATAAAAGCTCTGTTGGTTTTTCATCGCACGGCTCAGCGCCGAGAGTTGAACATCCAGCATTGCGCTTTTATTAGCCATTTACTTTTAGGTTTCGCGTAGTATTAATCCCAACCCATCCTGTATAGGTCCTACCCGCCTTGCGGCATACGGACCTTATGAATTCAGGCTTATATATTTATTTAGCCCTTAAAAATTCCCCTACTCCCCATTTGGGGCCTACAACGTCACAGAACGTGACTTCGCGCCCGAGCAGACCATTTTCTAATCTAATATACCTAATGTAGATTTCCCATTATCACCTACATTAAAACAATACTAATATCCTACTTATACCTATGCTACCCCAACTATACCCATTAATCAAGACTCTAATTCTAACTCCTTCCGTTTGCTGTGCCATTTGTGGGCGAATGACCGCAGCCTCCGGAAGCCCTCTGCGCTGGCAACTAGTTCCCGGTGGTAGACCGGACCAACCTCCTCTCTATGCCAGTCCCCTAGCATGACCTCCCTTTCAACTGCATAGAGTGAGCAGTCCCACAGGACATGGTCCCGAGTTTCATCCGCCAGCCCACAGTAGCACTTAGCAGTGTCGCAAAGTGACATTGCATGCAACATTACATTGCATGTAGGCGGCTTCTGAAACTCCCGGAAAGTCCGGCTCCACCCATCCCAGCGCCAGTCGATGCGCCACTTCCGGAAAGAAGGAGTTTAGTTCCCGCCCGTCATTGGAAGAAGCCCATCTCTCCTGCCACTGAGCAATGACCTCCGCTCTCACCTTCCCTATTGCCACCTTGCGTTCCCTGTCGACTCCCCCAGAACACTCCTGCGCGACTCGTCCCGCTCGGCATACCTCAAAATCAGCCGAAAGAACTCCCCCCAGCACAGGCAACGCTGCGGTACTAACCGACCTGTATGCTTTTGTAAGCAATATAAGTGCCGGGCGTTGCGTGCGGAGCAGCGAACTCCACATTGCATATCTGGTACAACTCCGCCACCATACGGCCGCAGCATACGTCAGTATTGCCACATAGGTCCCTGACAACAGGACCTTTAGGGCTCTATACCTGATGCCCCAGGAAGACGCCGAGACCCTCGACATCTTCCCGAAGGCGTTCACAGCCCATTGGCCGGCCAAACTAGCATGCGGCACATAGGAGCCCGCTTCGTCGATTACAACGCCCAGCAACTTAGCCTGCCCTACGCTTGCGATCGAGGCACTGTCCATGCGAATTGTAGGGGGACGTTTAAATTTGCCCTTCATCGTGAGGGTTTGCGACTTAGCCGCTGAAAACTGGAGGCGGTTCCGTGTCCCCCAAGCGGATACCGCCTCTAGCGACGATTGAGCCTTACGCTCAATCGCCGCCCGACTCGGCGCCTCGATCACAATCGTAATATCGTCGGCATACGCGACCACCCTAACCCCCTCTGGCCATGGCAGCCTCAGGATGTCATCTAGCAGGAGGTTCCAAAGTGTCGGCTCAAGAACTGATCCCTGGGGGCATCCCATTGTGGACTGCTTCCATACCGCCTGGGTCACCCATGAACAGTCCAACTCGCCTGTCCGTAAAGTAACTTACTAATATTTTATAAATATTTGGCGAGCACCCGCCCTGCTTCGCCTTAACTAGGACCATGGGCCACCGGGCGTTATCGAAGGCCCCCGATATGTCCAGTAATATTAACTGAACATAGTTTTCCGAGGAGTTCGCCACCCGGTCCAGGATCGCGTTGCGTGCTGGTGATATGGCGAGTCCCTGCCGGGGTCGTCATCCGGACACAAGACCAGAGATCCGGACATAACTGCCATCTTGGAGCCGTATACCTTGCATGACATTGGCGGGGGTGCGAACTCTGCCCGACGCGGCTCTGTATGCCAACCCCCATGGTTCGTCGTTCCCAGACTGCGCAATGCCACGGAAGTAGGTAATCTCAGTCTCTCTCATCGCGGCCTTGTATCCAGTTCTCATGGTCCGGAGTGACTCCAGCAGTTCCCTTTCTCTGGCATCCTTCACTTTACGTGCATGCGATCCTCCAGTTCTGGGGTCCACCATTCGTAGGCTCCCGTGTCTTTCCTCCCTCGCTTGCCCAGACAGACTTCCGCCGCGCTGGTGACTATCTCGGAGTACTGGGAGCAGATTACCTGTGCCGGCTTCCACGTCTGAAGCCTACTCATCCTACTATGGAGCACAATACGGAAACGCTCGTAACCCACCCCCTTCTCCCTAAAGGACGACCCTCCATTTAGGTCCTCCTGTAGTCAGTGTCGGGTCCCCTACCCACGTACTACCTGCGTTCACAGTGCCACAGTGGTGAGTGAGCGTTGCTGTCCATCGCCACCAGCACATGCTGTCCTGACAGTTGGTCCAGAACCCTCGTCAACTGCTGCAGGTGGACTGTGGATGTCGTGGCTGTACTGGCAGTACGAGGACACCACGTAGTCACTCTTCGTGGTCGCGCAGCTGACATGGGCAACCGCACAATGGTCATTGCTAAGGTGTCCCAGGAATGTGACAGCAACCCTCGGGTTTACTACAACAATGCCCGCCTTTGCCTCTGGCCCGCACTGGATATTCCTGGAGTCACTGTACTGCTCCTGGACCAGTGCAAGGTCCAGCCGCATCGTCCCGGCAATCACTGGCAGCTCCGTTGTGGCGGCTGCCGAGCCCTGGATATTTGGCTACCCCACCCTCAATGTTGCGTGGCTAGGCATAATTGGTCATGTTGATCGCCTGCTTTTCCGCATATATTCCAGCTGGGCAGTCTAAAGCTGCCGTCTTGTGGGACTTTGCGTCCGACCGCTTGAAGCGCCTGCACGTGGCACAGCACTGCGACTCAGCCTGGCATTCCTCGGCCTTGTGGCCACTGTCCCTACACTTTCCGCAGGTCAGACCAGACCGGTCGCCCTACAGTGCTTTTCCGGGTGGCCACACTGCTGGCACTTTGCAGTGAAAACAGGCATGACTGTTTAACTAATCATATAATACTTGTCCGTAGCTACGGCACAGGTCCGCAACTAGGCTCGCTGCCCGCGCGGCCCCGGCCGGGCCCCAGCGCCACACACTCGCTGGACGGCAGCGCGTCGCCGCGGGCGCAGCGCCTGGCGCACGACATCGACTCGCTGCAGAAGGAGAGAGACGACCTGCATCTACAGGTGGGTCTCACTCCACAACTAGGCTCGCTGCCCGCGCGGCCCCGCCCGGGCCCCAGCGCCACACACTCGCTGCAGAAGGAGAGAGACGACCTGCATCTACAGGTGGGTCTCACTCCACAACTAGGCTCGCTGCCCGCGCGGCCCCGCCCGGGCCCCAGCGCCACACACTCGCTGCAGAAGGAGAGAGACGACCTGCATCTACAGGTGGGTCTCACTCCACAACTAGGCTCGCTGCCCGCGCGGCCCCGCCCGGGCCCCAGCGCCACACACTCGCTGCAGAAGGAGAGAGACGACCTGCATCTACAGGTGGGTCTCACTCCACAACTAGGCTCGCTGCCCGCGCGGCCCCGCCCGGGCCCCAGCGCCACACACTCGCTGCAGAAGGAGAGAGACGACCTGCATCTACAGGTGGGTCTCACTCCACAACTAGGCTCGCTGCCCGCGCGGCCCCGCCCGGGCCCCAGCGCCACACACTCGCTGCAGAAGGAGAGAGACGACCTGCATCTACAGGTGGGTCTCACTCCACAACTAGGCTCGCTGCCCGCGCGGCCCCGCCCGGGCCCCAGCGCCACACACTCGCTGCAGAAGGAGAGAGACGACCTGCATCTACAGGTGGGTCTCACTCCACAACTAGGCTCGCTGCCCGCGCGGCCCCGCCCGGGCCCCAGCGCCACACACTCGCTGCAGAAGGAGAGAGACGACCTGCATCTACAGGTGGGTCTCACTCCACAACTAGGCTCGCTGCCCGCGCGGCCCCGCCCGGGCCCCAGCGCCACACACTCGCTGCAGAAGGAGAGAGACGACCTGCATCTACAGGTGGGTCTCACTCCACAACTAGGCTCGCTGCCCGCGCGGCCCCGCCCGGGCCCCAGCGCCACACACTCGCTGCAGAAGGAGAGAGACGACCTGCATCTACAGGTGGGTCTCACTCCACAACTTACATGTGCGTCGGCGTCCGAGCCGGCAGTACAGCCGGTCGGTTCTGTTGAAATCTCACCGTGAAAACTTAGGTGAAGTGAGTTTGTTTTTGCTAGGAATTGACACTATTGACAGCTTACTCTACACTCACTTTACCTAAGTTTTCACGGTGAGATTTTTACAGAATAGCATCGCAGTACTTGCATCTTGGTGACTGGCAGCGTGAGCTATTCTAATATAGTTTGTGCTGATATGAAAAAAATACAAGAGTATGTAGTGTAATCGTAATTTTTTCCTTATGCGGGTTGCAGACCGAGAGTTAGTCTAGCTTAGCTCGCATAGCTGAGGTAATTTTTCATACTTCTGTTCATAGTTTGCGGTCTGTACACAAAACAAGATGTCACAACAAGAAGATGAATAAGATAAACCAAATAAATAGAAAAGGCCGAAAAACTAGATCAACTATGCGACCTAAGCTAGACTAACTTAACTTAGTTCTTGGTCTGCAACCCGCATCATCATCTCGTCATATTACAAGAAGACGAAATAATGTAACCTAAAGTATGTCAATCAACCCTTTTATCTGGCGGAAATTCGAAGTCTAAGAGGAAAGGGAAAAAATATAACTGAGATCTATCATAACCTTATATATTATAATATCTATATATTTGTACATAATATTATTATATGGTAAACAATAACTTGTAATTATGTTGCACCGACGCACGCGCAGGTCAAAAGGATGACAGACTCACCCGTACATAAGATATGTTGCGAGAAGGTAACGCACGATACGAAACGCTTATGTATATGTCTTTAGTATGTATGTATTGTTATTGTAGCTTTTAAGCTTCATGTTGGACCGCCTTAGCTTGTCATTTTTAACAATGTGTCCGGTCATGGACTAGCGATATTCTAGGTACTTATATAACAACTATTCTAGTACACAAATACACTATACACTAGGGTCCAATCCACTAAAATATTAATGTTAATTTAATGTTGTATTGTAACTTAGCTCAAAATCAGTCGATCTAGGAAAAAAATAAAAAGGGTCATAGGGTTGTTTTTGCAGTAATTTACAATAATTTGTTGATTGGCATAACTTTTTGAAGACATTTTTTTGAATTTTTTTTTTTTTAAGTTACGAGAATGTGAACCCATTGGGTCGTAATGGAAACGATAGACAGTATTGTTACCCTCCGAATAAGCCTACTTTTATCTCAGTAGGACCAAAACTTTGAGAGATATGTTTTCTTTGTACACACGTAGAGAATATCTCAACAAAATGACTGCCAAATAGCGGGGAAGCAGATTGGACCCTAGTGTGTAGTGAATTTGTGTACTACAATAGTTGCTTTACAAGTACCTAGAATATCGCTAGTCCATGACCGGACACATTGTATAGTTCTTAGTTGATGGTGTCCAAATTAGAGAACCATATTCAGTCGGTGACTAGAGATTAGTATCTACGTTACCTAACAGTTTACTTGGTGTGGTGGATACTTTTTGGATCGCCGATTGTACATGTGTAATTTAAATTGTGATCTTTTCAAAAATTATTTATAGTTGAGTTAAGTCTCTATAATTTAAATAATCGACATCCCGCATGCTTTATTTTATTTGCTTTTAAAATAGTTCAATGTCAAGTAAGGAAAATTATTGCCATTTATTGGTTTGTCGTGTATGTGTTACTGAAGTCTCTTTTATCTTTAGTCCAAAACCCCGCTTTTAAAAGGCAAATTCGAGATATATGTCAACATACTATTTAAAAAAGACCTTATGGTGGGTACACATAAGTGAAACGTACGTTGAAACTAACGTTTCGTCCAAATATATGCAATGCGACATGGAACACACGTTGATACGAATTCGCCGCTTTGTTGCATTACATTTCATGTTGCATTGCTTATTTACTTATATTTGGTTCTTTTCAACATAAGACCCATATGTGTACCAACCATTACCGGTACCTAGTACTTACGGTTTTTCTACAACATGTTGTATACTACAGTTGGAGGCCGCAAACCGTCAGCTCCGCTCAACGCGTCAGTTCGTAGAAGAACAAGCCAGTGAACGCGAGGCAGAACGTGACGAGTTCGCGAGACGACTAGCTGACCTCAGAGACGAGAACACCAGGCTTGCTACTAGGCTACAGAACAACGCTAGGATACTGAATGAGGTATGTGGAGAAGTATGGTGAAAGGAAAAGATATGATGCTTCGTGTGAAAATGCTTTCAAATTCACGCTATGTATTCCTAAAGTTTTGGGAGTAAGTAACCTTTAACCAGGCCCTAGCCGCACGCGCGAATTAATGGTAACGTAAATTCGAACAATTTTTGAATCGAAAACACAACTAAAGTGTATTTCAAATAAACTTGCGATAAATGTCATTCAACCACCCTGTACCAAAAAGTCCAAATAACTTACGATAGATATCGTTCGTCATACAAAACTGTCGCTAACATTGCATCGGTTGAGTTTCATAATACCAAACACGGAGTAAGTCAATGTTTTGATCGTGTTACCGACACTGCCCACACATTTTTTTCGTATGGTTTGGAAATATTGGGATACATTAGTAGAAGGAGGTGAACAAACTTTATCGCAAGTTTATTTGAAATGAACTTTACCATAGTATAACATGTTGGTTTATTTTTTTGCGACAAGCCCAATAAGCCCCACATAACACTAAATGAATTTAGCGCTAAACGCATTTAAAATATCGTTCTATTTCTGGCAATCGTTTGAAGATGACAGAGAATGTTGTTTTAAATACGTTTAGCGTTAAATGCATTTAGTTATTTGTGGTGCAAGGTGGGCCTTAGTATCACCCATAGATATGAATAAGGTCATCATCTGCCTAGCTTCTTCCCAACTATGTTGGGGTCGGCTTCTAGTCTAAGCAGATGCAGCTGAATACCAGTATTTTACGTGAAGTGACTGCCTATCTGACATCCACAACCCAGATACTGGGTAATACGATACCCCTTGGTAAGACTGGTTGTCAGACTTTCAGGCTTCTGACTACACCTAACGACTGTCAAAGATCCACGAATGACAGTCGGGACCAACGGCTTAACGTGCTTTCCGAGGCACGGAGGGGTCTAGGTATGTAAAGATGGTCACCAATCCACAGACCAACCGCGGAAAGCATAACTTAACCTGATCGATCGACCTGTGCGGCTGTTATTATTTAGCCACGGGCCCATCGTATATGAATAAAGTCATAGAACTAAGTAAATATAATGTGTGAAACGTATATTTTAAAATCGTTCAAATTTACGTTACGTTTACTCCGCACGTATATACTAGGCCCACAGGCAACATTATTGTGGTTACAAATACGTGAAATGTAACATACATTGAAACGAACATGCCGTCCAAATATGTGCCATGCAACATGAAATGTAACACAACAACTAGGCAAATTGGTTTCGACGTGTGTTCCATTTCACGCTACGTTTCACATTATTATGTGTACTCCCCATTATACCGAGTACAACCTGACTGTTTCCTACGCATCATACGCCTGAACATACGCTCAGTTTCCCATCTACACGAAGTATTATTTCTTTTCCTGTGCTTGTAGTAAAGGTGTTTGTGGTGTTGTAATGTGATTGTTGGATACGAAGAAGCTTTTTAAACGTTATATTTTGCCAAAATCTTCACCAAGTCCTTGAAAATTTTTATAACTTTAAACTTGGTGGAAATTATAATGAAGATTATATGGGGATGGATCTCAACTGCCATAACTTTCCATAACCCCTTTTTTTTTCCTACTTAATTGCTGTTTTATTTTTAAGTTTCTGCACTTTTTCAACTAATTTTATTGACGTACCAATGCGACACACAATAAAAAACAAAACACACTCTGTGTGGACAAGCCTGTTATTTTGTTACACAAGGGTGCTTTAACTTAAATTCTATTAGCGCCGTCAAGTTACGTTTCGATCTGTTATTAAAGTTTAAAAAAAAACCTATATCGAGATAATCGAGAGATTTAAACTATAAAAACTGTATCTTCCTTTCCTTGTTAAGTATAATATTGTTGGCTCATTGGTTCGTCTAAACTAACCCCTCCCGCACCCTGTCTATCTACAGATGCACTGCCTCCGTCTCACGTATTGCAACTGTCGTGAACACGACGCGCACGTAAGTTTGTCCCTGTGTTGTTACAGCTTACTGTTCATGCCAGAATAAGTGAAGCAACTTGAGGCTGACTCTGGTCTCTAGTTGAGTTATATTAATGGATATATGATAGCGATATGGGTAACGATACATAACACGGTCTTCGGATTAATTGTTATTCAAGTTTCTCTTAAAATACATCAAACGTGATAAAAATCAACATACTTAAAAATCTTATCTTGAAAAAAGAAAGTGGTGCCTAAACCAGCCCTCTGATTTGTGTTTATTCTGCTCTGAATGGTATTATATGATTTAAATAATGTGTTAGCCTTTTGTAATGTAAATGTGTTACTGTTTATGGTGTAGTTGTACAGGTTTAGTATGCACTTAACAGCATGTCGCGCACCTTAGATTTAAAATAGACGAAACTGTTGTATTTCATACTTTCTCAAGATCCTTTTCTATCTTTTATCTTTACCATCTTGTCAAATAATAACCAGTTCACTGTGATTAATACTCTTGACAAATCTGAGTCGATCTCATACTCTTTAGTATCATAAAAATCTCCAATTTCCTAACTTAACTTTTAGCATCATCCTTTTCATCTTCACACTTTCATTCACAAAACAGGTTGAACAATTAGAGGCCCAAACCCGGGAGATGAATCAAATCATAACCGAACTAGAAACACGAAAAGCCGCCACAGACGAGGAACTAAAAGCTACAGAAGAAAAAGTCACCCTCCTTCGAGACATCATCGCCAACTTAGAAATACAACTGGAACAAAAGACTACACACGAAACAGAAATACTCGAACAATTAGAACAAATGAAGAACACGATAGAGGAGAGAGATAGCAAGATGAGGACGTTGTTGGGTGAATTGGAATCGCTGAAGAGTGAGAGAGTCGAACAGAGTGATGTTGTTTGTGTTAAATGTGGACAGGACGAGGAGAAGACTACGGAGTTACTGGAGAGGGTTAAAGAACAGGTTTGTCGGTTAATATGTAGTAGAGGTATTGTATATGTATGTATATATTACATGTAATATGTGTATTGTATATTTTAATTTACGCATTATAAATACAATCATAATACAAAAAGTACTAAAAGTTTTGTGTTATTAATATAGCTTTAAGTAAAAGTAATGTTCCCTTGTAAATAATCCAACTTATCTATGGCATAACTTATTCTTTTTCTGATACTTTCCACTCTACACAGCCCTATTTGTGACAACGATTTCTTTCGTGAGGCCTTAAGCCAATTTGAACCAAATATACCTATGTAAAAAGACATATTATATTTATATAATGCTAATCAATTGATGAGTAATAACGTCATGTTCTTCTACAGTGTCACTACCTAGAGGAGATGATTCATCGGCGCACGCGCAAGATGGAGCGTATCCATGAAGTATGCTCCACCAGCTGCAGTGAACCTAGCGAGGATGTGTCGCTAATAGATCAACGACATAGACATTTAGAGGTAAGCGTTACTTATCAAATTTATCGTACTTAGAAGAGTAATAAGTAAAATCTTGGCCCTGCATTGTTACCAAACAGGTTCATAATAATAAAAGGTGCTATACTTGGCCAACTGATGGAATAAAGTAAATCTCATACAAAGACAGAAAATCACACACGTATATTCCGAAGCGCTAGGCACACGTGTTTGTTGCGCCCACATTACGCTAGTTACATTTTAAATCCCATGTGATAAGGGACGAGCTTTGTGCCAACATCGGGCACAAAGTCCAGGCTCCGGGCTCGCAGCCGCACTCCTGGGGGAGACACCCAGATGCCCTCTGGGTGCACTTGGGAATCGAATCGCGCTGGCGACCGCAGAGCAAACCAATAAGGCTGTAGCAGTATCTACAACGCCACAGGCGAACAATGCGTCATATTGACGTCACGCAAAATCCTGCATCTCGCAAGCAGAGTTTACCGCGCAACTAGCATATATACAACGGCCCGACATGAATCATCGGGCAGTTGCCCGCCAGACACAACACCCGTCTGGTTGGAGGATCCTCGGTTTTCTATGGAGGTTGAGTGAACTTTACACCCTGTT
This sequence comes from Mesoligia furuncula, assembly GCA_916614155.1. Lineage (NCBI taxonomy): Eukaryota > Metazoa > Arthropoda > Insecta > Lepidoptera > Noctuidae > Mesoligia > Mesoligia furuncula. The sequence goes on along the minus strand of OU744811.1, from coordinate 1,572,052 downwards.
CCTCATATAAGGCTGTCAGTCCTACGTACATATTTATCTCCATATTGTAATGTTGTACTTATTAACTGTTCTCCTGTAGGTGAAGTCCCCCGACCCGGACAGCACCCCGCGCCACGAGCGCATGGCGGAGCTGGTGGGAGTGTGGGACTGCTTCGAGACGCACGCGCGCGCTGAAGACGCCGTGCTCAAGAGAGTCGCAGACCTCGAGATGCAGAGGGCACAACTCAAGGATATCGCGCAGGTTAGTTACTGTACTGTGAGTGGCTGTAAGAGTAGGGGAAAACAAAGAAACGATGGATGGATTGCGTGAAAAAGGATATGACTAGAAAGTAGGAGTGGGTTGTAACAGGTAAAATCGCATTCTCTGTTATCTTGCGATACCTGTTATATTTAGCTATTACGGTATTATACGCCTCACTCCTACTAGCAAGGAGGTGACTACTGAGATGACTAATAAAGAAGTATGGCAGAAGAAAATATGCTGCGCTGCCCCAAATAAAATGAGATAAGGGCAAGAGAATAATATTGAGTACTAGGAAGAAGACTTCTGATACAGATATCATCTGATTTCAACCTTGTTGCTGACTAAAAAACAGCTATTTTTATGCTATTTATCTGTCTGAATATTTTTTAAATAAAACAATTGCTCGGAAATTGGGTTGCTTCTGTAACGTAGGATGTTAACATACTTTATATATTGACCGTCCTTTCTGTGAAACATATTTTAAGCTACACATGACACAATAAATAAATGTTATTAGATATTATTGTAGCAATTTATTGACCACATAGGTAATGTGTGTATTCGTGTCGAAATGGTCTATTTCTTCCGTATTTTAGGGTCTATGTATAATTATGTCGATGAGGGTTTTTATATCAACGATAGCTAAAAGGGCCTCGGCTTAAGGTATTGATTCGCGACTTCCAGACGGTGGAAAGTAAGATCGTACAGTATGTATAGCATATCTTCGAAAACACAGATGCGCTAAATTGGAGTAATTGCTTTTGAAATCCAAAAGATTTTAAAGTGTACATATCGTGCACATAAAGTGTACCAAAAGTCTTCCTTACGGCGAAGTGAGTCAACGACATATAAATGTATTTCATAGCTATTTAGACTATACATCTTCACGTAGAAAGTACGTGGGTTGATGATTATTATCAACTAGCTTCCGCCCGCGGCTTCGTCCGCGTGGTACGTCGATAAAAGGTAGCCAATGTCCTTCCCCAGGGTTCTAAGTATCTCCAAACAAAATTTCATCAAAATCGGTCGAGCTGATTTGGAGATTAGCCGGAACAAAAACACGGACAGAAAAATGTATTTTTGTTAAAAGTACCGTAATACTTTCATATGCGTTTAGTAAAAAGCTGTTATTTTGACACAACAAACATACACTTCAATTTTATTTATTTGTATAGATATAGATAGATTTCTGAGAAACTCCACAAAATGTCAGTGAGGAATATGAATGCAAATAAAGATAGTTCACGCTTAGTAAAATGTTATTTATTACGATCGCTTCACATTCCATAGCATATACTAATGTTGTGAGAGTTCATATTGACTACAATTATGAAATCTATATTTCGGATATATAATTACGGATAAATACGGATTTTTTAATTAAAAGCACCGAGTTAGAATACATCCAGGACTTGCATTACGTACTTTTCAATGCCGGATACAAAGTTTCCCAGGCAGAAGCAGGTCGAAGCCATTATTTCACGTTTAAATACTAAAGCTTGATGTTTCTTACTCAAACGATAACTCGGTTTTACAGTAATCATAAATAGAGGTATAATTTGACTCCTCCTTTTGTGAGATAGCGGGCAAAGTCGAGTCTAAGAATTATCAAGAAAAGCGACATATAACATAATATAACGAAACATTATGCCAGTTTTTTCACGAAGGGTAAGGCAGAGGTGTCGTGCCTATAGTACACCTACATTTCGCCAATTATGTTTAAGGTGGAACTGGTCGCGAGCTCGAACTCACTAGTGGTCATGGCCAAAAAGCACGCTGTCTTCATCTGGCTTTGTGTCCGACAGAGATAGTATCAGTGATGAGCAGTTAGACGCTAGTCTACACGCACAACGTCGTTCTCACGCACAGAAACACCGTTCCGAACTGAAAGGCGCGTAAAAAAAAACGAGTTTCATGAAAAAACCACTGCATAAATCAATTGCAAATAAAGTATTGAACTCTTCGATAACTAAGAAACGAATCTTTGTTGGCTCATAACTTTTTAATGGCTTTTTATTTTACTATTTTGTTTCCGTACAGACAAAATTAATAATAAGACAAAACGATTCAATACCATGTTTAACTTTGGATGCACAATGTCAAACAGTGGAGTAATACTCTCTCGAAATTTGTATCGAAAAAATATCGACTAGTGGGACCTTAGGTTCAGACTCAATAAAAAATTAATCTAAATGATACACCGGAAAAAAAAATCGTGAGAAAACTAATCATATGTACGTCACGCAACACTAGAATCATAGTCAACATTGTACACTAATATTTCCTGGATAACGCACCTCGAACAACAGGGACCTTGGTACCGCTCCATTGATGGCTGGCGGCGCGCCAGCGATTTATTTTGATAACGCACTCTTTCACAACCACGGGCCAACGTGAACGCTAGCGAAATGTCAGCTTCGCGGTTCAAAGTCGTCTTTGGATTAGAGAGATTAGATTTTATTATGTAGATTTTGTTTTTGGAGTGTTGGGTTCTTAATGGAGTATCTGAATGTTAATCTCGGAATATACTCTTAGTAGAGGCGCAGAGTTTCCTGCTCATGACAAGGAACCATGGGGTTTTAGTCGGTAGGAGTCCGACATCGCCCTCCGGTCTTCCCAGACGGAACTTTTTGTTTTTATTTGAAGAAATATACCCATTTCTTCAAAGAAAAAAAAATAACTTGGCAAGAGCAAGTCGGACTCGCGCGCCGAGGGTTCCGTACCATCATATGTTTTTAAATATCGATGAGTTTTTAAATATTCATCTGAGAAATTCAACACTGCACGCTGCGGTGAAGAATATTGCAGATTTAGGTCAGCGCCATCTCTTGACCGATAGTGGAACTAATGTTACTTTAGTTGCTGATTTCTAAAAAGTGTGCTATTTAGAGACTGCGTTTTATTTTTCCTGTAATCTTTACATAAACTTCTATCACATAGAATTATTTCAGATTTTCCCTTTTACCATTTGGATACGGAACCCTAAAAAGGTTAGAGGCCCTAATTTGGTGGAAAAATATAAGCGCAGTTTTAATAGATGTTGTAAAAGTAATATACAAGATTATTTTTAGTAGGTATATGCGAAACCCGAAACACATGTCTAGTATTTTTATGTAAAGAATCTATGTACAAAATTTAAAACTGTATAATGAAAAATCACAATAAGCTTGTTAAGTTACCTGTTTGTCTGTACAAAAGCATGCTCACCCGCGACTCTTGCGGCTGCGCCGTCTCGCGCTCATTGACAATAGTACCTAGGTACCTAACCGTTCGGCGCGGAGATTGGATAACCTACATAGTGTCGGTCGGTGTCCAACTTTTAACCTTTTTTAAATATTTTTGGGACAAAATATAACATGGGGTAAAAATTATTGGAATCGATTCAGTTACTTATTCTGAACAAAGTATATTCAGGTTTGGCATATACTAAAAATAACGTTGTATAAATAAAGGGGCAAAGTAAGAAAGGTTGGCAGTACAGTAGCACCTAATCATGAAACTGCGGCTCTAATGCTTTACCGGAGGGTAGTTTTCAACAAAGAGTTCGATGTGTATATAATGTGTGTTCGATGTGTGTATATGTATGTGTATATAATCTATTTATGTATTTGTGTACCTAGTTTTAATAGTTTTTTTAAATTTTATCATTGTTCCTCTCAACCAAAGCACCTGCCATCCAATCTCTTCACCACCCTTGGTTGACTGGTAGAGAATGCCTAAGGCATTAAGTCCGCCTTTGTACCTTTTTGTGCGAAAAGTTTAAATAAATAAATAAATGTGACGTGGGAAAAGAATATAACCCGGAAATACTTTTTGTGTTGACATATCAGACAGCCCATGTTGGATGTTCACTGATTGAATTAATCTACTATTAACTACGCTTTCGATCACACCTGACGGCTGTGACAGTCAATATTCAAAGAACAGTTGGCCAACCCTTCAATCGATTACCGTGCTTAACGTAGTTCCAAGAAGTCCTTTGGCAGTGACAGGTCTGGTTAAACCGTCACGTATTATAATTGTATCGATATTCTACGAAAGATGAATACGTCATTATTATGCGTCTTGCCGTATCAAGTTTTATCACATGATTTTAGTACCCGTTGCCTCTAAGGGACGTACCTAAAACGCTCCTCCTTCTATCGTTTGCTCACTGCTGAGCGTCGTGGTGTAAACTAAAAAAACTAAACTTTTTGACGATATCCACCTATACACCAGGACATAAGGACTTATGTGTGGTGTGGCAAGGAAACAGATGGATATCGTCAAAAAGTTTAGTTTTTTTAGTTAACACCACGACGAAATTATGAGGCGTTCTGAGGCATAATTTAATAATACTCTTGCAAGAGAGTACACTAACTTCCATTCTAGTAAACTACTTCTAAAAAGAAGCATTAAGTTTGTGTTTTTGATCGAACCATAGCTTGATCTAATTTGATGTCAACGCCATCTATCGAGCGAGCGGACAATTTTGACCTGTCTTTGAAAAAAGCTAGTATTCGATATTCTGTTCATTCCTTTGAAAAAAATCTCATAAGACGATTCTTTCTATGATCGAATCGTGATATCGTTAAATTAAAATTTTCTTGGGTTTTATGTAAATTACATCGTCGTTTTCGAGTTATATATTGGTCACATTTAACAAATCCCGGTTACCAGAAAGAGAATCTTTGCAATCGAATCAGTACTTCTAGAGGTTACCTCTTAGAAAGAAAAAATAATTTTACCTCTTTGTAATACCGATTAATGAACTGATAATATTAGCGATGATTAGTATAGAGATGCGAATACACTGCTGTATTCTCAGATGTCTGGTGTTTCCAAATGCGTGATGAGAGCTGCGCCGGCCGGTGCATGCTGCTCGCCTGCGCATGCACGATTTATTAGGATCTCCCTCGGGTAACAAATAGATGAAGCTAGCGTAAGTCCAAAAATACCCACGTCTGATGGACCGGCTGTTTGGTAATTATTTACAGGGATAATAGTACGTACTCGTAGATACGACTCGGCAGCAAAATTGTAGAAAAAGTTCAAAGTAAAACGTTATGTATATGGATCAAGAAAACATAATATCTGCTCATTTCGTAGAAATATAAACAGATACACTAGCCAAAAGTATCTTAAAACTAACGATTCTCACTTAAAATCCCGAAATTACGAAAAAGACGTCCAATCTCATGACATCATACTAAAAAGCATAATGCACCTTATCAAAACAATCATCCTCTATTTTTAACCCCCGACGCAAAAACGACGGGGTGTTATAAGTTTGACGTGTCTGTGTGTGTGTGTGTGTGTGTGTGTGTGTGTGTGTGTCTGTCTGTGGCATCGTAGCTCCCGAACGGATGAACCGATTTTGATTTTGTTTTTTTTGTTTGAAAGGTGAATTAGTCGGGAGTGTTCTTAGCTATGTTTGATGAAAATCGGTCCAAGATGGCCGCCGCCACAAAATGGGGGAATACGTATTTTTTCACAAATCCCTTAATATGGGTATCAAATGAAAGGGCTTGAATATTAGAATACTATACACTATAATAAATTTCAAATCCAAGATGGCCGCCACCACAAAGTGGCGATTTACATTTTTTTTTCACAACCCCCTCAATATGGGTATCAAATGAAAGGGCTTGACTTAAGTACAATACTATACGCTATTACAAATTTCAAATCCAAGATGGCCGCCACCACAAAATGGCGAATTATATTCTTTTTTCACAACTCCTTCAATATAGGTATCAAATGCAAGGGCTTGACAAGTAGAATAATGTAAACTATATTGAAAGGGAATGAGGAATATTAACTAACGAAATGAAAACTAAAAACTTCAAAATATTTTTTTGTCTGATCAATGCTCTAGAATGATGAGGAAAGTGGAGTGATGACTGGTACCTACGACCACTGAGTTTGACTATTTTTATTACGAATGGAACAATCCCACTTAAAAAGCGTAGGTATTTCTACATCAAATAGTGTCGCAGTCCCATTTTATAAACTAGATCTGAAATACCTAAGATATCTAACGCTATGAAGTACTTGTACGAAAGTTGAATAACTAAAGGAAGAACTAGGAAAAAGATATAAGTAATAAAACAAAAAAATCTGTTTAGTCTTAAAAATTATTCTTCAACTATAAATAAATAATTATTTTTTGACGTATAAAAAACCTGATTAAACACCAAATTACCTGAATCTTAAAACGCAAGAAAATAAAAGAATTGAAATACAAATATTAAGGACTCCCTACAAAAAGCATGAAATAAAAAATTAAATTAAAAATTTAAAAAACCCCCGACACAAAAAAATAATAAAATTAAATGTAAGTAATTGGAAAAGGATCAAATAATTTAAAAACCCCCAACTTAAAGAATCTAGGTAACGAGACTAAAACAGATAAATTCATATGGAAGTCGGGGGACCGTTCTGTGGAACACCTTCTATGCTAAGAGGTCCCCCGACTGCCATATGAATTTATCTGTTTAGTCTCGTTACCTAGATTCTTTAAGTTGGGGGTTTTTAAATTATTTGATCCTTTTCCAATTACTTACATTTAATTTTATTATTTTTTTGTGTCGGGGGTTTTTTAAATTTTTAATTTAATTTTTTCGCTGTAAACTTTCGCTCCACGACAAGCCACCGCCACCGGCTCGCCGCAAATAAACAAATGAATAAGCCGATAGATGAATGATGCGCCACAGAGATTCTTTAAAAATAACACCCAAGTTCAATGATAAGCGTTTTCTTTTAGTTTTTTGGTTTATAGAAGTAGTTGATGTATGAGGTTCGGTATGTTGCGGATGTTTCATATAATTAAATAATTGTATTTTCTTTTTAATATGGATGTTTTGTGCTGATCCAGGAATTAAATTAGGTTGTTTGACTGTTTTTTTAGGTTTTCTTGAGTATCTGAGAGTATTCTATTCTATTCTGATCTGAGATTCACGGTTTTTAGGGTTCCGTACCCAAAGGGTAAAAACGAGACTATTACTAAGACTCCACTGTCCGTCTGTCTGTCACCAAGCTGTATCTCATGAACCTTGATAGCTAGACAGTTGAAATTTTCACAGATGATGGATGTATTTATGTTGCCGCTATAACAACAAAAAATAAAAACAATAAAATAAATATAAACGCCGAATAAAAACACGTTTGTTGTATGGGAGCCACTCCCTTATAACGAACGTGTTTTTTTGGCATTTTTGCCTTGTGTACGGAACCCTGTTTGCAAGTCCGACTCGCACTTGGCCAGTTTATCAAGTGCTGCTTTGTTACCCATTGAAATTGGCATATATTTTTTTGTTGGTTATGCACAGGTCCGCCGAACTCTCGATCTCCTTTACGTATGTACTCGTATAAGTCTGTATAATAATAGGCTGAAAATCATCATCCTCCTAGCGTTCTTGCTGTAAAAGCAAATAAGAAAATATTTCACAATTTCTGGCAGTTCTGCGAATCGATATCCAACTCGTCTCGAAATAACTAATCTAACCTATCACATTTCATTTAGTTTTGCTAGCAAAATATTTTACAAACGCCGATAGATTCAGACAGTAGGAATGCGCATTCGCATATTATCCTTATAGACAAATATTAATCCTGGCGCACACGGCTACTGTTTACACGGCTAGCGTTTGTTTTGACTCCAGCTCAGATTGGCGGCCGATACATCAAAGTTTACTATTGCAACAGTTAGCCTAGTTCCTAGCGGTTTGCGGCACTACGTTTTAATGGATTAACCGCGTATTTTCACAATAACTTCGACTGCCAATGGGTTGACCTCGTTTAGACGGAAATGCATAGGATGTTCGGAACGACGGACCGTTTCTTTGAGGTTTTTCTACTAAGAACAACTGGCTGAGTATAGACCATTCGTTCATTCATCACGAATGAATCGTCTAAAAGCTTTGTTTAAAAAGTATCGAGATCAATCTGATTTGTATTCTTTGGAAGATAGTTTTTCTTCACACCACTTAATATTTTTTACCGAGTAAATTCGCTATGTGGGAGTCAGTTCTGGTCTTCTCCCCATCTATTGACCTTACTCAACCCACGGAGTTCCCGTACAGTGCAAGCCTAAGCTCTATTAGTCACATAGTCCTACACTCATGGACATAGGCGCGCGTCATTCGCAGTAATTTGCCCGACCCTAATGTGCGGGATGAACTCTCTCCGCTCTCTCAATTTATATTATGAGGTTTTATTGACAATTAGCACAGGGTTGTCAGTTTGAAACATTTTGTTCATGTAATTAAATCAAAGAATTTTTATTAAGTATTCTTGTAGAGTCCCTTTATTAAACTTCTGAACTGAAATAATGTGCTGTAATTTAACGTTACAAAGCACAGTTGCTGCCCATTTCATTTGGCATTTAATACCTGCAGAATCAAAGAAAGTAGTTGGCAACATGCCATAACTGCAGTTACCTCTTAACACCGCATTAACGATAACTTTAAACCTGCAGCCGTTTGTAATCCAACACTAAACCAACTAAGCACACAATCCAAAATAAACTAACTATAGAAACCCAACCTTCCCTTTTCACACTAATGATAAAACAATCTTTTTGCGGTTTCACCCGCATACGTGTCGATCCCGTGGGAATATCGGGATAAAAACTACCCTGTGTCCTTTCCTGGGACTCAAACTATTTCCATACCAACTTTCATCTAAATCGGTTCAGCAGTTTAGGCGTGAAGAGGTAACAGACAGACAAACACACTTTCGCATTTATAATACTAGCAGCGCCCCGCGGTATCACCCGCATAAGTGTCGATCCCGTGGAAATATCGGGATGAAAACTGTCCTATGTCTTTTCCCGGGACTCAAACTATCTCTAAACCAAATTTCATCTAAATCGGTTCAGCGGTGTAGGCGTGAAGAGGTAACAGACAGACAGAGAGACAGACAGACACACTTTCGCATTTATAATATTACTATGGATACATGCTCGTAGCCGTTGTAACCCATTTACTGGTTCGCGATTTACCCTCGGTTACACAAGCAGGAAGGTAAACAGTGGACAGGAATAGCTGGCAACCCTACGCGTTCGACGTACGCGCACACATGCGACGCATTCGTGTGGGTTAAATATAGTGCTGGAGGGAATGAGGAAAATTATGTGGATGTGGTATCGGACTGCGATAAGTAACTTTTATGTTATTATTTTAATTATTTATGCTGTTATATCTGCGCAAAGGAGAATTTAAAGCCATATGCAATTATACTAGTACAGTCTTAGGTAATTCGGAGACAAAACATGGTAGGTGCATTAAATTAAATTGTGCAGTTCTTTCAAGAATAGTATGGAGTAGTGAGTCCTAACGTCGCTGTCTGAACGTAAATAAAACGTGAACTGAAATACTTGCGCTGTTAAACGTTTTCTTTAATTGGTGTACTTTCTTTATCTGATCATTAATCACTAACGTAACGTATCGTATCTTCAACATAAAATCCACGTTGCCGTATCCAACATCTCGCGCATCTCTAACTCCCTCCGCGCGAACACTTTTCAAACGTCTGACGTTCAGTCTCTCCCGATGCTTCAGAGCGTGTTCTGCTGTCGTAAGGTCTCTCCCTCACCCACCAGCCATCAACGCACGCCATCCATTGCATCCTCTCATCAATATGTGATGCGTAGCCATGCCGTCGACCAGCAATGTAACCGTGATAGTTTAGTGCCCCGTCGAAGTAGTGTTGTGTGATGTTTGTTTGGAGTTACTTCAGCAAATACGTTAGGATGGGGTTGCCGGATCTTACGGTGAGTTGTTCTGTGGTAGTTTCTTTTATTGGAGACTATATTGGGAATTTGGGAGTAAAATCTTTGTTGTTGAAGCATTGTTTTGTTTGGAACTAAATCTGTTCTTGTAAAGGTGGTTTTTGCCGGAGTAAATATTAAAACCACATTTGTTTTTCGTTTATTTGTATCGGCGAACTAAACAATAATTATTTCAATAACAACTGTGTTACACTGTTTGCTGATTATGTTTGGCGGGCTATATTTAGGTTTTAATAGTAACTGCCCTTTGGATTTAAAATTAAGTTTACAGAAGGCTGAAGCTACAGAAACTCATAGAAAGCAACAAGTTGCAAACCCCAAAACGACATATACACTTCAAAAAAATTGCTGATACTTAGTGTCTAAACACACTATGCCGAAGTTACGCGACCGAAGTTCGGCAAGATTACGCCCGCAATGCTATTTGAATTACTGACGACACATTATGCCGAAATTACGTTGCGTTAAATAGCATTGAAATAGCATTGCGGGCGTAATCTTGCCGAACTTCGGTCGCGTAACTTCGGCATAGTGTGTTTAGACACTTAGTTACTGATATATGTAAATAAAGACATTTCATTGTTAAATAACACAAACAACAATCGCACTCGATTCCAATATCTTGTAAATACGTCAGACGCTGCCAACTGCGCATCATGAACGTTATTATATTATTAAACTTAGGTCGCAATGTCATCGGGAAAACGCTGGGGAAACTGTCGCGGAAATATGAGAATGTTTTGAGTTTATGAGTGTGATAGTAATCCATGATCGGTCGTTTGCATGAGATACTGAGCTGTGTATCGTAGAAACACACACTCACATATTACTGCCGAATCTTCGTGACTATTTCGTTCGCTCCTGAACTGAAACGGTTAGGTTTCAATAGGCTTTGGTTTTGTTATGATCATAATATGAGAGATGTCCAACAATCCGTTCCTATTTCAGATTTTATTTCAATCAGTTTAACTTCACAGGTACCTATTGTTGTTATTTTTATGTTTATATTTTTTGGTCCGCAAATGCGGTAAATTGTAAAGTTGGACTATGGAAATACTTCAATAACATAATAGAATTCAGCTCTCCCTTCTGTTACACAGGCCTCCTCTCTGTACCAGGGAATGGGCCGTAATTCACCACGCGCGCCCAGTGCGGCTTGGTAGATCAGATGTCACATGTTTTCGAATTATTAGTCCTAAGACAGTTTCCTCATGATGTTTTCCTTCACCGTTTTTGAGAGCAATGGTGATGAAATAAATTAGACAAAGTAAAGTGCCTGCTTGGTTTCGAACCCACGACCTACAACTCGTAAGTCGGGGCCACCACTGCTCTTATTTAACAGTCTAGTCAATTGGAATACTATTATTCCTACACTAGCTTTTGCCCGCGGCTTCGCTCGCGTTAAGTATTATAAAAAAAAAAACTAATACATTTACATCCTCCATCATCCCTTATTTTATCCCCATGGGGGTTGAATTTATCAAAATACTTTCTTAGGGGATGCCTACGTCATAGTAGCTATATGCATGCGAAGTGTCAGCCCGATCGGTTTAAAATTGACAAAGTTTCATACAAACTTTCATCCCCTATTTTATCCCCTTGGGGGTAGAATTTATCAAAATCCTTTCTTAGCGGATGCCTACGTCATAACATCTACCTGCATGCCAAATTTCAGCCCGATCCCTCCAGTGGTTTGTGCTGTGCGTTGATAGATCACTATGTCAGTCAGTCACCTTTGAGTTTTATATAGATTTAGATTAAGATACCAAAAGCGTAGAAGTCATATTCTATGTAGTGCAGGGGTGAAACTCACAGAGCCTATATGCTGTTTATCACAATACAGCGGGTATATAACAGCGGGCGGCTCTGTTAGTTTTGGCAGGTTAATGTGTTTGCGCTGATACGGGAAACTACGAATTGGTAGCTCAGCTTGCGCTCGATAACGAAAAACAAGATCAAGAAGTGGATACGTTCTATGTGTAAGGTTATTTATAAACATATAGGCGACATGTATTGAATAGTCTCAATACGCTAAATTATTCAATCTGCTGTCATGTCGTAGAATCATTTGTCAGTTTTATTGCTTCAATTGACATTGGCAACGTATTGTCATACGTCCATGTTCATGTAGGATGTCTGCGTACGAAGAGTACCAATAAATCGGTGTCCTTCACAATTCATATGTTGTACATATTCTTCTATTTACAGAGCAACCTAGTCTTTCAGAAACGCATAATTCATTCAATGTACCATAAATCTAAGCATATGTGAAGTGTAGGGCCTGCATCAATAATGGGCGCTATCCACCAGATAAATTGATATCGTCGTTCAGCCCATAGACGTCCACTGCTGGACATAGGCCTCCCCCAATTTTGGGAGGGTTTGCCATAATCGCCACGCTTGGCAGGCGGGTTGGCGATCGCAGTATGATATGTTGGTGGAATACATAGAGAACGCTGCTGCCCATTCATCGGTACGATCTTTAGTCGCCTTTTACGACACCCACGGGAAGTAAGGGGTGGTGCTATTCTTTAAGTCCGGCACCACACAGAAATTGATATACCATTCAGAATTTGTATGTAATTATCAGCCAGAAACTAAGTCATCATCATTCTCTTCCCCTTATCCCAATTTATTTTTGGTCGGCGCAACGTGTGTTTTTCTTCCAACCTTCTCTATTAGTCGTCATTTCGGTAGTCACCCCCCTTCTAACCAGATAAGTAAGTAACCGGAATTTATTCAGTGGTCTGAAAACAGGCTATAAGTAAACTTCAAATAAAATCAACATGCTGCAGTGCCAAAACATTTATTGTTGAATTTATGCAAAAAATATGGTTATAAGTAAGTATACTCGATAAAAGTCACATATTTTAACAAAAATCTCAAAGTGGGAAGTGAAAACAGCTTACGTTTAAAAACAAAACTCCAGGTCAACGAACTTAACCCGTGAGTTTAAAGAGTTTGAACTCGATAACAAAAGCGTTACCAACGCTTTGTGTAAAGCCGCTTGCCTGAAAGCTCTTCTTAATTCCTCAGCGCTTAATGGCACATTAGTGGATAACTCGATCGATAGAGACGGAACTTCTGGCATTTAATAAAAAGATAATGGAACCTGTTGTTGGCTGCCAACAATATCTATTGTCTCTGAAAGTATGTTGATGATACGACTCAATTGTGTTACTGTTACTTACATTTTTAGGGTTGCTTATAAAAATGGTAAAACGGAACCCTTATGGTGAGACTCAGTCTGTCTGTCTGTCTGTCTATCATAGCTGGATATCTCAAGAACTACTAATGCTATTGAAAAAACAAATGCTTGAAATTTGGAATAATTTTAGATGATGTTTGCCCAACTATTTTGCAAATAAGAAAGAAATAAAAATATTTATATTTTTTTTGCAACAAGGACTGAAAGGGGGTCTGAAAAATTCGTAGTGAAGCTACTAGGGCATGTTGGGTATCATATGAAAGAGCGCTGTTTGCACATTCTCAAACATTTTTTTCTTTTTTTAAGCCGCATAATTTTCGACTTTTGATGAAAAATGTAAAAAACAAATACCGACACCCCGCCCTCCCCCTCCTATCTCCGAAGTTTGCAAAGAGAAAAATCTATTACAGGAATAATAAAACGATGTCTCTAAATAGCACACTTTTTCAGAAATCATCAACAAAAGTTACACTAGTTCCTCTATCGGTTAAGAGACGGCGCTGACCTAACACTGCAATATTCTACACCGCAATGCGCAGCGTTAAAATTCTATAACGAATATAGGCCTCGTTGATGAAAAACTAAAAACATGATGGTACGGAACCCTCGGTGCGCGAGTCCGACTCGCTCTTGCCCGGCCTTTTTTTTGTATCAAATATGTATAAGTAGTATAGAAAGGCTTCAACGATTATTGATAATGATTGTCATAAGCAAGGTCTACAATAGACTCGCCTAATAATAGAAATGCTTTATTGTGTTATCCATTTTGCTTTGAACGAGGCTCTGTTAAAACTATCATAAATATCCCGAAATCGCTTCGTAATGACGTGAGTCAGTTGCCTCCTGAAACTTAAACATAGTTTACAATACATGCTTCTATGAATATTGAGGTTCAAATTACTCGACTTTATACATACAAATGACTTTATATGTATTTTTTTTTTTAAAGCAACTTTCTGCTGTCTTATTAAATGATACTCAAGTGGCCCCCGGTCTGACTGGGTACTTTTGGGTGTCGTTATCTTACAGCTGATAGTCAAACAAACACTGTTTATTACGAAATTGGCACATCAATAAAAACGTATATTATCCAACACAATCTGGGCCATCCATTGATTAAACGACAGAATCCGACCTAATGATCTTTGCAGCCTGTTTTCATAGTGTCGGAACTGTGTCGTTGTGTAAATATAGCTCTTGATGACTAATGGTGCTGAACTTTGTGTTTCGTTCGTGACAGGCGTTTATTTAGCCGGTGAGCTTAAGGGACGGATTGGATCTGCCAGGTGTGTAGACCAGCTGGCTTTCTAGTGCGAAATGTCAATTGTAATATGACGCGTTGAGTTGCTAGACTAATGTGTGACGATGTATTAGTAACTATAGTCTTGAGATACAGCATCTGGAGTTAGCGGTTACAGTATAGATTTAGGTATTGCACTGACAAGTAGGAATAACGTGAACTCAAAGTGGTTTTAATTTACGATTGCTTGTAGTTACAAGCATATTCGGTTTAGTAAACCCCTGTAACTGTTGGGAAAATCTTTAAAACTGCTATCCATAGCCATAAATTCATGTATGTATTAAATAAGTACACTAAGCATTCATATTAATAAAACATTGTAAATTGTCACCTTCCACACTAACCACTAACATTCATGTTTGTATGCTCACAGGAGGTTCGCGCAGAACGCGATGTCCTCCAAGGACGCATGTCGGAGCAGGCGCTTAAAATCTCGTCGTTATCTGCGCGGCTTCAGCAACAGAGGAACGATGCCGAGGCTTTGTCTCATCAGGCCACCAGCCAGCTTAGTGTGCAGCTGCATGATGCACTCGCCGAGGTAATTATCCGAAAGAGAACAAAGGTTACTGACATAGCCCGAAGAAATGCCAAACTTTAGCGGCAGTGGGCAGGCAGGGCACATTGCTCGCAGAACAGATGTCCGATGGGGCCGAAAGTTTCTGGAGTGGCGACCGCGTACCGAAAGATGTAGCGTTGGAAGGCTTCCCACAAGGTGGATCGATGACCTTGTGGAGACCGAAGTGGAGATGCTTCGGGGACGCCTATGTCTAGCAGTGGACGTCTTTCGGCTGAATAAATGCATCAAAATGAATATTCTTTTATGTTTTAAACCTTTAAACAGGCTCCGAACCCAGACTGGCCGAAGCAAGGATAACCTGTTTAGGTAGACATTCACAGAAGACTGTGCCCTGGAGTGTAAAAGTTACAGAAGACTGTCCTCAAAAGGCCATTACATCAAACCTAGAAGTAGGAAATACTAAATACTTGACGACAGAAAACTAATGTATAGTCGACAGTGTAATTACTTAAACACCCAAGGTTGATTGTCTCTTGCACTTTATATAACGACAAGGTCTATTTGTCTCCATGACAGTTAGGTAGTTTCAACCTTAGTCCAGTTTTAATTCACTGGGAATTGTAGCAATTACGAGGGGCCTATTACAGCAGCCAAGTATGTAACTAATCCGGGCCTGTCAATACTAATCCGTTTTAATTTTCAGGTGCAACGGTTGAAAGAAGAGTTGGAATCAAAGGACAAGCAGTTAACAAGAGTCAAGCAGAACCTCGAGGAGAGAGAAAAACTACATGATGAGCACCACTCGTTGTACGGGAACTCATGTAAGTTTTGTTGTTATCATCCTTAAAGGTCAACGGTATTTATTGATAACTGGAATCCTGCGTGATAGAGAAATAGTCAAAATAATCATATGCAGGCTGTAAGGTAAAGTAAAAAAAAAATCTGCTGTCACTTTTATCACGTTATTGCAATTTGTAGGAAACAGCTCTTTTCTTTTTTCATATTACAGTGTTGGTCCCATAGTAAAAGTACTACACTCACTTATAGTATGTCCCTCGTTTAATATAGCACACAGTATTTTTTTGTAAATGCCAAAGCTAATCCTTGTTACTATTCGGCAATATTCTAAATTTTAGCTACTAGATATTTAAAACCTATTGGACTAGTTAAGAAGAAAGAAGACTTTGCGTATTTTCGATCCGATTTTACAATTGCGTAGGTTATTTATAAAATCTATAAAACAATAGGTATATCCAATTCACGTATGATTCACATACATAAATGCATACTTTTCTTGATGATTCAATAAGTTTGCGCATGATACTACGTGTAGACTAGTTTATTATTAGATAGGAAAACCTACTCTTTTATGATATGAGACTACACATAGAAAATGAAATGCGTCATACAGTGGCTATAATAATTGTCAATTTTACCTTTCGACTGTCCACTATGATGGTGCCATATAAAACACTGAAGGGCTACTGTGAAAGAATTGACTTCTGTAATATGCCTATTGGTCGCGGTCCTTGAGTACGATTTTATGTTACTTGCTTGATCTCGCAGCTACAGTGGTGGCCCAGAGGTACCGGCCGCGACTTGCAAGTTGTAGGCCGTAAGTTCGAACCCTGACAGGCGCTTTACTTTGTGTAAATTATACCATCACCAATGCTCTCAAAACGGTGAAGGAAAACATCGTGAGTAATCCGGTATGTCCTAGTACTAAAAAAAAATTTAAGACGTGACATCTACCAACCTGCACTAGGCCCGCTTGGTGAATTATGGCCCACTCCCTCAGTGGGAACATTATAGGCTGATTATGCTAGAGCTCACATGCTGTAAAGCGATGGATGAAGTTGAAACGAATAAAGCTTTATTAAACAACAATCCAACATGTTTCATCCACCAGGTAATCCCAAAGACAAAGTGATAATATTAGAACGTGAGCTATCCACGGCTCAGTCGCGCATCGCCCAGCTGGAGAGTTTAGCGAGGAGTTTGGAGAATGATAAGGAGGAACTCCAGACGACCATCAGAGACCACCAGAGAAACCTGGCCGAGAAGGAGGACCAGCTACAAGAGTTACTTGGTAAGTTGTTATGAGCTTTTGTGATTACTCCAACGATATTTTAAAATTGGGCTTAGTGCTGGATTTTCTGTGTAGGAAACCATGCTTCCTGATTTTTTTAAATACAGATAACGTTGAAAGGTGCTATTCTCAACATCAGCAGCTAACGGTCTTTTCAACAGCTACATTAGAGAAGATAATCCTGCTAATATTATAAATGTGAAAGTTTGTGAAGATGTTTGGCTGTTTGTAACTCAATCACGCGTAAACCGCTGAACAGATTTGGATGAAAAATTGGCACATAGACCATTTCCTGGATTAACACATAGGATAATTTTTATCCCGATATTCCCACGGGATCGAAACTTACGCGGGTGAAACCCCGGGGCACTGCTAGTAGAATATACAGGATTAAATTACATTAACCTGCGAAACTACACAGACTTGGTGGGTATCTATGTCAACAAGATAAAATTCAATAAAAACTAATTTTCTAAACTCGTACTTCAAGTAGCTACAATACCTGCACTGACCCAAAAATAAAATCACCAAGTCATTTTTAGGGTTCCGTACCCAAAGGGTAAAAACAGGACCCTATTACTAAAGACCTACGCAGACAGGGACGGCATGGCAAGGGATTTTGCCGTCAGTCAGCGCACACTAGCCGCTTAGATACCGCGGCATTCCAGCGGTTTCTCCGCTTCTCTACCCCCGCCGCCTCATCCCGTGGTATGTCACAACGAGCGCCGGAGTCCTTGGCATGCCGTTGCCTACCGCACGAAGCCACGGCATCCCGCCGCGGGAGCCCGTGGCGCGACTTTCAATGCCGTGCAATGAAATCCCTTTCGATGCCACGGCGTCATTTTAAAGCATAGCAATTTATGTCGTATTTCTATATCGATACCTTTGAATGTCCATTAGTAAAAATTTAAATCCCTTGCCATGCCGTCCCGGTCTACATAGGCCTTAAGGCTCCACTGTCCGTCTGTCTGTCTGTCCCCAGGCTATATCTCATGAACCGTGATAGCTAGACATTTTAAATTTTCACAGTTGATGTATTTCTGTTGCCGCTATAACAGCAAATACTAAAAACAGAATAAAATAAATATTTAAAGATGGCTACCATACATCATGGTCTGTGTGGTGCCGGACTTAAAGAATAGCACCACCCCATACTTCCCATGGGTGTCGTAAAAGGCGACTAAGGGTCGTACCGGAGAATGGGCAGCAGCGTTATCTATGCGTTCCACCACCATACCATACTGCGATCGCCAACCCGCCTGCCAAGCGTGGCGATTATGGCAAACCCCCCCTTTTGGGGGAGGCCTATGTCCAGCAATGGACGTCTTTCGGCTGAAATGATGACCATACAAAAAACGTGTTTTTTTCGGCGTTTTTGCCTTGTGGTA
Organism: Mesoligia furuncula; assembly: GCA_916614155.1. NCBI lineage: Eukaryota > Metazoa > Arthropoda > Insecta > Lepidoptera > Noctuidae > Mesoligia > Mesoligia furuncula. The sequence goes on along the minus strand of OU744811.1, from coordinate 1,553,534 downwards.
CGAAACCGTTTGTGTGCGAGTCCGACTCGCACTTGGCCAGTTTTTTATTTATTTATCTTTTTTAGAAATTGATAAACGCGATGACGTTTGTGGTGTTCCTCTAGCTAATTTTATTTAACCTTGTAGAATATGTCATAAAGTAACTATGTTTAGTTCACAGCAATGAATGACGCCATAGATATTATAATTCGTTAGTCCAATAAAACAGGAAAAGGCACAATGTTATGTTGGAAATCTTAATCTGATGTAGCACTCTCGAAGATTTATCATATCGAGTTACTGCATGTGTCACTGTTGATGTAATGTTCTAATAGTTATTGCCTTCTCTCCACTTTATAGCCGCGTATGCCCGTACTCACTAACACTATGCGATACCTAAAGGACTGCAGGAATTTCAACTTTCGGGACCGAGCCGAGCGGTGTAAACCAAACAGTGCGCTTTGAGCATTCGTTTCGCAAAACTGCCGTGCCTTAATAGTCGTGGAGATTGTTTGAATTGAGGCTAACCCGGAGCAAATGCATTAGTGAAGGAAACAATATATCTATTTCATCTGCCTGTCTAAATATAAGGATAAGGAGCCTACATTTTAACGTAGTTTTTGGACCATCTAGACAAATTGACACGACACATAAACAATATCTCTTATTTATTTGTTTTATCTCCGAAACTTGCCAAAAACTTGACTTCGCAAAATATAAGCGTAGGTTTACGAACATGCTTTTAGCTCGCAAATCAGTTCCATTTCGCTCCAGTGATTCACGTAGTCTGTTTTCAGTTTTGTTTTAGGACTTTACATCAGTCTAGCTAGACTAATTATACGAAGATTTGGATTTATTCCAACTTCCTCACAATTATTTAGGTTGACGGTGAAAGTTCCGTCTCGCTAACTTGCGCAGTTAATATGATTCATTGCTTTCACAGCGCTAAAACTGGACGAAGACAACCAAAAGGAGGAGAATGGCGACGTTTTAGAAGGTAAAGCTTCCGCGAGGACGCTCAGCGACATTGTGTCTATATCTGAGTTCGACGAACAAGACCTGCAGATGCGTAGGGCTGAACTGAAAGGGCAGAATGCTAGTCTAACGGGCGCGCCCTACGCCGACACACCGAAAGAAAAAACTCTAAACAGGACATTACCACCCGAACTTGATAAAGCAAACATGAGTTCCCTACAAATTGAATATATTGACCATTTCGACCTACCTGGCTATACTCCGCGAGCTGACTCCCTACCAGCTCACTTAACGTCAACACAAAACAAAGAACTAATCAAACAATACAAGAGAAACGTCAATGAAACAACAATGTTCGGTATTGAAACGAAACATGCTCAAATCATTCAAGACAATTGCTCAATGTACCCTAACAGAGACGTAAACGACAGTAAAGATTTAACTGTCGAACCGAAGAAAATCAACTTCTCTCTAGAAGCTACGGACAATAAAACACACAACGACTACACCTCATTAGGAGAACTAGGAATAACATTAGACGTTAAGCAAGAAAACTTCCCGGACATACTGACTCAGTTAAAACATGAGATTAAGAAATCTAGATTAGAGTTGGAGAATTGTAAGTCTGAACTGAAAAATGCAGAGGAACAGCTCTGTGAATTTCCCGCTTTAAAGGAAGAGGTGGAAGAACTCAAAGGTCTGCTAGAAAACACGATGGCAACTATGGATCATGACAAGAAATTCTATGAGAATCAATTAGATAATTTCTCGTCGAACAAGAACTTGCTCGAAAAAAGACTCGGAGAATTGTCGCAAGAAGTAACCGACAAATCTAAAGACTTACATCTGCTCAAAGAAGACATTCTAAGACGCGAAAACATGATTCTAGAACTCGCTAAAGAGAAACGTAACTTGACAAACAAAATGACTGAACTAGAAGTTAAGATTGACGAACTACAAAGCAGGAACAACGCTTTGGAGAAATATGAAAGTGAGAACCATCAAATGAGAGAGAAAGTGGACGAACTGCAAAAGTTACAGCAACTCGTGTCTGAGAAGAACCAACAGATTGATAGTTTGAACCAACATTTGGATAGATTGGATGACTTGCAGAGATGCCTCAATGACAAAACAGAAGAACTAGACAATCTCAAAGAGGCATTTGAAGAGAAATCTAACGAAATGTTCCATTTACAAGACACAGTTGAAGCTCTTAACCGTGACGTATCAAAACTGAACGAAGAAAACGACAAATTGAATACTCTTAACAAAGACTTGACGTTGAAATTGACAAAACTAGAAAAAGAACAAGAGAATGCATCTCTCAAACTTCAGAGCAACGAATCTGAACTCGTCAGAGTAAATTCACTGAACAACGAATTGACAGCAAAGATAGATGAACTGAAACTCCTAACAGATAAGCTTAAAGACAAGGAAACGGAGATAGAGATCTTACACGAAGACATAAACGCCTTCCACGAAGAGATAGCTTCACTAAAAGAACAATTAAAGATGGTATCAAGAAGCCCTTCTCCTCGGAATAAAAATGGAGATGAGAGGAAATCATTAGACCGACAGGCGAGCAATGATAAGAAGCAACTTGTTAAGATTCGGAAGCAGATCTCGTTACTACAGCATGAGCTTGATTTTAACAAGAAGGAATTGAATGATAAGGTAAGATTTGAATATGGTTTTTTGTGGGTTGTAGAAATGTAGGGTAATTTAATTCATCATTATAAAATGAGAGTTGACTACCGTGCCAATGAAAAATTAAGGCCATTTGAGGTTAACAACCCAAGTATGAGAAATCATAGAAATGATCTAAAAATGTATGTGCTTAATGCATTTTTTATACTTGTAAAAATCATATTTCAAAATTGCATACAAATGCCATGTTATTCTTGCTATTACCAAACAAACGTAGATTATATCTCCATTTTATATTAGCTTACATTTAGATTTCTATATATTTTAAAACTCGTCAATTTCCCAGGCATTCGAGCTAGCAAAGGCTAAACTAGACGTGACAGAACTGCGCAACAACCTCAGCCAGGCCAACAAACAGAGCGCGGACAAAGACGCCGACAACGCCGAGCTGAGGCAGCACGCGGACAGTTTGCAGCACGAGCTGCAGCAGCTCATGGGGGAGAAGGAACAACTGGCGCAACAGCTTGATACTGTTGTTGCTAGGTGAGTTTTACTGATAACAAGCCTTGTGGGGTTTCTCATCGGCAGAAATTACTAACTTCCATACAATCTTTCATCCCATAACTAAACTCTTTAGGAGATGGATTTTCAAAAATCCTTTCTTAGTGCTCACCTTCGTTATTTATAGAACTTTTGTTCAAAATTTCATACTTGCTAAACCCAGCGATTTAGACTGGTCGTTGTACGGCTTTCAGTCTCGATGCATTACTGAGTCCCGTGAAACAAAAAACGAGACTCGATGTGGTCTCGAAATTCCTGGGGAAAACGAGACTTTTGAGACTATTTCAAAACTAGGTATCTCACTTATAGGCTGTGCAATTAGGCAGTCAAAACAAGATATTTTAATCACGTAGGTACTATTAAACAAACGCAAATTAAAAAATTCAAAATTATTTGTTGAAGTTTTTTTTTTTCATTTTTGTAGTTGGCATGTAATAAACAAATGGCGTTTAACACGTTGAACGCCAGACAGCAGACACAATAGAAAATCTATTGTTCGCGGTCACCGGTGACCGCGTTGGCAGTCAAAGACTTAATGTGGATTCAGACAGATAAGAGAGGAGCTAATTTTATTACAAAAGTAACTCGCGTCTCAAGTCTCAAAAGTCTCGTTTTTCCCGTGACCGAAAATGTTAGTCTCGACTCTCGAAAATACCAAAAAGTCGTCGAGACTCTCGAAATTTTCGAGCACGAGTTTCCCGGGATGAATGCTTCGTTGTTTGTGAGCGAATGTATGAATTTTGATAATTTGTGTGTGATAAGCAATGATGGTTTGATTCATGAAAGTTAATTCATTAGACGTCTCTGCGTAGCTTTTCCCCAACTACGTTACGGTTGGCTTCCAGTCCAACTGGATGCAGTTGATACCAGTCATCGGATGTTTGCCAATTTGTGACGTCTTTATGGCCTCATTTGCCTTGATATTGAAAACGTAGCTACTTAGCTTGAGTTAGCGTTCTGGGTTTGGTTCCGCAGCAGAAATACTTTTTTTTCGTTTTCCTGTGTGAAGGATCTTGAGATCCAGAATAAAGCTTTAATGTAAACCTACATTAGAATTTATCGCAACTGAATGATTTATTTATAATTCATAGATTGCGAGAAGAGTCGAACGTGGGTGAATTGAAGAATAAACTGCGGCAGAAAGTAGAGAGATGTCAAGAATTAGAAGTGGAACTAGAAAACTTAAGGGAACTTGTGGACAGGTATACACTATGTTATAAGGACTGCGTCTCCCTTGTTTCATCGAAAAGAAATTGCCAAATTATCACTTCCTAAACAATTTTCCGCAACATTTCATTTGCCAAATCATTACTTAGCAAATAAACTTTTACAAAAAATAATGCAAACCTAATGTGTGGCAAGTGAACGTTTAAACAATAACTTCCTTACCAAATACTACTTTTACCAATATTAATTTAGTCAAATATTTCAGTTGGTATAACATATTTTACGCAAAATAAAATAAGCCAAATATTTAGTACCGTCGGGGCCCCTATTTCTGTCTGCATATGATTTCAATTGGCCCTGTTTAATATGATATGAGGTAAAGGTACGAGTATTTGTATTTTCATTCGCTCGCTCTTGCATCCAATGTCGACGAGCACCGCTTCGCGGGGCTCCTATTTCTGTGAAAAGGGTTTAAAGTAACCTAACAAAACCGAATCTCGGTGTGCCCTTCGCCCACTCTTGCATTCTACGTCGCCTATCGACCGACCGCAACCATGCAATGTAATTAAAAAAGTAACCCTGTGCCAACAGTAAATAAACATGTTCAAATTTAATTAACTAGCAAAACTCCACAGGCGTTGGGTATCGATACCTAAACACGATACAACAAAAAAAAAATTTTTATGGGATCAATGACCACTTAAGTTAGTTGAAGTATAAGAAAATGTGTATATTTTTTTATTTTATCGTGTTTATGTATCGATATCCAACAAGTCTGTGTAGTTTACACAGAAAATAAACTGATTTTTAATTGATATTTTAAGCAATCCCATCACCTCTGCGGAGTATTGCTAACTAATTAAATGACCCTGTATTTTATTATGGAGCGATAAGGGGTTTCCGTTTTTGAGACACTCACCACCACAAATTCCAACTACTTGTCTCCCCAGAATCCGCCTATCCCCCGGTCGTGAAGTACCTCAAACAACACACGAGCAGCGCGCGCTAGCAGTACGCTCACCCACGGCTGAGTTAGAGCGAGCTCTCAGAGACCAGCTCGACTACTCGCACACTCTAGATGAGGATATTATGGAACAGGTGGGTTACCATGTGAATGGACGATGTGTTGTTTTTTTCTTGTTATATCATCCATACTTTTTTGCAGTCAGGTATTCAATACTGCATCATAGCCATTGGCCACAAAAACCTGCGCCCGTGTGTCTGCTTAATCGCAACGTAATTATGGACGACCCATTTGACGCCATTTAAAAATAGTATTTACGGCCATCGGGCGAATTTTTCATATATGTTGAGATATTTATAATGAGTTTATTTTGGACAGATTCTGTCGGCAAGCAGCGACGAAAGAGAAGACATACCGCGCCTAGCATTAAATACATCTAAGTAAGTATTGCCATAACATAAGCAAAATTCTGTAATGTTTGCTTATTCCTCTATGGTTTTGCTTGCTGTACAAAAATATCAAAAATAGTGAAAAAAAAAAACATTTCTAACTGAAAGCTCTGGTAACACGAGTACTTATATTTTTGTTAACAGGTCGTCAAGCTCAATCCACTCTTCATCATCGGACCGCATCAACAGATTACGTTCTGAAAATGACAAACTACTGATGCAGGTCAACAACCTTGAATCCAGACTGAAAGATAAGGACGCTCTTATCACTGAACTTAACAGGTGAGAATACGAGTCCACTTTCGTAAAGGTTTTTTTTTTGTTAGCAGTCCGAAGCCTCGATTTGGCCAGGTTGAGGGTCGCCCCCATTACATGGGACTTGAAATATAACTGGTGAAATGTGGGTGTAGTATAGATGCACCTAGCCCTTTGGAGAATTCATTCGTGACCTTACGATTATGTGTTTTTTTTTTGTACTTCAAAATCCCTCCGTTAAAAAAAAAACATGATCTTTTGTTTAAATTTTAAGTAATCTCGAGGTAAAGAGCTATTAACGTATACTAAACCCTTAAAATTTAGTCCGTGAATCTACTTTACATCGATCCTTGTCTTATAAGCGAGCGTTTGACACGCGAAATAAAAGAACGGGACTTGCTTGTATTCAGTGCGGAGCGCCATTTTAAACAGTAGCCTGACAATATTATCTGACTTTTTGAACCTTCTTGATGAACGGGAATTAGCGCGACCTTTATTATTTTAACGTTCGACAATGTTATACAAACGTAGCAGACGTCGCTCTATTTTAATCGTAACAAATATATTCATTCAAAGAAAACACAAAGGTACGGCAGTTTTTAATCATGTTCTTCATTGTATCAGGGTGCGAGACAAGTTGGTGCAAGACTGGCAGACGAGTAAACTGCGCTATGAGGCCGAGCGAGACAACTGTGGGCGGCTGTCGCTACTGCTGGACACGCACAAGCAGACCGCAGAGAGCTTGCAGGTAAATATTACAAGCACGTGACAGATTTCGTCTTTGTCTCTGGGGTGAAAACACATTTCAGATGCCCCTGGTATTGCAATCCAAACTTAATAAACATAAACATCATGAGGGCCGTAGGTTTGTTTTCCATCCAACAACATACAAAGCTTTTTTTTTGGAAATGCCTATCAATCTGAGTTAAGAGAAATGTAAATTGACAAAATTGAGCACATATTGTCTGAACTATACACACAGACATTCACTCACGCATTTTTTCCTTTGTTTTCAACATTTATTAGGATCACTAGCTGCGCCCCGCGGTTTCACCCGCGTAAGTGTCGATCCCGTGGGAAAAATCGGGATAAAAAGTAGCCTATATGTTAATCCAGGGTATCAGTGGCGTCAAACTGCTTTGTATGGACGTATCCATACAAAATTTTATCAAATTTGGTCCAGCCGTTTGAGCGTAAGAAGTAACAAACATATAAACACACACACACTCACAAACTTTCGCCTTTATAATATTAGTGTGATTTACATTACTGATCACTCAAAAATTTGTTAAGACTACATAGCGCTAAAGAAGATTGTTGCATTGCAATGCAGGTAAATTATCTGTGATTCTGATTTCATGTTTATTAGTGTAATCCATTGCTCCAATTATTTGCCAATTTACTAAAGAAACCATTTCTCCAACAGAATCAAGACTCGAACATGATCCAAATCCTGAAGAAGCGGCTGGAGGCGGCCATGCAGTCCGAACTGGAGGTGCAACAACGTGAGCAGCGCGCGCGGGCGCGACTCGCGCAGCTGGAGAGGCAACTGCTGGACTCAGCGCAAAATAATGATCCTGTGAAGTCTCGGCTGGATCATGAGGTAAAGGGGGACTGGAAGCTCACCGTCCGATCAGGACCAGGCCCGTGCCGGACGGCGCGTACGTGTTCCACGCGCGCCTCAAAGAGATGTCAGCATCGAGGAGGGGCCCCTTAGGGCCGAAGCCTGCCGGGTCAGCGGGATTGTCCGAAAGGGTTACCGCTGGCCCGGAACATAAAGGGCTAAGGAAGAAACACGGGTGGGCTTAAATCGGTAAGAGTCTGACACTCCCTTCCACTCCGCCCAGAGCGGGAAGCGAGGGAAGCGGGGGTCATTTGATGATTTCCCACCCAAAAAAATAAATAAATAGGGAGTAAGTATAGGAGTAACTGGAACTTAGGTAGATTGAACAATAAAGAGGAGATAAACGTGCTGCCAAAAACTAAACCACTTCATCGGTACAATCAAGGTTTTAACTGTTAAAATCAGTTTAGTATTGTTGAGCCTTACTTCTAAACCTGTTGCTACCTCAACTACCTTTGCCATTGCATACTATTATATACTATTTTTATCTCACGAAGTTAACACGCGCATTACATGTGGTAGCCAAGTGTAAAAACACACACATTCACAGCGTGTTTGTACACTTTGTAACCACAAGTAAAGCACGCGTCGCTTCGATGCATTTTTCTGATGTAAAAAGTATCATTATGTCATTTAAGGGTCCCCTTTATAGCAGACCTTTTTATGTCATAATATTATTTTGCGTAACAGCGTATAGCATAAACTTCATTTCGCAGAAAATCGTTTGGCATACACTCATTTATCATACATTCAAAACTCGTAATTTTGTAAGTCAGAATCATCTTTAGGCATCATATCCATAATAATTAAAAAGTAGAACATATCGCAGAAAGTTCACAGGCAGAATCGTCTTTTGGCATACGTGAGTTCGTGCGAAAGGGTCACAGTTTTAACCTAACCATTTTTTTCAAATTATTAATTAGGGTCTAAGTAGGTTTACAAGCAATAATAAATAAGAGGTAGTCGACGGAGCCCCGTTTCGCGGGGCCCCTATTTCTGTCTACAGGGTTTAAATTAACCTAACCCATGTCGGGGTGCCCTAAGTCCCGAGATTGCTTATAGAAACCATTCTTTTTATACGTCATTCAAATACCATGGAAAAATACACCCAACGAACAATATTCGTTAAAAAATTATTCTAATGTTATCTTTATAGTATGCCAAGTGAAATTATGCCAAATAAAACTGCCATCTTAAAAGTATGCCATTGTAAATTCGGACATACAACATGTCCCAAAATTCAACGATAAGCCAGCACCGGAGGATAGACCTGCCCATGACTACTCGGGGAAAAAAAGAAAAAAAATATATATCTCTTTTTTTTTGAAGTTATAAAAAAAAAGAAGAAATTCTTAAAAAAGTGAGACCTTTTATGATATTTTTCACTACCATGACCACACTTTTTTAAATATTTCTGTTATTTTTTTTTATAGGCAACCTGATTAGCACTGCTATCTACCACAATTCTTAAAAAATCCAGAATACCTCTAGTTTTTTCACGTAAATTAATGAAACTTAATTTATTCCCTAAATTTTTTGAAGATTTTTACTTTTAATCAACTTTAACTCATCGTGGTGTAAAAAAAAAGTATGAACACTACTATGGCAAGTTTTTTTATAAATTGACGCAACTAATCAAGATTCCAAAATGGTATAATACTCTAGGAAAATCAACCACAAAAAAATTATATCCATACTAGTTCAAAACAAGAACCAAATTCCTTAAATTATACTTCAGGCTTCGTCCTCGAGATTAGCATTTATACACATGTAGTAACGCGTAGTACACACCATTCCACACTATTTTGAGAATTTTTTGATTTCTTCTGCATTTTCAACTTTTTTTTTTTTTTTTTTTTGTGGGTAAGTTAGTCCACTTGATTCCTGCGCCCGCAATCCGTGTCATACGCTTTTTAGTGCTGCGCCGTTCCACACTCGCTCGCGATTACAGTTATTTAAAAAGTTATTATCTAGTGTTATTGTTATATTATAATAATGCCTAAAAGAAAAGGTGATGATTGTGATCGTATAAAACATAAAATTAGAAGATTACAAAGAAAATTAAGACGCAAACGGCGTCGATCGCGTGATTCATATTACTCGGATGACTCACAGTTATCGTCAACAACAAGTTTGTGCCGCCGTTCTCCGTTAGATGATCAAGGTATGTTTTATTTTCGAACTATATACATATTAATCAGTGGGTGACTTACTACCCACGACATACTTAGTTATTTTTTTTTCAATTTGATTGCATAACGATCTTCATCTGTTATTAAAATGTAAGTATACGAGATTACACGTCTTGTTTACTTTGTTTAACATCGTATATACCTACCAACAACAATGTACCTAGGTACATACTTCATAGTTTTTTCTACTCGAGGAATTAGTGTTACGGACAGTACAATGGGACTGTTTTTTCACTAATACGAGCCAGACAAAACAAGATTTAATTATTCTTTACGAAATAATAGTTTGCGAACAGTACTTGCTTGCATTGGGACTGTTTCTTACTGTTAATTTCTAACAATTCAGTTCAGTCTTTTAGACTATTATGTAACTAGTTCTATTTTATTGTTACGATAATAATGCAGTCATTTCCCGGCCCGCCGAGAAGTACAAATGGGACTGTCTCATGGTGCTAAATAAATTTGTTTGTGGACAGTACGTGTTATCAAAACTTGGGACTGTCACTTACAATGTAATATTGACTCGCATTGCCAGGCTACATGGGACTTTATGTCTCCTTTTCAGACGGAGAATATATGGGGTTGTTTAACAATGAAGCGGTCATGTCAGACCTGGATCAGCCTTCTCCGGGGCTACAAACAGATGTAGACTTAACGCAGCCCGAGGTGGAGCTGGAACCAGATCCACTCCCCACCATATCACGCGATGAAAACGCTGCCCAAATTCAGTCTGTCGCGATAGTTGCGCCAGATCCCGCGGACCCTTCACCACCCGTAGTCCCAGAGCCTGTTCCGCTTGAAGACGCGATGATACCTGCAATAGAAGACTCAGGACTTGATAATGAACTGTTGGATATATTAGGCACTGATCCTACAACAGATAAAAAATATGGAAAAAATATACAAAAAGATTTATCGATTAGATTTCAACATTGGACTACGGTGGGGATAACGAAAGATATGCGTAAGGAGCTTAAAGAAAATTATTTAACTCCTGAAAATGCCAAGTTGATTGATCCTCCAGAATTGAATGCAGAAATTAAAGCAGCTGTGTCAGATGTTATTGCTAAACGCGATAAAGCTATTGAAAGTAAACAAAAACAACTTACCTTAGCCATTACATCCTTAGGAGAAGCCATCACGCTTATATTGTCTGCTAAGGATAAAAACACAGCTTTACTCAAACTTCTGATGGATTCTACTCGTATCATCTGCGACTGCCAACACGCTGACTCGGTGACGCGGAGAAACTTCCTATTGAATGCTGTAAAGAAAGAAGTTAGAGAGCAGCTACAGAATACAAAAATTGATAAGCTTCTTTTCGGTGAGAACTTAGCCGAAACCATAAAAACTGCGAAAGCCATCAATAAATCTGGTACAGATCTTAAACCACCGGCACCTAAACCTGCCAATAAGAAGTTTACACAGAGCACAGCTAATCCTTCAAGGAATTTAAACTGGAGGAATCCGGGTCCGGCTCGCAGGCCGACGGGTCCACCAAGGATGAAGGAGCCTGCGATGACTTCGACGCCCAATCGGCCAGCCGGCTCATCCAAGCAGTCTCAGCATCCGCAGCAGCGACAGAACTACAGACGTCGCTAAACACGGTAAAACCTGCAGGTCGATTGTCCTTATTTTATAAAGAATGGTCAATGATCACTCATGATCCAATGATCCTTTCATATATAAAGGGTTATAAAATTCCCTTTACTCGGTTACCAATTCAATCAGTACCTCCTAACATTCGGAAATATTCTGAGTCAGAAAGGGCACACTTCATTGAAGCCATTGACAATTTACTATCATTAGGAGCTATTTCGGAATGTGAAGCTCGGTCCGACCAATATTTGTCAAATGTCTTTTTAATACCCAAGCCTAACGGAAAGATGCGTTTTATCTTAAACTTAAAATCTTTAAATAAATTTATTGATACAAATCACTTCAAACTGGAAGACTTAAGAACTGTACTAAAACTGATATCACGAAATTGTTACTTATGCACTATCGACTTAAAAGACGCATATTATTTAATTAATATTGATGAAGATGATCGAAAATATCTCAGGTTCCAGTTTGAGCATTCTATTTATGAATTTAATATCTTACCTTTCGGCTTGAATACTGCTCCGTTTGTGTTTACAAAGGTTATGAAACCAGTGATGAAATTATTGAGAACATGTGGATACTTATCTACTATATATTTAGATGACATTTGCCTTATTGGTCATGATCAGCAAACATGTTATAAAAACCTGCAAGAAACTCAAAACCTCCTTACAAGCCTTGGTTTTATCATAAATAAGGAAAAAAGTAATTTCAACCCTTCACACACTTGCAGATATTTAGGATACGTTGTAAATACAAGAAAATTTCAGGTCACATTACCAAAAGAAAAAATTAATAGAATAAAATTGGAAATTAAAAGAATTTCGAATTTAAAACAATGTAAAATCAGAGCTTTCGCTAGCTTTATTGGTCTTTTGGTATCTGCCTGCCCAGCTGTGGAGTATGGCTGGCTCTATACCAAACTATTTGAAAGATGTAAATACCTTAATTTAAAAAATTCAAACAATAATTATGAAACAGTTATGAATATACCTAATTCATTAAAAATAGACTTTGAATGGTGGAATCATGCTATCGATCATTCTGTTTGTAAAATCAAAATGGATAAATATGACCTTGAAATTTTCTCTGATGCCTCAAAAACGGGGTGGGGAATTGCGTGTGGTGATCAGAGAGCTAGTGGCCTGTGGGGAGACGTTGAACTCAGCCGGCATATTAACTATTTAGAAATTATGGCTGCTTATATTGGCCTTAAAATATTTGCTAAAGATATATCTAACTCGCAGATTCTTCTTCGAATTGACAATACGACCGCTGTTTCCTACGTCAACAGGATGGGAGGCATCCAGTTCCCCCATTTGACAGACGTTACGAAGCAACTTTGGCAATGGTGCGAACATAGAAATTTATATGTTTTCGCTTCATATATTACCTCTTCAGAGAACTTTGAAGCAGATAAGGAGTCGAGACGTACGCATCCTGATATTGAGTGGCAACTTGCAGACTATGCCTATCGTAAAATTATTAAAAAATTCGGTCCCCCAAATATAGATCTTTTCGCCAGTCGGTTAAATAATAAGTGCCCAAGGTACGTCTCCTGGCACAGAGATCCGGATGCATACGCAGTAAATGCTTTTACAATTTCATGGTCAGAATTTTATTTTTATGCGTTTCCTCCGTTTAGCATGATATTAAAATCATTACGAAAAATTCAGTCTGATAACGCCGAGGGTATCATGGTTGTCCCACACTGGCCAACACAGCCGTGGTACCCATTATTTAAAAGTCTTTTAGTGTCAGAAATGGTAATGTTCAGGGCTAATGATAATTTAATTTTATCTACTGATTTCAGTCGTCTCCACATGCGCAACAGCATTACACTGGTGGCAGGGATCTTATCCGCAAGGCGATGATAAGAAGAGGTATCCCACTTTCATCTATGGATATAGTGCTTAATTCCCTCTCGGAGAACTCTTATAAACAATATGAAGGGTGCTATAAAAAGTGGTTCATTTATTGTAAAGAGAATAAATTGAACATGTATGAGGTATCAATTCCAAATATTATGAACTTCTTAACTATTGCGTATAATAGTGGTGCCCAATACGGAACATTAAATTCATACCGGTCCGCTTTGAGTTTAATTACTAAAGAAAACATTTCCGGGAATGAAGATATGAAAAGATTCTTTAAAGGAGTATTTCGTTCTAGACCCCCTCTGCCTAAGTATAACGAAACCTGGGACACGTCTTTGGTATTAAATTATCTGGAAAAATGGTACCCTAATGAAGACATAAGCCTTGAAAAAATTTCCAAAAAATTAGTTACTCTGTTAGCTCTCGTCACTGCACATAGGGTGCAAACATTATCAAAAATTAAAATTTGTAATATTGAAAAGTTTCCAAATGAAATCAAAATTAAAATTCCCGACCTTATAAAAACATCTAGAATTGGGGCATCTCAACCCATGCTCGTCATTCCGTTTTTTGATAAAAAACCAGAGATTTGTCCAGCAAAAGCAATACTCGATTATCTTGCAATGACTGAAGGGCTTCGTATTAATACGGATACTTTATTTATCAGTTTTAAAAGGCCGCATAAGTCGGTAGGTGCACAAACTTTATCTAGATGGATAAAACATACCCTAAGTTTAAGCGGAATTGATACTTCCACGTTCACTGCGCATAGCACTCGGCATGCTGCCACATCTGCTGCGCAAAGATTAGGAGTTAATATTGATCAAATTAGGAAAGCTGCTGGTTGGAGCCCTAGCTCCCAAACATTTGCAAAATTCTATAATAGACCTGTTAATAATATGTCTAATGATTGTTTTGGTATGGCAATTATGAATGATTCAATTAACAAGTAAACCTTTTAGTTAATTACAGCAATTGTAAAATGATGTGATTTTTGTTTTTTCGTATCAGCAATACAAAATACTTTGCAACCATAACTCATGTATTTCATTTAATTATATTTTACGATTCTTATCTCTAAAAGTCTACATGTGTATAAATGCTAATCTCGAGGACGAAGCCTGAAGTATAATTAGAGATTAAACGAACTTACCTGTGAGTGAAGTTCGATCCTAATTATATGAAGGCTTCGTCCGAAGAGATTAGCAACCCTCCCACCCTCTCGTTCAGTCTCTACCCTTATCAATCGTAAAATATAAAGTGAATGGGCTAGACTCTAAACTAAATGACACGGATTGCGGGCGCAGGAATCAAGTGGACTAACTTACCCACAAAAAAAAAAAAAAAAAAAAGTTGAAAATGCAGAAGAAATCAAAAAATTCTCAAAATAGTGTGGAATGGTGTGTACTACGCGTTACTACATGTGTATAAATGCTAATCTCTTCGGACGAAGCCTTCATATAATTAGGATCGAACTTCACTCACAGGTAAGTTCGTTTAATCTCTAATTATAGTTGACAGTAATCACTTTCACTGCGTGCCCAAAATGGGTTCTTGTTACAATTTCTAGGAATTTGAGTGGGGCATACATACCTTAGAAGTTAGAGAGAGATAGATAGATAGAGATATTTACGTTAAAAAGAGACAACAACAGGGCAGGTAGTGGGTTCTTGTTACAATTTCTAGGAATTTGAATGGGGCATACATACCTTAGAAGTTAGAGAGAGATAGATAGACAGAGATATTTACGTTAAAAAGAGACAACAACAGGGCAGGTAGAGAAGCTGTTATTATTCTCAGAGCAAGTCAGTTCAGTACGCTCTGCTCCTTTGTTTACTGCGCACCGTTCCGTATTCAACTGACGTGGCTCTCGTACGTACTAACGACTTTTGGCTTGGCTTTTTGGACTGGAATCGATCTGCAAACTGAACTGACCTGGCATTATCTTGGACTACGATTGTGTGTTTTGTGACTACGATTGTGAGTTTTGTGATTTGGAGTTCTGGCGCATTTTGGACTGTTTAACGATCAACATGCCGCAACCATACACACCACAGGAATACGCAAATATGCACCTCATCTATGGAGAAACCCGATGCAATGCTAACGCTGCTAGCAGACTGTATCGAGAAAGGTACCCAAATGCTCAAAGATATCCTGATTATCGAGTGTTTATTAATGTGCATCAAGCGTTTTCGGAGGGTCGTATGCCATCCAGTAGGAGAAACGCTGGAAGACCTAGTTCGGATCGTGATGAAGAAGTTCTCAATGAGATAGAAAATGATTCGACTACTTCGGTACGCGCCATAGAAGAAGCTACAGGAATCCCGAAAAGTTCTGCACATCGAATTTTACAACGTCACAAGCTTCACCCATATCATTACAGGCGTGTGCAGACGTTGTTACCGCGGGACTATCCATTAAGAGTCACATTTTGCCGTGTGATGCTGCAAAGGCACAGGGAAGATCCCCAATTCCTGGACAAAATTCTATGGTCGGATGAAACAACATGCAAGAAAGATGGATATTTAAATCTACACAACCTACATAGTTGGAGCAATGAAAATCCGCACTTGATGAGACAAGACAGATCCCAATATCAATTCAAGGTTAACTTATGGACCGGCATATTAAATGGAAAAGTAATTGGGCCCTTTGAGTTACAAGGAAACTTAGATGGCAATAGTTATTTAAACTTTTTACAAAATGACTTGCAAGAATTGCTAGACGACGTGCCCTTAAATGATCTCCAAAACATGTGGCTCCAAAATGATGGTTGCCCAGCACACTATGCCCGCCCTGTGCGAGAATATTTAAATCAAGAGTATCCAGGGCGTTGGATCGGGCGACTTGGTCCTATCTTATGGCCACCTCGTTCACCCGATTTGAACCCCCTGGACTTCTTCTATTGGGGTTGTCTTAAAGACAGGGTCTACTCAAAACCCATTGCGTCATTGGACGAGCTTCGTCGAAATATCAGTCAGGCTGCGGATCATATTAATCGCAGAAGATATGCAAGACAAATAAAACGGTCATTTTTAAGGCGATGTCGTGCATGTATTATTGCTGGTGGCAAACAATTTGAACATTGGTTATAATGTTAATAAATTACATGAGAAATTGTTTGACCATTTATTTAAATATTAAACATTTTCCAAGAACTAATACTTTTTATTACCAGACCGTCATTTGGCCCCTGTTTAGAAATAATAGGAACATTTTTTTTTTTAACTTGTTTGCCTAGAGTATTATACCATTTTGGAATCTTGATTAGTTGCGTCAATTTATAAAAAAACTTGCCATAGTAGTGTTCATACTTTTTTTTTACACCACGATGAGTTAAAGTTGATTAAAAGTAAAAATCTTCAAAAAATTTAGGGAATAAATTAAGTTTCATTAATTTACGTGAAAAAACTAGAGGTATTCTGGATTTTTTAAGAATTGTGGTAGATAGCAGTGCTATTCAGGTTGCCTATAAAAAAAAATAACAGAAATATTTAAAAAAGTGTGGTCATGGTAGTGAAAAATATCATAAAAGGTCTCACTTTTTTAAGAATTTCTTCTTTTTTTTTATAACTTCAAAAAAAAAGAGATATATATTTTTTTTCTTTTTTTCCCCGAGTAGTCATGGGCAGGTCTATCCTCCGGTGCTGGCTTATCGTTGAATTTTGGGACATGTTGTATAAACATTCAGCCAAACAATAATTATGTTAAATAATTTTTATGCCTTAAAAATATTCGTATAAAGAAGATTATTCCAAGTGTGTTATGTCAAATAAATTTCAGAGCATCAATATTCTGCCAGATAGAAGGAACCCGTCATTTAAAAGTAACTAATTTTTAAAATATTTTTTTGTAAACCTACCAACTCAAACGGTATTTCCAAAGATTACTTTTTACAAACATATGAACAACTCACCATTTTATAATATTAGTGTAGAATATAGACGAATCACTCATACTTATACATCGTCCCAAACCTATTCATTTAAACCAACCCTTATTCCTTACAGATGGAAAACAGCGAGCGACTCAAAGGCGAGGTGTCCTTGCTAAAATCGAAGCTAGACGTAGAACGTTCAAGATACCAGGACTTACAAGCGATGTTGGACCACAGTCGACTGCAAGCTGAGAGAGAGATGAACGCTAGGAACGAACAGTGTACCGCGTTGAAGAATGAACTCGCTGAGATGAAGAGGTAAGGAAGATATCGCGTTTTGAAGGACTTTCATAAACTCCACACTGTTGTTCATGGAGTCTTTATTATTTTGAGGCATCAGAGCTTCGTACAGCAACGGCAAGTAGCAGCTCTCGAAATGCACCACAGTTTTCGTATTTGAGTGAAAAAATAGGCGGGACATCTATATTTATAAAATTCAAAGTCCTGACTGACTGATAAATCAGCGCACAGCCTAAACCGCTGGTCCTAGAGTCAAGAAATTTGGAGGGTGTGTTCTTTGTGAAGAGTAGGTATCCACTAAGAAAGGTTTTTTTGAAATTTCACCCCTAAGAGAGTGAATGAGGGGAGGGTGAAATTTCACGCGGACGAAGTCGCGGGCAGAAGCTAGTTTTCATATAAAACCTCAGACTAAATGCAGAATCCCATTGTGTGCTACAGTGATCGGCTAAAGGGGATATTGTCGTAATTATACTGCTTGTTAGAATTGGTATTTACAGTACATAATATTTAGTTACTAAAACAGGAAGACGCTGCATCACATCCCCTGTACGTAGTCTCGCCTTGTTACTCGTCTGTTGCTACACTGACAGACTCTTGGCTAAAAGTCAGTCACTGCATTTCAAACACTGTTTTGAAGATCAGGTAATAAAGTTATGTTTTGTTGCAGACTAAAGCACGACGCAGGCGTTCAGTTACTTCGCGCGAAGGAGTTGATCAGCACGCAGAGCCACACCATCTCTGAACTAGAGAAGAAACTGACGTCATCCGTCAACCATAAACCTGTTGTTGATGCACTGGTATGTTTCTTATAAAATTCACTATAATTTGCAGGAAATGCAGTAAAATATTTATAAGTCACCTGCTAAAGTAATCAATAGTTGCCTAGATATTTAAGGGCCGTTTAGCAAAGCACGAGCGCTCTATCATGTTATTGTCATAAGATTTCAATGATGCGCACATGCACTTGTGTAATATACCTGTAGCGGTATCTACAACGCCACATGCGAACAACGCGTCATACTGACGTCACGCAAATCCTGCATCGCGCAAGCAGAGTTTACCGCGTTACTAGCATAGATACAACGGCCCGACATGAATCATTGGGCAGTTGCCCGCCAGACACAACACCCGTCTGGTCGGAGGATCCTCCCTTTTCTATGGAGGATGAGTGAACTTTACACCCTGTTCCTCATACCTCTATACTGGTGACCCCGAACATGAACGTCAGCGCAACCTTCGTGCACCTACTCCAGCGTGACGTCATCATCACTCCCGCAAGCTTTAGAGCGGCGAGTCGCACAGCCAGCCAGCATCCACGGCTTCAACGGGTATCCTGACCACCAGCATGCAGCGACCGAGCATACCTGGTCATCACCCTCAGCCTCATCAGCAACCTCGGCACAGCATACTGCACTTTCGGCCGGTCCTCAAGCAGAGCCATAGTAAACCTCTCCTGGTCGACGCCAGCAGTCAGCCTCAACCCGGCGCTGTACCATATCCGACGCACTGGAGCATAATGCAGCGCCACCCCGACTCACCGGGGACATCTTCGCAGACAGTTCCGACTCACCGTGAACTATGCGGCAACCGGTTCCGACTCACTGGAACCTCAGCTGGCCTGGCAAGCATCGCAATATACAAGACTCAGCCCACTATCGACCTCCGGTCTCCGGGGGGGAGTGATGTAGCGGTATCTACAACGCCACATGCGAACAACGCGTCATACTGACTGCGCGGTAAACTCTGCTCACCAACTATACTACAAGAATCTTGTGGTGCTCGAATGACGTTATAGGCAAAACGCTTAATTGAGTCCTCGTCTGCGGGTAAAGGAGGGGGGGGGGGGGGGGAATATTGTCGGACATAAAATTTATAGTCAGTGATTGCAGCTATGCAAGATTGGCTACGTTGGCTTGACGTGACAGAATTGAGAAAAGAAACGGACATGAAGTGTTGCGTTTGCCTCCGTACCAGCCAGACCTCTAGCCAATTGAGTTGGTCTGGGGTGATATTAAAGAACAGTTAGCACAAAAAACTATCGACTCTAATTTTTACCAAAAAAATATATGTTGTAGGGATTATTTGCTGGATATTCCGTAGAGAAGTGGGAGCATTGTGTTACCCATGTAATTAAAGTTGAGGACGAATACTGCATACATACAGAGTTCTAGATGATGTTGTTGATAAGTAGTTAACTAGTTTAATGTCAATAACCTACTTCTTAACGAAAAAAAAAACGAAATGTATTAAGTTTACGATACCCCACGATAGACAAGTAGAAACTAGTGTTCTCATTAAGGATGAAGAGTTGAAACCCGAAGATATTACAGTATTCTTAGGCATAACGCGTGTAGCTGCTATTTAGGATTGAAGCCGGTGAAAATAACTGGAAACTTTTTGTTGATAATAACCGGTGTAATAATTGACAAATTACAGCTTTTTGTTTTTTAGCACGAGCAAAGTTTATAGTTTTTCTTCCAATCTCCATATTGTAATACGTCACTTCCTCGTGTCCACTCACAGACCACAAACACTGACACGCATTGTCTTCCGATTGACCGACTAGCCGTCGCGTGATCGCAGCCTGGCCAATCGCAGCAGTCGATTAAAGTTGTTAAAAAATAAAAGGCCGGTTTTGACATTTGAGAAAGAACCTAGAATGTAACTTGAAAAGACACTGAAAGAAACAATAAAATAATAATTATTTTCTTGAATTGTTTTAAAAATATACATTTTTTTTTGGCGTATTAAATAATATGATTGAATATATTGCGAGTATTATTTTTGAGCTTACTTTATAGTAGCATGCAATTTCTGATTATTACGAACGAAACATCTCAAAAAAAGTTACGTTCTGTCTTTTTTTTTTAATACTAGTGTTGTAACCAATTAATTACTGAATTTCACCAGCTTCGTTCGATTTTAATAATAATTAAATATTGTGTAGTGATCTTTACTGAAAAGAATGAGCTTGGCGCTCAAAGCCGTAAATAAAATTTTGAATAGGCTACACCGGTTTCTGTAGAATGGCTTGTCTCTGACCTCTGACGGCTAGGCTTTGCTTTTGGACTACTTCTGTTTACTATCACGTTAACCTTGGCTCTTCTATTTTGGATATGGATTTAAAGATACTGATTTGGACTCGAAAAAAAGATTAATATCACTTACAATATATAATTAAATCGAACAAATACTCATACGAACTTGAATCGATTTATCGTAAGTATCGAGTACCGAGTCGTATGGTTACTTCACTAGTTACGTCGCGATGACAAATGTCAAAACGGGCCTTTTATTTTTTTGACAACTTTAGTGATTCCTCTTTTAGTTGACTGTAGACACCGTAGTAAGTAGTGAAGTGAAATTTGTAATAAATAAAAGCTTGTAGAAAATATTAATGCGGCAACACGTTGGATGCCAAGCTTTAATAGGGCCCCCATATAGATAAATTGTCAAATAAGCTTAGCTCTGCAGCATACGCCGTTAGAAAAATTCGTGATTTAGAGACAGCCCGTTTAGTTTACTTTAGTTATTTTCATAGTGTGATGTCGTACGGTGTTCTGTTGTGGGGAAATGCAGCCGATATTCAAACAATTTTTATTGTACAAAAAAGGGCAATTCGTTCAATTTATAAATTAAGTCCCAGACACTCCCTCAGAGACAAATTTAGAGAGATTAATATAATTACTGTGCCTTCTCAGTATATTTATGATAATCTTTTGTATGCACATAAAAATATTAATCTGTTTTAAAAATCCAGTGATATTCATAACATAAATACTAGGAACAAACACAAATTTGTTGTTCCTACAACAAGGCTCAAGAAAATAGGTGGCTCGTTTAGATGCCCATATATACGTTTTTATAATAAACAGCTACATTCAAGAACTAAGCCTTAATAAATTCAAATCTTTTATAAAGCGAAAACTATGCCAGAAAGCTTATTGTACTGTAAAAGACTATATTGAGGACAAAAAGGCTTGGGATTGAGCTGCTCCAATAGGTTTAGACAGTGAATGTTGTTTTTATTTTGCTATTTTACACTTTATTTTATTTTTCTTTTTTTTTAAGTATCTATTTACTTAAACATGTACATTTACGGTATAAAGTATTATATTATTTTAATTTTTGTGAATGTGAGCACTATGTGGGTCATTGTTTCCGTTTTAACTCTTCGTATGTCCGGAACCTGGATCCACGCGAGACACAATTACTTTTTAATTGTTTCTGTAATTACGGCATTCAACCGGTTAATCATGGTCTGGCAGTTTGAGTAGTTTATGCGGCCTACCCAAATGTCCTGTCTTTGGTATTGTTCGTCGATTCGTTGAGCTCCTTAAATTCTGAGTTGAGCTGCACGGTTACTGACAAATGCGTGCACCGACTGGACAGGTCCACTCCATCTGTGTGGTTCTTTCCTCAATAGACCATTTCGGACACCAATCTACATGGTCCTCAAAGATTATCTCCGGATTTTTTATATACACATTGACATTGATGAATTTTATATATACAATGACATGAATATTTACTTTGTAAAGATTTTTTTTTAAATTTAATTATTGTGAATGTGAGGACTATGTGGCAAATTTCTTTTTTCTGTTTTTTTTCTTAGTTAGTTTTAATGATGATCTGGCAGTTTGAGTAATTTACGCGGCCTTCCCAAATATCCTTTCTTTGGTATTGTTCGTCGAATCGTTGAGCTCCTCAAGTTCTGAGTTGAGCTGCACGATTTTTGACAAATGCGTGCACTGATTAGACAGGTCCGCTCAATCTGTGTGGTTCTTTCCTCAAAAGACCGTTTCAGACACCAATCTACATGGTCTTCACACGATGACACGATCTGACCAAGATTTTATCTGGACTTTAAAAGAGACCCCTCTAGAGAGAGAGAGAGAGTGACCTCTGAGTTTGTTTCGGCCTTTCCTCTCAGAAGTAGTCAGATAGGAAACGCCGACCACATCTATAATAATTTAAAAAAATATGATTGACGTGTAAAGTGTTTGTATAAACCTACTTACAGAAAATAAATTATTTATCATTTATTTATTAATGTGCAGGACGATTCAGATGATTCTGATGATGGCTGGTTCGAAAGTGAAGAATCAAGTTCTAGTGATATTGATATGGACTTATTGATTTATAATTTTGATAAATCTTGCAAATAATAAATAGTACGGTGGGCTGCATCAATTAGGTACCCCAGTTGTATTAAAATTTTCATACAACTGGGGTATCCAATTGGTGCAGCCCACTGTACATAAGTTTATTACCTAATATTTTATTTTTTTACCTACACGTAGTTGTTTCACATAATTGTGTAAAGTAATCAATTCTTTTTTTAAATAAAAAACCACCACATTTTGTTCACCGTTAACCACTTACAACTTAACCACGTCACATATCTTGAGAACTGGCCAGTGCACATTTCGCCTCCAGGCGAGGACTCAATTAACCGGTTTGCCTATAAGAGGGACGCGCTGTTGGCGGCATTAACTCCGAAGAACCTTGTAGCGTTTACAAGCTTGCTTTGTCAAATCTACGACAGGACTTGCTGACGTTCATTATTTTCCACAGACTGAAATCGAAAGCACAAAGACTGAATTAGCCCGCGAGCTCGCTAACCTCAAGAAGTGCCTCGTGGACGCGTCCAGCCCCGAGCTGCTGGCGCTGCGCGCCGACAAGCTGCAGCTCACGGCGCGCCTGGAGCGCCTGCAGCGGGAGGTGGGCGCGCCGCAGCGGGACGCGCGTG
The DNA here is from genome assembly GCA_916614155.1 of Mesoligia furuncula. Taxonomy (NCBI): domain Eukaryota; kingdom Metazoa; phylum Arthropoda; class Insecta; order Lepidoptera; family Noctuidae; genus Mesoligia; species Mesoligia furuncula. Next base: position 1,530,307 of record OU744811.1, on the reverse strand, counting down.
CGCAGGCCGCACGCGCGCCGGACGAGCGCGACCAGGCTGTGAGTGACTGTCTTATTAAATGGTTCACTTGTTTTGTGGCGTTTCTTTGTGCGTAGAATATAAGGAGAATTGTTTTGTGACTGTATACGTGTTTTTTTTAGGCTTTTAAAGGTCGTATAGCTAGGTTATTCGTTTTCAGATTTAAAAAAAATCTTATTTTAAATTTTTATTTAATAGGTACGCCAACGACCTATTCACTAGAAATATTGACATAAACATATGCATTAAGTTATGCTAAATTAGTCACAGGCGTACATAGCACTTACATAAAAAGTAGCTTCTTAATTATGTTTTAACAAGATTTTTTACTCGTAGTGAAAATAGAAAAATTAATTAGAAACAAAGAACAAAACATTAAATAAAAACAAAATCATAATCAATATTAGAATCAAAAATTAAAATCAAAATTATCATTAGAATCAGAATTAAAACATTAAGATTAAAATAAACAGTAAAATTGATATTCAAAATTCAAAACAGTAGAACGCGATAACGAGTGCAACAAAAGAACAATCCAAAATTGGCAGACCGCACATGTGGCAAATAACAAAAAATTAAATAGTAAACAATAGGAAGTAAAAAGTAAATTATGAAATTATGATTCGTCGCTAATAGTCATAAGTTTTCTGCGAAATTGGGAAAATGAGTGTAAATATATCAATATTGTTGCAAATATCTATTTTATTATAATTAGCCATTAATCGATTCAAGGGGGCATTAAGACCAAGGTTGGTTCTTGATGAGGACGGTGCAAAGGTCCTCATCAAGAACCAACAGGAACAGTTATATTAATTTCTGATAATAACTCAGGTACATCCGCCAGGTTATGGATGATTTTGTAAAACAAGAGCTGATCGGAAGTGCTTCTACGTTGTTTTAATGATAACATAATGAAGTGATTAAGCCTTTGGGAATAATTAGCGTCATGAGGGCAACTAGGGCTTCTAAAGCGTAAGTACCTGGTGAAAGCCTTCTGTATAGGTTCTATCCTGTTAGCATGGACACGATATATGAGATTCCAAACTGGAGATGCGTAGTCCAGTATGCTTCTGACAAAAGTGTAGTAAAGCACTTTTAGTGTCGATATGGACCGAAACTCCGAACAAGTTTTCATCACAAAACCCGACATTTTTGACGCTTTGGCTACAATCGCGTCAATGTGTTTGATGAAGATTAGCTTGCTGTCGAGATGGACACCCAAATCACGAATGGTATCAACCTTTTGCAGAGGAACCCCATTCAACGCAAAAGATGATGATCGTACTTGTTTGTTTCGAGTAAAAGTCATGTGATAGCATTTACTTGCTTGACAGTCATCATATTAAGTTGACACCGTTTTTGCACCGCATCCAAGTTTTCCTAAAGAAGAAGAATTTGTAGTCCGTTTTAATTTTCTTGTTCAGCTTCAAATCGTCTCCAAACGTGGAACATTTCGAGTGCCGTACAGAATGAACAATGTCATCGACGAAGATCAAAAAGAGAATCGGTCCCAGGTGAGATCCCTGTGGTACCCCGGAGGTGGAAAGATAATACGGTGACTCATAACCCCTCACAAACACTTTCTGTTTCCGCCCAAATAGGTAGGTATATGAGCCAAACCACATGAGTAGTTGGCGGGATTTGCCAAACTGTTCGAGCTTTGTGATAAGTACCTTGTGGTTAACCTTGTCAAAGGCACTGCTGAAATCTGTATAGATGGAGTCAACTTGTGCGCGGGAGTCCAGAGATCTGCTAATGTCATTAACGTAATGTGCCAAATTAGTGGTAGTGGATTTGCGAGCACAGAAACCGTGCTGTTGGGGAGCCAACTGCGCTCAGTGCCGGATTAACCCCTAAGCAAATTAAGCTATTGCTTAGGGCATCACATCTCGGGGGGCACTATAAACTAGGCGCGGTCCCAGGGAGAGTCAAGGGGATCATGACCCCCAAAATCATTCAAGCTCTCGAGAGCCTGAATGATTTACTTACTTGTCTTACTAACTTAAAACTGTAAGTACTTGAGCTACGGAGGCCCCGATGGGCACATAAAAAAACATTAAGGCAGTCGTGGGGACGACCGACAGATTTGAAAACTTAAAACTTCGAATAAAGTGATTTCGCAATTTGTAAATAAAATAAAATAAATAAATGTTTTATTCAGTATTAATATTGGTAAAATTATTACATAAAGTCTTAGAAGTTATTTACAAAGGTATAATAATGTTAGATGCCTGTACTAGGATAAACCTGTATCACAGGCGGCATGAGCACACTTAATGGTAATTGTAGGACTAAAAAAATTCTTAACAATATTTAACATGTAGTCTTAAAATAATGACAAAATTTTACTAATTAATTATTTTATACCTAGTTTACTTAAATACTATTTACCTTAAAGATAACACAAAATAATAACGAAAAGTCTTATCGTATACGAATAATTGAGTCAGCGTAAAATAGTTTCTTGCACTTCAAAACTTAGCTAAACACATGATATGATTTTGCGTCAGCAGAAATTGGTAAGTGGGTTAAAGTCATTGTTGCACAAAATTAAATCACGTTCGAGGCAATGTGTTTATTCGATTTTTATTTCGGGCGACTTATGTGCTTCAGGCGACTTATGTGCTTCAACATCAACAAAATCGAGGGTTTGTATGTCAGTGCAGTGTTTTGTTGAGTCAGCAGCAGGCAGTAAACCCGGAAGTCTGGCCTTAAGTATGACGTTCTAGGCGCCCTCGTAGTCGATAGAGTTGATGTACTTGTATTCCGCTATTTTCCTAGCAGGGCACTCAGCATCTCCCGTTTTGTGGTTATTGGGCTTCTTAAAGCGTGAGCAAGTTGCACATTTCGGTGTGTCAGCTTTCTTTGCGCACTCTGACATCGAGTGTCCTTCTTCACCGCAGTGACCACACGTAGATTTTAGCTCTCTGCATGTTTTTGCTGCATGACCATACTGTTGGCATTTGTAGCATCTGGTGACCAAGGTGAAGTCCCTGACAGGGCATGACGTCCAATTTATAAAAAGCCTTGATTGGGATAATAGGGCTTTACGTATATTGGCTGTAACTTCAATGACGTAGTTACAGGTCGACGCATCTTTCTTCCCAGATTTGTGGCTTAATTTAACCACGCTCAAAAAGGACTCCATAGGCATTGCTGGAAACTTATCGGCTACATTCTGTTCATAAATGCACCTGAAGACTTCAGTTTCAGCTAAAGTAGTCGGCACACCTACAACCACGATCCGAGGTTTGCGCTTGTATGGTTCGTCGGCGGTAAGTCCGGATGTAGATTGCTCAACTGCGTGCTTGAGCTTGTCAGCATCACATTTCGTCTCTGTATTAATAATAACGCCATAAACATTTTTGGTCTTTCGGACACCACGTACATGCAGCTTCATTTTATCAGGGCGAATGATTTTTTGCACGAGGTCTTTTGTTTCATCACTTGACTTTAATTTATCGTTGGGATAAATAGCTACAGAGCTTAAATTGTTCGGTCGAACGAAATCATTTGCTCCCTTCTTCACCTTATCGGCAAACGAAACATTTTCTGCAGAACCAGAGTCCTTAATCGTCTGCTTGAGCTCCGAAATATGTTCCGTCAGGTCGCGCTTTTCCTGAAGGGCATCAACCGCGTTATACGCGTGAATGATTTTCTACTTCAGCGACTGGTATAGAACTGCCATTTGTGTGGTTCCAGATCCTACTTTACGGCACAGGGTAGAAATTTTCAGTTTCTGTTCCGAGTTGAGTTTGCCATCCGCGGCAATAGAGCAAACTTCATTTAAGTGCTGTTCGATGGCTGACATCCATTTTTGAATCTCGGGCGTTGAAATAACATCAGCCGTGACCGACTCAAGGGCTGGGTTCCGCGTCGTCGTCTTCGACGGGGAGGCGGAGGGGTGCACTGGCCCTCTTGGGTTCAAGGGGCTGTTATCCATTTTGTATTTTGATGAGTTCAATGATTCGTGTCCATTATACACTGAAACTACACACTAAGCAAAATTACAGTTGCATTACGTTGGTAATGCACTAAAGGAGGTCACTACTATTTAACTAGGTAATTATTAAATATTGCTAACGAGCACGTCTGTACACTGCGAATGACCACGACTCAATCAATTAAAATTATTAGGTAACATTAGTCTGGTTTTTACATTTATCGGCACTCCGAGCAACAACAAGTGCAACACAGCTACAGAATATACTACTAAAACATTAGCATGTCGGTGACGCGAACCCATAAGATTGTCCCCTACCAAAAATCAGTCAACGCGCCTAATCAAGTTTCTACTTCAAAAAAAGCCTGTTATAAAATATAGAATCTAGGATGCAAGAGCGAGTGAAGCAAAATCGGGATATCGGGCACCCCGCTCGTACGTAAGGTTCGAAAGGCTGTAAAGGTTAAGGCCTGCAGATACCAAAACCTAAACTGCTGTAAAACGAGTTGAACCTTTTCGTCATAACTCGACAAAGTAAGTTCGCTCACTTCGGTCGCTCTTGCATTCTACATTCTCTTGATTCTTGAGATTTTGTTCATAAGTCCACAAAGGGACTAATTCCTAGTTTTTTTGGAACCATGAAAAGAAAATGTAACCTATCCGAACGTGTGCAAAATTTTCTACCTCGATTTTGCATTTTTACACTAAATTCTCATAGTTGCGTGTGCTTTTCTGCATACGTCGACAATGTAACTCCTATTTCTGTTTGTAAACAAAACCTAAGGTAACCGAGGCGGGTTGTTAAAATTTTCAAGTTCATTTCGCTCGCTCTGCTCACCCTACATAGTGTACTTTTATAGGTAATATCAACCATTTATCAAAGAATGCTGCGACCATGCGACCAATTTGCAGAATTATTAAGTAATACCCCTTCCCCCCATGTAAAAGCTGCGTCCCTGAGCTGGAGCTGCATCTGTATATGAACATTAACATAGCATGACGCCTTTAATACCCGAAGAATTAGGCAGATATGTACTAGGTACATATTGCGCCAGTTATCTTTAACCTTTTGAATGTCTTAAGTTACACAGTTCGACATAAGCAATTGTCTTTCTATTGTGTCTCTAATTACAGCATTCGATGAGTTAAATGATGAACATCAGAATGCAAATTCTCGTACTTAGAAAACGTTCAAATTCAATTCGCAATCTCAATCAATCAATGTCCAGAAATTGACAAAAATGAGTGTAACATTATATTTTTTACAGACTGAGATAATAATGCGGGAATTGCTTCTCAATAAAATTATCAGCTGTAATATTATTACGGAATCTATAAATATTTAAATCAAACTCGCTTTTCGTGTCTGGCTATGTGATCGCTCAGATCTTCTAAACTAAACAATAGCGAGTTGCGGTTTTCTATACAGGGTCAAATTTAATTAGCTAGCAAAACTCTGCAGACTTAACTGTAGCCAATCTCAACTTTACTATACTTATTTTGTCCAAAATTATCAAAATGTTGTAGCTATGTAATGGTGCCCAAGACACAGGCCATGCCTAGGTTGGGACCAACGATACCTCCATATTGTAATTTTGAATTAGAAATAAATAAAATTAGAAATAAACGATTATTACGTCCTTATTACGTAATGGGATATCTAAACAAAATAAAATAAGATTTGATGTCTTTTTCTTAGTGGTTAACGGCCGGTGGTAGTGTTGTTACTTGATGTATGAGTTAGATATGTTTTCTTATGTTAAGATATCGATACCAATCACGTCTGTCAAGTTTTAAAAAAACCGGATTTTTCAAGTAAATTCACTAATAACCGCTATTAGCGTATTTACTTGAAAAATCCGATTTTTTTTTTCGTTGACCCCATAAAAAATCGTTTAATTAATAATTAAGGACAGGTCGTTAGTATCATACTAGACTAAATTAAACAGCATTATAAATACACAAGTCTTTGAGAAGAATTTAGAATTGATACAGCTCTGAAAGCGTGAGAAATAGGTATTGTTTTTTATTTTAAATGCTGTTATCGCTAAAGCAGACAACAAATTAACACAAACACAAAATAACAACAACGAAACTGGTTGTGACGTTAAAATCATTTAATTTTGATATTGTAAACACCATCCATATAAAACCGATGAACAAAAACTGATAAATTCCGCATCCTACAATGCATCACGGCTAGTAACACGCGGTAGCGACGTCGTCATCGTAGTTGGTGACTTTGGGCTCCACGTCGTTGGCGAAGTGCTTGTTGTCGTCGCTGTCGCCGCACAGCGGCTCGATGGCCCACAGCACGACGGCGTAGGCCGCGTACAGCGCGTAATACAGCACGTACAGCAGCGCCGTCACCAGCGCCAACGCCAGCGGGTAGGCGCGCTGGCTCGGCGCCGGCTCGCCGCGCCACGTCGCCTCCGTCCATGTGCGGAAGAATTGGGTGCATTTTCTGCAATGAGTTGTTTGCCAATATTAGTTTCTTTGACGACTACCGAACTCTGCCTCTCTTCGCAGTGGCTAGTCTTTAATTTCGGTATCTAAATCGTAGTGTATTCCGAGTCTGTGCCACACAGACTAACTTAGATTTTTATACAATTGACAATAGCTACAATTATGTAAAACTTTATTTTTAATGTTCAGTATGTTATACTGGTTGCTATATCAACTACGAATACACGGGCTAAGATCATCATGATTCTATCCTACGGCCTTAGTGGCCAATAACCCGCTTTTAACTTTTAACCCGCCTATTGTCAGACTTTCTACACCTGTAGCCTCTCAATTATACGCAGAAGGCATACAGCGCTCTGCGTGTACAATATAACAATGCCTTCAGAATGCTTGTGGGGCTGCCGCGGTTTTGTGGGGCTTCGGGCTGTTTGCCGATGCGAGGGTGGATGATTTTTATGCCATCATTCGAAAGCGATGCGCTTCTCTCCGTCACAGAACTCGCGTCAGCTCCCATAGTATGATGAGGGCATTGAGTGACCGGTACTTGACCGGTGAGTGACACTGCACACACAGGTCGGCGAAAGTCTTTGTGATTGTATGTGTTAATAACAATAGTTAATTAAGTAATTGTATGTAAATACTAACATTATGGACTGCGAGGTCTACAAATAAGTCCAGTTATATACTAGGCCACTCTGCGGAAATAGAACGCGTCACGTCTTGGATAATTTAGCTACCATTAAGATAAAAATTAGAGCCGAAAAAAGTTTGACTGGCTTAGGTTTTATAACATTCAAGGGGATTACTCTCTTATAACACCTAAACATTAGACAGAATTTGAAGCGCCATGAGATTTTGTATCTTATATCGCTGCACATCACTCTGTAAGGATTTCTATTTAGAGCTTGCCGATGTAGGCGACCTTTACCTCTCACCTTAACCTGCTCTGCAAATGATTACGGGCCCCAGCTATAAAATACCACAAAATATAAAGTTAGTGTCACTGACCTGAGAGCCGGCAGCGCTCGTTCCAGCAGGCTGACGAGGCAGTGCAGCACGTGCGTGAGCACCAGCACCAGCACCCACACGCACAGCAGGTACGGTGGCCAGCGGAAGCTGCCCAGGGCCGCTGCCGGAAACACTGGCGTTAGTAAAGGCCGAATGAAATCTCACTGTTTCGCATAAGGCCTCTGCCTCGAATCATGCGGGCAGCGGAGCGGTGGCGGCGGCGGCGCGGGAGCGGCTGGATCTAATGCGTAAAATCAAATGGACTGGCCCTCGAAAACAGCGGCGCAACGAGCGGTGCACTCCAGTCAAGCGGTGGCCGCCCGCGCGTCTGCATTAGGGATAAATTTGAATCAAAAAGATGTCGCCGTTGTTCAGAAATGTCGTTCGCGAATAAAAACAAATATCTCGACGACACAACCACGAACACAACACTACGCCGCTATAGTGCCGCGCGATTTGCCCGCTGGTTTCGAGAACGGGCCTGCGTTGCCCGCGCCGCTCCCGCGCCGCCGCCGCCCCGCTGCCCGCAAGATTCGAGGCAGAGGCCTTACCTATGGGTTTAAAAGAGACGCTTGATGATGCCGGGCTATTCCGTTTATCCATCCCAAAAAATCCACCCTAAAGTGGAGACGTGGAAACGCATGACTGAGAGTCCACCCTTAACCTAGTTGGGTAAACGGAATTTATAGGCTTTTTTTTTTGGGTGGGAATTCATAAAATGACCTCTCTCGCTCTGGGTGGAGCGGAAGGGAGTGTCAGACTCTTGGTGACTAAAACCCACCCGTATTTCTTCCTTAGCCCTTTATGTTCCGGGCCAGCGGTAACCCTTTCGGACAATCCCGCTGACCCGGTAGGCTTCGGCCCTGAGGGGCCCCTCAATTTATGCTGGCATCTCAATTTACGCGCCGTCGGGCACGGGCCTGGTCCTGATCGGACGGTGAGCCACCATTACTCTCCGTCCGCAGGCCCGCGCGTACGGTGGCCGGGAGTCGTCACGCGGCTCCCGACGCCCAGAGCGTCTCCCGCGGCGGCTGGGACGGGAGACTCTCTCCCTGAGCCGTCCCGCCACCTCCTTCGCTAGCATGACTGCTTCGCAAAAGGAAGTGACTGCCTCCCACTCCCTCTCGCTCCGGACCATGGCTTGCACCAGGGCCGGACGCGAGAGGTCGCCGCCGCTGCCGATCGCCCAAGCGGGGCAGATCTCCACAGTATGCGTTAATTTATAGGCTTAGGGTGGATTCTAGGGCTTGCGTTTCCGCGTATCCACTTTGGGTGGATAAAACGAAATATCCCACGACGCCGAGATTCACTTCTACTCGACGGGGAGTAAAAGTTTAAGTGAATTGTAATCATTTTTTGTACTAACCATACCTTACTTTTCCCTAAAGGTTATTAGAAAACCAGCGTCAAACAGCATCTGTCTGGCATTAATGCTGAAATGAACCGTTTTGGCGCAGCCGTGAGGCACACACTATTGTTGTTTGAAACATTATTTTTATTTAGTTAATTTTGTATTTTGTGTTTCATGAACTGTGTCTAAATAAACTTTTTTTCTTTTATATCTCTCTATTTCTGGTTATGGATGTTCTAAAGGTCAAAGCTCCAACCTTTCCAACTGACGCCGGTTCGGCTCTTTAGTAAGGCCTCGCCATAGCTTAGCATAAGCGTCTATAATGGTCTCAGTCTTCGAGAGAGAGTAGGCTATGTTACGTCTTTGAATTTTTGGTTTTAGGACATGCCGGTTTCCTCACGATGTTTTCCTTCACCGTTTTTGAGGGCAGTAGTGATGAAATTATTTACACAAAGTAAAGCACCTGGCTGGATTCGACCCCATGACCAATAACTCGAATGTCGGGGCTGTAACCACTGGGCCACTACTGCTCTTTCTGAGTAGTCAGTCAGTTTATTAAAGTAGGTGACACGTGCCTAACAATGAACACACGGCATTAAGTTGCGTCCTATATTGTTCAAAAGCACGTTCAGTCTGCGTGGGTCGTCATCTGCCAAGCCTTCTCCCAACTATGTTGGGTTCGGCTTCCAGTCTAACCGGAAGCAGTTACTGGGACACGATAAGCCTTGGCAAGACTGGTTGTCAGACTTGCGGGCTTCTGATGCAACGAATGTCAAAGATCTGAATGACGGCCAGGACTAACTGCTTGACGTGCTTTCCGACGCTTTCAGTCTACGGCATTATTGGGGCAAAAGGGTATAGTGGTGTTACCATGTACGAGCGCGCGGTTACCGGTGGCTTGCACGTCGACATCGGGTCGCTGCACCACCTCGAGCGAACGCACGCGACGCCGCGCCTCACTAAGGCGCAGCGCGTGCTCCGACGTGGCGCGCGCCTCGCACCGCTCCGCTCGCTCTGACCGCTCCAGCCGCTCCGGCCGCTCTGGCCGCTCCGTTCGGGACCCCTATACATATGAGGGCGGTTTTAGTGTCATGCGGATTCGATTACGTATGCGGGATTGGCCCGGTTCATGTGTCTTATATGACGTGTGCTATGTGCACGTGTATCGAGAGCCTTAACCATGTAACACGACACTGTTAGTCTGGAATCCACAAAACTAAAAATCTTACAACAACGTTATAATATTGCCAATATCACTAAAACTTGCTGGGAATTGTGTCTACAAACCGATGGTGTAATTTTTGCGTAGGGCATCACTTTTTCTTTCACCTTGTCCTTGTCTTTTTCGTCCATTTTCGGGTCTGTTTTGACGTTTAGCTCCGTTTTTGTGAAAGACGGGTGGTCGCCACACATTCTGTAAGGAAATATATTTAAAATGCCTTTACCGACTGCTCTTACAACTGGACTGTCTAGAAATAACTTTGTTTTGAGCGGCTTGCAGAAATAACTTCAAACTCAAATCAATACAACCACGTTGAGTTTTTTGAGTTTGATTTGATGATTGAATTGGTTCAAAGAATATTTTAATACTTATTGCAATTTTTTCGACATGAAAAGTTGGTGGAACCGGCCCTTCGTCCCTCTGTTCTCGTCCTCGTAAACTTTAACATAGGACACCGTACTTACACCATATCGGGTAATTTCGGTGCATCGCTCTTCGGTGCCTCCATATTGAAGGCTAAATTTACTTCACTGATTTTTCATTATAATACAACGGATTTTCTGTAAATGAATATAAAATAAAATCACATGCGCATAATATGTATTTTTGTGTCACATCAAAGCGACATTTAGTAATGTCACCGTGATGTTCTATTTTTAATTTCCAGTGTCAGTTTCGTGGCATCTACGTACGCTAGTAATATATAAGTCAATGCATCTACGGTATTATTTTTTTGTGTGTAAAAAGTTTGGCTATGTACTTTTAGACTTTTTGAAACGGACTTAATATTTTATTGAGTTTTCACAATCAAAGTGCATGTGTGCGTATCGATGGCGCGGCCACGCCGATATTTATAAAAAAAAATTATGCCAAGATTTAGTAAAAAGGACATGGATAAAGTATGGGGGTCCATATTGGCTCACCTAAAGTTCTTTACCCGAAATTGTTCTTCCTAATGATTTGTAATCCGAATGATCAGTCTTCCTAAAATTGTTCATCCTAAAGTTTTCATTCATACTATTTGTAGTGCTACCGGCGATGTTCATAACACTCATGTTTCCAAAAATTGTAATTAATAATATAATTAATGTAAATATATTTAAACTCCTACTGTTTTTTATCATAACGCTTTTATCCCTAAACATAATTACCATAATATTAGAAGATGATATTTATAGTTTTAATTTGAGGGTATGATTATTATTTGGGGGTATGCTTTACAGTTGGTTTAATACTCAAAGGCTTTACATAACGTACTGAGTTGTGTCTATGGAACCACTGTACTTCCACACCCGGCGCTTTTTGATAGTAGCCATTTTTTTTTTTGGATAGAATAGACTCTTTTTAGTGTAAATTTGAAAACCGCAAAGTTCGCAAAATCATAGTGGCCGAGAAAGGAAATACCAAAGTTTTTTTTTATCTACAAAAATATGTGGTTAGGCGTAGTCGACGGAGCCCCGCTTCGCGGGGCCCCTATTTCTGACTACAGGGTTTAAAGGAACCTAACACGAAGGGGATGACGGGGGCTCGTTCGCTCGCTTTGCTCGCTCACTCGAGCCCCCGTCATTCCCTTCGAACCTAACCTGTCCGAGTCGGGGTGCCCCAAGTCCCGAGCTCGCTTCGCTCGCTCTTGCATCCTAAGTTGTCATTACAAATGTGTTACTTTTGTAAGTATATTATGTTGGTTACCGCTATAAATAAATCCTAACCAAAAAAAAATCTAAAAATGAAATTTAAACAAAAAATATATGACTTTGAATAATAGTGTAAAAGATGGTTATGTTGAGAAAATATAGGAAAACAAATAAAAGTATAATAGATGTTTATTGCTACAGACATTATGAAGTTGAATGCTTCGGAATTATGAACATTAGAGACAGAGTAGTTAGGAATTGTGATTGTTAGGATGAAAAATTTTAGGAAGAACAATTTCGGATTTCCAATTATCGGAGTTGAAAATTTAGGTGAACTTTGGCGCACCCAAAGTATGGCCCTGCACGGCAAAGACTTAATAATATTTAAAAAAAAACTTATAATACTTGAATTTCTATTATGACTTTTATTTCTCCGCATATGTTTGTGGGAAAATATCAATTTAAAAGAGTATTATTTTGATTCGCATCCGTGAGTTTCAAATGTTGCAATTATTTGAAATAAGATGGTAATAGGCATGACGAATGATTTTCAAATCCTCTTCCGTAATGTACGTACACATTTACTATTTACGAAAACACCTATATTTCGGTAATAAACTAAAGTTTAACGAAGTTTGAAGCCATTTTTCTAATATTTTTTCAATAGGGCGCGAAAACAGCTCACAGTGTCATGGCGTCGGATCTGACGTCACGCCTAGGTAAACATCAAATGTTGTCAGTATACTATCTATAGTGTACTCTGTGAACCACAGTGATGTTTACATAGGCGTGACGTCATGCGCTGTGATTGGTGTTTCAGTCAAAATGGCCGACTGCAGTATTTTAATCTTTTATTTTATTGAAAATCCGATTAATCTCAAGTTTTTAAATTAAACTAAATCACTGTTTTAAATCCTTTTAATATGTGTTTTCCCCTAACATCATTAAATTTTTGATTATTTGATACTGTCGTCACGCCTATTAGTACATGTTCATCGTTCGAAAGGACATGTATTTACCTGTATTTTAGATAATAGAGTAAGAAAAAAATATATTTTATGCGCGTTAGTGATAACGGAAGTAAAAGTAAAAAAGACACATTTTATTTATCTCTTTATTTAAAAATCAATAGATTATTTGGTTCTTCAAAGTAATGGAAACACTGTATTCTTCTGTTAAGGTAGTTACAGACGAAGCAATAAATATGTTTTCTAAATAAATCTTAATTTGACATAGTGTTTGGCCCAATATTCATATAATAATAAGCCTGTAATCCTCGAAGGGTTAGGCAGAGCCCATTTCAACAGTTATGTTCAAGTCCCATGAAATAGCGGGCAAGCCTATTGCCATCAACCGGGCAAAAATCCAGACTGGGCTGCTACTGAGAAACTCAATAAAACATAGTTACAATTGTAACTTGGGAAGAGATTTTCGTAGTGGGGGAAGTTCGCGCATATCAAAACGCATGAAATTGTGCGTGCGCAAACTTCCCCCACTACAAAAACTCTTGCCAAATTACGTGCCGGCAACTATACATAGTAAATAACAGATAGTGTCTAAGTAACAGATATTTAGTGCAGGACACATTTTGTATTATTATAGTAAGGTGATTTAAAATATATTTTGACATATTTTTGTGACATTTACGATATTATAATATCTACTTTCTGTTATAATAAACACATGCACAGCTATACCTTATAATTATATGTTTACATATTTAACTGCACCTCATGTATACAACACAATATATTAGTTGTATTATTATGACGAGCCTAAATGACTAGATGTATGAACATGGACAAAGCAAAACGAGTAAGTAGGTAAGGGTCGTAATAGTGGAGGGCGTTTTATAGTTTCTGCCTTCCCGCATGGCAAAAGCAGGGAGTTTATGTATGTTTGTATACATATTATAGCTAGGTACGTGTATTAAGGGTTTTATGTCGATTGTCATGACAAAGTCAAGACATTTGTCTCTCATTAATGATTTGACAATTTAAGTCTGACACCGCATTATATTGTAGTCTTTGGTCATTCCCAAAGACTACAATCTACACATTATATTGTAGTCAAAGACTACAATATAATGCGGTGTAAATTGTAGTCTTTGAATCTACAATATAATGCGGTGGTCATTCCTGTGTAGCTTCTTGTGGCTCGCATATTGAATGTTCTCTTGTGGTTTCATGTGGTGTTTTACGACGACCTTGGGCTTTGTTTCTGGATATCTGTAGTTACTGCTCTCTCGACCGACCCCGGCTTTCACGGACTTTGCATCTTCTCATTTCGATTTACCTTGGCTACTCGGACTTTGGACAACTGATTTTGCCCTATTTCTGATGGAGAACCAGCGCTGATAGCAACGTTTCGCATAAGGCGGCATTTGTTGGATTCGGATGAAAAATCTGTTATAAGACAGTGGATTACTCTGCGATTGGTGAGTTTTAACACGTGTGAGTTTTCAGTAACGTCTTCAGCACATCTTTTAAGGGTGTAGCTATTTGTTTATACTTATGTAGGTTGTTTATTTTAGGTCACTTCGTCTGATAGTGTGCCATTCTTGCTGGTAATAATAATAATAGTATCATCGTCATTCAGCCAAAAAAGTCCACTGCTGCTCATAGGTACATAAGCCTTACATGCTGAACATATGACCTGGTAGAAGTCGCAAGAATTCATTGTATGCGAGAAGCACAGGACCGGTCTATAAAGTAAATAATAATAATACCAGCCTATTATTGTCTCATTTCGTACAGAAGAGACACGAGCATTGCACGTTTGCTCAAGACAGGGTTGACGATATCAGACTTATTTTAACTAGAAGACCAGGTTTCCTCAGTATGTTTTTTCTTCACCGATGTCAGTAATGTCCAAGATAATCTCAGAAACTACATAAGAATTGAAAAAAGAAACACTGGTACTTGCCCGGAATTGAACCCACAACCTCGTGCATGAGAAGCGAGCCATTAACCATCTCCTTTAGTTGATACCCAAAACCATAAATTTGTCAAAGTTATGGCCAAAAAGTTAGAAGGGTTTGAACGTGGCCGCGCCATTGAAACGCCATCTTTAAAACTAAGCGTTGCAGAGACCTGAAATTTAGGTAAATAACAGATTGAATTTGTAAAAAAAATTTAAAAATATAGAAGAAAGTCCTAGGTTTACAAAAATCTTTAGACGTCTGCGATGCTTTTTCAGCGAGATATCGGCGATAACGTGTTTTTCACCGACTCAATGGCGCGGCCATAGACTTTTAGTCTCACAGCTCCTAAAATATAAATCTAGGACTTTTTTCTATATTTTTACATTTTTTTTACAAATTTAATCTGTTATTTACGTACATTTCAAGTCTCTGCAACGCTTAGTTTTAAAGATCGCCGTGGCCGCGGGTTCTCCGCGTTTCAATGGCGCGGCCACGACCATTACAAATTTTTACTAAATCTTGGCATAGTTTTTTTTTTTTATAAATATCGCCGTGGACGTGCCATCGAAACGCACACCCTGTAGCACAGTTCTAATAGCGCAGGAGCCAGATAAAACAACACATTATTTCGATAAAGATATTTTATTTACATACATCATAACAATCTTTTCCTTTATCCCCAGATACGTTACCTGCACGGTCGCTGCCTCCGTCTCGAGAGCTGTCGTAAAGCTCTGGTCTGGCAGAAGAGATACCTACAGCGGGTCCTGGCAGGGTACACCGAGCTGGAGAAGAACTTGAGGCTACCCTCGTCCAGGGTGTCCGAAGTCAGCAGGGGCAAAAAGCGGTTCAAGTGAGTCTTTCTTAACATGTTAACTTTTTTTAAACGTCCGTTGGCTTTAATTGAGAGTTAGTCTGTTTATCCACCTTGAGGTGGATACGCGTGTCATACTTTCTGGCGGTGACATGACTTTATACGAACTTCAGTCTAATTTCTAAAATATGTACTAAACATGAACGAAATTGTACGCTAAACTTAAAAAAATGTACTATAAAGACTTCGCAGAAAACTTGTTACCGCCAGGAAGTATTCTTTCTAGCGGGCGCTATATATTTCACTAAGTAGTATTCCACTTTTATACTGTTATGGGCCAAGAAAAATTTACGGAAAGTGTATGTTCAATTTCTAAAACAGTTTGGGTATATCTATACTCGTAGGTATATTAATTAGTTAAGAAAACATTCGAGATAGTTAGTTCCCACATGTCGTTCAGTTTGCAGTGCGCGCGGTAATGTCCATCTCCACCAAGACACAGTTACAGATATTAGTTTGTATAAATATATTTATATACAAATTCAACAAAACTGGCAAACGTGGTTAGTTTACACTTCTGCCCAACCCTTTGGAGCATACAGGCGGGATGTTATGTCATGTTATGCTGTGATCACCATCTTGCATCCTCGTTAGGTAAACATGTACACTCTGCTAACAGCATATTTCTGAGAGCATCTTTCTAAAGCAAATAGTTTACAAACTCGGTCATATTATATCAGCATCTATCTCTTATCTAAGTTGTACTGTCCTCTACAGGTGCATAGCCACAGTGGTTGTAATAGTACTGCGCATGGACTTCCTGGTGCGGCGTCGCCAGCACGTGCGCGCGCTGTCGGCCAACGTGATCCTGCGCAGCGAGCGCTCCGACAACCTAGTCAGGACCACGCCGTACGTATGCCTACTATGACATTATTATTAGCTAAATCCACTTTGTTAGATTTTTTACTGAGCTGATGTATACTTTATTCCAACATAGCACTACTCCATAGACTATATCGAAATTAAACCTTCATAATGCCAGGTACAGTCGGCAACAAAAGTCGATTAACACTTCATTTTTTTAATCTCACTTAGTATGCAAAATATTTGTCCAAAATTGCATTGTACTTCTGCTGCAATTTTGAACAAATATTTTGCTCAATAACTGAGATTAAAACTGAAGTGTTCGTCGACTTTTGTTGCTGACCGTACCAGGTACAGATTTGTGAAATGTAACATGTTGCACCGGTTCACAAAACTGTGCCCGGTATTACATACAGTGTCCATCGGTCATCATTGTAATGAACAGCAATCGCGATGTAGTTTTAGCCCATTAAAGACGTATTTTTATTTGTCCACTATTACAAAAAAAAATGTTTATTTGGCACAGTAGGTACCAATAGATAACAAAAAAAATGTTTGCAGCACCAGCCAAGTTAGCGGCACCTCCCCCCCCTCCCGCGAGCGGCCCGCGCGCGCCCCCTCCCAGCCCGCCACGCTCGCACGGAGAGTGCTCAAGCATGAGATGAGACTGAACCTGCCTGCCTCACCTGGATGTGAGTCACACACTGTTTTATTGTACTAGTCCTGTCACAGTTCGGCAGCACCACTCGATAGCACCCTTTTTGCAACGATTGTAAAGATCACTATGAGGTTGACAGTAACGCATTATCAGAGGTACTGTGAAAGGATTGCACTTTTTAGCTTTCGCGACACGGTAGGTGCTTTGAATGAAAATTGAAAAGCCTCGCATTTCCGATAAACCAAAGGTGCACAACATAGCAATACGTTATTGTCTTGAAATACGTTTCAGCAATAACAGGATAACTTTGAACCTGCATAACAGTTTTCGTTATTCTTTTACAGTGGGTGACTTCGTTAGAAGATCGCCATACACTGCGAACTCACCGCACGACGATCCATTTATCCTAAGGTAAGTTATTTTACTTCCAAACTGACACTACTCCTAATACCAAGATTACAAAGTCTAAAATACTTTAACAGTTCACCTCGCGGCGAAGTAGCAGCCGCGTACCTAAATAAGTTGGAGCTAGTGAGTCGCTGCCTTAACCACGCGATGGATGCCTCGCGAGACGTGCCTTGACGTGAGCGTGACGCGTCTTCACGTGAGGCGTGACGTCACCGCGGCAACACGCTGCAGACTGACATTATGTCTTAGGCCATGTCCGCACTGAGTAGCGCGTCACACTGCGTCACCAACGCGTAGTCGCATGCACTTTCGCCTCACACTACGCGATTTTCTTCGAGAAGCAATGTATCGCAATGAAACGTGCCGCCCAGATAGGACGATGGGTTTTATTATACTGACATGTTAAATTTGAATAATGCGGGTTTTCGATGATTTTTTGAGCGAGAAAGTGTTGCATGCATGCCTATAAATTGTATTAAAATGATTTTGCTAAAAGTCAAGCTTTAAAAGAATATGAACTTCTGTGTGGTGACAATTTTTTTTTTATATCATAGCAATACAACACCAGTTAATATTACTAAATAAAGACAGATGAACTCGATCAAAGTTCGTTCAGTCTTTTCTTACAACTTGTAATGACTATGTCAATAAATTGATCTGTAAAAGAATGAAATCCATTCTAATAATCTCAGGACAAATAAATTCTGCATAAAAGCAAAATTATGACGTATTAAGTATTCGAAATTTGTAAAGCATTTCAATGTTTCACAATGCATTTCATGGCCAGGTTAGCGTTAAGTATTAGATTAGTGCCAAATTCATTAGTTTATTTGTGTTACTTAATTTATTTTTTAGATTATATGTTGACTTCGTTCATTGAAATGTGGCCATAACCCAAACCATTAAATTAAAACAACTCCTAGATTATAGCATACAATAGCTACTAACCTATAGATATATTATATTTATGATACGTAGGCCACATACCAATGAACGGAGTTATAATTTGGAGGACCTAATTCCATGTGTTTCGGTTGTTGCCACTCCGCCTATTTGTTTTCCTCACTTCTGGAATGTGTGAGCGAGATGGAGGAGTGTATGCCTCGAGTCAAATCCTTGCCTTGCCTTACATAAAGTAATAACCGTAGTACTCCTCAGACTTTGTAAATAAACCTTTAGATGTATGTATTTTTGACACGATAAAATTATTAGGTAAATTGACGTATTACTAGGGTTATTTTTCTATAAATAGATAGAATTAAAAGGATGATTATATTGTGCAATTACCAGCCTTTTAGTTACATTAACGGAAATGGCCCTTTAATATTAATAAGTATTTTTGAACTTCCTCCAACAATTTGTATGATACTTTTGTGAATGTCATGTTGTTGAATCTGATATTCTATAGTTACTAAAGCTGGCCTCAATGTTATCACATGGCAAGTTACTTACACGATCTGAATTATGTTTTAAATTTATTATTCGTATAAATGAGTTGTGTGATAAATGTGATTCTAGCTTAATTCATTGCTATTTTCGAAGTTACTTTGATTTGAGCATCTTTCCCTATTTATATCTAGAGCCTTACTTATTTCGGTTCACTTCGCTTCGAGGCACACTTTATCACGAGGCAGCCTCGAAAATAGCGACATAATCCTACCACAGGCTATGCCAGCCAGCACAAATTCATGCCATCTATAAATAATGTTTAGCATAATATTTTAGTTTAACGTTTGACGTAAAACCTTAGTTTTTAATTACGAACGCACAGTACAAGCTAGTTTAAGTTAGTATAACGCGACACGAAGTCACGACCGATACGAACGTTCCGTCTAATTGTTTCGACAGCTCACTTGTTCCCATGAGAATTTAATACCTCGTCGAAAGTAATTTGATGTCTCTGTGACAGTAATTCCATGCCTCGACAAAAGTAATTCGATGCATTGACTAAAGTCATTCGCCATTGTTTGGAATTAAATCATTTTTCGTTAATTGGGCAAACTATGTTTGTGTTAAAACATTCCTGTTATTCTCTGAAGTTTTAAAATTCTCGTGCAAGCAAGAAGAGTAGGGGGAGAGGAGCTGTCTTTAATATGTTTTGATTGTAAAACAAGTGCTATTGTTTATTCGTTCCTACGATTTTTTGTTTTTTTGTAATTGAATTGTTCTCTGGTTGATTCTACATGATATTTTATTTTATTCCATGACATTCGACAGACACGAGCCCAGTTTTTTTATACTTTTATATTTTATCAAAAATTCTTGGCACTATTTGACGTAAAATAATAGAATAGAATAGAATACAATACTCTTTATTGTGTACACCATATAAAAAAAATATATTAACAATAACAAATAATAATAATAGCATTTGTTGTTACGCTAGACAATATTGTGTAAGCCAAAGCCAACGAAAGTATTACGAAAGCTGTGTTTATATGCGATTCTAATGTATGAGAGCCAAGTACATGTTGTTAGTTCGAGTTGTTTATATGCACTGTTACGAGTATACCACTGTTATATTTGGCCGTTAATAAAAGAATAATGCATTTTATTTAAAAAATAAGAAACAAATCTATTTACCTTTCTATGGAGGTGTTGGTAAACTATGGTAACGGATAGCTATTTTGATGGCTCTATACAAGCAAAGATGTGGATAATGTCCAGTTGGAAGAGATACCGTTATTCCTTCGGATAACTTCGTCTCTCTCTATTTTTCTCTCAAAGTTATGAGAGACCTGGTTTAGTTTAAGGTGCTAAATATAGTTAGCCGCCAAATGTAACAGTCTAATCACAAATATTGCACATTGGTCACCAAACTTCAACACCTTAATAAAATATCAGGTAATTAAGCGAATATTTTTGAAAATTATAGAAATACGTGTCTACACTCATTACGACCAAAGATTTAAATTAAGCTCTAGAATTAGTTTCAAAATTGTTTATATTCATTAATAACCACTGTTTAAGACCGAGACAAGCTTTACTACATTTCATTTACAATTTGAGACCACCAATTATCTAGTCACACTCAAATAAATAACATCACACACGTGCCATACAAACTCTCTAAACAGACTTCATGCACATTTACGACATAGACGCGCGACACGACAAAATAATCGCAGGATACTGAACTAACGCAGAAGTATTTTAATTTGAATATTGAATTACAATATTAATATTATTTTACTTTATATTTAATCCTTTAATCGCGCGTCGTAATTGAAAATGTGTGAGAGGTCTAAAAATAGACAAAACACATTCTAAAATTATTGATAATTATGATAATAAAAGTAAATATTTTCTAAAAGCGTCGTTTCATTTGCCTCCCGATTTCAGCTCACTCGTGCACGATCCAATACGACTGATGTATCTTGGCGAGCCTGAACTTTGCGCAGAAGGCAGCGCAGTAAGATTTTTTAGTTATTGACCGCCAAGGACGCAACATTAGCAAAGTTTTATTTGTTATTGAAAGTTGAAGTGTTATGAACAGTAGTAGTAGCAGTAGTTCGGTTGTTAGTAAAATTTTTTTTTTTTTTAATAAAATAAGTATAGATATAGTTTGTTTACATATGCCTAGTTTATTTGCCGAACTAAAGGGGTACAAGTTTCAGTAGTTCGGTGCTTTGTTAGAACCGAACTATCGCAACTGAAAGTTTCAGTAGTTCGGTCAACCGGACTAAAGGGGTACATATTTAAGTTTCAGTAGTTCGGTGCTTTGTTAGAACCGAACTATCGCAACTGAAAGTTTCATTACTTAGCTCGGTCAACCGGACTAACAACCGAACTACTGCTACTAGTTATGAACGCTTAAAGACGTCATTGGCGTCTCGATCAAGTTATTGCTTTTTTTTTTTTAAATTTGATATGGGTTTGCTCTTGACTCTAGTCTAGGTCAGAGGTGACAGAGACAAAGTCGACGATGGAGTGAGCTTACCCAGAAGAAGAGCCCTTGGCGGTCAAAGGGTTATATGGTGAAGCAAGGCGAGTGCGAGTGAGAGAATATGCGCGTAAGTTCTTAGTGCCTATTTTCCGGACCGCCAAGTTACGTCGTTTGTACTGGACCACCGATATCGGTGGCAGCGTATACGTTTGCTGGAAACAAAAACAACCTATTGTAATATACAAGAAAAAGCTGATGATTACTGAGAAAAACAGTAATTCTATTTTCGACTTCAAGGCCACATTTATAATAGAAACTCGTAATGACCAGCTTATACCGTCCGCAGTGCTGGGACATGGACATCCTCTCTGTGAGATCCCAGTGTGCTGTAAGCTATCATGCGGGCCCAGTGTGTGAGTCTTTCTGGCGGGCCCCAACGAGGTTTATCAACAGGTGATAGCTTTTCATAAAGACATTATTTTGTACCTAAAGAAAATAAATAAGATATATTTTGTACCTACCTCGACAGTTTTTGATTGAACGACGTTTTTATGAAGTGTCTAGCTAGCGGGCCCCTTATGATTATTTTTGTTGTTATTATACTTTTAGATCGCCCAATAGTGCTCGGAGTAAGAAACTATTTTGTACCTTATAAATCCAAAATTTCGACTTTCTGTGAGCTATACTTCAAAAGATATTCGCTATCTAAACAAACGTCCAGCCTGCTGGCCCTTTTTTAAATACTACTCTTTTATATCATACAATTTTGTTAGGAGCTTGATACTATTTTGTACCTTACAAATCCAAAACTTCGACTTTCTGTGAGCTATACTTCAAAAGATATTCGCTATCTAAACAAACGTCCAGCCAGCTGGCCCTTTTTTAAATACTACTCTTTTATATCATACAATTTTGTTAGGAGCTTGATACTATTTTGTACCTACAGAAGCCTACAGTACAAGTAAGGTCTCTTTTTAGGGTTCCGTTGCCAAATGGCAAAAAACGGAACCCTTATAGATTCGTCATGCCTGTCTGTCCGTCCGTCTGTCTGTCCGTCCATATGTCACAGCCACTTTTTTCCGAAACTATAAGAACTATACCTACTGTTGAAACTTGGTAAGTAGATGTATTCTGGGAACCGCATTAAGATTTTCACACAAAAATAGAAAAAAAACAATAAATATAGGGGTTCCCCATACTTAGAACTGAAACTCAAAAATTTTTTTTCATCAAACCCATACGTGTGGGGTATCTATGGATAGGTCTTCAAAAATGATATTGAGGTTTCTAATACAATTTTTTTCTAAACTGAATAGTTTGCGCGAGAGACACTTCCAAAGTGGTAAAATGTGTGTCCCCTGAACTTCTAAAATAAGAGAATGATAAAACTAAAAAAAATATAATGATGTAGGTACATTATAACCTACCATGTAAACTTCCACTGAAAATTGGTTTGAACGAGATCTAGTAAGTAGTCTTTTTTTAATACGTCATAAATCGTAAACCGCAATTTACCTTTCATTCAATCAAGTCAAATATATAAAAAATAACATTTAATTTCATAAACATAAACCTTATGCATAAACCCGGATGTTTCGGAACCCTCGGTGCGCGAGTCCGACTCGCTCTTGCCCGGTTTTTATCTTTATAATGTCGAAACTGGATGACATTTTAACAACCCAACAACAACTAATCGAAGCCGTAAATAAGCTCTTCACCAATTTCAAGAAGGATGGTGCAGAGCGCAAGGACCTCAGACTATTTGCGTCGTCGGTTAGCTACCTTGGAACCATACTTTACAAGAGTTCCATAATAATCATATGACTTTGCTATCTTTTAGTGATCAATCTCATGCATATTTCAGTACTAATCAATACTATCAAATGAAAGAAAAGTATAAGAACATTAAAACTACTATTCAGAACTACAACTCTCTCTCGCAAACAGACCGCAAACCCCTGAATTGAAACCTACGTTTCAACCTACTGCGGAATCTCAATCCTCGAAGCTCGCATCTCACGCTGCTACTAGCACCCCTGCTCTTGAAGAAAGTAAAGCCGAAGGTCTCTTTAAAAAGCAAGCTACCAGCTTTAAGGCTTTCTTGAGGACATCTTCCAATATCGACCTTGATCTCGTCACGGAAAAATGGGAGTTTGAAGAGATCCTGAAGACGTTACAATCTCGTTGGGCGGCTATTGACTCGCTTCATTGGGAGCTGAACAACGAGTATGGCGGATCAAACCCCCAGTACCTACCTACGAAGAGTAATTTACCTACTCATTATGAGAAGTATTATAACAAAATCAAGAAAGACATCAATAAGAAAATGTGGTCCGTTGCGCATATTGAAAAATCTACTCTTAAAATGGAGATAGTCACCTTTGAGGGAAACTACACTAGGTGGATTTCGTTCAAAGATCTATTTACCGAAGCAGTGCACAACAACCTCTCTTTGTCGACTGCACAAAAGATGCAGTTTCTAAAGAGTACCTAAGATCAAAGATGAGCCCGAAAAGTTGATCCAACATCTCCAAATAAGCTCCGACAATTATCCTGTATGCTGGAATATCCTCAATCATCGCTACAATAATAAGCGACTGATCTTCACTTCTTATCTTAACAATCTCATGAATATCGCTGCGAACCAGCAACAATCATCAAATCAAATAAAACGCATTCACGACACTACGTAAGTACGTACGAGAGCGTGAACGCTATCAAGAATCTGGGAGGCGATGTGTCTTCCTGGGACCCCTTCCTGGTATGTATATTGTCTCAAAAATTGGATTTATTTAGATACATACGAGGATTATCTACAAGCCTTAAAATCCCCGCGGGAGTTATCTACTCGTCTTAGAAGATTTCCTTAATTTTTTGGAAACTAAGTTTATGATGCTGGAAACTTACTCGTACGTAAGAGGCTTGAAAATTCCACGCAGAAATCATCCCCATCTCAATCCAACAATAATAACAAACCATCACTTTACAGCTTGCTCAAAGTAAGAGCCAAATAGGTACGGTACTCAGGCAAATACTTAATTATAGAAATAAAAATACCCCTGATTGAAAGGGAGGTATTGATCTAAGGTATTTATTGAGCTGAGGTATTCAATCTTATCCCTGTTCCACGCATTGTGAAAGATAACATGATGATGAAGGTCGAAACTATCTCTGACAGCAGCCATCAACATGAGAAAGGATTCGTATTTAACTGTCACAGACACGGATCTGCAGTCGTATTACAAAACCCTGTGACTATTCTGTGTCAGATCAGAAAGCCTATTCACATGAAAGACGATCATAGCCTTTGTGAGACGATCCCAGGCACAAGAACTTGTAAAACTAAAAAAACCTCGTGCAAGAATGACTGGAGAGACTTAACGTCAGAAAACAAATATACCTGTTATTTATGCTGCAGTAAATGTAACGTGAAAACTTCTGTGTGAAAATCAAGTTAAGGCAGTCACGTTATCCGATGCTGGTCTGTTGCGTGTTGGGGAAGGCTATTTAGTAAAAACAGAAGATTGTAGGGTGTATTCAAACAAATGATTGTCTAGTAAAATTAGCACGACGACAAAGATTATCTCACCAGAAATATCACCTATCAATCACATAATAAATATCACTATGCCAGAAATATCTTACGAGTTCTATCCCAATAACTGAGCACCGATATCTCCTACCACGACATCCACCAGTATACTGCTATATAAGGTGTAAAAAAATTAACCTTACAAACTTTAAGAGGTGCTTTAGACCATTGGACTGAACAACTTTCACTATGGGACCAACTCTGAAATCGCGAAAAAAAAATCAGCTGTTCCCTACATTTTGACGAGTTATACGAACATAAATGTAGGGAATAGCTGTTTTTTTTTTTCGCGATTTCAGATTTGGTCCCATAGTGAAAGTTGTTCAGTCCAATGGTCTAAAGCACCTCTTAAAGTTTGTAAGGTTAATTTTTTTACACCTTATATATCTCATCATAATCGGGAATCTTGTTACTGGTGGCAGCTCACTGTTTTAAATGTTGGCGGCAAAGGCACGTAAAGAAAATCGTTCCACTTCTACAGCAGAGCGGTCGACAGCGTCTGCGACGACTGCGAGGCCATCTCCACACACCGTTCCAGAAAGTGTTGTGATTGAGTGTAGTGAAATTAGGGAAAAAGGGCAATCTAGTAGTAAATCAGTGAAAAGTGATCCTAAACGACTAGCGCTATTTATTGAGTGCTTACAAAAAAAAAAAAACCGGCCAAGTGCGTGTCGGGCCACACACAGAGTAGGGTTCCGTAGTAGCCCGTTATCACAATGTAGTACGATTCTGTTGTTCTTTATTCTGAATAAGACTACAATGAAGACTTGAAGATATAAGATATTTACAATGAAGTCTTCACCCAAGTCTTTACCCGTTATAAACAAGCAACTACTTCATCTTAGTCACTTTAAAGGATTATAATGCTAAGGATTTTGTGTTATAATAAAATTAAACATCGTAATTTGAGAGCAGTTAATAGACATTTACATAGTTATGCCGTTAATGAGAAGCCAGGGAAGCCACATGTGCAGAAGGAATTATTGCCAGACTAGCTTGTCTTCAACGTAGTCTTTAATCTTATAATATGCTTTTTTGATAAGGACACGTTTGATGAGGGTTTTGAACTTTCCATCGCTAAGTTCTGTAACCGGTTTTGGCAACTTGTTATAAAAACGGATGCTGTTTACAAGAAATGACTTGCTAGTTTTAGTTAATCTAAATTTAGGTAACACAATTTCATTTTTACTACGTGTATTTATATTATGGAAATCGCTTCTTATTTTGAAGAGTCCTAAGTTTTTGCGAACATACAAAATACTTTCTAAAATATAAAGAGAAGGCAGAGTTAGTATATCAATTTCTTTGAATTTGTTTCTAAGAGACTCGCGAGGACCCATTTTATAAATTGCGCGGATTGCCCTCTTCTGTAAAATGAAAATTGAATCTACGTCAGCTGCCGATCCCCACAGCAGAACACCATAAGACATAATACTGTGGAAATAAGCAAAGTATACTAACCTAGCTGTGGCTATATCTGTCAACTGCCTTATTTTTCTTACTGCATACGCAGCTGAACTTAATCTACTTGAGAGAGCTCTAATGTGTGCGCCCCATTGTAATTTTGAATCTAAAGTAATTCCTAGAAATACAGTTTCTGTAACAGCATCTAGTCTTTTGCCATCAAGTTCTAAATTCAGACCCACTTGAGGTACATTTGGTAATGAAAACTTAAGACATTTAGTTTTGTTCGCATTAAGTAAAAGATTATTAGCTGCAAACCATTTCGAGAGAACAGCCAGACTATCGTTAACATGTAAGACATCCGTATCTTTTCTATCTATTTTAAAAATAAGGGAAGTGTCATCAGCGAATAAAATGATATCCGACAAGTTAGCCACCATGTAAGGAAGGTCATTAATATAAACTAGAAATAGGAAAGGGCCAAGAATTGAGCCTTGAGGCACGCCCATCTTAACTAGAGACCCCGAAGACGTCGCCCCGTTAACGTTTACTTTTTGCTGGCGCTTTGACAGATAGGAAAGAACAAGATCAGCAGCTTGTCCACGAATTCCGTAGTGGTATAATTTACAGATCAGTGTATTATGGTCAACGCAGTCAAACGCTTTTGAGAGGTCACAGAAAATGCCAATTGCATCCTGGGACTTCTCCCAGGATTCCAAAATGTGACTGATGAGTTTTACTCCCGCGTCTGTCGTCGACCTACCTTTCGTGAAACCAAACTGGCGACTATGTAAAATCCCATTTGAATTAAAATGTGACAACATCTGGTCCAGCATGATTTTTTCATAGATTTTGCTCAATGCTGGTAGCACAGATATAGGTCTATAATTGGAGGGATCCAACTTACTACCCGATTTGAATATCGGTACTACTTTACTATGTTTCATTAAGTCAGGAAACGTACCGCTGTCTAAACATTGATTAAATATGCCTGTTAGGGCAGGGGCAATTGTGTCAATAATATCTCCAAGAACCTTAACAGAAATCCCCCATAAGTCTTCAGTGTTTTTTATGTTAAGACTTTTAAATGCTTTTTTAATTGTGTCAACAGAAATGGGCTTGAATTCAAAGCTTGGAATTTCCCTATTAAAATTTTCCTTAAGAAGGGCTTCAGCTAATATAGGTGATGAGGGGAGAGACTTTGTAACCTCTATTGGGATATTGGTAAAGAAATTTTCTAGTGTCTCAGCAACTTTTAACTTATCTGAAATGGTTTCATTATCAATTTTTAGGGACAACTCATTCTGATCTCGCTGTTTTGTGTTTCCAGTTTCTTTGTTTATTACCTGCCACACAGCTTTTATTTTATTATTAGACATCATAATTTTGTTACTAAGTAATTTTGAAAGATTTGCATCATAAAGTTTAATATTTCGTAAATGGAGCATTAAATCGAAAAATAATTTTAGCAACCCCCTAGTCATTTTAGAAAACCTATTCAACGATACCCCACAAGATGGGGTAGACGACGAAAAAAATATTCATCCCCACTTCACAAGTAGGGGAGCTACCGTAAAAAAAAATATTTTCCATAATTTTATTTTACCACTTTGTCGGCGTAATTAATATACACACTCCTAGAAAATTACAGCTTTCTAGTGCTAACGGTCTCTTAGCAAAACCTCGGACAGACAGACAGACAGACGGACATGACGAAACTATAAGGGTTCCTTAGGAACTACGGAACCCTAAAAATGAAGATAGAGGTTCTTCAGCGATCTTTCGCGTGTTTTCTCTTCCTGATTTACACTGTAGTGATTCTGTTTAATTTGTAATGTTACTTTTATCTCATCTTTTAACATAACTAACCCTACATTGTATTCTATTTTAGTATTAAGTATTTGATCATTGTTTTTACCTTGTTAATATTAATTTCATTACCCATTATTATTTAACTATACCTACATAGGTACTAACCTCATCTTTTCTCCCTCGGGAGCATGTTCGGGTCAATCACCGAACAATAATAAATAATTATGTCAGCGTAATTGCGACACCGCGCTTTATGCCTTGAATATTTTTTGTATTAGGTACCTAAGTAATAACAGTCGGTACGTTTTCGGATAGCATATCGGGCGCGACTCAATCTCATCTCACTCCCTCATTAGTTATAAGCGTTATCCCATTTGTATTACTGAAATCTATAGAATCTTTAGTTTATCTTGATCTCACCAATATTCTCACCCCAACCCCGAACACTATACACTATTACAAATTTCAAATCCAAGATGGCCGCCACCACAAAATGGCGAATTACATTTTTTCTTCACAACTTCTTC
Source organism: Mesoligia furuncula (assembly GCA_916614155.1). Classification (NCBI taxonomy): domain Eukaryota; kingdom Metazoa; phylum Arthropoda; class Insecta; order Lepidoptera; family Noctuidae; genus Mesoligia; species Mesoligia furuncula. Next base: position 1,501,777 of record OU744811.1, on the reverse strand, counting down.
AATATAGGTATCAAATGCAATGGCTTGACAAGTAGAATAATGTACCTACACTATATTGAAACAGAATGAGGAATATTAAATAACGAAATGAAAACTAAAAACTTGTAAATTATTTTTTTGTCTGATCAATGCCCTAGATTGATGAGGAAAGTGGAGTGATGAGTGGTACCTACGACCACTGAGTTTGACCATTTTTGCGAATGGAATTATCCTACTATAGACGTGTACGACGTGTGTGACGTGAGACGTGTACGTCGAGTACCTATCAGATAGTGTCACAGTCCCATTTTATAAACTAGATCTGAAATACCTAAGATATAGCTAATAGCTATGAAATACTTGTATGAAAGTTGGATAGCTAAAGGAAGAACTAGAAAAAGGATATAATAAAACAAAAAAATCGGTTTAGTCTTAAAAATTATTCTATAAATAAAATTAATAATTATTTTTTGACGGTTACAAACCAGATTAAATACCAAATTAACTGAATCTTAAAAGCGAGAAAATAAAAGAAATGAAATACTTACAAAAATTAAGGAGTCCCTACAAAAAGCATGAAATAAAAAATTAAATAAAAAATTGAAAAAACCCTAGACACAAAATAATAATAAAATTAAATGTAATTGGAAAAGGATAAAATAATTAAAAAACCCCCGACTTACAGAATTTATGTAACGAGACAACTTTAAGTCGGGGGTTTTTTTAATTATTTTATCCTTTTCCAATTACATTTAATTTTATTATTATTTTGTGTCGGGTTTTTTAAATTTTTAATTTAATTTTTTTCTTATTATTGAAATCACCTGGTTCTTTCTCTGCAGTCCATTAGCTGGTGCAGCTCTTTTGTAGTCTCCATTTCCTTCTTTTTTCTCTACCGGTAATTTGGACCGCCCAGGCTGCAAGGGAATCATCAAAACTTACGTAGTGAGTAGTGACCGAATCTTACACTGGAGTTTCTGTAAGGTCTAATCAATTTTCTAAGCACGAAATCTGCCGCAGAATATAGAGAAAATTGTTTAGAAATCTCAGACAAGCTGTTGTGATTGGTAGACCATAATAAAACCAATGTGCAAAATGGAAGATTTAAAGCGGGGCGGACTGACTGGGGATTAATTTTAATGCATTACCTGGTATAAGAAGGTCAGGCAGTCTGTCCACGCAAAATGGTACTCAGTTGCATCCGGTTAGACGGGAAAAGGCTAAGCAGATGATGGCGATGACCCTCAGGATACGCAACAAAGAAGTTCCCCAAAAGAACAAGAAGTTCGCAATCACCTTGCCAACATCCTGCAGCCCATCCGTCTTGCTCTGCGCGGCGAGTGGGGAGAGTTGGGAGAGCGGAGAGAGCGCGGAGGGCGCGGGGCGTGGGGCGGGCGCGAGCTGCGAGCGGTAGGCGGCGTCCGGCCGCGAGCCGTCCCACGCCGCGTAGTTCCTGGAGTGCTCCTGAACTGACTTCGGAAGGTCTGGCATCGGGTACAGCCGGTATAACTTGCAGTAAGCCTGGAAAATTGATGGATATTAGCCAAAATTTCATAAAATATTGTATACTCAATACGTTTTCTCGAAACAGTTAAAGAGAAAACCAGTAAATTTATAAGAAAATAACGCCTGGTGTTTATCTCGTGACTGAGAGCTTATAGAAACTCATATGAATGAGGCAATTGATGTTCGCTAGACAAAGGAATCTATGCCTAATTAAAGTACCTACCTATGTACCTTAATTAAGTACGAAGAAAGTCTTAGGCGAGTAGAGAATGTCACTGACTCTTTCAGGGCCACCATCAGGGATTTTAATTTTGATAACACAAAAATATTTTGTCGCCAATTAGTCGGAATCAGTTGCCAAGTCACAGATTTAATCGGTTGTTATTTTTTTTTGTAAAAAGTTTTTTCACTTTTTATTTATCTAAGTTACAATAGCCTAATGTCAACTGCTCATCACTTGTTACAAAATATTGCTTTTCCCGATGTTGGGACGTTAATTGTTGAGGAGTTCTCCTGGTAAGAACCAGGAGAACTCCTCAACAACCACTCACCATACGCATTGTGTCGAGCATAAATTGCTTAGCAACCATATTAAAGTACCTAATCGAATCGCAACCCGTAAAATATTTATCATTGAGTAGTTCCATTGGCCATTGTGGTCTTCTTCATCAGCTCCACTTTACCAAATGATGATTTCCGGGAGCCTATGCTCAAGTTATTTAAAAAAATACCCAAATCGTTATAGCTTTGCCTATAAAATTAGAGGGTTTCCCTCGATTTCCATGGGATCCTCTCATCAGATTCCAACTTGATGATAATGGGACCACCTCGAGAGCAAACCCTTTCAAACAAAAAAAGAATTTTGAAAATCGGTCCACAATTGGCGGAGTAATCGCGTACCTAACAAACACACAAAAAAAAAAACCATACCGTCGAATTGAGAACCTCCTTCTTTTTTGAAGTCGGTTAAAAATATTATAAATATAAAACCACCGGCTTTCCTAGGAACACTACCAATATCTTACCTTAAATCAAGGCAAAACTATTTTTTTTTTCTTTAGTAAGTACCATAAACATTATCCCTAAACGACAATTCACAGTAAAAAAAATAATAGGTTATTTAACTAAAAACTGATGTTTTGCTGTGCGCGCGAATAACAATAAGGCCTCATTTACGGAGACGCGGGGCGTCTCGCGTCGCGTGTGGCGTGGCGTCTCGCGGCGCGTCGGACGTTTTTTCTGTTTACGGTGGGGCGGCGCGTGAAGCGGCACGCATCATCGCCCGCGTAAACACAAACTTATAGCAATATACGACCATGTTCATAGAGAAGCGAGACGGGAAGCGTGGCGGTGCCCGCCGCGGCGCCCGCGGCGAATCCTAGCGTGTAGCGAAGCACGCGGCGGGCATCGCGGCGGCGCACGCTCGCCTCGATTAAATCGACTAGTTTTATGTTGGCGAGAGATGGGAGTCGATCATATCACACTCCATTGCGACGGTTACTACGTCTGTGTTGCGCGATTTCTAAATAAGACTGACAGAAGATTCCGCCTCGGACATAGCTTCATCGAGAATTGCCGCTGCGTGCGCCGCCGCGATAAACTCCGCGTGGGACGCGTCGGTGCCATCCGCGGGCTCGGCCGCAAAAAACGCCCTAATTCAAACAAACGCGTCTAAAATCGCTTCTCTGTAAACGCACTCATACAACGCCATATATTTGAATTCAGTGCGGGCCGCGCCCAAAGAGTATAATAACTATATACAGCGCCGCTCAACGCAACGCGCGACGCCCCGCGTCATACGATTTTTCTGTTTACGGAGCAGCGGCGCGTCAAGCGGCACTTATCATCGCACGCGTAAACACAAACGTATGGCAATATAAGACGTTGTTCATAGAGACGCGTGGCGGTGCACGCCGCTGCGCCCGCGGCGAATCCTCAAGCGTGTAGCAAAGCACGCGGCGGGCAACGCTGCGGCGCACGCGGGATACTCAATCCAACCGACCAGTTTTAGGTTAGCGGAAGATGGGACCGCACGTGTCGATCATATCGTACTCCATTGTGACGGTGACTACGTCTGCGTTCTGCAATTTCCAAATATCACTGGCAGAAGTTTCCGCCGCGGGCATCGCTTCATCGAAAATTGCCGCTGCTTGCGCCGCCGCGGTGCCAGCCGCGGGCTCGGCCGCAAAAAACGCTCCATTTCAAGCAAACGCGTCTAAAATCGCTTCTCCGTAAACGCACTCATACAACGCCATATGTTTGAATTCAGTGCGGGCCGCGCCGCACAACGCATAGATAAGGATAAGTGCGACGCGCGACGCCCCGCCTCTCCGTAAATGAGGCTTGAGGGATTTTCTTTTTCTTTTTTTTAACGCTTCCCTACTCGCTGGATAGATGGCGCTGAACTTGGTAACTTACTGCAAGGAACCGAACGTCACATATTTTTTTTATTAATTCACTTGGATGTAATTTTGAGATCTTAAAACGAAAGCAAACGAAACTATCACTCAACGAGCGTATATGACGTGACGCAATGTTTTTTTTCCAAGCGTTTTGACTTTGGCACCTAGTAACGTAGTCAGTTCAACGCCATCTTCAGGGTTCTTGGAAACTATGTTTTTTTTTTAATACTCAAAAGAAAAACCTCTCATTGTAACGTCGACGACCAAAGTCTACGAAGCGTGAGATATATCGCACTGCCACAATAGCGGCGCGAGCGACTCGCCGCCGCATCTATGGTCTTGAGTTTGATGGATCTTAGTGTATAGCAGAAGGAATAGGCCTTCAAAGGACCGTGGCCTTCCATGGTCCACCCACCTTATAAACCCTTATATCTTTTGAACCAGTGACTGACAAATTCTAATATTTGGCGATAAATTTCGACTAATTAGCGAACAATTTTTTGTGTTATCAAAATTAAAATCCCTGATGGTGGCTCTGCCAGAGTCAGTGACACGAGAATTAGTACAGTTTCATAATTATTTTCTACAGTCTGTACTTACATCGATAGCTCGGTGCAGCGCGTAGTCTGGGCGGTCGTGTTCCTTGGCCTCCTGCAGCAGGCTGATTGCGTGCGTCAGCAGCTTGTTGTCAGCATCGCGCAGCTTCTGCTCCGCGAGCTCTCCGTAGAAGTAGCGCGACTCTGCGCGCTCCTTAGCCTCGCGGTCATCGCGTTCTTTCTGGAAACATCAAATGGCAATACAGGGTGTCTGGAAGCTTAGTGCAAAGCTTTTAGGGAGTGATGGTTGACACCATTTACAGCATTTTGAGTCATACATGTCTTAAACGAAGTATTTTTTTTTTACTACATACATTTAGTCAAAAATAACATACCAACTTTAACTGGGGAACAAAATAAAAAAACATACTTCGTCTAAGGCATATAGATATGTATGGCTCAAAATGCTCTAAATAGTGTCAACTATCACCCCCTTATGGCTTTGTATCCAGCTTCCAAACACCATATACAGGATGGAAAAAATCAACGGACCCAAAGTTTATTGGAGAAATTTTATCTTTAACATTGACTGTATCGACTCGACTAGTGAAATAAAATTGTGATCAGTGTTTATTTTTTTTAATTTTTAGCTGGTTCGATTCCCGGTTTAGGTAAGCTTGTCGAGAGAACTGTGAATGCAGTTTTGTTTCTTTAAAATAAAGGAATGTTTCCTTTAAGTAAAATAATATATCTTAAGGATTTAAAGTAGTTTCCCTCCAGTGCCCATTGATTTTTTCCACCCTGTATAAGTTAAGAAAAGAACATGTGCCCGTTTGCACTGACACTGTACTGTTAGATTTTCCATCGCTGGGTTCAGCGCTGAAAGTTTATAATCTAACAGCGCGCTTTTGTTTAGGCCTTCATTTAGGTATAATTAGAGACTATATTTACGACGAGATATTATTGAAAAATGGGGTAAATTCCGCCGATCGCATAAACTCCTCCGCTCCGCGACGCAAAAACTTACAAGTTAAGACTACCCACGATCGCAGCACGGACTTTGCTCTAGAACCTCGGTCCTACACGTCTCGAGGTTAGCAAAGCAAAGGACATTCCTATAGCTGACTATTGTTTCTGTCACAGTGGCGAAACTCACCCACAGTCTTAGTATTTCTGCTCTGTACTCGGCAATCTTGCGTTTCTTCTCTAGCCGGAGGTGCTCCTGGAATTCTTCGTTCATTTCAACGTTCTTGAATCTGATTACGCAAAAATATGGAACTTTGGTTAACATATTTGATTAATTAATCCTTCTGCATGTAACCTAACTAAATGTAAAGGGGTGATCATGATTAGGAAGGTAGGATGCGAAAGTGCTCATTATTATTTGTGCAATCATTGTTTTGTGAAATGTATTGAAAAGATGGCGTTAGTAGTTCCGATTGCGGCCACGCGACGCCAAAAGATCATTACAAATCAGTAAAAAAAAAAAAAACAGTGCCTACCTGTTCATGATGTCCCACTGTCTGGTGGTGTTGAACTCGTGCAGCCGTTGCTGTTCGTCTCGCAGGAACTTCTCGCGACTTGCTTTCCTGTCCTGTTTGAACTGCTCCGCTTTCCTTTGCTGCTCCTGGAGACGGGCCTCGTTTCTGTCGAGTTATCAGGTATATGATAACATCCACATCGACACTACAATAATTATATTGGCAGCCTTATTTCTGGGACGTCAATAAAACGCGGTGGTTAGCGACAAACTGTTTATTCGGGTCACAGCCCGACACTGTATATACTATGGTAATCTAAACATCCTTCGGTCGTCACATCTCTCCTCACTAAGCTTACAAGACAGTTATTTTAAACTAATGATACACTTATTTAATGTAATCTAACTTATCAAAACGTTTAGCTCGATTGTAGGCACGCAGTGCTCGAGCCGATACACCAGGCGGTGTCGGTTTTGGTATAGGCGACTGCTTTCTGAATCAGCCTTTGGTCGGGTAGTGTTGCGGACGGTGCATACGCAACCTCACTGTCACCGCCCAATGCATCCTGATACAAATCATCGTCGGCTCCCTTATCGACCGAACGTCCTAATTTAATACTTTGTCTTTCCTCATCTACATCTACCCCTACCCCACTCATTCGAGGGAGAGTACCTATTTTTATTGCTGTTTATTGGGATCATTTGGTCGGCACGACGCCGCCTTCTAATTCGTCCCCCATCTTGACTCTGTATGATACGGGGTCCGTCTTTTTAACTATCGTAGCTTCGGTCCATTTGTCCCCCTTGCTATAGTCGCGAGCTAACACCGAGTCCCCCACGTCAAAATATCTATCGGTGCTGGAGACGCGTGCAACTTGGCGCTCCCATGCTTGGCGCGCACAGTGGCCGCTACGTCCGGCCGCAGCGCGTTCAATCGGCTCCGCAGTCGCCGCCCTTGTGCAGCGCTACTACGGGTGATACCCAGGTCGTTGCGTGCTCACAGTTGCGATATTCTAACAAGAACCTACAAAGACCCGCGTTTACGTCCTCATTTTCATACAACGCTCTTTTGATCGCTTTTTTAATAGTATTAGTTCAGCGTTTTCCGCCGCGCTATTTCCCTGTGGCCTATAAGGAGCCGACGTGTGTAGCGGTTAATTGCACAATAAGTTTTAAATTCTTGAGATGCAAATGGTGGTCCGTTATCGGTCACGAGCTGCGATGGTAAACCAAAACGCGCGAAAACACTTCTTAAAATTTTACTTGTTGAAGCCGCATTTGTGCTTTTCATTGGTAAGGCCTCAATACACTTTGAGTGTGCGTCTACAATAACTAAATATCGAACGCCTCCACAATTTGCGAAGTCGGCATGTACGTTGCGCCCACGGGTGCAGCGGAAATTCCCAAGGATGGAAATTCCAAACACTAATCTCATACAAGTATTTTGCTTTTTTATTTTCACTCGTAGGTATGCCATTATGAAGCTCATCAAAGGATTTTCTGGATATGCTCGCATTTTTGCTCTTTTGATCTAGAATTATTGACTTTCTGTTAATCTTTGAGTATTCAACGGGTGTACAGTAACGACGATTCCTCTTCTTCTTATGAAGCACCAGTAAAAGTGCAATAGCAATTAATTCGTCGTAATCCATGATGACGAGCTTTCACGACTGTGTCTCTGAAGGCACTGGTCGTATAAAATTCCTTATACAAAAAACCGAACGTCTGCGCTAATCTCACGGAATTCCAAATCTGAATTCCTAATCAGGAAACCGTGCGTGTGCGGCCAGCCTAAAAAACCAAAGGGGGTGGGAGATGTGTGAACCAAAATGAGAAGGTAGATATAAAGGACCGTAGCAGGTGGGGTTCTGTGTGTGTACGCGGATTAACTAATGACTGACTGAATCTCTATAACTCAGATAGCGCCGCGCCGCCGCCCGCGGCTTCTGGAGCGGCCCGCCGCGCGCACCCAGCGCGGGCGACACGCGCCCACCAACCGCGCACTCCGCACTATCGGTGACATACTTGCTCAGCACCACGAACTGGACTTATTTGCCGATGGATTAGGACATTTGTATAATAAATTTGGTATAATTTTAAATGACATTTTATAGCCATATCTAATAACGGAATTGAATTGATTACCATTATACTGACATATTATTATTATCATTAACTACTAAGTGCTATTTTTTATATTTTTATTCTATTTTTTTATTGACACTAAACTGAAATGTATAAATTCATCGTTGTAATTTTTTATTTTTTTATTTTTATTATGTATAGACTTGGACATTATTATTATTTTATAAAATGTATTTTATAATGTGACGAGCATGTGTAATATTTTAAGCCATAATTGAATAGTAAGAAAATTAATCGTATGAGCGTTTTGGATGTCAAATCTGTTAGCTCGTAAGACCAATTGAATAAATAAATAAATAAATAAACTCCAGATCTTAAAACTCCACGGTGTCCTCGGCCGCTTACGGCGGGAACACGGGCACGCGTTAGCACTTATCCGTGAACCCGCCGCGGCTGCCCGTCACCGGACCCTCCTCTGGGGAGTACTCCCCATCACCGGCGCACCAGAACACATAGCACGCCGTGACCACCCTAGGGAACAAACCAGCACATGGGCGCCAGACGACCCCGTATCTGGGCACTTGGGCTCGTCGCTTCACCGTGGGTGACCAAACCACGGCTATTGAGCACCCCGGCCTAGACAATGCTGGAACCCACCTGGGAGATGCATGAACCTAAACGAAGCAAAATGAGAAGGTAGATATAAAGGATCGTCAAGTGGTGTTCTGTGTGTGTACGCGGATTAACTAATGACTGACTGCCTTATCTCTATAACTCGAGATCTTAAAGTGACATTGTGATCCAGACTTTTAGGATTGTGACTATCCAAAATGGTCAGCTTAAGGCGCTCTCCGAGGCACAAAAGGTCTGACCAGCTATCTAAGAACCAACCAAGACAGTGCAGCTTCACTTTGGCGGTCAAATAATATGCGAAGGTTTTAATCTAGGTATGAACCTCCAAATAACATAAGGGCGGTCACCCGGAAGTGTATCTTATTATACATAGGTAAAGCTTTTGCTCACAGCTTCGTCTGCGTGGACGTCGAAAATTACCACACGGAAAAGTACAACCGGGATAAAAAAGTATCCTATGACCCAGGTCATGGTCTACCTGTGCCAAATATCTAAACTTACATCTCATTCTTCTCTTTGACTGCCTTGTCCAAGATGGCCTGTTCCTTAGCAAGGCGCGCCGCATCTCCAGACTCCAGTCCTTGGCTAATTTTCTCCAGCACGCGAAGCTTTTCATTCTTCAGCTGAAGGGAACATGACAAAGTTTTGAAGCGGTCCTAAGGTAGCAAAGGTAGGTCCTAAGCCTTTAGGTTAAACGTTGACAGGTAGAGAATGCCTTCTGGCATTAACTCCGCATATGTACGGCACACACACATTGACGTAGAATAACAATTTAACAAAAAAAAAAACGGGCCAAGTGCGTGTCGGGCCACGCACAGTGTAGGGATCCGTAGTAGCCCGTTTTCACAATGTAGTACGATCTGTTGTTCTTTATTCTGAATATAAAAAAAAAAAACCATATTTTGGTACAAAATTATCCAACACCCATAAGTTCAACGACTATTACCGCTAAACTAATAAAGTTATCTTAACCGCTATAGTTTTCCTTTATAGTTCATAAAATGCACTACAATCGTGATTTTTTTCCAGATTTTTCAAGCCAGCAGTTTAGGTTTTAGAGGGGGGGCGCCCTACTGGAACAAAAATTTGCACTTTAAGGGGAAAGCGCTAAGGTAGCCCGCGAAATTCAAATTTTCTTACGCTTTTTGCAATTTGCTGGTCAGTATTAAGTTGTACGTTGATTAAAATATGATTCGCGGTCGTAACAAATATGTATTTACAGAACTATAATCATTACAATCACTAATACAACTTGTTAAGTTAGTATAATCCCCAAATGTCAAGATTTCATGATATAGTCATTCTTGGGGATTACTTGGTCTTAGAGAGTTGTGTTGATGACTTTAATGATTATAATTCTGTAAATACATATTTGTTACGGCCGCGAATCATATATTAATCAACGTACAACTTAATACTGACCAGAAAATTGCAAAAAACGTAAAAAATATTGAATTTCGCGGGCTACCCTGGCGCTTTCGCCTTAAAGTTTAATATTTCGTAAATGGAGCATTAATTCGAATAATTATGTTAGCAACCCCCAAGTCGTTTTAGAAAACCTATTCAACGAAACCCCACACGATGGGGTAGACGACGAAAAAATAGTCATCCCCACTTTACATGTAGGGAGGGAAGCTACCCTAAAAAAAATATTTTCAAAAATTTTATTTTACCACTTTGTCGGCGTAGTTGATATATGCACTCCTACAAAATCACAGCTTTCTAGTACTAACAGTCTCTTAGCAAAACCTCGGACAGAGAGACAGACAGACAGACGGACATGACGAAACTATAAGGGTTCCTTGTAGGAACTACGGAACCCTAAAAACTCCCTACTGTAAATTTTATTACTTACGTCAGCCTCGGTCTGTTTCCTCATCTGCTCGATCTTGCAGCGAGACTTCTGCAGCACTTCCATCAGCTTGTCGTCCATCTTCTCTCGTGCGTCCTGCTCGCGTTTCCTCTCGTTCGTCTCTTTTCGTGAGTTGTCTATGTCTCTGAAGATGCGAGCTCTCCCCTCTGCTTTCTGAATAGAATTTGAATTAGTCTTTCGTGAATCGTGATCCTATCCCTATCTAACACATGCAATAAATGCAATAATACCTACTACTTAGGTTTTATATTGCTGTCTTGCTCAGGGTCTTTTTCAGGGTAGCTTTCATTCATAGGTAGCCATATATTCGATTGATACTGGCACAGCATCAGATAAAAAAACAAAATAAAAGCCGTAAAATTGTAGAAAACACTGACATAAACCATCCATAATGAGATGTTTGTCGGTCCTCAGAAAGGACGTAACGGTCAAAGAAATTTAACTTACGAATTGTGCATCAAACTCTTTGAGAGCCTCCATTTGCTCATTAGCTTTGATATTGTCGATCTTCTGCAGGTTAAGCTCGGTCTCGTACTCCATGCGGTTACGTTCCGCCACCTCGTGGGCTCTGAGGAATTACTTTGCCATTACACATAATATGACAATAACATAACTTCCTGTGTTCTCCAAAGGGTGAAGCAGCCAAAAGTGTATAGTCAACACACATAGACATTGCACATTGCATCAGTAATGTTCAAGTCCATCATATAATAGGGGCTAGTAGACTATAGCCAAGTCGGGCACAAATTCAGCCTGGGCTGCTTCTGAGTATGAATTTCTTTTGGAAAAACCCAATAACACCATGTCCTGGGGATCGTTCGAACCCGTTGAATTGACGAATGAGCTAATAAAGTACCTATTGTAAAAGGATGACTGTTGGCCTCTTATAATGGGGTTGAAAGACCAAAACCGAAAATGAAAGAGATACCCCTACTACAGGAGATCTGTCATGAGGTGCTAAAAGAAAAGTCACTCACTGATCGAGAATGTCCTTCTGATGTTGTTTGTTGACGTCCCACCTCCTCTTCTTCCGCAGTGCCATGAGCTCGTTCCACTCCATGGCCCTCCTTATGATATCGTCGTCATCTTGCCTCTTCCTTTCTGCTTCTTCCCTACGCAACTCGTTTAAAAACTTGACCTGTTCTTCTCGTTCCTTTTGGACGACAGTTTCGATTACCGCACTGTGGGGGGAGCAGAATTTGAAGTGTTGGCATTCTCTCGTTTAAATATTTATTATACCAATACTTATAATGATGAAGGATTAAAGGCGTAGTAGTAAATTGTGAGCTTGTTTTCCGTTTGTTTGAATTTCGCTAGACTGACTAACTGTAGCTTTAATTGGATGCCCGAATGAAACATGATCGCGATGGATTGCTGGTGATTACAGAGTGGTCGAGACAGGAGACTGTAATAGTACCCACGACCAAACAAGCAGCCCTCTGTTCAGATGGAGAGCGCAGGGTTCACCCACAATTTGTAGCTAATAGACTTTAGAGTGAAACGAATGATGATGGATGTCGTTTATATATCAGGAGTAAGTATGGCGATGGCGCACGGAGCCGAGAATGTTATTCGACGAGAGACGTTTTTCAACACACTTTAGAAGAATAAAAATATACATACTTACCAAAATTATAGCTTCAACCGTAGCCATCGTCAATTGCGCCGTTTAAATCTCACCTGAGCAATAACTTCGGCGCATCCTTATTCTTGAAGACCATATCTCTTGCGGAGTACATGAGTCGCTCCTGTTCCTCCTTCTTCTTTCTCAGGTAGCGCGCATAGAACCTGGAGTTGGTTTGCTCGGATTGCAGGTTGCGCGCCTGACGGAGCTCTTCGTTGCGCTTGTTTACGTTCTATAGGTGGGCAAAAGCATGTAAGGGATGCATCATAATTATGTTGCTATTTTTGGAAGCCAGATTTCCAGTAATGGATTTCGTTTGGAGTATGCCAGACTATATATGTAACTATACAGCGCATACAACCCGAATCTCTTCAAAGTAAGAGTGAACAGGCTTCTTCTGGGTAAGCTCACTCCATCGTCGACTTTGTCTCTGTCACCTCTGACCTAGACTAGAGTCAAGAACAAACCCATTTCAAATAAAAAAAAGACTAGAACCCGTGACCTACTATCAGATGGAAACTAAACACACATGACATTACACCTGGTAGGTATGTCCTGAAACCGAAAGCAGAGGAACACACTTAGGGCCGGAGCACATATGGCGGAGCGCAGCGCAGAGCATTTTTCACTGTCAAACTATTATCAACATTGTCCTCATTGAAATAATATATAAAATACTCGCGCATACTAGCGCAGTTTCCGCGCGGATGCGCGCATTCTCAGGTAGAAATTCGCCTAATGTGAAAACTTGGCGGGAGTGCTCTGCGCTGCACTTCCCATATAATAGGGGGCGAGCCTATTCAAACAAGTAGGTACAGATCCAGATTCTCGAGCTATTACTGAAAAATTCCTTATTGAAAAACCAAATAACACTTTGCCTGACCTGAGAATCGAACCCAGGACCTCATGCTCAACAAATTACGTTTGAGTCAACTAGACCAACAGCTACTGAATCCTAGACCATAATTAATTACCTCTAAAGAGTTGGGCCAAGACTTGGTCATGTGATGGCTGGTCTCGTCCAAGAACTGTACGTACTCCCGCCGTCGCACTACCTCTGGATCCTCTGTATCGTTCTTCGTCCATTTGTTGATCCGGTCCCATTCGTCCTTTGTCATAGCAATCGGCATTGTTTCTAGATTTCTTTCTTGACTAAATGAGATCCTATAATAATAAACACGCAGGTATTTAATTGATTACTTATACGGAGCTGGGTGCAGGGTAGAGTGGAGGGTACTAGACCACGCGGACGTTCACCCATGAGATGGACTGATCAAATTAAATCCGCAGAGGGTGATCCGTTGTATGAGTGCACAAAAAACATCCGAAATCGGAGGGAGTGGTGAGAAATCGTGAGGCGAATCACATCAGCCCCTAAACAAGAAACTACATGAGGACCACGACCGCTCTGTCAAGAGTGCTACGAAGAAGAAGAAGATACGGAGCTGACTCATCAATCCTATGCACAACTCTGTAACCTTCTTGGAGTTTGCAAGCGTGATTAGCGTGTTTCAATTTACGAAGAACAATCAGATGAGAAAAAGAGTTTGGTACACACCTTTATTAATTTTCTATTTGTATAAATAAAAGTAGCAATAAATATGTAAGTAAATAGTAGCATAAATTGATGACAGTATTTTATACTTATCATTTTTGTTCTGACCAATTTTATTTTGAATGAAGTTTATTATTTTCTTCTTTATCGGCTTTTGCAGAAGTTGGCACGGCCAGGATTTATTTGAACATTGACTGAATAGAAAGAGGATGTAGGTACTGAAAAAGTTTAGTAAAGTTTAGTTTATTGTAAAGTACATACAATATCCAAAATATTTCAACATTCAATTTTGCCAAAAATAATGAAATAAAATGAGGACCAACAAAATATTATTTTGGTTTCTATGGAAACATGTTAAATCTTTAAACATGGGGTGGGCTGCATCGAGAGTAATAGAGTTATATAAGTGTATATACAATGGTGTGTAATATGTTAGTGTCATAGGTATCCAACAATTGTTTAAAAATTTAATTTCGTGTTTATAACGCGAAAAAAACATTATAGCCAAAATTAAATTACTAAACTAACGACATGAAATGACAAAATTACTGGCAAAAGTTGCCCAGTAATTTTATGTCGCTAATTTCGTAGGTGACAGTCACGCCGTCGAGCGACTGACACTCCCGCAAGGCGGTTTTGTCGCCCGTACTCTTGTACGGAAAAGTCGCTTTTATGTCACTAATTTTGTAATATTTCGAAGTTTAGAATTATGTTTTTTTACTCTGTGGTTACTCAAATGACGTGTCGCCTCCTTTTGGTTTCCGAACGATCTGTCACTTGATCATCTGTCAAATCAAATCGAGAATATTTACGTCAGCCACGTTGGAAGTGCCAAGTTGGTGTTTTTATGGTAAATATAGTATTTTTTAATTGAAACCCTTTGAAATCGGCTAGAAAAATACATTTTAATTCTTATTTGACCATATGCTACAGTGTGAATAAAGGTTCTGATTGTCAATCGGCAATGGGAAGTGTTCCAATTCTGTGACATAATTTGGTAAATAAAACAGTTTTTCGGTGATTTTTAGTGTTGGTTCGTGTTTGTTGTAGTGAGCCAGTGTTGTGAAGATGAAAGTGAAGGAGCTGAAGAGGACGGTGAACGTATGCTGGTCGCCTGCCGATCACTACCCGGTGACAATCGCGGCCGGCTCGGCGGCACAGCAGGTTGACTCTTCGTTCAGCTCTAGTTCCCACCTTGAGCTCTATGCCCTGAATTTGGAAGACCCTGGACTCGATTTAGAGCTTAAATCCAGTTTGCAGACTGAGCACAAGTGAGTACAGTCAAGTTATTGTAAGCAGTAGGATTAAGGGATTAGTAAACCATACCACTTTTGCCACTAATATCTCATTAGGAGAACGGTAAAATTATTTTACATTGTGTAAGACCAACATTCAGTTAGTATAAGACTTACAGCTGTGAACCTAGTATCCTATGGTGACAACACTAACAACAAAATATAATAAAATAAAATAATATTAGGAGCACAAAATTGAACCTCTGTGTTTAATTTGTCACAGAGATGTCCATTAGGGTGGTCCTTATTTTTCGACTTTTGAATTATCGCCGGGGCACTTTCTCATTTGATTATATACCTCTAAATATAAAATAAGATTTTTTTTTTGTTTAGATTTAGAGCTGTCAAATTTTTTACAAAAAGCGTTGAAGGACAGCTTTAAATGATGGTTTCATTAATGTTTCCTTTAAGTGTTTATCACATTTTCCATGCAATTTGTTATCACATTTTCCATGCAAGTGAAACTCGCATAGACAATCCCTTCTTATCCCTTCCTCCCCTCAACCTCTCTTCTGTACCAACGCGTCGAGATTCAGACGTTCACACAATCAAAAACATAAGCCGTAAGACGTACAAATTAAGACATATGTGTACGCACTAACATCCTTTTTATGTCTAACATCATTTTATGTCCTGGCAATAAAAATAAATGAATCTAAAAAATACAGATTTCGAGTTATTATTTAAAATTCAAACCTTGGTAGCGACCTGTAAATGTCATTAAAAAAATAAAAAAAAATATTGAAATACTTTCTTAGACGACCCACTGACCCTTTCTAATCAAATTACGTGGTGCCCCGCGAAATTAAAGATTTTTTTTTTTTCTTAGGAATAAGGACCACCCTAATGTCCATATTAAAATAATTAAAGAAAGAACTGCATAAACATCATCATCTGCCTAGCCTTATCCCAACTAGGTTGGGGTCGGCTTCCAGTATAACCGGATATATTATAATTTCTGTGAAACATAAAGAAATGATTTTCTAAACTATTATAAGGAGAAAAGATTTGATTTTTGGTATGTTACACTTTCACGCTAAACCGGCTGAATGGATATAGACGAAATTTGGCACATCAGTAGACCAGGACCTTGAGTAGGACATAGGATACATTTGATCCCGATATTCCCATGGGATCGAGACTTATGCAAGTAAACCGCGGGGCAAAGCTAGTTCTTAAATAAAAATAATATGGATTGTAGTGGAAGAAAATCTTATAAAAATCTGATAACCCAGCATCACACTCACCCAGCTAACAGTTTTTTTTTTTGTTTTTGGCAACTGAGCCGATGTCGACTATTCTGTCAGCGTCATGTAGTGACAGCAAGATGAGCCATCGAACTTTGCACTTTGTGGTATTTGTTAATTTTTAATGTTAGTAGCTGAAAAGACAATAAAGGTTTTGTAAGTTAACATAATTTTTTTAATACATAAAATACTCTACTATAAAACGGCACAGATATTTACAATTATAATTATTATTACACACCAAATTACATTTTTATGTCATTGTCATTTAAAAAATTTGATAGAACTTGGATCACACTCACCCAGCTAACAGTTGTTATTGGTACAAAACAGTTAAGTAAACAGGCAAGAGGTTACCATCTCAATCACTTTGCAGGCGATGTTCCTTGATCTTGTGTCCATAAATTTGATGGAACATAAGACACTATTGTTACTTGAATGTTTCTAAAAGTTAAGTCATGTTTAATGTCTGTTCCATTAAACAGTTTTTGGTGTGGGATTTTTAACACTCAGCACTACAGCGAAAACTGAATATCTAAAACCGCGCTTTTATTGAGGCTTTCATTTAGTGAAAATGAGCATAGGCTTGTCTTAACTTCGAGCAAAGTATTTCAGTTGTGTGTATTTAATTTTGTTGTAGATTTCAAAAGATAGTCTGGTCTGGTGCTGGTATCATAGTTGGAGGCTGCGATGGAGGGCTCTTGCAGTTCTACAGTGCGGACAAACTGCTGAACAATGCCACCGATGCCCTTCTCGGAAGCAGCACTAAACATAATGGTAAGTGCATCATCATTTTCTATTAGTGTTCGATTGAAAGTTCGGTTTCGGTTTCGGCCGAGTTTAGGACCGATGGCCGGTGGAGCAGACGAGTCCTGGAGTGGAGACCGCGTATCGGCAAGCGTAGTGTGGGACGCCCCCCAGCTAGATGGACGGACGACCTAAAGAAGGTGGCTGGGGTAGACTGGATGCGGAAGGCGGAGGACAGGGTGCTGTGGCGCAGTCTGGGAGAGGCCTATGTCCTGCAGTGGACTGCGATAGGCTGAGTTGATTGATTGATTGATTGTTTCGAAATGCCAGCACATTCGTTTCACAAGGAAAAGAAAGGTGCTAGCATCAAGTTACCACATCAATGCTGTGGGGATTGCTGTAGTTGAACAACTTCGCGACTTGGGTGTGGTTCTTGATTCAAGGTTAAGTTTTGTTCCGCATTGTGATGACATTGTCCAGAGAGCTGCTAAAATGTTGGGTTTCATCAAATGTAACACTAAAGACTTTAGACATACAGCCTCCAAGATTGTGCTTTATAATGCTCTGGTACGTAGCGTACTCGAGTTCGGGAGTGTCATGTGGAATCCGCATTATATGGTTCATTCTAATCGTATCGAGTCAATTCAACGATCCTTTACTCGGCAACTTGCTTTCTTTGCCACTGGCTTCAGTGCGAGACGCTCGTATTACGAGCGACTGCGTTTCTTCCATATGTCAAGCTTACAGCTGCGCCGACGCATGATAGACTTGCTATGCTTGCGGAGTATTGTTGACGGTTCTTTTAAATCTGACGGACTTCTCGAGCGCATTGAAATAAATGTGCCTAAACTTAATGCTCGGAGAAAGTGCACGTCCTTCTTCAATGTCCCTCGTCATAAAACCAACTTAGGCTTGAACTCTCCGATGGCTAGGCTAACGTCCACATACAACAATTTTTGCAATATCTACGATTTGGATATCTTCCACGACCATCCCGCGCGTTTCAGTTCTAAGATTATTAATGAGGGGAAGACTGAAGACTGCAGACAACTAAACAAATAATAATAATGTAAAATAAAATAATATAATTAGTCAATGTTCAATGTTTAAGTCGATGAGGGTACTGTCTTTACTACCGAGATTTTAGCTAAAGTTTTTAAGTCGATGAGGGTATTCTCTTTACTACCGAGATTTTGGCTAGAGTTTTCGTTCTTTGTTGTTTTTGTTTTCTTTTTTTATTGGTGATTTTTTATTTCCTTTTGTAACGTGAATGCTGTGTTTTTCGTCTCTTTTGTTGTGAATGCTGTGCACGTATGTAATTGACGTAAACATTAGTCCATGTCTCTGTTCTCTGTTATTTGTAAATGTTTGTGTTTGTGTTGTTGATGTGCCATTCATATTATTTGTGGTTTCCTAAAGCCTAAACAAGCAGTCCTTAATAATAATAATAATAATAATAATAATAATTGTTTATTTCCAAAAAACTTAGTACTACTTTACAATGGCAATGTGGCAACAATTTCAATGAAGGTAATGAGATTAGCATCTGTAGCCGAACTAGGCATAGCCTGTATTTCGGCTATCAGCACCGTTCCCCTCGAGTATTATAATACAAGAATAGGTGCCAAGCAAAAGAGGCATATGTAATTAAATTAGTACTACGGAAATACAGAAAAATAGTTGAAAAGTAATCTAGATAAGTAATTTGCAAATAGGTAATTAAAATAAACTAAATGGATTAAGTGTATGTATGTGTGTGTGTGTGGGGGGGGGTGGGGGTGTGTGTGTGTGTGTATGTGTGTGTGTGTGAGTGTGTGTGTGTGTGTGTGGTGTCTGTATATGAGAATGTGTAGGTGTGGGTGTGGTGTATATGTATGTAGATGTGTGTGAAAATAATTATGAGGCGAGTGTGTGGGTGTGAGTATGCATGAGTGTATATGTGTGTAGGTGAGCTATGTCGTGAGTGTATCTTTGTTTTCAGTGCTCTTAGCCTCATTCTTAGAGTGGTAAGTACATTAGTTGTTCCGTCTCCTCGTAGCTTAATTTCTGCAAATATTGGCTTACTTTTAGTTTGCATTGTTTTCTAGTCAAGGTGTATATATTTATTGATTTGTTAAGCTTGTTATAAAGGTAAGGGCCCAAAAAACTTACAAACCTTTTACCAAAGGCTGTTTTGAATGTGGTTAAATTTTCACATACGTGATGCTTTCGACGTCTCTGTAATAACATTGGATTGAAGGGCTGTTTTTTATGTTCTTGCAAGATAACTTTTAGTATATATAACTGTCTTACTGTCAAAACCCCGCACAACTGGAATAGTGTAATAGTAGGAAAACGCATCGGTTTAAACGTGCTAACCTTCAATATAGCTCTCTGGGCAACCTCAACTGCCTTTATCGTAGTTTTGCAGATACCTCCCCAGGATGAAAGGCAGTAGGTAAGAAGCGACTGACACAGGGCCTGATATATTCGCTTCAGCAGAGCAGGGTCCGCGACATGACGTAGGTTTTTAAATACATAAATTAATTTTCGTACTCTGTTACAGAGAATTTTGACATGTTCTTTAGTCCTAGCATGACCATTTCTTAAAAATAATTTGATACTCAATATGTTTATCAACAACAAAACAAACTTTATTTAACATCTTTCTCATATTACATAAAACTGAATCTGGGCATTAAATACAAAATCTTATTTGAGTTTGTTATCATTATATGATTTTGTATTGGTAGCAAGGGAAATGGGTCATCCTGTAAAACATTCGATGTTTTTTATACGGAGCAATGTACAACACATACAAACATTGTATACTCATAACTGTTCACTTTATGATCTGAAGTTTTATTATAATTGTTCATAAAACAATCAATAAAACTGATACTTACTTGATTTTTTAAACCACTAGTTATGCCTTGTTGGTAAGACAAATAATTGGTTTTCATATTGATTATAATTTTCACTTTAATTTTTTAATAGCTACAAACTTGGTAGCTATATGAACCGATTTCAGAATCTAATAATTGAAAACAGAAGATGTCCAACATGATTCGTTACTTAGCTGTGTATAAGTTGCATCATTATTCTGAATTCATTTATATTGAAGATATTTAGTTCTCGCCCCGTTACCCCATGTAATAGGGGGTGAGCAAATAGCCCTTAAACATAACTGGTGAATAATAATGTGGGTGTAATAAGCACACCTCTGCCCAACCCTTCGGGGTTACAAGGCGTGATGTTATGTATTTAGTCAAATCATAACCCGCCGTTTGGCTTTGCCTTAGTCAGTTAAAAAGCCTAGTGTCTTCACAGCGGCCTTTCAAGTATTACGTAAGCAGATTTTTTTTTTGCAATTATTAAACCCCCCCCCCCCCTCCCCCTCGTCAGTAAAAGTAAACAAAGGTGTAACCCCTATGCTAACGTAAACATTGCTAGGTACCTACATGCATTCTTCAATGTGTTTATTGATTCATGAGCAGCAGTTATATGGAACTAATTTTTTGAGCTGTTATTTAAATATTCGTGATGTTATTATGATCACTTGAAAAACATATTGAGCAGTTATTTAATTTAATAGCGGTTGATTAATTATTGCGACAGTAAAACATGGACAGTAATAAAAAATCAATTAGTCGGTTACTTTACAATGTCAATTCTATAAATAATTGAGCAGTCCAATAACTGAATGAGCGGTTCGAATGAGCTCGTAACACATTTGTAATGACAACTAGGATGCAAGAGCGAGCGAAGCGAGCTCGGGACTTGGGGCACCCTGACTCTGACAGGTTAGGTTTGAAGGGGATGACGGGGGCTCGAGTGAGTGAGCAAAGCGAGCGAACGAGCCCCCGTCATCCCCTTCGTGTTAGGTTCCTTTAAACCCTGTAGACAGAAATAGGGGCCCCGCGAAGCGGGGCTCCGTCGACTACACAACCAAAACTACTTTACCACCTCATTGTTTATAGAATTGCTTAGAATGAGATTTCTTACCGACAAATTCCGATTTATTACTGCCCACACGTAACCGCTCGTTCAATAATTTTTAACGCCTATTTAATTATTTTCCTGCTCAATTATATATTCACTGATCCATTTCATTATTTTTTATTACTCATTTTTGTTTACTGCTTAGTTTTAACTGCTGAACTAGTTATTAAACGTGCCATTTATAATTTTTAACTTACCAAAACCGCTATTTACAACTGCCTCTTTAAATCGGTGCCGCAGTTATATGCGTTCCGTTTTCAAGCATAGGCAAGTAAGGCTATAATATGTGTTCAAATTAAAATTGACTAAATTTTGTAGAAAATCCGAAAAAGTAAAAAATAAATACTGCTGACGTAATCACCATCTAAACCCCCAAACCCCCTTGTCACCAAAAATAAGCAAAGCAAAGATCCCCATCTTTGCTTTGCTTATTTTTTATATTAAACACTATTGGGGGGCGGGGGGCCGTCCTCTGTAGTGCTTACGTAATAATTTTTTTTTAATTACTGAAAATGCTTACTAATAATATGATGCTTAAAAGTGCGTTTAAAGCTACCATAATAATGTGTTATCTATGAGCTTCTGCATGAATGTGTAATGGTTAAAAACTTCTTGATAACGCACTATCTATTGTTACTGTTTGACTGCTCATTATGTAGCTTATGACGACATTATAAACGATGACCTCATACGCACACACATGCTTTCTATTTTGGGGTGATTGGCACATTTAGATGTTACGTATTTCATTAGAAGACATCTAATATCTAACCTGGATGAGGCTGGCACAGGAACGTGGAGGCACATGAAGAGAGAGGTGTGACCAGCAGTGGGTGAAGTCGGGAAGTGGATGATGACGATGTTGAAATATCTAATATAATTATTATTTATTTATTTATTGGCCTATCTACAATTGTTACACTGTTTATCCTTAAAATACAAGCAATATACAAGGATAGTGTACAATATGATGCGATAGACACAGCATGCAAAAACAAAATTAAAATTATAACATCAATATTAATTGTGCAAAAATAACGCTTACAGCACTAGTGAGTAGTTTTATAAAACAAGACAAGGAAAAAATAATAATAATAAAATGGAGAAAGAAAAAAAAAACAGTCAATTGTGTTGGTTACTTTATATGGACTTTTTATGGACTTGGCGCTTGAATTTTAGAGAGCAGTGGTGGCCAAGTGGTAACGGCCGCGACTTACGAGTTGTAGGTCGTAGGTTCGAACCCAGACAGGCGCTTTACTTTGTGTAAATTATTTCATCACCACTGCCCTCAAAACGGTGAAGGAAAACATCGTGAGGAAACCGGCATGTCCTAGAACCAAAAATTCGAAGACATGTGACATCTGCCAATCCGCACTGGGCCCGCGTGGTGGATTACGGCCCACTCCCTCTCACCGAGAGGAGGCCTGTGTCCCAGTAGTGGGAACATTATAGGCTGATTATGGCTTGAATTTTTGAAGTGATGTGGAAAAAATATCTATTGATTCATCGCAATTATTAAGAAGCCTGCAAATTCTGGGGATGGGGGAATTGGATCCTGAAAGAGTTTTGCGGAATGGGGGACGTAATAGTTTGATAGGATGAGGTGGATAATTGTGAGGTAGGTTAAAACTTAACTTACTTAACAACTGGGGGCAGTCTAATTTACTCTGAAGTATTTTATAAAGAAAAACTAGATCTATACCATCTCTTCGTTTTTCGAGTGAAGGCATGAAAAATTTTTCAAGCCGTTTAGCGTAGCTCGAAACTTTTTTGTCCAATCTAGCAGAGAAGGCAAGATGGTATAAAAATCTTTTCTATTATTCTTAAGAAGAGAATTAAAAATAACAACAAGCATTAAAAACCAAAATACGTATGCACCAAAGAATTATAATCTATCTATACATATAATAAATCTGTAGAAGGGTCAATTCTGTACATTGAAAATATTGAAAAAATAAATAGCGGGGGGTGTTGCTGGATCGATACCAAACCCAAATATGGGATTAAAAAAATTTTTGTCTGTCTGTCTGTCTGTCTGTCTGTCTGTATATGCAGGCATCACGTGAAAACTAACGGTTCGATTTCGATGAAACTTGGTATAATTATACCTTATTATCCTGGGCATAAAATGGGATACTTTTTATCCTGGAAAAATACGTAGAAAAAAAAATCTTATTTTTCAGTTTTATTCATAGACGTTGTTCTGTAGAACTGCGAACACACGTTGCATTACCCGCAGTGGATAATTTTCCATTTCAATTTAAGAGAATACAGTTTCCTGTAGCTTTGTGTTACGCCATGACAATAAATAAGGCTCAAGGTCAGACCCTAGGAGTTGCTGGCGTAGATCTTACCGCGAGTTGTTTTTCACACGGGCAACTTTACGTAGCTCTTTCCCGTGTGAGCAGTCCAAGAAATCTTCATGTTCATATTCCGGACGAGCTCACTAACAATGTTGTGTATGCTGAAGCTCTCAATTAACTTTCTGTCGCATTGTCACGATCACTTTTTTATTATTGCAAACTTTTCGTCACTGTCAGTAATTTACTGCTACATGCTACTTATCAAGGTCGGAATTACTATGAAAAAAATATTTACTACAGAACGCGAGCTCAACAGCAGTAGCTCAATAGAGGGATCTCCTTAATTATTATAGGCTTAGCCGTATTTGGGTCCAATAGATATTTATAAGATGTCATTGTCAGAGTTACTCAAAATGGAGAAATAAACCATCCACGCGAAGTCCGACATCCGCGCGGACGGAGTCGCGGGCGGAAGCTAGTTATTCTAATAAAAATCTCCAGTGCACAGAGCTCTATTAGTACTGAGTAAATAAGATTAGGATTCAGTAACGACTTACATACAGGCAGCTGATATTGATCTCATGTCTGGTTCTGTGGCAATAGACTCGCCTCCTAACTCAAACATAAAGGTCATAGCGCACGTAACAAACCGGAAAGGGATCGGCACCGTATCAACTCGAGGCGTTGAGTATTCTTTCTCTACTGCAACGCACACTAATCGGAATCGTAACGTAATCGCCTCGCCTCGGGACAAGCTCACGAACCGCGGTGCGGTGCGTTACGGCTCGTCGTCCCCGCGCTTACGTCTCTCCTTACCCGAGCTTACGTCTCCCCGTCCACCCTTGCCCCTCTCACCCCTCCAGCCTGCCTGCTGCACCATCAACTAGCGGTCGGCGAGCCGTAAACGCGGCGTCGCCTAGCTGTAGCCGAGTCGACGTATCGGAGCTTCTGATCCGCTTTGGTTACGTGCTTACGTTAGGTTGACGCCTGTTTGACGGCGAGGCGAAAGGCGATACGGTGTCGATCCCTTTCCGATTTGATACGTGTGCTATGGCCTTTATTGGTAAAATGGACAATAGGTATAATATAGCTGTTAGTTAACCTAACCCTTCTTGGAAAACAGGCGTTGTTATGCGTCAAGCTTTTCGATCAATACGTCAATCAATTTCTCTGCTCCTCCAGGCAACGTATCGGCGCTGGACATTAACCCTTATCAGAAGAACCTGCTGGCATCCGGGGCCTCAGACAGCGAGATCTTCATATGGGACCTCAACAACACCAGCCAGCCCATGGCCCCCGGTACTAGGAACCAGCCTTACGACCATGTGCAAGGGCTGGCTTGGAACCAGCAGGTAAGAACCAAACAAAACAAACAAATACACAAATGATGTGTTGTTACACCGTATACCATGACTGTGAATATAAAATTTGCCGGTTTCGCATGGCGTACGCTCCGTGGGTATTTTCTAAGCGTCGTCATATAGGAAATACTTTTCTCAATAAAAATATTCACTCGCCCTTCCTGACGCGTCTGTCTCAAGCAGAAAGACAATCATATTTTAATCACCATACACAATTTGACATTCCCCTGCAAATTGCAAAAAAAAAACGTAAGAAAATATGAATTTCACGCTTTACCTTAACGCTTCCCTCGTAATGAGGACAGTTTTTATTTCCCACACATTTTGTTACTCAGAAAATAAGGACCGTCTGGGGGCCCTAATGGGATATTGCTCTATAATATAGACTCATCTACACCGTACCATATAGAGCCTATATGATACGAAGTAGTGGGCTGGGAGCTTTAAGTTGATTTAATAGTGCAATCATGCAGATTCTGGGCCAACTCTATAGGAGTATAAATTTAAATAACTACATATCCAGTTTGTGAACGATGTATGTTATTGTCAAATATAACATTATTATGATTTGCCAATGTTATTTCGACAACGACAGATTTTCTTACACCTTTGCCTAACTCTTAGGGAATAACAAGCGATAGATGTTATGTGTATGTATTTGTGTTACTTTTTTACGAAACAGGATTTCATGAACGATTTTAACTGAAGTGACGAAGTGTGTCACCCTGAAATATAGTTGAATAACCTCTGTGTAATGTACAACAATGAACTGGAGCACAACAATTGTGCTTCTCAACTGAATTTAGTGTACTTTATCTTCTATCAATCTGTGTAGAAATATAGTGCTAACGCGGTAGCTCAAAATTCGCTTCTAAAACGTCCATTGATTCAACCAATAATGAACTCAAGCTTTTTGAACTCAATTGATTCTTAACTGATTCGAATTGCATCGTACGCGGCGAGTAGGAAATTGGTCACAAGTGATTGCATACAAGATAACGTTGTTGTATGTCAATATACTACTGCAGAGATGTCTTTACAGACTATAAAACTTTCTTTTGTAGATTTTTTTATACTTTATGAATAAAAAGCACAATGTATCAGATTTATCGCTATAACAGACACCAAACTAGCTTATAGACGACTATGTTACATTGCCTCTGCATAATTGTTAATCGTACGCGCGCGGTCGCATGTAACACAACTGCTCTAAGCAAAAATCGAACGCGAATGCTTAATGCCCTTAACACAACCATAATCAGCCTATAATGTTCCCACTGCTGGGACACAGGCCTCCTCTCGGTGAGAGGGAGTGGGCCGTAATCCACCACGCGGGCCCAGTGCGGATAACACAACACACAAAACCCTTAACACATAAAACTGAATTCTGCTTGTTCTAATTCCCCTATTCCCCATGCTGCGGTACTACATGCGGATTGTTTTGACAGGTTCAACATATTCTCGGATCCACATTCGCGACAAGATGCGTTGTCTGGGACTTGAGGAAGAATGAACCAATCATGAAACTAAGGTAAACGACCTAAAATATTTTGTCCTGCCATAAGTTAGTCATCATTTCAGCCGAAAGACGTCCACTGCTGGACATAAGCCTCCCCCAAAAGGGGGGGGGGGGTTTGCCATAATCGCCACGCTTGGCAGGCGGATTGGCGATCGCAGTATGGTATGGTGGTGGAATGCATAGAGAACGCTGCTGCCCATTCTCCGGTACCCACGGGAAGTATGGACTATTCTTTAAGTCCGGCACCACACAGACGTAAGTTAGTAGTTAGTTATTATGGTACATTTTCTTGTGAAATAGTCGACACAAATATTAAAAATTGTCTCCAATCCAGTGACTCCCAGTCCCGCACACGCTGGCGCTCGCTGGCGTGGCACCCGAACGTGGCCACACAGGTGTGCATCGCGTCAGAGGACGACCAGCTGCCCGTCGTGCAGCTGTGGGATCTGAGGTAAGTGGCGACAAAAATTGGTTGAACTACATCTTTGAATTCGACGATGTTTTTAAAAGCGTCGCTGATTCGTAACCGTTACTTTCAAGTAAAATTGAACTAATTAGACCATTTACAGGCAATTATGAACTGGTGATTTGAAAAGTTCATCAGTTCGAAAGTAACAAGCGAGTATGCGAGATAAAGATAAAAATAACGGCTTAGCGAAATAAAAACAGGGAAAAATTTCATGGCTTACCACTAACACGCTAAAATTTCTCACAGACTGGCAGCTTCTCCCCTAGTAACACTGGAAGCTCACAACAAGGGCGTGATGTCTGTGTCCTGGAGCCGACAGGACGCCGACCTGCTGCTGTCTGCCGGCAAGGACGGCAAGGTGCTGTGCTGGAACCCGAACAACACCCAGCCAGTGAGTCATATCACTTACCATAGAAAGAAACAGATATTTCATTTAGGATACGCCACAGGAAAAACAAACAATAAAAAAGGAACATTTAAAACAAAACAAATTAATGGAAATTCATCACCACCTTATGCTTTCCACCAGGGCTGTATGGGAAAAATGAGCGGTGATCGATTAAAAACAACTACTGATCGAATAATATTTGAAACTCGCCGAGTAAAAAGCGTTTTGGCATAAAAAATAAATAAAATACCGGTTGAGTTTTTAAAATTCTGATTCTCAAAGTTTCGGATTTAGCCCTGAATTTCTCGCTAAAATCCTCACCTGTGTTCAATAATAATTTATAAATTGTTCCCCTTAAATTTTGAGAAAATGCTTGAATTTCCAATTTATTTTTTACTTTTTGCTGTGCCCTACACACGCCAAAAGCCAACTAAGGCACTGTAACATCTTAATAACATTATGGAACGCGAATTAAGTTATGAATTTGAATATTTATTCACATCGTTTTTCTCATCTTGTCCTCAGGGAGGCGAACTCCTGGCAGAGATAAGTCACCAACAGCAGTGGGTGTTCGACGTGTCGTGGTGTCCCAGGGACCCCAGCCTCATGGTCACCGCGTCCTTCGACCAGCAGGTGGCCGTGCACTCTCTGCTGGGCGGCTCCCGGCCTGAGATCGTGAGTATATTACATTTAAAAGGTTTTAAAATTACATACATAATCTCACGCCTTCGTCACATGGGGGAAGACAGAAACTACAGAAGACCTCCCGCTGCTTTCTTTTGCATCGTTTTATATATTTGGTCATATACTCACGCCGGCTGAGAATACTACGCACCTTACCTTTCTGAAGAATTATCTTATTTTTATTTGTGACGGGTTTGTTCACATATCATAGAGAATTATTGCGTTTTGTAATTTATGTGCATTTTGACGCGTACACCATGACACTCAAACCGGGTAGCGCGTCTTCCCAAGAACTCTCGAGCATTGTCGAGAATTCTCGTAACCACTGTTGGTATTGCACTGTAGTTGACTATACGAGCGTTCCCTTCCTGTCTTTTCCGCTGCAATGTAAATTATCCAGATTTTTTTTTTATCGCAAATGGGATTTTATATAGTCGTCAGTTTAGTTTCTCGAAAGGTAGATCGACGACTGCCGCGGAAGTAAAACTCATCAGTCACATTTTGGAATCTTGGGAGAAGTCCCAGTTGGCATTTTCTATCAAAAGCGTTTGACTGCGTTGGCTACAATACAATGGTCTGTAAAATACACTATCCTACGGAATTCGTGGAAAAACTGCTAAGCTTGTCCTTTCCTATCTATCAAATAGGCAGAAAAACGTAAACGTGAACAGGGCGACGTCCTCGGGGTCTCTGGGTAAGATGGGTGTGCCTCAAGGTTCAATTCATGGTCCTTTCCTATTTCTAGTTAGTATTTATGACCTTCCTTACATGATGGCTTACTTATCAGATATGATTTAATTCGCTGATGACACTTCTCTTATTTTTAAAATAGATAGAAAATATACAGATGTGTTACATGTCAACGATAGTCTGGCAGTTCTTTCGAAATGGTTCGCAGCGAATAATCTTTTACTTAATGCAAACAATCTTAAGTTCTCATTACCAAATGTACCCCATGTGGGTCTAAATTTAATTTGTTGACAAGAAACTAGATGCTATTACTGAAACTGTATTTCTAGGAATTACTTTAGGTTCAAAGTTGCAATGAGGCGCACACTTTACAGCTCTTTCAGGTAGATTAGGTTCAGCTGCATATGCAGTAAGAAAAATAAAACAGTAGGCAGTTGACTGATATAGATACGCACAGCTAGGTTAGTATACTTTGCTCATTTCCACAGTATTATGTCTTATGGCGTTCTGCTGTGGGGATCGGCAGCTGACGTAAATTCAATTTTCATTTTACAAAAGAGGGCAATCAGCGCGATCTATAAAACAGGACCTCGCAAGTCTCTTAGACACAGATTCAAAGAAATTGATATTCTAACGACTGCCTTCTCTTTATGTATATCTTAAGCCGTGTCTCCTGCGCGTGTTTTTTCGAAACATTACACAAAAAACCTTATCTACACATAAAAATTTGTTTTCATACACAAGCCGCCTCCTGAGTATTAAAGTAATTAGTGTCAACTATTCACAAGACAATATAACCTCAAAACCTGTGACAGTTGAAATTAAGCTCTCAAAATATTAAATACTAATTTATTGGAAAATAACTCGAATACTGTCAGATTCTTAAGTCTTTTTAGGTCATTTGATTTGTCAAATGTTTTTATTGAACCAACCCGAGTGACAGCTTCTTCTGCCACTTGTATTGATAATGTTTTTTGTAATTGTGATTATTTACACCAAGAAATTGTAAATAAGTTGCCATCTGATCACAGTGGACAAACAATAACATTTAGCTCCTACATGCCTTTACAAAAAATTCAAATAAGGTTTAGGACAATTACATGTAAAAAGTTAGAGAAATTAAATAATTCTTTGGCCAGTAAATTATGTGATCAGAATTTTTAATAATATAGGTGACCCAAATGAGTTCTACACCGAGTTTTTTTCAATATTAAACGAGCAGTTTAATAACACTTTTCCACTAAAAACTAAAAGTATTTACACAAAGTTTTTATTTAGTGACTGGGCGACTCCAGGTATTCGTAAAAGCAGGGAAAATTTTTTGAACTCTATGGCTTAAAGCAACATATGAATATAAATAATACAAATAATATAATACAAACTTTCATCAGTATGTTGCAAAATATTCAAACACTTTTAAAAGTGTGTGTCAAATAGCTAAAGCTCTTTATATTAGCAATAAAATAAAATCAGCTGATGATAAATAAAAACTACTTGGCAAATAATACATAATGAAACAGGTAGGAAAAAACAGCGTAATACTGAATTTAATTTAGATACTGCACATGGCCCCATCAACTCAGATGTAGAAATAGCTCAGGAATTTGAAAACTTTGAAAACTACTGAAGCTTTAAATTCATCCCCCACGCTTTCTGCTGCCTTACTTAAAAAGAATGTAAAGGCATGCCCTTTGGAGTTTAGGTTTCAGCATACAAACCCTCAGGCTGTTATAAAAGCTTTTAAAGATCTTAACATTAAATCAACAGAAGATATCTGGGGAATGTCTGTAAAAGTATGTAGATCTTTCATCGAAACCATTGCGCCCTATTTAGCTTTCATATTTAACACCAGTCTTTCCGGATCTTATGAAACATAAGAAAGTTGTACCATTGTTCAAATCCGGTGATAGTAAAGAACCTAACAATTATAGACCTGGCTCAATTCTGCCAGTTCTCAGTAAGGTGTTTGAAAAGTTGATGCTCAATCAAATGTTACGTCACTTTAATAAAAAATCCATCTTTCATGAACACCAGTACGGTTTCACCAAAGGGCGTTGCACTACTGACGCCAGTGTTACCCTAATAAACAACATTTTTAATGCCTGGGAAGAAGCAAAAGATGCCATTGGAATCTTTTGCGATCTCTCTAAGGCGTTCGATTGCGTAAACCACGAAACACTTCTGATGAAACTGGAGCACTACGGAATTAGAAAAACAGCACTTGATTTGCTAAGATCATACCTGAAAGATAGAAAGGTTAAAGTTCAAGTAAACGGCGTAAACTCATTAGGGTCTGAAATGACAATGGGTGTTCCTCAAGGTTCGATATTGGGTCCATTCCTCTTTTTAGTTTACATTAATGATTTACCCCAATTACTTCAAAATCAACCGAAGATGGTGTTATTTGCAGATGATACATCATTGATCTTTAAGATAGACAGACGAGCACAAAATCTTGACGATGTGAATAACTATTCTTCAGGTCCAAGATTGGTTTACAGTAAATAATTTGGTACTGAATGAAAAGAAAACCAAATGCATTAGATTTAAATTACCTAATGTTAGAAGTAGCGAATGTGACATCATACTTAATGGAGAAAAACTGGAATTTGTTGATCGAACTGTTTTTCTGGGAATCACGCTAGACGAGAAATTACAATGGGGACCTCACGTAACATGTCTTGCGGGGGCGGCTTAGCTCGGCCGCTTATGCTGTTAGAAAGATAAGACAGTTAACTGATGTAGAAACCGCGCGTTTAGTCTATTTTAGCTACTTTCACAGCTTAATGTCGTACGGCATTTTCCTATGGGGTCGAGCTGCTGACATTGAATCCATCTTTATTTTGCAAAAGAGAGCTGTCAGAGCCATTTATAATCTACGTCGCCGCGAATCTCTCAGGGAACTTTATAAAAAGATTAATATTATGACGGTACCTTGCCAATTTATTTATGAAAATATTATGTATGTAAGAAAAAATCTACTTACATCTTTTTAATAAAATAAGCGATAGACATAATTTTAATACTAGAAATAAAGATAAAATACATCAACCGTTTTTTAGATTAGCCAAAGTACATACATCTTTTATGGGGTACTGTGTTAAATGTTACAATAAAATACCTTGTGATATATTGCAATTAAATGAAAGAAAATTTAAAACTCACATTAAACGTACACTTTGTAAACAAGCATACTATAAATTAGAAGATTTGAAACAAGAACGCTTGTAATTAATGTATACAAAATATTGTAAAACATTTTAAAAGAGTAACGGTGGAGTTTCTTGCCCATTCTTCTCCATACGAAAACTACCTTTTGGAATGGGCGACTAGAATCAATTCTATTTTTTTCGTAATTTTTGACGTTCAAAAGTGCCTTTTAAGTGCCTATTTGAAATAAATGTTTTGACTTTGACTTTGAAATGCTGCGTGGTGCAAGTGGTGGTTAAAAATGAAACCCTTCTCCTCTTCAACCGCGCGGGGAATGTTTTCCATGCAGCTCGGAAAACAAAAACATCGTGTTTTCATACACAAATGTGTATGGCCATGTGTTGTGTATATATTAATTATATAATTATACTATGTTCTTATTTAAGACGATGTTAGGTCCTAGATTTCTACAATTTGATAAGGCGAACTTTATACAATTCGATTGTTTGGCATTGAGAACTATTGTGATGACCGGGGTTCCAAGTAAACTGAATAAGAAAGAAAACATAAGTAGTCTCAACAAATTTACTCAACTAATGGCTTTAACTCACTAACAAAAATTTAAAATCACTAACACCTTAATTACTAAACAATGGAAAACAAATACAAATAAGTAACAAAATATAAAACAAAGTATACAAAAAAAAAAAAAAAAAAACAAAGTATACAAAAAAGCAAAATAAAATAAAACAAAGTATACAAAAAAACAAAATAAGAATAAAACAAAAATATCCTCAGGCTGGGATCGAATCCACGACAAGTATTTTTGAACCCGGCACTATGCACCGAGACCAACTGGCTTCTTGTAAATCGTGGAGAATATGTCGATCACAGTCACGCGATGGATCAAGACTACGCAGCTTTATCAATCAATCGAAGCCGGACCACTTATGACTGAACGGTAAGGGCGTTTCTGCAAGCTGAGGACAAGTTGAGAATAGTCAGCCTTGCAAAACATCTCCTATTACCCAAGCTACACTTTGTTAAATTGACGCAAACACTTACCCCGTTACTTCCAACTACTATGCGAATGCGTAAGTTTATTCTGTAGTACTTAATATCCGAATAATGATGACTTTACAGAAATTATGATTTCTCTCTTTCAACATTAACATGGCATCACCCCATGGGTTTTCTTATTTTTTCCGCTACCGTCACTTGCCCGCCGTTGTCCAATAATTATGTCTTTAAAATTATTGCGGCGAACCTAGTAACGCCATCTAGTATTGGACTCGAGAACTAAACTATCGATCAATACACTATGTTATTTTTGGTAAACCAATCCGTAACAATTGAGAGAGCACTGTTTACGTCGTCAAAATCTTGTCTATTCCTGTCTACTTTAACGATAAGAGAGGTATCAGCAGCAAACACTACAACGTAATAGATACCTTTTAAATGGAATAGTAAGTCATTGAAAGAATAAGAATGGACCCAGTATTTAGCCTTGAGGTACACCTAACTGAAATGGTAGTTCGGAAGATTTCACACGATTAACATTTACACATTGGTGCCTATTATGTAAATAAGAATTTATTACGTTGAGAGCTTCGTTTTGAACAACGCTATGATGTAGTTTACGCAAAAGCGTTTCATGGTGCACGCACTCAAAGGCTTTGGAGAGATCACAGAAAACTCCAATAGCATTTTGCTAGTTCTTCCATGCGTTAAATATGTATTTCAGTAGAGCAACACCAACATCTATAGTCGAACAAAGGACCTTTTTTAAAGCCATATTGTTGAACATGAAGGTGGCTATTTATATTAAAATGTCTTAGCAACTGCTTGAGTTGACTTTTCAAATATTTTACTAAACGTAGGTAAGATAGAAATAGGCCTGAAATTGCCAACTTTATTTTTATTGCCCGATTAACAATTATGGTATTACTTTACTACTCTTCATGAGGTCAGGATTAACACTGTAATTTGAAAATATTGTAAAACCCAATTATTTTTAAAAGAGTAACCGTGGAATTTCTTGTGGCTCTTCTCCATAGGAAACGACCAATTGGAACTGTGCACCTAGCTTCTGACGTTTCATAAGTGCTCATGTGTCAGTTAGGTGAAATAAAATATTTTTCAACACACTTGCTCGTAAAGTGGCTCTTATTGAACCGCTTTTAGGTCCATAATGCAGTGTATTAAAAACGCGTGCTTTTTCTTTACTTTAATCCACATGTGCTTTATATCATTGATAGATAGATATAGATCATTGAGAGGGTAGGAC
Source organism: Mesoligia furuncula (assembly GCA_916614155.1). Lineage (NCBI taxonomy): Eukaryota > Metazoa > Arthropoda > Insecta > Lepidoptera > Noctuidae > Mesoligia > Mesoligia furuncula. The sequence goes on along the minus strand of OU744811.1, from coordinate 1,467,983 downwards.
GCGCGCGCGGACGGCTAGTGTGTGCTCCCTGTTATTAAATATCTAAAAATAGTAAAACTACTTAAACTGACATAAAATTAGTAATATAATAAACTGAACAGTCCGGTGTATATGTGGAAGTGTTATAAAAACTTAAATAGTGCAGTGAACATTAATATAAAGTACCTAGTTATCTTCCATAAACTCTATTCGACCAAATTATGAAGTGTTACAAACTATAAAGCAGTGTTCAACGTGTAATAAATAATTAATACAACAAAAACTCAACACTTTATGCCCTAAAAGTTTTAAAGAAGCGATTAAAAGAAACAAAAAAGTGAAACATTAGTGTACAACAAACAAAGAAACGACCTTTGGACTTCATTAAAAACATTTGAATTCAAAACTTCCCAACGAACTTTTTTTATGACACTACAGTATTTAAAGCTTAATTTGGACAAGATAGTTATCGTTCAAATGGCTCGGTGCGCTAAGTGTTGACCTCTGCAACCGCTCGATACGACGAGTACCAAGTTCGAGCCCCGCTATCTGAGACCTCTTTTTGTGAATGTTTGATCACCAATTGTTCACAGTTGAATACGTGCAAGTGCCGACAGAGGGCGCTGGTGATATAATAAAACATGGATTTAGATAACAACATTACACATCGGAAACCTCACAAATCGGGATCGCTAAGTAATTTGTCTGATATTATGACAATTGACGAGGATAAAACAATATTAGACACCACAATGCTAAGCATACCAGACAGTCTACAGAACTATAGCGACAATGACATGATTAACGACTTGAAAGAACAAATTAAATCACTTAAAATGCAATTAATGAGTGCTCATCAAGAAATAGACGACTTAAATAACGAGAATTTCCGTTTAAAAACTGATCTACAAAAATCTTTGAAGACCGTAGAAACCTGTAAAAAGATTTGTATAACGCCTGATAGGAAAAAGGTCTCTACACCATCATCAGCCCGCAAGAAAACTCTAAACAACAAAACATTTCACCGAATATCTCAAATAATGAGTCCAAGAGTAAAGACACTCCTTCCAAAAAAATTAAAATGCTTAATATGGAAACCCAAACATCAAATTTGAATAAAGACAAATCGACGCAAACTACTCAAAAATCAATAGCAACTTCTCAAGTGTGTAATATTGCCTGCGAAATTACATCAGGAGAGGTATATGTACCAAAACATAAAAACAGATTATCAGTAATAAGCAGCAATTGCACAAAGGGAACGCTGCCCCTAATCGAAGAAATCTTCTCAAAACATTTTAATTTTTGTCATCATTTACTGCCACAAGTCACCGCACCAGACTTCCTGAACTCTCTTATTTATAAATTAAAAGAATTCACGATGAGAGATTACTGCCTGTTTTTCATTGGAGAAAATGATCTGAACAATGGAGACTACTTGAATATACTTTACAACCTTAAAAATGCGATGAAAAATATAAGCCACACAAACATTATTATCTGTGCTCCAACATACAAAACTGGGGCTCTAATTCACAATTATAAAGTCGATTTATTTAATAACCTGCTATATTTAGACATAAAAAACAATCAATACGCATACTTTTTCGATAGTAATCGCACCCTGTCACTTGAAATGTTTTCCAATAATACAGGAAAATTAAGCAGAGATGGATGGAGGAACATTTTTGAACAAATCATGTCTAACATATTGATAGACTACAAACTATTCTACTCTCAAGACGATTTCAGAAACGACAATATTGACCAAACGCCGCTTTTCTCAAATAGCGTGACTGAAGACAAATCAACAAGAACACAAGACCAGTTATTTCTTTTATAAGCACATGAACATCATGCACCAAAACATCGCTGGACTTCTTAATAAAACAGATATGTTAACGCTGCATATCGAAGAGCTATCGGCAAAAAACAAAAATTTAGACATAGATGTTTTATGCATCACCGAACATTTCGTAACCTCAGGACAGGAATCTTTAATCAACGTTCCAAATTATAAGCTTGCAGCGTGTTACTCAAGAAGTAAGAAGCGAGGAGGAGCATGTATCCTTATTAAAAACAAATACGAATGTAAAGAGCTACCTAACACATCTATTACGGGTGTATTTGAATATTGCGGTATAGAATTAAGTCAACAGGGATTAATAGTTATTTGTATTTATAGACCACCGAACATGTCCAGCATTAATGTGTTTTTTGATCATCTAGATACTTTGTTAAAGAAAGTGTGTACCAAGGCAAAAAAGAAAATTGTAGTATGTGGTGACTTCAACATCAACACACTGAAAAAAAAAAACTTTACATTGGACTTTGAAAATTTACTGTTGAATTATAATTTAAAATTAGTGATTAACCAAGCAACTAGACCAAAGAGCAACACGTGTTTAGATAACTTTGCACACAATTCCAAGCAAAATTGTATGAGCGAAGTAGTCGACTTCGGTTTATCGGACCATACTGCTCAAATTTTAAAAATACCGGTAAGCAAAACATGTCCAATAAATTCCTGGCGAATTCAAAAGCGTAACTTATCCAGAGAAAATTTAATTTTGTTTAAAAAGCACCTTCAGTGCCTATCTTTCTCAGAAGTACTTGAAACAGATGACCCTAATGATGCATATAATAATTTTATAGATCTCTTTCGTCTAATATATAACTTATGCTTCCCAATACAATTAAAAAATGTAAAATCTGATAAAAAAATTAAATGGCTATCACGCGGTATTAGGACTTGTTGCAGAAATCAACGGAATATGCTATGGAAATACAGGAAATCACCTACAAGCGAGAACAAAAGTAAATTTCAAAACTATGCACAGAAACTTAAAAAAATTGTAAAACTGACTCAAAGAGCCCAAAATAATTATTTGATTAATAGCTCAATAAACAAATCGAAATCATCATGGCAAATAATAAATAATAATAATAATTTAATTAAAGAACCAATTTTGCAAATTAAGGACGGAAACAAACTAATAAAAGACCCTAGACAGATTGCAGAATCATTTAATAACTTTTTTGTTGACCAAATACATGACGTATCAAGTAATTGTACGGGAAATACAGCTGCAATTACCAAAACCCGTAATTCTTTGTTTATGCAACCGGTAGTCCCCCAAGATATTACACGTGTGATACAAAACTTAAAAAATAAAAAAAGTGTCGGATTCGATGGCTTTTCAACAGTTGCAGTCAAATTTGTCTCTGATATTATCGCAAAACCATTAAGCCATATAATAAATGTGTGTATAAGCTCTGGTATATTCCCTGATGAATTAAAGACGGTGATCATAAAACCATTGCACAAAAAGAATGACAAGGAAGACATGTCGAACTATAGACCTGTAGCTCTTATTTCAGTATTCTCTAAGATATTTGAAAAAATCATCTATGAATCGATTTACACGTTTATAGCTAAAAATGACATTTTATGTGAAGAACAAAAGGGCTTTCGAAAAAATAAAAATATCAACATGGCAATTTTCGATCTCCTGAAAGTAATTATGAATAATGTGGATAAAAAAAACCCTATATGTGCAATATTCACAGATATGACAAAGGCATTCGATTATGTAAAACATGACACTCTTTTAAAGAAACTTAGCGACTATGGCATAAGAGGAAACGTCCTAAACCTAATAAAGTCATATCTCACGAATAGAAAACAGTACACAGAATTGTCGAGAATCTGTACTAAAACTAAACGTGAACTGAAATACCTATCAAGTTGCAGAGTAATAGAGTTCGGAGTTCCACAGGGCAGTGTACTCGGTCCATTACTGTTTCTACTTTATATTAATGACTTACCCCGTCATATTCGACACCCAATGACATTATTTGCCGATGACAGTACTGCTATAGTCGAATGTATGAATGTGACGAACTACGAAGATGAAATAAACAACACACTTAAAACAATAATAGAATGGCTTAATAAAAATAATCTAGTCATAAATTTACAAAAAACTAAAGTCATACAAAGTCTTTCAAAAGTACTGGAGCGGATCATGAATAATAGGCTCGTGGATTACCTGGAGAAGTTTAACATCCTTTCACCCTCACAATACGGATTCAGGGCGGGCAAGTCCACGGCCGATGCAGTTCATGATCTGACCAATTATGTAATCACAAACTTGGATGATGGACAGAAAGTTTTAGGCATTTTCCTAGATCTTGCCAAAGCTTTTGACACGGTTTCTGTCCCTTCTCTGATTCGTAAGATGGAAAGCATAGGAATCAGGGATATTCAGCTCAAACTCTTTGAGGACTATCTGAGTGAGCGTACCCAGTGCGTTAGGGTAGGGGATGCCACCAGTGACGAACGCACCGTCACCTACGGCGTGCCACAGGGCAGCGTAATCGCCCCGACACTCTTCCTTATATACATTAACGAGCTGGGTATGCTCACTCTTCCCAAAGGCAAAATTATAACTTTCGCCGACGATACTGCCCTTCTCTTCAGCGCTAGAACATGGCACGATGTATACATGCAAGCACAGTCGGGTTTCAAAGTCGTGACGGAGTGGTTGCGTGATAACGTCCTCACTCTAAACGCGGAAAAAACCGTATACATGCCCTTCTTTCTGAAAAATAATGCGTCAACCACACACATGAACTCGTCGTATTCCATAGTAGCCCACACTTGCTCCAAACAAAACATTAATAACTGCACCTGCACTGCCCGCATTCAGAAAACAGACAGTGCAAAGTACCTAGGGGTAATAATAGACAGTACCTTAAGCTTCAAAAAGCATATCAATACTCTTAGCAGTAGGCTACGTAAACTTATATTCGTTTTTAAGACCCTACGACACGTGGCGGACGAGAAGCTAAGGAAATCGGTGTACTTGGCTCTCGCCCAGTCCCTACTAACATACTGCATAACGTCCTGGGGTGGTGCTCCAAAAAATACTATGTTAGAGCTTGAACGAGCGCAGAGAGCCATCCTGAAAGTATCTTTATTCAGACCTTTCCGATATCCAACGGTTACGCTATATAAGGAAGCAAACGTGCTGACTGTTCGTCAGCTGTTCATGTTGCAAACGGTTATGAAACAGCATGGCCTCACCACCTTCAACCACTCACTCTCCCACAGAACTCGACGATTCGATCCCATAGACCGCCACCACATTCGGCTCTCGACTGCTTCCTCCCGTCGATTCTTTTGTTATCTTGGCTGCTTTCTTTATAATAAAATAAATAGGATACTCCCAATTTATAGCCTCTCCAAAACCAAATGCAAAACTATACTTAGTAGCTGGCTGCAGGAGTTAAATTATGAAGAAACAGAAAAACTACTCGTTGTCCCAAAATAGCTAATCTAAAATATTATATTCCCCCCCCCCCCCCCCCCCCCACACAAACACACACTATCCTCACACATACACCTTACTCATTATACAAATACACAATCATACAACAAAAACCTACTAAACATACTAACACCAAGCAGCAATGATGACTGCAGCAAATTTTCTTTTCTCTTTATTTTTGTCTATATCTTTTCTAAATTCTTACCGCACTGATTACTCAAAGTACACTAACATTAAAATGTAAGCACTACCCAAGGGCTGGAGACCTGGTGACCTGAAATACAGATCTCACGTCTAGTTTAGGCACCAGTCTCCCACAGTATAATTTTATTGATGTTAGTATTTTGTATTGTTATCTCTCTAATGTACATGTATTGTGGTGAGAAAATAAATCATTATTATTATTATTATTATTATACATTTTCACCAGAGGTTACAGCCAAAAAATGTAATTGTTGAATATAATGGCCAAATCGTAGACACTACTTCAGTGACTAAATTCTTAGGAGTACAGATTGACGATAAATTGACATGGAAATGTCATGCTGAAAATGTATGCCAAAAGCTTAGTAAATCTTCATATGTACTCTATAACCTCTCAAATAAAATAAACATAAATACGTTAGTTATAGCCTATCATGGATTAGTTGCTTCATTATTAAGATATGGTGTCATATTTTGGGGCAATTGCAGTGAGAGGGAAAGAATTTTTAGAGCCCAAAAACGATGTATACGAGCAATGACAGGTCTTAAATTTACTGAAAGTTGTCAACCTGTATTTATATCCCTAAACATTCTGACATTACCGTGTTTATACAATGTGTTGATTTGCATCCTCGTCAAAGTTCAGGAGGTTGTCATAAAATACATAAATAATCAATTGAAGTACGTTATGGGGCAATAACTAGTAAGCGCTGCTTTTTTTTTGTTGTTGAAATTTAACAGTATTTCAGAATTACACCCTTAATTCAATACAAATAAAACAGAATCACCCGACTACGCACACAGCGACAATGCATGCAGCTGTTTTTCCCCGCGGTTGACCATGACCCGACCGGTAGCAATAATTTTACCTAATTTTATTTCGAAAATCACCTACATTATTGTCATAAATTTCGCTTGATAATTAACTCATTTTTGAGCATCATTGGAATACGGAAATCTTACTAATGACAGTAATACTAGTGCGCCAAAGAAAAGTTCACTGACCTGTTATCAGATGATTAAATGATTTTGTTTTTATTTGTGGATTAAATTGGTTGATTTGAAACTTTCCTTCCTACATAACGGGCTTAGGGCCGGCAATAATACCTACCTTAGTTAGTGTACCGATCTACTAAGTCTAAAAATGATGTTTTCTACGTTTGATGAAATGGAAAGACGTGCTAGTTAAGTATAAGTACGTGGTGTACTTACTTTCAACTCATAGGTAAACACTCGTCCATCCACAGGATGTTGGCGTCTTGGTGTTCCAGGAACCAGCGACCAAAATGTAACCCGCACAGTATTATCACCTGGGTGAATGTCTTGTGCCCGATCGGGATACATTTCCACGAACATCCGGATGGCTCCACGTAGGCTGTCTCCACTGATGGCGACCATCTCCACCAACTCGGCATTTGAGTAATTGTCCGTCATCACACTTTGTAACTACGTCTCGATGTACGGAAATTCGCAAAGGGCACTTGCAAAAACTTCGGCGAGTTCAAACACACTGTCGGCGCCGGCGCCGCGCGCCGCGCCGACAGAAAGACGGGGAAAAGGGGCGTGGCTAGGAGCAGCGCAGAGAGTGTGATTGGAGGATGGGATTGATTACCTACGAATTTATCGAATGAGAATTGCATGAATGGTATGCATTTGTGTGTGTGTGAAGCGCGGTTATAGGGCTAGTAACAGACGGGCCGCGTTTAAATACGGCTGGTTCACACTTACGGATTTCCTTAAATAAGAAAATAAAATAAAAAAATACCTACTCATTTTATTGTTGATTTGGGTCGAGAATCATTAGCATAATTACGTCCTTGAATTTGACTAGGATGCAAATCAACACATTGTATATACTAGAAGTTGCCATATTCGTTAAATTAAATAAACACCTATTTACCTCAATGATTGACATAAGACAACGCACAGCACCAATGAGGTCCCAGTATAAAAACCAATTGTGCACAGGTGGTCATAAAACAGCCTTATTAAAAAATAGCATCCTTTCCATGGGACCGCTTGTATATAATAAATTACCTGAGAATTTAAAAGACCTTCCCATAAAAATGTTTAAAAAACAATTAACAAAACTATTGCTGGAGAAATGCTATTACACAATTAAGGACTTTTTAAATGACAAAACTATATAGGAAAATGTTATTGTTAAATGTACGCTGTCTTTACAATTCCGAATGTTTTAGATTACCTATAATAATGACATTGTTATTTATTTGTTATTTTTTTATGGTTGTTCCTATATTGTTATTTGACAAACAGATTTTGACATTACCAGATTTTATAAAGATTTTATCTAGTAGTAATTGTGATTGTTGTTACTGTTTTAGATTATTTTGACATTAAGCTTCTTGACATTACACATTATGACATATATTTTTCATTATATGATTTGCGAGAGATTTATATTTAATTCATTGATTATTCTGATTATTATTATTATTATTATTTTTTGTTTTACTCTGATCTGTTCCATTAAATTAAATATTAAATTTTACATATTAAATTTGACTATGGCTAATAATAATCATATCGATAGCTGTATCTATAATACTATTTAATTAAAACCAAATATGTTGCATGCCGTAAGGTAAAATGTATCGGGACACTTAACAAAAATATTCCAACTTATATGTATACCTACATTATCAGCAAATAAATGATTTCTGATTTCTGATTTCTGCTTTATTTCCAAAGATAACTATTTACTAGTCGGAGATGCGCGCTTTTTTAATCTCATCAATTCACTTTTTTTTTTAATAGTCTGTATTGTCCTTGGTCCCAAAATTAACTAATATTTATTTACCTTAAGGTGAATGCGCAGGGACCTCGGACAATTTAATGAATGCGCGGTGAATGCGCAGTGGTCTACCACTGCGCATTCACCTTAAATTGTCCGAAAAAATCTAAGAAAATTTTCTTAGGGTTTTTGCAATTTTCAGGTCAGTGTCAGGTTTGTATCTTGATCAAAATATGATTTGCGACTCTAACAGGTACCTACATCTTTACAGAATTATAATCATTCGAATCATTAATACATCTTTCTTATGGAAAAGTTCTTAGGGAAAAAATCTAACTAGAAAGATTCTATTCTAATGACTATAATTCTGTAAATACATATACAGAGCGTTAGGTTAAACGAGGGACATACTTTGAGGGGAGTTAGTACTCATGAAAATGAGCAACTTTTACTATGGGGCCGAACCTGAAATCGCAAAAAAAAAAATCAATATTTTGACGAGCTATGCGAACATAAATGTAGGAAACGGCTGATTTTTTTTCGCGATTTCAGGGTTAATCCCATATTAAACGTTGTTCATTTTCATGAGTACTAACTCCCCTCAAAGTATGTCCCTCGTTTAACCTAACGCTCTGTATATTATAGTCGCGAATCATATTTGATCAAGATGCAACCTGATACTGACCTGCAAATTACAAAAAACGTAAGAAAATTTTAATTATCCACCTAAAATTGTCCGTGGTCCCTACCCGAAACCAAACGGAAAAGACCCTGACTGGCGTTCAATCATTGCGGATTCTCACTGAACTAATGTAGGTATATTTCTCTATGCCAATAGTACTTTCTAATTCCATACTAACTAAACTACAATTGTTTTTTTTTTTTACAATTGATTTTACATGCTCTGTGGTCAGTGCTTTTATTTACACTTGCGCGCGCATTGCTAGTGCTGGCTATGCGGAAAGACAAAACCAGCGCGCCATTTTCCATACAAGTTAATATTTAACAATACAAGTCTGTTTTTTTCCTCGCAAGTGTGTTGAAAAACGTCGTATGAAACGCGTGTGCATCGATCATTAGACTCTCGGCTTTCTTATCGCACTCGCCTGCGGCTCGCGCGAATAATACCGCCTCGAGCATAATGATCAGCATAGCACACATGTATCATAATGTACTATTAATTATAAATCTTTTCTTAGGTAAAGTTTATAACATTTTTATTTATTTATTTATTTATTTGGAAACTCAACAGCTTATAATTAAGTTACATGAGTTATGTGAATGTTCACCCCACTATCAATGAACAGCTTAATGCAGTTGCGTCAAAGTAACAGCATCTTACAGTCTGCATACACTGCTCAGTGATAGCAAAATGATGACAATACCACTTAAGCCAATAACAGAGTTTTTCCTTCGTTTTGTTATATTTTTTTTTCTTACCTATTCTTCCCTACATTCAACGTTCTCTGATTGCAGACAACGCACAACCAGAGCAACATAATGGACTCATTCGGCGGCGTGGACTCGTTCAGCGCTCTCCCGGCAGTGGCCCGCGCCGCCGTGCCGCCGCCCGCGCCCGCGCCGCAGCTGCCGCGCCCGCCGCGCTGGCTCCGGCGGCCTGTGGGCTCCAAGTTCTGTGTGAGTATACTGCCGCGCCCGCCGCGCTGGCTCCGGCGGCCTGTGGGCTCCAAGTTCTGTGTGAGTATACTGCCGCGCCCGCCGCGCTGGCTCCGGCGGCCTGTGGGCTCCAAGTTCTGTGTGAGTATACTGCCGCGCCCGCCGCGCTGGCTCCGGCGGCCTGTGGGCTCCAAGTTCTGTGTGAGTATACTGCCGCGCCCGCCGCGCTGGCTCCGGCGGCCTGTGGGCTCCAAGTTCTGTGTGAGTATACTGCCGCGCCCGCCGCGCTGGCTCCGGCGGCCTGTGGGCTCCAAGTTCTGTGTGAGTATACTGCCGCGCCCGCCGCGCTGGCTCCGGCGGCCTGTGGGCTCCAAGTTCTGTGTGAGTATACTGCCGCGCCCGCCGCGCTGGCTCCGGCGGCCTGTGGGCTCCAAGTTCTGTGTGAGTATACTGCCGCGCCCGCCGCGCTGGCTCCGGCGGCCTGTGGGCTCCAAGTTCTGTGTGAGTATACTGCCGCGCCCGCCGCGCTGGCTCCGGCGGCCTGTGGGCTCCAAGTTCTGTGTGAGTATACTGCCGCGCCCGCCGCGCTGGCTCCGGCGGCCTGTGGGCTCCAAGTTCTGTGTGAGTATACTGCCGCGCCCGCCGCGCTGGCTCCGGCGGCCTGTGGGCTCCAAGTTCTGTGTGAGTATACTGCCGCGCCCGCCGCGCTGGCTCCGGCGGCCTGTGGGCTCCAAGTTCTGTGTGAGTATACTGCCGCGCCCGCCGCGCTGGCTCCGGCGGCCTGTGGGCTCCAAGTTCTGTGTGAGTATACTGCCGCGCCCGCCGCGCTGGCTCCGGCGGCCTGTGGGCTCCAAGTTCTGTGTGAGTATACTGCCGCGCCCGCCGCGCTGGCTCCGGCGGCCTGTGGGCTCCAAGTTCTGTGTGAGTATACTGCCGCGCCCGCCGCGCTGGCTCCGGCGGCCTGTGGGCTCCAAGTTCTGTGTGAGTATACTGCCGCGCCCGCCGCGCTGGCTCCGGCGGCCTGTGGGCTCCAAGTTCTGTGTGAGTATACTGCCGCGCCCGCCGCGCTGGCTCCGGCGGCCTGTGGGCTCCAAGTTCTGTGTGAGTATACTGCCGCGCCCGCCGCGCTGGCTCCGGCGGCCTGTGGGCTCCAAGTTCTGTGTGAGTATACTGCCGCGCCCGCCGCGCTGGCTCCGGCGGCCTGTGGGCTCCAAGTTCTGTGTGAGTATACTGCCGCGCCCGCCGCGCTGGCTCCGGCGGCCTGTGGGCTCCAAGTTCTGTGTGAGTATACTGCCGCGCCCGCCGCGCTGGCTCCGGCGGCCTGTGGGCTCCAAGTTCTGTGTGAGTATACTGCCGCGCCCGCCGCGCTGGCTCCGGCGGCCTGTGGGCTCCAAGTTCTGTGTGAGTATACTGCCGCGCCCGCCGCGCTGGCTCCGGCGGCCTGTGGGCTCCAAGTTCTGTGTGAGTATACTGCCGCGCCCGCCGCGCTGGCTCCGGCGGCCTGTGGGCTCCAAGTTCTGTGTGAGTATACTGCCGCGCCCGCCGCGCTGGCTCCGGCGGCCTGTGGGCTCCAAATTCTGCGTGAGTATACTTCCATGCTAACCGTAAGCAAGGAACACACTTAAAAAAAACGAACACATAGTTAAAATATAGATCATGCGTGACTCATGGCCGCGAAAAATAAATTCATTTCAGTAATAATGCCAATGCCAATTGCCAATGCCAATTTTATCAATGTTATACTGTGCTACTCACGGCCGCGACAAATAAGTCCATTTCTATCTGACGTTGATTTTCAATTAATGAACCTTGGGGAAAAGTTGAAAAACAGTTCCCAACTATCCACCATGCTACACTGACCCCCGTGGTAGGTACGGGTTCATAGTGACCTCCTCTTGCAGAAAGAAAGCCTAGGCGCCAGCAGTGGGAAATGTGGGGCTGATTATGCTTGGTATCTTTAGACCAACTGATGTTAATGTAATTTCTTATGCTTTTTAGTTTGGCGGCAAATTGGTAACATTCGAGAAATGTCCACAAGAGGCAGGCCCGCAAAAACTTGTACACATAAGCCAGGTAAGATCGCTCTTTATATTGATGAACCTTATAACCTTCCCTTAAGGACGCTATCACATTTTGAACTCGTTAAAGTTTAGGTATCTGAATCGCAACACAACAACATTACGCGTACGCACACATTGAACCCGTTGTCCGCTCGATTTTATACGTAACTAACTAATCTTGCTACTCAAACTCAAACTCAAACTCAAAGCATTTATTTCAATTAAACCTTTAACAGGCACTTTTGAATTGTCAAGAAGTCGGTCAGTCATAAAATATGAAGCTAGTTGCCCATTCCAAAGCGTAGGTACCTATGGAGAAGAACGGGCAAGAAACTCCAAGGACACTCTTTTTAAATTACATTTTACAAAAACATTTGTTACTTACATCATTTCTTTTGAATTTATGATTATATAATGTGAGAACGATGTAAAAAAAAAAATAAAAAGATGTCCGCGTTAAGAGCGTCCAGAATACAACAAATAGTAACAAAACAACAATCCAAAATTAAAACAATTAAAATAAGCCCAGGCGGCTAAGTGATGACCAGTCCCAACTGACGGCGCCCGTTCACGAACATGACGTATATATCAGCACCATTCAGCTCAACCACTTTGAAGGGAGCTAAATGATCCAACATACACGCCACCGCCAGCGAGACATTTGAGTGAGCATGACACACTATCAGCCGCCAGGGAATATTCAAGTCAATGAAAGATATATTATTACCCAGTAAATGGTAGCTATAGATTACATAGAACTCACATCTGTGCTATGCAATTATACAATACAAAGGAAATTGAGTTTATACAATGCAAGGATAGTCTTACAATCTTCAGCAGCTCCAACAGTATTTTCAAGTGTTAGTCAATTAGTTGTGGAGCAGGACTAGCATTGAGCCAGGCATTTTTGTCAGTGATGTAATCCCCTAACTTATAATATGCCTGACTGCATAGTGTGCGTTTTATACAAGATTTAAATTTTGTCTCATTCAGTTGAAGAATGTGGGGAGGTATTTTATTATAACATTTTAGACAGTACCCCATAAAAGATGAATCTACTTTAGCCAGTCTGAAACCTGGTTGAACTAATAGGTCCCTATTTCTAGTACTATAATTATGTCTTTCACCTCTTTTACTAAAAAGATGTAAATTTTTCCTTACATACATGATGTTTTCATAGATATATTGACAAGGCACCGTCATGATGTTAATTTCCTTAAACAGTTCCCTTAGAGAATCGCGCCTGCGGAGATTATATATGGCTCTGATGGCTCTTTTCTGCAGAATAAAAATAGAATCGTTGTCTGCAGCCCGTCCCCAAAGTAAAATACCGTAAGACATGATACTATGAAAGTAACTAAAATAGACTAGTCTCGCGGTATCTACATCAGTAAATTGACGGATTTTTCTGACAGCATAAGCTGCTGAACTTAGCCGTCCTGCAAGAGATTTTAAATGAGGACCCCATTGTAGCCTTGAGTCGAGCGTGATCCCTAGGAAAACAGTTTCATCGACGAATTCTAGTTTCTCTTGATTCAATATTATCTCACAATCACTACCCTTGACATTTGGTAAAGAAAATCTTATGCACTTAGTTTTTTTTCCATTTAATACTAGATTATTAGCAGTGAACCAATTTTGGACCTGCAGTAGGGCGTTATTTACGTCGTCAAAATTTGTAGCACGTCTATTTACCTTAAAAATTAAGGAAGTGTCATCAGCAAATAACACCATTTGTGGTTGATTTTTTAATAAATGGAGTAGATCATTAATATACACTAAAAAGAGGAAAGGACCCAATATCGAGCCTTGTGGCACACCAATTTTTACTATTAAACCAAGTGAATTGACACCATTTATTTGAACTTGTTGTTGTCTATTATTTAAATAAGAACTAACTAAACTGAGCGCAAGTTTTCCAAGTCCGTAATGCTCAAGTTTCAAAAGCAAGGTTTGGTGATCGACGCAATCAAATGCTTTGGAGAGGTCACAAAAGATTCCTATGGCATCTTGGGCCTCTTCCCACGCGTTAAAAATGTGTTTTAATAAAGTTACGCCGGCGTCGGTCGTACAACGTCCTTTGGTGAAACCGCCCAAGTAACACATCAAAGCAGTATAACGGCCGACTTACAGCATTTCTGTATCGTTTTCGCATTTTGAGTTAGTTCTATAGTAACATTACAAACGTTTATACGGCTACTGTAATGCTTATTTGGGCACAATTTATACGGCTTTAGGTCCTAAATAGGTTCACAATAATTGTTTAATAGCATTACAGGCGCATTATATTAGCATTATTATGGTCAAAGAAGTTACCAATCGCATTAAAGAAGAATTATTACGGTCAATGAAGTTGCCAATCGGATTACAGAAGCATTATACTAGCAATATTATTGATAATGAAGATGTTAATTGCATTACAAAAGCATTACACTAGCATTAGAATGTAGTAAAAGAATGATTGGAGCTATTTAAGTGTTCACAGTTCGAACTTAAATAAACCCTACATCATTGCAAAAACATCTCTAATACCACGGTACAAATGTTATAATACAATTCACGTTGTAATTTAACTACTTTGTATCGCAACATAATATGGACGAAGACGGTCAAAACTGAGTGACACCATATTTGTTTGCATCAAAACAAAATGTATAATACTGGGCTAATTTTTGACCCTTTTGCTATTTCATGCCTTCAAATATTATTGCGCAATGTAGTTTACTGTAAATGTCTATATAAGTTTCATTGAGAATTTTCACGCGCCTTCGATATTTTGTGGTTTTGATATAAAATGTTATTTATAGATATTGTGTGAAATAATCAAAACAATTGTGTATTCCTGTTTAGAACGAATTTCGCATAATTAACATAATATTATTGGTTGGGCAGTATTAAATTAAGTTATATCATTATTATATAGGTCTATTGCTTTTATAAATAGGTCCGAATGATAATATTTTTTGGTTATAAAATATTTACAAAATGGTGTCGGTCTATAGCAGCCCGGTGAGCCTTTAAAAAGGCTAATTAATGCCGTCAGCAGTATAAATACTCACACGTGAACAATTATTAAGCCAGAGGCCAAAGAGAAGGATTTTGATGAACAGTGTAGTGCCATTGTCTATAAAGTAGTTTTATATGGGTTCACCGATATACCAGTAGACTTGATGTAGACTGAAATAGTGCCATGGGGATCCTTGAGTAAAACAATCACCTGTTTATTACGATAGTTGTTTTCTTATTTTCAGTCATTTTTGTACATACCAACCATACAATGCCGTACAAAATAAAATATATCAACTTGCCAAAGCTGAATTATTAAACATAACCCTCCTTTTGGGCTTCGCCGCAGTCGGGTAAAATTGGAAGATAATTGAATGTATATACAGCTTTACGCATTACAATAACTCACTTTTATTTGATTAAAGAGCTGTTAGCTGTACAACAGAACTCAGTTGATCTTTAAAAATGCAAGCATTACATTGATTCACGTTTATGCTGTCCAGCAGTACTAGGCTTTTACTTACCACTTTAAAGTGCTAATACACAACAAAGGGCACTAAAAACAACTCAAAGCTTTATAACGGATTTACGGTGCATTATAATGGTACAAGTTTATGCTATTAAGCAGCATTAGGCATTATCTTACTACTTAAAAATGCAATTATAGACCCTAAGGCACTAAAAACAGCTGAGAGATGTATAGCGGATTTACGTGGCATTATAATGGTTCATGTTTATGCTATTAAACAGCATTAAGCATGTATTTACTACTTAAAAATGCTACTGTAGATCCAAATGCACTAAAAACAGCTGATAGCTGTATAGCTGGATTGTGGTTTGCTGCAATAAAACTAAAGGCTTTACAAAAGCATTTTGATAAGCCACTATCCAACCGTTATACAGTTTAAAGCATCAAAATGGTTTTTAAATGCCAATATAAAGCGTCAAGATGCTCGGTGAACTTATATAAGAGTTCATACGGATCTTAAGTTGTACATAAGTTTACTATTCGTTTGTTATAATGCTTTCTGTGTTACTTGGGCGTACTGTTGATCGTGTAGGATTTTATTCGTGTTAAAATGATTGAGCATTTGATTAAGCATTATCTTTTCAAACACCTTGCTGAAAACCGGCAAAACGGATACGGGTCTATAATTATTGGTGTCTTTACTGTCTCCGGATTTGTAAAGTGGTATAACCTTACTGTATTTCATTAAATCGGGGAAGACTCCTTGATCCACACACGAATTAAATACTAAGGCTAAGTAAGGTGCAATAGTCTCAATTATGGAGGTACAGATCTTAATGGACATTCCCCAAAGATCTTCGGTCAATTTGATCTTAATTTGCTTAAAAGCTTTAATTACAATTAAGGGGTTAATATGCCTAAAGTTAAATTCAATCGGGCAGGCTGAAACGTTCGCCCTTACTAAATCAAAAGCGAGCGAGGGCGAGGAATTTAAGGTTTCAGTTGTTTTGAGTGGGATACTAGTAAAGAAATTTACAAATTCTTGAGCCACTTCTTTGTTATCGCAAATGAGACCGCTTGACGTCTGCAGTGTGTAATCAGAATTATGCTTTTTATTCCTGTTTGTTTCATTATTTATAATTTTCCAAACCGTCTTTATTTTATTGTCTGCTGATTTAACCTTGTTGCTAATATATAAGGCTTTAGCTGCCTTACAAGCGTTCTTAAAAGTTTTAGAGTAAGTAGCAACATACTTATTAAAAGTTTCCGTGTTAATATAAGGCTTAAGGCCATACAGTTCGAAAAGTCTTTCCCTACTTTTCCTAAGCCCTTTAGTTGCCCAGTCACAAAATAAAAACTTGGGGCTGATATTTTTAGTGTTCTTCTTAAAATAATTATTGAACTCGGTTTGGACTACCGAGAAGAATTCATTATACAAAGTATTAACATTGTTCACTGTAAGGTTCTGATTACTTAATTTACAAATTAAAGTGCTATTAAATTTATTTAAATTAATTGATGTTATTGGTCTGGATTGGATCTGCACTTTTTGTATTGGCATGTTGTACTCAAAAGTTACAGTTTGACCACTGTGATCAGAAGGGAGATAATTAACAACGGCTTTATCTAAATAGTCGCAGCAACAAAAAACATTATCAATACATGTTGCAGTAGTCGTAGTTGTTCGGGTTGGTTCTACAAACACATTTGACAAATTGAATGATTTAAACAAATTTAATAATCTACTGGTATTGAAATTATTTTCTAAAATATTAATATTAAAGTCACCACAGATAATTACTGATCTACTACCAGTCGCAAGTTTTGCCAAAACATCTTCCATTACTGATTCAAATATAGAATAGTTTTGATAATTTGGGGGTCTGTAAACGCACACTATAACATGCTTATCTAGCTCAACACAAGACAGCTCAATGCTATGTTCAACTGATAGTTCAACTATGTCTTTACGAGGTTTGAATTTAATACAACTTTTAATTAGGATTAGTGAACCACCACGCAGCATTGAATTTCGATTAAAACAACTGGCCACACTATAATTGTCATAGTTAATTAGCATTTCAGAATCTTTTAACCAATGCTCAGTTATACAAATAATGTCAAACATTGTTTTTTCTAAAAATAACTCAATTTCCAATTGTTTGGAAGAAAAACCTTGAATATTTTGATGAAATAATTTCAAGGATTTCTGCTTAGCCCCTTTTCTGCAGTTCACTATTTTAGAGCCAGAAAATACCTTTTTGTTATTAAGTGTAGCTACACTGTTAGTGGTACCTTCTGTTGTCTTACAAACTAGTTTAAAATATCTGAGCTAACCAACTTAACATTAGTACTATTACTAATTGTGGTGCTAATTATGGATGACTTCGACATACTAATTATGTCTGGGTTAATATTAAGTGCTAATAGCCTAGCTATTTGACATCTAAAACTAATGGGCAGATACACAGTATCCCTAGTCGACCTTAACTTATCAACAAAAATGTTGGTATCAAAAAATATAAACTTGTCACTATGGTGACTAACTATGAAATGCATGTAATTATTTAACATGTGAATGTAGTTGTTTTGTCTGTTTGACAAGTGCTCAAAATATGGAAAAGCACACAAAATTATTTTCTTACAATTTAACTTCATAAGGTTGGTGACACTATCAGTGATATCATCTTTTTTAACATTTAAACTGTTACCTATAAGTACAGTAATAATGGCATTAGGATCATATTCATTCCTAGTTATTGAAGAGATTATTTGTTTGTAGGAAGTCTGAGGCATGCAAAAGTTTTGTGAAGAATGACACAGGTTGTTGCTAAGTAATTTACCTAATCCTTTTCCAAAACTATCAGAAAACATAATAGAACAGTAACAAACTTTACTACAAGGGAGAGAACTAGCCTCAGTCTGAACTACTTGCAGTGGACCTTGTTCAACATCTGGTGTATCTAGATCTGGAATAGAGACCTGAGCACTTCCTGACTGGGACGGGTCCTCCGTTCCCTCAGTTTGGAGAGTGCCAAGATTGGATGTGCTTTCCAATGAACAATGCGGGCTGCTGAGAGTCAGTGGGTCCACTCTGTCTGCATTGGAGTTGCACATGTCCACTAACTCATTTGTCGCAAGGATATGCTCCTGAATTTGTTTTTCAGACAGCACATATTTAGTATAAAGAGAATGTATTGACTCTTCAAGTACCTGAATTTCAGACTGTAAGCGTTGTGTGTCAACCTCATAAATGTTCTTACTGTCTTCTAATTTAATTTGAAAGTTATTTAATTTATTTATAAGAAAAACACGTTCTTTTCTTAGTTTAATATTATTAGAACTGTGTTTTTGCTGTTTCCTAAATTTATTGCATTTATTTATGATTTTATTTAGTTTTGCATATTTTTTAATTTTATTTTGACTTACTTGATAACTACTATTGTTGTGTTTCAAAATGGAATCCTCAGTAAGGTCTATTGTTATTAAGGGGTTGCAGTTAGTGTTTAATAATTCATTATACAAGTTATTGGATTCCTTAGCCTGAGTACATTCTTTTAGTTTCTGTAATTTATTGATTCGAACATTTGCATGAATTAATTCCTCTTCAAGGTCCCTAACCCTACATAAAGCCTCCTCATATATATTACTGCAGTTGTTGAAACCATCCGTGACCACCCGCAGTTTGTCCCGTTCATCGACAACATCCAGGTATTGTTGATGTAGGTCTACTAGCTCTTGTTTTAAGCTAGTGTTTTTGAAAACGACCTTCTCGATTTCCTTCTCACTATCATCTATTTCCTGTAACAGCTGTTGACATTTGCTGTTTGAAGCCTTAAGATCTTCAGTGGTCGTTCTCAACTTAAGCTCCAACTCCTGAGCAGCAGCCTTACGGGTCATCACAGGCATGGTTTCAGAAATTAGTACTGAAAGTAGAATTAAAGGAACGGTGAGAACTAATAAGACAGGCAAAAAGGAAAGCTAGAAATGAAAGGAAAAATGTGAGAACTTAGGGGTGCTTTATAGAGAAATGAGGTAGGCTGCTGAATCTAATTGAAATACAACTTGATTAAATCAAGTACAAAGTTACATTGATTCTATTGTCTTATGATTTTACTTTTCCTTATGTGGGTAGGATGCCTAGATCAAAAAGTTTTTTTTAAATGTTTTATTTTAGTTTTACATACAGATAACAATGCAATAAACGATATTCTACGTTCTTGTTGTTGTGTCAAATATATTATACCTACTATGGATCAAAAATATTACGATAATTCACTATTTTAATTTGTACATAAACGAAGTGGCATTGACCCACTGCTAGGTGCCAAATCCACCAAGAAAAGTGATTCTAGGACTCAATAAGGCGTGTTACCGATTCTAAGAGATGACTGTGTGGTAAATAAATAATAAAAGTAACAACACTCCCCGTTTAAATCCGTGGGTCGAAAATCAGCTGTTCGTAATAGGTTACCGGTAACGGTGGGCAACCAAACACTGCGTTTTACTGTGAATATTTGCAGGAAAACAATAATCCTGACTATTTATGCTGTTATTTTACATTTACTTATATTAAATCACCTTAATTAGACTTAAAAATAATTAAAATTAATTTTTAAAATACGGAACAAAATTTTGACATGTCAGTCAGGCAGTGTTGCCAGTTGAGTCCAACTACTTGAAGGTATTTTTTATTTTACTGGTATTCATTGAGTAAAGTTAGTTGTTAGTTCACAATCGAATTTGGTAACTGTTATTATTACTATGTGTGATAATCATGTTTTTAGTATTGTTGAAGTTCATCAGTCATTACGTACATTATGTAGGTGCCGAAAAACGATTTTAACATTTTAGTATTACCAGGAAAATCTATGTTTAACCTCCAGTCTACTGTTAGTTTGAAAAGATGTAAGTACTTTTAAATATTATTGAGTAGTTAAAAAGTTAGTAAAATTTTGTATGGGGCTATTTAGTTGTTTTGGGGCCATTCTGGAGATGAATATATTATCTTTAATTTGAAACCAAGATATCTTTGCAGTTGTGACTCCAGTTCGTTAAAATGGTACCTGAAAACCGCTATTATTCGTGGAAAAATGTGATAGCGTCCTCAATATTTTTTGTTTGTTTTAATCTATACAAATAATAAAGCTGAAGATTTTTTTTGTTTGAACGAGCTAATCTTTGGAACGTATCTTTCTTCTTATCTTTAGAACGTATCTTTCTTCTTATCTTTGGAACGTATCTTTCTTCGTATCTTTGGAACGTATCTTTCGTCGTTCAGTCGTATTTAAAATAAATTACTTTTTCAATTGATAGCCCAATTCTTGAGGATGGCTATAGGCTATTTAACATCACGCCAGAACCCTTAGGAACCGAGCTAAAAATAAAACCGAAAGATTGCTAAGCGAAAATGAACTTATAGCGCGGGCAGGCGTTGCGATCCGACGGTATGGGTCGCAGTCGCGGGCAGGATCTAGTAGTTTATACAAGTTCAAATTAAATTAATAGGCGAATCCTCACAGATCCACGAGTATATAATAAAATACCCGATGAAATAAAATGTATGCCACTGCAGAAGTTTAAAAAAACACTTAACGGGTTATAGTTACCGGCACGGATCTTGAGCGCTCGGCGGTAGAGTGGGGATCGCTTTGCGCATCGTATACTTATGGCAAAATAAAACATAATATTATATAATAATAATATTATTATTATCATCGTCACTGTACGACAATATAATATATACCCCGCTCCCGCACCTCACTTCATCCCACCAAAGGGATCCAATAACTCACTTTTGCGCAGGTGAAGGTCAGCGCTCAAGATCCGTGCGGATAATTGTACTGCTCGAAAGGTGTTATTATACTCTAGATGATTTTTTTAATGACGAATCTCTCTGATTATATAAAATGCTGACATAAATTTTAATACTTTACATCAATACTAATATTTTGAATTGAATTGACATAAAATTTTGACATGAAATGAAATTGACTATGAACTGTAATGACATTTAATTTATATGCATGCGTTAATACAATTAGGTACTTACTGAAATACTTCTAATATTATATTGTAATAAATTTATGATTGTAGTTTAATAGTAGGTACCTACCCACTTATTTAATTGTCTTATAATCACATCAATCATTTGTATGTCAATATTGGCAAAGCATAGCGCACCAGTAATTCTTAAGATCTTTGTATGAAATTACCTATGTTTTACAAATAAATTATTCTATTCTATCTATTCTATTCAGATGTGAAACTAAAACATATTTCAAGCTGATTACGAGGTAAACCCTGCGGTTTCTTTTGCCACATATGTAAACAACAATGGCCGCTCGAAATTTAGTTAGTATTGTTAGTACCTCACCGATGCCTATGGTTGTCCTTGTTAACTGATTTTGGAAAGGACAGTCGAAACGAGCAGCTAGAGGGTTCTGGATGCTGTTGCTGCTGCTTCGTAGACGCTGCAGCAAGGAGTAGGATTGAGGTCCTTGTATAATTTCAATAAGTTTATTACTCTGTTGTCATGCTTATTGTGTTATTATTGCAAACAGGTTATAAGTGAACCAGAGATAGTAGAAAGAGCAACAGAGTTGGATGCTGTGCTAGAAACCAGTCTCAGTCACGACCCGGCAGCCACTGATAGACTTGCTGAGTAAGTATTAAGTAATACGAACGTATATTATGTAGATGGTTATCTAAATTTATGTTTATTGTTTTTTTAATTACTACTATACACTCAACGCTTTTGAGTTCAACATTCAAAAACTTTTGATATTTTAGTTATGTTATCTTTAGATTCTATGTAATTAAGGCAACAGTATTATTTTTACTACTCTCATTTTTTTTTACTGGTTTCTTATTTCTATTAAAGTTTATTATCTCCGATTTCATATTAATCAGAGTCATCTACAATTTTATGCCTTCTATCAAATGTGCTAATACACAAATTCGCTTGCACAGATACTGTCGTCAAAAGGGTGACGCTACTACTGACCAGAATGAACGCTACACATGGTTCTTCCTTCGCGCTAACTTCCTGCCGACGTTCCGAAGTGAAGTGCTTAACTTATTGGGTGAGTGAATAACATAGGTAGGTATAATGTTATGTGTAATGTGTACCAATACGTCAATACCCCACTGCCAAAATGTTTCGGTTCGACCTATTAATCTGTCATGAAAGTGAAAAATTTTCTATTAATTTAAACCCTTGTGTTTATTTGTCTTTCTATTGAAAGTACCAATACCTGCCAGAGGAACTTACTTAAAAAAAATGCAAAGAAAAAGAAGAAAATTGCCCATTACAAAATGTGGTTCATAATAATTATGGCGATAACCGTTAATAGCCACTTAATTGTTACTTCGAGCCCCTTATATTATTGTTATTTTCTCGTGTGTAGCTTACCTACTTATCATTTCTAGTTATCTTAAAAATCTTTGTGATTAAGGTTTCAAACAAGACGAGATGTCTTCAAAGTTTAAGAGCCCCAACATACCGACTGGTGACGGGACCCAACCCGACGTAGCCGCATTGAGTAGAGTGAGTTACCTCCCTTATATCTTATACAATAAAAATGTGTTTTGTATTAATATATGGCTTTTGACGTGCCAGTGCTGTTTTCTGTGCTTATAACATTATAATTTGGTTTCATTGTGCTAAATTTTCATGTTTAATAAATTAACTGATGTTATTCTTCCAAAGCACGACTTATTTCGGAGCTAACTGTTCTTCATTAATAGACCTTTGACCTTTTGACAGCCACGGATGTTCTTGAGAAAAAGAAAGTAGAGATTTGGTGTAAATTGGCATTAGAGGAAAGTAAAATCGGTCTTATTACAGAACGAGTGTTAACGTTGGAGCACATTATTTCGAATTTTATTCCGACTAAGTTTTAAAGATTTAAATACAAAACGAACTACTTAGACCCGGTTCTAAAGTATTTTTTTATATATTCCTATCAGCCCGCCCCAGCTACACACGCGTGCAATGTTTTTTTCGAATTTCCGAAATTATGATTTTCGCACAAAAATAGAAAAAAAAACAATACATTTTGGGGGTCCCCATATTTAGGACTGAAACTTAAAATTTTTTTTTTCATCAAACCCATACGTGTGGGGCCTTCAAAAATGATATTGAGGTTTCTAATATAATTTATTTCTAAACTGAATAGTTTGCGCGAGAGACACTTCCAAAGTGGAAAAATGTGTCCCCCCCCTGTAACTTCTAAAATAAGAGAATGATAAAACTAAAAAAAATATATGATGTACATTATCATGTAAACTTCCACCGAAAATTGGTTTGAACGAGATCTTTTTTTTTAATACGTCATAAATTGTACAGCGCAATTTACCATTTAAATCAACTCAAATATTAAAAAAAAACATTTAATTTCATAAACATAAACCTTATGCATAAACCCTCGGTGCGCGAGTCCGACTCGCTCTTGCCCGGTTTTTTATTTATATAAGTACATAAACTTTACCTAAGTCGGAATAAAGTTCAGAATAACAAAACTGGCTCGAAAATTTTGGCTTACTCTAAAATGAGACCTCCTTTTGTAGTGGGATCGTTTGAATCTGATTTCGACAACGTGGTGGTGAAAAGTATAAGTAACAAGACTAAATGTAAATAACATCTATTATAATCTGTGCTCACATAACTCAGTCTATATAATATGCCACCGTCTGTCTGCCTGCCGCGGCTAGGGCGAGTCCACGGAGACCGAAGCAGAGTTGTCTACTGATACCAGCACTGATCTATCGGTAAGTACGGCTATTGATGGTAGACTGTCATAGTACAAGGAAAACAGCAGTATCTGAAGCTATGTACAGTCAGGGAAACAATTTGTTTAGCAAAATTAATTGTCAGTAAGTGCAAATCACAATGAGGTGGAATGAATGAAAGCTTTACCGCGAGAGTTCTAAAAGCATTGTAAAAGCCAATTACTTTTAAAAGAGTAACCGCGGGGTTTCTTGCCGGCTCTTCTCAATAGGAAACGACTAATTGGAACCGTGCACCTAGCTTCTGACGTTTCATAAGTGCCCATGTAGGTTTATGTGAAATAAAATATTTTTATTTTAGAGCGCTGAGTGTTTGTCACTTGTCAAAGTCCTCTTGAATGAAAAGCGACCCTTCAGCGACAAGACAAAAACCTTAGTACAATCTCGTGGCGAAGTGTTCATTGGCAGCTGGATAAAACTAACAAACACTTCGCCATCTACGCGGAACCAATTTGACAGTTGTCTTCTCCACTGCCATTCTTTATCCGTCATATGAAACGGCTATAAACGGCTATAACTCTGTAAATGTAATGTATTTTCACTAAATGCTAATCATGCATTTTCTTTACTGTACATAGCTGATGGCAGTGTTTTAATACAGGTCACGTACTTGCATGTTTGATTGTCGAGGAGGCAGTGTGAATGTGAATGGAGTGTGTACCGTTCTTATGTGTTTTGTGCTGATAAATGTGTCTCTGAACGCTGGAGAACGCTTCCCTTTGCAAAACTTTGATCATTTAATGAAAATAATTCGATTCTTTGCCAATAAATATGAGAGATTGAGTGAATCTCCTATAATAGGGGAATATTGTTTTCATTTCTATCTTTTCATTATTTTAATCAATCACTTATTATACGTAAGTTAGTGATTTAACAGAATTATAATAACGCGTGTACGCCATCTAGCGTTCTCATCTCTAAACTATCGCAATCATGGCGCTTGAGTTTGCTTGTCAAAACTCACGCACACTAGTGACGCAACTGTCAAATTTCGATTCCGCGATCGTTTTCCTCAGTAAATAATGTAATTTATTTCCTAAAAAGGTCGATCGCGGCCACATTTCATTATAGAAAAGTGATAAAATGATTCGTTTTCAACAAAGTGTGTCTATGTTCAGCGTATAATCCCCACGAAAAATGTATGGACGGCCCATTGAAGCATCCTCCTTAAAGGTATAATTTCTTTACAGGACGCTCACACACAGATCGAGAGGAAGCTAGCCAACCTTGACTCGACACCCACTGTCTCCAACGTGGTCATCCCGAATGGAGAAGGTACTTTATATTTTGCCGGCTTTGTCTAGTTACTATACTCATAGGAAAAGGTTTAATACCTTGTAGAAATTGGGCGTATTAGACACCCCAAAACTAGAGTTGTGACACATTTGAAGAGTATACAATGTCAAGATCTTACCCGACACCATCCTGTCTGATTAAAAGTATCATACGCCCTGAAAATGTAAAGTGAATGCTCTATTTCTAAGCGGGAATTTCGCTTCCATTCGATTTTTTGGTGATAAAATATGCTTTATTGTACACAATCATGTCATGTACAATCAAGGAATACAATTGTTAAACACCTTTTTTACGTGTACCTTATTATTTTTCCGACTATGTATGCATGTATTTCGAAAAGGTGATATGCGCTGTTTGGTTAAAGACTGTTTGAAAATTGCTTAAGATATTCGCTCCTTGACATATCGCATGTTTGAAGATTTTGCTATAAGGACTTATCCTACTTGTTGACGCATAAAATTAAAACTGATTTGATTTGATTATTGATTAATCATTAATGCTTTTATTTTGAATGTATGATTAATTATTAATGAGGTCTGAGTAAAAAAAAAAAAAAATTCCGACCTATCTACTAATGGGTCAATGTTCCATTAAGCATGCGGCTTCCAATCTAACCGGATTCAGCTGCATCCGGTTAGATTGGAAGCCGACCCCAACATGGTTGGAAAAAGGCTAGGCAGATGATAATGATATTCGCTATTTCTTTAAACAATATCTTTTATTTTTTGGGTACAATGGTGGTAATTTCGCAGATTTTTATAAAACCGAAGTATTATTAATTTTCTATACCTTAACGTATTTCGTGTATTCACTTTCCGTTGGTACCACAGACTCGACCAGCCTGATCTGCCGCGCGCTGGTGTGCGGGCACCTGGAGGAGGCTGTGGAGCTGTGTCTGGACGCCAAGAGAGTCGCCGACGCACTCATCATCGCCTCGCTCGGTGAGTTGAAGAATATTTTGTATATTTTTTTTTAAATCTGAAATTTTGCAGGTACTAGTAGTTCCAAATATCTATCTGTCACACAAGCTAAAAGCAGATTCACTAGCCTCAAATTTAGTAGTACTAATGTATCGAATTTGTTGCGATTTGTAGGAATAAACTTGTGTCATGTTGTGTCATAATTACAGCGTTGATTCCAAAATTTTACTACTTTTGGCCTGGTGACTTGCCTTTGTTGTTTTCATGTGAATAAAGAGGGTAATAAACTTAAATATTCATATTCCTTACTTTACTTCTTAGCCATCATTATCGATTTCAAGGTGCATTTTTACGAGTTTTAGGCCCGCTAAACCACCAATCACAAAATACATTTAGCACTAAACGTATTTAAAACATCCTTCTGTCTCTGTCGTCTTAAAACGATTGACAGAAATCGAACGATATTTTAAATACTTTTAGCGCTAAATGCATTTAATGGATTGTGGTGCCAGTGGGCCTTAGAAAATAGTTTTTCAAATTCCGTAGCCGGCCGTTATTCTTTTTTCGAATCCTTAGCGTAATGTTGCTAACTTAACGTTATAATTCGGTGCACAGGCAGTCCGGAGCTCCTGTACAAGGTGCAGAAGTACCACATCAACACGACGGCCGGCTCGCCCGTGTCGCTCGTGTGCGGCAGCCTGCTGCTGGCGCGCTGGGACGCGCTCGTGACGTCAGCCGCGCCCAACAGCTGGCGCGACACGCTGGCCGCGCTGCTCACGCACTGCGAGGGGGACGAGGCCAGCCATTACTGTGGTGAGTGGCGAGGGGAAGGCCTTGTAGGTGTGCGGCAGCCTGCTGCTGGCGCGCTGGGACGCGCTCGTGACGTCAGCCGCGCCCAACAGCTGGCGCGACACGCTGGCCGCGCTGCTCACGCACTGCGAGGGGGACGAGGCCAGCCATTACTGTGGTGAGTGGCGAGGGGAAGGCCTTGTAGGTGTGCGGCAGCCTGCTGCTGGCGCGCTGGGACGCGCTCGTGACGTCAGCCGCGCCCAACAGCTGGCGCGACACGCTGGCCGCGCTGCTCACGCACTGCGAGGGGGACGAGGCCAGCCATTACTGTGGTGAGTGGCGAGGGGAAGGCCTTGTAGGTGTGCGGCAGCCTGCTGCTGGCGCGCTGGGACGCGCTCGTGACGTCAGCCGCGCCCAACAGCTGGCGCGACACGCTGGCCGCGCTGCTCACGCACTGCGAGGGGGACGAGGCCAGCCATTACTGTGGTGAGTGGCGAGGGGAAGGCCTTGTAGGTGTGCGGCAGCCTGCTGCTGGCGCGCTGGGACGCGCTCGTGACGTCAGCCGCGCCCAACAGCTGGCGCGACACGCTGGCCGCGCTGCTCACGCACTGCGAGGGGGACGAGGCCAGCCATTACTGTGGTGAGTGGCGAGGGGAAGGCCTTGTAGGTGTGCGGCAGCCTGCTGCTGGCGCGCTGGGACGCGCTCGTGACGTCAGCCGCGCCCAACAGCTGGCGCGACACGCTGGCCGCGCTGCTCACGCACTGCGAGGGGGACGAGGCCAGCCATTACTGTGGTGAGTGGCGAGGGGAAGGCCTTGTAGGTGTGCGGCAGCCTGCTGCTGGCGCGCTGGGACGCGCTCGTGACGTCAGCCGCGCCCAACAGCTGGCGCGACACGCTGGCCGCGCTGCTCACGCACTGCGAGGGGGACGAGGCCAGCCATTACTGTGGTGAGTGGCGAGGGGAAGGCCTTGTAGGTGTGCGGCAGCCTGCTGCTGGCGCGCTGGGACGCGCTCGTGACGTCAGCCGCGCCCAACAGCTGGCGCGACACGCTGGCCGCGCTGCTCACGCACTGCGAGGGGGACGAGGCCAGCCATTACTGTGGTGAGTGGCGAGGGGAAGGCCTTGTAGGTGTTCGGCAGCCTGCTGCTGGCGCGCTGGGACGCGCTCGTGACGTCAGCCGCGCCCAACAGCTGGCGCGACACGCTGGCCGCGCTGCTCACGCACTGCGAGGGGGACGAGGCCAGCCATTACTGTGGTGAGTGGCGAGGGGAAGGCCTTGTAGGTGATCAACATTTTAAAAACAGTGGCACTCCGGGAGTGCCGACAGAAGTGATAACATAATGCTTTGCCATCACTCACTGACATATCGGACATACATTAAAACCGAGTAGATCCCGAGGACAGCCGAACACATCCGGAGCGGGTATTTTTTAGTCATCTTATCTTCGATCATTAAAAATAACTAGATACACTATCCCGTACAAAAACGAACTTAAAACTGTCCTCAAGTAGGTTCGTAGAATTGAAAGAGAAAGAAAACAGAAAGAAACATAACTGGCCAACATATACTAAAAGAAATAAAACCTTATTCGAATGAATTAAAGTCGGATTTAGAACGGACATAATAACACATTAAACTTTACGACCGCGACTCGCCGCCGCCTGCGGTCTTGGAACATGGAATAAGTGGAGTCGAACTGTACATATTTTTATGCGGTTATTAATGATAGCTTATTTTTTTTTTTGGATGTATGTGGTTATGCATAATGAACATAATTATAATTTACCCGAATTTAAGTATATAATATTGTTTACGTTCCGAGCGTTAGAACAGTACTAAACGAAAAGGATGACCGATCTCTGATTTGGTCATTCTTTTGGTGAGGACGTTTTTTGTCGCTGACTGTGTATCTAGTTGATTTTAATGATCGAAGCATCTTATAAACAAAACACGCGCAGTGGCTTATGGTAACAGTGGCGCAAGTTCAATGGTTTTTCCCATCTCAAAAAATGCCCGACGCGCCTAAAGAAGTATTCACTTCAATAATATTGGAAAATAAGTTTGAAAAAATATACATATACTTCAGCCCCGACTTTCGAGTTCTAGGTTGTGAGTTCGAACCTAGGCCCCCACTTTGTGTAATTTATTTCATTACCACTGCTCTCAAAACGATGAAAGAAAACATCATGAGAACCCAGCATGTCCGGAACCAAAAAACCGAAGACATCGGACATCCACCAAACCGCACTGGACACGCGTGGTGGATTATGGCCCACTCCCTCTCACCGAGAGGAAGCCTGTGTCCTAGCAGTGGGAACATTATAGGCTGACCAATACTCCAGGCGCATTTTAAGGCAAATTCATGTAGGAGCCAATCCAAATAAATAATTCTAAATAACAATATGCAACACAGCAAAATAATGAACGTTACCTTCATTCTCATCAACCTTGCTCACCTAATAATTTCCTTCACAGAAATGCTAGGCGACAAACTGTCAAAGGAATCCGACCCGGCCCTATCCTCGGCCGCGACGATCTGCTACCTGTGCGCCATGAGCCCCGAGCAGCTGGTGGCGCGCTGGGGCCGCGCGGGCCGCGCGGGCCGCACGGGCCCCGACGTGGCCGCGCTGGCCGCGCTGGCCGAGCGGGCGCTGCTGGCCCGGCGGGCCGCGCTGGCCAGGGGGAGGGAAGTGCCGGTGAGCTCGGTTTCCGCTTTATAACGTGTGCTGTCAGTTTCTACTTTATACAAGTGTTGTTGTAGCCTTATATGTAACAAATTGCGATAGATTTCTAATTAGAAAAATATAAAATGCAGATGACTGTGGACAATTTATCACAATTTCTTGTAGAAATAGACTAGATTATGACTGTGCTTCAGCTATTTTATTTAAAAAACTTTTAATGTAAGTCACATAAAAAGTTTTATTAGAGTAGAATTTTTGTTGCATAGTTCATTTTTTTTTTTCACATATTTTTTCATGTATTTATCTTTCCCCAATCAACCACCTATTCATAAAGTTGATGTTAGTATGTTCAGTTGCAGAATAAAAATGTTAAGCACCATAAGGTCCATTTTCACTATTACATGATACTTTTTATGTTTTCGACTACGTACTCAAAGCATCGCATAGAAATAGTTATTATATTCATACGATTTCTGTAATCAAATGTGATGCAATCCATTCTAACAAAATATATATGTAGACATTATTTTATATTTTGGCTTTGCAACAGGCCGGTGGCAAACTAGAAACAGTCCTGAACGAGTACGCCTCGCGCCTCGCCTCTCAAGGTTGTCTGCAGAGCGCACTCAACACTCTGGAGGGTATACAGCACACCGAACTGCGCGACAGACTGATGCACGCACTGGGCATGGTGCAGGAGAGGAGGGCTAGCCATGTAAGTTATCTGTTACCAATATATCCCATACCGGCTCACGAATGCCGTTGACAGTATTGTTCAACTTTTGTGAAATGTCACTTGAATGTATTCAGAAATCAAGATGGCGGCGTTAGTTCCAATTATGGCCACGCGCTAAGATAACCTTGTGGCCCTATAATCTGCGTTCACGATTTTCCAAAAATGTGAGCAAATTGTCTTGTTGAACAAATAACTTTAATACCCACAAGCATATGTTCAGTTTGCGCTAAACTTTTAGATGTTTGTGACTTATATTTGTTTAAGTTGAAACAACATCAATTGGAAAGAAGGGTTTTTATATTGTAGAGAGAATAGTAGGGGTAATAGAGATCTTTGTAAAGCAGCTCGTGCGGGGAAGTATTACCAACATAGAGTTGCTGTGTTCCAGTTTGGAGGGTATGGGTGCCGGTGTAATAACAGGCACGTAGCAGAGTTGTTTCCTCTGTAACACAACGCATAAAGGATGCCCATAAGTAGCGGTGATCTTATATCATCAAGGAGCTGATGATCGGAGAAACTTCTCCATGTATTGCGATAAAAAGTATCCATGTTTTAATCCAGGCCACAATTTACCAGTGTGATGGAGTACCAAATATGCGCATTAAAGTGATTTGTGTTCGTCAACAGCAACCACGACACTCAGTGGGCCACGTACAGCCACATCGCCGCGCACACGTACCGCGTGCAGAGCCCAGCTATGCACCCACTGGTAAGCTTTTCATTGACTAGAGAATAATGGTCAGACAGGACTTTTATGAACCGTTAGTAAGTAGTAAAATGACAAATATTTTGTAAGTAATTAATTTTTTGAAATGTCTTTCCGTCTCATTACAAAAAATTTATCTTCAGACCCGGGTTTAAACCATCGAGCCAATTTCGAATTTTATTTTAGTACAGTTAAAGTTTTAATTCTAAAAACTGACATGAAACGGGTCTATTTTGTCAATTTTGTTAAAAAAAATAAAAAAAAATCGTTCAAAATACAATAACTAGGTCGAACTTTTGGGCTTGTGCTAAGGCTCGAATTCGTTTTATAATGAAACGGTTTGAGTCCATTACATGTATACGCTTCAGATGTGTGAGCCGCAATATCGCGTAAATATTCCTATTGGCGTTCAGAAAGCTACGCTACGTTATACGTTTGCGACGAGAAAACTTCGAAAAAAGTCATTTTCTTTTAACGTTTACCCCTGCAATCTTATTAAAATATGACTAACTACATACATTACTCAAATATCGATCCATCTATGTGACCCTTCGAAACGTCCATGCACGTACGCAGGTGCAGCGTACGAGCAGGCCTGGCCCCAGCCCGCAGCCCCCGCGCCCGCCCAGGCGCCCCCGCAGCGCGGCTACACGCAGCCGCAGCAGCCGCAGCAGCCGCCGCAGCTCATGCAGCCTGCGCAGGTGTTGTCGCCGCAGCCTCCCAGACCTGGCAGTGTTGGACCGTCTGGTTAGTTTTTATTTCTATAATTGTAGCATCTAAATATACATAACACAAATCACTAACTCAGACCCTCTTGTCTTCCAGGCGTAGGATCCCGTTCCAAATACAAAGTGGATCCTTCCGTCATGTCTGCGCCACTATACAACCAGTACAGTTTCAACAACCCCGTCACTTCGCAACCTTACGGCGGGTTCAACAGTCCATTACCCGACCAGTACGGAGGCGCTAGCGTGCCGGCTTACTCGCAAGGTCCCATGAATTCGGGCCCCATGAACCAGGGGCCTATGAACCAGGTTCCTATGAACCAGGGCCCCATGAGCCATATTCATGGACCTCCGGGCCAGTTGAACCAGTCCGGTTTGAATCCGGCGGTGAACGGCTCGTACTACAACCCGGCGCAGGCTCCGGAGCCGGCTGTGGCCGCGTTGCCGATGAAACCTGTTGCTCCGGGGTGGAATGATCCGCCTATGATGTCTTCTAAACCTAAGGTATGTGTAACTGAACATTTAAATTATTATAATCTATTTTTAACCGACGAAAATACGGAGGGGGTACAAACAAACAAAACGGCGCCAAGTAAAATAATGGCAACTATAGTCCGACTTTTAATTAGCTACAGTAAAATGCTTCTTAATAACTCATTTCGGACTGAGTTTAGAGATAATTATGCATGTCAAATAAGTTTCGTTTCTTACACTATTCTGTACTAGAAAAACAAGATTTGGTTGATAGCCGCGAAAAAACAAAAAGACGCCAATTTCAGTCATTTAAGTAACACATAAGCTGTCATTTTACTGCAGATAATTATAAGTCCGACTATAGTCTGATCTTCTTTGATTGTTTGTTTGGCGCCGCCTCAAAATAGTTACATTAATTTAGGAGGTTAGACTAGAAGGATTTTTAGTTATATTTCATTTTTAAAGTCTTTTTTCGTCGGTTTAATGTTGTTTTATTTACAAAAAGATGATGCTATTTTGCGATTTCGGAACACGTAAATGTGTAAATCGATGTAATATTTGTTTAATGTTTATTTAAGAGTAATTGTGATAACACCAGAGATTTATAATGAACAAGTTAGATGGATGGGAATACAAAGGTCATCCAGACCACTGTGTTTACGTCATATTTGTAACGTTACCAAAGTGTTACGTAGTATTTGATGGAGTAACATTGTCAGCATTTAGACACGGGCGACATGTCGGCCGTGCACGCGGGCACGCGGCGGTGGAACAACATTATCGAACATAGGCGACACTTAGACGAGGTATCGAAGCTACAGAGTGTTGCCGTTTTCATGTTTTCAACCCGATTTGATCATCCTGTATATCAATTAACGTGTGTTTTCAAGCTGTTTAATAATTTGCATCCCTCCTGTTGACTCATACGTACTGACATTTTCATAAATTGTAAAAAATTCGGATGCTGTAACGTCGTTTTTATGAAGACAAAGCTTCGCCGAATATAAATAACATCTGTCGTACAAAGCATATCTATATTAGTAGCGTCTCGTCTCCTTACGAATTTAATTCATAAACGATAAAATTGTTTTCCTTTGATTATAAGCTACGAAATGTAGAGTTAGTACTTAAAATCTGAAGTGGCTATTGTTTTCAATGCAGAGTTTTATTTTGTTACTAATTATATTTTTAATCATTAGTTTGACCATCTTTCATCATTCAAAATAATCATACGATACACAAAAATAGAACAAGAATGTAGTTAATTTTACAGAAGAGAAAGTTTATTTTAAATTCTTTCTTAGTAAAGCTCAATCCACGTACAGTTTCCAAAGCAAAGTATGCGCTTCGTATCATCGTCTATTTTTGGCAATACGAAGGCGCGATTATGAGATCTAATTTAGAGCTGTTACAACCAAGGACTGCTGTTGCTTGTTTTTAAAAATTACAGATTAATAACTCTATGCAATCCCAAAAAGTTTTCAAAATTTTTGAGTGATAAATGATAATGGCAGGGGAGCGAGTTTTTGGGCAAGCATATTCAGGGCGAAAAGTTGGTAGCTGAGTAGGTGTGGCATGAGGAGAGAACACCGAAAATATATTTAAAAAGTTTCTTATAGGAGCCCCGTGGTCAGGAGTCCACTTTCAGATTTAGAAAAACGGCCAAAAAAAGTGATCTACAGTGTCATTGATTTTGGCATGATCGGGTGCGGCCTAACCTATAATGACTTAAGTAGGCAAATCTGATGAAGAAATTGTAGGCTTTCCCTAAATCACACGACTGAAAACCCAGTTTCGAACCATTTTTAGGGTTCCGTTGCCAAATGGCAAAAAACGGAACCCTTATAGATTCGTCATGTCTGTCTGTCTGTCTGTCTGTCTGTCCGTCTGTCTGTCTGTCCGTCCGTATGTCACAGCCACTTTTCTCCGAAAGTATAAGGACTATACTGTTGAAACTTGGTAAGTAGATGTATTCTGTGAACCGCATTAAGATTTTCACACAAAAATAGAAAAAAAAACAATACATTTTGGGGTTCCCCATACTTAGAACTGAAACTAAAAAAATTTTATTTCGTCAAACCCATACGTGTGAGGTATCTATGGATAGGTCTTCAAAAATGATATTGAGGTTTCTTATATCATTTTTTTCATAACTGAATAGTTTGCGCGAGAGACACTTCCAAAGTGGTAAAATGTGTGTCCCCCCCCCCCCCCGTAACTTCTAAAATAAGAGAATGATAAAACTAAAAAAAATATGTGATGTACAATACTATGTAAACTTCCACCGAAAATTGGTTTGAACGAGATCTAGTAAGTAGTTTTTTTTTAATACGTCATAAATCGTAAACCGCAATTTACCTTTTATTCAACCAACTAAAAAAATAAAAAAACATTTAATTTCATAAACATAAACCTTATGCAGGAACCTGGATGTTACGGAACCCTCGGTGAGCGAGTCCGACTCGCTCTTGCCCGGTTTTATAAGGATATTCAGGGCGAATAAAAGTTATTCTGTGCAATAGTGAATATATAAATATCTGACGGATTGATGGAGCCTTTTGGAAAATATGAGGATATTTCATCAATTCAGAAAATTACCCAGAAATGGCCATAATTTTAAATTTATCCCTAAATCA
The DNA here is from genome assembly GCA_916614155.1 of Mesoligia furuncula. Taxonomy (NCBI): domain Eukaryota; kingdom Metazoa; phylum Arthropoda; class Insecta; order Lepidoptera; family Noctuidae; genus Mesoligia; species Mesoligia furuncula. Next base: position 1,432,802 of record OU744811.1, on the reverse strand, counting down.
AGGAACCCAATAGCTTCGATTATTGTTTGAATTGGAAGGTGACACGTTAGTGAAAATTTTTCGATATTCACAAGTTTGAAAATACTAAACACTTGAACGTAATGATTAAAAGTTAAGTAGCAAAATTAAAACATCGTTGGAGTACATCATTATAATTATTTCAACATTTTACTATGACACTAAGTAAACCACTTATTTGAAAAACATCCTCATCTTATGGGCTAGGAACGTTTTAAAAAATATTGAGAGATGCCGTCAATTGTTTGATAAAGCTGGCAAAGATGGTCATAAATATATTTTCGGTGTTCTTTCCTCATGCTACACCTACTCAGCTATCAACTTTTCGCTCTGAATATGCTTGCTCAAAAACCCTATCTCCCCTACATGAGACCGGAGTGGGTAACCCGTCAGAGAGGAAACTATACAAACTTGCAGTGATAGGTGCACTACTACAAAGTAAAAAACTTGCATTGCCTTTGTGGGGGGTTACTCGGACGCAACGTTCGTGCTCATTCGGAAACACGACGATTGCCGAAGCGCATATACTTTTGTATGGAAACCTGTACATCATCAAACGAAACCATATGACAAGGCAACCTTTGACAAAACGTTCTATTCTAGCCAAAACAAGAAGTAACAGCACAGGCGCCCATCACACACCCGCTGTTCGGCGTGGAGCCTCCCCAGCACGTGCCGCTGGCGCCGGCCGCGCAGTACGGCCAGCACGGCCAGCACGCCCAGCCGGCCCCGCAGTATGGCCAGCAGTATCCCAACCAGTACCCCGACTATCAGGCCGCGGCTATGTCGCCTGCTTATCCGCAAAAGGTGAGTTATTTTATTACTTCTTCTTTTCCATCTGCTCGTAAGCGTCTTGCTACTAAACATAGATCTATGTTCGAATAGATGGCCAAAGAGCAAAATGCTTTATAACCATTTATTTTAACACCAACCGGGCTTAATTTGTGATCGCAGTTTTATCAGATAGGGAAACGCTTCTTGGCCAACTTAGTTATCCTTTGCTGAGAACACCATAGATTAAGGGAGAGCGTCCACGAGCAACTTATTTATATATCGCATCAAAAGCATGAAAGTGCTGTCTTTATCGCGTCGCTATATGCGCGCACTTACATACAAATCCGTAGACTTGATGTGAGAGTCAAAAAAGTTGCTGGACAACTAAGTTGCTCGTGGGCGCCCCTCCCTTATAGTCGTCAATTGTTTTTATAATCTCTTATCTCATTAATGTTCTCAAAACTTCTTCAAACTCGTTCCAGACGATCTATTCTAGAACGTTAAACGAAACGTCAATAGTAACACTGAAACTATGAAAACTGCCTTTACTGCTACGAAATAAGAGAGCTGTCAAAGTCATATAGTTACAATAGACGTGTTAGTTGACTTCACTCAGAGATAGTTTAAGCTTTCTTTGTTTTAAATTAGTCTGTTATGAGTTATGACCATAGTCGGTTTGGCCCGCTACCAAAATTTGCTGAACAACTAATACCACAGCATGAACTAAGGGCATCAATCAAACTAGTGCCGAAACAGGAAAAATGTGAAGCAACGTATCTCATACTCCCCTCCACCCCAGCCGGCCAGCCCGGCCCCGGAGCCGGCCGCGCCGGCCCCCAAGCCGGCCCTCCCGGAGCAGCACGCGGTGCTGCAGACCGTGTTCGACGCCATCAGGCTAGAGTGCTCCAACAGGGCCACTAACCCGGTGAGTTTCATATAATATGCTTAGTTGTTGTTAACTAACATAATTATGTTAATTTGGTTCTCTAACAGACTTTTGTAGTGCCGTTTTGCGGTTATCCCTAATGGAGATCTTTGTCGTCATGTTATAGTTATTTATGCAACTGTTTTAATACCTAATTATGTACAGTTGCATATACAAGACTATCTACACCCATGATATGAATCCTCTATAAAAAGTTCTGAAACCATAGGGTGTTGTACAGTGTTGTAAAACTCTATGTAAATTCATGGAAAGTTTAATTGCTGAGTATCAAAGCTTGTATTACCCATTTTTGTAAACAACAAAGTAATAAATGTTTGCAATACTATTATCGAACAAAAATGGCGGGATTCAACGTGAATTCGAATAACCTATAAGTTTTTTTTTTTAATTACGCGCGTGCATGACAATGTTCTTTTTTTGAAAATCATAAAGATACCACGAATTGAGTAGTGAGAATATTGCTGTTTGATGAGTAAGGAAAAGATCGAAAGCAAAGGAATGGCTTCAGTGGCTTATTCTTTTGGACGCCACGGTCGGGTATAGACGACAAACGAAAACGTGCCCAAAACGCCACCGTCGTCTACAGCCGACAAGAAAACGACATTTTTTAAGTGCAAAATAAATATACTACATTAAGTGTTCTGTGTTTCTTTTTCTTATTATTTAAAACTACATTAATTATATATTGTAAAATGGCACAAAGATATATCCATTAGTTACGTTTGCTAATCGAAATCCGTAAAAAGTGTTCTTCCTCACACCACAGTCGGCAAGACGCGACAGCTAGTGATGGGTAAGTTAGGTAAATTATATTTAAAATCTATGAAATATTTTATAAAAAGTAGGATAAAATACTTAATAATACTTAATAATTAATGATAATATTTTTTTAAATAACAATTATTCATATCTGAATATTCCTAAAGTATAATATAATATTAAATTGTGGTCTGTAGTAACAAATTCATAATTAATATCTATCGATCGATAGTTTTCTGTCCACTCTCGCGCATCCCTACGAAACAGCGCATAAACAGTAACTTGTACGCCACAGTCGGGAAAACACGTCAAGCGGTGACGTCATTAGCGCTACGGGAGACTTAGTGATTTCCTTCATTATTATAACCGGTGGTAATAATAGTAACGGAATTATTACTGTGCGAGTGAATGAAATTGATTATAAAAATGGCTAGCAGTCAAAGTATGACTACTGAAGAACTCTTTCGTATATTAGGAAGTGTGAAAGAGGATGATGAATTCTCTGAAGATAGAGTGCCAGCAGAGAAGCGTTCAGTAACGTACGTCAATTTACTGAACCTGATAAGAAAAGTGCGACAGCAGAAGGACTTCGATGACATAAGTTTGCCGAGTTATGTAGAGTCAGACTAATTAAAAGTGAATTGATTAAATTATTGCTAAATACTATATGATTATTATTTATTATGTCCCACAATGTCACATCCCTACTCGCATGCGAGGAAATTGTCAAAGGTCGTGCCAGCCACGCCAGAGTCGGGACTTCCTGACAGCTGCTACCGTCACAAACGAGATTAGTGATGTACCTAATTATTATTTATTTTATTCTTTTGTAGTTCTAATGTCTGCTTTTACGTTGTTTAGATTTATGTAACTTCTGTCTAATGATACTATGATACGTATATAGAGTCTAGATATCTAGATATATAGTCTAGATATATAGAGTCAAACTAAATAAAAGAATGATGAAACGAGTAATATTTTATTTAAGAAATATGGGTTTAAAGCAATGACTAATTGGTTATCGATAACTTTTCGATAAGATGTTGGAATCCCTATTTTTTTTAGAGGTATTTGCGCTGAATTTTAGGCTTGGCGTGGGAGGAACGCCGATGCGTTTACGCTCTGGCAGTCAAAAGGTTATGAAATTTAGTACAACACTATAACACTCGTTTGAATGATATTATGGTTACTATGACTCAGCAGGCGTAGCATGACGCTTTCTATTTCTACGAAGAATAGACATAGCTCTTTCTATACAAAGTGTCATTTCGTTTCTCCATTTTTGACATCGCACCGTAGAAATCCTTCTACAATCTGTCATTTTGTCTTTCGTTTCTAACGATCTTTGTCTAGGTCCTTTTTTATGTAGACTATTTCAGAAGAAAGTTTTCTGTCCCAAATGTCAAAATCACACTGACAACTGTCAGTTGTCTAAGGTAGTGAAGAGATTTTGTAATCGCTAAAGACAGTAGAAAACTTTCTTCTCGGCGGCCACAAAGTATATACGGTTATCTACAAAATCCCAGGAAAAAAAAAACTAAATTCCCAAAAATGACAGGCTAGACTACTAGTGGACAGACCCACGAATGATAGCGGGACCAATAGCTTAACGTGCTTTCCGAGGCACGTAGAGGTCTCGGTATGTAAAGATGGTCACCCATCCACGGACCAACCGCGGCAAGCGTAGCTTAACCTGATCGATCAACCTGTGCGGCTGTTATTATTTAGCCACGGACCCCTCCATAGAATGTGTCTTAATATCAGTAAAAGTTAAGAAAAAAGAATCCTATGACAAAACATTCTGAGTATTATGTAAACGACTGAATTTCGTAAATAGTGACTCTTTCTACTTTGCTGCCGTCATACTGTCTACACGGAACGACATCTTTGTCTACTCTTCCGTCGACAAACCGGTGCTCATGCTACGCGTGCTGGACGTTTAAATGTTGGCAATAAGCTAACTGTTTCAGAAACTTTTATAGAGAATTTATAGCATGGGTGTAGATTAAATACATTTTCAAGATACCGTGGCAAACTGTAATAATATCAATAGGGTTTTATTTTATATTTTGTTTTATTGCAGCAAATGAAGAGGAAATTAGAAGACGTCCAAAGGAGACTAGAGACACTTTATGATATGTTACGCGAATACAAGGTACGTTGTCATGTCTGTGTGGTGCCGGACTTAAAGAATAGCACCACCCCATACTTCCCGTGGGTGTCGTAAAAGGCGACTAGGCAGCAGCAGCGTTCTCTATGCATTCCACCACCATACCATACTGCGATCGCCAACCCGCCTGCCAAGCGTGGCGATTATGGCAAACCCCCCCTTTTTGGGGAGGCCTAATGTCCAGCAGTGGACGTCTTTCGGCTGAAATGATGATGATGTCATTGTTCATATCAGCGTTTATTTTATTGTGTAGGTGTTTTTTGTGCAACAAGGTGACTGCCCCATTATCCTAGATCGCATTGCGATATTTATGTTCGCGTGGCGGTGGGACATGTATTTTTTTTTGTCTGTCTGGTACTCTCCACTGTTGATGAGTATTATACTTTGTTCTTCTTGCTCTGCAGTCAAATAACGAATGTGTCCCCCAGCTGTCGGAGAGCGCAATCGCGTCGCTGCACTCGTGCTGCCAGTACGCACAGAGCGGCAACCACGCGGGCGCGCTGTCGGTGGCGACGTCGCTGGCGACGGGCGCGGACTTCGCGGCCGCGGCGTCGTTCCTGCCGGGCCTCAAGATGCTGTGCCAGCTGGCCGCGCAGCTGCAGGTCTATGTGCGGTGAAAGAGATAGAGCTGTTATACTTATGTTAAAGTATGCTGATCGAGGGTTTTGTATCACTTTTACACGCGAATCTAGTTGCCAGTGAGACTGGGTATCTATAATTTCAAGCCAAAACAATCGAAATGAGGCAATATTTGCGAGAAATATCGGTCATTAAAAAAACACTGCATCGTCATTTCGACACCATTCTACTTAATTTATTTAAGGTCGACGCAACATAACTGTTTTTTTTTCATACAAAAATACACCTTGTATGCGTGTCTTGTAGTTTGTATGAATGTCAGAAACTGTTGAAACTATACAAATACAATTTTCTTTACCGGTAGGGGTAAGATGATAATAGTCTCCTTTCGATATCTTTGATTACTACCTACTTTCCTTACAATATAATTCAAAGTGGTGCAAACTTATATGATCAGTATAATGTCTAGCTACTTACGTTCAACGTTTATTGACGGGTTATATACGTGTATGTAGTATAATACAATGCGTTTCAAATAAGAATAGGATCGACTTAGCGCCATGTTGTGACGTCATAGCTGTCAAATCGAATAAATTGGGTAGGGTGAGCAAAACAAGATATGTTTTTAATAACATTAATTATTTACGAATCATGATTTCATGAACGAAGAATTTTTAATCTGAACATGTCTGCATCACTGTTTGAGTGGTCATCGTCAACAAATAACAACAATAACAAATTTAACAGGAAACAACCACGTAACATACAGAATTAACGAAAGAAACAGTAACAATCCACAAGCACTCAGTCTCACGAAGAAGCACACCAACAACCACAGACCATGTAACACCCAACAACGACAAGATGGCGGCTGGCATCTTCGTTAATTTCTAGTGAATTGTTGTCAACAATGAAAATAAGAAAGAAAGTAGCAAAATAAAAAAAAAAACTAATTATGACTAATTTTTTGATGTTTTTTTCACTTTGATTTATCTATGACTCGGTTAAACAAAAAAAAAAGTTATTGATACGCAAATAAGTTTTCTTTGCAAACCGTACTTTTCAATCAACATTTGACAGATCAGTCATTGACATTCCTATTCTTATTTGAATCGCATTGTACGTGTATTTCAACACAGTAACATTGGTGCCTACTTTCAATGCACAGCAATAAAGGCATTGTTTGTGTAATAAATCAAAGATCCTATAACGTCAAATAACGCGTAAAGAACGTAACAGTAGCAAAAAGATCGACGTTTATAATAATATTCGTAACATAATATGACTGTAATCGACACGGACTCCACTCAGACTGTGGCCTCAACTTAATTTAAATTAATAATATTATTATATTCATTAGAAAAGTAATAAATTTAATAATAAAATACACAACTGATGGATGTTTTGTAAAAATATTGCTCAGAACTGTATTTAACTTTTCATATCAAAGCATATTTATTTAGACCGTATGAAATATTTGGTAGTTTGTGTGCACTTTTGATTGTTTACATTTCGCATAGTATTATTGATTTTTTATGTAACCATTTGCTATAATATGTTACGGGCTTCCTAGAATACTGTTAACACAACTGACGTATCATTAACACTACAGCATAAGTATAATTCTGCCATCATAAAGAAAAAGGGCACAACTAACATTTTTTCCAAAATTGAGTAAAATAACTGGCATATGCGCCTTTTTTTCTGATTCCAAATATGTATATAACTCAATTTTGGAAAAAAAAAGTTTAGTTGTGCCCTTTTTCTTTATGACGGCAGAATTAGCCTATAATGTTCCCATTCCTGGGACACAGGTCTCCAGGCCTCATTAACACTACGCTTAGCAACAATTAGTTCAGCACTATGTTCTTGTAAAGCACTAGTTATCGAGCACAATTTCGATATCAAACAATGATTAAAACCAAGTAACATAAACTAATAATAAGTATGTATACAGAGCTGTGAGTTAAGTATATGTACAATATGTACTTACGTAGTTGCAGGGAACTTTCTTACAAGACCTTTTGTAATTTTTAATACATTGTAAAGTGCATTTACTTAATGATATAACTAGGAATATAACGAGTAATTCTCTCGAAAAAAGATGCTTGCTTATCGATCACCATCATCATTTCAGCCGAAAGGCATCGAGTCCTGGACATAGGCCTCCCCCAAGAATAATTTATTCAACCTAACCTGAAGATTACCGCTTTTCGGACGTCAAAATCACGCAAGACAGTCCCCCAAAACGCCCGCCCTTCACCAAACAACACAACAAACTCCCCAACTCCTCCTCCTGTGCTTCTCGCATCTCGACCTCGCTGCGATCGTTTAAAGAAAATTAAATAATACTATGCAACAAGTCTCGACTTCAATGAGAAAAAAATTTGAAGTGTATGATCATTTTTCATGCCCAAAGACTCAAATTGTATGATGTAACTGATCAACGTTGTTTATTGTAATGTGTGAGTAATGGTCGAGCTCTGTTACTAATATATAACTTAATATGAATATTAATGTATTATAGAATTATATTATTGATGAAAACTATATTTTTTAGAAAATAATTTTGTTGTTTTATTGATGAACGACCCCCACATGTTAAAGAGATATCAGATGGTTGCGTTTCTCGACACAAATACATAAGTTCTTAACAAGAAGTCTAACTTTTACCTCTCTAAATTTATGAAAGATTTTCAAGTTATTTTGCTGATTTATCAGGTAACATCCGACAGCAGCATCCGGTTTAGACTGGAAGCTGACCCCAACATGGTTACGAAAAGGCTAGAGTCAAATTCAAAGCATTTATTTCAATTAAACCATTTAAATTTTCAAGGGGTCGGTCAGTGAGAAATATGAGGCTAGTTCCCGTGTCACTGACTCTGGCAGGGCCACCATGAGGGATTTTAATTTTGATAACACAAAAAAATTGTCGCTAATTAGTCGAAATTTGTCGCCAATATCAGAATTTGTCGGTCACTAGTTCAAAAGATTTAAGGGTCTATGTATAGGTGGCCGATCTGGAGAGAGTCCCCAGCAGGGCCACATTTATATCTCAAAAACTAGGGCGGCAAGCGACGATCTGTTTTCTCCCATATTTTGTCGCCAATTAGTCTGAATCAGTCGTCGAGAGCAGTGGTGGCCAAGTGGTAACGGCCTCGACTTACGAGTTGGAGGTCGTAGGCTCGAACCCAGACACGCGTTTTACTTTGTGTAAATTATTTCATCACCACTGCTCTCAAAACGGTGAAGGAAAACATCGTAAGGTAACCGGCATGACCTAGAACCAAAAATTCGAAGACAAGTGACATCTGCCAACCCACACTGGGCCCGCGTGGTGGATTACGGCCCACTCCCTTTCACCGAGAGGAGGCCTGTGTCCCAGCAGTGGGAACATTATAGGCTGATTATGTTATGTATGTATATGTAACCTAACATAATGCCAAGTCCCTGCCAGCATTTGCACAACCACTACAACAAATAAATATTCAAAATTCCTCCCCAAACATCCCTCCCTAGACAAATAATTTGCGACTCAAGGACGATATTACGCGTTTAAATACTTTTTCACACCACCTGCTCGAAAATGTCAAATTATATGTCAAGCAACCTTAACCTAAAGTGAGTCATTAGTGGCCGGGGGCACAGCCGGTCAATAATGTTGTACTGGATTTCATTATGACCCGCTGGTCAATAATGTGATTTGAATTTGGAATCTCACATTCTCAGCTAAATTGGCAGTATAGTACTAACAAACACCCTTTGGTGCCAGAAAGAGGAAAGCTATTCTCGAAACCCTTACTACGCGTGGATGATATTCTCGATTTCCTACAAAATCATAACGACTGCTTCTTCATATCGTTGCCATGTTTTCGAAGACATAATATTGTAAGAATAATTAGATAACTACGAACCATTTTTTAAAAGGAATGGAATAACATTAAAACTGGCATTAATAATAACAAATACCGTACCGCGCCGTAATACCGTAATAGTAATTGGCTGTAACATTAGTTAATTTATTTTAAGTAAACTGCGCTAAGATTGCTGTGGATTTTGTTAATAAATAAATAAATAATAAAACCTATCTATACTACAGTCGATTTATCACATTTTATCAAAAATACTCTATTTTCACGAGCGTCTCCAATGACGTTCTAAATTCAAAATGCATACAGCCAATCATCCAAAACCATTCTACCAGCCCTGTATAAAGCTTAGTTTACACAAACGCCACTTCCATGAGAGTGATATCAATAGACACACACGACAAAACCGTAGAAGAGACTTTTTTTTTGAAAATCGAATTGATCGTGCCTTGGCTACCTATTGGTAGGCGCAATAAAGGCGCGAATTTTCGTACAATGGCTATTATTTTCTCACAGTAGGTGTAAAAAGTAGAGTATCCTCCTCTGGGCTAAAGGTGTCTTTGCCTTGGGCTAGCTTGAATCCCTCGCTGCATTCAGGATTCTTGTATAAACTCCCTCGCTTCGCTCGTGAGTTAAACTCTTAACTCCCTCGCTGCGCTCGGGAGTTAAATCCCGAATCCTTTATTGCGCTCGAGATTCAATATGACGCCCGTGACATAAGACACAACTTTAGCCCCTCGGTGCATAATCTACTATTAAGCACTTTCTGTGCACTTACGCCCTGCAGCGAGTATACCCGGGAACATTTTGAGTGCAGTCTGCGACAGCGTTCGTTCAGAGCAATCACGGGCCTATTTCGATAAATACTATTGCTGCGTTTAAAATAAAGAGTTCCTAGGATTTTTAGTAGGGAGATGTTTGCTCTTCCTGAGCGTACCTACATAGCGAAAAAAAAAATTTACGTTTATCGGCTTGTACACAAAACTGCGAATCGGTGCGATGCAAATTCGCAACGCAGAAAACTGCAACACGAATTGCTGTTTTGTGGTAGTATCGGAGGTCTAGGAACAAACCGATCTTTAGCAATTCTAAGTAGGTAATCTAGAAATAATAGTTGAGAAAAATCGATTTCTGAAAAGTTAAAAAAAGAAGATAAAAATAACTATTTTGAAGTTTATTTCGAATGTGTAAAGATGCTAATAAAAACGTTTTTTTAGCGGAATTGCGTAGGTTACCTACCTACTTGGAAACGTACCTTTATTTGCTGCTGCTTTGCAGTTTGGCAGACGGAATATAAATTTATAGTCCTCGCGGAACTACTTGGCCGCGCCTTAGGTCCCCACCTAAGGCGCGGCCAAGTAGTTCCGCGGGGGTGAGGGCGGCGGGGTTGCCTATTGTTCGCAACCCACGTACTGAGTAATGACAAAGCGCCCCCGCCGGCCCGCCCCTCCGTCCCACCGCTCACATACCTAAGGCGCGGCCAACTAGTTAAAACAAAAAAAAAATGCCGCAAAAGTGAATTTCGGTGAAAAAACACTTTTTAATTTTTTCTTATAGCGATTTAGCCATACAAGTGCAACATAATAACATTGTTATCAATAAATCTTAATGACGTGATAAAATGTTACAATAAGTGCACTTGTCGGTAATAATCAAAACATAATCAAGTAAGTACAGCATGTTGTAAGATTATTAGGATTGGTGCAGTCATGTAAAGTATGGATTTAGTCTGATAATCCCAATCTTTATTTAGTCATAAAATAAGTACAATATGCGATATTCATGTACCTAAATGTTGATGATTCAGCGTCGGTACATAGGTTAGGTAGGTGCCTACATAGCTGTTTAATAAAATAAACAAATTATTGAAAGCGCGGTAGACGCAACAAATAATGGATTTTTAGATTTTGAACCTCGGCATTCGGTAGACATTTTGCGAAGTGGACGTTTTGCAACTGAGCCGTGTGGAAGTATGAATTTCCAGATTCAAAATGCTAGCCATCGCTAGACCAAATCATTCGATAGTAGTGGGAATCGAATCCGCAAATCGCAGCATGCCATGCAATCCGGTGTGGAACCTAAGATTGTGGAACCTAACACACGCTTGTACGATACCATTACATACAGAAAGCAAAGCTAATACATATAAATCTCTATCTATTCCTAGACAGCACGTTTCGCCGAAAACTTTGTCGATAGAAAACATTGTTTGTAGATATCTCGGTCCATAGAAAGCACCGTTGACAGAGATCTTTGTTCATAGATAGCACTTTTTGCCGTAAACTTTGTTCATAGAAACCACTGTTTCCAGATACCTTGGTTCACAGAAAGCGCAACGTAGTATGCGGGCACCCCGAGGTTAGGTTTGGTTAGGTAACTTTCAACCTGCGCGGGGCTCCGTCGACATAGGACGCAACTTACTTAAAAATAATATATCTAATTGGTTTCCGTGAACCAGAATCTGCAAAAAATGTTTTCTATCAACAAAGTTTTCGGCGAAACGTGCTGTCTAGGAATAGCGATTTCTATGAGCTTTGCTTTGTATGTAGTTGTATGGTACAAGCGTGTTTCTATCTTAGGTTCCACACTCCCTGCAATCACTACTACTAAGTATCTACATTTATGCATAGTGCTAGTTCCCCATGTCGTCTTTGCTCTATTTACGTAAACCTACTTCCATTTGAAACCATTCCTTACAGGAACGAATGCAACATTATTATGAAAGCCTTTTTAACAACTGTAACTCTTTCAACATTGTATTAATCCACCCTACAATGAGGACACGCTCGCTCACAGATACAGGCAGATGTGCAGGTGCAGAGTAAGTAGGCAGCGATAAGTTATAGACATGCAGTGAGTGAATAAGACGGGACGTTGTTATCTAGATACCATCGCATCGCTGAGGTGAGCGCCAATGCATGTGGGAGTGCGTGTCCAATGTATCAGCAATTCTGCTAGTTCATCTTTAGGTACCGTACGGGAAGAGTTGAACTTGGTTACACTATGAACGAGTAGCTAATTAAATAGCAATAACATTTAGAAGAAGGCTTCGCACAGTAACACCGCTACATTTACTGAATTGAATAGCTAAATAGTAAGCACAAAATGTCGCGCACAGCTATAATTGTGTCGTAGTTCAAGATGTTTAGGTATACTTAAGCACTCGCAAGTTATCGCCAGAATCCAAAACCCTGTGAAATAAATAAGATGGATGATAAACCCAATTTGTCAGAACTGCATTTTCTGTTAAATCGGAACTTTTTCAAACCCTGTTGCCTACCTTAAGCTCGATATCGAGGAAGTAGCCCACTAGAATAAACAGAACCAACAAATCATGAATATCCCTTTAGTCCCGAATCGAAAGACAATGGGCACGTTACCGCGGCTCGGATTAGCCGTGTGCGGCGATGTCGCGTCGCTGCATTGTGTGCTGGATTAAAAATAATACATGACACGGAGATACGACGAGATGAGACGACATCGCGACATACATGCACGTTCATGTCGCGAGATATGTGTCACTTAGGCACAGTCTGGGGCGAATTGGAAAATTGAGGCGGCTTGCCTCTTTCGTTACAGGATATTTTAGCGATCGTTCAAGATGTGTTAGTTAAAGGGAGAAGAGCTCATTAGGCTACAAACATTCGCTGTCAAATGGGACAAGTGCCCGAGAGGCTGGCGGCATTGCCACGTTGTGTGGTATTGGGAAATTAGAATTTTGAAGTTTCGAAACATTAGGGTAGCTAGCTATAAGTAGTCGTCTGTAACAGTCTTGCAGCCTGCAGCCTGGGTCCTAGATATTATATAACGCTAAATAAAAACAATGATAATAAAAACAATGATAGGTTAGGCTTACCTAGCAACGCAATGCCAATGCTTTGCGTTGCTATGTAACCACGAATTATTATCATTGTTTTTATTGCAAAATGAAATAAAATGATAAGACAATTCTTATAGACTGAGAGGTGACGGGGTGTTTTCATAACGATCATGGATACGGTTAGATTTACATTTATGGTTATAGTCCCCTACTTATTAAAAGATAAGACTGTTAACATTGATTATAAAGTAGTAGGTAGGTATCTAATTAATTGTAACATATTGCTCGTAGGTACAGTTGTACTTGCAAAGAAAAATGACAGGAATTACAGGCCTAGCGCTTCATTACAGAGACAGTACCTGAGGTAGAGCTGCGTGGTGCGGGAGGAGTGAAGAGGTATCGCGAGAGCTCTGCCATAGCTAGCTGACAGGCATCCACACCCCTCCCGCCCTACTCAGATACCTCAGGCACCGTCTCACTTAAACGGTAGACCTGTCGATTTATTCTGTAAGTCACCGTGATGTCATATGTGAAGTGAGCTTGATGTGGCTTGATGTGAGCTGTCTGTCCACCTGATGCTTGCTATTGACATTATTGACAGATCACTTCAAACTCACTTAACTTGAGTTTTCACAGTTAGCTTCTTATAGAATAAATACATAGAAACAAAGAAAGAAGAGAAAAAAAGAAAATAAGTACGTTTATTTGCGGTAAACAACACAATAAAAAATAACAAGTTGGGGAAAATATGCGTCACATCCAAGCACAACAACCAGCGCTCAGCATAATGCTAAGACCCTATGCGAAACAGAATCCCAGCGCCGGTTTCAACGACAGCCGGTGTTGACATGACATCGACGTTATCTAATGGGAGTTTGACAAAAGCAGTCTTAATTATTCATTGGTCTTTTCGACACAAACGCAACTCCATAGTATTCTGGGTTCGATGTCAGGATCGGTCAGTGTTACTGAGTTTCTCATTAGGAAATCCTCCGTTGGAACATCCAGTTCCCTCGTTGCACTCAGCTCGCTATAAACAAAAACAGTGGCACTCCGAGAGTGCCGAAAGAAGTGAAAACAAAACACAAACATACCTAGTAGGTACTTTGCCATCACTCACTGACATATCGGATTTATAACCGAGTACATCCCCGAACACATCCGAATGGAGCGCGGTGTCGGTACCTAAAGGTGAGTATAGAGTACAACATTTTTTCGAGCATTTCTGTGTGATGTAACGTTCTTACGAATGGTACAATACAGGCAAAAGCTCAGTTTCCAAAGCATTTCCATGTAATGTAACGTTCCTGCGAATGCTCGGCGTTATGTTACGGGTAAAATGCTCACAGCGAGCGAGTGTGCATATACCAACATTTCGTTGTACCTTGCGTGCTCGACGAAATGTTACACCAATATGCTCGTTGGTTTGGAACAAAGAGGCGAGCGTGCTCGACGTTTAGTTCGTAAAAGGATGATACACTAGAACATATCATAGAGCGGCTCGTTGTTCTGTTACAAGTATAAATGTTGTAGTCTATACTCACCTTAACAGTGTCGCGAGTTCAATGGTTTTGTCTCATCTCAAAAAATGTCCAACGCGCGTGAAGGAGTTTTCAATTCAAAAATTCTCAGCACCACGACATACATCCATAGGTACTAATAAGTATTATAAATTCGAATGTACCTAACTCTGCCTGTCTGTAGGTATATTACCTTTTAGAGAGATAAAATGCAGAGAGATAGATTGCATCCCGGGGAAGGACATAGGATACATTTTATCCCGATATTCCCTCGGGATCTAAACTTATGCGGGTAAAACCGCGGGGCGCAGCTAGTATTTACTCTTCTAAAGTTGGTGCTGATACGAGAGCATAGTATGATATCGCTCTTCTTGTCTCACTGCAGGGGCCTCTTTTCTAACAGCGAAGGCACGAGCATTGATCACCACACTTGCTCAAGATGGTGGGGTAGGGTTGGCGACTTCAGTTTAATTATTGTAGGCTGTGTCTGTTAGCGAATAGGAGTCGATTGATATGACGCACAACAATGATATTATTTTTACTTATAATATCATTGACGCACAATCACCTTGTTTTAATATGATACCAATCAAAAGTGAATTTTATTAGGGTAAGACTGATTGATCAGATATCCTACAAATTATTATGTAGGTAATTGCTATATTTATACACAACGTGACGTGATTTCTCATCTTTTGACCAACCGGATACGGAACACGTTAATGCGCTCTAAGACGCAAATCGCAGACGTCACCTAAAAAGCAGCAAAGCTCAAATGGGACTGGGCCGGATACGTTTGCCGCATGTTGGATGTATCTAACGTAAACATGTGTCGCGGAACCGGCCTCGATGTATCGTCGACAAATTCCGCGTCAGCAGTTTCGTCGCCAGCGCACCCGTCGTTTGCTGAGCTTGCACTGCACCCCGCCCGCGTGCCCCGCAGCCCCGCGCCCATCATTGCGGCTCCTCCACGCAGCGCCGCCCGAGCCCCTCGCCGCGTCCCGCTGCCAGTTTCTGCAGCCCTGGCCCTCACAAAAGGAATCCGCTAGCGTCACCGCGAGTGGCCCAGGTGCTTCAAGTATGAACCCTATGCTAGAAAAGGTACCAAATAGGGCTGATGACGAAGGTTTCGTGACGGTGCAAAGGAGGAAGCGCCGATCGCGACCGAACAAGAACCGCTGCGGCAAAGCTCCTACAGAGCCCGAAGTCGGCTTGCGTGCCGCAAAGCCGAACACACCGGTGTATATCTCCCGCCTACACTACACCACTAAGGCAGAGGACATCGTGGAGTACGTGCGCCAGAAGACGAGGTACACGCCGAGGGTGCAGTTACTGGAGTTGTACCACAACGTCAACTTCAAGGCGTTCGTGGTGCGCGTACCGAATTGTTATATATCTGGCCGTCGTTAAGGAAGGAGACTTCTGGCCGCAGGACTTGATGTTCCATCGCTTCCAAGTACCACAGAACAGCACAAGAACAAGCTAGTGAAGTGAAGTACCTACTATTTTATAGTAAAAATATGTATGTATGGGCCTGCGCCGCGCGTCGCCTGAAATAAATGAATAAATAAATTGTGTCCTAAGACCACCACAGCATGGGCCCCTGAAAACGTCCAACGTCATTGTGGAAGAACCAGGCGGAGATGTCGGGACTCGGGACGTACTTGACGCCTATAATTATGATCGATTGGTTCATATTGTGTCAGGATCAAATTGAGTGGAAAAAGGAATGGGAGGCCTATGCCGGCAGTATTTTATTTCACATAAACCTACATGGGCACTTGTGAAATCAGACGCTCGGTGCACGGTTCCCATTGGTCGTTTCCTATTTAGAAGAGCCGGCAAGAAATTCCACAGTTATTCTTTTAAAAATACGTAATTGGCTTTTACAATGTTTTCAAATTATAGTGTTGATAGGTATGGATAGATAAAAATCCTGAAATGGCCTGAAAGTCTGACTACCAGTCTAACCAAGGGGTATCGTATTACCCAGAAACTGGGTTGTGGAGGTCAGATAGGCAGTCGCTCCATGTAAAATACTGGTATTCAGCTGCATCCGGTTGGACTGAAAGCCGACCCCAACATACACACATCAAAAGTGTCTAGGGATCAACATATATTTTTGCAATAACTTTTCTCCTGATTGATATTAATTAAAATTTTCTTTAAGGATTCATCAAATAAAGTGTTTTCGTTTGTGACAGTAACGATAAACCAAGTCACCTTTGCATTAATAAAGAAATTTGCCATTTTCCTAATAAAGGGATTTTTGACATTTGAACCACTAACACAAAAGTTCGAAAAAAAGACTGAAATAACAGTTTTCTTTAAAATTTTATTGGGTAACTTAAACAATTAATAATCCGTGTTTCTACCGCGAACACTAACAACACAAGAACATCGGTTTGGCATACTCAAAATGAGTTCATCCAAATCACGCTGTGGAATGGCCGCCCATGTTCGTTGCAACAACAAAAAAAGGTCTTCTTGCGACTGGATATCCTCCATATTCGGCAGAGCTCTTCTCTGTAGCATATCCCATGCATGCTCAATCGGGTTCAAGTCTGGCGACTGAGCAGGCCAGGGCAGGACATTGATGTTAGCTGCGGCGAGAGTCTGTCTTACAACTCTTGCGGTGTGCGGTCGTGCATTATCATGCATTAACTGAAATAAGGGACCGATTTGCACTTGTAGAGGAACGATGACGTCTGATACAATCGTCTCAGCATAAATTTGAGCGTTGAGGTTGCCTCTGATCCAAATCAACTCAGTTCTTCCGCCGATCCAAATACCCGCCCATACCATGATGGTTCCACCACTATAAGGATGGACTTCCTGGCAGGATTTTAATCGCTGTTGGCGTCCAGGGGTTCTCCAGTGTCGTATACGTCTTGTATCCGGTCTCATACCAAAACGAGACTCATCAGAAAAGCACACGAAACGCCATTGTTCTTCTGCCCAATTTCTGTGTTCAAGAGCCCATTGATATCGAATCCTACGATTGTGCATTGCTATAGGTGGTACCCGTAGCGGTCTTCGGGAATGAAGGTTCACTTCATGCAAGCGGTTTCTGACTGTTTGGTCGCTAATTAAGTTCCCTGAAGAGTGATGAAGCCTCACGGCTAACATCATGGCGGTTATTGTTGGAGCTCTTCGAGTTAAGATTTGAATGTATCGGTCTTGTCTCCGTGTGGTGCAGCGATACCGTCCTCCATGGCGCTCAGCCACGGTACCAGTGCTTCGGTAACGTGTCCAAAGTCGACTGATAACACTCTGACTTGTATTCAGAGCTAAAGCCACAGTACGTTGCCGGGAACCAGCTTCTATCATTCCCACGGCTCTGAGCATTTCTTCCCTGCTTAAATGACGTCGCCGCTCCATAATAACGTTGGTTTTAATCAGTAGTAGGGAAACAGTAGCACTAATAATGTCTTCAATGCGTTGTATGTTTTTATAGGGAAAATATTGACAGCTGATTTTCATCTTTTACTCGAATTTGATTCACAGTTCCTGATTCAAATTATGAAATGCACCAAAAAGGATCCATATAAATTTATAAAATCATAAATTTATTACAAAGCCACATCTCAATCTCAAGAAATCCGCATAAAAATGCTTGATCCCTAGACACTTTTGATGTGTGTAGTTGGGAAAAGGCTAGGCAGATGATGATGATGATGAGGTATGGAAAGATAGTGTAGTCCTGTCAACAAGTATCAGTGGTCTGTTTATATAATTGGATAATTATGTCATGTAGGTAGGTCTAGTTACAATCAATGGTGTAAGAGGTAATATTACCATAACTTATAAAAAGCTTCAAATTTTTGAATTTTTCAGCCGCATCCAGTATAAAATATAACTTATCTCAAATACAAATATCAAATGAAAGACGGCGTGCATGCAGAAGGCCTTTTGTTGAGTATATCGCGAGCGGGTCGCGGGATGCGGTGAGGAAGGGGGGGAGGAGATAGGTCGGCATTGTAGTAAACTACCCTCCGTTGTAAAGTTTTAGCTTATTTGTTGTTGGCCGCGATCTGGATGAAATGTGGACGTTTAGTGGGCTCGATAGTGCCGCGCGGATGACTGAGTTTTAATATTTGGTCTCGTTGAAAGCCACTGCTGAATGCGGTCGTCCTGATATAGAAATATTATAATGAATGCGTAAGTACTGTCGTGATTGCGACGCTTGTATACTGCTCAAAGCACTTTTTCATACAACCCCCATGTGTGTGGGAAAGAGGAAGCTTAGTATAATTTTGCTGAAAATCACAAAGTAGCCCTTGGTTTGTGAAAGCCTCAATAACCAATAACATCTGACAGATCAGCTTTCAGAGTAATAGAGTAACCTACCCCTAATAGAGTACCTATTTAATTTCAGCTAAACAGGGTTTGTTTACATTATCATCGGATACTTTTCGAACAAACGGTATAAACTTACGGATACACAGAAAATAAAACCAGAATAAGAATAACAGAGACTGGACTGACTTCACAGCCTATAAAAACGTAACCTAGGTATCAAACAGCACAGCCTACCCACTATCCATTATAGATACTTAAAAAGTCTCTCCGCCGAATATTCATGACGTACGGACAGCGTGTGTTTACTCGTGTGTCCCCGGAGTGACGTCAATCAAGGCGATACTACCCGCATGCCGCACTTTTGAGCCTCCACTGCAGTACAAACAAGACTATACGATAGTTAACGATGGGTATCGGCAGGCTTTGTCGAGGAACGAATGTGATTTTGGAGCTTGACTATCGAATATCAGTATCGAGATCTTAACTAGACTGATACTCGATAGTCAGTTGTTTTATCTATTATACACACATCAAAAGTGTCTAGGGATCAACATATATTTTTGCAATAACTTTTCTCCTGATTGATATTAATTAAAATTTTCGGGTTGAGTCTTATATCGAGTCGCCTGAATCTGAGTTAAATGTAGATATGGGAGGGTTTAGGGGGTTCGTACTAAGCGATAAAATGTATTTTTTGCTGCCGGAGACGCGCCAAAATATTTTAATTATTATTTAAAAAACTTACAAATGCATAACAAGGAACGTAATTTTGACACATTTCGTAGCGATTTCGATGCTGCGTTTATCAAAATGCGTGAAAAGAAACGTAAGCCGCAACTTTGTTTACATTGACAAATACTTTTGGCGTTCGTTTTGTCATTCCGTTGTTCTCGAGTTTACGTGAATTTTATATTTTGCTATTATTATTAGCTCCCCGCACCCTAATGAGTGACAGATCGTACCCAAAGCACACAGACTTGTGTTGGTTAGGTTAAGTTAGATAGCGCGAACCGAGTGAGCGAAGCGAGTTCGAGTTGTGTAGGTTAGGTTAGGTTAGAACGGTGACCTCTTAGCGCGAGCCGAGCGAGCGCAGCGAGCGTGCCGCGGCAGCGGCCGGCGAAGCGCCAGAAAGTAACTACCTCCCCGTACCCTAATGAGTGACAGATCCTACTCAGAGCACACAGACTTGTGTTGGTTAGGTTAGAAGGTTTTGTTCAAAGTGGAATAATAGAAAAACTACGCATCTCCGGCAGGGCAGGAGTGGGGGGGGTGAAACAGGGCGCCCCCCCCAACCCCCCTCCACCCCTCCCATCTTCGTACGGAGGCGACTTGATATAAGACTTTAACCAAATTTTCTTTAAGGATTCATCAAATAAAGTGTTTTCGTTTGTCACAGTAACGATAAACCAAGTCACCTTTGCATTAATAAAGAAAGCCATTTTCCTAATAAAGGGATTTTTGACATTTGAACCACTAACACAAAAGTTCGAAAAAAAGACTGAAATAACAGTTTTCTTTAAAATTTTATTGGGTAACTTAAACAATTAATAATCCGTGTTTCTACCGCGAACACTAACAACACAAGAACATCGGTTTGGCATACTCAAAATGAGTTCATCCAAATCACGCTGTGGAATGGCCGCCCATGTTCGTTGCAACAACAAAAAAAGGTCTTCTTGCGACTGGATACCCTCCATATTCGGCAGAGCTCTTCTCTGTAGCATATCCCATGCATGCTCAATCGGGTTCAAGTCTGGCGACTGAGCAGGCCAGGGCAGGACATTGATGTTAGCTGCGGCGAGAGTCTGTCTTACAACTCTTCAAATCAAATCAAATCAAATCAAATCATTTATTTGCTTAATACAGGTAGGTATAAACAGATGTTACAAATAAACATAAAGTACACTGCATCATTACCTAATTAGGTGTGCAAATATTTATATTATTATTAATTTTATCAAATAATTATTAAAATGACATTACAAAAAATTATTATAATATAAGTAAAACAAAATAATAAAAAAATAAAAAACAGAATACTACAAATGTCAACGGTTTAAAAATAAAAATTGTCAGATAAATTATATAATATAATACTTAACACTCAAATAAATTAAATTAAGATATTGGTCCAAATTAAAATAAAATTATACAGGTACCAAGTTCAATTAATATAGCATGTCACCCTATTGTTATTGTCATATTATTCAATGTCAATAAATTACTCTTACTAGTGTATATCTATATTCTTATCCTGTAAGTACTCCTTGACACTATAATAACATTTATTAACTAGAAATTTTTGCAACTTCGACTTGAATTGATGAACAGGTAACTTTTTGACATCATCAGGCAACTTGTTGTAAATCAATGATGCCATACAAAGAATACTTTTATTTAATAGTGCTGTTTTTCCATACGGTATGTCAATTTCTAATCTTTTTTTGTCACGTAATTGTCTATAGTAGCTTTTAACAGCAGTCTTATAATAATTAGGATTCAATTTAACAAAAACATTAAGTTCATATATGTATAACGAAGGCAGTGTCAGAATTTTTAAGCTTTTAAAGTAGGGTTGACAGCTGGTTGTGTTATCTACATTACACATTGCTCTAATGCATTTCTTTTGAGCTATAAATACAGATTCCTTATCGACTGAGTTGCCCCAAAATACAATACCATATCTTAGGACAGGTGCAACAAGTCCATGATAAGTAGCTAATACGGCTTCTTTAGTAACAATTTTTGACAGCTTGTACAGAGCAAATGAGGATTTATTTATTCTTTTGCAGACATATTCTAAATGTGCTTTCCATGTCAGTTTATTGTCAATATTAATTCCTAGAAACTTTGTATCTGTCACAGGATGTACTATTTCGCCTTGGTAACTAACGTTTATATTTGTCAATTGAGTTCTCTGGTGAAAGTGTATAATTTTCGTCTTGTCCATATTTATTTTTAGATTATTTTCAGTTAACCATTGTATTATTTCATTTAATGTTTGGTTGATTTCGTGCTCGTAATCATTTTCTTTGTCGTTTTTTATTATTACTGTGCTGTCGTCAGCAAATAGTACCATTGGTTGATTTATGTGTTTAGGAAGATCATTGATATATATCAAGAACAGTAAAGGGCCTAGGACACTACCTTGTGGTACTCCAAATTTTATAGTTTTCGAGTTTGACTTATGTTTAATCTCATTTCGTGTTTTTTGACATATTTGTGTTATTTCTACTATTTGTTTCCTATTATGTAGGTATGAAAAGATGAGATCTAGCGCTTTACCTCTTATGCCATACATGCTTAATTTTTGCATTAGTATTCTATGGTCAACTCGGTCAAAGGCTTTACTCATATCCATAAAGATAGCGCATGTTGGTATTTTTTTGTCCATGGCGACCAAAATAGTTTTCAGTAGGTCATAAATGGCCATATTTATTGATTTCCCCTTGCGAAAGCCTTTCTGTTCGTCTACCAAAATATTATATTTTTCTAAATAACTGTATAGTCGGCTATAAATAATTTTTTCAAATATTTTTGAGAAATCTCTTGCGGTGTGCGGTCGTGCATTATCATGCATTAACTGAAATAAGGGACCGATTTGCACTTGTAGAGGAACGATGACGTCTGATACAATCGTCTCAGCATAAATTTGAGCGTTGAGGTTGCCTCTGATCCAAATCAACTCAGTTCTTCCGCCGATCCAAATACCCGCCCATACCATGATGGTTCCACCACTATAAGGATGGACTTCCTGGCAGGATTTTAATCGCTGTTGGCGTCCAGGGGTTCTCCAGTGTCGTATACGTCTTGTATCCGGTCTCATACCAAAACGAGACTCATCAGAAAAGCACACGAAACGCCATTGTTCTTCTGCCCAATTTCTGTGTTCAAGAGCCCATTGATATCGAATCCTACGATTGTGCATTGCTATAGGTGGTACCCGTAGCGGTCTTCGGGAATGAAGGTTCACTTCATGCAAGCGGTTTCTGACTGTTTGGTCGCTAATTAAGTTCCCTGAAGAGTGATGAAGCCTCACGGCTAACATCATGGCGGTTATTGTTGGAGCTCTTCGAGTTAAGATTTGAATGTATCGGTCTTGTCTCCGTGTGGTGCAGCGATACCGTCCTCCATGGCGCTCAGCCACGGTACCAGTGCTTCGGTAACGTGTCCAAAGTCGACTGATAACACTCTGACTTGTATTCAGAGCTAAAGCCACAGTACGTTGCCGGGAACCAGCTTCTATCATTCCCACGGCTCTGAGCATTTCTTCCCTGCTTAAATGACGTCGCCGCTCCATAATAACGTTGGTTTTAATCAGTAGTAGGGAAACAGTAGCACTAATAATGTCTTCAATGCGTTGTATGTTTTTATAGGGAAAATATTGACAGCTGATTTTCATCTTTTACTCGAATTTGATTCACAGTTCCTGATTCAAATTATGAAATGCACCAAAAAGGATCCATATAAATTTATAAAATCATAAATTTATTACAAAGCCACATCTCAATCTCAAGAAATCCGCATAAAAATGCTTGATCCCTAGACACTTTTGATGTGTGTATTTTAATAATAAACCTGAAGAGTTTGTTTGTTTGAACGCGCAAATCTCTGGAACTACCGGTCGGATTAGAAAATTTATTTTTACATTTTACAACCCAATTCTTCATCACGCTAATACCCATAGAAGCCGCACAAAAAAAAAGTGAGAAAGAACAAAATGAGAGGAAAAAAAAATCTAAGTCAGAAATCATATTTTTTTTGTTACCTATGTATTTTCAGGTGTACAATAAAGTATATATAAATAATAAATAAGTAAAGAACGCTAAGTGAAAACGAAGTAATAGCATGGCGAGGCGATGCGATGCAGCGGGGGGGGTAGTTCATTATAAAGTCCACCCTCTTATAGAAAATTGC
The DNA here is from genome assembly GCA_916614155.1 of Mesoligia furuncula. Classification (NCBI taxonomy): domain Eukaryota; kingdom Metazoa; phylum Arthropoda; class Insecta; order Lepidoptera; family Noctuidae; genus Mesoligia; species Mesoligia furuncula. The sequence goes on along the minus strand of OU744811.1, from coordinate 1,409,128 downwards.
AAGACTAAATTCTACATCAAATTCTTCATCTTTGTAAATCGTCGCAGTAGGTGAGATTATAGAGCCTTCATGAGGGAAGCTTACTTACAACAGCTGATGCACCCTTGGCAGTAAGCTCAGTCTGTTCACCTGCTAATCATTTCACCAAAACATTAGTAATTAATTGTGAAATCGTCACAATATTTTAAAATAAAACATTCAATTAACCATAATAACACCTAATATGCACACAGGACCAAATTCGCGATACATAACACTAACTGACGCGTTTACATTTAGCTGTAAATAATTTATAACTGCGTTAAGTACGTAAACGTTTCGAGCCATTAACTCGTATTAATGCGTAACGTTTGCGTTAACTTCAAAACGCGTTTCAAATGTAGTTGAAATAATTATGAAATGTATTGTTCAATGTTGAACAAAGATTTTTGGGGGTGGAAACATTGTTTGAGTTTTAGACCCTAATAAGCAGCTATTAAATAAATCAAGGGGCAATTTTGCTTTAAATTAGTCCGTGGCGGCCCGACTTCCTGTTATTTCGAACAAAAGCAGTTACCATAGTATTGGCCATATTAGGTACTTATCTGGGGATCCTGCCGTTTTGCCAAAAAGATTTGCCAAAATTTCACTACCCAAACAAATTTTGGCAACCTTTCTTTATACCAATGCAATGTTTGGAATGATTTTAGTACGCACATATTCATTTGGTCAAATTTTTACTTGGCAGAATATTATTAAGGTTAATGTCATTTAGGCATTTGATCTTTAATCAAATGATTTATTACAGCAAACAATCTTTAGACAATAAACGTTTGGTCAAATGATTTGTTATGACAAAAAATATAAAGGCAAAAATATTATTATTACCTGCTTAAAATTTGTCCCAAATGGAAATGACACCCTTGTAATAAAACGTCTTCAAAGTTAGATCTTATGCTTGAAATGGCTGCCTTAAAACTGCGAAAACTGACGATACTAAATATTTGGCAAATGTTATTTTGCGTAAAATGAGTTGTTCCAACTGAAATATTTGACTAAATAAAAATTGGTAAAAGTACTAGTTGGTAAAATAGGTTTGTGTTACAATAATTTGTGAAGAGATTTTTTGCTAAGTAATAATTTGGCAAATGAAATTATGCGGAAAATTGTTTGGGAAGTGATAATTTGGCAATTTCTTTTTGGTGAAACAAGGGAGACCCACTTATCTGACATACAAGGGTGATCTCCACGATTGTAGGTACTTCTATAATGTACGTGTAAGAAGAATTTCTTTAACTCAGAACGTCTACCGAAGGATTCAGAGTCAGTCTGGTTTAATGGTCATAAAGACGACTGCTGAGTTGAGCAGAGCGTGCGGTCCTGGGTTCAATTCCCAAGTTTTACATAGTGTTGTTTCTTTTTCCATGACAATTCATAATCTAGATAAGTGCGCAATTAAGGACAATAGGTTCGCCCTCTATTGCTTAAGACTTAAACATAACTGGAGAAATGTGGGCGTCATGAACACTGCCTACATCTTCAGCAAATATAGGTGTGTTGTTATTTTACAATGACAACACTATCAACTCTGGAATCCATATTTTTACTCACATAGCAGTGATTGCAAATTCGATAGCATGATTACGGCAAACATGTACGATTTGCGTCGTAAATCACGCTAGCTATCTATGAGGCACGGACAGAGACCATTAGCCGGTCTAATATTTATTGTTACAGACAAATTATTGTTTGTTTCACGTTGGTTTTTAAACGATTTAGCAGTAGGGTATAGGAAGTTTCGTGTTCGCAAAATAATTGGGTGTTCAAATGTTCTAGGAATATTATTTTTTGCTACCTTAGTACACCAACCCATGAACAACCCACACTGCGCATGCATGGTGGATTACAACCCACTCCCTCTGAAAGACAGGAGGCCTGCGTCCCAGTAGCACAACCAGCCTATTGTGTTCCCACTGCACGCATAAGCATTAAGCATAGCATAAGTACTAATCCATAGAAAAAGACATCATAATCGTCTGTCCCGACCTTCGTGTTTCTTGTTTAATAGCTTTTACTTGTGGTTATAATTAATAGAGAATGAGAAAAATGTGAGGGAATTGGGAAAGGGAAATGTGTGTGTGTGTGTGTGTGTCATGGGAATGTGAGGAGAATTTGAGTGATGGCTGGACAGGCCTATGTCCGGCAGTGGTCTGTGATAGGCTGCGTGGATTTACTTGTTGTTGATGCCAATTAAATCGCCCTTATTACATGGGACTTATACCTTAGCTGGTTCAATGTGAAAGTACCTGTAGCGGTATCTACAACGCCACAAGCGAACTACGCGTCATAGTGACGTCACGCAAAATCCTGCATCTCGCAAGCAGAGTTTACCGCGCAACTAGCATATACAACGGCCCGAAATTAATCATCGCAACGGTCAGTTGCCTGCCAGACACAACACCCGTCTGGTCGGAGGATCCTCCCTTTTCATTGGAGGATGAGGAACTTTACACCCCATTCCTCATACCTCTATAAACCATTATAGTACCTCTACCTATGCCTTCGGAAAATACAATCCTAATGTTATGTTATGAAAAAATATTGCTTTTGATATGTTTAAACATCCTACTATCTAACATAGCGACGCACCCTTTGCAAGTAAAAACAAACAAACAGTAATCCCCACACAGTCACTTTCCACCACAAAACAATTTCTTGCTTGCCCCGGGGGCTTAACAAACAAAAGACGTGTGTTTCTTTGTTTTTGCGCTCGCGCTGGTCTGGGCTGGTCCGTAAGCTGATGTATTGCGCGCGGTAGATCGCCGACGTTCGCGGCTTTGCTACCGTCATCATGGAGTAAGGAAAGTAGTAGACATTTTTATACCTAAGTTATGTTGTGTTTTCCTGTTATCTTATAGGATCGTTTTCATTCATAGGTTTCTAATAGGTTAAAAGAAGAATAATAGGTATTGATTTAGATGGTTTTTTTCCCTAAAATGTCGTTAAAATTTCGTTGAAATTTTCAGAAGTCTATATTTTCTAATAATAATAATAATAATCATTTATTTAGCAAAAAGAAGAAATACAATGCATGTTACATTATTTTGTTAATACATTTGTGCTCAATTTTTAGGGTTCCGTACCCAAAGGGTAAAAACGGGACCCTATTACTAAGACTTCGCTGTCTGTCCGTCTGTCCGTCTGTCCGTCTGTCCGTCTGTCCGTCTGTCCGTCTGTCTGTCACCAGGCTGTATCTCAAGAACCGCGATAGCTAGACAGTTGAAATTTTCACAGATGATGTATTTCTGTTGCCGCTATAACAACAAATACTAAAAACAAAATAAAATAAATATTTAAGGGGGGCTCCCATACAACAAACGCGATTTTTTTGCCCTTTTTTGCTCGATATCAAAAATGGCAACAGGTAGGCACTTGAAATATTCACAAAATACTCAGTTATATTTTAACTTTAATAATAAATAATAAAATAAAAATAAAATAAATATTTAAGGGGGGCTCCCATACAACAAACATGTTTTTTTCGGCGTTTTTGCCTTGTGGTACGGAACCCTTCGTGTGCGAGTCCGACTCGCACTTGGCCAGTTTTTGTGAATAATGACCCCGATGCTAGGAAAATCCTGTGTTATAGGGGCCATCCATTCGTCCGATTAGGTTATTTTACAAAATTCGGGAGTCTAAAACGTGTAACAGCAGCAATAGTGTGTGAGTAAGCGCGTGTGATGTGGTGTAATGGGGGAAGTGGATGTGTGTGTGGTGTGTGATGTGTGTATGAGTGTGTGATGTCTGTCGTGTATGTGTAGAGAGGGAAGGTGATTTGGGGTGACTGTGGTTGTGTAAGTGTTCGTGATACTGATAATTATATAATAAGCTTTAAGGTTTCAGCAGTGCTTCTGTTTCATCATAATCTAGAGTGAGGAGGAATTCTTTAGTTATTTTTTTACATTTGTGTCTGTTTAATGTATGTATGTTAAGTTTTTTATGTATTTTATTGTATATAAGGGCACTTAGGTAGGAGTAGTGACGTCTAGCAAATGTGGTTTTTGTTTGTGATGTGGGACAAGCCGGTTTGGGTCTTCTTCTTACTGTCGGGCTGTTATTTATGTTGTATGGAAGAGTCGCGTGTTCACGCATGACTGCGCGCTGTATGTATAGTTGTCGAACCGTTAGTGTTTGAAAGTCCCTGTAGAGTGGCCGCGTTGGGAATCGAAAGGATCTTTTTAGAATTACTTTAATTACGGCTCTCTGGGCTCGTTCAACCTGTATAATGTCGGTCTTGGCGGCCCCTCCCCAGGCAGTGATGCAATAGCTCAGGACTGATTCGGCTAATGCCGAGTAAACAATCTTAAGGATTTCGCTGCCTGCCCTTAGCTTCTTAAAGAGAAAAATAAGTATTCGTATTCGTGCGGACACTGTTTGTAGATGTGTTTTCCAGGATAGGCAGGCATCCAATTGAAGGCCGAGATATCGTACCACTGGTGCTCTATTTACAACGGGGCATGTGCAAATGGGGAGAGGGTTGGAACATGTGTGGGCTTTAATAAGCAATGATCCATCTTGTGGCAGGGTGGCACGTCTTGAGCCAAAGGTGATAAAATTAGTTTTCGCAACGTTTAGTGTGAGACTGTTTTGCTCTAACCATATCATCACTTCACCGAATCCCTTTTCCGCTATCTCTTTAGCAGAAACCCAATCACGGCCATAGGATAGAATAGCCGTGTCATCCGCGTAGGCTATTATTTTTGAGGATGGAAGGGACAGCTGACAGAGTTCGTTGACGTAGATTAGAAAAAGGGGAGGACTGAGCAAACTTCCTTGTGGGACTCCGACATACACAGGATTTGCTTCGCTTATGTATTCTCCCACCCTAACGCACTGCATCCTACCAGTAAGAAAGCTTTTAAATAAGTCATGAGCGATGCCTCGCACTCCGATTGATTCAAGTTTAGAAAGAAGTAGAGGAACAGACACAGTATCGAACGCTTTCGAAAGGTCTAGGAAGATTCCTAGACACTTGAACTTATTGTCGATTTTGTCAACTACAAAATCCAGTAAAGATGTCACCGCGTCCTCTGTGGATAATCCGCGTCTGAAACCGAACTGGTTCTGGGAGATAATTTTGTGTTTGTTAAGATAGTTATTAAGGCGTTTGTACATTATTCTTTCCAGAATTTTGGAGATTGCAGGTAGGACTGAAATTGGGCGATAGTTCGTGAGCTTGTTTCTGTCACCCGACTTGTGTATCGGATGTACAATGGCTTTCTTTAGAGCGCTGGGAAATATACCTGTGGATATTGCCAGGTTGCATATACGTGTAATAGGTGGAACCAGAATGTGGCTAGCGTGTTTTAGCAGTTTTGGTGGGATGCCGTCCCAGCCCGTAGCACTGTCAATCCGGAGGCTGTTTATAATAGAATTAACCTCTTCTTCATCTGTTTCCAGGAGAACCATTGAGTTGGCTGTACTTTGTTGGTGGATGTCGAAAGACTGAGGGCAATTTAGGTTCGGTATATTATTTGCAAGATTTATACCAACGTTTGCAAAGAACGTGTTAATTTTGTTGACGGACTTAGTGGGGCAGTTTTCAATTGATAGGAGTTCTGTTGATGTAGAGCGCACATTTTTGGTGTCAGTTACACTGCGGATAGTTTCCCACATTTTTTTAGGGTTGCTTTTAGCTTTTTGAAATTCCTTTTCTTCATAGTCCGATTTTATCCTTTTTAATAAGTTATTACAGAAGTTGCGATATCGTAAATATGTTAATTTTAAGATTTGGTTATTTGGCTCTTTATTTGTTTTATAGTGCATTCTGTCCCTATTACGTATGCATCTCAAAAGACCTGTAGTTATCCATGGCTTTATTATTCTTTGTTTGCATGGGATTGTTCTATATATAGTATTTTTAATTAATATGGGGGAGATTATATTTAGTAATTCATTGGTGGCTTGGTTGGGCTCATTCATTGTATCTAAAATAGAGAAGTTACAGTTTTCGATATCAGAGATAGCGCCTGAAAGATTAAGGAAAGATGTACGAACTTTATTGTTAATAGGTTTGGGTTTGTTGTTTTCCAGATTTAGCAGGACTGCAAAGTGGTCTGTGATCGATGTTTTTAATATTAAAGTAGTCGCTTTGTTGTTGGTTTTTAACAGAACATGATCTATACAGTTACGCAGGCGAGTAGGAAGAAGGTGGGCTGGGAGAAATCCATGAGACGCGGTCATGTTTAGGTACTGTAGAGAGCGTGGGTCATTACTATCAGGGCTGATATTGATGTTTACATCTCCAATAATTGCGGTGTGATTGTGATTTTTAAGGTCGAGAATAACATTATTTAGATGGTCTAGGAATGGGTCAATATTTCTTTGTGATGGTGGTCTATATAAGGCAATGATAGTTAGGGTGTTTTCTATGGAGCAGGTTAGGCAACTGGCATCAGGGAAAATCGGTTCAGTTGTAGTGTGACGTAGATTATTCCTAATATATAAGACTAAGCCATCGTTTTGGTTAATTAAACTTTGGGATTGGTGCGATGAGTATCCATCCAAAATAGGAATGTTTCCTGCTTTTTTAAGCCAGCATTCAGACAGCACAATCACGTCGCATGTTATGTTCATTGTGACTAGGAGGCATCTCAGTTCATCAAAATTTTTAGTGATACTTCTAATATTTAGGTGTAATAATATTTTCTAATAAAAAGTGAAAAAAAGCAGTATACGGCCTCTAGTTCTATTGAAATTCCGTATATTCTAGGCCATCTAAGGTCAAGTGTTCTATACTTTGTTATTATTGACATGCGGCCTACTGTCGAGATAATTTCGTTAGGCAGAAGCGAACAAGGGGGTACCACGTACATAGTACCAAAAATCCAGGTTATCTTAATTATATTTCTTTAGATAATACATTGACCTAACGATCAGCTATAAAAGAATTAACGACAACGTGGTGAAAGTAACGAACCAATCGTTAATAACGAGATTATTTGCTCGATAACATTCAGATACAGATAACTTCCCGCCGTTTCATATTTCCTCCGATATCGTCTTGATAGCATTTGTAACATGTGATACGAGTATACAGATTTACTCTTCGATTAATATTTGCATATCACTCAAAATAATCTCTGGAAAGAATAGGTAAGTATATAAAACCTAAGTTAAAGCTATAAGTGTTTGATTAGTTTGTTAGAATATTTTTCAAAATGGTGTCTGATTTTAGAAAAAAAGAAGTTACTCTATGTGTTCAACGCCTTCGTTGACACCAACAGAAGTGGCAGCATATACAAGAAAGATTTTGAGCTAGCAATACAGAAAATTTCCGAGCTCCTAGGGTGTACCCTAGGAGCTAAAAAAAAAAATTCCAAAGAAAAAAATCCCAAAAATTTCCGAGTTCCTAGGGTGTACCCTAGGAGCTCGGAAATTTTTGGGATTTTTGGGATTTTTTTCTTTGGAATTTTTTTTAGCTTGGCGATGCTAAATACGGGAAAGTGGAAGACATTCTTCTGAAGATTTGGGATGGTTTGCAAAGCCGAGCTTATTCCAAGAATGATGGTGAAATATCAAAGGATGACTGAATTAAGATGTGAGACCAGCTTTTTAGACCAGACTAGAACAAGAACCCATTTGCAGCTGCTGACTGACAGAACATGTACTGCAAGTTTATCTTTGCACTAGAAGACGCTAGTAATGATGGATCTATCGACGTTGAAGAGTTCTCCTCGGTCTACGCATCTTTGGGTCTGGATAAACAGGAGTCTGTCTGTGAGGTATTCCATAAGATGGCCAAGGGTAAGGGGACCTTCTCCTTCGAGGAGTTGCTTCAGCTTTAGAAGGAGTACTTCGTGTCTAAAGATCAGGACGCTCCAGGGAACTTTATCTTCGGATGCTACATCTGCAGTCTTTCGAAGTATTCCCATTTTCACTCGCATTAATTTAGGTATAATTTTAGGGAAGTCTGTCTATATAATGAAGTATTCTGATTGAGTGTTTAGGTATTTTTTTTTGTAATGAAATTTTTAAAAATTTTATTCCGAATTTTTTTTAGATCTGCTAAACAATCGTGAAAGTTAGCATGTAGGTAGGTACTCACTTTTTCTATTATGTAGATAAGCGCCTAATCCGTAGGCAACTACAGTTATTTTTGCTACATAAGCTACACTTATTTTACCTATTTAATCAAACAGTAACTCAATAACATTCAAATTTTCCTTGCTGCGTGTATATGGTATATTAGGCAACTATCTGTGTACCAAATTTCATTCCATGTTATGCGGTGCATAACGCTCCCAGTCGGCATGATTTTTTCCGACATCTTCAACAATGATCATCATAATTCAAGCGAATTAAGATCAAACTTTAATGATTTATACACCTAAACCTTTCTCATGAATCACTCCGTTCATTGGTGAAAACCGTTTGAAAATCCGTGCCAGATCAGACAGACAGACACGGCGGGGGGCTTTGTTTTATAATATGTAGTGATGTTGTTGACTCATATTGCTATCATAATAATTTTATTTAGACTCGTTTAAGTATGAGTAATTTATGATCTATGTTCACTTGAAAACCGACCTAATCTATTACTAAATACCTCTCAAAACACTATAAACTGAAGAACATAACAATCACCATCTGGAAGTCTCCATAAACCTATTATATACTCCCATTAGAGATGCAACAATGTAATGGCGGCCATTACTCTAGGCTTCTAGATAGAAGTGGCTATAAAAAATTCTATGGGTTTGGACAATTTGGCAAATGAGTGGCGTACCCCGGACCAGCCCGCCGCCATTACAACTCTCTTTTATCGCATTAGCTGGTCGGATGTGCGAAGATAGGGTTGGATTCGGATAGGTTGATTTACGAAATAAATTCTGGGTATGGTACTTCTAGTAGAGAAAAACGGACTGGGTGTGGAAACGGATGTGGTAAAAAAATTTGCTAGCCAGTTAGGTGGCCGCGGTATTATTCAGCTTCAACATTTTAATTATATTCGATCTTTAAAAATGTTGTTATTGGGTCTTTCCTTTGCTAGTTTAAAAGCCCTGCAGATAATGTCCTACATATTCTGTTCCATTTTTTATTTGTTGGAACTGTGCTTACTTAGATGCACTTTCCCATCTTTTAGTCTGTTATTACTAAGATGCCGCATCTACTTGCCTCCACCTATAGCAACAACGTTGTATGGATGTCAGAGGGGTGTGTTTGAGCGATGCATCCTATCTGTCACGCGGCACATCACCTACCCTCAGCTATTGTGCTCATATGTTAACTAATGTTACAAGACATGGACACTTTTCAACAGGAAGGCAGGTGTGGACTGATATTATTAAATCAAAATATTTATAAATCACAATATTATTTACCTAGGTACAAATCGATGTATTAAAATAATAATTATTTATTTAAGTCAGACACGGTGATCCATATTTATGTTAGTAAGTTTACTTAAAAATTATGTTAGTAAGTATTAATAACGCTGCAATATTAGGATTCTGTAGTTTTGTTAAAGTCCATCTTTCTTTACCTTTCTTTGTTTGCAACAATGTATAAATTACCTACACAATGACATAATACATTATAATAAAGGCTGTGATGATATCAAAATTTAAACGCGACAAAACAAAAAAACCGGCCAAGTGCGTGTCGGGCCACGCACAGTATTGGGTTCCTTAGTAGCCCGTTATCACAATGTAGTACGATTCTGTCTCTCTTTATTCTGAATAGGTAAAAAAAAACGTATTTTGCTTTTCAATGCAAGTCGTTACCCGTTATAAACAAGCAACTACTTCATCTTAGTCACTTTAAAGGATTAATGCTAAGGATTTTGTATTTTGTACAAAATTATGCAACACCCAAGTTCAATGACTATTACTGCTAAACTAATAAAGTTATCTTAATCGCTATAATTTTCCTTTAAAGTTCATGAAATGCACTATCATCTTGAATTTTTCCAGATTTTTCAAGCCAGCACTTTAGGTTTTAGAGGGGGGGGGGGGGGGACGCTCTACTGGAACAAATATTTGCACTTTAAAGTTTAATATTTCGTATATGGAGCATTAAATCGAAAAATATTTTGAGCAACCCCCAAGTCATTTTAGAAGACCTATTCAACGATATCCTACACGATGGGGTAGACGGCGAAAACAATATTCATCCCCACTTCACATGTAGGGGACCTACCGTAAAAAAATATATTTTCCAAAATTTTATTTTACCACTTTGTCGGCGTGATTGACATCATACATATTGGTACCAAATTTCAGCTTTCTAGTGCTAACGGTCACAGAGATTAAGCGAGGACGGACAGACGGAGAGACAGACATGGCGAAACTATAAGGGTTCCTAGTTGACTACGGAACCCTAAAAAAACCAGTACCTATTAATAAGCGGGTCAAAGTAGGAATCACCTAATATTCTAGAATAAAATGCCACAATGGCTACAGCCAGAGATTGTTTGAACCACATCCCTTTTAAATATTTTTCCCTGCAGTTTTGGTTAAGATGGGGTAACAGAGTGCTAATAATAAAATTAATGTGGCATTCTTGAAAAAACATAAGCCCTGTGTCAGAACCAGCAGATTATTTCCCTTATCAATAGTGTTGCTCCATCCAATCTCTCAATACTGACGTATATGATGGCGTCATACTACGTGACGGGGGCTAGCGTTGAGTGATGCGATATATCTGTCACTAGGAACGTCAACTGCTCTGCTTACACTCGTTATAATGTGTTATGGGAGTGGTAATATCGAGGTTAAGGTGAATGCTCCAACCAGCCCGCGAAATTCAAATTTTCTTACGTTTTTTGCAATTTGCAGGCCAGTGCTAGGTTGTATGTTGATTAAAATATTATTCGCGGTTGTAAGCCATATATAGGTATAGAATTATAATCATGAAAATCATCAATAAAACGCTCTAAGTTCATAAAGCTGTTAGAATTACTTTTTCTGTTTTTTTTTTGTTCTTACACCTTTATGAAGTTGGAGGGTTGTATTGGTGATTTTGATTATTATAATTCTGTAACTACATACGTCTTACAGCCGCGAATAATATTTTAATCAACATACAACTTAGCACTGGCCTGCAAATTGCAAAAAACGCAAGAAATTTTGAATTTCGCGGGCTGGTTGGAGCATTCCCCTTAAGGGGGCTGTGCATTATGTGGGTATCTCTTTGGCTATAAGAGTAGGGGAAGACCAAAGAAACGATGGATGGACTGTGGGATTTATTTTTAGCCTATTCTGTCCCACTGCTGGGCAAAGGCCACCCCAGGATCATTTGATCCTTTTTGATGCCTCCCTCTTCCTCTCTCTGTGTGAATTAATTATTAATTTAAGTATTTAAATTATTATTAATTAATTTATTAAGTTTCATATGATTATTTTACTTGATGATATGGTTAGAAATGGGGTCACTACCGAGATGGCGATTAATAGAGAAGTATGGAAAAAAAAAACATGTTACGCCGATCATACATACATTGGGATAAGGGCAGAGGAGAACTATGATAACGGGGGACAGGTTTCTCCTCGGAAGTCAACAAACACGATAACTGTGTTTGTCCCCTCTTCCGATTCGAGTCTAGTCATCTTATTTTGAAGCTATTCCCAATATGGTAGAAAAAATTTAAGAGAGGAGACTCTTAAAATCAAAGTTTTTTTTGCTGTTCCGAAATATTTATCTAAAAACAAATGTCTAAAATCCCACTCAGAATATCGCCAACCTAAAGTAACTAAATGTTTTAACCCCATAGCGGGGGGCACTTAATACTAAATACTACAAGATCACGATGGGGACCAATTTAGTTGTTTCAGGGTGCCCTGGTTTCAAGCTAGAATATGCCTTAGCTTAACACCAATATATACTACTTACTTCCAAAATCAACCCGACCGGCGCTGGCGGCATCTGTTAACATAATTGCCACAATCTTTTCCACTTTTTGCACGTAATTAGATACTATTGTGTTTATATAAGCAATGATAAGAAAACAAACACTGAGTGTTCGTTCCCCGCATTGCAGTTGAGGAGATAGTGGTGACGTCAGTGTTATCTAAAGAATCAGTATTAATTACTCTAATTAAGTCACTAGGCTTAATAAGCGAGTTTGTCTGAGTATTTTTTCTATTTTATGATTTGGTAGCCTTTTTTCAATGTTTAGAGGGAACTTTCTAAAGAATACTAATGCCTTAGAATAGTGGCATTAAGTAATGGCACACCTAGGCTTACGAAGAGTTGTGTAACCTCTTCAGAATGTATACTTTAACTTGAAGCAACTCAAAACTGAAGAGTTCATGTTAAAAACTGAAGTAGGTACCTATAATTTCAGAATTTTTTTCTCTGAAATTTGAAAAAGAAAAATGTCGAAAAGTATCGAAACCACATAGAAATTATTTTGTATAATAATTTTCAGAAGAAAACATTTTTTTTCTCTCAACCAAAAACCAGACGCGTTATAATTTGGTTTCCCCAGATATATTACCCGCGCAGCCCCATTAGAGGGTGCTCCGTGATCCATATGGCTGTCCGGACATGGGGTAATGTGTAATAGATATTTCACCATTAATATGCCGTCTATCTCCGTCATGTGTCGGCTAGTTAGCTTCGATGGCAAAGCATGTTCGGACTGGCTAGGGTTCTCAAGAACAACTAATTGCCTCGTCGGAAAATTATTCTTACTCACGCCTTCTTTTCAGGGGGGTACGCAGAAACTGCAGAACGCCACACACACAAAAGCAACAACAGTGATGTATATTTGAAATTCTGTAATGTGAAATTCTATATGAATGGTATAGAATTTTCTAGTTTGGATGTAGGAAAGAAGGCTGCCAGACTCAAATGGGATTGGGCGGGTCACATTAGCCGTATGCACGATGACCGCTGGGCAAAAATCTCCACACAATGGGGGCCTGAAGATGGACGGCGCCGCCGAGGCCGGCCAAGAAAGAAATGGCGAGATGGCCTGGACGCGTACCGCGAGGGCTGGTTCGAGGTGGCGCAGGAAAAGAGTTCCTGTAAGGATTTGAGTATATAAAGGCTACCAAAAAACAAAAAAAAAACATCATACAAAAAACGCGTTAAATCAAATCAAATCAAATCAAAAATATTTATTTGCTAGAATATGGTACAATAAGGTGTTACAGTGAATTTGTTTCAGCATATCCTGCCATAACATGGCGTGCAAATGTATTCATAATCAGCGATGTCAATTAATCTAGCTTACAAATTACAGCTTCTATTGATTTGTCATCTAAATAGTCCTTAATGGTATAATATCTTTTAAATAGCAATAGTTTGAAAAGTATTTTTTTAAAATAAGCGCCATAATTTTCTGTCTGGTTTCGTTGTAAGTATCCTAAAGAGAAATGGGTACAAAAAACTATCAGTAGCCCATTTTAGACGGTAAAATAAAGTCCGGACAGATTCCGCCTCGTACAACGGCACTTTAATGACCCCAAACCATATTACGATGGCACCACTGGGAAGCTCATTGCAATAACTGTTCCGTTTAAACATTGTAACAGCGTGTATGTGGCTGTGACAATTACCGTTAGTAACCATTTTATAATTCCCCCATGACCATTGGAACGATTGGCGTACTTATTCGACGTAACATGTTTAAATATTGTGTAATTATGTGATCAATTTTGGTTTTGGAAAAGACGTGTTTATGTTGACCATGATAAAAGAGTTTCGAATTCTGTGCGACTGAAATAACAATATTCAACAATTCCGCGTACCGGAAGACGCAGCGTTGGAAGGCCTCCCACAACGTGGACCGACGACCTTGTGAAGGCCGCAGGAACCCGTTGGATGCGAGAAGCGCAGAACCGGTCGAAGTGGAGGTGCTTGGGGGAGGCCTATGTCCAGCAGTGGACGTCTTTCGGCTGAAATGATGATGAATGATGAAATAACAATAGTAGATTGTTTGCCAAGGGAGCAACTATTTTGGAGGCGAGGTTTTTAGGGTTCCGTACCAAAATGGTAAACCGATACCCTTATGGTGAGACTCAGTCTGTCTGTCTGTCACAGCTGGATATCTCAAGAACTACTAATGCTATCAACTCGTAATTTGGAATAGTTTTAGATGATGTTTGCCCAACTATTTTGCAAATAAGTAAGAAATAAAAATATATTTTTATTTTAGAAAGGGGGTCTGAAAAATTCGAAGTGAGGCTACTAGGGCATGTTGGGTATCCATCATATGAAAGAGCGCAGTTTGCACATTCTCAAGCATTTTTTATTTTTTTTTAAGTCGTATAGTTTTCGACTTTTGATGAAAAATGAAAAAAAAAATACCGCCCCCCCCTTTTATTCTTAGAAGTTTAAGTAAAGATTACAGGAAAAATAAAACGAAGTCTCTAAATAGCACACTTTTTCAGAAATCATCAACAAAAGTTACATTAGTTCTACTATCGGTCAAGAGATGGCGCTGACATAAAACTGCAATATGCTACACCGCAGTGCAGTGTTAAAATTCTCTGACGAATATAGGCCTCGCCGATGAAAATTTAAAAACATATTATGATGGTAGGTATAGGTAGGATGGTAGGTTGGTGCTCTTGCCCGGTTTTTTTTAATTTGTCTCGCGCGTTTTACTTTGTTCCATTCAAAATTCAAATCACTTTTCGTGTCGTCCGGGATTAAAGAGTTATTTCAGTCCCGGTTTACGACGAATACACGAGTTCTTTTTGTATAGAAGTGATAAAAAAAAATTTTTTGAAAGTTGAGCGCAGCTGGTTGTCAAGCTTACCGATAGAGTTAGAAACACTCCATAACTCAAGTAGCGGATGTTGGAGGAAAAACAGCCAGGCTGAAGTGGGAGTGGGCCGGGTAGGACTCACGAATGCTTCTGGAAAGATAGGCAAATATTGTCACTCACTGGTTGCCTGAGGGAGGACATCGTCTTCGAAGTAGATCACGGCGAAGGTAGTGTGACGATCTGATAACATTTGCAGGGCCAACATAGCCAGAGATAGAACAAGACAGGAAGGAAACAGGGAAGCCCAATGCCCAGTCACAGGCACAATACAGATTAACAAAAAAATAAAACAACAGACAGACATAAATGTAACCAAGTTTAACACAGTAACACTTTCACTTAAACTTTACTAATCACTATTATCTCATGATTCATACACAAACATGGACACGTATCACCCGCAGTGTGTACGCTGTGTGACTATATAAACAACACACAAGATACCGTGAGTATTTACTAGTTTACCAGCGAAACAGACAACAGTCAGCAACATGGTATCCGACTTCAGAAAGAAGAAGCTCCTCCATGTCTTCAACGCCTTCTTCGACACAGATGGCAGTGGCAACATCGAGAAGGATGATTTCATCGCAGCTATTGAGAGGATCACCAAGACCCGCGGCTGGAAAGCAGGAGACGAGAAATACAAATACGTACAAGAAACCCTACTGAAGATCTGGAGCGGTACCCAAGAAGTTGCTGACGTCAACAAGGACGGACAAGTCAGCCAGGACGAGTGGATCGCCATGTGGGAGACTTACTCTAAGAACCCCCTCGAGTGGCAGAACATTTACTGCAAGTTCGCCTTCACGATTGAAGATGCCAGCAACGACGGATCCATTGACGCTAACGAGTTCTCTTCAGTCTACGCTTCCTTTGGTCTGAACAAGGAGGAGGCAGTCACTGCCTTCCAGAAGATGGCTAAAGGCAAGACTGAGGTCAAGTGGCCCGAGTTCCAGGAGCTGTTTAAGGAATACTTCTCATCTGAGGATGTCAACGCTCCCGGAAACTACATCTTCGGCAGGACTAGCTACTAAGTATTTATTGACAGTTCTTTTGTTAAGTGATCTAATGATAAATAAAATTATGCATTTATTATGTAAGTAGCAAATAAACTAAACTATTTCAATTACTTGTTCCGGTTTTTAATTTATTTATTTAGACATACAAAAGACGTGGCTTATAGTCGTAAATAATACTCCTTTAATTATTTTATTTGCCAACTACTTTCAGTAAATTTCAACCATTCCAACTTTTCACTAATTCACTATGACCACTTAACGATTCTTTACTCAAAACTACGTCAATTCCTAAATCCCGCCAATCTCGCGTTCATTTCGCGCGGTTTCGTTCATTGTGTCATACAGAATAAGGCCCCAGACAGGAACTAGCTAGGCGACTTCACGATAAAGTAATGATTTTTCATCATCTTCATCATCATTTCTGCCCGGAGCCACTCACTTAGTTAAGATCTTTGATTCTTGGCATTCATCAAATTTCGGTCCGTTCTTCATCCTTTGACGATTGACGAAATTGTCAAAGTCGCAGGGAACTGATCTAACTTAACCTAACGTCCGCTGCCCCAGACCTAGACCTTTCAGTCTTTTGATATTGTAATGTTTTTGTTAATCACCATGCCCGGCACTCCATAGTTGATGTCATTATTACATTTATTTATTTTTAAAGATAATCAGTCATTTCTGCAAACTGATAGCAATCAACATGCAATGTGCGAGTGTGCAATGTGTGAGTTACCTATGTGTCGATAACTGTAGATTAAGAATTAGATAATGATATCTAATTCTTAATCTAGAGTTATAGATATTAATCACAGTTTCATAAGGTGATTAAGAAAACATCGCGTCTATATTCCGTGATGTAGGCAGAACACCTTCTCCATGGTAATGTTCTAAGACCCATGTAAAAGGGACAAAGAGGAGGAGAGCGGGAGGGGGGTATACACACTCCGGGCTGCCTATCAGAATTTTCTGATGGGTAACTTACTACTACGCACAGCACGGGATCATCAAACCCGCAGGACCTCATCCTCAGCGGTCTTGCTTTTACAAGCACGACCGCTGAGGATGAGGTCCTGCGGGTTTTCATTGGGTTCTGGAGGTTACCCTCCAGAGCACAATGGTGCTTATAAAGCCATGTAATTAGTTCACGACATGTATATGATTACATTTTCCAACATTTCTGAAAATTTACTTTTGCGAGATGTTTAACTTCTTGTGTCTAAATATTTGAAAATTATTTCAGCGAGTTGTATGTTTAGATTAAGTATAATAAATTATTATTAAATTAGGTACAGTCGGTGATAGCAATTAACTGACCCCCTTAAAAATTAAACGAATTTGAACCTTCTGCTTGTTAACAGTAAGCTTGTCGAACTAGAACAACTGGTCGTCTATGATTAATAAAATAGTTATTCGAATTTGAACTTTAACACGCAGTGTCAAGGTAGGTATGATCTTGAATATTGTTTTAACTTGTAATATAATTGCTAATTTCAATAACGTTCACTATGTTCGTGTGGTCTGGTAGTAGCTGTAGTAAGCTGACGAGAATGAGGTTGTGAGTTCGAAACCAATATATTATTGTCTGTTACGCGTTCTGTTTTACAATATTTTTTTAAGTCATAAATAATAAATTATAAATTTTGCTACAAAAAAAGCTGAACAGAAATAAAAAACGATAATGATGGTAAAAACGATTTTATTTTATAAATAAAACTTAAATGATATAGGTAACATTTACCTGCTTACTAATAACGTTGTTACATACTTCACAGAGTTTAATGTAGTGAATCAACATGTTAGAATATTTAGAAATATAGGTATTTCTCTTTATTTCATAACAATAACATCACCACATTAAATATCATTTAACTGAATAAAATAGCATTATGTGTTAATGTTTTACCTATATCAATTTGTTTTGTAAGTTGTTATTTTTAGTTATAAATAAGGTTTTGACAAAAACTAGGTATGCGAAATACTTCGTTAAAAATTATAACAATAGTTAATTTAACACACACACTGATACGTTAGTATTGTTTGTGGCCAACACTGGTCACTGAAGTCATTCAGTGGTGCTTCTAATAGCGAAGTGGAGCACCATTTTTTCTACTACTTGTTGCAAGCGGTTCCGCATACCGCGCACCATATTCCAACAACAGTCACTTCCTCTCATGAATTCCCATGTTGATGTCACAAGTTGGGACATATTTTCCAGGACGATCCTTTTGAATATTCCCTGTCTCTTCAATACGTCTTAGCCACAATCTGACTGTATTTCTCTGAAACAACACAATAAGCATAATTTTAGTAGCGAAGTAAGCATAATTTTTCGAATAAGTTTAGATAAACCACATTAGACCTTTACATGATCTCATAATGAAACACAGTTAATTTTCTATTATTCATTCACAAGTTTTTAAGCCAACTAACAAATTAAGGAATAGCTATAAGTATAAATAAAGCATAAAAAATAATACACTTACCGCTATATTAAGTTTCCTAGCAATCACTTTAACACCAACATTCTCCTCATGCAAATAGATTATTTTGTATTTCAAATAATCACAACTGAGACATGACGATTAAACTGTATCAAAACTGATAATTAATAAAAAGGAAAAAGGCGTGGATTTTCGCAATTTGTAAGGCAAGGTAAAAATGTTCTCGCGTATTCACTGCTATTTGTGCATAGAATGTCTTGTTCAATTTATTCTTCTACCCCATATTCTTAATATCATCTCAATAGCAGTTTTTGTTGAACATACGCATAATGACGTCTAACTACCCACTTATTGAAAAAGATGAAAATTTTATTAATTTAATTGATGTGCTTGTTCTTTACAATAATGCAAGAAATACTTAACGAACAATTTATATACTTATTGAAAACAAAATTAAACATTGAGACAGGACTTGAACTTGCATCTTCCACGTCTCAGCCTTACACACAAACCACGACACCAGATTAACTTGGGTTAGACAGATGAAATAAGGTATCAGTAGCAATGACACAAATTATCAGAACATTCACCTAACCTGCATAAAAATGAAAATTGCGTAACAAATACCCATATACATAGTAAATGACCTAACACCAACATCTTAAAGCTCAAGTTTGCGTATCAAAATTATTTATTGTTTCTGTTCATCGAGTAGTGTTAGTCTGATAAACTCATACATATTGAATAACCTTTAATGTTATGAGCAGAGGGTGCAAAATCGAGTAATTTTTAGGGGGGTCAGTTAATTGCTATCACCGACTGTACATACATTATTTTGCTATCAACTTTGGCTTATTTTGGCTATTTTCAAAAAACGTGCATTTTAATTTACCGGTGACATTTTTAGTGCTGTGCTTTATGTCGATTTTGGTTCGGCAGAGGTCCAGGCATCTATGAGTACTTACTGCCTTAAGGTAGTTGTAGAATGCTCGATAATACACTCACTGCTATCACTACGTATACACAACCGGCGTAAACGCGACCGCACGCTATGACAGTTGGGTGCAGAATGCCCCCCACTTTTCGCTGTATACTACACATAGTAATATTATTGTAATGTTCGATGGGTTAATAAAATACCCTTTGACAGATCACTGAGGTGACATTGTCTATACGAAACCCAGAGAACGTCTGCCGTCGCCTACGGCCGGTAAGCGACTGCCACCCAATGCCTGCGCATACACTACATCCCTCCTTTATTTTTATTGAATTGAAATGTTTGTTGTTGTCATGTTTATTGAAATATTGAATTGATTCTAGTCGCCCATTCCAAAAGGCAGCCCTCGTATGGAGAAGAACGGGCAAGAAACCCCACCGTCACCCCTCCAAAATGTTTTACAAGGTCTTGTTTATATAATATAATTATATGTGAAGACGATGCACCTAGAATAAAATTAGTCTACCACAAAAGGTAAAAAGAATTAAAATGAAGCAATGGCAGGTAAATCAATTATGTGATAGATACAGGTGCTCACATATTTACAAATTATTTACAAATATTGTAAAAGTAGATGATTTTCCTAGAATTTTCGCTTTGATAAATCCAATTTAATGGAGTGTTACATATGGCACGATCCTCACGATGATGTCCTCACGATGTCCTCACGATGTTTCCTTCACCATTTTGTAATGTCCAATTTAATGGATGTCCGAATGCGTCCAATCTAATGGATGCCCATTGCGTCCAATTTAATGAATCACATGTCCTCGAAGCATCGGCTCCCAGACACGCCGGCCCCCCACGGTGCCCTCCCTCACCATTGATGAACAGTGGTGATGAGTGAAAATACACAAAATGCCTGCCTGGTTTCGAACCCACGAATTCAGTCGGGCTAGACCACCACCACTGTTGTGCTGAAATTAAATGCTATTATTATGTGTATGTGCCTACATATGACACGGTGCGGTATGACACCAGAAGGCCAATTCTACTAATTTAAAACGTTCAAAATCTAGTCTCAGTCTCATCTCGGCGATAAACAAATGTCAAAACTTGTCAAAATGTAGTGAGATTAAAGGTAATTTTGCAATTAGCATTATTTTAGGGCACGAACTATTATCACTTTTGCAGCCTGTGTCTGTAACACAGTTTATACTAGCACAGACACAGACGTTCACTCTGTCTCAAATAATGCATAGCGTTGTACTTGAGATGAACAAATTGTACTTGGCTTTTTGAAATAAAGATTATTATTTTGTGATTTTTACTAAGTTTACCGTTTTTCGTTTACCCTTTTTTGCAATTTGGATTAATTACAGGGCAAGGAATTATTATCTCATTTGTGATTTTTACTGAAGTTACATCTTTTACTTTTACCCTTTTATGCAATTTGCAATAATTACAGGGCAGGAAACTTTTACCCTTTTATGCAAATTGCATTCAGGAAATTTTATCTCTTTTGTGATTTCTACTGCCATACCTAGGTATTGGCAATCATCATCATCTGCCCAGCCCTTTTCCCAACCATGCTGGGGTCGGCCTCCAGCCCCAGCGGATGCCGCCGAACACCAGCACTCCACATGGAGCAACCGCCGATCCGACCTCCACCACCCAGTCACTGGGCAACACGATACCCCCTGGTAAGACTGGCTGTCAGACTTTCCGGGCTTCTGACTACCCGTAACGACTGTCAAAGATTCACGAATGACCGCCGGGACAAACGGCTTAACGTGCCTTCCGCACGGAGGGGACACGGTATGTAAAGATGGTCACCCATCCATAGACCAACCGTGGCAAGCGTAGCTTGACCTGATCGATCGACCTATGCGGCTGTTATTATTTAGCCACGTGCCCCTCATACCTAGGATTGGCAATAGAGATCAAAATATTTTTAATGTCTAACCATGATTTATTTTGTAAATTGCGTAAACTAGTCGATTCCAATGTATGAACTTGATGAGTTTTCACCCATTGATTGCATACACTGGTTGGTTATACCAATGTATAAGTTATTGTTAACTTTTTGGTACCTACTATTCATTTGATTGTTTACCTCTTCATATTACTTCGTAATGTTTTGATACCGATTAACCACATAATCTATCAGTATCGTGACTTCCGCGATCTTATTAGCCTAATATTAGGCAATTGTGTTAACCAAACATTTAATGGCTTAGTTGGGTTGGCACCTATCAACAAATGAGTTTATACGAAATAAAAGTAAAACTATAAATTCACTGTACACATTAAGCATAAGAAAGCTAAAACGCTGTACAAATAACATAGTCTAATATATATATATATATTTTTTTTTTTGTCCATGTCGCGAATTTTGCGACAAGGGGTTTCTAAAAGGGGGCAAATTTTCCATTATTTTTTCGATAGGACGCACCGTTTTCGAGATATAAGCAAATTTAGAATTATTAGATTTTACGCTCGCATGTTCCCGAAAATAACACCAGTACGTCCCGTGTTTCCCAAATAGTCAATCAATAATGCTATATTTTGCCACTAACTATTTGGAGAAACAATTTTATTAACTAAATAAACCTCATTCGTTAACTTGCCAGTATTAATCGCAACCATTAGGTTGTTTTGTTGGAACTTGTTCCATTTGTGTTTTTCGCAACCGTTAGGTTGTTTTGTTGGAACTTGTTCCATTTGTGTTTTTCGCAACCATTAGGTTGTTTTGTTGGAACTTGTTCCATTTGTGTTTTTCGCAACCATTAGGTTGTTTTGTTGGAACTTGTTCCATTTGTGTCTTTCACATACACACGCACATATTTTAATGTATATCAAAATATGTCTTGTTGTACCATACCCAGTACAGTTGCACAATGTTTTTTGTCCTATAATTGTAATTAAAGTTTATTTTAAACTAAATCACCGCCGTTCATATTTGACTAGCCAGCAAGTCGTACAAAGGTCCTTTGACGACGTGTGCTATGTGCTTAAAGCAAATGTTCACTTGATATTACAACACTGTAATTAATTCTATGAATTCTTTTGTTGATTACAAATTACAATAGCCAGTGCAAAATGCATTTGATTTGACTAAGATTAGTTCAATCATTAACCATAACAGATTTTATGACACTAGTTAGTTTTAACAGTAGGTAAGATAATAATTTTATTTCTTACTTAACTTCGATTTTACCGAAGTGGAACTTTTGTTAAGCTACGATATTTTCGCTACTTAATACATTTTTTTTTTAACACTAGTTTTAACAGTAATAATTTCTTACTTTACTTCGATTTCACTGAAGTGGAGCTTCTGTTAAAACTGGTACATTAACGATATTTTTGCAGGAACATTTTTTTATTTGATCGAATAATATTTTCTCGATATTATTTACATAAGGGGTCGACACGGGGGTAAGCCGTGACTGACTCCTACTGAAACTGGGTCACCTTCGCAATCGAAGTGCTCAAGACCTGGAAGCGCTGATGTTATCTGAGCCATAATGGGGCGATCTGTAACAATCGCATAACTGCTTACAACTTGTTTGGTTAGTTACATTAAGGCTCACATAACCCAACCATACAACCTTTCCGCTCAACCAGTACTGTCTATCTTATTGACCGTCTTAGTCTCTCATATTTGACTATATTAGCCATAACGATCTTTTAAAGATCCTCCAATAATACAATATCATCAGCCTTTCTTATTGACTATTTATTCACCACAATGTCTCTCATATTGACCTTTCGCCAATCCTCCAATAATACAATATCATCAGCCTTTCTTATTGACTACTAGCTTCCGCCCGCGACTCCGTCCGCGCGGATGTCGGTCTTCGCGTGGATGGTTTATTTCTCCATTTTGAGTAACTCTGACAATGACATCTTATAAATATCTATTAGACCCAAATACGGCTAAGCCTATAATAATTAAGGAGATCCCTCTATTGAGCTACTGCTGTTGAGCTCGCGTTCTGTAGTAAGTATTTTATTCATAGTAATTCCGACCTTGATAAGTAGCATGTAGCAGTAAATTACTGACAATGACGAAAAGTTTGCAATAATAAAAAAGTGATCGTGACAATGCGACAGAAAGTTAATTGAGAGCTTCAGCATACACAACATTGTTAGTGAGCTCGTCCGGAATATGAACATGAAGATTTCTTGGACTGCTCACATGGGAAAGAGCTACGTAAAGTTGCCCGTGTGAAAAACAACTCGCGGTAAGATCTACGCCAGCAACTCCTAGGGTCTGACCTTGAGCCTTATTTATTGTCATGGCGTAACACAAAGCTACGGGAAACTGTATTCTCTTAAATTGAAATGTAAAATTATCCACTACGGGTAATGCAACGTGTGTTCGCGGTTCTACAGAACAACGTCTATGAATAAAACCGAAAAATAAGATTTTTTTTTCTACGTATTTTTCCAAGATAAAAAGTATCCTATTTTATGCCCAGGATAATAAGGTATAATTATACCAAGTTTCATCGAAATCGAACCGTTAGTTTTCACGTGATGCCTGCATATACAGACAGACAGACAGACAGACAGACAGACAGACAAAAATTTTTTTAATCACATATTTGGGTTTGGTATCGATCCAGCAACACCCCCCGCTATTTATTTTTTCAATATTTTCAATGTACAGAATTGACCCTTCTACAGATTTATTATATGTATAGATTTATTCACCACAATGTCTCTCATATTGACCTTTCACCAATCCTCCAATAATACAATATCATCAGCCTTTCTTACTGACTATTTATTCACCACAATGTCTCTCATATTGACCTTTCACCAATCCTCCAATAATACAATATCATCAGCCTTTCTTATTGACTATTTATTCACCACAATGTCTCTCATATTGACCTTTCACCAATCCTCCAATAATACAATATCATCAGCCTTTCTTATTGACTATTTATTCACCACAATGTCTCTCATATTGACCTTTCACCAATAATCTTTCTACGGAGACTTCTTTTAACGCTTCGTTGCAAGTCTGTCTTATTGACTTTCTTTCACACAGGGCCTTTCTCATATTGACCTTACAATGACAGTCATTTATCGACTTTCATAACACTTATACTTGCTAGTGACCTGTCATATTGGTCTTTCAAAAAACCATGTAGGTACCTATCTATCCTTTTATTTTGATATTTCCTCATATACCTACGTGTTTACATTCGTGCCTAATGCATAATTGTGATAACGATATTTATTGCATCTAAATCGCTGCAAATATACTTATCAAATACACTAACACTTTTAATGTACATATATAATCGAAATAGATGTATTCAGTATGTACAAATTGGCACAAAACTTCCTGATAAGGTTAGATTTTATTATAATAAATCATAACAATTCGTTTGTATAGGATAGATAAAATTGGATACATTATATTTTCTATCGAATACGTTCTTCAATTTACGCATTCATTCATTTATTCAAACTTGTCATTATAATATTAGTTAACCTCATTAGGAATGCACACTGCAATTTGGTAAACAACATGACTCAGCGCGGTCGACCAGTAGGTCACCGCACGTAATTACTAAAGAGATAAGAAATATTGTCATCTTATCTACGTTAACAAGTAATATTGATAACAACTAATTTACCAATTAGATTTGTCATTTCATTTTTTTTTTTTTTTGTTTACCCCCAACCACATTATGCCATTACTTTAACTGTCCTTATTCTCTTTCTTTTTAACAAAGTATTTGTGCATTAGGACTTACATTTTTCCTCGTCGCCACTTGTAGAATGCTCGATAATACACTCACTGCTATCACTACGTATACACAACCGGCGTAAACGCGACCGCACGCTGTGACAGTTGGGTGCAGAATGCCCCCCACTTTTCGCTGTATACTACACATAGTAATATTATTGTAATGTTCGATGGGTTAATAAAATACCCTTTGACAGATCACTGAGGTGACATTGTCTATACGAAACCCAGAGAACGTCTGCCGTCGCCTACGGCCGGTAAGCGACTGCCACCCAATGCCTGCGCATACACTACAGTAGTTTATGTTTTGCACGTTACGGGTCTGGTAAAAGCACAGTTGCTACACTATGTATTTCATAACGGCGTAGAATCACTGATACTCCTCGATTTTTAGCCTGTTTTCACCCACGACTGGCAGCGTTGGTCTCCTCAAGTTATTTAAATTCACACCCTGATAACAAGTAACAAAAACTTTATTATTTTTTTATTGTGGTTTAAAAAAAAAGTCATATAGGTACAACAAGGTTTGCTACGTATATAATAGGTAGGTATAGGAAGTTATAATATCATCAGCATACACAAAGTGGATTAAATACGTATTATTGAAGCTAACTCAAAAAATGCTCAAGTAAGAAAGTTATTAAAAAAAAAAACTTTATTTCGGATAAACAGCATCCATATGGGTTAGTAAACAAAAAGATAACTTATACCTATGTTAGTAAACTTATTATCTATTTCGAAACAAGGCTGTTATTCGAAATACATCTTCGAACAACATCACCTAATAACGGAGACTCGCACCTCCCCTCTATGATCTTCAGGATGGAGTTGGAGCTCTCCCGCACTCTGCAGAGCAAAGAGGCAGATTTCTATTTGACGATAGTGTGGAAGCCTCGACGTGTACTTGTGCAAACATACCTGATGCACTGCAGAATCAGGGCAGCCCCATCAACATCTGGAACCCGTTATTGTATTGAACCCGTAGGGCGGTGATAGCCCGCTGAGATACCTATTGGGATTATAGGTATGGGACCATCGCGCGAGTTTCTTCTACCAAATAAAATAAGAATCACGTAAATCGGCCCAGTATTCACGAAGAAATCTATGTACCTACATACATGAGAAAAAAAAAATTAAAGATTTAAAAAAACGCCCGATACAAAATAATAATAAAGTTAAATGTAATTGGAAAAGGATAAAATAATTAAAAAACCCCCGACTTAAAGAATTTATGTAACGAGACTAAAACAGATAAATTCATATGGCAGTCGGGGGACCTCTTAGGATAGAAGGTGTTGACGCCTTAATTTTTGTATTTCATTTCTTTTATTTTCTTGCGTTTTAAGATTCAGGTAATTAGGTGTTTAATAAGGTTTTTTATCCGTAAAAAAATATTATTAATGTATAGTTGAAAAATATTTTTTAAGACTAAACAGATTTTTTTGTTTTATTTTATCCTTTTTTTAGTTCTTCCTTTAGTTATTCAACTTTCGTACAAGTATTTCATAGCTATTAGATATCTTAGGTATTTCAGATCTATTTTATAAAATGGGACTGCGACACTATCTGATGTAGAAATACGTTTGTTAAGTAGGATAATGAGGGATTTTCTTTTTATTTTTTTTTAACTCGTCCCTAGTCGCTGGATAGATGGCGCTGAACTTGGTAAGTTACTGCAAGGAACAGAACGTCACATATTTTTTTGATTAAATATTACACTTGAATGTAATTTTGAGATCGTAAAACGAAAGCAAACGAAAGTGTCAGTCAACGAGCGTATGTGACGTGACGCAATGTTTTTTTTTTTTCCAAGCGTTTTGGTTTTGGCACCTAGTAACGTAGTCAGTTCAACGCCATCTTCAGGGTTCTTGTAAACTATGTTTTTTTTTAATACTCAAAAGAAAAACCTCTCATTCATAAATAAAAAAACCCGACTGCGAAACTGAAAAGCTACAAACAAGCCCATTTTAAATTAAATAAAAGTTGGAAGCAGGCGGGACCCATTTGAATTAGAAAATGTAATAAAAATGGTATGGGTCCCGCCTGCTTCCAACTTTTATTTAATTTAAAATGGGCTTGTTTGTAGCTTTTCAGTTTCGCAGTCGGGTTTTTTTATTTTTTAAATTACTTTTTTATTTCCAGCTTTTTAGTTTACAAATGTGAAAGATTTCGCAAACGATTTAGTTCTTGGTACGTGTTTTTTTACGATTTGTCACTTCGAATTACTTTTAACCATATAAGTTATATATATTTTTGTAATCACCTTTTAAAACCCTTTATTTTGATACACCACTCGACAGGTTTCGAGAAAAAATTTTTTTTTTGAAAAAATCCAAAAATCAGTCATTTTAAATTTTTTTCAATTTTGATATACCCAGTGTCACTCTCACAATTAAGACGAATCTAACGGCACCTCTCAAGCTGAAATCGATCAAGCCATTTAGGCTACAGAGCGTGCCAAAGAAATATACATACATACATACGTACATACACTCGAAAAACATAACCTTCCTTCTGACGCAATCGGGTAAAAATGGTCAAACTCAGTGGTAGGTAC
Organism: Mesoligia furuncula; assembly: GCA_916614155.1. Classification (NCBI taxonomy): domain Eukaryota; kingdom Metazoa; phylum Arthropoda; class Insecta; order Lepidoptera; family Noctuidae; genus Mesoligia; species Mesoligia furuncula. Next base: position 1,381,646 of record OU744811.1, on the reverse strand, counting down.
CAGTCAACACTCCACTTTCCTCATCAATCTAGGGCATTGATCAGACAAAAAATAATTTTCAAGTTTTTACTTTTCATTTCGTTTATTCCTCATTATCTTTCAATATAGTGTACATTATTCTACTTGTCAAGCCCTTGCACTTGATACCTAAATTGAAAGAGTTATGAAAAAAAAATGTAATTCGCCATTTTGGGGTGGCAGTCATCTTGGATTTGATATTTGTAATAGTGTATAGTATTCTACTGTTCAAGCCCTTTCATTTGATACCCATATTGAGGGAGTTGTGAAAAAATATGTAATCCGCCATTTTGTGGCGGCGGCCATCTTGGACCGATTTTCATCAAACATAGCTAAGAACACTCCCGACTAATAAACCTTTTAAACAAAAAAAAAAACAAAATCAAAATCGGTTCATCCGTTCGGGAGCTACGAGCTACGCTACATACTCACACACACCCCCCCCCACACACACACACCCCCACACACAGACACGTCAAACTTATAACACCCCGACGTTTTTGCGTCGGGGGTTAAAAAAGATACTCGCCAAATCCGAATACATACCCTTCTCCTTTTTTTAAGTCGGTAAAATAATTAAAAAGGATGCCTACCACTTGAATAAAAAACATTACAAAAAATATAAAAATTCATTAAAATAATGTTCAAGTGAGTTTTCCACAAGGACCGCGGTCAAGTAAGATCCTTACGATAAATGCGGGGCGATCATAAATAAAAAATAATTTCACAAAACAGTTGGAGTATGGCGGACATTTTTGTTGGAATACGACGAGTGCTAATTACCGGGTGAATTATCGCATTGAGCGGACGGAACCGGGCTCTGATAGAGGGTAGGGCAAGCCATTAGCGGCAGCGGGGACAAAGAAAAGAATAGTAATGAGATAATTAACACACAGCTGAGGAGATAGTTATGACGTTCTTATAGAACAATTATCCAAGAAAATTCACCTTGCCGTATCGAATAGGAAAAAACCGGCCAAGTGCGTGTCGGACGACGCACAGTGTATGGTTCCGTAGTAGCCCGTTATCACAATATATTACGATTCTGTTGTTCTTTATTCTGAATATAAAAAATTATATACAAAAAAAAACCTATTTTGTTTTTCAATGCAAGTCTTTACCCGTAATAAACAAGCAACTACTTCATCTTAGTCACTTTAAAGGATTAATGCTAAGGATTTTGTATTTGGTACAAAATTATCCAAAACTCAACGACGAAAAAATGCAACGACTATTACTGCTAAACTGATAAAGGTATCTTAACCGCTATAATTTTCCTTTAAAGTTCATGAAATGCACTATCATAGTGAATTTTTCCAGATTTTTCAAGCCAGCAGTTTAGGTTTTAGAGGGGGGGGGGACGCCCTACTGGAACAAAAATTTGCACTTTAAAGTTTAATATTTCGTAAATGGAGCATTAAATCGAAAAATAATTTTAGCAACCCCCAAGTCATTTTAGAAGAACTATTCATCGATACCCCACACGATGGGGTAGACAACGAAAAAAATATTCATCCCCACTTCACATGTAGGGGAGCTACCCTAAAAAAGCTTTCTAGTGCTAACGGTCACAGAGATTAAGCGAGGACGGACAGACGGTCGGACAGAGACATGGCGAAACTATAAGGGTTCCTAGTTGACTACGGAACCCTAATAAAAAAGATGCGCAAAGGAACTTCACGATAGCGATTCGCTATTAATTTTCTTGTTGAAAAATCAACCATCGCGGCAAAAAATGACCTCCAAACATTCATAAGTACATCTAATGGATTCCATTGTATTAAAATTACCTTCAAGAGTGACGGTATTCAAATGTTATGCATTGAACCACCAGTAGTCCAGTAGACCTACCACCCTGCTGACTGGCTCATACTTTTACTACGGAATGGGCTATTCTCTGCCGATACGAGGAAAGACGACGAATCACTGCAAAATGTCCCATTAATGTCCTATAAACTTGTCCCATTTTGTCGTGAAATTGGCTGAACCACTAGTTATGATCTTTACGCAGTTATGTGCATTCCTTTCACAGTTATTTAACTCTGACAGCAGGGACCTACCATCAACCCTATTGTAACGAAAATAAAGATCTAAGTGATTCTGACGATATGCAAAATCGGGGGTTATATTAGTGTGAAAGAACTGTAGCTTCAATCTGTAGCCTGCAGTGCGATTCTGTAACCATCTCACCGTGAAAACGTAGGTGAAGTGAGCGTGGAGTGAGCTGTCAATAGTGTCAATTCCTAGCAAAAACAAACTCACATCACCTAAGTTATCACGGTGAGATTTTTACAGAATCGACCGGCTGGGGCGGTTATTTCGTCTATCCCTTGCACCACCGCTCCACCATTCCACTCGAGGGTTACCTGAAGTGGCTTCGCGATATTTATTGCGGTGTTATTACGTGTAATCGCCGCTGAATCTACCTGCTTTATAATGTGATCTCTCGGTTATTAACCCGCCAAATGAAATGTTGCGCTGTTGACCTATTTACAAGAGTCTGTTTTAATTTTAATTTTTGGTGGCTGCTCTTGAAGAGGGTTTAAGATGTTTTACGAGTTGTTTTTAATAGACTTGCTTGTATTTTCCGAGCGGCTACAACAGCGAATTTTGGGCCCCTTTTTGTAGATACAAATCCGTCATACTAGGTACCTATATTTGGCTTTAAGTGTAAGAAAAAACAGTTTTCTTTTTTTGCTTCTGAATGTTTTACTTACGACGTTACCAAAGTATTTTGTTGCATGATATGGATGCAATTAATGCTGACATCGTTATACTTTCTTTGTTAATCTAACCCTGACTTACGGTGAAGGAAAACAAAGTGAGAAAATTGCCCTGCAGTGGCACAATTACAGGCTAGTAATGTAATTTAATGCAATGCACCATACCTAAGTTGAAATTATACCGCCACAAATCCTTATTTACTACTAACTAAAAGTTCTGTATTGCAGCTAGTTTCACGTTCGCTAATAAAACCTATCGTGTGCACACTGAAAATATAAACAGACTATAGGTACCTATAGATAAAGAACGAATCAGCGATCAAACCGTAGACGCGACCAATCCATCACAGCTTGATGTCCATAACGTCATGTGGTTTTGACAGACTACAGTTTTTTTTTTGGGGTTCCTTGTTCCGTTTGCCAACGAAGAACTATCAAAATTGAAATCATACACTCTCGAAATATTATTTTTGTCGTTCAGATTCAGTCTCACATACCTTGGTTATGCTACAACAACAATATTTTCAGTCTTTCGCATCAACTACCAAATTTCTGAATATTAAGATAGAATCCCTGATCGTATTTATTTATTAAAACTTTATGCACAAGTAAAAAAATACTGTACAAAGGTGGACTTAATGCCTGAAGCATTTTCTACCAGTCAACCTTAGGTAGATGCAGATACAAAACCCACAAATCATCGCTGGGTTCTAATCACTCGTTGTTCATCATTCACTGCAACCAAATGCAATAACGCTATTTAAATAAAACGAAAGTGCTAAACTAAAGCAGGTCTTAACAAATTGACGGCGAATAATCTATTGGTCATAAAGTTATGGCAAAGTGTGGCTACAACATAGAAAACTGCAAGTTTAGTATTTGAGCGGTAACTAGTCGAAGTTGTTGTTCGAACGTGGGGCACCGTCCGTGATGTGCGGTGGTGCGCGGTGGTTCCACGTCATAGCTCACTGCAGGGTAGGCGATCGGGAAGTCGGTGGATGTGGCGTTCTATATTGAAACTTTCCTTTGTAGTAGATAGGTATCTAAGAAACTGTTCCACCCCGTAGATATACTACTATCTTATTGTCCGCAATCGACGACGACGACGACGACGAGATGCGGTATAAAAAAAGACAATTGTTAAGCTGTCATAGACAATAAATGACATGTTTTATGGCTTACCGAACAAGTATTCAGCAAGTGTCTGGTTTTTTATGCTGCTCAGAATAAATCGGCCTTTTTACCCGACTGCAAAAAAAGGTTGTCAAGTGGAATAATATGCACGAAAGACTTTTCGTATAAGGGTCGATCTCCAGAGGCATTTTTTTTCGTGTCGGGCTGGATAAACCCATTTTAAAATCAAAAAACGTTTTCAAAATATTTTTTTATATACAGTTTGGCGTCTAATCTACGTGAAACAAGGCTAGTATTATGAATAAGTTTATTTTAAGTATTTAAAAAAAAATCTTAAACCCAAAAATCCTGATCGCTCTGGGTTGACCCAACTCCCGATTGAATGAAAAAAATAGTCTTTAAATTTTTAATGAGAAAGTTCATATGAAACAACTTATTTAGATTACATAACAAATAGTTAATCTTCATAGTAATAAAATATTTTTAGTTATATTAACAATATTTTTGCCACAATTTGAATTTAAAATAGAGACCGGGCATTTTATCTCATCGCTCTGCGCTGAGGTAAAACATCGCGCTCATCCCTAGTTTCGCGTTATAGTCACTCTATTCCCCTCCCGCTGGGCAACACCAGTAGTGGTCCAACCGCCAAGGAGGATTACCTGTGTGCCACGTTCCCGCGCTCCAACATTACGAAGGTAAGTTTATGACTGCTCTTGATTTGGTTCTCGAATTTTATGATTACTATGGCACGTTATTTAAATTAAATAGTAAACTTGTGAATGTGTTTGTTAAGTGAATTAAGTGATCGTTATGATGTTTTTTATGAGACGTAATCACAACTTTCTACTGCTTTTAAATTCGGCTATATTTATGATTTTGTGACTTTTTCTGATCGCTATGGCTGTGATTGCTCTGTCCAAAAAGACCAGAGCGATGATAATTTGCATTAATTGTACGTTATAAATCTATTTTAAGTAGTAGTAGTACCGGACTGTAACAATGACAAACGATGAACTATGCTTATAACCTTTAATTTATAAACTTTTCAGGGCTTCTTTGGGTAACCTAAGCCCATAAACAGATTTTGACGTATTTTACCTTGATGATATTATTATATTGGTATTTAGCTAACCACAACTGTAACCCTTTCTTGTCTAAAATTTAATGGCAACTATTGTTGCAGATTGAAATCATACCTCGAAATAAATTATCTATTGAAGAAAAACGTCTTAGGAAGGAACTGGCTGAGCGTCGTAAAATGGCCAAGATAAAAAATGATCCAGATCTATACGCAGAATGGCTTGTAAAGCCAAGACAGAGTTACCAAAGGAAAAAAGCTCGGGGCACAGTACTACTAATGAGTGATTTGACTCCAAGCCGTGATTATTACAAATCTCTTAGATGATCTTGAAAATACTGTTATTTTAGTCATGATTCTAAGTCCTATTAATCATACTTAAGATTACAAATAGTTATGTTTATAAATTGTTTATTTTTAAGAATTTTATCTTGTTCTTTACAAACGTTAGTTTTCTTTAATTACTTTTTAAAAACTAATATTTAATAAGTCTAAGTAATTTTATAACTATAAAAGACTGTAGGTATTAATGGTTGATTTTAAAAGGTTTTTAATTTTGTCTCATATACCTAGAAGTGATCTAATTAAATCCAATTAAATGAAACTAAGCCAAAAGTTGATTTTTATAATTATGTTATTTTAGCAATTGTTTTATATAAAATATTCCGTGTTTTTGATATTGTGTAACTGATAATATGCCTTGACCTTTTTCTAAAATAATACATTTTTCTTACATTATATTCTTGTTACATGTACACTGAATATGACTGAAAACGGCTAAATAAATAATAGATATTTTATCAAAATTTAATTTTTTGTTTCACTGATTTTCACATTTTTGACTCACCATTTATGATCGCTTTGGCACCAATTATGATTGCTCTGGTCGCGAAATTTTTTGAACGTAAATATTTCCATAACTGTGTATGTAAATTGAAGGCCAATTGTAAAAATGTAGGTACTATTTGAATATCATTCTTTTTAATGAGATATATAATTACCATTAAATATCAATATCTGAAAAGCACCAGAGCGATCACACGAATACGCCCGTTTTGGAGATTGATCCATAAGACATAAACAAACTCTGCTCAAGTGTATTCAAAGCTCTGTGTCACTGCAGTCAATAGCAGTATCACACACGAGCGCCCGCGACGACGACGACGAGCCAGCACGATCGTGTGCGACCGGCTTTATTTGCTTTGCTTGACACCGTTCTATGCTTGACATGGTTTGGTTTCTGGAGGAATCTGTGAAATTAGCCTTATAAATTCCACGTTGGTTTTAGAGTTGGTTTGTGCAACTTTTGCTTCATATTTCGTATTTTTGGCGTTTCGCTATTGGTTACTGTACTGTACCGCTGTTTGGTACACCAATCGGGAACTTCAAATACAAGAACGGGATTATGGGTTATCATTACAATGGGTATTTCAAACAAGAATGTATGTTCAGGCTTTCCTATTGTGTTTTACGTAATCGGTCAATTCCGATACCATCATGCTGATTGGCTAATAATATTGTTCAACATGATCTTATATTCTTCATAGTATTCAGCTGCATTTAGTTAGACTGGAAGCTGACGCTAGCATTACTGGGAAAAGGCAAGGCAGTTGATGATCTTATCTATTTAGATAAAATTCAAAGTCCTGACTGACTGATATATCAACATTGGTCTTAGAGACATGCAATTTGGAGGGAGAGTAAGTATCCACTAAGAAAGGGTTTTTCGATATTCCACCCCTAAGAGGGTGAATGGGGGGAGGGTGAAATTTCACGCGGATGAAATCGCGGGCAGAAGCATTCTCATATACTTAGTTCGTGCCGGTCAGGGTGAAGATTAGTATTTTTCTTCAAGATTGGCATAATAATGATGCCGTTATTACCACCCCTATTCGATACCGATAAAAAACCTGCTGTGTGCCATATAAACTCAAATTTAAACTCAAACTCAAAATATTTATTTCAATTAAACCATTTACAGGCACTTTCGAATTGTCAAGAAGTCGGTCAGTAAGAAAATATGAAGCTAATTGCCCATTCCAAAGCCAAGGTACCTATGGAGAAAACGGGCAAGAAACTCTATGGACACTCTTTTAAATTATATTTTTACAATAATATTAGTTACATCATTCATGTTGAATTTATAATTATATGTGAGAATGATGTAAAAAAAGACGTACGCTTTAAAAGCGTCCAGAGTAACAATCCAAAAATAAAATAATTAAAAATAAGCCGAGGCAACTAAGTGATGACCAGCCCCAACTGACGGTGCTCGTTCACGAACATGACGCATAGATCAGCACCATTCAGCTCAACCATTTTGAAGGGAGCTAAATGATCCAACACACACGCCACCGTCAGCGAGACATTTGTGTGACCATGTCATACTATCAGCCGCCAGGGCACATTCAAGTCAATGAAAGACATATTACCTGGTAAATGGTACATAGGGTATAGTATTTACATAGAACTCACATCTGGGCTATGCAATTATACAATACAAATGAAATTGAGTTTATACAATGCTAAGATAGTCTTACAATCTTCAGCAGCTCCAACAGTATTTTCAAGTGTTAATCAATTAGTGATTCGTGTTAGTTGTGGTTGTGGAGCAGGACCAGCATTGAGCCAGGCATTTTTATCAGCGATGTAATCCCCTAACTTATATTATGCCTAACTGCATAGTGTGCGTTTTATACAATACTTGAATTTTGTCTCATTTAGTTGAAGAATGTGGGGAGGTATTTTATTATAACATTTTAAACAGTACCCCATGAAAGATGAGTCTACTTTAGCCAGTCTGAGACCTGGTTGAACTAATAGGTCCCATATTTCTAGTACCTACTATAATTATTGCCTGTGTGGTGCCGGACTTAAAGAATACCACCACCCCTTACTTCCCGTGGGTGTCGTAAAAGGCGACTAAGGATCGTACCGGAGAATGGGCAGCAGCGTTCTCTATGTATTCCACCACCAAACCACACTGCGATCGCCAACCCGCCTGCCAAGCGTGGCGATTATGGCACAACCTCCCAAAATTGGGGGAGGCCTATGTCCAGCAGTGGACGTCTTTAGCGATAAAGTTGAAAATCTATTAAAGAAATTTGACAGATTGTAGTAGCTTGATGTGCTTGGCGTCTGTACATAGTTCATCCTATATTTCCTGTTCCAAATCTCCTTCTATTAAACAACGGACGTGCATGTGTAGAAAAACAAATTCTTTTATGTTATTAAGTAGCTCATTTGTAGAGAGTACAGCCGGAGCACTCTCGATACAAAGGGATTATTAAATATAACTCAATATTTTATTCTGCTCCCCCGAGTTGCAAAGATGTGTGACAGTTGTGTGCGGCCACGAAAACAGTGACGATTAGGTATAAATGTTGTGTAGACACGATTAATGTATAAGCGAACAAAAGGAACAACTCTGTGTTATCCTAAGTATTGCTTTTGACGTTAATCAGAAGACATAGTTTGAGGAGTTATTCTTTACTGCCAAAGGAAGACTTCGAGTCTGCTATCAGAATTTAAATGACAGCACTTTTTTTTGATGTGTCGTCATGCTAGCTTTGCATCTATAGAGGAATAGGGTGTAAAGTTCACTTATCTTGCATAGAAAAGGGAGGATCCTTCGACCGGACGGGTGAGTTTCTGGTGGGCAACTGCCCGCCCATAGATATATGACATTTCTATGTGCCCGACGATTGATGTCGGGATGTTGTATATATAAGCTAGTCGCGTGGTAAATTCGTGTGTGACGTCTGTATGGTGCTTATGAAGTTCTTGTGGTAATGTAGATGTCGCCACACCTCCGTGTCGCAGGATACTTCTACATATGTTGGCACTTGCCATTATATTCTCCAAGGAGTCCACGCGAAGTGCCCTTACGGTATAAAAACCGCGTGTTCCATAGCTTCACGTCATAAATTCAATGAATATTTGAGCATACGCGTCTGGGCCCACCTGACGTCAGGCCGTCATTTTGACGTCGGCGTCGCCTCGTTATAAACAACGCTCTGGCGGCTGTGAAGTTTCTTTTTACTTTATTTTGTTGAATAAATTTGTATTGGTTATCAGATGTCTATTATAATTGAATCTTGACCTTGCCTGCTTTTAACTAATAAGTAATAATTTTTATTTTGTCATCATCATACACATTCTTCCCTTAAGGGTACCTAGACATGAACCACAGAACGCCACCTGGTACGATTCTTAACGAAGTACAAGGGGTATATCCGTTTGGTTCGTACTGCACACCTGGCTTTTCTGAAGAACATCACCAATAAAGTAACTTTATGCCCTTCTAGGGGGGGGGGGGGGGCAGAAGGACACTCCTTTTGTTTCGTTTTTGACCCGGCGTATAATTATTTGGATTTCCATAAAAATGTCGTAATGAACACCATCTTCTGCGTACAATTTCATCCTCTTATTCTAAAACAAAATTTTCCCTGGTTTGAGGAATGTTCTAGAGATCTAACAGGAATGAGGACTGAGCTACCGGCAACCTACATAGCAAAAATAGGGGTATTTATTTTTCTTAGGGCTGATTTTTCAATCGACAGATAATTTTTATTCGAGGAATAAAATTGACGTCTGACAGTTTTTGTATGGATGAACTGTCAACACTTCAAAATTATTCCTTGGATAAAATTGTCTGGCGTTGGAAAAATCAGCCCTTACAAAAAAAAAAATCTGTACGACACTAAAATCAAAAGAAACTCCACCAATTAGAAAGACATATCACACAATACATTCTCCACACACTCCGCACAGGGACGCTCAACCTAAAATCAAAGATATTTTTAATCAGCACATACCTACTAGTACAGTTCGCTGATTGGAGCTATTCCTTTGATGGCGGATCAAAGCGGCCTGATTACTCGCTAGTTAGATCGACGAGCGTTTTCACTTGCCGTACGTACTTGGCTGTGGGTACGTCGGGATATTTTTAGAGCACTGTTACTGTGGTTAGAGGATGTAGGTTTTTGCTGAAATAGAGATAAGAATGTTTAATTTGAAATTGGTTGTCTGATTTATGTAAGTAAAGTAACAATATTTTTATTGCGATAGATTGACAAACTTACCTATAGGCTTGTCAACGATGATGGATGGGAAATCGTTATAGAAACAATCCTATTTCATCATCTGCCTAGCCTTTTCTCAACTATGTTGGGGTCGGCTTCCAGTCTAATCGGATGCAGCTGAATACCAGTATTTTACGTGGAGCGACTGCCTATCTGACCTCCACAACCCAGTTACTGGGTAATACGATACCCCTTGCCCTTGGTAAGACTGGTTGTCAGACTTTCGGGCTTCTGACGACCAGTAACGACTATAGTTTTATGGTCACCCATCCACATACCTACCGCGGCAAGCGTAGCTCTTAACCTGATCGATCGACCTGTGCGGCTGATATTATTTAGCCACGGGCCCCTCATAAACAAACCTATTTGCCAGCAAAAATTAGATGAAATATCGATTGATTCCTTCAAACCGATAGGTATAGCAATGCTTCTTGGCAGTAATATAATGTTCCTGGACGACCTTCGTTTTAGTAGGAGTTTGAGGAAATTAATAAAAAAAAAAGTTAAATTGTCATAGAAGCACGTGCATTTATATAAGACAAGTTAGCTCGGCTAGAAGGTAGGTTACTATGCCAAATTAGTTAATTACGTAAGTATATATTTAAATAAAATGTACCTGTTCAAAAATTAAGCTCCTAAAATTGTAGCTCATTTTTATTCAAGCAATAATTTTAATAAACGAGATAGCCTGTTTTGGTCCCATCCTGTTTATCCCGTTTATTGCTTTTTCAGGCATAAAAGTAAGCAAAATAAACAGTTAGATTGTAAAAAATTTAACGTTAAAACAAGGTCAGAAAGGTAAAAGTAAAGAGCTTTTTATTTGCTGAAAAACTCTGAACTTAGACCCTAAACGGATTACGGATGAAAATTATAACACATTTCAGCTTACATACCTAATCTTAACCCTTATTTTTTTATTTAAAGGTTAATTTATGTACCAATTATTTTATCAAAGTTGAATGTGCCTAGAATTTTTAAGTATACAGGGTAGCATAAGAAGGCAGGTGGTTTTTGCGTCGCAAAAACTGTGACTAGAATTCAGCACATGATTTTAAGCACCATAGCGTAGAAAATTTTGAGTAAAACCTGCTGTATCAAAGAAAAAGTATTAGCCAACATATACGTGGTCAAAATGTATGGAACAGCTATTATTTTTAAGTAACCGTCTAAAATTTTTGTCTCATGGGGTCCTGAATCATGTACTTGAATCCATTGCAGCAGTTCGTGCGTTGGTGTCCCTGCCAGTCTGTATAGTTCGCACGTTGATGTCCCTGCCAGTCTGTATAGTTCGCACGTTGGTGTCCCTGCCAGTGTGTATAGTTCGCACGTTGATGTCCCTGCCAGTCTGTATAGTTCGCACGTTGATGTCCCTGCCAGTCTGTATAGTTAGCACGTTGGTGTCCCTGCCAGTCTGTATAGTTCGCACGTTGGTGTCCCTGCCAGTGTGTATAGTTCGCACGTTGATGTCCCTGCCAGTCTGTATAGTTCGCACGTTGGTGTCCCTGCCAGTGTGTATAGTTCGCACGTTGGTGTCCCTGCCAGTGTGTATAGTTCGCACGTTGGTGTCCCTGCCAGTGTGTATAGTTCGCACGTTGATGTCCCTGCCAGTGTGTATAGTTCGCACGTTGGTGTCCCTGCCAGTTTGTATAGTTCGCACGTTGGTGTCCCTGCCAGTCTGTATAGTTCGCACGTTGGTGTCCCTGCCAGTGTGTATAGTTCGCACGTTGGTGTCCCTGCCAGTGTGTATAGTTCGCACGTTGGTATCCCTGCCAGTCTGTATAGTTCGCACGTTGGTGTCCCTGCCAGTCTGCATAGTTCGCACGTTGATGTCCCTGCCAGTCTGTATAGTTCGCACGTTGATGTCCCTGCCAGTCTGTATAGTTCGCACGTTGGTGTCCTTGCCAGTCTGTATAGTTCGCACGTTGGTGTCCCTGCCAGTCTGTATAGTTCGCACGTTGGTGTCCCTGCCAGTCTGTATAGTTCGCACGTTGGTGTCCCTGCCAGTCTGTATAGTTCGCACGTTGGTATCCCTGCCAGTGTGTATAGTTCGCACGTTGATGTCCCTGCCAGTCTGTATAGTTCGCACGTTGGTGTCCCTGCCAGTGTGTATAGTTCGCACGTTGATGTCCCTGCCAGTCTGTATAGTTCGCACGTTGGTGTCCCTGCCAGTGTGTATAGTTCGCACGTTGGTGTCCCTGCCAGTGTGTATAGTTCGCACGTTGGTGTCCCTGCCAGTCTGTATAGTTCGCACGTTGGTGTCCCTGCCAGTCTGCATAGTTCGCACGTTGATGTCCCTGCCAGTCTGTATAGTTCGCACGTTGATGTCCCTGCCAGTCTGTATAGTTCGCACGTTGGTGTACCTGCCAGTCTGTATAGTTCGCACGTTGGTGTCCCTGCCAGTCTGTATAGTTCGCACGTTGGTGTCCCTGCCAGTGTGTATAGTTCGCACGTTGGTGTCCCTGCCAGTGTGTATAGTTCGCACGTTGATGTCCCTGCCAGTCTGTATAGTTCGCACGTTGATGTCCCTGCCAGTCTGTATAGTTCGCACGTTGATGTCCCTGCCAGTCTCTAAGATATGGTAATAAGGGATTTTTATATTTTACATTTTATTAATTTCTGAGTATAATTTACCATAATTCTACAATTACTTTAATTTATTAAATTATTCACAGTCCACACTGTGTGGTTGTGGAATTCACTTCCGCCTGACACTAGGGACTACCAAACTGTTGCAGTTTTTAAAAGAAGAGTAATGAACACAATCTTACCACTTTATCATAGTTGTGTATTGGTTGATTTGATTACGTTATTATTATTAACATTCTAGTGATATTTATTTTGGAAGTGTTAAAAGTGTATGTATGTTTATTTGTATGTTTGTAAGTACCTACATATTAAATTCTCATAATATTGGTTTTGTTTAACTAAGTGAACTGTTTTAGATTTTATGTATTTTTTTTTCTCTTTTACTCTTACACACGCTGTCTACATCTCTTTATCTACTTTCCTATCGCAGGTATGCTGGAAGAGATTTCTTTAGAAATAAGAATCACTTTTGTACCTATTTTTCATACTAATACACAAATGGGTACTAATATACATACTAATAATAATATACTGTTATCACACTAATAGACGCCCAACAATTTACCATCCCTGCCTAGTTGCTATTCCACCAATTCGCACTAAGCGTTTTCAAATGTCTTTTATAATGCGCACAGCAAGAGAGTGGAACTCTTTTCCTGCGTCTGTGTTTCTGAGCGCATACAACCCGAATCTCTTCAAAGTAAGAGTGAACAGGTTTCTTCTGGGTAAGCTCACTCCATCGTCGACTTTGTCTCTGTCTGTGTCTTTGTGTCTGTCTGACCTAGACTAGAGTCAAGAGCAAACCCATTTCAAAAAAAAAATATCATAAAGGCGAAAGTTTGTGAGTGTATGTGTTTATATGTTTGTTACTTCTTCACGCACAAACGGCTGAATGGAATTGGATGATATTTGGCACACAGTTAGTATTTTTATTTCGATATTCCCACGGAATCGTAACTTATGCGGGTGAAACCGCGAGGCGTTGCTAGTATTCTATAATTATGTAGGTAGCCTAAGTCTCACCTATTATTTCAACTGTATTTTTCTCTGTTCTAGCAGAGTTACGTTTAGGTTCATATTTTCAAACGAATAATTTGTTAGGTCTTCTGCTATCGTCATAGCCACAGACTTCAACTCTCTATTCGACGGATGGACGTCAGTGTGAAAACAGGCCGATTTTCTCGATTGACGCCAGACGATAGATCACGCCGCAGATTTCAGGAGAGATCGGATTGATAGACGTCGCTCGTCAACATAGCTATGGGTTAGGCTGACGGTTAAACTAGTGGGTAAACTGCAATACAGTCTCTGTGAAAGGATCCGATGAGAACGATGTTTAAAATCATATTATACTTGCTAAAATTTCGGTCTTAACAAAAGTGATTATACATATCCTTAACACTTACTCATAATATTGTGACAAGCAAACTTTTTTGTTTATATTTCGTCGTTTCAGCCGATAGACGTCCACTGCTGGACATAGGCCTCCCTCAATTTTGGGGGGGGTTTGCCATAATCGCCACGCTTAGCAGGCGGGTTGGCGATCGCAGTATGGTATGATGGTGGAATGCATAGAGAACGCTGCTGCCCATTCTCCGGTACGACCCTTAGTCGCCTTTTACGACACCCACGGGAAGTAAGGGGTGGTGCTATTCTTTAAGTCCGGCACCACACGGATTTATATTTAGCTATAGATAATTACTGTAGTTTTAGTTCAGTTAGGGCTGATTTTTCAATCGACAGATAATTTTTATTCGTGGAATAAAATTGACGTTTGACAGATTTTGTATGGAAGAACTGTCAAAAATTGAAAATTATTCCTCGAATAAAATTATCTGTCGTTGGTAAAATCAGCCCGTAGTTGGTAAAAAAGGATAGAATAAAGAATGTTGACTATAGGAATCCAATTAAGTCCTTTGGTTCTGACAATTCGTGTGAAGAGCGTTAACGGAAAAGTTACGTCATTTTAACCCACTACGTGGGTTTTGGCACTTTATTTATGTGTATCGAAAAATTGTAGCTCGTCACAAGTAACCACGAGAACTTCTTGTCAATTTATGCTAACATATTGTCACTAATATTTTCTAAAAATAACTAAATTACGATCCAACCCAGCTGCCTGTGGTTTATCCTTTTTAGGTGAAAAAGCCCACAGGTGAATATATTAGTAGGATGCTGTATTTTATGTCAAAGACCCAAATATATGAGGTTGTGGCCACCGGTAGGGTTGCCATCGACTCAAGTGCACTGTTAAATTATGTAAAATATTATGGTAACATTATGCAGAAAACTTTCCTCTTGATAAAGGTGTGCTGCTTAGGAATTCCACTTTCATTAAATATTGCAAAGTTTTTATTAAGATATTTAAGTTGCTGGTTCTTTATAGTGTGGCGTTGAAGTTGAAAAGTAGTGGAAGTTGCTAGTCCGCTGTTGAGCATTAGAATTAACTATATTCTTTTAAAACAAAGAGTCCAGTGCCAATTATACTTTCAGATCAGCCTTTTTAATATCTGCACCATGAAAAGGATCGATGGTGGTACAGTGGCAATGACCGCGACTTACGAGTTGTAGGTCGCGTGTTCGAACCCAAACAGGCACTTTACTTTGTGTAAATTATTTCATCACCACTGCTCTCAAAATGTTGAAGGAAAACATCGTGAGAAAACCGGTATGTCCTAGAACCAAAAATTCGAAGACATGACTGTGACATCTACCAACCCGCACTGGCCACGCGTGGTAGATTATGGCCCACTCCCTTTCATAGAAAGAGGAAACCAGTGTCCCAGCAGCGGGAACATTATAGGCTGATTATGCACCATGAAAATAAAAGTTTAGAAAGTTCTATTAAGAATCACAGTGCGTAATTACTTCAATTCTATCGCACGGCAACATGATCACCTTCGTAAAAGGCTTAAAAGTGTTCCTGGGTTGCACAACTCCCTATCTCCGGTTCAAACATTGAAAAGCGGTATATAGAGCTGAGCTGTTTGACCTTACTTAACCCCCTCCAGCACTCCACTGATACATAAAGTACTCGTAACTCTATAAGAATATTTTAAAATAAACATAGGAATAAAGTCGACAATACTCCTTGAAGTATTTCACGTCCTGCTTACACCACAAAACACAAGCTTGATAGCGTGCCGTCCTCAAACGTCGGCGGGTACAAAATAATCGCGGACGTCACCCACACTCGCTCCTAAACTCGACGGACACACGGATATTGGATGCAGGTCCGACATACACACGGATTTTTATATAAAAATGTGTACGCAAGGTATAAGAGGTAGCGTTGAGAACATTGTGACTGTAACTCAAACAACTGTCAAATCTGAATAGAAATTAATAGAAATTTGAATTTTGGCATATTGTTAGGCCACGATGACGCGCACATAGATTGCCAGTCAAAGACTAATATATTTCATAGGAAAAATTCGACTGGTGCAAACTGCCTGTTACATGAATAGAATTGCAACAGGAACTTTCAGTCTGCCATATTCAACATACCAGCAATGACTCAGTTTCTGATTATATGTCTATTATGTTGATGATTAGTTCAGTTCAGTTCGGGCGAATAATATTTTCATCAGTATACCGACAGACTGCGCTAGACTAACTTAACGGACTTGATTAAAACATCAAGTATTCATCAAGTACACATCAAGTATTCATCAAGTATACATTAAGTATTCACATTCGAACGAAAGACACCACTCCACTGCTACACAAAGGCCTCATAAAGTATACGATAAATGAGGGCCCTACTTCATATAATTGAAAATGTGAATACTTGTTAAAATATGACAAAATTGTCACGTTTTCAAAATTGTCAAATTGTCTCTTTGCTACACAGTCAGAACCACCCTTATTGAGAAAAGAAACTCCACCGTTACTCTTTTAAAAATGTTTTACAATATTTTGTACAAATTAATTATATGTGAAAACGATGCACCTAGAATAATATTACTTTACCTCAATAGTTAACAAGAATTAAAAATAAAGTAATGACAGGTAAATTATTTATGTGATATTTATGTCGCAGCCAACTGGTTAAATGAGATGAAAACCGCCACAAAGTGTACGTCTTGCACCACACATCACACAGCCGATTATTTATTGAATTGTGCGAAATCTGCCGCCAACGAATATTCGCTTTGATGTGACGCAAAAGGATTGTCTTATTTCGCTGCCAGCTTGCCGAGGCCCTACCTACCTCAGTATAGTAGTTACTGGCATGCTAGTACTGGCATACCAGTATTGGCATGCCTGGCTGGCGGGCTTTCAGGTACTTATGCTTCCACAAAGTGGAATTAACTAGGTTATCCCATAGTGAGACTTTTAGGCGCATCCAGCATCGTCTTTTATCTTTTATTTTGAGTTTAGGGGGATGGCAGCAACGATAGTCGACATTGAAGCGAAAGGCATCTCGTTGAATTTGAGGATTTTGAGGAGATTTTTCACGTAGGAGAGTCACGTGTTGGATATTAGGTTAAAGTTGCATGCGAGTGGCTTTCAAGTTTCATACGAGTGGCTTTTAAATGGATTTTTCCTAGTGAGGGTTCCGTACCAAAATGGTTAAAACGGAACCCGTATGGTGAGACTAAGTCTGTCTGTCTGTTTGTCTCTTGTATGGTTTTTTTTTAAGTAAACCAGCTTCAAAATCCTATATCATTACATCTCACGTATTGGCATGCTTCGTTTTGAGAAATTAACAAGTCAGCAAGTATGGTAGTGTGACAGCCCAGAGTGCGCTGGACGTTCCCATTCACATGTAGAATATGTAGAGGTTCTTGAAATGCAAGAAAATTTATTAAAAATTTAATGTTACTTAAAGACAAAATGTTATTTTAAGGTTTTAAGTTTTGTTAAGTTTTATATTGTTATTGTAACTTACTGAGCATAATCAGCCTATACTCCCACTGCTGGGACACACGCCTCCTGTCCGTGAGAGCGGGTCCAGTGCGGGTTGGTAGATGGCACATGTCTTCGAATTTGGGTTCTAGGACATGCCGGTTTCCTAACGATGTTTTGATTCACCGTTCTTGAGAGCAATGGTGATGAAATAAATGTTACAAAGTAAAGCGCCTGCCTGGGTCCGAACCCACGACCTACAACTCGTAAGTCGGGTCCGTTACCACTGACTGAGCCTCCACAGGTCTCAAATAACTTACAATTGATCTTAATTTAAAAATTATATTAGAACATTATACCTATTAGAACATTATAATATTATAAGGTACTTTTATGTATATTCTGTATATAATTATCTTATTAAAATGAGTACCTATTAGTAGTACCTAGTGTCGTGATTTCATTGATTTAATTTTAATAACATGCATTATTTTAATACCGCATTATTTATCCACTTTGGCAACGCTGTCAAAGTAGGTACAAATTATTAATATTGTAAGAAACTTTTAAATTTTTTTGACAACACTTGGAAATAACGGTTATGATATGAAAAACTTTTTTACAAAAATAAAACTACCGACTTCCAAAAAACACTACAAAGTGAAAAATAACTTTAATTTCGGAAGTCGGTGGCAAAAAACTAAATTACAGATCCATAGACACTGACTTCCGAAATTAAAGTTATTTTTCACTTTGTAGTGTTTCTTGGAAGTCGGTTGTTTTTTTTTTGTAAAAAAGTTTTTATTTTTCACTTTTTAGTGGGTTTGTTTGTAATTAATCTAAGTTACAATAGCCTAATGTCAACTACTCATCACCATTTACAAAATATTGCTTTTCCTGATGCAGGGACGTTAATTGTTGAGGAGTTCTCCTAGTAAGAACCAGGAGAACTGGAGCTGATTGAGATGTCACCATCAGCTCCACTTCAAAATACGCATTGTAACGAGCATAAATGCTTAGTAACTACATTAAAGTACCTAATCGAATCGCAATACGTGAAATACTTATTATTGTGTAGTTCCGATGGCCATTAGTAGTCTTCATCATCAGTTCCACTTCACCAAATGGTGCTTTCCGAGAGCAAATGCACGAGTTACTATAAAAAATACTCAAATCGCTATAGGTGTGCCTATAAGATTTGAGGGTTTCCCTCGATTTTCATGAGATTCCCTCATCAGATTCCGACTTGGTGACAATGAGACCACCTCGAGACCATACCTTTTCAAACAAAAAAAGAATTTTTGGTATCGGTCCAGCCATCTTCGAGTAATCAGGGAACATACATAAAAAAATAAAATAAAAAAAAGGTTTCGACGAATTGAGAACCTCCTCCTTTTTGAAGTCGGTTAAAAAGGATCTTTTTCTTAATACTAGTATTCATGTAAAATTAATTTGTGTGTCCTAAATATGGACTACATTAAACCACCAACTTTTACAACTGGTAACATTTTAAATATTTTTTCTTATTCTTAAGTAAAAAGTACTCGTAAGTGCGACCTAAAAAATATTCTCGACAAAATATTTTCACCGTCGGGTAGGGTTACAAGTAAATTATTATTTAAGCATGAAAAATGTATGAATCAGTCACCGTTTATGATAATTTGTGCCGTTGACTCATTTACTCGTGAAGCCGAAGTTAAGGCACCCCCTAAACTGACACTTAATAAGTCTTCGCAATTTTAACGAGGTGAAAAAGGGTTGTTTAACTTTAGGGGTCGAAATCGTACCTAAATAATTAAGATACGCCTGAGAATTATTATGTTTCCATATTTTTAGGGTTCCGTACCCAAAGGGTAAAAACGGAACCCTATTACTAAGACTTCGCTGTCTGTCTGTCTGTCACCAGGCTGTATCTCAAGAACCGTGATAGCTAAACTGTTGAAATTTTCACAAAGTATGTATTTCTGTAGTTGCTATAACAACAAATACTAAAAACAAAATAAAATAAATATTTAAGGGGGGCTCCCATACAACAAACGCGATTTTTTTTTTGCTCGATATCAAAAATGGCAGCAGGTAGGCACTTGATATATTCACAAAATACTAAGTTGTATTTTAACTTTAATAATACATAATAAAATTAAAATAAAAGAAATATTTAAGGGGGCTCCCATACAACAAACATGTTTTTTTCGGCGTTTTTGCCTTGTGGTACGGAACCCTTCGTGTGCGAGTCCGACACGCACTTGGCCGGTTTTTTTCCCTTTTAGGTATTGTTGAGTGATTGGAAGTTTGGCAGGCGAATGTGAGGTGTTGAGCAATTGAGTTCGATACTTGGGCTAACTAACCATAATAGATCTTTTATTACAGTTTTGAATTTCTTATTATGAAAAGCTCTGAATAGTTTATCATATTATAAATTTAAAAACTGTCTATGTACTATACTACTGTCAAAGATCTTCGGGCTTGATGATTCTTCTAAACTGTACTATTCGTAACAGGGCATGATCAGAAGGCCAATTCTCGTATTTAAAAACGATCAAAACCTAGTCACAATCTCATCTCAGCGGCCAATCAATGTTAAAAACTTGTCGAAAACGTAGGGAAATGAGATGTTTTTTTGGTAGATTGAGACTGAGATCAGGGGGCCTAAAAAGGCCACTTTGGCAGAATCATAAAAGGATAATGGACAATTAACCGTTAAGTTAATCGTATCAAATCCCATTGGTGAAGCATTTTTCAGTTATTTTTTTTTTGTCTTGTTATCTCTTTGATTATACCTACGTAGTGCAGCGAAAAAAAGAAAAACACGGACTGTCTTCGCCATATTACGATTCATAATGTTATACTTTTATAATTTTCCAAAGTGGCCTTTTTAGGCCCCCACATTGTAAACGTTCTTAATATTATATTACGAGACTCTCTGGTCCTCTACAAAAATGATTTTTAGATCATACAAGCTAAATTCTTCCTTCCAATGAGTGACTCATAGTACATAATGTAATTGGTACCTACGTAAACAAGACGTTAAAAAAAATGATTCAATAAAAAAAAAATTCTATTCCGTCAGTTTTGAGGAAATGAAAAAGAGAAATAATACAAGAACAAGCTCGTTCTGAAAGTTGACGAGAGTGAGTTGTGAAGCACGAGTTTTTCATTATCAATCATTCATGGAGTCATTCTTTGTGGAAATTTATGAACTTTCCTGAAAAAAGTTAAAGATGTGGACTTTTGAATGTAAAAATTGTTAGAGTCGCAACTGGGTCAGACTCCGTCAGACCCATTAAAGAGTGGGAAAAGAATGAAAAATTTTGCTTAATATTTTTGAAGTTCACAATTAGGAGGAGTTCTTGTAAATTTTTTTAAAAGCTTTTCTCTCTATTGTAGAACATTTTCAACGGGTTTGGTTTTACTACGTTTCTTTGTCTTGGCATTCGAGTTTTTGGCTAGTATGTAAATTGTAGATTTATATGACTTGATTCGCTAAATATAACAAATACATAGTTGTAAAATATCTTGTATTAAATCGGAACAAAACGATTTTTATATGATACCTACTTCTCTTGAAAGCCTATGATAACAGATGAGGGCGATATATTTTTACACGGAGGAGGTGCGAAGCGATTCAAGCCACATGTCATGAGCGACATACATACGGTTGCAGTGGAGCCACGAAATACGCTTTTGCTTATTGAAACGGTTTATCTAAATGTAATATTATAAGATTTGATTTTTTGTATGTTTGTTTGCTACGCTTTCACGCTAAAACGGCTGAACTGATTTGATTGCAATTTGGCACGTGAGTGGACCATGACCTGAATTACGACATAGAATATTTTTTATCCCAATATTCCCACGCAATTGAGACTTATTTGGGTGAAACCGCGGGGCGCAGCTAGTGTAGAATATGGGTAATGCGTCGGTAACGGGATGTCGTGTGCTCAAAAAAAAACCGGCCAAGTGCGAGTCGAACTCGCACACGAAGTGTTCCGTACCACAAGGTATAAAACGCAGATAAAACGTTTCTTTTATACCCCTTTAAATTTTAACAATATTTTATTTTTATTATTTGTTGTTATAGCGGCAACAGCAATCTGTGAAAATTTCAACTGTCTAGCTATCACGGCATGACATACAGCCTCGTGACAGACAAACAGACAGACAGAGGAGTCTTAGTAATAGGGTCTCGTCTTTACCCTTTGGGTACGGAACCGTAAAAACACTAATTTATTATTTATTTACCCATGCGATAACCCGGATAAACAGCCGACAACTTCCTAGGTTGACCTGCAAAATGCCATTCACAATAAAAAACGTCCTTCTTCAGATGTTGGTAACTAAGCAGCGGACTTGCTTCGTGGCCATATACTAAATAGGGCACGCGGTGCGGCGCAGCGCCGTGATAAATTGCAACAATCGCTCATCTGTCACTGATCCCCACTGATAGTAAATACTTAGCCCACATCGAGTACACGCTTGTGCTTGCTATTGCTGGGAAACCTAGTTCCTAATATTGAATGTTGAAAACTTTCCCTAATGGAAAGTTTGGCAAAGAGGTATTTCGTCTTTTTGGCGGAAAGTTCTAGACAGAGCACTTATGAACCATCAGCGTATGCCGTTTAAGATAGTGATGTCTTCGACAGCCACTTGTAAACTGGAAAATCAAAATCAAAATCAAAAGACATTTATTTATTCGAATTAGGTTGAGAATCAACACTTTTCGAACGTCAAAATTACAGAAGACAGTCGCCCAAAACGCCCGCCCTTCGCCACTTAGAAAGAAAGAAAGAAAAAGTATTTATTGCGACTCGTACAGGAAGATCACAAACTAAACTAAACACATTAAAATAAAAAATAAAAACCAAGTTATATAAAAAAATAAAATAAAATTAAAATGATACACGAAGTCCTATACGAGGCCAAAAGGCTCTCAGCATGATGCTGCGACATTTAAAAAAATAAATGTCAGCGCTGGTATTCTGATAGGGCCCGCTGTGATGTCACGGGCAATTACAGAAACATAAATAAATAACTACTTAAGTAAAATATTAGCAAATAATAAAATAAAATAAATTAATTTTATAATCTGCGCCAGACGTAACCTTATTACTTGTCTATGCCTTGAACGCTAGAGGCACTCTGGTGTGTCTGTGGTATAGCTATGACAAGTAAATGGTCGCAGGCGCCGACCTTACAGCAAAATTATGTAAATATAAAGTGAAGTAAATTTTAATACATTTCAAATATATTAAACATAAAGTTACGACTATCTAGTGGAACAGAATTAAAGAGAAGACTTACTAGTGCTTTCACTGGAAAGAAGAAGTGGCGCAACAAACTCCCCAGCAGGAACTATCTGATGTAGTCAGGTAATACCTACCTTTTAAAGAAATCGTACCGTGACAGTCTATGGCTAACAACTGGGGCCAGGTGCCGTATTATGACAGTTTAATGCCATCATGATTACAGTGTAAGAGAGGGACGGAGCTATAGATGACCACTAGCACCATCCCTTTTTCATACTGGAATCATGATGGTATTAATACTTCGTAATACGGCCCCTGACAAAAAGTTTGAATACGGGAAAACAGATAAAATATATTTCAGTCACGTTTACTCTTATTACTGGATCTTAGAAGTGAGTCCTTCACTCCTTAGTATTATCGCCCCGTTGGTTTTGTGATTGCAAGCGCAACTGATCAGTCCTTCTCGTCCTTGATCGCTTCCCGGGTTGGGTGAAGTGTTATTAGGTTTTTCTATTAGGATTTTTTCAGTAACCGCCCGGAGTTTGGAAGATGGTTTGTGACTTTCGGTTTCTTTACTCTCATATGTAATCCGATGCGACGGCAATCCATCAGAGAGATCAGCTATGCGAGACAAAATCTCGCATAACACGTAAAGACGTTGGTCCTGCACCTGATCTGCGTGACCCACCATAGATCTAATTTGATCTTAGCCTTAGATGAGCCCAACTATGTTGAGGTCGGCTTCCAATCTAACCGGATGCAGCTGAGTTCCAGTATTTTACGTGGAGCGAGTGCCTATCTGACCTCCACAACCCAGTTACTGGGTAACACGATACACTTGGTAAGACTGGATGTCAGACTTCCGGGCTTCTGACGACCAGTAACGACTTTCAAAGATCCACGAATGACAGCCGGGACCAACGCGGCAACAGCGAGGTGCGGAGCGTCTTGGTATGTAAAGATGGTCACCCATCCACCGACCAACCGTGACAAGCATAGCTTAACTTGGTCGATCGACCCGTGTGGCTGTTACTGTTTCCTTAGTCATTAAGTGCATGCTTGTATAGGACGTAGAACGTAGTACTTGCTCGCTTTAATCGAAATAAATACGGAATCTCCAGGATTATTCAAAACAGCATAATATTATGTATAAGAAAGTAGCCTCCTGTAATAAAGCAAAGCCTGACAACAGACCAGAAAAACGCAAAGCTTAGGAATAAAAATAACTAGCGCCTAAAGCTCCTTGAAAATATTTATTTTATGGCAATAACGGAAACACTACCGCAGCTTATAATTCCACGAAGAAAATCAAAAAGGAGTTCACAACTACAATTTTCTTTTACAGAGTTAAAATATTTCGACAAGAAATACCGTTTTGTTAGATTTTCAATTAGTAAATGATTCGTAGAGGCTCAAATGAATAATTCAGGACTCTGAAAGCATCTTTTTGTTTCACTACGGCAATTGATTTGCCGATAGCTTTTATTTAGACTTAATTGTTTGCTATAAGTGTTTTTGTTGAAGGTATTTTCCAAAGAAATTAGACGAAGTGCCAAGTTTTTTTTAGCCTTAAAATAGGTAGATAACGCTTTTATTGATGTTTACCATACCTCTATAAAGTATATCTTCTAATCATTGTAACAAACCGTCTCAGGGTTGATTTTTCAATATTCCGATAACTTTCATTTGAAGAATAAATATGATGATAGTTTGACATATTTTCTATACAGAAACTGCCAAAACGTAATATTAATTCGTCAGATAAAAGTTATCCAACCATTGAAAAATTTGCCCTCAATAAAGTCCAATAAACAAAATAAGTTAAATTAAACCTATCACTTAGGTACGCATACCAAATCAACCTTAATCCTACCTACTCAGATTTACAAAACAAGTATCTACAATTCGATACGCCGCATGTAACTGCACCCCAGTGAAATTAAACGCAATCTGAGCGCAATATCTTTGACGTGTGCTCCGCGCGCGTGACGAATGATGACTGACGGGTGACAGCGCGCGGGTTACGAGGTAACCTCGGTCTCCCCACCCGGCGCGTCACGCGTTCCGCTATATTAAATTCTTTGAAGTGTGCTATGGAAATGTTAGTGGATGTTTCAAATTAATTTCATTTTGAGATGGGGTTTATTTTAAAGTTAGTCAGGAAATATATTCAGTAGGTAACTTTATTGTCTAGTTGTGTTGGTATTTAGCTTTGTTTTCAAAATGTAACTTAACGTTTCCAGTATGAAAATAAAGATAAATATAAAATTATTTCTGTAACGATATATTGCCAAAGGCATTTAGAATTCCAGCACAAATGCTTCAAAAGAGAGCTTCAATAAAAACAGATGATTGCGTATTAGAAATCATAAACTTGAACAAACGAATAAAGGCTGCATTGAAACTGCTCACAATGGCTATATGATCCATTTATTTCATTAACTCTATCTGATTCTCCGAGCTATCTTTGTGTTGTTGTGGCAATTTGGACTTTATGTCATTTCCTTTGGGTTGTGAATTTATTGTGTGTTTGAAGAAGAGAGCAATTCTTCAATTATTGGCCGTCCGCGGTGTTGTAAGGATTTCAACGTTGGTTGGTTGAGCGCTAACTTGAGTTTAGTCTTAGATTTTAAAGTTTAGGAAGAGCTGGACTAAGATGTCGCAAAAAAAATCCCTTCGCTGGTGAAACGATACAAATAGAAGAAGTTATTCGTAAACGTAATAAGTTATACCAACAGGACTGGATTTTATTAAGTTTTTTACAAAGGCAGCTTCGTGGAATTAAACAGATTTTATTGATAAGAAAATCATGCATTTTCGAAAGAATGGCAAGTATATAAAGCGAGTTGAAGTATTGGTAGGTATATAAATTCAGCTAAAAAAACTGTGTCCTATCAAGAAAAAACTAGCGACTCAAAATTTCAAGAAGCAACTCTTTTTTAACTTGCTAATGAGCACAAAATTACCTAGCTCCAAAACTGGCAAAAAGCCGAAAAACTCCAGAATGTAGTAATCAAGGATAAACCTCCACAATTTTGAGATAAAAAACGCTTTAATTCTTCGTCTAAGCCTATTATTACCGTATCCAGTATTAACATAATCCAAGCGTTGGCGGCCCGCCAGAAGTCTAAACGCGTTTGGCTGTATTGAGATTTACTATCTGAACGGTTCTAGCTCTGTAGCGAAGAGTTTCCGAATCGAACCAAATTGTACGCCTTTTTCCTTTTTTGTTGAGCGCTAATTAGTTTCGGTCTCTTTTGAGTCTATTCTAGGTATGCTGGATATAGTTCTGCGGGTCAATTGGCATATTAATGCTGGGGAGGGAAAACTGTTGTCAGGGTAATAAGTAGGTTCTTTTTATCTAGCTTTTTTCGAGTATTTTTTTAACTTTTTTGTTAATCTCTCCAAGGACAAGAGAGGTTAACGTACCGTACATTACGTACTGTCTCACAATCCGTTAGAATACTTAACAAAAGCTACGGTTTCCTAGAAGAACATAGCGTCCGCAATGTACCGGTGAATGACGTCACGGAAACGTTATCTATGAAACTAAATAGGTAGGTGTGTTTTTCTAGAAAGTGTTTTTGACACCGTAAAGTCACACATTATTAGAGTGCTCACACATTATTATATAGAGTTGCCATGACAATCAAGTCAAGTCACTGCGCCATTATGTGTCAGAGGTGTCAAAACGAAACAGAAACGCGACTTTTTTTTTACGCGTCCGCGTAAATCGTAAAATATTGTCACTGCGGCCGTCATGTGCGGCCACCGCTTTTGTAGGTAACTGTAGCTTTACAGAGTAAGGCTGTATGGATCTTTTTAGTAACTAAAGGTGAGTGCAGTACAAATAAAAAAAACATTAACAAACACACTTCAAAAGCACACTTCCACAAACTAAAACACATTCAAAACCAATAACACGATTTTGATCAAAATACACGCGATTCCAAAAGACACACAACAAAACCAGTCACTTTACCATTTCAAACTTCATCAAAAATCTATAAATCTGAAAAAAAAATCAACTCGTCCAATATCCTCAATGAATACCGACATCAATAGCTAACACAAAGCCCTTTCAGATTTATTTCCACCCGGTAACTAACGACTAACGCAAACCAATTACGAAGGTAATTAAAAATGACTTAGCTGATAGTTAGGCCAGATAACCACATTTTAACTTTATTTGTTTAAGTCCGCGGTAACTGGAAAAAATGTGTTTTCATCTGGATTACATTGTGGGCTGGGAGCTAGGGTACATTTGTTCATTTCATTATTTTAAACAAACTAGTGAATCAAAATCTTTTTTGTGCTGATCACGACTCTGATCAGTCAAATGGTTAGCAAATGTAAATGTTATCGTTCGACCCACAAGACAGAGTAACTTGATTTTACTTTTAACGATTAGCTTTGACACTTATTTACTAAGTCTTGGTAATTCTGAGATAAATTACTTATTTTCTGTAAGTAGGTTTGTACAAACACTTTTACACGTCAATCATATTTTTTTTAAACTAGATGAGCTCGGCGTGTCCTATTTGACTATTCTGAGAAGAAAGGCCGAAATAAACTTAGAGGTCACAGTCTCTTTTAAAGTCCAGACAAAATTTTGGTCAGATCGTGTGAAGACCATGTAGATTGGTGTCTGAAATGGTCTTTTGAGGAAATAACCACACAGATTGAGCGGACCTGTCCAATCAGTGCACGCATTTGAGAACTTAAGAAGCTCAACGATTCGACGAACAATACCAAAGAAAGGACATTTGGGTAGGCCGCATAAATTACTCAAACTGTCAGATCATGATTAAAACTAAGAATGAAAACAGAAACAGAAATGACCCACATAGTCCTGACATTCACAATACTTAATTAAATTAAAAAAAAAGGTCTTTTGAGGAAAGAAAAGATGAGAAGAGATGTTAATAATGACTGGGTTAAATAGGTAGCAGGTACCTATTTACCTTTATTACCTTCAGATTAAATTAGTAAATGTTGACAGCGTTCAGCCTTATAAATTAATTATTACCCTTGATGTGAATATTATTAGCACAAGTATTATTTTACATAATTTTCAAAACCCGTCGAAATTCAGCACCATAAAACTACAGTTTCTAATTACAAACTACGGCTGATTAATTCAATCAATCAATCAAAACGAATCAAAATTAATGCTGTAACGCGCGCATATCATTCACAGGTCTATTATTCACCAATCATCAATCGTTCCACAATTAATGATTCCGTCAGATCCGCTCTTTGTTTCGCTATTTCGTAAATTAATAGTTGCCTGTCTCTTGGTCTATGCGGTGCTGCGGCCCGTAGTCAAGTGATGGGACACATCGAGGAGAAGTAATCGAATGGTTTGTTGGCGAGTAAGTGTGGGGGACGTACATTTGTCGGAGCAGTACGGGGAGTTACAGGACAGCCATATTTTAGGACGTTGTTGTGTTCAATAGTAGTAGAAAGCATGTGAAACCTACAGGTAGATCAGTTTTGGGTATTCTTGGGTAGAAGAAAAACAGTTAGCAGTTACCGGTCTATTCTGTAAAAATCAGTAATGTCAATCCATAGAATGGTGATATTTTTCATCGATTTTTCGTGATTGATCGGCAATTTCCATTCCATTTATGCAAGAGGACCATTTTGTTTACTATCGCAATAAAACTAAGCGTCAAAGCGAGCAGCAAGCGTTCATAATATGCATATATCGATCACAAGTAGCTAAACTATAATAAATATTCATGTTTTGAGCTCGAATTTAAAAATCGATTCTTGACCAGCAACTCGATTAGACTCGATACATATTCTTGGTCACGTCACTGGCTCTCATGACAAATGGCCGGCTACAGGGTGCTCCGTTATAATTCGTTTTTAACCGTCGCACGTCAGCGGCTCGCGTACCTGCCGCAATTTATATACAGGTTGTTTCATAATAGGATCAGGATTTTATAAATATTTATCAAATGATTATAGTCTCTGTAGTTTAGTTTACTTTCTTGCTTCTAAGGTAGATTTGTAAAAGTCTTTAGTGAGTACTGAAATTGTGCCTCGACAAAAAATATTTTGTTGTGGAAAACGTGCTATTTCCTATCCTATTAAACCTATCTACAATATTTATATTAAAGTTCAGTTATCCGAAAATAAACCTCCAATCCTCCAGGGACCACAGTCACGTAAACTAACTCCTAAAGTAGGCTTGCAAGATGCAGCCCGGACATGTACCCTCGGCCCGGACATCCGCACGCACCCTTTATACAAAGGGCGAGTACAGGGTGATATTGAAGAATGATGGCGGGACACGCGATCGCTTCATTTGGCCGCCCGCATCCCGCGGCAGAACGAGACAAAAAATGTTAAAAGAGAAAGTGAACGCGTTTGCGTATTTTAATTATTAGTTTACAAATTGCGTGTTATGATGTAAATTGGAAAAACAATGTTTGGACGCGAAGTATGATGGGGTGTTTACTTAGTTTGTTTACCAGATTTTGTACGAGAATTCGACAAAATTATTTTTGTATTACAATTGGCTGATTGTAAGATAAATGTTTACATAACCTCCAAAATAACAGAAGTAGCAGTATTGTATTTATAAACAATTATATTGTACGAGAGGGGCAGGTAGGTACCCAGTCGTAGACAAAATGGATGCAATTTACAATGCATGGATGGAATTCAATTTGAAATTTAAAGCGCCAGTGGCCTAAGGGTAACGGTCGGGGCAGAGACGGATGCTAGTTCGAATCCGGTTCTGTACGTAGTATATTATGTATGTGGATATCACAAAGCACTTAGAGGAAATTCATTGAGTTTAGTATTGGGATTTGATGACTAATGCGTAAAAACAATCCATTTTTCTAGAAGATGGACTTAAAAATTAAATATTAGAAAAAAGTAACAAAAACTGTCGTCGGCAGATTAACGATGGTTTATAATTAAATACCTGACATAAAATAATAATTGTAACAGTGCGTACAAAAAGGACCAAATTACCAGACTAATAATATGAGGTCATGCGTCCCAAGGACACGACTGGGCAAATTATAATTTATTTAAATAAACCCATTAAATATTCTGGCGTTGTCCGTGCGTCCTTAACAAAAGTTGTGTAAAAACAAGATGGAGGAGCAAGATTTATTGTTCATGTTCTTGCCAAGAATGCTGTGTGTCTTGCAACTTGACGTCACTTATGGTTAAAGAAACTGTAAGTTATGTGAAGGATATGATTTAATTTTCGCTTACGCTTTAAGTTGGTACGGAAAGGTAAGATAATACTTTATGTTAAAAACAGCTTTTGTCTCGAATTCTTTTGTTCTTTCATTCGCAAACAATTTTTACATGCTAATTGTTGTCTATTTTTATGACTGAAATTTAACGCATTTGATGATGATGATTGAAGTGTTTTTCATCTTTACATACCGTGACCCCTCCGTGCCTCGGAAAGCACGTTAAGCCGTTGGTCCCAGCTGTCATTCGTGGAGCTTTGACAGTCGTTACGGGTCTCAGAAGCCCGAAAGTCTGACAACCAGTCTTACCAAGGGGTGTAACTGTAACTGGGTAACCAGTAACTGGGTTGTGGAGGCAGTCGCTCCAAAAGACTGGTACTCAGCTGCATCCGCTTAGACTGGAAGCCGACCCCAATATAGTTGGGAAAAGGCTAGGCAGATGATGATGATCAATATAATTTTATGATAGGCCTAAGAAACACTAGCGTGACGAATTAGACTCGTTCCTAACAGATTGGTCCGAGAAGATAAAACACAAAGACAATTGGAAAACTATGGGGGAGACCTTTGCCCAGCAGTGTGACAACACAGGTTAATGAAGCAAAATAACACTTGAGGGAAACAGACTTGTAACTGTATTCTAAGTCAACACCTAAGAAACAAACGAACTTCGTTGGCAGGATTCAAATTCCAACACTCTTATCTATCAATCATAAACCCAGAAGCCTCTCAATACACCGTACTATGAAATTTGACATACCATCACACCGTATAATGCAATGAAAGTCTTGAAAAAGGACCGGTCCTTTGAGCCGCGGGCGCCGAGTGTGCCCGACGGGTGTGCCCGACACTGGGATAATATTGGGCATCGCTCGCTAATAGGGTCACGGCTTCTATAGCCCATCGAAGTTGAAAGCGTTTTATCATGTACCTGTATATACTGAGTTTTTTTAAAGCGATGGAGAGTGTTTGATGTGAGTGCTAGTGGTACTTAGATCTTTTGATGAAATAGGTGTATCTCTAGATTTGAAAATAAATGGTGATTTCTGATTATTTTTGACAGGACGGTACTTAGAGATGAAAAGTACTGTTATTTATTTTCCTGGTACATAACTACCTCTCCAGTCTACTGAATTTTCATAAAACCGTTCTAAGGGGCAATCCTCCAAATTTTGAGATCTCAGTCTCTGAAAAAAGTCTCAGTCTGTAAAAATACCTTTAATTTCCCTAAATTTTTGACACGTTTTTTACATTAATTGTCGCTGAGACGAGATTGCAAATTGATTGATTGGAATTGACCTTCTAGTGGTCAGTCTCTATAAACGCACATTATAGATAAAAAAAAACCGGACAAGAGCTAGTCGGACTTGCGCTCCGAGGGTTCCGTACGTACGTATGTTTTTAAATTTTCATCGGCGAGGCCTTATATTCGTCAGAGGATTTTAACACTGTGTACTGCGGTGTAGAATATTGAAGTTTTATGTCAGCGCCATCTCTTGACCGATAGTGGAACTAATGTAAATTTTGTTGATGATTTCTGACAAAGTGTGCTATTTAGAGACTTTGTTTTATATTTCCTGTAATCATACTAATATTATAAAGGCGAAAGTTTGTGAGCGTGTTTGTGTATGTGTGTGTGTGTTTATAAGTTTGTTACCTCTTCACGCTCAAACGGCTGGACCAATATTGATAAAAAAAAATTGTGTGGAGGTAGCTGACACCCTGGATTAACATATAGGCTACTTTTTATCCCGATATTCCCATGGGATTGACATTTACGCGGGTGAAACCGCGGGGCGCAGCTAGTCTTTACATAAACTTCTATCACATAAAATAATTTCAGATTTTTCTCTTTGCAAACGGAGATAATGGGGGGGGGGGACGGTATTTTTTTACATTTTTCATCAAAAGTCAAAAAAGAAAAAATGTTTGAGAATGTGCAAACTGCGCTCTTTCGTATGATACTTCACATGCCCTAGTAGCCCCACATCAAATTGTTCAGTCCCTGTTGCAAAAAATATACATATATTTTTATTTCTTTCTTATTTGCAAAATAGTTGGGCAAACGTCATCTAAAACTATTCCAAATTTCAAGTTGATAGCATTAGTAGTTCTTAAGATATCCAGCTGTGACAGACAGACAGACAGTCTCACCATAAGGGTTCCGTTTTTACCATTTTGGTACGGAACCCTAAAAACTAAATTGTTTATGCATGGTTCACATATTTAAAATAATATTAAATATGTAATTATGATTTCGGCAACCTTTGCTCTAAAAGCACTAGTCAATTATAATGGTTTAAGTTATAATCATGTGTCAAAACGTAGTTATAATGTCAATTTAATTAACTTAAAACCCTTACCACACCCACTTAACACCGTACTTTATAATTAAGATAAGATTATTACCTTACCTTGCCCACATACACACCGTACACGTCATTATTACCTCTAAATGTAACGTCAATCGCACACACAGTCTCCCATCTCAAAACCCGCCGATTCACTCTCTTCAGGAGGGCCCACAAGAGCACACGTTGTACGCCTCACCGATCAAAAGAATCTTCTCATCGAGTTATCTGGTCCTTTTAAATCCTTCGGTCAACTTTATCGTCCAATGATTTGTGGTATTATTGCGTGTGGGGAAGGAGGTCGTATTTCGGGGTTATGAAAATGTATGGGTTTTCGGTGGAAGAATATTATGATCGTTGTTTTGGTGGGGCATATTGTATGTAACGTACGTATTGAATGTACTTTTAGAACATGGTAGGTCTGAGTATTCTTCAGATGTCTCTAAATCTTATCATATTAAAATTTATCACCATAAAAGCTTACTAAAAAATTAAAGTACTTTTCATAACTTTTTGTAATAATTTTCTACATTTTTTTAATTATTTGAAAGCCATGCCTGTAACATAAGCATTTATTTCGCATTCTCAACGTTACTATAGATATTCCCATCACTACCAAACTACAATTTCATGACGTCACGTGTCCCTTGCAAAACATGGTTGCATGAACTGTCCCTCGGTATCATATGCACATGATACCGAGTCCTTCATTGTACCAGGCAGTTAATACCTTCGTAATAGCTCACAATAGCCTACGATAGCCTGGCACCTCACAATCATAGGACTAACAAGTGCATACACGTTGGCCCTAATTGAAATTAAAGCGATTGCCGTAGCACTGTAGCACCGTAGCGACTAAGCTCGTAGCCTGTGGCTACGGCGTGCTACGAGGTTTCATGTATGGGTTGGTGGTGTTTATTGCATCAGTAGTTTGACTTAGAATAATTTGATGCGTGTCTTTGCCTTTATGTCGTTAAAAGATCTGCTCTAATGTTAGGGTGATCGTAAAAAGCTACAAGGATTATTTTTTTGCAGGGGAATACCCCACACAAATCTAATTTTTAAAAACATTATATTGTCAAAACGAAGGGTTGTATTTGAAAGAGGCATTTCAAGGTCTATAAAAGCGTTATTTTTTATATGATTTAATATGATTATTTATCACAGAAAACAACACACACAAATGCACAGAATACAGTCTTACCAAGTGGTATCATATTACCCAGTAACTTGGTTGTGCTCCATGTAAAATACTGGTATTCAGCTGCATACGGTTAGACTGGAAGCCGACCCCAACATAGTTGGAATCAGCCTAGCCTTTTATTGATTCGGTATTAATAAATTACGAACTTGTTTATAACCCGTGGATGTTGATTGGCCCATCAAGTAATTTTCAACAAATCTAAACGTCGCGTCACGTCTTTGTTTAGCCTATCCAAACCGGCCCTTACACACGAACCACCATTATCCCAGCACAAAGGACCAAACAAAACCCATCAATACATACCAACACTATCGAAGTACCAACTACTTCGTATTACAAAACTTTTTACGATTTCACTTCAACTTTCTGCCCCATATGGTACCCCCATAAAAGTAGCGGGTGTTTTACATAATTTACTATAACCCCTTGTACATTGACCGACGGGGTACTGGTAGATTACTAGGTTACTGGCAGTTTGGTTTAATAAAACTATTATTTACTATAGTTTAATGGTGCTGTTTTCTATGTAAAGTTTGGTTGTTGAGTGTTATCAGCTTGCTCTAAAATGTTACAATGTTGTGTGGTGGAGCTGTTTGAGTCGTTAGAGGCTCGGCTGTTGAGTTTAAAGATCGTGCTTGTAATTTTGAGGCTGAATATTAAGTATTTTCTGTAAAGTTTTATGATTGAAAATTATCAGTAGTTTGTGCCCGGTTTTATTTTATAGTTAACATTTGAATTTACAAGCCTACTTTAGAAGCCTACTTTCAGATAGTATTATTTTATTTCTCCGAAAACACAGGTTATTTTGTAACCTACTCGTATCTAGTAGAGCTAATTAGCTAGACCCACTAACTATATCAAGAACCTTTATGCTTGTGCTTTATATTACATTACCTTGCCGTGTAATCTAGTTCAAGTTGAACAAGAAGTCTTTATTATTATTATTTTATACGTAAAAACCAGTCGGTAATTTGATGCCAGTCCAACTTACCTATTACTTTTTTATTCTGCTTTGTTGTGCTGTAAGTCGTCCACAGAAATTAAATAAATACTTAAATTGTTTTTTCCCGATATCCGCTCCCGAGATGAGGTAATTTTCTGATAAAAGGTAGAATCCGCGTAGTTCCCGGCTATAAATAGATTGCCCTATTTCTGTCTGTCGCTGCGCAAGACGATTGATAGATTGATGGAATTCAACCTTTAAACATAAACAATAGATTTGTAAAAACAATTTAAAACTATTCATTAATAAAAACAAGGTCATCGTTAGTATTAACTGCGCATACTTGACATTTGCGGTCCAAAGGACCGTTTGTAAAACTTCGCGTTAAGAACGATAACGGGAACTTGTGTGTAATGAACCGAAAAGAATGAGAATATCATCCGTCACTTCGAGTACGAACTATTGACGCGTCATTAACACATCAACCAGTAACGACACTCGATTATCTGTCTTCAACTATCACAAAAAAATGAAGCGGGAGGATAGTCCCTTTTACCCTATCTTACAGTAAATGAGTTCATTATGTCCTGTCCGGGAGTGCAGGAAAAAATAGAGTACATCCACTGGTTATCATCCCGCAAGAATTGTAAAAGTCAACACAGGAAAATGGGTTGTTTTACCCCTATTTTCTTTCCTTAAGTGGCTCACGGAAAAAAAAACCATTAATACAGGGTTACTGTTAAAAGATTAAAAATGATCACACTATGGCAATGACCGTAGCATTGCAATTGACCGCATCGCACCACGTGCGAAACGGAACTTCCTATCCCTATCTCTGCACTACTTACACAATTTCCCGCTTCCTAGTTATCTGCGTCCCTTTCTGTCGCGGAAAACTGTAAGGGCTGATTCTGATGCTTCAGTTTACGTCGCTTGGTTGCGGCGGGCGGACGTGTGTGGGGTGGCGATTTCGTCCTTTCGTATACCTCTCGCGAAGTATTTGCATAGTGAAGTGCGTAAGTTTGTAAACTGTGCAGATATTTAAAACTTGGTATTTTTGTTTGTTTGACAAATTATTTTAGTTGCTACGACTGTGTAGTGTTGTTTATGGATGTAGAATTATTTATTATTATTGTGTTTTTGTATTAAGTGATGTGAAGTGACTCAGTTAAGTTATAAAGACTATTGTGTTAGTAAGTATAAACGTTTTTAACTATAACCTTTTATTACTGTTCTGTAAAAT
This sequence comes from Mesoligia furuncula, assembly GCA_916614155.1. Classification (NCBI taxonomy): domain Eukaryota; kingdom Metazoa; phylum Arthropoda; class Insecta; order Lepidoptera; family Noctuidae; genus Mesoligia; species Mesoligia furuncula. The sequence continues at coordinate 1,345,956 of OU744811.1, read as the reverse complement.
GTAAGTTTCTGTTATATGTTTTCTCTTATCACCGATCTATATTATTAGATGTTGAGTTGCTACAACATTCGATATTTAATGCAATTTTTAATACAACAGAGAGCCTTACAATTTTGCCGCCTGTTAAAGCCAATTCACAGAATCAACATGCTAAGTGTTCTCACTTTTATTTCGTCAACTTAAGGTAAATGAGAGAATGATAATAATAAACTAAAAACTAAGGAATATTATTAAAAAGTTGTGTGTATTTATGTCTAGTAGTGAAAGCATTAGCTCTATTACAAAATAAAAAATAATCTTCTAAATAATTCGAAACTTAGGCGTGAAAAGTAACAAACAAATAATTTTATTTTCATTTGTAACATTGTACGTGTGAACGAATTTGAGATGATCTTTTGCGTCTTTGGCCTTTTCCGTGAACCGGAACAAGCATTAGGTACTCATATCCACACATATTCTTTGGTCTTTGTAGTAGTATTTACTTCGTTGCAATTCGTTTTGGTCTTTAGTGACTTTTTTGATCAGTAGCTGGAATCTGACCCTTCAGTCATCATCACAGTAAGACATAAGTCCTTTTATAAACATTATTTTATGACATAATTTCCTTGTTTGATTAACTGTCATAATAAATGAAAATGGAGATACTTTAAGATAATGGACAGCGTCCATTTGTCTGCTTATCCTTAGAACAAATAACTAAGTCTGCAAGACAGAATAGATCGCTATTCTGTCTTGCAGACTTAGTTATTATGGAATGGAGATGGATATCCCATACCTATAGGCTTGTCCCAATTGCCATCTTATTTCTAAAACTGGCAACATATCTCACGGATCTCCCCGAATACTTGCATCATAATAACAATTTTTTAAATTGATATATTTCCTAAAAAGTTTTGCTAAGTAACAAAAGCTGTGAGGAAATTTCAAATATTATCAATTATTTTTAAAATATTTTATTTTGTTTGTCTTTACTAGGCCAGACTTTATACATGTCCTTTATCATCTAGGTAACTTCTAGGTATTCAGCAGGAAGACTAAGATTTATCTGAGTTGAGACGTTTTTATCATATTTTTCTAAGAATATTTGGTATAAAGTTAAAAAAAAAAAAATAATGTTGTTTTACTGAGAAAGTTTGATTGAATTGTTGACGTCTAGAGCATAAAAATGATTTTCATTTTGTGTCAGCAACCGACGAACATCATTTATACAATATTTCTTTTCTTTTTAGTATTTGTGAACCTTAGAAATTTTACTTATGATAACTTGTGGCTGTTTTGATCAAATTAACATAGAAAACGCGGGCTAGAGCCGGCTTTACTTAAAGTACTGTGGCAATACAAATGTGTTACTGATTCACAGAATTCGCACAATCCACACAATTCTTCACAGTATTAGGCAATACGTGCTAGACATACCGATCGTGTCCCTGACATTGGATTACTTTCTTCATTGTTTGGATCCACACGCCTATGTACAGCCAACAAAAGAGGTAAGTATGCAGGATCGTCGGATATAGTAGAAGTTTAGTAAGAATATATTGTTTACCACGATCCTGCATACTTATCTCTTACGGATAATGTTAAGTTTGTGTCTATATGATGACTGTCCATGTCGCTAATAAAGTACGTCGTAAAATCGCTATAATTAGTACACACATACATAAACTCATGGCTTTTTCCCATGGGGTTAGGCAGAAATTACAGATCGCCACCTGCTGCGGTCTTCAGATACTCCTTATGCCTCGCTTACGTTCAAGAAGGCCAATTCTCCGTTCAAAATCTAGTCTCAGTCTCATCTCGTCGACAAACAAATGTCAAAAACTTGTCAAAATGTACGGAAATTAAAGGTATTTTTCACAGATTGAGACTGAGATCAGACTGTGAACGTTCTTAAACTTACGTGAATTGCCCCTCTGGTCATACACGCACGCCGCGCACCACTTGCGAGTACTACGCATCTGACCGATATCCGTGCATCTGACCCTTCTGGAAAACAATATTTAATTTTTTCTTGAAACTCATTAACACGTTTACCACCAATCGTCGTTATAAAACAAATAAATTATACTATGAGTAAGATTATGGGCCCTATCCTCCTAATTGCTGCTCTGGTCGTAGATTATGATGACACTGTTCATGATCATGCGGGAGATTAATATAAAGACTCTGGGATCTCACAATGGGGAAAAAACACGCACACACACACACCAACTTATCATAATTATCACAACTGAAATTCTCATCTGAAAATCATATCTCCGAGCCCCGAGATACAGAAACCGTTTAGTTTGGAGCTTACTGGCAAAAAATACCCTGTACCCTTAGGTATTATTTTAATATACTCACGTCGTCTCATACCTACTTACTGTAAAGTACTGTAGAGGTAAGAAGTCATAATTTACGTGTGGCAGACGAAATTATGATGTTAATACTAGCAGCGGCCCGCGGTTTCACCCGCATAAGTTTAGATCTCGTGGTAATATCCGGATAAAAAGTATCCTATGTCCTTTCCTGGGACTCAAACTATCTCTATACCAAATTTCATCTAAATCGGTTCAGCGGTTTAAGCGTAAAGAGGTTACAGACACACTTCCTCTTATAATATTAGTATGGATTTTTCCATTATTTGAGACATCTTTTTGTACCGACTGCTAGACCATCGTGTGCATGAGAACAGTGGTGACTCAGTGGTAACGGCTGTAACTTACGAGTTGCAGGTCGTAGGTTCGAACCCGGATAGGCGCGTTACTCTGTGTGAATTATTTTATTACCATGCACTGCTCCCAAAACCGGTGAAGGAAAACATCGTGAGAAAACTGGCATGTCCTAGAACAAAAATTCGAAGACATGTGACAACCCACCCGCACTGGGCCCGCGTGGTGGATTTCGACTCCCGCCCTCTCTCTCAGAGGAGGCCTGTGTCCCGGCAGTGGGAACATTATAGGCTATTATGCTAGAACATCATCACCATTATTATCCGCCTTTTCCAACTATGTCGGGGTCAGCTTCCAGTCTAACCGGATACAGCTGATAACCAGTATTTTACATAGAGCGACTGCCTATCTGACCTCCACAAGTTAGGTACTGGTACGTTAGTCTGTGGTACTGAGTATCATGTCATCCACCGCTGCGACATTATGTGGTAGTTTTTTCTTAGCTATCCACCACAAATATTTAGTTTAAATGCTTTCAATTTTTTTCTCAGGGGCACTAGTGTACATTACAAGCGTAGATAGCAACTATCTAATACATAAATAAACATTAGTTATCGTAGAAGCGTATACTTCTAACAATTTATTATTAATGCCTAAGTTCCACAGACATTTTCCTTCGCGAGTCGGCGATGGTGATAAATTTCGTTCAGAAATTTATGAATAGTGCACATAGTTCTTGCTGGTACCAAAGTTTTACTAACAAAATTGTTATTTTAATTTCGTTATTTATTTAGGATTCATGTTTCTGTTTAATTCATTCTAGTAATGCAAGTTACGCATAAAGTATTTTTGAAAATAATTTGACTTATGAAATGAATTCCTTTGTTTTGATTGTTTCGCAGAAAGATTGAACTGACCTATAGCAGTTGTTAGGTCTTGAGTTCGACTCTTAGCCTGGGTTGCATCATCTTACTTTAACTTTAACAAACGTCAAAAGTCTGTCAAACTGCATACAAAAATCACCGGTTATGGTTAAAGTTACGGTTAAAGTCAGATGATGCAACTCAGGCTAAGTTCATGTAAAGTTTTATTACTTTTAATTTTTTTTATTTTAATGAAAATCGTTTATTTTTACCATGTTTGTAAATATGTGAGCACCATGTATCTATCAGATAATTAATTTATATGTCACGGTTTCATTTTTAATCCTTTTACCTATTGTGGTACAGTAATTTTATTTTAGGTGCATCGTCTTCACATATTATTATTATATAATTTATGAACATGCAAAATATTGTAAAACATTTTAAAAGAGGTGGAGTTTCTTGCCCATTCTTCTCCATACGAAAACTACCTTTTGGAATGGGCGACTAGAATCAATTCTATTTTAGTAATTTTTGACGTTCAAAAGTGCCTTTTATGTGCCTATTTGAAATAAATGCTTTGACTTTGACTATTGGTTCGGTGCGGTATCACAATATGCTAGCCAAACATTAATTTGTTTAGTACAATGATAAATATGACTTGTCTTAAACATGAGTTCAAGGTTCAAGTCATATCGTTTCAAACCGGCCCCCTTGTAATTCTCATGGGTTTGGACATGTCATTGACATTGAAACTGTCACAGATCCGCATGGTCACATGTCTTCGTCATTTATCGCCCTTATCTTTTTCAATAGAATAGTCATACGTACAAGATTAATGCAAAATATCAATAACAATATCCTTTTCATCATCATCATCCGCCTAACCACTATGTTAGGCTCGGCTTCCTGTCTAACCACTGTATACCAGTATTTTATATGAAGCGACTGCCTATCGAACCAACACAACCCAGTTACTGGGTAATACGATACCCCCAGGTAAGACTGGTTGACAGACTTTCGGGCTTCTGACGATCCGTAACGACTGTTAAAGAACCACGAATGAAAGCAGGGACCAAAGGCGGGCTTTGCAAGCTACGGAGGGGTCTTGATATGTAAAGATGGTCACCCATCTACGGACCAACCGCAGCAAGCGTAGCTTAACCTGATGGATGGACCCGTGCAGCTGTTGATGTTTACTTAGCCACAAGCCCCTCCAACCCGGCTAAACAACATCCTTTTAGTGTTATAATAATTACCGATTAATTTGCCCGTGGTGATTATGATCATCTTTCTGATCATTCAATGTATCAGCTTCTAAAGGGCCTTTGTATAGAAGTAAACTCGTACGTGATACGATGATGACCGGCTGCTCTACATCAGTAAAGCAAATGATTTAATCCGAATTCAGCAGCAATCCTCAGAGAAACAGCACGCAGATAGTAACATAAGCTCGATGAATACAAAACAGCTTGCCGAGGACTCGTCGGTACTTTGGTAGTGCCGTTATTTGATACAGAAGCCGTATTGTGCAGACTGTATTACGTTCCGGCGACTGCCAACTCTGCTCCCTCTCTAGTAATTATAATAATTTGTATGCACTTATCTGCATGTCACCTTTTTAAAGTGTGTATTGGTATTTTTGGCAAGGGGGTGTGTTTTATGTAGCTGTGGGTGTGTTGTGTGTGTGTGGGTGTGTTGGCATTGTCGTATCGTGTTATGACATCATTATTTTGGCGCCAATACGCGTGTTATTGGCAGCTTGTAATGATGTCTCACTTAGGCCGTGCGCAGACTATGTCAAGACTGTTTATAAGCTAGTTTATCGTTCTATGAAAATTAAGATGGCGTGTTCACTTGCAAGAAAAAAGTCTTATAGTCGGAGTTGTCGAAATGTACTGTAAAAAACAATTTTAACTCTGTGAAAATCAGTTTTATTAATGATAGCAACAGCTGCTTAGTTTTTTGTATGTTACTTACGGTGTTCGTTGTAAAAACTGAGCATGTTCTGTCTTTGTCATCTCATAAACGAAGAGTTTATTTATTTGTAAGGGAAAACAAACAGTAGTATATTCAAAAATAAATGGATATAACTTAACAATTAACCTAACAAATATACTACCACATACTACAGAGCGTTAGGTTAAACGAGGGACATACTTTGAGGGGAGTTAGTACTCATGAAAATGAACAACTTTTAATATGGGAATAACCCTGAAATCGCGAAAAAAAAAATCAGCTGTTCATTTTGACGAGCCATGCGAACATAAATGTAGGTTTGGCCCCATAGTAAAAGTTGGTCATTTTCATGAGTACTAACTCCCCTCAAAGTGTGTCCCTCGTTTAACCTAACAGCCTGTATAATATACTAGAAACATACTACTAAGTCTTGTTGCAAGATAGAGTAAAAAGTCATTAGTTGCATTTTATTATTTTTCATTGCATTAACGAAATAGTGAAAGTTGGTCAACGAAGTCGCTAAACACATCTAAACTAATACACCCGCGCAAAAAGTTTCCTATAAGTAGCTTATCGAACTTCCCTATCTACCTAAATGATCTTACAAGATTATTTAATACTTAACTTTGGTCAGCAACTTATCGGCAATTTATATCGTTAAGGAATTTTGTATTAGATTGTGTCAAAGGACCAATTTATTGTGCTACTGAAATTAAGTTTATTCTATAAGTAATTATGATGTTGGAATCAATAAAATAAAAAAGCTAGATGAGGTCGGCGTTTCCTATCTGACTACTTTGAGCAGAAAGGCCGAAAAAACTCAGATGTCACAGTCTCTTTTAAAGTCTAGACATAATCTTGGTCAGATAAAATACTATGCTTTACTGTTCTCTTCAAATCAATCGTTTGATTTTCTGTATGCACATTAATGGTAATAAATACGCGACTTAATATGCTAGCTGTACCTATTAAAAAGAAACTAATTAGGGCCTATTTAAATTCTTGTAAGCCCTATTAATTATATTTCAACCGTTTTACGCAACGAAAAAAAAAAACTCATTTCAATTATCAATTTATTATTTAATTTTTCTTATCCAAAAGCAGTAAACAAACCACTAAAGATGCACAAATAATGGGCGCTCACAAACAGTATCAAACACAACACACCAACCTCAAAGGAAGCCCCACAAGTCATTGTAAAGTCATGTTTACACCGAAGTTATTGACTTGTGTTAATAAAACAATAAAGCTTATTAGCTACAACCCTAGGACTAGAGGGGTGCATCGCACGCACGTCTTCCACTCGATTACTTTGTATCGATTAGCTGCACGCATTATAGTATCGATTATTTTTGGGATAGCGTGACATGTGGTTTCAAGATACGTTCCTAGTAATTTTCGTGGACGTCGTCTAATGTGTAGTGTGATTAAAGGGTAGTCCATTAGCACCTAAACATTCCATACTCACATGACAGGAAAGGATATTACGTACACAAGGCATTAAAAAAGTGGAGAGGTGTCGTGGAACACCCGGTTGGTACGAAGTTCCTTTCGCTTTATATTATGTATTAGATAACAGGTACAATGAAACAATGTAACAACGTTTAAGGGCCGATTTTTCCAACGCCAGATAATTTTATCCGAGGAATAATTTTGAATTTTTGACAGTCCTTTCATACAAAATATGTCAGACGTCAATTTTATTTCACGAATAAAAATTACCTGTCGATTGAAAAATTAGCGCTTAGAGTAACTAAATGAAAAAACAAAAGTGTCGCGTGACGGTCAGAATGTGACACAATTGTCGGTGTAGAGCTCTCATTCGCCAAGTGTGCAGAGCGTGCGATAAGGAACTTCGTGACAACATCGCTGTACTGCGATCTCTAGTGAATTTAGGAACAGTGAAGCTCACATTGTTAATTTGTTCTCAGTTTATAAACGTCTGAAAGTCTATAAATAATTAGTCAAATAGGAACAGCCATATTCACCATGCTGGGAAAATAGATTGGTGATTTTAGTGTACCTATTCATTTTTTTGTTAATAAACTTATACTTTATTATTTTTTGTTGTTAGTTAAAAGTTATTGTAGGTTAAGCTTACTCATTAATAAAATAACTAGTCATATCATTGACCGCTGGAACAGCCGGTACCACAATCTATTAGTAACTCTGTCTGTCTGTCTGTTTGTCTGTATGTTACTCACGCCTAAACCATTGAGATAGATTGCATCCCAGGAAAGGACATAGGATAGTATTTATCGATATAACACGCGGGCGAAGCCGCGGGCGGAAGCTAGTTTTTTTATAAAGAAGTGCTTCTAAATCTGGTAGAATTAGGAGCTTTTCTGTAAGCAGCATGTATCAGAAAGGTGTGCTCATATTTAGGGGTGTGATACAGACCATCAAACTCAACAACTTGTTCAATGGTACTAACATCGTAATCGCAAAAAAAAATGTAAACTGTCCTTCAGAAAACTTCCTACTCGGCCCAAATATATATTATGAGACGGCTGATTATTTTGATCGTTAACGACGTTAGTCCGATGGAGAAAATTGTTCAGTATCTCTCCTGAAGTGAAAATAAATAAATTATTATATATGTAGCTTCGAAATCTACTCAATATCCGTGAATTTCAACGAGATAAAGAAGATCCCACCCCCGGCACTAACACAGGGGTGCAACCACACGTACGTCGCCGCTGCGTTCGTCTTCCACTCGATTGCTTCGCATCGATTATCTGCACGCGTTCAAAATATCGATTATATTTAGAACACGGTGAGGGATGGCGTGTAATGTGGTCACGGGAACATGCGGGGAGGTGCTGTTAGGTATTTTGGTTTTTGGTAATATATTATAAGATTTGCTGAAAACATAAACAAAACGATTCTGACAAACGTCTAAAAGTAATTCTCAAATAAGAAGTATTTTCTGAAGGATATAAACATAATATAGTGATCGTATTGGTGAGAAAGATATATGACCAGATGTATTGTATGAATGTAAACGAAGCAAAACCGTAAGGATCGTAGTTGGTGGCGTTCTGTAGTTTCTACCTACACGCGGAGAAACGAGTTTATGTATACCTATGTGTGTTTTATTTTATAAAAACGCTCTGCAAAACGAAGATTTTTGAGAATCGTTGGTGTCTTTGTGCGAATCATTGGTGTCTTACTATGTTGGGGTCGGCTTCCAGTCTAACCGGATGCAGCTGAATACCAGTATTTTACATGGAGTGACTGCTTATCTGTCCTCCACAACCCAATTACTGGGTAATACGATACCCCTTGGTAAGACTGGTTGTCAGACTTTCGGGCTTCTGACTGCCCGTAACGACTGTCAAAGATCCACGAATGACAGCCGGGATCAACGTATTAACATGCTTTCCGAAGCACGGAGGGGTCACGGTATGTAAAGATGATCACCCATCCACAGACCAACCGCGGCAAGCTTAGCTTAACCTGATGGATCGACCTGTGCAGCTGTTATTATTTAGCCACAGGCCTCTCAAAAATGAAACCCTCGAAATAAGGATAAAACCTGTAAAATACAGTAACAAAAGAAACTACATTAATTATTGAAAGTTAGAAACAGCGTCCACAATAATAAAATCGAATTATTTTCATATGGTAATTCAATAACAACATCTTTACCCTAATAACTTGCCCGCTGCACCCTATTTAGATACCCTTAAGTTGAACATCTATCAATAATGTTCAGTATACAGTGATGGATAGTTTTCTGTTTTACATTGTCTTGTATTTAGGGTAAGTACTAATAATTAATCGCGTGTCAGTCACTCTGGGCATCGCTCTTAATAATTGAATGAACAATCTAAGAGCTCTGGTGCGCGTGCGTATTTTGAATAAGGCACGGCCTATAGTTCTAAAGGACCACGCTTTTATTTTGGTGTTTAAATTTGGGCCATTTGATATTTTTTCGGTTAGTGAAAAAAAAAAAAATAGATTGCTGTGTTTAGCCACTGTTACAAATTAAAATTTGTAGCCTCCTACGACAATCTAGGTTTGGTTTTGAAATAAATAGAAACAACAAACTATCTCAATTACTGTATAATTAAAAGTTTAAGTTACTAACTAACTAAACTAATTAAATACAAAACTAATTTACTTTATTACATATAAACTAGGTAGGTGACTATATATATATATACTTATGATTGCCAGCCAGCTCAAACTACAGCAGAAAGAGCTATGGGCGTGGGGAGTTGGAGATAAACCCAGTACTACCGTTTAAAAGTTAAAAGTAAACATTATAAATTCTAATTCTAAGATTTAAGATAAGTAGGTAACATTCCAGTTATTTAGAATGTGATTAATTAGTAAATGGGCGCCAGGTACAATAAGAGTCCCGGATCCTGGAGCCGACGAAGGTGTCCAATATTCTTCCGGAGGAATATATAATGTCGAACCAAAGACCCTCAATTTAAATTAGGTTGAAGACCGGTTTCCAGTGTAGAAAACCGGACTAAGGAAACTAACCGGTTCTTATAGAAACCGTATTAAACGATAATATATATTCTTAGGAATATAAAAAAAAGTAAGTATTATAAGTAAAGTAAGTATTACTTTATCAGTCTGTTAATTTATATAAAAAATATATAAAATTTGTGAGTTTGTGTTTAGGTGGTAATCTTCGGAAATGATCTGATTCAGTATTGCCGAGTGTCATAGGATATATTTTATGTTAAAACAAGAAATACCGCGGAAGTCGCAGGAAAATATATGCTAGTTCTAAACAAACTCAAAAAATTATGTCATTGTCGAAACAATGTAATTAATTAGGTATGTCAAAATATTGATTTTGGTAGTCAAGGAGCCAGACCACAAATAGGAAACCTTTATCTTAAGCCAGCAGTATTTAATCCCTTCACACACATACATGAGTCCACCGAGTACATCAATAAGACTGGGGTAGGAATGTCCACCCATCATTCCTTAGAAACCTCTCCGAATATTTCGCTCTGAGATATTAATAATATCGATTAGGATAACTCCATCGGCAGGATTTGGTTTTTGTCTCTTTTCCACACCACAGGAATATATTATAACCGCATTTTGCGAATAGATAGATTGACTTACTGAAGATGTCTGTTATTTGAGAAATTGGGACTCCTGTACTAAGTTTAGAAACATTATATGTTGTATGTAGACATAACACAGAGAATAGAACAGAGACAGAAAATTTGACTTACAATTACGAGTCCAGACTCGTTATTGTAAGTCAACTGTTCTTGTTCAATAACAGTGCTATTTAATAGACATGTATTTTTTAAACGATGTTCTATTCGATGTCGTTTGTTATCTTTGATCTCAATTTCTTGCTATAAAAGAAAAGCTATGGTTTCCGCATTTAAGAAAAAAATATAATTATGCCTATTAACGAACATAGTTATTGCAACATAGCATTTCGCTCACACCAGTTTTACTTTGAGAGCAGAGCAGGGGTGGCCCAGTGGTAACGGCCCTGACTAATGAGCTTAAAGGTCGTAAGGCGCTTTACTTTGTGTAATTTATCTCACCACCACTCCTCTCAAAACGGTGAAGAAAAACATCGTGAGGCAACCGGCATGTTCTAGAACGAAAAATTCGGAGACATGTGACATCTACCATTCCGCACTGGGCCAGCGTAGTAGATTACAGCCCACTTCCTCTCACAGAGAGGCAAGTGTCCCAGCAGTGGGAACGTTAAAGGCTGATTATGTTTGCATGCATTTTTTACTTTCAGTCCTCATTCCTGCGCACACAAAAAGTCCAACAAAAGCATAAAAATATACAGACAAAAAGTGTTTCCCGACGTCATATCATAACAGTTCTTCGCAATGCATATAATTGTAAGCTAGCCATAAATAAAACATAAATGAAACACCTAATTAAGCGGCGCATAAATTGCTTGGTTCAACATGAAAAATGACGGTCTTCTAAAGGGTTGCCAGCGCCGTCTGTAGTGTTGCCAAGAATTATTTGGAAGTTTTTTGGGACTGGCGTTTTAACTAATCTGCTGTATTTTATCCATCGTTCTTCAAAGGGATTTTGGTTAAATGTGAGATGGGGTGAAAAGTTAAATCTGTGCACTGCGTTATTTAAGCCATACTTTATTGATTTATTTATTAGTATTATCTTCAAGAACTATGAATAATTCTTGAATGACTGAGAAAATGACGTAGTATGTCAATACTCAGTCATAATCATAAGCTAACTCCGTCACGGTAAGTCAGTCAGTACAGAATAAACAATTTAATTACCATTATTACTCATAAAAGAAAATTCTTACCGGACACTTATAAAGGGTATTTTTTAGCAATTAACTTAACTTACAAAATACTTGATTATGAAATAATTTAAGGATAAGTTTAGATAAGTTTTAACCTTAGACAAAGAAAAGTATAGATGGTGGGTATCTCCATTTCATTTCCACAAGAAAGGGATAAAGTATTGAGTTATTATAAGTAACAGAAAAGGAAAAAGCTATTTCCGTCTCTCAGTGCGTGCCAGTTTTTTCAAGGCAGCTAATCATGTAGCCTATGTTAGTTAAGTTAGTTTTTTGTCTCATGTGTGACCACGCTACCCGATGCTCTATAGCTTTCTTACTCTAAGGTTTTAACCCTACCAAAATCCAGAAAAGTTAGAGAATAATATGGTAACACTACAAACAGGGTTGCAATCACAAAAAACACAAAACATCCACGTCACACGCTCGTTGTGATTTGGTGAAATTAGCGCGTTAGCATTTGTCTCTGGTTCTGTTTGTTTTTCAAGAAATGACGGCTTGTTAGAGGCATGCTCTTTTACAGTTTAACTTTCATACAAACTGGACAAATATTTTTGATACGATATGAATTTAATTTTATGCTTTTGTTGTATAATTACGATATTTGCTTGAAGGATTGGTTTAAAATTAATTTCATCAGCTGTGATGGGGTCAAATGTGTCGTTTTGATGCGATGGATTAGTGTCCTGGAATTGTATAGGGAAATAACATGGTTGTGCTCACATTGTGTAAGACGACCTTGCCGTGTTTCAGAACTAGAAGTTTGGTTCCTGACCTAAATCTCTAATACTTAATAATATCATCATCTGCTTAGCCTTTTCGTATATTGGGGTCGGCTTCCAGTCTAACCGGGTGCAGCTGAATACTAGAATTTTACCTGTAGCGACTGCCTATATGACCTCCACAACTCATTACTGGGTAATACGGTACCCCTTGGTAAGATTGTTTATCAGATTTTTGAGCTTCTGAAGACCCGTAACGACTGACGACGAGATCCACTAATGACAGCCAAGACCATGGGTTAACGGGCTTTTAGAGGCAAGGAGGGTGTACTTGACTTGGTAAGTAAAGATGGTCACCCATCTATAGACCAACCGCAAGCGTAGTATAACCTGGTCGATCGACCCGTGGGACTGTTATTACTTAGCCACAAGCCCCTCTTAATACTTAAAAATATATTTTGTTAAAACGATAAACTGTTGTAGTTCAATCTATGTGAAAACTTCTTTGGATTGAAGTCAAGGTCAAAAGTCTATATTTACACAGAAAGCCTTTTTGCATACCGCAAGCTGTATTCAATAAAACCTGAATAAAATGAATAATAGAGTTGGAATGCCACGCTATCCTAAAATATCTCTCCGGTAAAATGATAGAGGTGGCATCCGGGACGTGCCCATCTCCGGTTCACCCGACGTGGCGGAGAGAGGGTTATGTGTGAATAGATTGTACCGTGATAGTAGCGGAGGGTTCAAGCTAGGTGACCGTTATTGTTGGTGAGTAGTCGACTGGAACGAGAAAATGATCGTACTTGACTAGTGTAGTTTTCTTTGCTTGATCCGTAAATTAAAAAAAAAAATTGACCTTTGAAAATTGCCCTCAATTAGATAAGGTTCGAACATTTAGATTATTTATTACGAGGACGCCTTGATTTAAACCACACTTGGCAAATACTAGTACCATAATGACATTAACTTGTTTTCCTAAAGAGGAGGCTGCTACTCCAATGCTTGGGAGTCTGAATTTTTCATTTGGGACTGCAGGGAGGCTAAAAAACTCCAAACGATGGGAAATAGTACCAGTAGGGAGGTTCTGTTTGCGAATCACCACAACAATCTGCAATAACCAGTCATTGTGTAATGTATGTCATTATAGCAATGTCCCGATGCCCGTTTATTGCAGAACCAATGTTTTGCGGTAACCGTTTCATAAAAACGAGAATTATACCTAAGTCGATTTCATGTAACATTGACATCTTTTTATCCTTTTTAAAGCCGGAAACGTACCATATGGGCCATAACCCTTACAAATTCCCATCATATTGCGTCATATAGCCCATATTGGAGGAACAAAAACCCTATCGTCCACAGTACGCTTCGCGAGGGTTACTAGTAATAGTTTCCGGTCCGTCACACGACCCTATTGCCTCACTTCCGGTCGGACAACGACCATCCAGATGACGGTAATCCACTGCCTAAGAGTTAATTGAAAGTATTTCCCAATCAATTGGTTTGTTAATTGAATCAAAGAATTGGTGTGAGATCAATTAATTGATAACATATTTCTTTGGGGTTTCTGGCTCGTTGACGTGAAATATGGTTATGGGTTCTGATTCTAAGAGTTATGGTCAAGTTAATGGTGCCAGCAGTGATTGTTTTCCTTGCTACCTTCTTACCAGTAACGACCAAATATTTTTATTTAATTCACTCAATGGTTTTTCCATAAATCGAAAGTGCGATTGCATCTACAAATACCCTGGAACACTATACTACACACATAAAGAAAGAAAAGTAGAAAGAAAATATATTCCACCCTAATCTTGTTACAATCTAGCCTTTAAATAGACTAATAAGTTATTTAATTATAACCTAAACTATTAAAAATTGTCTTTAGTAAGAATGTGTCCAATAGCACTTTTCTTATTGTCTCTATTAAGGCGAATACACTTCGTTCTTGTGTTTGTTTGGCACTTTTGTACTTTACACTATTCACTAACACTAAACACTAGCTCGAACGGTTTTGTTCTTTTTAGTCTTCTAACTATGTTTGTGTGGTCGAGAAGCTGGATTGCCTCGATGTTCACATGCTGATGAAGTCTCTTTTCGTCAGCTTCTGCAAATACACTTATTTAGACTAACATACACACAATACACCAGATACATACATCAGATAAAAACAAAAAATAAAGATCAAACAAAAAGTGTAAAGTCCGATGTAAGAAATTAGCAGTAATGTATGCCTCACGGCTGCCCCAAAAAGGCCCAGTTCAGCAAAAATGCCAGACAACTAGTGCTTGACGCTGGTTTTCAACTAGACCTGACCTGACCTGACGTACATACATAAACTCACATCTTCTTCCCATGAGGGTAGGCAGAAACTTCAGAACGCCATCAGCTACGATCCTTACACACTCCATCTGCTTCGTATACATCTGAGGGGCAACACTCGTAATTTTAAGAACGTTCACAGTCTGATCTCAAGTCCCATCATTTCAGCCGATAGACGTCCACTGCTGGACATAGGCCTCCCCCAATTTTGGGGGGGGTTTGCCATAATCGCCACGCCTGGCCACGCTTGGCAGGCGGGTTGGCGATCGCAGTATGGTATGATGGTGGAATGCATAGAGAACGCTGCTGCCCATTCTCCGGTAAGACCCTTAGTCGCCTTTTACGACACCCACGGGAAGAAAGGGGTGGTGGTATTCTTTAAGTCCGGCACCACACAGAGTCACGTCTCAAGTCCCAATCTGTCAAAAATATTTCCATACATTTTTGACATTGTTTGTCGCTGAGATGAGATTGCGACTAGATTTTGACCGTTTTTTATACGGGAATTGGTCTTCTGACGCCAGCACATCAAGTTACTACAATCTGTCAATTTTTTTTAATAGATTTTCAACTTTATCGCTATTAGCATTAGGTTCAACGTTGATTGTGAAAATTTGACAGTTTCGGGTAGCTTGATGTGCTGGCGTCTGTACTACGCACCTGACCTTTCTGAAGAACATCACCGATAACGACATATGCATGTCCTTTTAGGGCAGCAAATAGAATAGATATTAATCTGTAGGTAAATAATTATTTTGTTATGTGTGGAAATCAAACCCACTGTACTAACTTACAGGTTATGACCACTAGTTGACATGTTGCGGCACCTACATTGCCCCATGCGAACTACGACGTCACGCCAAATCCTGCATCACACAAACAGAGTTTACCACGCAACTAGTGTACATATGTCGCAGCCAACTGGTTAAATTAGCCGTTTAGTTAACCGTATAGCCTTTTAACTAAACGGCGGCCGCTCAACTAACGGTCTGAATAATGGTCAATTATCGTTTAGTTTGGAACTGTAACCAAAACGCGCGAGCAGAATTGGGCGCAGTAACTAAGCCATGGCACCCCGACCAAATGGGTTAGGTTAGAACTGTGATCAACCGCGAGAGAGCGGAGAGAGGCGAGCACTACTTCTAAAAGCCAGGTGGTTAACTAAACGGCTAATTTAGCCAGTTGGCTGCGACATATGTACTCGTATAAAACGTCCCGGCATCAATCATCGAGCAGTAGCCCACCAAACACAACACCCTGACTGAGAATCTTCCCTTTCTCTGAAGTACCTATAAGTGAACTATACACCCTGTTCATACTCTTGATGCAGGAGAGAAGAAGTACACATCCCTACCTACCCTCCGGGAATACCAGCGTGACGAGTATCTAATACACTAAAAAAACATTCGACAATCGAATATAGGTGAAAAGAATATTTTTCCGTTTATTTAGTCCAGTTCCCACGTCGGCAGCGCTGAAACATTTCAGCGGTTAACTGAAAACTAACAGACGGACAATTAAACAAACAGGACAACGCTTCGTTAGAATATACAATAGTTTTGTGAACGCTCACAAAACTGTGGGAAAGTGTATTTTGGATTGTGCACAGGGGAATTTATATTCAATATCAAAAAGTAAACCAAAATATTTTATTTCACGTAAAACTACATGGGCACTTATGAAACGTCAGAAGCTAAGTGCACGGTTCCGATTGGTCGTGTCCTATGGAGAAGAGCCGGCAAGAAACTTCCCGGTTACTCTTTTAAAAATATTGCATTCGCTACTTTTTTTTTACAAAATGTTGTATACCATTTTTAACCGACTTCAAAAAAGGAGGAGGTTCTCAACTCGGATTTTTATAAATATATATTTTTTTTAAATGTATATTCGGGCACAACTCCGTCATTTAAAGACGTATTTGCAAAATGTTTTGTGTTCGAAAGAAGTTTATAAAATAGATTCTTGTCCAATCTTCAACGTACGTACGAAACCACCTTTTAGACGGGCGTGCCTTGGTTTTGACTTCAAAACCAAGAAAATAGAATTGCCTTCTAATGGGCTACTTGAAATAAAAGATTTTAAAAGTGCCTTTTAATGGGCTGCTTGAAATAAAAGATTTGACTTTGACTTTTGCCCGTTTCCTCGCCCGCGTGGAGGTAGGAAATTATACCACAGGAACGTATTAGCGGGTTAAAACGTATCCTGTGTCCTAACACAGGTCATGGTTTATTAGCTATCAGCCGTTATGGTGCGAAAATGTAGCAGACAGAAACAGTTACTTTCGCGTTTATTTATTTTTCTATTCTGGATTGACTGACGGTGAAAGAAAGTGTTGCTAATAACCTTGGTTTGATGATTTCATCAATGTTTGTTTCTTCTCTTTATAAAAATACGCCGTTTACATTTGTGGGCAATAACAATCTGGAAATTCTCAGAAAATAATAATTGCTCCTTTAAATGTACAGAATATACGAAAGAAAGACTATAACTTCCATTGGTAAACAGGAAGTTATACAGTCGCTCTTAAAACGAATCTAATTAACGTAATATCATAACTGAGCAATAGTTATTTCTTACTCATCTGCCTAGCCTTTTCCCAACTATATTGGGGTCGGCTTCCAGTCTAACCAGATGCAGCTGAATACCTGTATTTTACATGGAGTGACTGCCTCTGAATGGCATGACTGGTTGTCAGACTTTTGGGCTTCTGAGTACCCGTAACGACAGTCAAAGGTCTACGAATGACAGCCGGGACCAATGGCTAAAAGTGCTTTCCGAGGCACGGAGGGCTCGATATGTAATGGATGGTCACCAATCCATGAACTGACCGCGGCTAGCGAAACTTCACATTTGATCGATTCGTGCGGCTATTATTATTTAGCCACGAGCCCCTCAGCCTGCCTTTAGTAAGTGATTGCGTAAGAACGTTTTCTTTGAGCAGATTAATAAAAAAAAGTTTAAATAAATACAAAGTATAGCCCTGTTATTCTTTCATAAGCGACACCAGAACTACCATTCTTCTATAATCTGGTCAGGGTTTGTTTACAGTTTCATCAGACACTTTTGGAACAGACTATATCTAGCGTAACTACTAGAGACTAGTTATTTAAACCGCATCAAACGCTGATACAATCTCCTCTTAATCTAGTCGTAAATAAGCAACATATTTACCGATACGCGATTACTTAGTGATTGCGTATTCAAGACGACGACGGCGCCCTTTGACATACGAGTTAACTACGTTATATTAACTGCACAGTTTTGCTTCTACGGTTAGTGTGGAGCAAGATATAGGAGGACGAGGGTTAGGTAAGGCAGTGTATTTGGTACTTGCATTAGATATATCAGCTTTCAATCATGGTGCCTGAAGCTCGAATGTGTCTTTGAGCTGTGAGTCTGTTGTGTAATCTTGTGTTTAGCTGAGTAAATGCGCGACGACCCAATGTAAATTTTCACAGCAGTTACGGAGAGTCTGACAGGAGTCTGAGAATCTCATACCAAATTCTTGTTCTACTATCGAATGCGACAGATAGATGGCACGTATGTACACTGTACCAATTGCATAGGTACATACTATAGTGTATAAGACGGCAATTTACGCGGTACGATTTGTCGAAAAATGTGGCCATGCAGAGAAAATATTAGAGTAACTGCTAAAATAACTGTGAAAGGACTGTAAACAAATTGGATCATCTTGACATAAAAATAAGTCTTTCTATCAATATTCGCCTATTATTAATAATGTCCACAACTCTCTCAAATATCCCATAACTTAATGGCACACAGATCATAGCGACAAGTATACGAGTTATGAATACTAATCGCGTTAGAAATTGAGATGATAATGTGACAACTATTTGATGTCGGCTTTTGATTATGATGGTTTGTGTATTTTGATGGAATTAAGTGGAACCACAGCTATGTAAACCATAGTTAGCTGTCAATTTAATTTCATGGATTTAACGTAACATTAAATATTAATTTAGTAGATACTATGGTAGCTTGATTAGCATTTGTGACAGGTTGAATTTTAATCATTCATCATTTGAGGAAGCTTTTCGGCTTATATTTTAAACTAGCGAACCGCCCCTGCTTCGCACGTTTTCATGACTTGACAAAACATCGAGATTTATTTATTATACCGGCTGACTTTTTTACCGTCTGGACAAAACTAAGGTGTAAAAGGTAAACGGAGTAGAAGCCTACGGCACAGAAACTTTTTTATTTTTATTCAATCTTTTGATTGAAGCTGGCAAATCAAAGGATTGAATGTCAGCTACGAATTCATTTATAATTTCCGCGCGTAGAGTGCGTGCCCATGTTGATTTTTTATTATTTGTCGATTTCTTTTTCTTTTTTGTTTGTACGAAAAGTTTGCTTCAAATATTTATAGTAAGTATTTATTAAAAGTAAAATTTATTATAAGTTTAAAAACTGGCCAAGTGCGAGTCGGACTCGCATACGAAGGGTTCCGTAACACAAGGCAAAAACGCCGAAAAAAACATGTTTGTTGTATGGGAGCCTCCTTAAATATTTATTTAAAATTTTATTATTAATTTTATTATTATACTTATAATTTTATTATTTATTATATTAAAGTTAAAATAGAACTGAGTATTTTGTGAATATTTCAAGTGCCTACCTGTTGCCATTTTTGAAATCGAGCAAAAAAGGGCAAAAAAATCGCGTTTGTTGTATGGGAGCCCCCCTTAAATATTTATTTTATTTTGTTTTTAGTATTTGTTGTTATAGCGGCAACAGAATTACATCATCTGTGAAAATTTCAAATGTCTAGCTATCGCGGTTCTTGGGACACAGCCTGGTGACAGACAGACGGACAGACAGCGAAGTCTTAGTAATAGGGTTCCGTTTTGTACCCTTCCGGTACGGAACCCTAATAAAAAAGAGATTACTGCGCTATAGGTTTCTACTCCGTTCACCTTTCATACCCTGTTCTGTCCAGACGATAAAAAAGGCAGCCAGTAAATAGGTTTAATATTAATATATTATACACAATAAACCTTCCGTAATACAATTTTTCATGGTGAAAACCGCATCAAAATCCGTTGCGTAGAAGAATCAATTCCGAACGAAGAAGAACGCGGTTACGTAGAGAGAGACAGACAAACAGACAGACAGACACAGACTTAATTTATAATATGTTTAGATTATTATAAAAAGCCGTGTATATAGAAATTATGCGTGATCAAATAATAAATTGTGGCGCACTAACAATAAATTATGTAGAACCCAAACAATTTCTCACAACAAATAAAATTGATATGCGTAACAGAATATTTTGGCATTGAACAATATTATTGTTTTCGTTACCTTTTATTAACAACTTGTAATTGCAAAGCTAATTCAAAAGTATTATTATTTTCTAAGTTATCTCGAATGACTGCATTCCTGCAACTACAGTATTCCATAAACTAACTCCATTGATCTAATTAAAAATTACTTACCCTAATCTACTGGATCATCAAGCCATGAAGTTATATTTACCGCACGCTAGTCCGCAGGCGTACTATAAATGTGTAACAGGCTGCATACGGGATGCGAACCTACACTCGATCGATACTCGCTGATTGAAACACTGAATGCCGGTCAGCGGTCGTTGATTTTGTAACCTTAGAAGCCTTGGAATTGGTGGGATGTTCAAAGGGTGATAAGAGAATGAATTTGCTTTATTATTTACATTTAATTTACTTTGCGAAATACATTTAGCTTTGAAAATTACTTCGGCCGATTTGTCCGAACTATGATGTCATCCAAATATATGTCAAAATTAGGTTTTGTTAGGTGAACTGTTTTTCGAAATATACTTTGCGTCAATGATTTTATTAAAATTGTTTAAGTATCCAGGTATCACTAGGAAAGTGCATTGAAGATTGTTACTGGTAAGTGTTAGCCTGCACCATCCCACTGCTGGGCAAATTCTCAAATGGCCCAAATGGCTCTCCCCATGACTTTCAGCTCTTTTGATTTCTGAAGATTGTATATTAAACCAATTTTTTGCATTAAAATTTAATTTTCATCTCTCTTTGATGAAACGCCAAGCTAAGCTCCAGAAGATCTTGAACATTACAAATAAGAATCTAAAAGGAACTGCTATAACAGTGGAAGCATGTTCTTAATTACAATAAAGTCCACGAAACTCCAAGACCAGAACAATTGAGTTAGAACATTAAGAAAATCTCTTCAGGTGGTTATTTTAAATATACATGTCGTTTAAAATTTTTGACTTCAACTTCCCCATATAAACTTGGTACATTAAGAGCGAACCGGGCGTACCAGACGAGAAAGTTAATTTAAACTGTTCTTTGCCTATACACAGCTATTAACTTGCTTGAGCAGCTAACTTGGATCTCAACTCTATTGGATCAAAGCTATTGTATCCTTTCCAATCGTATATTGCTTTTCATTCTGAATGTAGAAAGTTGTACAAAAATGAAAAATAGGTAATTTAAGTTTATAAAACGGTGTGCATGCATTGAATTATGGGTTTGTACGATACGAGGAAACTTTATGGAGATCGTTGTTGCTTTAAATTGGTTTCCTTTGTTTTACTGTGCACTATAATGAAAGCAATAATTTTAGATTTATAAACGTTTTGGTTGTTAGATTTCGCAATGATAGGAATTTTGTTGTTAGAGAGGTTAATAAAAGACCACACCGTGGTGCTTGTAAAATTTTAACGGGTTACTATAAAGCATAAAAGTTGACGCTAAATCGAAAGAAGTTATTGCTCGCAAAATCTAATATCCTAACCTAAAGAAACAATAACAGAACCAACAAAACATTAACACAAATTCAATAAATTGCCTAAAACAACATTATAACGCTACCGTATACATAACAATCAGACAATAACCCGGCTAAATGGCATGTCGTCTGTTGTCACGCTCTATTGAGCAAGAAACTTATCTTCTACTTGGCCGGGTTGTGCCCGCACGTCGTCCTAAACCAATACGTGATTGCGTTCGCTTCATTTGACGACGCCAAACAGTTGTAAGATTATCGCGGTTGTGTGTTGGAGCTGAATTATGAGTGAAGGAAACATGTTCGTGGAAGATGGATTTATTAGGATATTGTGTGGCTGAATGAGTATTTTTATTGAAGACGATATTGTGTATTGATTTTAAGAGGTGTTGATGAAGCTGGCACAAAATTAATTACTTTATGATAACGTCCACAGGAAGTGACAATGAAAAATGCTAAATAAAGGATTTCATTTAATTAACAAAATTAAGTTATCAAAGAATCTGCTAGAGCTAGGAAATAGTAGATTGTTATACAAGGGTGACAAGGGTCGAAAGGAATCAATTCCCATTCGAGGTATTTAGACGGCTATAGTCCGAGTAGGAATTGATGACTTTCACCCGTGTTTACTTTTCATTTCGAATATAGGTAAGTAAAGTAAAAAATAGTAGTTTTCCTAAAATATTTATTATTTTCTTGTCTGTTCGCCACTTCATAAAATCATTGTATGTTTTTAAGTATCTTTCTATTGAAATTTCAGGCAAAAGATTTTTGACAACTGTATTTGCCTCGTTTTTAACCGAATCTGGGGTCAAAATTTCAGAATCGCTTAGACTCAATTGAAACAAATATTAGTCTATAAAACCGAGTTTTTGAATTTCCGTACAGCTTACAGAGTTAGTATCCCGCCAAATTATATATTTTTTAGGGTTCCGTACCCAAAGGGTAAAAACGGAATCCTATTACTAAGTCTTCGCTGTCTGTCCGTCTGTCCGTCTGTCTGTCACCAGGCTGTATCTCAAGAACCGCGATAGCTAGACAGTTGAAATTTTCACAAATTATGTATTTCTGTTGCCGTTATAACAACAAATACAAAAAAAAAAATAATTAAATATTTAAGGGGGGCGCCCATACAACAAACGCGATTTTTTTGCCATTTTTTGCTCGATATCAAAAATGGCAACAGGTAGGCACTTGAAATATTCACAAAATACTCAGTTGTATTTTAACTTTAATAATAAATAATAAAATTAAAATAAAATAAATATTTAAGGGAGCCCCCCTTAAATATTTATTTTATTTTAATTTTATTATTTATTATTAAAGTTAAAATACAACAAACATGTTTTTTTTTGGCGTTTTTGCCTTGTGGTACGGAACCCTTCGTGTGCGAGTCCGACTCGCACTTGGCCAGTTTTTTAATTTTAAATATGGAACACACCGCGCCACCGCCGCGGGCCAATTTTTTTAGTTCACACTGGCTGTTTATACACTCACAAGACCGCAATGTTTTTCTTAATTATGTAAAAAAATTCGTTTGAGTACCTAAACCTTTAGATCTATTTTTATTTTAAAATTTATTCCCGCCCTAGAGAGGGAAGCAATTACTATCAGTCTTTCCCGCCCAAAGGTGGAAAGCAGCGTCTTCCACCCGCTATTCGGATCAAACAAACACTACTTTCCGATTATGAGAAATGAAAAAAAAAATATTTACAGAGGTTTTCAACCTTTAAAGTTTTACAAATACTTTAAAAAATGTACATTTCAACATGTTAATGAGAGAGCTGTTACTTTATCTTAAAGGCAGAAATAAAAGGCGTAAACAAAATATTTACTACCATAGGCATGTTTATGCAAATTTAACTCCCCTACATTTTAAATTCCACATTTTTACGAGGTCAACTTGCAAGAAAAATTGTGGGCAAGATCTTTCATAAAATTTTGCCCGCAAACGAAACACGATCTCTTTATTGCACTCAAAAGAACGTTTTATGGACTTACTGGCAGCGCGAGCGCCACGAATGAATATTTCAAATTAAAATTATTCCTTTCGAGCTTTCCAATTAAAAGGGGTTCCAAGAATTTGGAATAGGTCTGAAGAAAGACTTTTCTAAACGAATTGGTATAAAAACTGAATACAAGTGAAGCGACCCGTAATGATTATTTTGATGACAGTTCAAAGGGTCTTGTATTAGAGAAAAAACGATGCGTCTCATTCTTTTGGTTGTGTATAGAAATTCGTTGATGGATCCTGGGTTCGCTTTGTCTGCAGAAATGCGAAATTAAAATGTCATCAGTATTTTTATGTGGGTCAGTAAAATAATGTATATTTCGTTGGATATGCTGAACTAGAAATACTTGGGTCTCTTAACTTAGTTCACTTTCTTTTGGATATTACGTTAGAGCCCCTAACACGACCCATTTACCGAAATTTGTAATAAAGTAAATGTCTCGAGCCTACAACATTTTATCAGAATTCCTGTATCAATCTTGGCTGAAACCAATTCCTAGATGCCCGATAGATTTCCTGACCAAACTATTAGCTTCCACAAAGCTGACCAATACCAAATAAATTCGCGCAATCAAACGAAAGGAGATAATTGAAAAGATAAGTAAAGAATTATCTTTCTCCCCGAAGTTCGCCGATATTACTGTGGCGACCAAATAAATGGGGTACTTAGTACCAGCTTAATAGTCACGTGATGCAGCTCTGTTCACATTATTTACCCGACCGCGAGCAAAGTTAGGTAATGTGTTTGAAAATAGCGGTTTCTTTGTAGTAGGTATCTGTTCAACTATCGCAATGTGAAAGAAGGAGTTTGTACGAAGATTTACGGGTCTCAAATTGAATGAATACACCTTTTCCAGTATAAGTATTTCTGTATTTATATTCTTGCATAAATAGAAATTTATAGTAATATTAAACAAACTATTTCATTAGGTACTCAATATGACGTCAATATAGACTTCTTGAAGACAGCCTTCTGGTTTAAAAGCTCGAAGAGAACTAACTTAGAAACTAGGCCATGCTCCAAACATCATGTTTCTATTCCGTTCAGTTAAAAAACCAGTACTTTTTCCGTAACTGTCAAATAAGATATTATATATGAGATCGCAGAAAGCGTTAAGGCCGCCCATTGTATGTTTTGTATTATTAATCGTATTTTTTTTTTGTTATGTTTTTTCTGGTGTAAAATAAAGTGTCTAGGTATAAATAAATAATATATTTTTAAACTTCAAGACTACAATGACACAAAAATCATTTTATTTTATTAGGATCTCCAACAAAGAATACACCTTACATGCTATATTATAAAGGACAAGAACAAAAATCTATGTGCTCCCTCAGTTATAGGGGACCATATCATGCAATAAAAACAAGCAAACAGTATTTGATACCTAACTTAGATAATTTAAATAGTAGCATCTACAGTTTACTATATATTACATATATATGTATTACATATTATTATTAAAGTTATACTAGTATATTATTCATCATCATCATTTCAGCCGAAAGACGTCCACTGCTGGACATAGGCCTCCCCCAAAAGGGGGGGTTTGCATAATCGCCACGCTTGGCAGGCGAGTTGGCGATCGCAGTATGGTATGGTGGTGGAATGCATAGAGAACGCTGCTGCCCATTCTCCGGTACGCCCCTTAGTCGCCTTTTACGACACCCACGGGAAGTATGGGGTGGTGCTATTCTTTAAGTCCGGCACCACACAGACTAGTATATTATTAAATTTAATAATTTGAATTTAAATTGAATAAACATAAAGATTAAAAAGCAAAGAAAACATAGTAGAAACAATTATACTTACTGACAAAATATTTGAGTCAAATCAAATATTTTCAATTTTATATTCAGTATTTAAAATCACTATAAATCTTATTCATATTTGGAAACCATGACACTAAATATTTTTTCTTTTTATATTGGGCTTTAGTGACATTTTGAGAAAAGTAGCTTACGCGTTCCTATTATTAATGGTATTTTCTACAGATCCAATACCGTTACTGCCAAGGCTTAAGATGTAGGGTGTAATGTTTTTCTTATTTTGGGCCCTACCAATACATTATTTATATTCAAGTCATGGAGAATATTTGAATACCTACTTTGATTTGATAAAAATTCACCATACATTTTCGCTCAAGCATTTATTTTGCGGAACCATACAACTAAATCAAATGACTCTTTATCAATAAAGCGCGTATCAAAACAGACGATTAAACGTACAGATGTACAGTGCAGTGCAAATAAACTGCACAAGTGTGAATTAAAGCGAAATTCTCGCCATTGCAAAGTGGATTGCTGTGTAATCCGATGGGAGCCGATTCAGAATTTTGTATTTATTTATTTACATTAATGAAATAATGTAAGAATGGAATGTTGTGGATGTTGCAGTAGATGTTAATAATGTAATTCTTATTGGTTTATGCGGTTACGGAAATTAAGGGGGAAGCTGATTAACAGCTGCGTATTGTCTCGCGGAATTGAAGCAGTATTTAAAGTGCTTTCACGTTAAAGTGGGATTGTTAATTAAGGTAAAAGGATTGGTAGCTGCTTATTATTTACTGTAGTTTCAAGTAACGTGGAATTAACAGGTTTGTTATCGTTGTGTGCAATGAGTGTTATGTTATTGGATTGTTTGTGTACGTTTACGAGCTTCGTTGAGCATATCGGAGCTCATAAAGTGACAATGATGCCCAAACCAAAAATCGTAGAGGAGACGCAATTGGAAAAAAATATCTATGGCATAACATAGAATAAGATATATTTATTTGCAAAGAATGTAGGTGCATGTTGTTACAGTTTTGAGGAATCCGTGTACATTCTACCTAGTATTCCATGCTTTAGTAAATTAAACAATAATAGTACATTATGGTACATGAGTCTAATGATCAATGCACACGCGTTTCATACGACGTTTTTCAACACACTTGCGAGGAAGAAAACAGACTTGTATTGTTAAATATTAACTTGTTTGGAAAATGGCGCGCTAGTTTTGTTATTCCGCGCGCCGTGCTAGCCAGCACTAGCGATGCGCGCACAGGTAAAAAAAAACCACTGACTCTCATTTTAAATATATTAGTCTATGGCACTGACAAAACCTCAAAAAGCCTATAGAAAAAATATAATAAACACAAAATAATGTTTAGACTGATCGTAGTGTTGTCGTATCGACACCGAAGTTCCAAAACCTCCTAACTGACAAAGTCAAAAATTTACACAAACTGAAAAAAACGTTCCAAAGTAGGCACGTTGATTTGGTTTAGTTGGGAGATACATATTTCAACATTTTAATTGAATGCTGTTGCAACTAAAAATACGATTTCATTAAAACGAGAAGAACGCTTTTAAATTCAAAACGATAAAAAAAGTGAATTTCTCTAAAAATGTCAGTTAGGAGGTATAGGCACTTCGCCGTCGTCGCGTCGGTAGGTCAAATTGTAGTTTAGTTAGTATGGGTTAGTTAGTTAGTAAAGTACTGTTGGAATAGAGAAAAATATACATTAGTTCAGTGAGAATCCGCAATAATAGAATGCCAGTCAGGGTCTTTTCCGTTTGGTTTCAGAAGGGACCACGGACAATTTAAGGTGGATAATTAAAATTATCTTACCTTTTCTTGTAATTTGCATGATCAAATATGATTCGCGACTATAATATACTTATATGTATGTATTTACATAATATAGTCATTAGAATAGAATCTTTCAAGTTAGATTTTTCCCTAAGAACTTTTCCATAAGAAAGATGATTATTCATGATTCACAACATTCTGTAAAGACGTACCTGTTATTTTGATCAAGATACAACCTGACACTGACCTGAAAATTGCAAAAAACTTAAGAAAATTTGAATTTTGCGGTCTACCACTGCGCATTCACCTTAAATTGTCCGTGGTCCCTGCGCATTCACCTTAAGGTAAATAAATATTAGTTAATTTTGGGACCAAGGACAATACAGACTATTTAAAAAAAAAGTGAATTGATGAGATTAAAAAAGCGCGCATCTCCGACTAGTAAATAGTTATCTGTGGAAATAAAGCACTTGTGGATTAAAATAAAGAAAAAGCACGCGTTTTTAATACACTGCATTATGGACTTAAAAGCGGTTCAATAAGAGCCACTTTACGAGCAAGTGTGTTGAAAATTAAGTTAACTAATTGGCTAATTTGAACGACACTTAAATGGTAAAGATACAGAGCACTTTTGACGCAGGAACATAAAGTGACAGCTGTCAGTTTGACATTAGTGTGCTGCACAGAAACGGAACGAAAGTGGTTATATAATACGCTAAAACATAAAAGAAAACGTTTTCCCTCACATGTACTCCATAATAAATACTGACATAATTTAAGTAGTAATTTGTTAAAAACAAAAACATTACTTCAAAACATTTCATAATAATCTCTTCTACCTGTCAAGTTACGTCACTCACAAATACAATGGCCGCACATTGTACAGTAATGTAGTGACAAACAGACGTACACAACGTGCACTACATTATGCCATACATAATTCATGGCTCTAAACGGCTGAGGGTGGGTACAGTACTGTGGTCGGCAGTGTAATAGCTATGTGAAGGACTCATGGCTAAATAAGCTCGTGGATCGATAGATTTGTTAGGTTAAGCTGAGTTTGATGCGGTCATTCTGTGGATGGGGGACCGGTACTTACTCTTTTTGTAATTTTGTTAATAGGTAGGTGATTGTAATTTTTTGCATTCTTTGTGTTGTGAGCTGTTGTTTCTGATTTTCATAAGAATACATCAAGATGCCCGTTTGTGACGTATCGAGAAGCTTGAAACTTATTTTTTTAATCAACTTATATAGGCAAAGATCTCCCCCATAAGGCCATAACTTACCACCAGTCTTAACTCAGGGTATTTATTGATACAGTTCAGTGACGTAATAAAATATTACAAGGATCCATAAAAAATCACGGTTAGATTGATGAAAGATGGGTAATGTAAAGGGACCCATATTTCTGCTACTATTATGGGCTATTTACAAACCGATTTTAATTTCTCATGTCTTCTGCTCCATAGCTCAAAGCACGTTAAACCCACGTAATCTACAAAATACCTGCAAACCCTTCCATTATTCATTGACAGTAAGCATATCATTACAGAACGGTAAGTAACGGTAATGATGGAAATGACGGTAATGACCACCGTTTACCGTTCGCCGGTAACCGGCTTTTAAACGGCTTTTCATACATTATTTATAGTATGTACCTTCCAACTGTTTGTACTACTGAAGTTCTGAAGAATTTCAAAAAACTGTTTGTTGTAGTTCGAAGAAGGAAAGGTAACAGGAACTGTGCTGGTGTTTGTTGGGGACGGCTGAAATGTGCTTGAAACCACGTTAGACGTGACATAAATATATGTAGAACTTTTAGTATGGTGTGTACGAGTGACAGGTTAGTCATCTTTTCTTGGTCATAATCAGGAATTCTATGGAGTAAATGATGACGATTGATCACAATGTCTTTCAATTTGACATTCCAGCCACGTGCATTGCATTATTTACGTTGTTGAGCACGCGAATTTTTCAAATCTATCAAGCAATAGTTTATGAATTTCCCGTGTGTTACGCTAACAGCATGCTTATTTTAGAATTTTTAAAGAACTATTGGTAGAGCAGTAACTCCTTGAGAATGAGTTAGCGCGGAAAATTACTAAAATCTAACTTGCATTTTTTGAGTGCCAAGCAGTATTGATATTCTGGTTTGAAGAGCATGTTGTGTGACCGTCGAATCTCTAAATCAGTTTTCCAAGATCAACTTTATCGGTCTAGCAACACATTGGTAAATGAGAAGCTTGGGATGTACCTTCAGATAATGAAAACCGAATGTGCGCTTTTAACATTTCTAACGTGACGATATTATCGTGGTCGTCCATAAAATGTATGGAAAGACGTGCACATTATAACGTTAATGAATGATTAATGACAAATATCTTAATTTGAATAATAATTTTAATAATACAATGCATGGAAAATTATAAATTGGTAAATTCCCTTAATTATTTTGACATTATACACTGACATTACCTTTTAATTTGAATCTATGACATTGTTTACTTATTAATTTGAATTTATATCATTGTACAAGTTATTGAATTTTTTTTTTATGACATTATGTATCGGATTAATTGGTTTTTATGAAATTGTATAACTATAACTATGAATTTTGCATGCCTGAATTGGTACAATACAGTGGACTGCGCATTCACTTAACATCTGGAAATGTATAAAATTGACTGTGTTGAGCAATAAATATTTAAATTTGAATTTGAATTATTATGGACGGGAATTTGAAGGGGTCTTCATATAATTTCATACATTTTCCTTCCCTGTGTTATCGTGATGTCGTGAGGTGGACATGGACGTTCACGATAATAGCGCCACGTAAGAAATTATATAAGCGCACAATGCCTTATTTGACCATTCGATATTGATACATTAACGTTAATCAACGTCATCAGTGATCAAGTCAATGTGCCATTAAAGCACCTATTTAATATGCACCAATTTTAATACCACTCCGACCAAAAATAATGACCCATTGCCAAACATATTAACGGGAGCTTTGCATTCTTTAATCCTATTAAAACAAGTAATAAATGATCACGACATCCAAATTCAACCCCTCGAAGAATTATGTAGACTCCTTTAACTTCATTAAAGGGACTTTTCGAGAAACCCATTCAAATGTACCATAGATTAAGGCTCCCTCTACAAATGGTTCGAGATCTATGACCTCTCAAATTATTACAATAAAAGCCGTTTTAATAACTAAGAACGACAATTTGAAGACGGTTTCGTGGAAAGACAGGCTGTCTGAAATAACGTCTGGTTTATTATAAAGTAATGAAGGCAGTGTCACATTTTATACGCTTGGAACTGTTTTAGACAAAGACGGTTTTTGTGAACGAAAACCAAAATTTTAGAATTAAAATGCGTTTTCATTAAAAATATTACTTTACCTGGTAACGTCAGTTTGCAAGTAATAAGGCTTATAAAGAGGAAGGAATAAGACCTATCGCTTCAGCCGGTAGACGTCCACTGCTGGACATAGGCCTCCCCCAATTTTGGGAGGGTTTGCCATAATCATCATAAGACCTATATTTTCACAAAATTGTAAGGCATAGCTCGATTATTTTGTAACAGACGTACCTACTCATCCTAGAAAGAATGTATGTTATGGAGAGTAATTATAATACATAAGAAGTGATTAGCATAATTAGCCTATAACTTTCCCACTGCTGGGACACTGGCCTCCTCTGGGTAACCCAGTGCGGGTTGGTAGATGTCACATGTCTTGGAATTTTTGATTCTAGGACATGCCAGTTTCCTCACGATGTTTTCCTTCAAAATTTTGAGAGCAGTGGTGATGAAATAATTTACACAAAGTAAAGCGCCTGTCTGGGTTCGAACTCGTAAGTCGGGGCCATTATCCCTGTGCCTAGAAGTGATTATAATTTTGAGTTAAAAGTTAAAGACGAAAGTTTGTGAGTGTGTGTGTGTGTGTGGTCTGGGGGTGTGTTTATGTGTTTGTTACTTCTTCACGCTCAAACAGCTGAACCAATTTTGATAACATTTTGTATGGAGGTAGCTGACACACTGGATTAACATATAGGCTACTTTTTATCCCAATATTCCCACGGGATCGACATTTTCACGGGTAAAACCGCGGGTCGCAGCTAGTGTATCAATAATTATAAGTGAGCGGTTAAAATAAATATGGTATCAAGAGTTCAGAGTTCCAAAATACTCCCGATTTCATATAATTGATACTTTACTTTCAATGGAACCTTCTAAGTGTCCTTAATTGTACAATTAAATTGTCAATTTTGTTTAATGAAATTATTCGTTTTGCCCCACTTAAGTTTCTAGCAGCCCAATTTGTTCAAAAACTGAAGTTTCTGTCATCGCCGCACTTTAGATGATTTATTCCGGTACGGACGAATTAATGTTAGAAAATTTGTGATACCTACTTTATTAGGAGAAGCAAAATAACCCTCGGTAAAATACTAATGAACCGAGGGTAATTTTAATGTTAAAAAAGTTCATGAACTTTCTGGTATACAATCTTGAACTCAAGTCACGAAAGTATTTTCAGTTTGACCTTCACGACTTAAAAATTGTTGGAATATCAGGCTTCCAACTATTACGTACATAATGACGGTTATTTTCGTGACAATTATGTTACGAAATTATCCGTCGTTATATTAATAATAGTATCTAATGTTGTGATCCCAGCTGTTTAAATTCAGGCAAGTAATATATGACTTTTTAGATTCACATGTCCTTTCCGAATTTATCTGGTCATTACTGATATACTGGTGAAGGAAAACATTGTGAGGAAACCTAGATTTATAATAAATACTGGCTGTGTCTCGCGGTGTCACCGGCATTAGGCTCGATCCCGTGGAGATATCGAAAGATAACTCAAGTTAAGGTAAACGGGTTTAGATGAAATTCCATCTAAATCCGTTTAGCCGTTTTAACGTAACAAACATACAAAAAATCAAATCTTTTTTTATAATATTTGTTCAGATAAGTCTAATATCGCCAACCAGTGTTGCGCAAGCACTGTGATCAATACTCATTATGCCAGAAGGCATAATGAGTATTGATCACAGTGAACAGTGATATAGAGAACTATATGAGAAGAAATTTTGTTTGCAGTGAGACAATAATAGGCTGGTATTATTATCTATACAAATAAATACAACTGAACTGTCTGTTTGTAATGTCAAAATAGAAGCCTGTTACTAACCACCTTACTAATAAACGTTGTACAACGTCTGTATAGTTACACAATGCTTTGTCTTCTTCTTTCGAAAGTCAAATTACTGACGACTGAAAGAGAGAAATCAGTGTGTAACTATTCATCTGATATAATACGTTTATTAGTAAGGCGGTTAATACATAAACAAGTATATACGGAACGGGAACCTATAACAATAGTTGAAGAATTACCTATGACTGCGTTTACAAAGCCCAAAATAGTTTTCACCATGGTGTCTTCTAGACAATAAATAAAATAGTACATTATTTCTAATGACAGGTTAATGCGATACAGACTATGTGTTGGCAACCCGTCATATTATTATATACCGATACCGAGGCAGTGCAATTTTATTGACGTTTATAAACACATCCTGTATGTTTACGCATATTATTAACTGTGGTGATTAGCATAATATAGTGGATTAAACCTAGCCCCATGGCACAATATTATTATAATTATGTTCAAAATGTTAGCAACTATAGTTACCGGTCCAAAAAAAAAGTTGTTATTAAAATGTTAGTTTAACATTTACTAGAGTTAAAATTCTATTCCTAATTGGTAGACAAAAACTACACAAAATTATTCTTCTGGCAACAGGTACGAGTCAGAAACTCGAAACGTCGCCTACTATTTATAAAATAAAGAAGCCAATTAGGGTACCTACTCTTTATAAACTATACAAACTGTATAATATTCCCTAACACACTTCCAATTGAAAAGCCTTTAATTTTAAATTTACGTTTTTGAGCACATTCATTTTTCAAACATATGAAGCCAGAAATGTTTTTTTTTCTTTTCTTTTTATTTGAACGAATCAGTAATTTCTTTCTTTATTTAATAGATTGTGATTAAAGTTAGGGTGCTGGTCTAATGTTTAAACTGTTAACGTAATCCTTCTCTATTTCCAGATGGGACAAAAGAGTACCAAATGGATTTTATCCAACGACAACCTGCCCTGATGTTGATGTACTAATACCTCCCTAAAATGGAGAGACGCGAGGAGGTCCACCGCCATGGCTGTAGCATCGCCAAACAGACGATTCTAACCACTCACCCCAGCGGTCTGCAGACCAGGGTGTCAGTGGAACTGGCAAACTTCGATGCCCTGTGTCTACATTCAGAATGCACGACCACTTCCAAAAGACCTTGGGAAGGCAGCCCTTTCACAGTACGAAGAGGTCTTCTCGGAGGTGTTTCCGCTCATGCTACCCCAGTGCTTGGAAGAAGGAGTGATTTAGTTAACGAGGGCAGGTTGTCCCAACAATGTACTCCTGTGATGAGGAGACGCGAGGTCCTGGACAGTCCGGGGGGTTCTCCTCTGCTGTCCAGGAGGTCGGATATCGAGGAGGAAGACTGCTCCAATGTGGATAACAGTGTCATCAGTGGCTGGTTGAAGTTTCGAGACAACAAGAGGGTGAGTGGAATTATAAGTATTCATTTTACGTCCACCAATAAAATTATTATTTTATTATATTTGGTTCTTGGGGAAAAGCTAGCAATTTTATGATAAAAATATAATTTAGATCACGATGAGTATTATAGCCCCTTTAAGAGGCTTGTGGCTAAGTAACAACAGCCGCACGGGTCGATTGATCAGGTTAAGCTAAACTTGCCGCAGTTGGTCCGTGGATGGGTGACCATCTTTACATATCAAGACCTCTCCGTGCCGCGGAAAGCACGCTAAGTCGTTGGTTCCAGCTGTCATTCGTGGATCTTTGACAGTCGCTACGGGTCGTCAGAAGCCCGAAAGTCTGACAACCAGTCTTACCAAGGGGTATCGTATTACCTAGTACCTAATTGGGTTGTGGAGGTCAGATAGGCAGTCGCTACATGTAAAATACTGGTACTCAGCTGCATCCGGTTAGACTGGAAGCCAACCCCAACATAGTTGGGAAAAGGCTAGGCAGATGATGATGATGATATTAATAGCCGCCTTTATCATTTTTTATCAAAATTTATTTTTAGGAATTGTCTGGCCAATTCTTAAACACAGAAACACTTAAGTAACCATCAGCCAAGGTCATCTCTTCGCAAACGAGTATCCTTTGACATAAAATGCTTAGGCTTTTCATATTTATTACGGGAACAAATTAAGTTTCTCATTACAAGGGTCGCGTTTTATGAATCATTTAAAAATTACGGTCTCCGTATCAGAATTTTTAGAAAGGTCGTTCTTGTGTATATTTTTATTTTTTTAAGTAATATCCGTCCTTTTTTTGGGTATATGAGAGGATGAAATTAAGAAATAATATTTATACCTAGTAATTTCCGCGTGTAATGTGCCCCTCATTAAAAGCTACACCACGAAAATGTAGGGCGGTTTAAAATTTTCGTGGCTACGCTCGTAGCGCATTCGTAGACATCTACGAGCGTGCTACGAGCTCGTTGTTTGCTACGACG
Source organism: Mesoligia furuncula (assembly GCA_916614155.1). Classification (NCBI taxonomy): domain Eukaryota; kingdom Metazoa; phylum Arthropoda; class Insecta; order Lepidoptera; family Noctuidae; genus Mesoligia; species Mesoligia furuncula. The sequence continues at coordinate 1,311,182 of OU744811.1, read as the reverse complement.
CGGTACCGTAGCTTCAATACCGAAGTAGTTCGAACACTCATTTATTGTGAAACACATCGAGTACTTAGTGGATCACTAGAGTGAGCACAATTTTAGGTTTTATAGATTTTTTTTTATCCAGTGTATAATTTTTTGCAACTTTGTGAACATATTATGTGGCTAAGATTCTGTAGCATGTCTAATCACACTAATATTATAAAGGCGAAAGTTTGTGAGTGTGTATGTGTGTTTATATGTTTGTTACTTCTTCACGCTCAAACGTCTGGACCAATTTTGTTAAATTATGTATGGAGGTAGCTGACACCCTGGATTAACATATAGGCTTCTTTTTATTCCGATATTCCCACGGGATCGACAATTACGCGGGTGAAACCGCGGGGCGCAGCTAGTGGGACTATAATAACTGGACATTTTGTTGAGTTTTTATCACAGAGGGAGACTCGACAAAAACGAGAAATAATTAGGTCTAGTTGTGACAAGCCACATTTCGCCATGTTGTACTAAGAAGCCACAAAGAAATTTAATTATGTGAGTTTTTTATTTCATGTAGGTACTTTCTTAATTCGCGTTTCAGGTATTTTTAGGTAAACTTATAACGTATTATTTGCCCGTACCAGGTACAGTTAGCTAGGTATAATATGAGGCGAGAGGGTAATTTAGTGGCGCAGTACTGGCGCGAGTTGCTTCGAGCACAAAATGCTTGTACCTATTACTTTGATGTGTTCTAGTGTTGGGAGCAGCTAGCTGGAAATGTCGATAAACTCGGTTTTAGTTAGAAGTCTGATGCAACGCTTATATTTAGATGATGGATTTATTCATAAATTAAATATTAGGACAAAGATTAATAAAAGACCTATGTTACGAACGCTTTGGTAAAATCACTAGGTCAGGAAGGAAAAACTAAGAAAGAGACATCTGCAAACCCTAACTGAAGAAAAAAAAATCTTTACGAAAAGTTATTGCTGACTTTTATATAATTCTTTTTTTTTTAGTTAATGAACATACAGAGTAATCCTATTTTTCGAAAGTATAAAAAATGAAACCTCAGCTCTGGCAGGAGTTTTTAGACAGTCTCTAGCAATCCCCAGCTGCACATTGCACATTTGCCAAGACTCGTCACCGACTAGGCCCATCCCTACTGCCCGTAAGGTGGAAAGCCCTTACCCCAGTTGCGGAGGGGCTCTCATGGAGTCCTTGCGTTGATACCTATGCACTATAGCCCACTATAGCCCGACATAGCTCACCATAGCTCGTTTAGCACGAGTCACGGAAGGTGTATTTTTATACTTACCGGCATTATGTGCAGTGCAACGCCTTTTTAAACAGTAAGTAGAACTGAAGGTGTTGGAAAGAAGTTAGTGTAGGTATGTGCTCGAACGAGTTTTCTGCTACTAGAAGTGTTATGTATATTTTTGAGAGAAGTTAGTTTCTGTTATTTTTCTTGTGCTTGATGATTTCGCTAGTGTTTTTGTTGTCATTTATTGTGGCATGACAACAAAACCTTATACCACATTGAGAGTGGTTCAATACGCACTTGTCAGGTTATTTTCTCAGACATATGAAGGAATATAGAGAAATGGTGGCCACGACTTGCGAGTTGTAGGTCATAGGTTCGAACCCAGACAGGCGCTTTACTTTGTGTAAATTATTTTCATCACCACTGCTCTCAAAACAGTGAAGGAAAACATTGTGAGGAAACCGGCATGTCCTACAACCAAAAATTCGAAGACATTTGAGATCTACCAACCCTCACTGCGCCTGCGTGGTGGATTATGGCCCACTCCCTCTGATCGAGAGAAGGCCTGTGTCCCAGCAGTGGGAACAGTATATTATGCTGGTTGTGCTTATGCTTAACAAACATATCCAACAGACAAAATAATATTATCATCCTTATTTACCCACTACACGAATTTGTCCCGTTTTGTCCAGGACTTTTCCCGACATTAACACACTGAGTGGTCCATGTGAATTATCACCACGCATTTACTAAGGCCGGGACAATTTGCGCCATCGTTGGCAAGGACATGTCCTGCGGAAGAGCATAAATCATGGGGACCCCAATAAACAATGCTATTGGACCGATGATCATCGCGCTCGATGTTTTGTTGTTAACGTGATTGAATTTCTGTAATGAAAGGATGTTTGTTGTTTGGAGGGAAAAGGGAGAAGATAAATAAACGTCTTAGGAGGCCAGTCGAGTAGCCTCTCGCTCGATTTGTTTTAAGAGAATGTGCCGATTAGCTGTGAGAAATGGATTGTTTTTACACAATGGGACTAATTAAATGAATGTCGAATGAATGAAAATGTGAATGTGTGCATGTCGATGTGTTGAAATGTGTTGTCTGTGTGGTGCCGGACTTAAAGAATACCACCACCCCTTACTTCCCGTGGGTGTCGTGAAAGGCGACTAAGGATCGTACCGGAGAATGGGCAGCAGCGTTCTCTATGTATTCCACCATCATACCATACTGCGATCGCCAACCCGCCTGCCAAGCGTGGCGATTATGGCAAACCGTCCCAAAATTGGGGGAGGCCTATGTCCAGCAGTGGACGTCTATCGGCTGAAACGACGACGACGACGACGATGTGTTGAATGAATGAATGGCGGCACCACAATTTTAATCATAATATCTTCTTGCTCTCTTTGTTTTGACGACTTCAGAAAGATAAATTCAGGTTTTCTTACTCTGTTCGCTTGTTTCAAATTTAATGTTTGTAATTTAATTTGTATTTGTACCTACCATTATTTGCATACCCATATGACGGTTAAGCATGGAGAACTTTACTACTTCTATATAAAAAAAAACATCGATGTATATTTTACCCATGTTTGCAAACTAATAAATGATTTATGATTTATGATTCGCAGTTAGAACGTTAACTAAACAACTTTACTTGTTTTAGACGAAGGCTCGATCACGGTTTCACAGAACATACTTCTACCAACTCCTTCGTAATAGATCATAAAAAACCTTCAACACACATAATCTTGCTGTTCCAACAATATTCTCGTTTAACAATCAGCTCAGTAGGTATACGTCAGTGGCCAATCACTCACAAGAGGGCTTAACAACCGCTCGCCGACGAATTGTTCGCTAGACTGCGGAACCTTAAGGCCCTTTGCACACGGCACGGTTTCTTTAGGCCACGGACACGAAGTCAGCGATTGCGGGGCGGCGGCGGCGGCGACGCAGACCAGCGCAACGGGGGAATTGCCTAACACATTATCAATCGGAATCGGTTTAATTTTGTCAAAATTAAACCGATTCCGATTGATAATGTGTGTGTGTTCAACAACATTTATTGCGTTATTTACGTGTTGATCAGACAATTTTTTTCCAACTTATGAAGCAATGGATTAGCAATTTGCTTGAAAATGATTCAGATTAGGATTTATAGTGTGTTACGCAATTAGGGTGCCGGTCTCGAAGCCAGCGCAGGTCGCGCGGCGCTAGAACGGCGTAGTGTTGTATTATAAGAAATTAGTGTCTTTTTTGCGAACGAAATATCTAAACAGCGATGAAAACATCTTTTTGTTACAACATTTTGAAACGTCGGTTATAAAATGCACAACATTACGTCAATGCAGACGCGCGGGCACCGCTAGACTGGTGCGCCCCACTCGTACGCCGCTCACCCGCGCCGCGCCGCGCCGCTGCCTTCGAGGCTAGTTCCATATAAATCTATGCATTGAAACGCGCCGCTCCCCGCGCCGCGTCCGCTGACTTCGTGTCCGCAGCCTAACGGTACGTCGTATAAACCGCGCCGTAGAACAAACGTTCCGTCAATAAGCTTCCATAGTGATCAATACAACACTAACGACCGTGCCTACACACGGGCAAAAAAAAAACCTTAGATTTTCAGGGCAAGAAAAACGTGTGTGCATAAAAGGCCTTATAGTCTTACGTATGAAGATCTTTGTTCCTATTCAGAAGTAGGTCGTATACACTATTTAAATCAAAAATTGAAAACGTGGGTCTTTTAGGGTCATTATAATATGGAGCCGTGTTTCTTGTAGGTATGAAAACAAGTATGTATGAGAGTGAATCTGAAGTATGAGTGTATTTGTTTATATTATTGCTTATGTTAAAACAAACAAACATACCTACCTACCAACGGCCGCACTGCCGCCTGTCAAGTTTCAGTCACAAAAACTCGTTTTAAACCTTTTTAAATGACAAGTTATTAGGTACGAATTATCGTTTTATCCATAAAAAGTTTTTATAACGTAGTCTTCTCTCAAATATTTCTAAAGAAAAACGACGAGCACTTAAGATTGATTTGTGTGTGGAAACTTGTAAGGAAATGGTTTGATAGAGATTCTATTAAAACTTCGTCCTCAGTTAACCGCTTCCGCCATAGTTTTAAAATCGAATCACTCACGTCTTTAACGCTTTGCTCTTTTCGTGAAATACGTTAGTTAGAGGATTGATGATTGATGTATGTGAACATGGCTATGAAAAAAAGTTTAGCTGCAAAAAATATCGTCAAATAAAGTCTAATAAGTTTATGGTGCACCTACCATTTTTTTTTAAAAAGCATGTCACAATAAAAAACGAATAAAAATATAACGAAAAAATACAATATTACCTAGCCCTAAAGTAATATCAATTACGATATTACTTAGAAGAAAAACCATAAAAAATAAAATTATATCTGGCATAATATGAAAACATTTTTTGAAATTGCTGTGAAGGAAAATATCTTGAGAAATGTTGTAACTCAATGATCTGTCATTTGCACAGAACGCTATTACTCCTTGAGTTCATTATATGAATGCTTGATTTTTTGAAGAGATCTTCTTTCCTACTGGCTAAGTCATCATCATCATCTGCCGACCCCTTCCCCAACTGTGTTGGGGTCGGCTTCCAGTCTAACCGGACTGGTTGTCAGATTTTCGGTCTTCTGACTACCGACCGTAACGACTGTCAAAGATCCACGAATGACAGCCGGGACCTAAAGCTTAAAACGTGCTTGCTTTCCGAGACACAGAGGGTTCTTGTTATGTAAAGATGGTCACCCATCCACGGACCAACCGCGGCAAGCGTAGCTTAACCTGACCGATCGACCCGTGCGCCTGTTACTTAGCCACAAAGCCCTCAACCACAGCACAAGGACAAGTACAATCTGATATTTATAATAATAATAATAATAAAAGGCTGGCAACACCAATGTCAACAAGTCGTCATTTCTAACAATTTTCAGTAATTTATTTTTAAAAGCATTTTTGATTGTTTGTTTGTTGAGTTATTGAAATACTACAGCCATAGCCCAAATTAAATATCATTTTATAAAAAAAACAGTACTTACAATGAATCATATTTGGATAAATTTTAAACAAAAACTGCCGAACCGGGGGTGACATCTGTCATGTCACCTCCGATAAAAACTAACAAGAAAAGAAAATGTTGACAAGACTAGCCGCAAGACGTGCACGCCTACTACCTCCGGACTCTTCGCTCAGCTCCGCCTCGCCGCCGCCGGTACCCAGCCCCACTGTGAGCGCTGTGATGACACCGGCCGCGGCAGTTGCGTCGAGCTCGAGCGACGAGTATTTCTCTCCGCCCACGACGCCATCACCTGCTCGTCGACGGAGAGGACGCCGGCCGCCGGACGGCTTAGGACTTCGAGGCCCACCGGCCTCTGATAGGGTCCCAGCTCTCGGCGGAAGTGTGCAGCGCATGAGATGGACACAATCCATCAATGAAAATGTCATGCGCTCATACTATGGGGCTACAGAGGGGGGAAACATTCTGACCGCGTACCGTGTTCGGATGCTCTCTCTTTTTCAGGTGCTTGAACCAGCTGTCAACGTTTCGGCACAACGACTGTCGGATCAGGTGCGGGTCATCCAGCGTAATCATATGTTAGATGACACTGTACTTGATCGCCTGCGAAGTGAAATGCAGAGTAGCCATGTCATCGCCCCCCAGTCGCAGACCGCTGTAATATTACCGCAGCCTAATATAAGTCATACTGACGAGGGGAGTAATGATAGGGCTATAAATGTAAGTACCCAGTGCAATGAGGAATTAAGGAGTGCTTTGGAGGATGCGATTCAGGAATATCGCTTCATGTCGCCCGAACTTAGGCCACGCTTACCTCGTTTGCCCATGCATAACAAAAATAGGGCGCTGGTGGCGGTCCTGGATTCGCAGTTGTCAAAATATTTTGATACCTGCGAAGACCTCATCGATACTCATTCGATTCTGTACTGCGCGGCTGTAGCGGCATGTCGTGTAGCTCACGTGAAATTTGCCAACGATTCTAGAGCTACACGACCGAAACAAGCCGTACCAGCTTGGCAGTGCAGAATTGAACGCCGTATTGGTGGGGCCAGGACGCTCATCGGCAAACTAATCTGCTTCAGGGAGGGCAATACTCGCCCTAGAGTGATGCACTTTGTGAGGCGGGCGTTCTCGGGGACTGATATCAGTCCTCAAGACTATATGTCTTGTGTCACAGAGCGCATCGACTTCCTGAAGCAGAAAGTGTATGCATGGGCAAACCGTATTCGTCGGTATAGGCGGCGAGTAGAGCGATACACTCAGAATCGCACCTTCCAGAGCGATGAAAGGTGGGTTTATAGGGGTTGGGAACGACCGGACCAAGGTGTGGCTGAGACGTGCCTACCAGATGATAATGCCATGTGTTCCTTCTGGCGCAGCATCTGGTCGGTGCCTGTCAGTCACACCGAAGGTGATTGGGCTCGGGAAGTCGAGCGAGCCTGCGACCCAATACCAGAAATGGGGGCTATCACCATCTGCCCCCAAGATGTAGCTCGTGCAGTCCGTCCGTTGCCTAACTGGAAGTCTCCCGGGCCGGACGGGCTGCAGAACTTTTGGATCAAATGGTTTCCAAGGTCGCACGCTCGCTTGGCATCTCAGTTCCAGACTGCTTTGGAGTCTGGTTCGCTACCCCAATTCCTAACGACAGGAATTACCCACCTGCTCCATAAATCAGGTAGCACCGCGGAACCCAAAAATTATAGGCCGATCACGTGTTTACCGACGGTCTATAAAGTTCTTACATCCATTTTGAGGACTAAAATTAACAAACATATAGACACCAACTCCATCATGTCTGCCTCTCAAAATGGATGTAGGAATGGGTCCCGCGGTACTAAGGAGCTACTCCTCATTGATATGGCCATTAGCCAACAGGTTCGTCGTTTCCGAAAGGATCTGTCGACATGTTGGATAGATTATAAGAAGGCCTATGACTCGGTGCCACATACATGGCTCATGAGGGTGTTAGAGTTGTATAAAGTAGATACAACTCTACGCACCTTCCTGATGTCGTGTATGGGGCAATGGAGGACGGTCCTTCGCTATCCAGGATGTCGAAATATTCAGAGGAATAGCGAACCGATAAGGATTGAGCGAGGCATATTTCAGGGCGACAGTTTGAGTCCGCTTTGGTTCTGCTTAGCCTTGAATCCTCTAAGCACACTGCTGGAGGATTCAGGTCTAGGCTATCGGCTGAGGAGAGGTGGTCAGGTTATATCTCACCTCCTTTACATGGATGACCTAAAACTTTTTGCCCCCAACACATTGCAACTGATGGAGCTACTGAAAATTACTGAAACTTTCAGTAGCGCCATCAGGATGGAATTTGGTGTGGACAAATGTGCGGTCATGCATGTAAAGCGAGGGGAGATTGTGGAATCCGTGGGAACCCAACTCTTGGATTCCACAAACCTTAGAGCCCTCTCCGCATCCGAAACCTATAAGTATTTGGGTATGTCGGAAGCGTTAGGGATCAATGTTACTGACATGAAGCAATCGGTGAAGGAGCGCTTCTTTGGCCGCCTGAAAAAAGTACTTAATAGTCTTCTATCAGGCGGAAACAAGGTGCGCGCCTTCAACGGTTGGGTCATGCCAGTTTTGATGTACTCTTTCGGCATACTCAAATGGACTCAGACCGAACTCGACGCCCTGGATAGGAGGGTCCGTACACTGCTGACTGCAAATCGAATGCATCACCCACGGTCATCAGTAATGAGGCTGTATATCCCGCGAAAATGTGGAGGTCGAGGGTTTTTAAACGCTAAGACGCTCCACAATCGCGAGATATGCAGTCTCAGGGAATATTTCCTAGAAACCAACGTGGGGATGCATCGAGATGTAGTCATAGTGGACAAGGGCCTTACCCCGCTCTCCTTGGCTAAAGAGAACTGGCGCAAACCAGTAGTGCTTGACACTAATGATCGCATGGAGGTATGGCAGAGTAAGGAGCTTCACGGACGCTTTCTGCGGGCCCTACGTGGACCCGATGTAGATCTACAAGCGTCCGTAGCCTGGCTGCGTTTCGGTAACCTCTTTGGAGAAACCGAAGGTTTTGTTTGTGCAATTATGGACGAAGTTATGATGACGAACAATTACCGGAGATTTATTGTCAAAGACGGCACGGTTGACATCTGTCGGGCATGCCACCGGCCGGGAGAATCAATCAGACATATTATCTCCGGGTGTTCTCGTCTGGCTAACGGAGAGTACTTGCATAGACACAACCTTGTAGCCAGGATAATCCATCAGCAGCTTGCTTTGAAATACAACCTTGTGGAATCGGAGGTGCCGTACTACAGGTATGTGCCCGACCCAGTTCTCGAAAATGGTAATATCACATTGTACTGGGATCGATCCATCATCACTGACAGGACTATTGTTGCCAATAAGCCTGATATAGTGGTGGTGGATCGATCAGAGCGGCGCGCAATGATTGTTGACATAACCGTCCCGCATGATGAGAACCTCGTGAAAGCCGAGAAAGATAAACAGATCAAGTATCTTGACTTGGCTCGCGAGGTTGTCGACATGTGGGATGTGGACACGGCGATCATTGTGCCGATAGTCGTGACAGCCAATGGGTTAATAGCCAAGAGCCTCGACCAACATCTAAGGAGGCTCTCGTTGGGCAGCTGGATCAAGGGCTTGATTCAGAGAGCGGTACTTCTGGACACGGCCCGCATTGTTAGGAGGTTCCTCTCTCTGGAGCCCTGACCGCCGGTAGCTTGGACCCTGTTCCCGATACCGGTGGGCTACTATTTTTTATATTTTTAAATGTTTTTATATTTTTTATACTAATATTTAAAAATATAATTTATATGTATTTAGTGAAATAAAAGAAATAATAATAATAATAATTTATCTTTATTTCAGACATACGTCCATACATTTTTACAAAGAAAGTATTAGTAGGGTTGTTAATAGTACACACACAAAAAAATAAAAATAAAACAAAATAAAATAAAAATAAAAAGGTGTTAGTAATTTGTTAGTAAACAAAACAAGTTACACACTAAGACTATTTCCTATTTCTGTGCAGGTGTACACTTGCCCAGTACACAGTAAAAGGACTGTCAATTTTGCACGCTAACGTTCTGAGGACAGTGTTGGTGCTACTACGGACCCTGCTCATCATCGATGCAGTTCTTTTCCTAATGATGCAAAAGAAGTCATCGATGGAAGCATCCGCAAACATTGCGGAAGCACTGCAGTGCCGGGGTTTTCTCAACACTGCCCTCAGCGCGTCATTGTACTGAACACGAAGGGCGTTGTAAGCCCGCCGCGTATAGTTGATCCACAGACTGCACGTGTAAAAAGACTGACAGAAGGCTCTGAAAAGTGACAGTTTTACATCTGTGGTACATCGTGCGAATCTGCGGGCCAACATACTGCAGCGGACTGCCAACGCCCTCCTTTCCCTCTCTAGGTCTTCATCGTCCTGTAGCCGATCTGTTATCATGTGACCCAAATATTTTACTTTAGACACCCTCACTAGTGCCGACCCACCGATCTTAATTGGCGGCACGTTTGAGGGAGCCTTGTTCCCTGCTTTGCAAAGCATGAGAACACTCTTACTAGCATTATATTTGAGTCCATGTGACAGGGCATATGATTCACAAATGCCCAGAAGTCTCCTAAGCGCACTCACTGACGGGCTCAACAGAACCATGTCGTCCGCATAACTAATATTATTGATCATTCTTCCATCTATTGAGCATCCGACCATGGCTCCGCTGAGCCTGCCAATCAGCTGGTTAACAAACAGGTTAAACAAACTCGGGGACGTCAACCCACCCTGCCTAACACCGCATTTCAGATAATATTCCTGACTCTGTGTGTTGACCCATCTGACAGCATTCTTTTGATTACTATACCAATATTTGAGGAGAGATACCAGCTCCTTCGGCACAGTGGTCTCTTCAAGCAGTTTATGCCAAAGAATATCATAAGACACCAGGTCGAAGGCCCTTGACAGATCAAGAAAGCACGCATATACTGGCATTTATTTGGCAATTGGCTGACTTATAAAACGATACAATACATTCAGTGGCACACCAAACTCGTACCGAAACTCGTATTAAATAAAATAAAATTGTTCAGTTACCAGTTCAAAATGTTCCTTATTAGCGATATTTATGAGCCGTCATTACGCGGCTTCATACAGACGGATTATTTCAATAATTCAACGGCGAAAAGCAGATAATTTAACTAGCGGGACGTAAGTCATAGGAGGTAGCGTGATGGATATAAAAGAACAATGCCCACTTTCCATACATTTAAAAACCTGATAATGAAAGTTAATGTATAGTTATAAGGTTTAGTAGAAAGTGTACCTGTAAGATTAGAAAATAATGTCATATATAGTCATTTTTACGATTTAAAGTCCACAAAGGCCAAAAAATATTAATGTTACTTTTTAGGTTAGGATTTGCCTTTACGATAGTTTGTTTACTTAGAAAAAGTCTAACTTTGCTATTGTATTGTCAAAAGTGATCACTTGCCTTTCCATTTCGTTGACCGCAGTACATATATACCTACCTACTACGTCATCCAGAAATTCTGCTGGAGTAGAGAAAGATATTGTCTTGAAACCTAGCCCATCTCAGTAGTTACACACACAAAATGGCACACACAATACACTACGAGACGGAAGCGCAACAACGAAGTCGCAAAACTGTCAAAATATCTAAAAAATCCATTTCACTCGTGCGAACTCAATTATAATCTGCATAATTAATTAATTTAATTGTCATGTTATTTTGAATTGATCTGTATTATGCACAGACTAATAAAAAGTAGTTATTGATTAAATAAAACTTAAAATAATATATAAAACTCAGAAAAGGAGTTGAATAAAGTCAAGAAGCAGTGTGCAAAACGGAACGTTGTGAAAAATGAGTAGTTGGATGCGTTCAGGGTAATTGAGATGCGTTCAAAATAAGGTAATAAGACGTAGAGTTAGCATAAAGAAAAATTATTAAATATTTTTTTCCTGGCCTTCTTTTAAAATTGTGATTAGCGTAATGAATGTACAATTAAATTAGCTGAATTTTAATATTTATTTCATTTTACATTGTCAGGTGAAAAATGGGCATCCTTCTTTAGCGGTAATAATGTATTTTATTGTCATCATCATCATCATTTCAGCCGAAAGACGTCCATTGCTGGACATAGGCCTCCCCCAAGCACCTCCACTTCGACCGGTTCTGTGCTTCTTGCAACCAACGGGTTATTTTATTGTAGTCAGTGTTTATTGGGACATAAAAATACTTCATACGTTTTGCTTCTTATTTTCATGTCATGAGTGTCCATTGTCTTCGTAGGAACCTATTACGCTTTGGAATGGGCAACTAGCTTCCTGACTGACCGACTCCTTCGGTATCTTTGAAAAAATGCATTTATTTGAAAAAAAAAATGCTTCAAACATATTAGTTTAGTCCGTCAATAGTAGTGATTGGAGAAATGGGAGAACGGTTTATTTGATAATCTGATCACTAATATTTCTCATCTATCTATACATATAAAATTCAAAGTCCTGGCTGACTGACTGATATATCAACGTACAGCCTAAACCACTGGTCCTAGAGACATGAAATTTGGACACACACTCCAAATTTCATGTCTCTAGGACCAGTGGTTTGTGAAGAATAAGTATATCTTTGTGAAGAGTAAGTATCCACTAAGAAAGTGTTTTTCGAAATTCTACCCCTAAGAGGGTGAATGGGGGGAGGGTGAAATTTCACACGGACGAAGTCGCGGGCGGAAGCTAGTATTAGATATGAGCGATAAAGTGTCGTAATTGAAACAGTCTTAGTCATCTTGGTTCTTTCAGTCATGAGACGCTCTCTGACGAACATACCCAATAAAAAAAAAATACAATTAGTAATCAAATCAGGAATCACATTCTAATCCAGATTTTTCGCTATTCCTATGACAGAAAATCCCTGATCTCTTTTAAACCCTTTAAAAATAACAAAGACTGCCACAAACTATCCGTTTGTTTGCCATCGCTTGCGCCGGTAATCGCCGGCGACGTATTTTTACCTAACTTCTGGAAAATGTTGAACGCGAGGTATCGCAGGAATTTCTCATTGAACGGGACAAGGACGCGCCCTAAAAGCTATTTGAGCTTGTCCCATATTACATCTCTTTAATGCTTTGGCGTTTTTTATAGTGGATAAAATATAAGGATTGCTGAAAGTCTTTGAACTGCAATTTTCTTTTAATTGAACGTGTGGGTTAGTGTCGTCGTTACCTGTTAAATGTTCATCATTGTCTTGCCCTTATCATGCCATGTATCTTTCTTCCACCATACTTCTCCATTAGTCAGGGGCTTGTGGCTAAGTAGGTAATAACAGGCGCACGGGTCAATCGATCAGGTTAAGCTAAGCTTGCCGCTGTTGGTCCGTGGATGGTTGACCATCTTTACGTTCCAAGACCCCTCCATGCCTCGGAACCAAAACCTCCGTGTCGGTTGGTCCCGGCTGTCATTCGTGGATCTTTGACAGTCGTTACGGGTCGTCAGAAGCCCGAAAGTCTGACAACCAGTCTTACCAAGGGGTTTCGTATTACCCAGTAACTGCGGTGTGGAGGTCAGATAGGCAGTCACTCCATGTAAAACACTGATATTCAGCTGCATCCGGTTAGACTGGAAGCCGACCCCAACATAGTTGGGAAAAAGGCAGATGTTGATCTAAATGAAAGGAGTTATGTTTTTTCCTGGTATTACGGCAATCAGAAATGATACTAGACCGTACTTGTATTTTGAAACAGTAGGTATTTAATAGCTGAATATGAACTGAATTAATAATCTTAAACGTTAAAAGCCAACAGTCTAACTTCCCAACACAAAGGTCGCCAAAAATGGTGCCTTAACATCACTTTTTCAGCAAAATCGTCGGACTCCATTCAACAAAGTGACATGAATAGATGCCTCCTTTGAAACGCAAAACCTCAACCCACATCAAAACATAGAATTAATATAACACAACAATAGCGCGAATCTTTCAGAATGCATCAAACGGTCCGAATCGCTTCATTTTCATTCAAGTTTTCTGACCGAGAATCGCTCCCCACTCAAAAATCTCCTCTCCTCCGTTGTCATAAGAGTCATAACGCCTGCAAATGTAACGTTGCCTGTTGAACAATGAGTGAACGTTGTATGACAAAGGCGCTGGAGGTCCGAGCGACAAACGTAACAATAGGAACTAGTGCTGGGAAAGGTAAAGCGATTGCGAGCTCGAGTTTTGAGCGATGTGAATGCTCGATTCTTGATCTATTTTTAAAAGTCTTGATTTGCATTCGGCTGCTGGGAATGTATTGTGCTGGTTGGTTTGCGAGACTGGATGGACGATTTTAGTTTGTAGATCTTTAAATTAGATTGGACAAAATAGTTGTAAGCTTTGCCGTTACTCATTTGTTAACAAATGACAGCGAAGCAGAATATTAAATAGTTGCAGTTGTTATGCACCTCAATTAGGTACCTACTGCTGCATATTTTTATTTAGGACCGATTCGTCTTCAGTTGAAGCATTATTTAGAAAAATTAACACTTCCATTTTAATAATAAAATATAAAAAAAGTATTTTCAAAACAAATCTTATTAAAAATGATTATCTTCGGCGTCCATTCATTTAATTTGGTACTTGTGAAAGGAGACAAAAACGATATTTTAAAAACACAAGATACCTAAATAATGCTTAGAGAGGTTTGCATAGAAAAATATCCTCCATGAAATATGGAGTCCAAAAATCGATTCTCCTAATCCAATAACAATCGTTCGATCCCCTCACTGGGCGGGTGACCCGAGGTGCCCAACTCACGGCCCGATGACATTTTTGTTTGCAAAAATTATGACTCTGAGCATCTGCGTGTTAGCATCTGCGTGTTATTTTAATATCTGTTTTTTTTGTTCAGCATCAGATTGGACCAAGCCGGGCGTTAGCTGCCTCGTAATGGGCTCTTTGTTTGGAAACCTGTGGGTTAGGTGCGCGTTTTCACGTTGGAATTGGATGGGATGGTAGAGGTTTACGTTGGCCAAAGGCACCCAAAGGGCTATGTTTGTATCGTGTATGTGAATGGAAATATAGCAGGTCTTTTAGGATCTTTCGTGCTGTGACATGTATGAGTTTGAAGATAAGTAAATTCCTAATTGATGTGAAACTCAAACTCAAACCACTTATTTCAATTAAACCATTTACAGGCACTTTTGAATTGTCAAGAAGTCGGTCAGTCAGAAAATATGAAGCTAGTTGCCCATTCCAAAGCGTAGGTACCTATGGAGAAGAACGGGCAAAACTCCATGGACACTCTTTTAAATTGTATTTTTACAAAAATATTAGTTACATCATTAATCTTGAATTTACAATTATATGTGAGAACGATGTAAAAAATACGTACGCGTTAAGAGCGTCCAGAGTACAGCAAATAGTAAGAAAACAACAATCCAAAAAAAAAAAAATTAAAATAAGCCGAGGCAGCCGAGTGATGACCAGCCCCAACTGACGGCGGCGCCCGTTCACGAACATGACGCATAGATCAGCACCATTCAGCTCAACCATGACTAGGTTAAAAGGTAGACAACCGCATCTTGCTTTCAATAACAAAAACCGCGATCATCATCGACAGATGGGGATTCCCCCTTTTGTGTGTAACTAACATCAACCAATTAAGCACAGAAATGTACTTTTGGTAAAAAAAAAAAATACTTAGTACCAGTGACAGCTCGCTCAGCCAGTGATGTAATACGACCCCGCTTTTAGGGTTGGGATTCGATATGTGATCTTCAGAATTCCGGTTATCAGTACCTACTCAACCAAAACAACCACCATTATTCCCATCTAAAAACATCCACATGTATTTGAAAGCTAATTACGCGGTGACGTCACAGATCCGTAAATAATGACGTCGACATCGCGGCAGCATGGCGGCAATATTTCGGATATTAAGCTAAGGGCTGTCTTTCATCGCTAAGAAACGTCACATTTATCACCCGAGTCTGAGGAATTGCTGTGTTTGGGCGCGCATTTCAGAATCAGCAGATGTGTTAATGGAATTAATATTATTAATGCGGTTTTTCCCCTGCTAATAGCCAGCTGGAATTAATTAAAGTCATCATTTGTGTTCACAAAGGTCAGGAGCGTAGTACTCGCTACCTACCGGAGTGCGTGTATGACTAGGGGAGCCTAAAAAGGCCACTTTGGCAGAATCATAAAAGGTTAACATAATGGACAGTTAACTGTTAAGTTAATCGTATCAAATCCCATTGGTAAAGCATTTTTCAGTTATTTCTTTTGTGTGTCTCTTCTATTCTTTCTCTATTTTTGTCTATTTTTTTATTAGTAAATGTCTTTGATTTTACCTACGTAGTGCAGCGAAAAAAAGAAAAACACGGACTGTCTTCGCCATATTATAATTAATAATGTTATCCTTTTATGATTCTCCAAAGTGGCCTTTTTAGGCCCCCAGCTAAATGAATGTAAACGAAGCAAAAGGAGTTTGTAAGGATCATTGCAGAAGCGTTCTGTAGTTTGTGGGAAGACGGTGTGAGGTTATGTACGTTTATTTGCGTATCATTTGTGAAAGTCGGATCACGATCTAACACAGGTATATAGATACATTTACTCATCATGTTCCTGGCCTTTTTCTTACTATGTATGTTGGGGACGTCTTCCAGTTGACCAGATGCAGCTGAATACATGGAGCTACTTATTTTACCTCCCCAACCCAGGCGCTAGGTAAGACTGGTTGTCAGACTTTCGGGCTTCTGACCATTTCTAACGACTGTCAAACAAATAAGTCCTTCGTTTTACATTGTCGGAAAATAATATCTTGCTCTAATATTATAAAAAAAAAACCGGGCAATTGCACAGTAGGTACAGCTGCAAGAAAAATGGCAAACAATCATAAAGTTATCTTGCTCAAGTTTACTTTATTCTAGAAAAAGGAAAAACTAATCTAGTCTGCATTGAGGAAGAGAGAATAGTAAATATTGTAGCCAATCTAATATGATGCTCTGCGCTTATATACCTAGTATGGCAATATAAGTACTGACTAGTTTTATCCCAGAGACTAATCTGACATTTAAGTATTTTGTGTTTGCTTTTTTATTATTAAAAAAAACTTATTTTAGTATAGAAGTTTAACATTAGGGAGAGCCCGTGGCTAAGGAGGGGCCCGTGGCTAATAACAGCCGCACAGGTCGATCGATCAGGTTAAGCTACGCTTGCCACGGTTGGTCTGTGGATGGGTGACCGTCATTACATACCGAGACCCCTCCGTGCCTCGGAAAGCACGTTAAGACGTTGGTCCCGGCTGTCATTCGTGGATCTTTGACAGTCGTTACGGGTAGTCAGAAGCCCGAAAGTCTGACAACCAATCTTACCAAGGGGTATCGTATTACCCAGTACCCAGTGGAGGTCAGATAGGCAGTCGCTCCATGTAAAATAGTGGTATTCAGCTGCATCCGGTTAGACTGGAAGCCGACCCCAACATAGTTGGGAAAAGGCTAGGCAGATAATGATGAGAAGTTTGACATTACACCTGTCAGATTAGTCTCTGGGATTAAAAAACAAGCTTTAGTATGTATCTGCTTCTTTTCGACTCTATGGTAAATGTAAAATAATATATTATTATGTTAGGTTAGATGAGTTAAGCCCAGTAGATGGCCACGCTAAACGCGCCATCATCATAATCAGGTTATGATGTTCCCTGCAGTTCTGGGACACATGCCTCCTCTTTCTGTGAGAGGCAGAGGGCGTAATGAAATATGGGGCGTTCCATTACGGGTTAGTGGATGTGACATGTCTACGAATTTTTGTTTCTAAAATATGCCGGTTTCCTCACGATGTTTTCCTTCGCCGTTTTGTGGGCAGTGGTGATGAAATAATTTACACAAAGCAGTACAGTGCCTGTTTGGGTTTGAACCCATGATCTGCAACTCGTAAGTCGCGGCCATTACCAATGGGCCAGCACTGCTCGTAAACTCGACATCAGTAGCATGTTCTAGGTATGGAAACTTTGGGACACTCCAACATATTGGACATGATGTGGTTTGGTTTGGTTTTTAGTGATATGAATGACTATGAAGTTTCTTGATTTAAAAATAACTTATAACCACTAATCTCATTATTAGTCTAAGCACTATCGTTAAAGAAAATGTCGTAAGAGAAACCTGGACTTTTTTAAACAATGATTTAAATCGAAAACCTGTGCAGAAAACATTTTGTTGCTCTCGACGTGAGAAGAGGTCGCTGCCCTTCAGCGCAGAGGGCTAAATTACAGGGTGATGTTTTGTATTATTTTCATCCCAGTGTTTACCTGAAAATTGCTCTTGGTTTTAAGTGTCTTTTGAGTAAGTACCTACTAGTAACTGAGTTCGATAAAATATTAAAAACGTTGCCGTTGACCAGGCAACATTGTGACCGCCCGACCTGGACCGGTAAACCAAAGGCAAAACAAAATCAGAAGAAATCGTGTCGCCCATCATTAAAATCAAACTCCATACATTATGTAATAAAAAATATATAATCCAACTAAATTATAATGTTGGCCCCAACTGCGGGTAATTTGAATAAATTAAGTGAAAGACGGCCGTTTCGGAAATTCGCCGAAAATTGTACGTATTACATTATTTATGCAAAAGCGTTGGATTGGTCGCTTTATATTTTGTGACACGCGACGATTATCACAATCCTGTGGTGTTGTTTCGACATGATCTTAATCAGATTGGAAGGAAATGTGAGTTTTACTGTCCGGTATCCTGTTTGCTAAGCGATCAACATCTGGCAGTGCTACGAAACGATTAAAACACGATTAAGACGTTATTGTTTTTGTCAGTAAATTTCAGATTTTTCAATAATCAGATAACTTTTATCCGAAGAATAAATATGACAGTCTGACATATTTTTTACACAAAAGCTGTCAAACGGCAATATTTAGTCTTCAGTTAGGAAATATCTGACTACCTATTTATTTATTGACACCCGATCTCCTCATCGATCTTAATTTAGCTATAGACTTAACTTTTTCTAATTTTCCCAACATGAAATTTAACCGCGTTGAAAAACCAAATCCCCTAGGCAAATCTCAGCCCACCAAAAAACGAGAAAATTCTAAAAACAATTTGAGACTGCTTTCAAAGCGTCTTCATATAAATGTAAATGTATGGGGTGTAAAATTTCTCACCGTATCACAATGGGGTTTGATTCCCGGAGCCAAGCCGCGGCCATCGCTTTTTTATACGACTTTTTTGGAACCCAAGTCAATTGGGTTTGCGTCATTTGTTTTTTATCCTACTCTATCTTCTTCTGAAACTGTATTGTTGTCCCGCTCATGTGTCTACCGGTGTGGTGGACTCAGTTAGGATATGTGGCTTGGTATTAATTACGGGTATTTTCGCTTTCCTGTATCTTCACGGTCTTTGGAGTTATGAAACTCTATTACTGGACTTGATCGTATTGGTCTGGTTTTTAGTTCAATCAAGGATGGATCTTAGGCGTGAGCAAGCCATCACATTTCTTTTAGATTCGTGTTTAAACAGAAGCAAAATCTTATTGGTGCCTATTAGATGACGCTACTGAAAGAGGTTAGTATTATTTACCCTTAACACAAGCGGCATTGTAAAGCCTAGACCCATCCATAAACCGAAAAATAAAAATAATAAATTCATTGTTTGACATTAGCGACAATATAAGGCCCTTTGTACTCGGCATGGTTTGTTTACAGTACGGCGTATAAACCGCACCGTAGAAAAAACGTGTCCGTCAACAAGCTTCCCTAGAGATCCATACAACACTGACGACCGTGTCTACACACGGCGAATAAACCGTAGTTTTTCATGGAAAGAAAAACGTGAGTGTGCAATGGGCCTAACCCTTCCCTTTATAAATCACAGAGCACGTGCCTCATTACAAACAATACAAGCCCACGAAGTACCCAGTAATGTAATTCAAAGTGCTTATAAAATTTCGAAACCACCACACGTCCAGATTAAACTTTTAATTTTCGATGCACACTAGCGCACCCGCCAAGTTCTTGATACTTTGTAAATTTTCACCCCTAATGCAATTCAAATAAGGTTTTCAACAAAAGGGTGAGGTTCCAACATTGATTGTGCCTTATCGTAAAGCAATAAGTGTTTGAATCAAGTTAGGGTGAATGTGTTAACTATGAAAAATGGTGGATTTAATGGAAGTAAAATAGTTTTAGATGGGGATTTGGATCAAGGTTTGGGACCGAAAATGGCTGAGAAGTCATTATTCTTGTTGGGAGTGCGAAGCGAATAGATTGATTTCTGCATTATTCGTATAATCTGTGTTTATTGGTTTTCTGGAAGGGCTTTCAAGATGACGTAAATGGAAAAAACATCTCCAAGAACATACTAGTTTGACATTTCCCTCTATCTATCTAGATAGTGACAACCAGAATTCTGAAGATCACCTAACGAATCAAAACCCTCAAGCAGAGTTGTACAACACTGGCTGAGCGAGCTGACACTTGGGGCACAAAATACAGATAGTACAGAAGGCAATCACATGTATGTAAGTACTTAACTTTTCATACCTATGCTCGGCGGTCGCGCTAGGGTTGTCAACTTTGGCTTATGGACAAAAAACTATCGTGGTAGTGGCACTCGTATCTAGTTGTTTGATTTATTGTTGAGCTTATTTTACAATATTAAAACAAATCCATAAACATAGTATTACAATACAAAAAGTTTACAGAACAAAAACATATAAAATTTTACATTTGTCTATTTTCACTATCGAAAATCCCTAATAACTTCAAAACGGATTACCCTCCAACTTACGTAATACATAGTTGGTGGCGTGAATTTACCTTACAAAAAAGTTACTTCGTTTATACTGATTCAAAATAGGAAAATATTATATAAATCGAGCTTAGATAAGCATTTTTTTGTTGCTCCATTTTTGCAGTTCACAGACGCGTCTCAAGCGGATGGCACCCGCGCTCGCACTGCTCCCAACCACTCCGAGATAAAGTGTCCGTGAGCGGTGTCTATGTGTGCGTTGTTCGAGCGCACTTTGTATATAGATTGCCTTCTGTACTATCTGTATTTTGTGCTTGGGGCGACACTTCCGCGTTTTCGAATAACCGGGCCATCTGAAAACCTTTAATTGTTGAGTCTAACAGTAGATAGAGGAAAATGGTAAACTAGTGCGTAACTAATATTCTGATCACAAAGGTCATTATCGAATACAAAGTTTTATAATCCTTGTTATAATGCTGCAGAATCTTGTTTACAATGAAATAGTGTGTCAGCAATTCAGTTCTCTGAAATAGGACTGGGTTTGATTAAATCAAACATCAAACATAACTTTATCGAATTTGAAACAACAAAACAAATCAAATTCCTGTCACATTTCCCGAAGAAAATCAACACATATCCAGCAATGATTTACACAAAAAAACTAATAAAGGACCCCCACACTATTCCGAGTCATTATGGACCCCAAAGGGGGATGGGAATAATTTTCCGTCCCCTATCCCACCCCTGGTGACGGATAGTGGAAATAATCGGTCCCTTGATTGAAAATTACTACTTTTTAATACATAATCATTGATTTTGTTATATATTTTCGGCCCATATCCCTTCAGGGATGGGGAGAGGAAAAATGTCTTTGTTGTAATTACATTTGATGACAGTCGATTAAACTTTTGTGAGGCGATCATGTAGAACTTGGCGCATTCTTTACGTGGGCCTCGTTAGGGAGTAGTGTGTGATGTGTAATTGTATGGAAGTCTATTGATATAATTATTGTGCGATGTCAATGTGCTTATGTTAGGTTGTAAACATAGGGAGCTGGGGTGTTTTTATTTTGAGCTGAAAGGGACCAATGAATTTATCAGTTATTTGCCTGAATCTGGTACGTCATTTAACTTTTTATAATATTTGTTTTTATAAATTCACGAAGCGTATTGAAAGCTTTAATTGTTCTTATAGGAAAGCAATTATGAATCATTAGTGACAGCTGGTTTCTCTTGTTATATGGCTACGATCGAAGCCCAATTATTAAGACGTTCATCAAATTAAATACCTAAATATCTTTAGATATTATTAAACAAAGTCGCTTTTTGTGTCTGTCTGTGTGGTCAATTTGATCTTTTAAACCATATAAGGGATTTTGATGCGGTTTTCACACGTCACGATGCAGTTAACTGATTTACATCCGTCACCTCACACTTCAGGTCCAATTGAAAACCAGCGTCAGGCACTAGTTGTCTGGCATTTTTGCTGAACTGATGGGCTTTTTGGTGCAGCCGTGAGGCACACTTTCCTGCTAATTTCTTACATAGAACTTTACACTTTCTCTTTGATATTTATTTGTTGCTATCTGATGCATGTATCTGGTGTATTGTGAGTCTTTTAGTCTGTGATGTAACTAATATTTTTGTAAAATATAATTTAAAAAGAGTGTACATGGAGTTTTTTGCCCGTTCTTCTCCATAGGTATCTACGTTTTGGAATGGGCAGCTTCATATTTTCTTACTGACCGACTTCTTGACAATTCAAAAGTGCCTGATATTGGTTTAATTGAAATAAATGCTTTGAGTTTGTGCTAAATATAGTAGATTGTTATACAAGGGTCGGTAAATATAAAATAATTGTCCAATAAATTAAAATAATTTTAAACAGCGATCGCATTCCGAATATGAATTCAATTATAGAAGCATTTCGGCGCGAAATTCAGTAAATGAGGTAGGTACCTATTGGCCCGTCTGTTATTGACATGATAATAGAAGAGATTGAAATGATATTAGACAAGCATAAATCATTATTATAAACAATGCTTATTGTATTTATTGCTTAAAATAATTTTATTTTATTTTTAAATATCGATTACATTCGTCATATTAATTACTCGACACAATCGAAATTTAAAAAAAAAATTGTTTGGAATAATCGCTTTCACACATCACTGCAATAAAAAAAAAACAATAATGGTCGGCGATTTTGAACACAAATTGAGTAGTGGTAATGATTAATACGTATTATTGAACCTGTGTTTGAATATTACGTTAAAACCTGGGCATTTTCGTGTTGTTTATAATATTATCAATAACATTTGTCACATTTTAAATCTTATCTACATCTGTGTGTGTGAAATTTGTGATAAGTAAAAATGTAAACACATACGATTGGCGCGAAACTTCGACATTAGATATCAAAAAAAGTTCATTACCACTACTTATTTACCTTAAACTATGGATAAATTCGTCAAATAATTAAATGATGTATATTCACAGCCCCATTAGGGTAAAGTCAGGATGTTCGAAACCCCCAACTTTTATGTTTTTTAGCCTCGACCACAACTGACATCAAAATGGTGATTATCGTACCTATGTATGTTGAATTTATTCAAGGTAAATTATTAACTTGTGCGCTAAATCTGAAAGATTTAATGGCGTTAATATATGAGCTTTTTATCCAACTCTCCTAATTAACGCACATTCATAAGATTTGATGGGTAGCATAATAAATATTTACATAATCAATTAAGGATGTCGTATGTCTGACTAAGCTGACTACATAACTAAATTTAGTTATATTTTTAAATTTCATTCCCGCCCTAGGGAGGGAAGCAATTACTATGAGACTTTCCCGCCCAAGGGTGGGAAGCAGCGTTTTCCACCCGCTATTCGGATCAAACAAACACTACTTTCCGAGTATGAGAGATGAAAAATATATCTTCTTTCACTCAGAGCATTTATTCCGGAAGGTATATGTGTGTAGGTATGGTATGTGTATGTAGGTTTACTTTAGTTGAAGCACAGAAATCTCGATGTTGATGTGGTAGTTAGTTGACTATAAAAAAAAATACAACCAGTCAATCAGACCTGCTCAATACTAGGCAAACGATAACTTACGATTCCAAGACCATTTACTACATCAACAAACCTTTACTCAGTAGGTACCTACATCCAAATTCTCAGGAAGTAACGTGTACAAACAAGACAATGAACCAAACCGGGTGATATAAATACTAAACGATACGAGTGTACTGACAACACCAAATTTCAATTTAGTAAAACCGCGTCTCAGCGGTGGGTTTAGCAACGCCCATGTCTGGGGCACGGAGTGGGAAGAATGGATGTGGTGTGTACAGGTTGGTTTTGTTTGAGTTCGATTGGGATGGTGTGAAGGGTATTTGTTTGTGCATTCAAAGTGAATGAGGACCAGCTTACACTAAACCATAGTGCTTGAATTGACTGCTTTTTTTGTTATGTGATGGGATTAATTATCTACCAAGATTGTGGTTCTGGCCTTGTTTATGGCGCGCAAAAATGGCCGCCACAGTCAAACGGCGCGATCTGATGAAACACTTTTTTTAAAACTGTTGATTTGTGGTCCATTGCTACGAACAAGCACGTCTCTTTCTTTTGAAAGAGACGTGCTTTTTTTTTTTGGTCGCTGACCTCACAAAAAAGGATCACGTTAATAATTTTTTTGTTTTATCATATTAAGATATATTGGTACCAATCGCGTTTGCGGAGTTTATCTAGATAATTTAATTAACCCTGTATAATGAATAATGTCCTATAAAAAAAAAAACAACCGACTTCCAAAAATAATACTAAAAATTAAAAAATAACTTTAATTTCGGAAGTCGGTGTCAATAAACGAAAATACGGAACCAAAGACACCGACTTCCGAAATTAAAGTTATTTTTTAATTTTTAGTATTATTTTTGGAAGTCGGTTGTTTTTTTTTGTAAAAAGTTTTTATTCTAATATTTTTTCAATAGGGCGCGAAAACAGCTCGCAGTGTCATGGCGTCGGATCTGACGTCACGCGTAGGTAAACATCAATGTTGTCTACGCGCAGTCGTCAGATGAAAGTTAACAAACATTGCATATTTCGTGTGATAAAAATGAATTGTAAAGTTTATAAGTGGTGTGCAGTGCCTCAGTGTAAAAGCACATCAGTAACCAGACCCAACAAGGTGTTTATATATGTCCCAAACAATAAAATAATAAGATCAATGGCTCGCACGGCGAAATCCGAACGACGTAGTCACGAATTCGCCACTTTATTTCTGTGAAGACCATTTTGATGTGAGCATGTTATTTTGTATTGATAGGTTTTAAACTTAAAATGTTCGTTTCACGTGAAATAGTTGAAATATTGAGGCTATGAAATAACCTTTGGAAATAACTAATATTGTGAGGTTATGTTTGTTTTGGTCTTGGTTAACATTCTTTTTATCAATTTTAATTGTTTACTTTTCTTTTTTCAGTTGCCAAATGTTATGGAAAATTATTGGAGTATCACAAGTACGTATAAAACCAGGATGAATGCCCAAAAAATTTATTTGCCAACCAGATGGGGATACTCAAACATCTGACACAAAAGAAAGACTCTGTATGGCTAAGAAACGAATGATAATGGTTCTTGAAGAGTGTGAAAAGCAATTCAAAGAAAAGTATAGATAAAAAACAATTAAGTTCTGAAGAAATTGCATCGGCTAGTTCAGGTATATATTTTATTAACTCATTTATTAGAATATAGCATTGAAAAAGTTAACTTTATTCTCAGTATTATTACATACATTGTTGGTACACTCAAAACTACATAGATCCTAGTAGTCTCCTATTTGTGTTCATGATTATAACTTTGCACTTAAATAACAAATCATTTGTTTTACAGTTCAGCAGATTGTTGAAGAAGTTCCCCAATTAACACCAAGAGTGTTGGATAAATCAGTTCAAGTACTCATATGTATAAAAAATTAAATTAAAATTTTAAAAAACCCCCGACACAAAAAAATAATAAAATTAAATGTAAGTAATTGGAAAAGGATCAAATAATTTAAAAACCCCCAACTTAAAGAATCTAGGTAACGAGTCTAAAACAGATAAATTCATTTGGAAGTCGGGGGACCGTTCTGTGGAACACCTTCTCTATGCTAACAGGTCCCCCGACTGCCAAATGAATTTATCTGTTTTAGTCTCGTTACCTAGATTCTTTAAGTTGGGGGTTTTTAAATTATTTGATCCTTTTCCAATTACTTACATTTAATTTTATTATTTTTTTGTGTCGGGGGTTTTTTAAATTTTTAATTTAATTTTTTATTTCATGCTTTTTGTAGGGACTCCTTAATTTTTGTATTAAATTTCATTTATTTTTTTGCGTTTTAAGATTCAGGTAATTTGGTGTTTAATCAGGTTTTTTATCCGTCAAAAAATTATTATTGATTTATAGTTGAAGAATAATTTTTAAGACTAAACAGATTTTTTGTTTTATTATATCCTTTTTCTAGTTCTTCCTTTAGTTATTCAACTTTCGTACATGTATTTCATAGCTATTAGATATCTTAGGTATTTCAGATCTAGTTTATAAAATGGGACTGCGACACTATCTGACGTAGAAATACCTACGCTTTTTAAGTAGGATAATTCCATTCGTAATAAAAATAGTCAAACTCAGTGGTCGTAGGTAGGTACCAGTCATCACTCCACTTTCCTCATCATTCTAGAGCAGGGGTGTCAAACTCAATTTTGCAGAGGGCCATATATTAGATTTAGAATGTGTAGGCGGGCCAGGTTCAAATTTAAATACTAAAACATACTAAATTATTTTAACATCTTTATTTATTTCGTTATATATAGTTGTTACAAATCATACCAAAAGTAAGAAAGAGGGTGAGGTATGCGTTAGCTGCACAGACGAAATAGTTACTTCGCGCGCGCACGAGAGAGAGAGAAAAGCATAACTAACACTCTCTCACTCGTCTTGTCAGGCGCTACTCTTGAAATTACTTTTAAGTAAAGCGCGCGTATTTTTAAATCTGCGTAGAGGCATTGAGTGCAGTCTAAAATCTCTAAAAAAAAGATTCATTTTTATCTGTGATATATTGTGATCGCGGGCCGTATCGAAATGGCCCGAGGGCCGGATTCGGCCCGCGGGCCGTATCTTTGACATGACTGTTCTAGAGCATTGATCAGACAAAAAAATATTTTCAAGTGTTTAGTTTTCATTTCGTTAGTTCATATTCCTGATTCCCTTTCAATATAGTGTACATTATTCTACTTGTCAAGCCCTTGCATTTGATACACCTATAATGTAGGAGTTGTGAAAAAAATATATAATTCGCCATTTTGTGGTGGCGGCCATCTTGGATTTGAAATTTGTAATAGCGTAAAGTATTCTACTAGTGAACCCCTTTCATTTGATACCAATATTGAGGCAGTTGTGAAAAAAAAATGTAATTCGCCACTTTGTGGTGGCGGCCATCTTGGATTTGAAATTTATCATAGTGTATAGTATTCTACTATTCAAGCCCTTTCATTTGATACCCATATTAAGGTAGTTGTGAAAAAATATGTAATCCGCCATTTTGTGGCGGCGGCCATCTTGGACCGATTTTCATCAAACATAGCTAAGAACACTCCCGACTAATTAACCTTTCAACAAAAAAAAACAAAATCAAAATCGGTTCATCCGTTCGGGAGCTACGATGCCACAGACAGACACACACACACACACACACACACACACACACACAGACACGTCAAACTTATAACACCCCGTCGTTTTTGCGTCGGGGGTTAAAAATATAGGCAACAGCGTTTTCCAACCATTAGCAACAAACTGCAATCACCGGAATTCCAAGTGACCTTAATGACATTTTTCAGAGAAGGTCAAGGGCTGCTGTTAATGATTATACTCCATAAAAATACGTCACGAGTCGAATTATTATGCTCCAATAGCTTCTTCCATATTAATGCATCTTTTATCAGAAGAAGGTCAGGTCAGTAGTATGACGTAGTATTGTATACTTGACCTTTATGGAGGTCAGCATATAAAAGGTCAGTCAAGTCCTTTTAGGTCATTTATTCCCGTTAAATGTGGGTGCAAAAAGTTAAAAATATCATGTCTGTTTAGATAGAGGTGAAGCTTGGTTGCGAAGTCAGATAGGATTTGACCCAGTGGGATTGTCCGAAAGGCTTACCGCTGGCCCGGAACATAAAGGGCTAAGGAAGGAACACTGGTGGGTTTTAGTCAGTAAGAGTCTGACACTCCCTTCCGCTCCACCCAGAGAGGGAGGAGTCATTTGATGATTTCCCATCCGAAAAAAAAAAGATAGGATTTGAAGAAATATTTCTGGAACAACGTTCTTTATCGGAGCTTGCGGTAGGAGTAAACTTGTAGACATCGTCACGTAACGAAAAAGCGTTATGTCCTCTTCGTGCGAATTTGTATTATACTAGCTTTTGACTGCGACTGCGTTCGCGTGAAATTTCTTATTCCCTCGACCCATCTCGTCGCATTGCATAACCTGCCCTATCACTTCGTTTACGCATAGCATTTTTGCTCGACTCCTGAGGGTCATAACGTGATGTTAAATACACAGACAGAAATATATTTTTCATGGTTTTCGAGAGTTCTGAAGCCGATAGTGAGGTCAAAATGAATATCCAATATAGCGGATGCAAAAATAAAAAAAAATTCGTCATTTTTTAATTTTCGAAGCCGCCATCGTGGATTTTCATTTTGAACTACGTTCCCACCGGGGGTCCCCCGACCCCACACGTTTTTTTAGCGACGTGCACAAAATGTCTTTTCGCTGCTAGCTGCTACCACCTTCATATCCATTTGAGCTTAGTTCTGCCAAAACGTACAACCATTCAACATAATTTCTCCCATTTTCCGGCGTAACTGTAATGATATCGGTTAAAGTTAATATTGGTTTATTAATATATTCTAGGCATACGTTTTGAATGTAAATAAGGTCTATCTATTCATACACTTATCTGTGTGGTGCCGGACTTAAAGAATACCACCACCCCTTACTTCCCGTGGGTGTCGTAAAAGGCGACTAAGGGTCTTACCGTAGAATGGGCAGCAGCGTTCTCTATGCATTCCACCATCATACCATACTGCGATCGCCAACCCGCCTGCCAAGCGTGGCGGTTATGGCAAACCTCCCCCCCCAAAATTGGGGGAGGCCTATGTCCAGCAGTGGACGTCTATCGGCTGAAATGATGATGATGATGTTTCATACACGAAATCTCATAAGGGGTCATTGTATTCATCATTAATTCATTACGAACAACTTTTACTATAAGATCAAACCTCAAATCGCAAAAAAAATATCAGCTGTCCCATACATTAATGTTTACATAACTCGTCAAAATGTATGGAACAGCAGATTTTTTTTGCGATTTCACGTTTTGTCCTACAGTAAAAGTTGTTCATAAGGATGAGTACAATGACCCCTTCAGATATTTCGTGTAAGAATAGATAGACCTTATATACAACTGATTTTCTGAGTAGTGATATGCCACACTTGGAGTTTTGGAATCATCATCATCCACAGCCCGACTTTACCCACCGCTGGGCAAACGCCTGTCTTGTTATGTGCCAATCCCAACATATTTTTTTTAATAATTCGCACACCTATTGAGAGTTTCGAGTAGTTCATTATACGTATAAATAAGACAATTATACTTTCTAGACTATTTTCCAGCATACTGTGATAATGACCCTGAAAGTTCTTAAAGTAAAAAAATAAGTAAAATTTAATAATCTTAGTATTCCTTGTATGTCGGCTACTTGAAGCATACTTCATAAATTAACGTTCACTCGCATTCTCTTGATATGTTAATTTCTTCACTGAATAAATAATTCATTTGTTAAGGCGTATCACTCAGCATTGTTGCGAATTATACCAAGCGTTATAACGACATTAAGCCTTATAGCACACAATTTAGAGCTCAATTTGCAACGCCACCAAATGAGTTTGTACCTAAGATTTATATTTTGTTTGCCGTTGATTTGACGCAAGGTATCAACGGGGATTTTGAATTTTCATATTTATGGTGAAGTAATGAATTAAGGTACAAATGGAAGTTATTCTGGCTGTGGAAACATTTAGGTCTTAGGAAAACATATTTTGTCTTAAATATATCATAAATAAAGAGCCTGTCAAACCGTATTTAGGACCTACACAAAGCATGCGTTCACTACTGAACAAGAGTATTTATGTGCGTGATCATAATTATGGGAAATTCCCTAAATCAACATGGGCAGACGGATTGGTGATCGAAGTCCGTTGTAGCATATGAAAGGATGCTATAGACCGCATCTCTTTGACGTTACTTCCATAGGAACCTTTTGCAAAATTACCTACGTTTATAACTTTAAGTTACGTTCGAAGTCCAATGTTGAGTTCACTCGTCATTCTTGCCAGTCGTCATAATACTACAAAGTAACCCAAAAAAACCACTTACTATTCAATCTTTTAAGTGTATCTTGAAACGGGTCCATCCACTCCACCAACTCCAAAAGGAAGATTTCATAGATACCAAAAAGGTGACAATTAGACCGTAACAAATACAATTAATATACAACGATCAACCCTGTGTCTGCCTGTGTCGGTCAATGGGAGCGACGCAGTGAAAAGTGAAATACGCGCCAAATCGGCCGGAAGCCCTACCTAGCCAAGATGGCGACGGCAGACATATTGACGAACGTTCGGAAACGACAGTGACAGAACGCGATGGGACGCGACGAGCTTTCCGTTCGGATACGCGCTAAAGAGGCCGATCGGTCCTGGTAAAAAATGAGCCAAGTTATTTTTGTGGAAGTCAAGCTTTATTGGTGACGGATTTGTAGGCTGACGCGGAAATATGTGGGAAACACAGGTTTTTTGGGACGTAGTTTTTTTCAGTTTTCTTATGCAAAATGGATTTCCTTTCTAAGCTTTCACACGTACCGTCCTTTCATAACTTGTTATATCATTGAGCATTTAAGCTGTTTTTATTTGGTTGACATTTTACCTCGATTCAACAGAATGGCATATCAGTACCTTCGTTTTTTGGGGACTATATTATATTTTGCATACGCTAATGAGTACTAAGCAGAACACTGACATTTTTGGAGAATCTCCGGCTCCGGAATCTCTAGTCACGGCCTTGCCGTTTATCTTACTTATAGTCCCTCAATTCAACATACCTACGTACCTATACCTACCTAAAACGTGTACATAACAGTCGTCAGTAGCTCAATGTTTCGGCCGCTGATTGATTCTCCGCCGTGTCGGCGACTCGGCGCCCACGTCATTGAGGCGTCGTGAATGCTAATACGCGATTGATCCATTGTGGTGTACCCACTCCTTGGTACATGCGTATTCACTTAGTTGGAAGGCTTGGCAATAGTCAGCTTTGTGTCTGCTACAGTGGGTTCTCTAGATAAATAATAATTATTGTTACTTAGTTCCCCATCCCATATTATCATTTTGTTCAACCAACTTTTCTTCGGAAAATTGTCAATTATGGTAAAAGTTAGTTCATCATGCTGCCCGGTAGTCGTTTCATAAGCAGTTGACATTAAATTTAAAGAGATTAAAGAGTTTAAATCTTTTGGGCTAATCCAATTTTA
This sequence comes from Mesoligia furuncula, assembly GCA_916614155.1. NCBI lineage: Eukaryota > Metazoa > Arthropoda > Insecta > Lepidoptera > Noctuidae > Mesoligia > Mesoligia furuncula. The sequence continues at coordinate 1,280,490 of OU744811.1, read as the reverse complement.
TCATAGAGCGATATATTGAAAACCCTACCTTTTAGCGGAAAGAAAATTCGGCCAAGTGCGTGTCAGACCACGCAATTAAGGCTTCCGTAGTTGGGATGAATTTATCCCAGGAACAAACTTAAAATTATAGTTGAAAAACATGTTCTCCCATTTTCAACTGCAAATTTAAGTTAGTCAACTTTAAGGCCTACTTAGCTGTGATCATCATCATCATCATTTCAGCCGAAAGGCGTCCACTGCTGGACATAGGCCTCCCTCAATTTTGGGGGGGCTTGCCATAATCGCCACGCTTGGCAGGCGGGTTGGCGATCGCAGTATGGTATGATGGTGTAATGCATAGAGAACGCTGCTGCCCATTCTACGGTCTCCCTTAGTCGCCTTTTAGACACCCACGGGAAGTATCGGGCGGTGCTATTCTTTAAGTCCGGCACCACACAGACAAGTCCGATAGTTAGCTGTGATAGTTTTCCTTTAACTTCGTTATACCATCATGGGCGAGAACACTTGACTCTAGCAAAATGAGCACTTTAAAACTTAATATCTCGCAAACGGATCCCTGAACCGAAAATTGGTTTTCATACACCCGCAATATCTTTAACGGCTTATCCTACGTCACCTCATACCACGGAATAGACGAGAAAAAAACCACTTTTTTGTGTAGGGGAGGTACCCAAAAAAACCCATGCCAAATTACAGCTTTCTAATACTAAGTCTGAGCTAAGCGATCGGAACCCTAAAACCTCAAGGTTATCTACCTTGAGGTTTTAGGGTTCCGATCGCTTTTGCTCCTGAGTCTTAGCTGAAAAGATGTAATTTATGAAATCCGAGAAATGAAAATTGAAAGCTTGGCTATAGTAAATTAACAAATACATTAAAATCCCAACAACAGATGCAAAATTAATCACACTATCTTCACAAGAAATAAGAAATATTCCATAAAGCAAGTCCTCACTTTGCATTTTCTAGGAATAGTTCAGTCCGTCCATTCAGCTGGGAACTGGGAACTGGGGAGGTATTCACGAGTTCCTTTCAAACTATTTTAACCGTAATACATTCTGACATAAAAAGTGCGCAATAAAAACCGTGTCAGACGGAGAATATTAAAAGTTCAGAGAGCATTATTGTGAGAGAAACCGTTTTTTGAATTCATAAGATTTTATTGCAGGAAGATGTGAAGATAGTATTGGAATAAAAACATTTCACTTGTAGAGCGGGACGACTTGCTGCAATCATCAAAGTGTTGGCCTAGACTAATGATTTTGTCAATGTCCTTTACCTGCCTTTACATTAAAGGGATCACGTTGAATAGGGTGTAGTTCTTCTTCGCCGAATCGATGATCCCATTTGGTTTTAAATAAGCTTCGACCATTATTCGGCCACTTGGACAGCGTTATCGTCGGCCTCGGAAATGTCTTCCATAGTGCAGGTGTTAGTGCACAGAGAAACCGACGAGGGGATTCCCCACGGTCCCCTCCAGGACCATCACCAAAGGCACTTTTCAGGGCCACCAAAATCAGAATACCTAAATTCCAATAATAACTGCTTCCAGACTTGACCGCAACGTAATGAAGTGGACCGAGTTTGGAATAGTTTCAAGGTTATTATTTTTTTTACCCGACTACGGCGAAGCAAAAAGGAGGGTTATGCTTTTGACCGTTATGTATGTATGTATGTTCATCTGTTACCTCATAACTTCAAAAGTACCTACTTATAAAAATTTGACAAATGAGGTATCGTTAGAAGCGTCTTGACCGTCCGCTGGTTATAGGCTATGTGCAACGGCACATAGCCTATAACCAATGTAACGACATTACATTCAATATGGCGCCCTCTAGAGGACATAAAGTAATAATTTTGGGATGGTGCCTTGTGGTATCAAAAGAAAGGGTTTACTTAGCACATTTCAAAAATATAAATATTACTGAAATAAGCCCCAAAATAATTAAATAAAAAAAAAATTAAACACTACTCATCCTTTTCAGTAGTCGGGTTTTAGTTATAAACTTTTTTTTTATAAGAAATAGTCATTGAAATATATGCTTGTGACGGATGTCGAAGTGCCCAAATGATGGACTGCGATTTTGCCGGCACTTACAACCGCTGAATGTAATACTAAGAGATGTGACTTCCACTTATCGGAAAGGTAAATACAGAAATCGATAACTGTCAAATAACTTATTTTTCCGCCGAAAAATCATATGGCACTATAATTAGAAGCATGTGACGTGAAATATTGTCTTTCTAATTATATTGACTAGTAAACAATACCAAAGTTTTGAATGAATATAAAACAATACAGACCAGAGATCGAAATCCTTTGACACAGTATCCAACATACCAAGGGTAATATATAATGTATGAATACAATAAGTGCAATCAAAAATGAGCTTTGTCACGTCGATAATAAGATTGGATGAGGCAGCAAAAAGGTGGAAGGAGACAAAACGTCCCCAGGAGAGGGCGCTTGGTTGTGATGAAACATTTATGAGTCCGGCAGTGACAAATAGTGGAATTGCTTGAAGTATTACCTACCTGGGTTTCATATATCGATGTGATTTTTGTTCTTCGTATAGTTTTTACTATCTTTATTTTTCTTGCAGATGCTTTATTTTCATATATTATTTGGCTATAAGGCTCAATGATAACAGCCGCACGTATCGACCGTAGGTTAGGCTACGCGGGGATGGTGAGCATATCGAGACCCGTCCGTGTCTCGGGCAGCACGTTAAGCCGTCGATCCCGGCTGTCATTTGTAGATCTTTGGTAGTCGTTATGGGTAGCCAGAAGCCCGAAAATCTGACAACCAGTAGGGTACCAGTAGGGTATCGGTTATCCGGTAACTGGGTTGTGGAAGTGGTAGTCAGATAGGCAGTCGCTTCATGTAAAATACTGGTTTTCTGTGGCATCCGGATAGACTGGAAGTCGACCCCGACAAAATTGGGAAAAGGCGGGAAGATTGATTGCTTTGGCTGTATAGCTTAAGCCAACTTGCCTGTTCTCTTTATTTGTTTAGTAGATTCGATTTGGGTTGCTTTTAAATCACCGTTTTCTATAAAGTGTTCTGTTTCTAAGTTTCTGCCATCTTAGCATGTTTTCGTTTAATTACCAGCGGCTTTTGAGTGCCTACATTAATGGTAGACTGTTCTTTAGTAGCCAGACCTTTTGAAATAGCTTAGGCCCGAGTTTTACAGAGCGTGAACGAAGGCCTGACCTAATTAAGAGTCGACCTTTTAATAACTAAGACGTGGTGCACAGCTTAAACACAAGGTCTCTAAGAAACACAAATATTTTAAAGTCAGGGAAATTAATCGTTTAGCAACTTAAACTGTGACCTCCTAACTAATAAACGTATTATATCAGGTGAATAGTTCCACACCGATTTCTCTCTTTCAGTCGTAAGTAATTTGACTTTCGAAAGAAGAAGACAAAGCGTTGTGTAACTATACAGACGCTGTACAACGTTTATTAGTAAGGAGGTTAGTATATTCGAATCACAACTGTCAATCTTTGACAGTTGTGTAAATTGGCTATAACGCGGCATATTGACGTAGAGAGTGTCCATTTGCTAAATAATTAATTTCCCTAATTTGTACCATAACAAATTCCACCATTATCAAAGTACAAAATTAAAAATACATGATCGCCATCTAAAACGATACGCTAAAACGTTAGTTAAGAAACACAACAAGGTATCTCCCGACAATGAAACTCCACAATATGGTTGACATAAAAGGATATTTTAAATTGTTAATGCAGCCTTCATCTACATCTACTTTTCTTACGTGATACTTCGAGCCCTCGCTAATATATTATACACGTGGTTATGTATTAATACTGGTAACAGCGGCATGTATCATTTTATTTCGTTGCTAAGGAAGTACGTGACGTAAGGACGGAGAAGTCTGCTATATGCGAGTTTGAAAAAGGGTTGGATTTTATAATGTATTTTGGTGGATGTTTACTGTGTATAAGTGGAGTTGTGACATAAAGAAAGTGTCATGTCTACCGCGAGAATGCGTCGCGAAAATTCTAGTAACTAATAAAGATCAAATTCGCCAAACACGTATTCGTTTGTATGTAATTGACAGTTGTCAAGAAAGCATCCTCTCGACGGCCGGACTGTAGTTATTTTGCCAGGCTAACACAAAATATATTATGCTAATAATATCTTTTTCGTTTGTGTGGTGATTTTTAAGTAAAGGCATCCACGGACTTACAACTGTCTTGAAATGGAACACGATGATTGCAATAATAATCAAGAACACTATTCGAATAAAGTCAATGTGCGTTTTAACAATTTTTTACGTGACGATATTAACGTGGACGTGGACGCGTTCGTCCACGATATTATAATAATCAGCCTATAATGTTCCCATTGCTGTGACATAGGCCAGGCCTTCACCCTGTGAGAGGGAACTGGCCGTAATGCACCACGCGAGCCCAGTGCGCTTTGGTAGATGTCACATGTCGAATTTTTGGTTCTAGGACATGCCGGTTTCCTCACGATGTTTTCCTTTGCCGTTTCGAGAGCAGCAGTGATGAAATAATTTACACAAAATAAACCGCCTGTCTGAACCCACGAGGGTTTGAACCCACAACTCGTAAGGGACCTTCTCCACGAGAATCGCGGCGATATTATCGTCGTGCCACGTATTTCTTTACACTCTCTTAGGACGTGTCTCCACACGGCGATATCATTGCCGCGAAAATTTGATAGCACAGCGAGACTATCGCCGCGATTCTCTCGCTCGTGAAGACGGCCCCTAATAAGTCGCGGTCGTTACCACGGGGTCACCACTGTTCTACGATAATAACATCGGGTACCAAGTTGGAAGTGAAAGTAAAAGGAAAGTTTACTCCGGGAATACAAGGACTATATTTAGTTTTGTTTAAAGTTGGATAAATTCTAGAACTGCTCACCATTTCAGTCTTAATTTGACAATTTCAATTAATTATCCCCGTTTGTCTCACGTTGCCAGACAATACAACACAAGTCACTCCACCCTATAAATGAACTAAGTTCTAACAATAACACTAAGTAAGACCTACCCTCCACTTCAATTCTTTGAACAACACCAGTCTACAACAAGAATGTTCTAAAGTTTCGTCTAAACGTAACAGATTAAATTCGCTGCGGTGAGAACCCGGAGAGATTTCCCGCGAGACGCTTAAGGGTTATTTGTCTGATGGTTCGCCTAGCTTTGCTGCGGAATCCTAATCCTGGTGCTAGGGTACCCGGTGTAGTCGGTAGTGTATGCTTTGTGGTAGTGACCGCGGCATTCCTTCGGACCGAGTGCCATGTTTAATGTACGGAGTTACGAGGTTTTTGTTGGAATGGTATTGACACTAGTTGCATTTGGGTAAAGTTTTAGGTCAGTCGTGCTCTTGCAGCTCAAATGTCGTCAGAATTTTAAGCTCATCAGAATATCTTAGATATTTACCACACACTGAACTTTGCCACTACATATGTTTTTACTGGTCATTACTTTACTACTCGTATTCATACAGAAAGCTATTCGTTCACCAATATGTAGGAATGTTCGTGTTTACATTCAAATGTTGTCATGGTTGTATTTAATCGCATACGCACACACAGCAGTTAGTCGCCTATTCATTAAAAACCGCAGCCTACAATAACAAAACAGAAGCACAGTCCAATAAAGTTCTTCACTCCCCCCCCTCAAAGCGTCATACACCTAATGCGGAACGAAAAAGTACTTTTTGTGGTGAAAAAACCCTTTTTTCCGTAGAGTTTCCCGAGAGGCGACAATCCACGTCACTCAGTCGGTTTAATTGCGAGTAGTAAAACAAACGAGGGATGCCGCGAGTGTCGCTGAATCGCGCGTGTGGAGTGTCGGGGCGAGCAGACGCGCGGGCGAAACGAAGCATGTGTTGTTCATGAGATTTATTTCGGTAAAGCTTAGGCCATAAACAAACGAGGGATGCCGCGAATGTCGCAAAATCGCGCGTGTGGAGTGTTGAGGCGAGCAGACGCGCGGGTGGATGTTAAAGTTGCGTCCAGTCACCGGCACCGTGACTAAATCGCAGGTCCTGAAGTTGTTAGTCGAGCTGACGCGCGGGTAACATAATCGCGAAATAAATACAAGAAATATCGTGTGTATCGGGGTAAATAAACTAGCGGATATGGGTGAGATTAAAGAAAATTCGATTGTATCCCACTTTTTAGCAATACTTTCAGGAAGTATTTGTTTACCACGAGTATAAAAATAAACTCAATCGGAGTTTGTCATGCTTTTTCCGCGAAATCATGCATGCTGCTAATAAAATCCACTTTTTTGTGTATTATCATATAAATTGTTTAAGTTATCCGAGTTGTATGAAAATGAATTACTGTCTGTTGCGCTAAGTTTCCGGAAGTTTCTAAAGAACATAAATTTAATTGCAAGTAGTAAAACAAGCAAAGGATGCCGCGAGTATGGCGGTAAATAGCATGAGTTTCGCGTGCTGGGTGAACAGACACGCTGGTCGAATGCGTACTCAGTTAATAGGGGGTACAAAGACGAACGTAAGGTGATATATTAAAAAAAAATGGTTTTTCTATTTCGTGAAACTTGTTAAGTATGTGGAATAGGGATTTGACATTTTTGTATATGTTTTTTGACTCTTTATTCTAGTATCATGTGAAAGGAATACACGATTCAATTAATTTTTCTCGATACAAAAAAATTACAAATATACAATCTATTTTTTTTCTTTTTGCGACATTACGGCGTAACGCTTAAGAGTTATTCAATGGAACTTACTTTAAAACATAGAAAATTATCATATGAAAGTTTACTCAAAGTAGTTTTAAATTTAATTCATTTAATTTGTTAAAAAAGGAGTAAATTCGTTTTGGCACACGTCGTTTTATTCCGAGCTCACGCACATTATAGCCATCTCTCTTCTTTTGCGTTTGAAAAGTAATTGCATCACTTTCGCTCGCCTAGTAGCTCAGTCACTACCATTTATTTTGAGGTAGCGCCTTATTATATTTGTATTTTTTTAAGTGAAAACTTTTTTAGGCGCATGAAACTGAACCACCACGCTCGAGCCGGTGACGCTGAATCGAGTATACTCGGTTCTAGTCGACTTCAATGACACTGAATCGCGTATACTCGGCTCCAGTCATAAGTTTTCACTTCTATCGTGTGGTCAGAAGTACACACCTTCTTTTTTTTGTCAAAACTATGTTTACCACATTATAAATTGAGAAGTTATTAATAATTATTGCTTTGTTTGTTTCAGGTAAGCATTTTGTTCACATAGTCATCTACATACAGGTAAAATCTATTAAGGTCATGTCTAGGAGAAAAAATACTTTAATTTTATTAAAACTGGCAGGTTAAAACCTGCGCTGCAATTGCTTAGATATCTATCGTACTCAAAAAAAAAACCGCTTGAAAACCGCCCGTCTACCCCTCCACCACTTCACATTGCACCAAGATATACATCCAAACACACCCATACAAACAAACTTAATCCCTTCTGTATGCGTGACGTGCCAGGTTTTGTCCGCGAGTTGCCCGCGTTTGCTCGCGTTTCGGACAATAGCCGGACAATTAAAATGTAACGATTCTCGTCAACTGTAGGTCCCCAACTAATTGTTTACCAATTGCTTTATTGAGTTTCTCTGTGTTCGTTATTTTGATTTCCGTTATAATTGTCGTCGCGATAAGCGGATTGTGTTGGTTTAATTTTTATTGTTTCATCGGTTTTGGTGTGTGGAGTCAGGGTGTTTAAATTAGGAACTTGCTTTTTGATTTTCCTATAAGCTAACTCGATTTATCGTAATGTCTTATTTCTATTTTTATTTACTATTGACATGCTTTGGCTTGTTCGACTTTGGAATTCACCGGGTAGTATAAATATTTTCCAGTTTTAATGTCGTAGATACTTAAATAATAATACCAGCCTCTTATTGCCCACTGCAGGGCAAAGGCCTTGCCCTACAGTAGGCAATAAGAGGCACGATCATTGATCACGCTTGCTCAAGACTGGTTAGCATAATCAGCCTAATATTCCCACTGCTGGGACTCAGGGGGAGTGGGCTTTAATCCCACGCGGGCTTAGTGTGGGTTGATAGATGTTACAAAACGGGTTACTCCAAGTTAAATATTATACGCATCTGGTTAAAGTGAAAACTACAATCAACATTATAAAGTTGGCAGAAGCTACATGAATGAAACTCTATCGTACATTGACACTTGACTGCTTTTCCAAGTGAACAGTTCCGCAACTGTTCCCGAACCTCCCAAATGTATTGAACTGACTTCAAAACCGAACTATTGCATAAACTGAACGTATTATCATACAGTTTGACACACGACGTAAGTTATGAGTTAACAGTGTAATTTGTGTGCCAAGTTAGATCACTGACCAAAGGTAAGTTAGTGCTCAAGTTAACGGCACCCTATAACTAACTTAACGGAGCCGTGACTTAAGCTCAACTTCAAGTTAGGTTGGCTTCGGTAGTGTAATTTAATAGTTGCGGATTGGTCTAAATTTGGCGAGAAAGCGGGAATTTATAAAGTCATGAATGACAGGATCAAAGTTTCGGGTCAATGTTTGTTTATTTTTAATAGGGAAAGTAACCATGCTTGAAATCATCTTTGCAGTATTAAATAAATCGCTCTAGAATAACTAGGTGAGTTAATACAGATCTTTGGTGTCCAAGTTTTGACACAAAGACAATACTTTCAGCTATCTTCAGAGAGATTATTGATTAAATTATTGTCTTTATTGGAACTGAACGCCAACATGTTCAAAAACATCAATGCGTACCAGATCTTTAACACAGCTGTCGAAAATCTTAGCATCTATAATTGCACTTTCACCTCCAAGTCAATACAACTCGCTTCCAGCTCCCGCAACCAGCATTCTTCTCCAACTCAGACCAATCCCAACAATACCCGCTAAATTTAGTGAGGCAAGAGCTATCGAAAACTGTCTGTTACAACAATACAAAGTACGTCCAGCATGCAGATTAAACAATTACGTAGTTAGCCTGGCTCGCTGCTGGGTCGCTATTGGATTAATTGAGTGGGATGATAGCTGGTAGCGAGTTGGGGTTACATCGAGTATGAAGGGGTTGTTTCAGGTTATTATTGTAAAGTTAACTGTTGTGGTCTTACGAACGATGTAGATGTGTACAAAGATTTTGATTGTAATTCGCCCTAATTACAATCAAAATCTTTCTGCGTCATCTGCGTTAAAAGATGGTCGCATTTCTGTTTCGTTTTGTCACCTCCGACACACACCATGTCGCAGACTTGATTGTCCTGGAAATGCCATTATTATTGTGCGAGTAATCGAAAAAGTGTCCATACTGAAAAGAGTGAGCTCTTTTTCACGTGACTTAGTACGGTGGCATATTCTCGTCGTTCACATAACTAACGATTTAAATCTTTGGATGTGTAATGTTAATCTTTGGATGTGTAATGTTTGGTGTTACACAATGGGTTACCGCCATTTGCATTTTGTATATCGAACACCATGTTTAGAGACAGTTTACTCGACGAAATAAAACAATATATTATTTATTTATTAGATGCTTTATTGTACACCAGAAAACAAAATACATAACAAAAACAAACATTTAACACTACAAAACATACCATGGGCGGCCTTATTGCTCAAGGCAATATTGAGAGGCATGGAAAAGTCGAGATACTAAATTACCCAGAACGCGGTTACGGGGCTAAGACGAAAGACTGTTTTTTTTGCTTACAAAAATTAAAAGGAAGCAATCATTTTTAAATAATTTCACCTTGTAGGTAGGTCCCATCACCTACCTCAACTGATGCACTCATCAGTTGTTTCAAAAACAGTGAAAAGAAGCTTATTGATTACCATCGCTCTTCTTCTTCTTCTTAGCATGTCGATATCAATCTAAATGGACTCGGCCCAGAATCCGGCCAGAATATTTGTTTGGCGCCATCACCAGCGGCCACCAGTTCCTGTAACGTGTAGCTGACAGGACTCGCAGGACACGATATTAAGTGTCCCATCGTTTGTGGAACAGCACCACATTTACACTCCAAGGCGGAGTCGTCTATGAATCTCCACCTGAACAGGTTTTCCTTGCTTCGGCCAATCTGGGTCCGGAGTCTGTTTATCGGAATCTGTTTCTGTATACCATCGTTCACCACCGTTCAGTAAGTGTGGACGATTTCTGACTAATAAAGTAAAAGTTTCCACACGATACTTATCACCCACACCATATTGAAGTCGGGCGATCCTTTAATTTAAAATATTTACTCTCGTATACCAAATTGTATTGTCAAAACAAGGCACTCGACGAAAGCTCTTCGATGGCCTTCCATTATTTGTTCCAAGTTATAATTTACTGAATATTAATCGATGATTCACTGTTTTGGCCCATCCTAAACAAACAAGTTTTTGAGGAGATTCTGTCGGTACATGTTTTGCCTTTTTAGCTTCGACGAGCATTGTTAGTGGTAAATAGAAAAAAGGAAAAACTTTTTTTTCGACTTACAACTCGTAAGAAGAAAAAATTGAATTTTTCTTTAAGGTAGGTCTGAACCCAAGCAGGCACCCACTGCTCTCAAAACAGTAAAGGCAATCATCGTAAAAAAAAAACTGCATGTCTAGAACCAAACATTTTAATACATGTCATAACTACCTACCCGCACTGGGTTCGCGTGGTGGATTATGGCCCACCCCCTCTCACAGAGAGAAGGCCTGTTTCCCAGCAGTAGGCTGATTATGCATTATTTGTTTGACAGAGTTGTTAGTACTACCAGGCTCATGAGACAAGCTTTGTCACAGTCTAGGATGGAACTGCACCTGTGTAGCCGCAGTACTGCAGGTATCCATAGAAAGTGGTGACCAATTACCATAATTAACTGTCGGCCGCCGGCTTGTTTACAACCCAATAACATCAAAAAGGGATTGGGTACAAAAGGCCTACATGCATGAGACTACATAGTAAATGTTAGGAATACGAACTTGTTCAAATTCGCTGCATATGCTCACTCGTGGCAAGTTCGCCACAGACCACCGCTGCTTTGAGCAATAGTTGTGCTAAGTTATTTGTCGTTCAACTAAGTTATGGCAACAGCCAATAGTTCTAATTAGATTGTTTAAGTAGAGCATCGTCTGAAATGTGCTTACTTATTTTCAACTATAGCTTCTGCCCCACGGCCCAGCTCACGTAGACACATCGTAACGTATAATATACGCAGTTTGAGCTACATCTTAAGTTCTGCCATTATTTGACAAGTAAACACTTGCTGTTTCAGTATGACAGGTATGACTGACAGTGAAGTTACTAGTACTTACATCGCGTCTCACCGTTTATGTAGCAATATTGTGTTAAACCCTTTGTGACCCTGGTTTATAGGCGGTGGTGACTACTTTTTATAAGGTGCACCATTGTAATAAGACAATTTATATTTATTTTCTTAAATAGACACGGGCCTCGTCTCTGTGAGAGAGAGTGGGCCTAATGCGCCGCGCGGGCCCAGTGAGGGTTGGCAGATGTCACGTGCCTTTGAATTTCTGGTTCTACAACATGCCGGTTTACTCACTATGTTTTTCTTCGCAGTTTTGAGAGCAGTGGTAATGAAATAATTTACACAAAGTAAAGCGCCCATCAGGGTCAGGATCAGGGTTCGTACCTACGACCCACAACTCGTAAGTCGCAGGCCATGAGCAGTGGTGGCCCAGGGGCTATGTTAGGTGCTATTAATGTTTGAAGTAAATCAGAAAAACAAAAGGTGAGTTCCATTTTCTCGTAAGTTGCGTAGGTAAGTCAACAACGCGAAGTGGGAAGTGGGTTAATATGTTCTCGCAGCCGACGTGCCCATCGCCCGCGGGTAATCAAGTCCCTTCGTTGAATTAATGGGAACATGTGTTCCCGTCATTTGTGGGTTATTTACATTTGTCTATCTGATGTAGGTAGAACTGAGTAAACACATTTTAGACGGTTCAAAAGCATACACATATGTTGGCAGTATAGATAAAGAGACACCGCTTTAAACGGAAAATAGTTTTGGTATCCTAATCTGTGCCATATTACCCCGGTATTAGGCAAAAACACAAAAGCCCATTCCTTGTTTTCATTTGACTCTGCCTGCTGCTGTTTGGGTATCATCTAAATATTAATTTCACTAACAGACAACGCACAGTCTAAACAGCTTGGTCTAGAAACATGAAATTTTGCACATTACATTTACATATTAAATTTTACACTATTTAACATATTTTTTTTTATTACATTTTATTTTGCTTCCTTATATTACGAGGTAACAATATTAACAGGTTTTTGAAAATTCATTCCTTAATGGGGTTCAATAGGGGATGATAGTTGTACGGAAGTTCATCATTTTTGAAGTTACGTGGAAGTTGGTACTTAGATTTCTGTATATGAGTAAAAGTTGGTTGTATCATCGGTTTTCAGAATTTTATCCCCAAAGGCTTCTGAGAAGTTGACGACGGGAAATCCCAGAGGTACGACTTGTAATTTTATATTTACGCTACACTACATCTAATAAATCGGTCAATACATGATTGTCGCGTAATTAAGGGCATGTTGCCACATAGTTACTCGTTCCCTGCGTGGGCATGAGTGGTGTGATGACAATCAAGCGTCATTGTTGCCGAAAATTGACAAATAATTGGCGACACGCGAAGTAGTTTAGTTGTGGCGTGGGACGGGAGAAGATAGAAATGATTTGCCAATATTTGATCGCCATGGACCAACATGGCTTTGATGGCATAATTTGATATATAAATTGGTATATGTACTTATTTAATTATGTATTTTCCTTTAAAAGATAAGGGCGCGATGTTGTGTTTGATTAGATATTGGGAAACATTTCAGTGGCTAAATTATGGTATGGCGTTAAACCTTAGATCTGGTTCTATTGTCTTCTGATTACCATCTTTAGTCAGTAAAATAAACACATAAGATTACGCCTATAATCCTCGAAGGGTTAGGTAAAGGTGTACCTATAGTACACCCCTCATTTCGCCAGTTATATTTAAGTCCCTTGTGATGGGGGGCGAGCCTACAGCCATCGAAATAAATAAGAAGTAAATTGTCTAGTGCTTTAAATCTTTCAGAAGTCTCAGAATAAATAACAAAAATTGGTATCGACACTTTTATCAGAACACAAACATCAACAAATTAAAGATACTCGCAGATTTATTTGTACTTTCACGACTTCTCGCTAAACCAGAACATATCTGAAGTATTGAACAAATAAGAGATTGAACAGACAAGAACACTTGAAATAATAACTGAGAGGTACGATGTCCAACATAGCCAGACCCCTGCACCTTTTCACTTTGTACGTCACGACGGGTCACGTGAACTGGTAGATGATAAAAGGTGTCCATTATTATAAGACACATGTGTTATATATGTGTATTAAAGAGTAATATGCCAATATATATTGGCTGTGATTTATAGGTACAGGGGTATTCACGCCATGTGTGGCTTATTCCGTAAGTGCGGAACTTTCCTAAGTGGGCTTTTTGTTAATGAGATATTTTCCTTCAGATTGTGTTCAGGAATGGTTTTACTTAGCGTTTTATATGTTCTGTTGCTGATATGGATTGTTATGGCTTTTGTTTAAGTAAATGGTTATTAGTTATATCAAAAATTGTATGTAGTTTTTGTATAATGTTTTTTGGTAAATCATATAATTTAGTTTTTGCATTTCTAGAGAGTTTTAATTTGTAACTATTATTAAAAAGATAATGAAGCAGATAAGATATATACTTAATCAAGCGTTACTTTGCGGAAATCCATTCAAATCATATGTTAAAAGCTAGTAGTAGTAAAGTAGCATTTATGTTCTTCCCCTGGATGGCATCATCTCTTTGCCAAAATTTATCGAAATCCGTTGAGTGGCTTAGGCGTGAAAAGGCAACATACAGAGTTACTTTCGAATTTATAATATTTTAGTATGGATTATGAAACAACTTGACTGTATCTGTTTGTTACTCAATTGTGTGATCCCAGCTACAGAATTTAAAAAAATTAAATTAAATTAAAAAAAAATAATTAAAAAAAAAATTAAAATAAAGTCAGACTTAAGTCATGGTTTTATATATACTGTCTTTTTCTGCCTAGCAACTTTTCTTTTTTTATGTGACCCTCCCATACAATCTTTCGTTTAAAAACCTATTATAAACCTTGCGTGCATAAGCAGGTGTTGAAGATTACCTAAACCTGAGCTACGAAGCACTAAAGCGGACACCCTATGCTAGGCACATCAATCATCACTTATTTCCACCATACATCATCATGAATCATCCAATACCATAATAGACTAACTAATACAACTCTCCGACATCCTACATACCCGGTCAGTTTCGCCCGTTTGTTAGATAGCAAATAGGATCCAAACTAGACAAAAGCTAGTCCTATTCCTAGCGAGCCACACAACATGTTGTTTGCGTAGCCTGAATAAATTAGGCCGGATAGTTTGACCGGATGTCCGGTCTAAACTTGCGCCGGAAGTCCAGTGTAAACACTAGCTGCTATGACATTCATGTTGGTTGTAAGAATCTGTGATTTACGATGTTCGTACCTGTGGAGATTAGATAAGGATTTTATACAGACCGAAATGGGTTCTAAAGTAGAATTCTTATAGAAAATCATTTATTTAGACACAAAAGAACACAAAATGTGATTTGTAAAACTTCCTTTTGTGTTGAGTTTAAAACTCTTGATGAGTGAGTCAGCAATAAATTTTAAGAAGTCTATGTTTTGATTATTGATCTTGTATGGGATTATGGAGTTTCTACCACGGCATTTGAAAACATTTAGATATTCTATGACAGGCTGTACTATGGGCAAAAATGTAGTGTACCAACAAGTACCTACCTATTGCAATAATTTGAGGAATTTCCTTTAGCGTTGATTTAAATAAGACACTTGCGTAAAGTTAACACGTACTGAATATTTTCTACAGGTATCACACTAACCCTCAATGGAGTTTGCGAACTCGATATACCTCATCTTGGAAAACGAGCCCGAAAGCTGGTAACCTCCCGAACGAAACATCACGAACTCGTAAGAGCAAAAACTTCCAAAAACTAATTTGTTATAAAAAACTTCCCTCTTTCCCGGGCATTCTAATCAACCGTCAAATATTGTCGAACAAAAAACTTTTTTTAATAACATCTCCGTTTTTTCGCAACAAGAATTCAAATTGAAATGTCATCGCGTCCCGTCAGCGATGGCTGCGTGGCATATTGCAGGGGCTTGAGATGAACTAATTTAGAATTGCACCTGAATTAAAGGAATTCTGATCTTATGTCGAAGTAGTAAGGTCGTGGTCGCCTGCAAAATATAGTTGAGGGTTTCTTTACTCCTATTAGTGCAGCGGGCCATGCAGCGAATAATCGGTTTTTAATGAAAAGATTAGTGCTCTGAACTGCTATTGTCGTAGCTGAATCAATGGGATCCCGGACACTTCGGGAATTTTCCAATTTGCCGCTCTCGCTGCGACACGGTTTTATTTCCTAATGTTTGGTGATTTATATCGCGATTGTCTGTTTGCGTTTTGTTTGAGTAACTTTGTGATTAAACGTGGCTTTTGAGTAAGGGGAACGTGAATGAGAATGGCGCTGATTTATTGTATATTTTTAGTAAGGAGCTAGCAGATTGCTTTGTTCAGTGTTAAGTTTGTGTAAAATTAAAAAATGTATACGTACACTTTTCCATATAATCCGATATTCATCAAAATCAAAATCAAAATGTTTTATTTCACATAAACCTACATGGGCACTTATGAAACGTCAGAAGCTAGGTGCACAGTTCCAATTGGTCGTTTCCTATGGAGAAGAACCGGCAAGAAACTCCATGGTTACTCTTTTTAAAAATAATTGGCTTTTACAATGTTTCCAGATTACAGTAGGTATGGGAGGACAGCGCAGGCCTGTCAACAAGTACCAAGTACTTGATAAAATAGAAAATGGTCTACAGATCTAAAGTCTATAAGGTCTACAAAGTCCTCACATTTACAAAATAAGAATCTATCAAAAGGATAGATAATAAAAAAAGAAAAATAATAATAAAAACCTACTTAAACCAAGTGCTAAGATTCTCATTAAAACCACTAATAAAGAGGTGAAAATTTTCAAGTGTCTGTATACAATGTCAAATAATAAAGAAATCATGTCAAAAAGTATATAATGTCAAATAATAAAGAAATTATGTCAAAAGTATGTAAAAAAATTAATAATTTAATAAAAATTAAACATCGTAATTTGAGAGCAGTTAATAGACATTTACATAGTTATGCCGTTAATGAGAAGCCAGGGAAGCCACATGTGCAGAAGGAATTATTGCCATATTAGAGAAGTAACCGATTAAATTACTAAAATTCTAGTTCATATCAATTGGGCCACATTTGAGTTAAACTAGATTTTTGCTGTAAAATCCAAAATTACTTATAACATACGAAAATGCAAACCTTTTATAACTTATAAAAAGTTAGCATAGGTGTTTATTTATAATCGTTGCTTAAAGTTATGTAATGATTAGTGACAGTTTAACCACCATTTTTGAAGTTGAAACTACATAAATGTATAGTTAAACAGAGAGAGAGAGAAAGAGAGTTTAGAGACGTTTAAATGTCTAAAAGTTTAGGACGTTTAAACGTTTAGGTATAGATAGAGGGCTAGATTGTGATTTGAATCTGATGTGTCATAAGCGATTAGGTGTATAAAACTGTAGCTTATTTTGTATGTTAAATAAATAAATGTGTCATCATTCAAATCACCAAAAACATTAAACAATACACTTCGCCATTACAAAAAACTCCATTTACAACAAAAACGTCCGTTCAATCTTTGTCCGTTTGTCTTTGAGCAGTCTCATCTCCTAATGCTTTCAAACAAAACGGCCGTCAATCGGGACTGAGGACTGAAGGACTGAAACAATAGCGTATCAAGCAAATCGTTGACGACAACGAATAGCTGCCGATTTTCTTAATTAAAAACGTCTCACTATTGGGACAATGGATGGGGGAAAGTGATGAGTGGGGGCCTTTAGGAGGTACGATTGGAGGATTCTGTAATGACGATTTTTAGGTAGGAAAACTTTTTCAAATTGTTTTTTCAATAATTTGGGACAATGTCAGGAAGATGAAGATTCAGTAAATTAAAATCACTTTTATTAAATACGTATTATAAAAATAAAATAAACTAGGTTTAGGCGACATTTCCTATTTGAAATAAACTCGTACCTTATTGCATGGGGCTTCTACGAGTACCTACTGGCTAAATATTTGTTTATTATACACATCAGGTGTGATGATATGTTGTGTTATTTTCAACGATTTTTATCTCTGTGGATTATACCTATTATATAAGTACTTATAGAAATCCGACCAATATGGATCATTAACCGGTTGAATGCCGTAATTAAAGAAACAATTAAAAAGCTATTGTGTTACGCGTGGATCCACGTTCGTACCACGTTTATACAAAGGGTCTTTACGTATAATCTAGTGTCGATTTGAATGTGGAATTAAGTTTTCCAATTCTAGGAGAACCTAAATCCTATTGAATGTGATCATTACCTATTTGCTATAAAAAATATAATGTTAACATTTTTTTTTGTAACTAACACTAGATACTAAATTAAATGTTTAACTAATGACTAAGTTACTATACAATTAAATAGTCACTCTTAGTTTAGCTATTGACGATATGTGTATTCAGGGATTCGCCTATACTTCTTCTACAATCTTGAAAATAATGAGCCTTTCCTACAGAAAAATTGTACCGCTAAGCTAAAATTGTATGTTACCCATATCTTTAGAAACCGAGTTCTATCAGTTATAATGATGATGGAAATGTATTGGATTGACCTTAGCTACCGAAAAGCTTATTTCAATCCTGTTGAAAGTATTTATTTGTAGGCCGATGTTCAGCAGTAAACATTTGGAGGTCGATGTTCAGCAGTAAACATTTACGGGTTGTTGTTTTGAATGAAAGCTGCGCTCAACACTCTCGAACGCTAAGCCTGACTGTGATGTGTTCGCGGACGAATGGAAGGAGATCTTGTTACTATGTTGGGAGTATTGTGAGATGAGCGTATCACTGTCGAGTAATTGTATATTTTTTGTTATTGTATTTATCTTTAACTAATGTAATTGGACTTGGCCGTCTTATGTTAAATAAATATCTACTAGGTAAATAGATACATCCTAACTAATATTATAAATGCGAAAGTAAGTCTGTTTGTTACCTTTTCACGCATAAATTACCGAACCGATCATCCTGAACTTTTGTCCAAAAAAGGACATAGGGTTACCTTTCATCCCAAAAAAAGTGCTGTTCCCGAGGAAAACAACAATAACATTATGATGATAATAGATGGCACCACGTGTCTTTTGAACGGGATCGACACTTTATGCGGGTGAAACCGCAGGGCTCTGCTAGTAGGTATTTTAGGTAGGTAATTAGCCGCACATCTGCTGGACTAAATTGGCAATACTCAAAAACCACAACTCGGGGGATTCCAAATAGCAGGAAATGACTACGCGACAGGCCCAGAAAGAGATGGCGGGATGACCTGGACTTCTTGTTAAAGGATTGGCCCACAATCGCAGTAGACGGAGAAAAGTGGAAAGAGGGAAGGGAGCCCTTTCCTCTGCAGTGGGACAACACAGGCTTATAATAAATAAATAATATTGGGGAAACCATGTCGTAATAAAGCCTGCTATATTTTGGAAGGTGCATAAAACATCCAATCGCATCGCAGTCGTGTCGTCGTCACAAAGGGAACCTTTGTGTATTTTTTAATTAAAAAATGGTGGGATTTTATTGTTATCCAGTGTCGGGAACTCGGGACTGTCTCAATTCTCGGGAGGTGCATTAGTTAGAATGTACTAATTGATATAAACATTACTGCCTTTTGTGGAGAGTGGGTTAGTCAAAGTTTTGCATGTTTTTGGCAATTATTTATTTTAGTCACGGATATCGAATGATTTTAGTGAATGAGTTGGGCCTATTTTATGTTTAGTATGGTAAAACGATATTGGCGCCGATTCTATTGTTCACAAACGAAACTAAATTTAAGTTCAGGCATCTTTTTCTTTCTATTTCATTAGGACAAGGACAGAAGATAAATATTAGTTTAGTCCTGTCAAATTAGTCAGCGCCTGACGTAAATTGACGTATTTTTAGTGACCAATTTTTTAATCTCGTCTAAAGTTGTCTATGGTCTCTTTAGAGTATCTTAATTTGACAGGACTAAACCAATATTTATCTTTCGTCCTTTTCATGATGAAATAGAAAGAAAAAGATGCATGAACTTAAAATTAGTTTAGTTTGTGAACAACAGAATCGGCGCCATTGTAAGGGCAGATTTTTCCAACGCCAGATAGTTTTATCGGAGGAATAATTTTGAATTTTTGACAGTTCTTCCATACAAAAACTGTCAGACGTTAATATTATTCCACGAATAAAAAATATCTGTAGATTAGAAATCTGTCCTAAGTTACATTCGTTTTTATGTTTTGCTATTTTCTGTCGTATAACGTCGTTTGTTTTATAGTAGGTAAGTTAACAATTGAGTAAACAGTAGAATTTGTCGAGTTACAACGCAGGCACTACACTTCATTAATCTTTTATGACCAAAGTTTCTTCTGTATTTAGTTGTTTTTGTCTTCCAGACACATACATTATGCGTGCTCGGTGAGAAATAACTTTCAGGAGTACCTTATAATTAAATAGGTGTAGTTAATAATTAATACTATTGCTTTCGGTTTAGAAGAATAATTGAGGAGTAACTAATCAAAAACCGTTAAATCCATTTTGTATTTTTTTTTTTCAGAAAATGATAAAAACCTTATAGCATAGTGTTTCAACGTGATGTATTTGTTGGATTTTGATCAAACCATCGACTTTTCACATTTTTTTTTCCAGTAGGAATTACTGGTTTTTTAGACGGTTTGTTAGTACCTAGAAAGACAGAAGAAGAAAAGTACGTTTATTTACCTATTGAAATGTGTATTTTAACTTTGAGAAGCGAAAAATAAATAAAAACATATCCTGGTTAATAACGGCTTTTGTTCCGTCACTCCTCAATTGTTTGTCAGTCTGTGTTCATTGAAACCATCAGCAAATGGCCAAAACCTTTCGAATGTACCTAAGCCTCCACGAGACTTATTTGGAATTAATTAAAAATATTTATCAAATAGCAGCGTCTCGCGGTTTCACCCGCATAAGTTACGATCCTGTAAGAATATCAGGATAAAAATTATCCTATGTGTTAATCCAGGGTGTCAGCTACCTCCATACCAAATTTTATCAAAATTGGTCCAGCCGTTTGTGCGTGAAGAAGCAACAAACATATAAACACACTCACATCCTTCGCCTCTATATTAACAGTGTGATTTTAACTTCTGTTTTTTCGTGGTAAGATTTAAAATCATTTACTTAACAATCCGCCAGACATTACTTCCACCAATGAAATTACACTTACAATTTCAAAATTACAGCCATGTTCAAAACTCTCAAGTTTCCAATATCCCATTAGCCCCTTTCATACAACTTGTTAAAACTTGACAAAAATGTGACAAAAACAAAACTCGCTGGGTACATCCTATAATCACATTGAAGGACAAACAAACAAACTTTCATATTATACTGTTACACAATAAATCCTTCGCGGACAAGTGGCGAAATTCTAAAGTCGAGATCAGCAGAGGCGTTGGGCTGTTCGGGCGTGAGCGAGGAGCGGTAGTGGAAGCGATTTTATGGTATAAAAACGCATTATGAAAAAGAGTTGGAAATGCCGAAGCACTAGGCACAAGTAAGTTCTTCACGCACAAACGGCTGAACGGATTTGGATGTAATTTGGCACACAGATAGGTTATATCCAGGATTAATACATAGGATACTTTTTATCCCGATATTCCCACGGGATCGACACTTCTGCGGGTGAAACCGCGGGGCGCTTCTAGTTGTTAATAAAGATGGTACTGGAACGGCTAGTATGAGTAGAAGTCACACATTTCCTGTTGTGTCCACAAGGAAGACGGCTGCTTTCTTATGTTTTCCCCTGAAACCAAAATCGTGTAAGAATCGTGTTATCAGTAAAGTATGTATTTTAATACTCTATAAACTCTACAATCTTACCTGAGTAAATATTTCTTTAAAACATTGCTTTTAGGAAACCCATAGAAAACGTAAATGCATAACAATTCAGTTTCTAAACTAGGTTTGCAGGCATAATTCGTGTTACATTTATACTTAAATGTACCATGCTCTGAAGATTAATTCATGGCTATTCTATCATCATCTTTAAACGCAATTGAAACAGCAAAGAGTGTTACAACCAAAATTTAATCATTCTCACTTATCATTTAAAACACTAGTGTACTCAATATCAAAAGGACCAGATAACTTTCGTCCCTCAGCTCCGCGGTCCTCTCATCACCTGTCCACTGGCGTTAAACTTTTAATCCGGCGTCGACAGGCCATTGTTCGGCGGGTGCGGCTGATTACCGCCAGACGGCCTCCGCCCACTTCTCGCTGTTGCCTATCTTTTTGGATACTGATTTTGATGCTGTATTTTGGCTGAATATGAGTTCGTAACAATGGATGTCAGGGCTTCAGAGTTAGTATGTGCAGAAGTAATTAGTTGTTGTTGTTATACAACATTTCTGTCCGACGAAACCTATCATAACGAATTCCTTATCTATGTGTTAGCAATTACTATGCAACCGCTGAATTACGGCGCAAAAAAACTTAGTGAGGAAATCTGGATCTTTCTAAATTGTTTACATGCAGTCACCAACTGCGCTCAAAACGGTGAAGAAAAACATCGTGAGGAAACCGGTATATCCTAAAATCAAAGATATAGTGACATCCACAAACCAGCACTGGGCCTGCCCACTCCGTCTCGTAGAGAGGAGGCCTCTGTCCCAGCAGTGGGAACATTACGGGCTCATTACGCACCATGTGTCAACTATCGTTAGCTTTCTCTATGAGAAGAGGGTCTTGTTTTGCAGTGTACCATTATATCCCTAGCTATGCCCAAACTTATTTATTTTCTAAATAAACAAGCTGATCTATTTTTCTCATAATAAATGAATGAATATCCGCTACTTCTGCTTATTTTTAGCGCTATGTTAATGAACAAGTTAAACACTATGCTATCCTTCAATCTGGAGCGTTCCATAGGCGAAGTTGGCGAGATACAACTTGTCTGATAGAATCTAGTGTTCGGATAACGATGTAGTACTAAGCGAGGGGTGTATTGAGTTACGAGTTTTATTATACATTGTTCTGAAAAAGAATTTCATAGTGTCGGTAAAGACTTCTTTCGAGTAATTGTTAGATTGTAAGGTATGCTACACACTTGTTCTGCTCGGCAATATTTGGCACAGCCGGAAGGCCAAATCGAATAATATGCAGATAAAACATAAATATGCTCGGGAAAAGCCGCTCGGGTTAGCTCGAATTGTGCCGAGCCGACCTGAACAGCGAGGGTAGATGCCGACCCCATTGAAAATCGAATATGTGTTTGTGTTGTAATTGTTTCGGGTAGGAATACTTGTTCCACAAATACTGCCGAATCGAATGCGCCGACGTGAACAAGTATGTAGCACCTGTTAGCTAGTATGTTTGTACCCGGTTATGTTTGTCAGTGCATCTTGTATTTTAAGCTAATGCAAGGAAAGAAAAAGCGGGTTTAAAGTATTGAGTTCATAGAGAGGAACTCAAAGCTAAGTATATCTTGTTAGTTTATTGAATCTAAAGCAAATATAATCTAAAGTGAAAGAAAACACTGTGAGAAAGGTTGCACTTTCTCAACACTGCCACCGCATACAGCAAGATGGGTCATAATTACACATTTCTACTAATTAAACGCTTATTCCGGCTAAGAATCACTGAAAACGACCACGACTTACACGTAGTAAGTCGTAGATTCGAACCCAGGAATTGACTTTACTTAGTGTACAGTCACGAGCAATAATATGTCAACACTTGGCAACTTTAAATCGCGATTTATTCACGAAATAACGAATATACCTATGGGTTCGGAAATACTATGTTCCTACCAATATAAAATTTCGTTCAAAAATAAAGGAGAACATCGCCTTTGAATAAAGCCAAGTGTATACATACTTTTGCTCGTGACTGTACATTATGTCAATACTAACGTTTTCAAAACGGAGAAGGAAAACATCCTGAGGAAACCGGCATGCCCTAGAACCACCCGCTCTAGGTTAAATTATCACCCTATCTCTCACAGAAAAGAGGTCTATGTTCCAACAGTGGCAATATTCTATAATATTGCCACTGTTGGAACACTGTTGATAATAATCATTAATCAGCCTATGCTGATTAATCAGCCTATGCTGATTAATGATTATTATAATATGATCAGAGAGAACGCACCAAATTACCATGGCAAGTTTAAAATTAGACGCAACCAAAACACAGCACCGTCATACTTCCTCCATAATATAATTATACGAAAAAGATACCACATTAATCTACATTAGCGAAGATGGCGGAACCGGAAGTATCGTTGTACACACACACATACCTTTGCACGTCTCAGGTAAAAGATACCAAGTACATTTAATCACGGCGCAACTTTGCCTATAAGGCGGGACTTCGGCGAAGTTTGATGAAAAACTTCTGATACGAGATAGTGTTGGGTATCCGTCTGTTTCGTGTGCGACTAGCTTTATAATAGTGATGGGGAGTCTGTGTGATGCAGAAAAGTATTCTGATTAAAACTGCTGTGTATTTTCGAATAATTTGGTTAGAAATTAGGAGATAATTCATTTTGAGACCGGTTGCCACTTTCAAATTCTTTAATAATTTAAACGGATAAATGTTTTTATTTTCTGGTTTTTAATTATTGTTACGAGAGAGTTAAAGTTGAACATTTAAAACGGTTTTGTATTGTTATTAAGCCACTTTTGCCATCAGAATTGTTTTACTTTATTTTTAATTTAATTTTAATTTTATTGAATTTTTGTAACTATTCATTTGTAATAGTGTTTTATTATGTACAACCTGAATGTTCATTAATTACAGTCATAAGTGAGTTATCTGTTTAGTGTTACCTTGACTTTGTACTGTGTTTGTGATTATGAGAGAACAATAAAAAATATAGAATATTGAAAAGAAATTGTTCGAAGGTTTCAATGAATTCTTCATTTTAAATGCAGTACGAGAATGGGTTCAAATTGTAACCCGCGACTTTATATATAAGAAATAGAATATGCCATGCTTCTCCTTTTCGCAAGAAACGCGCATTTCGTGCCCACGTATTCAAACTCTGAGGAAAAAAATAACAATAAGAAAACTATAACAACTAACAACATCTTCACAACAAATAAGTCATAAACGCCAAGCGTTGCTCAGTTAGCTTCTATGAAGGACTATAAAACTCCAAATGGCATGCTGTTTAAGCTTTTAAATTTTCTTTAATTAAGCGCCGAGATTTATTCAAACCGTTAAATCTGTGAGACGGGAAACAAAACGTGATTGCTTGCCGACTTATAATTTAATGCAATTTCCTCTTTTATTGTGTAGTGTGAGTTACAAACCATAGCGGGCGCGGGTGGGGTTGAGTGTGCAGTCATGGACGAGTGTCGTTAGAAAATTTTTGTAAAAGGTATTTAAAAAAAAGTTACGATTTAAAATTTCAACAATACACGTAACTTTACTAAACTCTTATGGATTTCGAAAATAAAATTTTGTAAATGATTAAATCATCAATTACCATAAACTATAAAGGAAAATAAAAAAGAAAATTCACATACGAACTCCACCTGTCATGATACATCTATATCAACTATGAATTCTCATGGCACGATTCCAACAGATGACAAAATAAACTTACAAATCAATTATTTCTTTTATACAATCATGTTCTATTATCATATCATCCACCTAGCAGTCAAGTGAATATTATAGCAAAGTCGGTGGACGGATGACCATCTTTACATAGCGAGACCCTTCCGTGCCTCAGAAAGCATGATAAGCCGTTGGTCCCTGCTGTCATTCGTGGATCTTTGACAGTCGTTACGGGTAGTCAGAAGCCCGAAAGTCTGGCAACCAGTCTTACCAAGGAGTATCGTGTAAGTGGGTTGTGAAGGTCAGATAGGCAGTCAATCCATGTAAAATACTGGTGTTGAGCTGTATCCGGTTAGACTGGAAGCCGACCCCAACATAGTTAGCAAAAGGCTAGGAAGATTGATTGAGGTAACCAAGCCACAAAAATATGACTTACCTACACCATTATCTGTCTGGCATTAATGCTGAAATTAACCTTTTTGGCGCAGCCGTGAGGCACACACTATTGTTGTTTGAAACATTATTTTTATTTTGGTAATTTTGTATTTTGTGTTTCACGAATTGTGTCAAAATAAACTTTTCTTTCTTTCTTTCATTACTTACAAGAAACACTTTCACTTTCTGTTCCCGCTCCCGCTACCTCCTCTACCCTACGCCGCACCTAAAGAAGGGTGCAGAATCCTCTTATTGCAGCTCGCTGGGCCGGACCGGGTCCCGCCGCTTGGTTCGTTACCGCTAATGCCCAAAGCTGACGGATGCAGTTTCGGCCCTACACGCCGATCATTTCATGCTGAATTATTGGATGCTTTTTTCTGGCAATAATTTTCCCATTTTTGAATATTATATTTATATTCTGCGGTCCTTTGGTCCTTTTGTCGAGCTTGGGGCACACTAACCTACCCACAATTTCTTTCTGTCAGCTAACGAGAAGTTATATTGATTAACAAGTTTTTTTTTTAAATATTCAATGTACAGTTTTGACTTTCCTACCATTTCATTATATGTATAGATTAGTGTTATTATGCTGAGTTTACCAGTCAGAAAAGCTAACAATATGAAATTTGATAGCTGATTTACTGCTATGGCTAACGGCATGTAAACTCAAAGTAAAAAACATCTTCTTGGAAAATTGCTAAGGATTTCGGGAGTTTTTTTTTCAGTAAGGAAAATAGAAATAGCTTGGGATTCTAATGAAATTGTATCCGATTAATGGCAATAGGGTCGCTCCCTATCACATGGGCGTATACGCTCATCGCAGAGTGAGGGTGTGTGAGACTGTACCTTTATTACGAGTATCTACCGGCAGACTTTTTGGAAATAAGCTTTTATTTATGATACTCCTTAATTGAAGGCCTTTACTTAGGAAATAAAGGTTTCGTCTTTATACTAATTGATGAATAAAGCAACATAAATTATAAATTCAATTCAATCCGTTCATAAAAACATCCCAATGGAATAAAATTTCGACTGTAGGGCATCCCAAACAAAACCATTGGCACTTACGACTCTTTACTCGTAAGCCTTACAAATAGAATTTAGAAGCTGTACTCGTAAATAAACTCTAATCCCTCATACTTCTCCCCAGCCATGAATATTAAACGTTATAATGGCGTTGATTATTGTCTCAAACATTTAAAACCAAGGAAATTGGTCGACGTGACCTCACTGCTGATGCCCCGAGTCTTATTAGGGAAGTTGAATGGGATTTTTCACCCTGTGTCCGTGGTGAATGTTAATTGATGAGCTCCACGTTGGTGGTGCCCTGGCCTGAATTATAGATGTTTTATTCGATGATATTATTGTGACAAAATGTTGTATCTTAAGTAAAGATGTAGCTGACTTTGATGCGTATGACAATGTGGAGAATCAAGTGAGGGCAAGGTTCTGATGATACCGAAAATGTGTTCTCGTTGTTGGGCAAACGAAGTAGGAATACATTAGATATTAACACTAAATATTTTGTTATTAAATCTAAAAAAAAAAAACTAAAAATTTATCTGTATTAAAAATGCTGCCCAGTAGTATAAATATATCTTGTCCATCGAGACTTTGAAAACAGAAACAAGAGCTCAATGGTAAGCACGCTTTTAAGGAATTAACTAAGCAGAGATTATTCAATTCTACCATCTCGTGCAAAAAATATGAAAAAAAAATCACTGCCGAACTCCATTTTATTTTTTACTCTCCTGGAATAGTTAAACAAATCGTTAGTCTTGCAAACAGCGAGCACAAACATTAAACATCTTTAGCAGGGTCTTAGTGAAATAATCTTAAGTTAAAGATACTTAAGCATGACTTGTCTGTCAGTCGAGGGCACAGATTTGTGTGCCCTCGGAGGGGACATTGTTTTATGAAGGGGACGCGACAATCTGCTCGCGTTATGACTAAAATCAAAATGGCAATGGCTTGGATCCGTTTAGGGTACGCAAATAAGTGTTTTGTTTTTTCTGATGGGTATTTTCTTCTTTGGTTTTATGAATTTTAAAATAACAAGTTACAGTCAAATATATTTTCCAGTCTGATTGTTGTTTGGAACTGCATTAACGGTACAGGAGATATTTTATTATCCAATAGCTTCCGCCCGCGGCTTCGCCCGTGTTGTGTGTTGATAAGAAGTAGCCTGTACGTAAGTCCCCAGATCATATCAAATTTCATCACAAACAGATTAACCAGATTAACCGTGAAACATACATTCACACAGATAGACAAACGGACAGACAGTTACAAGATACTTTCGTTTTTATAATGTCGGGTAAGGATTAATAGGTATTGTAGCGAAATAAAATGAAACAGATTGTTTTCGCCACTATTATAAACGTATAATTTTCCTTTTTGAAATATTATGTCCGAATATAAAAAATAACAAAAATAGTATAAAAAATAGAACACGTAAAGAAACTTGTGACTATATTACTGACGGGTTAGTAGCGAATTAAAAAAAATGGAATTAATACTTGAGGTTTTTTGTACTAAAAATTATGATATATAATTAGAAAGTTTACGTGTAGAGTTTAAATTGCAGCTGCAACCGTAATCCTTATGATCGTGTAACTCAAATAAGGCCAACGAAACCACGAACTATAATAATAATAGCTAAAGAATATACTTAGACCGTTAATAATGTGCCCAACCGAAAGGTATGTTGTTAGGATCAAATTAACTAGTTTGCTAGGACAAGGTAGGGCCGAAAACTCGGCTTTTCAGATCCTCAGGCGTATCCTGACAAATAACGCACAATAAGAATCGCGTAACAAACTGAAACTCAGATACCAAAAAATAAAATGCGACTAGAATTACATATATTCTCCTGTTGGAGAAATATCGATTTCTCCAACAGGAGTTCCGTCCCGTTACATATATTCTCCGTCTCGCCGGTTTTGAGGTAGGCCATGTCCTAAGACAATGAAAATAAACCGGATAAACCAAAAACAAGTCGGTCTGTCCGTCTGTCTCAGCTGGATATCTCAAGAACTACTAATGCTATCAACTTGATATGATATAGTAGGGATAGTTTTAGATGACGTTTGCCCAACTGCAAATAAGAAAGAAATATATATTTTTTTGCAATAGGGACTGAAAAGGGTCTTATAAATTCTTAAAAATTGACTAGGACGTAAATGGTATTATATAAAAGAGCGCTGTTTGCATATTCTCAATTTTTTCTTTCTTTTTTTTAGGCCGCATAGTTTTCGACTTTTGAGGAAAAATACCTCTTGAAAAATGCCCCTTATCTCCGAAGTTTGCATAGAGAAAATCTGAACTTAATCTATGTGATAGAAATTTATGCAGAGATTACACGAAAAATAAAAGGACGTCTCTAAATAGTATACTTCTTCAGAAATCATCAACAACTACATCAACAACAATTACATTAGTTCCACTATCAGTCAAGAGATGGCGCTGACCTAAAACTGCAATATATTTCTCTGATGAATAAAGACCTCGCCGATAAAAATTTAAAAACATTTCACGTTTCACAGTTTATTTTTATTTTTTCCTTGTCAACGTCGGCGTCGTAACATAGAGCCTATTAGAAGATTGCACTATCTTCTGCTTTCATCATAATTGAATTGAACTGCGTTATTGTTTACCCGTATTCCTTATAATGCTGTAGATGGGACAACCACTTAAAAGAAGAGGAAAACCACTCAACTATGGAGGAAACTAGCATTACTAAGGGGAAATCAAGTTATCATACAGGATGCTTGCCAAGAGCTTTTAAAAGCCCATACTGTAAAAATATACTTTTTACAGTACTTAATTGCTTTTAAAAGCACTTTGACTATACTTGGACCAATACGTTGCGATGGCACTGCTTTGTATCACAATCACGATTGTAGCGACGCCCGAGTGGAGGGTACTTATTGTTTTTGAACGACTAATATACTAACTAAGTTCTTTTGACTTTAGCTGGCTAGAGATATGTACCCACTAGAAAATACCGAACAAGGTTACCAGCAGTGACAATTATTAAGAACATTATAGACGGTGCTGCCATTACCTACATACTTTAAAGACTAGACATCCATTAATTGTTTAAAAATGAAATTGATACAAATATCAATTATTAAATATCATGTTCATAACATTGTAGTTGTTATTCCATACGCATTATCAAATACAGTTTTGATATTCTATATTCTAAAAATACTCGTGAAATCATATCAATTCTTGCAATAAGCATGTCCCATTTACCATCTTATTTCCGAAACTGGCAACATAAAAAAACCTCCCCGAAAACTTGAATCAAAATAATGATCTTTTAAATTGAAATATTTTTTGCAAACATTTGCCAAGTAACCAAAGCTGTGGTGGGATTTCAAATATTATCAGTTATTTTTAAAATATTATTAACTTTTCGTACGTACTAGGCCACAAAAAATCCATATCCTTAAAAAACATTTCATGTTTCACAATACGGAACCCTCAGGGCTCAGTGCACGAGTCCGACTCGCTCTTGACCGGTTTTTTATTTATTTATGAGGCTAATAAAAGCAAACATCTAATAGAATAGGTACGCATTTTTACCTAGCAAAACGAACATAATCAGACACCTAAAGAACGGTCTACCTCCGTTTCTCTCTAAACATTTTCACCTTTGTTTCGTGCGACCAACTAAAAAAATCTATTCGGAGAACATCACTCACTGTGTATCGGGGTTTACGCGCGACTGCGGCTCATGTGTAAATGCCTTAATAATAGGCCCACTCAGGTCGAAAGATAATATGCCAGCCAAATACTTTGCTGGTCGTGCTTATAAGAGGCTGGCTACATAATGTATTTCTGCTTTTAGATGTGAAAAAGTGACATACTGACAGACAGAGTTACATTCGAATCTATAATAGGTATTAGTATGGATTATAAGGTTGATTTTGACTCATTTTCTGTAAGCAATTTTCAAATACATAATATGACTTGATTGGAAAAGCGAAACAGTGATTTTTATTGTGCTAATGCAGACAGTATTGTATTGTATCTCTTTTTAGGGTTCCGTTGCCGAATGGCAAAAAACGGAACCCTTATAGATTCGTCATGTCTGTCTGTCCGTCCGTATATCACAGCCACTTTTCTCCGAAACTATAAGAACTATACTGTTGAAACTTGGTAAGTAGATGTATTCTGTAAACCGCATTAAGATTTTCACACAAAAATATAAAAAAAAGCATATAATTTTGGGGTTCCCCATACTTAGAACTGAAACTAAAAAAATTTTTTTCCCTCAAACCCATACGTGTGGGGTATCTATGGATAGGTCTTCAAAAATGATATTGAGGTTTCTAATATCATTTTTTTCTAAACTGAATAGTTTGCGCGAGAGACACTTCCAAAGTGGTAAAATGTGTGTCCCCCCGGTAACTTCTAAAATAAGAGAATGATAAAACTAAAAAAATATATGATGTAAATACCATGTAAACTTCCACCGAAAATTGGTTTGAACGAGATCTTGTAAGTAGTTTTTTTTAATACGTCATAAATCGTATTACCTTTTATTCAATCAACTCAAATATAAAAATAATAAAAAAATACATTTAATTTCATAAACATAAATCTGTGCATAAACCCGGATGTTACGGAACCCTCGGTGCGCGAGTCCGACTCGCTCTTGCCCGGTTTTTGGAAATGCAGTTCGCATCCGTAGGCTTGTCTAATTGAAGTTCCTACAAATCTTTGTTTGCAGAACTAATAGGTAGTTATTATGCACAAAAATTATTAATAAGTATTTTATATAAGTTTTGTTATTGATTGCCTCATTGGTCTAGTGGTGGCAAGCGCTACTGCTAAGTACGAGGTCCTGGGTTCAATTCCCGAGTCGGGCAAAGAGTTATTGGGTTTTTCATCTGGAATTTCCCAGTAGCCCGGAGTCTGGTTTTGTGCCCGATTGATCGCAATAGGCTCGCCCCCTGTTGGGACTGGGGGGCTTAAACATTACTGACGGAATGTATTGTGGTGGCATGTACAACGCCACATGCAAACCACGCATCACACTGATACGTCACGCAAAATCCTGCACAACTAGCAGATATACAATGTCCGGACATCAATGTCGGGCAGCAACCCACCAGACACAACACCCGTCTGATCGGAGGATCCTCCCTTTTTTATGGAGGATGAGTGAACTTTACACCCTGTTCCTCATACCTCTATTAGTACTACTATTGATACACCTCTGGCTGGCTTCCCTGGTTATGTTATGTGTTAATATATACTTGAGTCTATGGTGTTGTTGATGACAGGTACACTAACAGTAGCAGTCCGAACTATCTACTCACGCGAATGAGAAAACACGTTAATCTACTAAAAAGTTAATATTTAAAAAACGAAAAACTATTCAAATCCCATAGGTATCAGCATGCATTTGTTTCTACACCTATGCTCACATTAAGGTAATCGGGCAAAAAACTGCTTGTCACTTTCTTGCCCGCATCGCAACATTGGCCATGCAAGTATAAGTGGCAGTTCTTTGGTAATGCTCGTGAGCACGCGATCGTGCTCACAACTTGCTCGTAATGCTCACTGAGTTAATACAAGATTATGGGGATTGTAGACGGGATATTAATCGTTTTATTGGTATAGTGGAAGGTTGTAGTTATTTTCGTGCGTGGCGTGGCAACAAGAAATTATTGTTCCTTAGTTTTTTTTTTCATAAAGGTCGTATTCCGTGAAATTACAGGAACATGACGCTATGATCAACTTAATATCTGATTTTGGACGCATTGGCAGTCATCTTGTTGAATTCAGTATTCTTCGAATAATGTGAAAAAATACAATCTTGTTATTGAGACAGGCTGGACTCTTTAGATTTTACAGGTTTGTCAAAAGGATAATCGATGCAACAGGTCTTTTTAAAAGTTTACTTGGACCATAGACTAAACAAAATAAATAAATAAAAATGTGTGTAATCTGGGTATATGAAAAACAGTTAAAAACATAATAGTACATTATGATACATGTGTGCTATGATCAATGCACACGCGTTTCATACGCCTTTTTTCACCACACTTGCGAGGAAAAAAACAGACTTGTATTGTTAAATATTAACTTGTATGGAAAATGGCGCTCTGGTTTTGTCTTTCCGCATAGCCAGCACTAGCAATGCGCGCGCAAGTGTAAATAAAAGCACTGACCACAGAGCATGTAGGCACTGACAACAGACCGCTATAGAAAAAAAAAATAAACACAACAATTGTAGTTTAGTTAGTATGGAATTAGAAAGTACTATTGGCATAGAGAAATATACATTAGTTCAGCGAGAATCCGCAATAATAGAACGCCAGTCAGGATCTTTTCCGTTTGGTTTCGGAAGGGACCACGGACCATTTTTTAAATTTAAGTTGGATAGTTAAAATTTTCTTACGTTTTTTGTAATTTGCAGGTCAGTGTCAGGTTGTATCTTGATCAAATATGATTCGTGACTGTAATATATTTGTATTTACAGAATTATAGTCATTAGAATATAATCTTTAAGTTAGATTTTTTCCCTAAGAACTTTTCCATAAGAAAGATGTATTAATGTTTCGAATGATTATAATTCTGTAAAGACGTACCTGCTATAGTCGTAAATCATATTTTGATCAAGATACAACCTGACACTGATCTGAAAATTGCAAAAGAAAATTTGCATGTCGCGGTCTACCACTGCGCAAGCAAGGTGAATAGGTACCTTAAATTGTCCGTAGTCCCTGCGCATTCACCTTAACGTAAATAAATATTAGTTCATTTTGAGATTAAAAAGCGCGAATCTCCGACTAGTAAATAGTTATCTGTGGAAATAAAGCTCTAGTCGATTAAAGTAAAGAAAAAGCACGCGTTTTTAATACACTGCATTATGGACCTAAAAGCGGTTCAATAAGAGCCACTTTGCGAGCAAGTGTGTTGAAAACATTATTGAACATTCCTAAAAAAATGTGCAAAACCTTAATTTAGTCAAGAGTTTGGCTTTGACACTTCTATTTTCACGTTTTATATGAGTTTTAGATTTAAGAATTTTCGTAAAATATGAAGCATAAAAGTCTTGAATAAACGCACTTTGATGTAAAGTTTTAGACGACCGACAGCATCCTTTTCATTATAGCAGGGATTGGATAACAATTATGCCTAATTATTTTTAGAACAGTATTTGTTTTGTGTTGCCATTTATAAGTATTTTATACAAAAAATATCTAAAATAAAAGGTAAAAACCTTTCTAGAAACATGAGAAAGTTGTTTTTCATCACGTCTTTTATTTGGGTATACAGGATTCGAAAACCTAATCCTAGCACTAGCTTACCTAGATTAATACTTGGCAGAGTAAAGAGAAGGCCTAAGCCTCAATCCAATTACCGGTCCTTTTGATACGAAACAAAAAGTTTTTCCTTCATTTAACCTTAACCTCCTTGGTCCGATTACCCCGAACTAATAACAACCTAAGTTCTTCACCCTTTTCGGGACACACTACTGGCCAGAAATAATCAAACTATTCTTTTTTCAAACCTCCGTCAACTTGACGGGGGCTGATTACGTCAGGTGTTCCGTACATCGATGCAGTGACGTCACTATTACGGGAGAAAATAAATTGTCAGGGTCTCCCCCGGTTGAAAAAGGGTTGTTTAGTTTTTTTTGAGACCCCTAATAGTTGGGTATTTTGTACTGAAAATAGCCCCAACTGTTACCGCAGCGCGGTTTTGGATGTCCCTTGACTATAAAATTGCCTAATTTAGTTGGTTGTGGAATATGGATAGGTTTAAGTATGTATGGTAGTTTTGTTTTGTAGTAAATATAAACTTAATTGGGTACTTTAACCTTATGAAGTAGCAAAGAAGTTTTTTTTTAAATAAAATGCCTTATTTTGATTTTGACATCGTCATCAAAACACATTTCTCGAACACATACTTATATATTTTTCCGCCACACAGATAGTAATAAAAAAACTATTTCAATACACTACAGAACTATAACTAAGTTTGTTCTCACACAGTGTATTTTATAACCATCTCCTCGGTCGATACATCGTTAAAGACATCGACTTTTTCCCGTATTTCACTTGGCAACACCAAATTGTTTATGTTGCAGCACTCTGCAGTTCTCGACTCAGACAGTGTTGCCACTTGCAGCAGTTTTAGACTTTCGAACGGCGTAAAAACTAGCCAGCGATTCGAACTTTAACAAAGACGTTTCAGAATTCCAATTGAAGTTGTTGCTCTGTTACAAGGGACGGACTTGAGCGGAGTTGGTTTTCTGAGGGGATTTTTGGATTGTGAGATTATAAGTTTATTTTTGGTTAGAGTTGTTAATTGTAAGCGGAGCGAAGTTTTTTATAACGCCAGTAAAACGCCAACTAAAATATCTATACAAATTTGAAATGTGTATATGCAATAATAGTGGAGGTGTATGCAATAATAAACTAGATTATCTATTTTTAAAAAATGCGATGTTTTGCTAGGTTTTTGTACTCGCGTTTTGAAACATGAATTTTCTGCATCATGCTCATTAAATTGATGATGAACGGTTTAAAATTACTGAAATAATTGTAACATTTTGCGTAGAGCTGTTTCCCATTATAACTTTATTTGTAATGCGAACAAAATTTGTTAATAAAGCATTATTCTAATTTGTTTTTTGTTAAAAATTATAATTAAACGAGAAATAAACATATTTTGAGCATTTTTCCCTTAACCACTTTATTACTTCTGTTTTCGATTTCCAAAACACAAGAGCACAACGTTCCTTAAACGCTGACATCTCAACCCTTCCACCGCAGTATAAAAGAAGGCCGAACTCCAATATTGACAATGCTCTCTGCGACAGAGCCCCAATTGGCGAAGCATCAGCCTTAGCGATATTTTCTATATAAACACTGAGACATTTGGTAGGGAAATTGTAGTTTCTTGAGTGAATCGTGTTTTGACAGGTTCTCCTAGTGAAGTAGGTAGGTGCTAGAGCCACTTTAAAAGGGCAGAGAATTTGGTTGACATTTGAAAGTTTGGGGGCAAAAGTATTGGGGCATAAGCTGACTTTAAAGTTTTTAATAATTGAAGTGTGCTGTTCCACAAACAATAGGACAATTAATATCGTCCAGCGTCCTGTTGTCTGTACGTTACAGGAACTGATGGACGCTGCTGAAGGTGCCAGACTCGTAGCCAAATTCTGGACCAACTTTATTTAGTAGACACACTAATTAAGAAGAATTGAAGGGTATAGAGGATCATCTGCTGAGGGGCATCTGCTGATTTGACGAAAGAGAAAAGTAGTTTCATTTCGAATTTATGGCAAGAAGCACTGGTTCGTTTGTATAATTAAAATGAAAATTCTAAGTCAATTTTGATTTAAATCACATTTTATATATAGCCGAACCTTGATCATTGTTGTGCTTTTAAATTCCAAACACGTTTACTAGCTTTTACTCTAACCGAAATATTAATGGACTGAAATGAGCAAAATAAGTAGGGTACGTAAGGGTCGTAGCAGGTGGCATTCTGTAGTTTCTGCCTATCCACATTGGAATAAGGCGTGAGTTTATGTATAAGTATTAATGGACTCTTAGCTTAGAACAAAATAAGTAGGTAATACTCCACCAACAAATACAGTCGACCGCACAGCCAAATCAATCGCACGCATCACCCATAATATTAATGAGCGAACTTGCGTGGTCCTGTGTACAACACATACTACGAGTATTTGTCTTTGTTACCAACTGAATTAATTCGCGCAACGGTTAACTAATTGAGTTATAGCCATGTGTTAATGCCGCTCGGCGATCTATTAAGATCGAAGTATTGATGTTTGCCCACGATAATTATTGTGGAACCCTGATGGAGTGGTGTTTCGGGATGATTTGACAGTTCGTGTGTCGGTGACAAATATGGCAGTAGCGGTTGGTTGGAAAGTCAGTAAATCGGTCACGGTTTAAACCTATTATGTAGTGACCTACACACTTAAGTCTAATTAAATTATTAAACCTAAAAGAAAATGAAACTAAATATAAATTATGTATTTCTTAAATAAAATTAATTATAATTTATATATACACATATTTACAAAATAACTTAATTATAGACTTATTTATAATCAACATTTAAAATAAAACTATTTACAATCACTAACATAATATTCAACAAACAAAAAGACAAGTACAAACATTGTATTAGTAGCTAATTACTTATCGGTGGGCCGGCCATAGCTATGACGCGTCTATTGTTCTAAGCGACGATCGGGCGCTCGCGCGCGCTACGTCACGCGGGCCGTGTGCATGAGTGGGACAGCATTATCGTGCGTATCGCTCATGCAACCGCGCCGGCTGGGCGCGCGCGCGCCGTGTCTTGCAGTATAGTATGCTCACTGCGCGCGTAGCTTTATAATCAAAAACCCTAGTTTCGCCGCGCCAACTGATAACAGTTGCGATCGTCTTGTGTTTATGTTTAGCTATTCTCTACTGTCTACATTTCTTCTACTCCTTCTTAACTAAGTGTAACTCTTGTGTGTGTGAACTGAAACCTGTGTCTGTGCAAATAAACTTTCTTCCTTCTTCTGGTGTACTTCGGACTTTCTTTATCCCTGCTACATTCATCTTCACACACGCCTACCTACACTACATTGGTGACCCCGTTCAAGAGCACGAAGATGGCTGAGGACAGAGCATGCACGAGTCAAGATGTGTCGGCAACGGAAGCATTCCGCGTGGGTGTACGCATACCGCCGTTCTACCCAGAAAAACCAAGTCTCTGGTTTAACCAGATGGAGGCGCAATTCATCCTGGCGAGCATCAAGTCGGACGAAACTAAATTTTACTATGTAACCGGCAACCTCGATCCGCAGTACGCTGCCGAAGTCGAGGATATTATCGGCAACCCTCCACCTACCGGGAAATATGAGAAGCTAAAAGGTGAGCTCATCAAACGGCTGTCGGCATCGCGTGAGAAGAAGGTGAAACAGCTTCTCATGCATGAGGAACTGGGTGACCGGAAGCCGTCACAATTTTATCGCCACCTTCTCAACCTCGCTGGCCCAGGTGTACCGGAGGAGTTTTTGCGAAGCATATGGACGAG
The DNA here is from genome assembly GCA_916614155.1 of Mesoligia furuncula. Classification (NCBI taxonomy): domain Eukaryota; kingdom Metazoa; phylum Arthropoda; class Insecta; order Lepidoptera; family Noctuidae; genus Mesoligia; species Mesoligia furuncula. The sequence continues at coordinate 1,243,152 of OU744811.1, read as the reverse complement.
CCGCCTACCCGCAAACACACAGGCCATCGTAGCGTCACAGTTGAGGATGGACCTGGCTGAACTAGCAGAGCTGGCGGACCGGATCCACGACGTCGTCGGTACCCAGGTGGCATCAACAGCTGCCATATCTACTGCTGCATCGGCGAGTACTGCAGGTACCAGTGTATGCTCGGAAGTCGCCGCTCTGACCAAGCAGATGGAGAAGCTGGCGGATAAGGTGGAGCGTCTGTCTCGCTCCAGAGGACGGTCCCATAGTCGCACGCGACATCAGTCAGGCTCATCCCGATCAGAGTCCAGTTACAGGAAGTTCCCGCAGTGCTGGTATCACAATAATTTCGGTGACCGAGCCAAAAAGTGCGTGAAGCCGTGCGACTACCCTGCATCGGGAAACGCGCGGGGCAATCAATAATGGCGGCCGATGATTGTCCGAGTGCTGGTCGCTTATTCGTCACCGATCAAAGGTCAAAGATGCAGTTTTTAGTCGACACCGGCAGCGACCTCTGTGTCTACCCCCGATCGGCATTATCGAATCGACGAGAGAAGACCAACTACCAATTGTGCGCGGCCAACGGAACACCGATAAATACGTACGGGTTCATAGACGTCACTTTGAACCTACGATTGCGCCGTGACTTTGCTTGGCGATTTATCGTTGCCGATGTTACAAGGGCGATAATAGGCGTGGATTTTCTATCTTTTTATAATTTGGTTGTTGATTGCAGGAATCAACGCCTCATCGATAACCATACAACACTCTCCACCCCGGCGTCGCCTGTCCGTCGTGCTGATGATGTCTCCTCGGTGAGGGTAAGTTTGGGTGATTCCGCGTATACACACATACTACGGGAATTCCCCGACATCACTCGCCCACATGGTATACACCGCACTCCCAAACACAATACAGCGCACCATATCCGTACTACACCAGGGCCACCAGTATCCTGTACACCTCGCAGATTGGCCCCGGACAAACTGCAAATTGCTAAGGCCGAATTCGAGGCCATGTTGCAATGCGGAACCTGTCGCCAGTCCGAGTCACCGTGGTCGTCGCCTCTCCACCTAGCGCAGAAGAAAGACGACGGATGGCGCCCCTGCGGCGACTACAGGATGCTGAACGCACGTACCATCCCGGACCAGTATCCCATCCGACACATCCAAGACTTTGCTCATAGTCTGTCTGGCTGTACCGTCTTCTCTCAGATTGACCTGGTGAAAGCGTATAACCAGATTCCTGTAAATCCTGATGACGTCCCGAAGACTGCGATCACGACGCCGTTCGGTCTTTTCGAATTCCCGTACATGACGTTCGGTCTTCGAAATGCCGGACAGACATTTCAGCGCTTCGTGGACGAAATGCTCAGGGGTCTGGATTTTACGTACGCTTACCTGGACGACTTCTTGGTCTACTCGAAAGACCAGAAGACCCACGAGCTCCACCTGCGTCAACTTTTCACCAGACTCAGAGATTACGGTATGGTCATCAACAGTTCCAAGTGCGTCTTCGGAGTGTCGGAGGTAAATTTCTTGGGCTACCACATCTCGGCCAAGGGCACAAGGCCACTACCATCCAAGGTCGAGGCAATACAAAGTTTTCCCGCTCCCAAAACCGTAAGAGAGCTACGGCGATTTCTTGGGATGCTCAATTTTTACCGCAGGTTCATCCCAGGCGCAGCAAACTTCCAGGCACCCTTGAATGCTCTACTTACAGGGTCTGTGAAGGGTTCACACCCAGTAAATTTTTCACCCGAGGAACATAAGGCATTTCAGAACTGCAAGGACAGCCTTTGTCAAGCAGCACTGTTGGCACATCCAGACTGCAGCGCTAAGTTGGCGTTGGTCACAGATGCCTCCGACAAGGCTATTGGCGCAGTCTTGCAACAGCTAAATGCAGGTGCATGGGAGCCGCTTGCTTTCTTCTCGCGCAAGTTGAGTCCAGCACAAGTAAAGTACTCCCCATACGACCGCGAATTGCTCGCCATTTACGAGAGTATCAAATATTTCCGGCACATGCTGGAGGCTCGCGACTTTGTGATTTACACAGACCACAAGCCTCTGACGTTCGCCTTCCACTCTCGTAAAGAGAATTGTTCCCCGCGACAGTTCCGTCACCTGGATCTTATAGCCCAATTTACGACAGACATCCGGCATATATCTGGGAAAAACAACGTCGTGGCGGATACCCTTTCCCGCGTTGAGGAGATCACTCAACCTGTGCCTGCTGAAAGGATTGCTGCAGCTCAACTGGAGGACCAGGAGCTGAAGCAACTACTTGCCGGGGACAACGCGCTACGCCTGCAACAGGTCAGGGTACCAGGCTCACAAGAGCAACTATATTGCGACGTTACCACCCCTACGCCAAGACCATTTGTGCCCAAGGAATTGCGCAGACTAATTTTTACAAGCCTGCACTCCTTGAGTCACCCAGGTACCAAGGCATCCGCAAGGTTGGTCGCTGACCGATATGTTTGGCCTGGCGTTAGGAAAGACTGCCGTGATTGGGTACGTTCCTGCCTAGCTTGTCAGCGCTCAAAAACCACACGGCACATCTTTGCACCAGTAGGTACTTTCAAACTACCAAATTCAAGGTTTGCATTTATCCACATAGACCTCGTGGGACCTTTGCCATTGTGCCAAGGTTTCCGCTATTGTCTTACGGCCGTCGATCGCTTTACGCGATGGCCTGAGGCAATACCGTTAGCAGACATAACTGCAGAAACAGTGGCAAAGGCTCTACTTAGTGGCTGGATCGCTCGTTTCGGCTGCCCATCGGATATCGTAACCGATAGAGGTAGGCAGTTCGAATCAGCACTCTTTAAATGCCTATCTGCCATCGCTGGGTTCCAACACCGCAGAACAACTGCGTACCATCCTGCCTGCAACGGACTGGTGGAGAGGTTCCACCGTCAACTCAAGGCTGCGATCACCTGCCACGCAAATGACAGTTGGGTGGAATCTCTTCCACTAGTTCTGTTAGGTGTGCGCAGCGCTTACAAAGAAGACGCTCAGGCTTCTGCCGCTGAGTTAGTCTACGGCCAGCCAATGCGCCTACCTGGCGAATTCTTTGACCCTCAGGCTGACGAGACCGTCGACATGACCACCTACTTGTCAAGGCTTCGGAGTATATTCCGGAATCTGCAACCATCACCAGCGGCCAGGCACAACAGCAGCTTCAAAACTTTTATTCACAAGGATTTATCCTCGTCAACTCACGTATTCCTTAGGGACTGCACCGCTGGTGGTCTGAAACCGGCATATTCTGGTCCTCATAAGGTTATTCAACGAGCGGACAAGGTGTATATAATAATGGTAAATGGTAAACAGGTTACCGTATCGATAGACCGCATTAAGCCGGCCTTCATACTGCGTGACCCGCACATATCATTTTCACCACCAACCACTAACATTAATCACAACACTCCACAGTTACTACTCGACACTAACACTAATCACCACACACCCGACGCGGATAACCGGAACTTACCTTCCGCTGACGATGACGTCATCAGAACGACCCGGTCAGGACGTCGCGTGAGATTTCCCGACTATTATCGCCCTTGACGGTCTCTGGAAGGGGGTGATGTAGTGACCTACACACTTAAGTCTAATTAAATTATTAAACCTAAAAGAAAATGAAACTAAATATAAATTATGTATTTCTTAAATAAAATTAATTATAATTTATATATACACATATTTACAAAATAACTTAATTATAGACTTATTTATAATCAACATTTAAAATAAAACTATTTACAATCACTAACATAATATTCAACAAACAAAAAGACAAGTACAAACATTGTATTAGTAGCTAATTACTTATCGGTGGGCCGGCCATAGCTATGACGCGTCTATTGTTCTAAGCGACGATCGGGCGCTCGCGCGCGCTACGTCACGCGGGCCGTGTGCATGAGTGGGACAGCATTATCGTGCGTATCGCTCATGCAACCGCGCCGGCTGGGCGCGCGCGCGCCGTGTCTTGCAGTATAGTATGCTCACTGCGCGCGTAGCTTTATAATCAAAAACCCTAGTTTCGCCGCGCCAACTGATAACAGTTGCGATCGTCTTGTGTTTATGTTTAGCTATTCTCTACTGTCTACATTTCTTCTACTCCTTCTTAACTAAGTGTAACTCTTGTGTGTGTGAACTGAAACCTGTGTCTGTGCAAATAAACTTTCTTCCTTCTTCTGGTGTACTTCGGACTTTCTTTATCCCTGCTACATTCATCTTCACACACGCCTACCTACACTACAGATTGATGTGGGAAACGATTTGTTTCAAATAACTAGCTGATGTGATTTGTTTAATCGCGGTCAAACTCTGAATTTGAATTTGTATTTCCTGAAACATTAACAGAACATCATCTCTCATTTGCGTCTGTTGGTGTCACCGAAGTTAACAAAGTGTCAAAGAAAGGTGGGTAGCGGCATCCTTTTGTCAAATAAAAACCATTTGAAAAAAACAAAGTCTTCAGTGTTAGTAGTCAGTAGTTTAAACACTGAAACTCTTCTACTATTTCAAACCTAGATTCAAGTCTAGCAAAACTGAACAGTAATTTGACCTACAGCCGTCGTTCATATAATCTTGTCTGGAGGCGACCTCAATAGTAGCCTAAAATGAGTTAAGCTACTCGAATCAAAGTAAATCTTTTCTCAATTAATGAAAAGGGTCAATTTGATTGCTTTAATCTATTTCAGGAAGCTTAAGAAATTCTTCATTCGGACGATAATGAATTTCTTTAAAGGAAAAGGATTAAATGGAATGATATTTTAAGGAAATGTTGGCAATGGGGTGACAATTAGGCAGTATGGTTTTACTTTGGTGCTTAACTTTCCTACACAATATTCTTTGAAACTGCAAACATGAAAAAAAAAAATGTGTCAACTCCCGTTTGATTGCCGTAACGCTTTGAATCAAATATCTATGCAAATCACGCTGATGTATTTATTTACGAAAATATTGAAACGTCTATAATTTTAAATTGATCTGTTTATCGAATATTAATCAAGAATCCATTATTCAATCAGATATATTGTAACTAATCTGTATCAACTGTGCAAGAAGCTGATTTCAAACAGCAAACATACTTTGACGATATGATTATCCCAGAAAATATAGAGCTTTTTCTCTTTTATGTTATGTAAATTTTCCGAATACAAAATAAACAAACAAGTTGGTTTCCTAACACGGGACACCGCATACATCTTATTGATGCAATAGATAAAGGTATATACTTACTGGGTGAGGTCATCTATCTTAATATAAGGGTCGGTCAGAGTAGCGGGGCTTACTCACTTGTCAGGACGAGGCGAATGGAAATGCCTTTTAGGTGTCTAGTCTACGTGGAATGGAACTGGCGAGGTGTAACGATGTTTGTTGCTGTGATTTTTAAATCTAGACCGTCGGTGTTTTGAAATGTGGTAATGGCGTTTTATTGTGGTTGATCTAGGTGGACATATTCATTTCGATTTTGTTTAATTCTATTTTTCGCATTCGACTGTATTGTATTCAGAGGAATCCATGCGTAAATAAATCATAAGTAAGTTACTATTAGAAAAAGTAAGTTTCGAATCCATTAGCTGTTAAGACAACATAAAATACTTAGAAAAGACTTGGGTAAGGACGATAATTAAGTAGGTGTGCTAGTATTGGCTGTTCTACAAAGTATAAACATACATTTGGTATTGGTGTTAATAAGTTTGTTTCCAAAAACTAATCCGAAGTAAATCTGGCCTCATCTCGAGGCACACATCCAGTGTACAATCCCCGTAACATAAAAATAAATAGGCGTGCATTAGTGACGGTAACTTGATCTTAAGACGTATTAATTTGGAGAGTAGTCGTGTGCATCCAACTGTCTCGTGTAAGCGATGCCTTAGTTTGTATGTACTCACATGTGTGTTTGCGTATTTCGGTACGATAAATGTTTGGTTTGATATTCTTGGGTATATTGTAGGATTGTTTTATGTCATGACAAAGTCTGTTCATCCCTTTTTGGGATGAATCTTGTCGTTTGCTGAGTATGGGACCGACAAAATGAAGTTTTTCATTGTCTTTTTTACAAGCATATCGCTGATTGCAGTATGTTTTTTGACAGAAAATGATCATTTCCCAAACGTTTTGCTGGACCCTTACAACACCTACTACTACTTTAAAATGGGCTTTCAGTAGCATTATTTTGAATTAATAAATATTTTAATAATTATGAACGATATTTCAAGCGGTTAATAAAAGGCACTCAGGCGCTGGAATTATCTAATTCAAAATTCCCCAAAATTAAAAAGTCAACCCTGCATTAGTAGAACCATAAATCACAACCCGTCAGTGCTCACAAAGCCGAAATTTGGCACCAGCCCAACGCCCTGTATTATAAAATAAACTTACTTATAAGTGAATACCACAAAAGCGAGTTCGCAATATATTAATTTTAATTAGCCGTTCCCACCAAATAACTAAGTTGGGGATTAAGACTCGTGTATGCTTAACGTAACTCGGAAACTCGGAAACTTCGAGTCTGTAACTCGGAGTTTCGATTTTGTTGAGATTATTTTCTGTTTGTTGGTAGAGGTTAACCTATTCCGTTTATATATAACTTGTTTACAGATTGAAATTCAAACTCAAAAACAACTTTGTGTATGTACCATAGACTTTTATATTTGAGAGTAAATATTTTTTGATGTTTATTATGTTTATCGACACTCGCTTTCGTGTGATGCGAAGATTTTGTGTCTTGAGGGAAGTTAAGGTGATTATGTTAGTATGCCGTCTGTGCCCGTTTATCTACATGGTTTATAGTTTCAGGATGTGGGTTCTGTGTATGTTATTTATTACTGTTTCACAGGTTTCGTAAATCATACGACTTGTTCGTGACGTCTAGCTGATGGTGATGTTGCATATACTAAATTAATTATGATACTACTGTATTTAAAACATAATTTCTATTTTCGTTTGATTTCAATGTTCTTGTCAAAATTTCGAAGGTATAAAATCAAAAATTCTCATGTAACTGGTTTTGGAACTGAAAGTAACTAATGTTAACAGTAATACATCCCAAGACAATTTGGCTATTTCTGTTTCAGTTTTGGAGACTAGATATGGGTTACGAGTTTATTATATTATTGTAACATATCTTGGCACTGAAAGTGAACCTAGTTACCGGTAATATCGGTATTTGGTCTGCAGTCTGCATATCTGTAATATTATAATGATACACTTAAGCCTGCCATTTCCAGCTGGAGCTGCTTACCCACACATCTGAGCCGACCACATCTCTATCCTCGCAGTAAGCTGTGTGACAATTCGTCCATGTATCATGATAAGCCTCGACTAAGTGACGTCACTCCTCATGAATATGCACGCCGCACAGATTGGCCGTCTACAGCCAATCATGTGCAAGTAAACCCACGGTTTACATATTGTTATGGTGATTGTATTTTATGGTAAGCAGGGAGTGGTTAATGTTTAAATTAAAACGGTTGATGATATTTCTTTACGTGCATAAACAAAAACAGATCATTATCTCATTGCTGGGCCTGCATTCGTTTCTTCGTTTCTGCTTTCGTTGCTTTGTTTTCGTTTCTGTTTCGTTTCTGCTGCTTTCGTCTTCGTAGTGATGTATGTCCCTCATTCAAGTGTTTCCTATTTTACTCCCGGTAAACTTATATGAACTATGTACTTACATAGTTCATATAATCGCGCTTTTTAATTAATACAAACAAAATCGTTTAAGCACTTGCTTAAACGATTTTGTTTGTATTAATTAAAAAGCGCGATAGGCTTTACAGAAAGAGCCAGCAACGCGGAAACAGAATAAAACATATTATGACATAGTTCTGCCTAATTAAGTCACTCATTCGTAATGAAATTATTAATTTCTGTATCAGCACAAATCCATTATTCACACGTTTCGTTTTAGACAATGATAATAAGAGCAATATTTGGAAAAATCATATACATACGATCTATCTAAAATTATTACGTTTGTGTTACTGAATATTACACAATACAAAACTAACCCTTCCAGACCTCTCACCTTCCATCTTTCAACCTTGATCGAGTACCGTCCAGATTCCTGCATCTATTTTAAAATAAACTCCAGACCAAACTGTCAAGCGTGAACCGTACTCATGGGTGCCATCCGTCTTGCGGACGATCCATCATTGGCGCAGCGCCACCTAGCGGTAATGCTTGACTTGCAGACGTTAGCGAAGTGAAGGTAACTCGTGGATGTGGGCACTTAGAAATGTGTGGGAGCTTTTATGTGTAGTGTGAGAAGTGTTTTGCTATGATGATGCTATGATATGTGGTGTGTTTTGGTATGGGTATGGGTATTTAAAACACTCGCATATGATGTTTTGGCTTTATAACAGGGTCACACAGAACATGAGAGAGGCTTCAAATAAAATTTAAACATTGTCATAATCAAAATTTATCTTAATTAAAAAAAAACGTATGCGTTCGGGGGACCCCCGTCAGGAACGAAGTACCTTACGCGATAGTTACTCGCAAAACAAAAACCAATTTTTTTTCAGCCACCATCTTGGTTTTGGATTTTGACTTCAGTATCGGCTTTAGCACCCTCAAAAATGTGCCCCAAAGAGACACAGAGAGAGAGAAAGGCCCTCTATCGCATTTTTACTTTTAACGCGGACAAATGGAAGAAGATTTTGTCGACATGTCAGAAGTACTGTGAGAGGGATTTAGGAAAGTGTTGGTTACCTTTCTGAATTTGATGGTTTTATATTTTCTTTTTTATGTGCATGTGTATAAGTATATACAAACAGTGTCTTTGATTTTTGTAATTGGTTTTAAACCGTCTTATTTAAAGAAATAAATACGTAGTGACGAGTTGTTTGCGACTTGTGTAAAAGTATACTGGTAGTTCAACCAGGCCGCAACTTCCTCCAAAAATTAAAAACTTTGGAGCCTATATAAAATATATACGTGTTATTTTGGGTGCTTTCATTACTAATGCAGGCTTTTAACAGAATCAGTAAAAATAAGAGAAACTTTTGCTTTGCATTGGACCATTGTGAAGACCCATGATAAATCATGTCAATCAAAATGTTTCCTACGCATGACAACTGCAGTGCTATTCTGTAAAAATCGCACCGTGAAAGCTTAGGTGAAGTGAGCGCCGAGTGAGCTGTCAGTAGTGTCAATTCCTAGCAAAAACAAACTCACTTCACCTAAGTTTTCACGGTGAGATTTTCACAGAATCGACCGGCTGTACACCCTTGATTGTCACAAATAAAACCGGACGTGTTACTTTTTGTTACATTCGCCAAATAATAGAAACTGCATTTTCCAATTTCCTCAACAATAGCCTATAATGTATTTAGGGGCAGCAGACAACCGTATATACCTCGTTAGTCCAGTCTGGGGAACACTTGCGCCCCTTCCAAGGTTTGTAGGAAAAACTCCTAGTGATTGTCTCCAAATTTAATAACAGATTTGAATGACCCCCTCCCCTCTCGCCCCCCTCCCGCATCTCTTGTGCTGAATACTCTTCGTAAGCACATTTCGATAGAAAGGCTGTGACACACTTGGTTGTTCTTGAAGATTGATTTTGGTGGGCATCTAGTTCCTACGAGTAAAATAGATGCGATGCGAATCATAGCTGGAAAAATGTGGTTGTGCTGTATACTCTCACCTCTGCCTAACCCTTCAGGCGGTACAGGCATAATGTTATATTATGATTTTAAAAGTTGGATTTGGGAATAAATTTTTCGCATTTTGAGCTTTTATTTATCACACTAATATTAAAAAGGCGAATGTTTGTGAGTGTGTGTGGGGGTGTGTGTGTGTGTGTTTATATGTTTGTTACTTCTTCACGCTCAAACGGCAGGACCGATTTTGGTAACATTTTGTATGAAGGTAGCTGACACCCTGGATTAACATATAGGCTACTTTTTATCCCGATATTCCCAAGGGATCGACACTTACGCGAGTGAAACCGCGGGGCGCAGCTAGTTTCATAATAATTATCAAATTCATGTTCTCTTTAAACCTAAATACTTAGTTTTGTGTAAATATATACGATCTCAGTATGTCAATGAATTGTGTCAAGTAAAATGTAAAACCGCACTAATGCAAAAAAGCTTTTTTGGAATTGCCCCACGCATTTTTAATAAAGTACCTAATGATATAAAAAATATGACTGTATTAAAATTTAAAAAGACACTAAAAACTATTTTGGTTGAAAAATGTTACTACACAATTGACGACTTCCTGAATGATAAGTCACTGACTAATTGACATACTTCTTGTTCTATTTGACATTGTTATTTCAATTGATGTTATTGTTCTATTTGACATTTATTCCATTAATTGACATCATTATTATTTTTGCATTTTTTCATTTCATTATTTAATTTATTTTAAGTTGAAAGTTAATTTTGTTATATTTGACGTAATTGACCCATTTGACATTTGTTCCATTTGGCAGTATTATTCTATTTGACATTTGTTACCATTTGACATTACTGTTATTAATTTTGCATTTTCTCATACCAATTTTTAATTTAATTTGAAATTTAATGTAATTTGCATGCCCCTGTGACGGTAGAACATGGAGGGCTTATTATACTCGTAAATGAAACACCTGTACCAATTACCCATGTTTGCAAATGAATAAATGATTATGATTATGATTAAACACACAAACACAACCCCATAATGCTCGGTGTGTCCCAAACTCACGAAGAATTGTTTCATCAAATTATTCGGCCATCGGTTTACGAATCGAGAGGCCTCAAATACAATGAATAAATTATATTCCATAGAAAATCCTCCGGAGATTCTCAAATGCCATTCGTAAAATTGCTGAGCAGTACTTATTGCCTGGCCGGCCTCTTCAAATAACAAGCGTAATGGTAAGGCAAGGCTGAAGAGAGAATTTTTAAATATTAATTTAATTATACGTAATGGTAAAGGGCTTACGGTACGTTTTTGAAAAAAATGAAGGAGAATTAACGGTTCGGGTGTGGGACAAGTGGTGAGAGGAAATTATGGTCCTTAGAGCACTGCTCCTTCTAATTTGAATACATTTTTAGGGTCAAGTTGGGACTATTTTAAGGTCTCGACGGCTCTATTAATTATCACTGAATAACGTCCTCTTAGGATGGCTAGTTGATTCTATAATGATCACACTTGTCTTTATTGTGACATTCAACTGCTTCCTTCATCTTCATATGTTCAATAATTACATTTTTTTTAGTTGATTTCGAAATTGAATATCTTTGTAGCACAGTGGGTTCATATTTATATATACTTAAATATTTTTTTATTTGAAGCTTATGGATTTCAATTTCTTAGTTTAGGGATGTCTGATTGTCTGTAGTGTATTATGTAAGTAGGTACATAATTGCAGACTTTGCAGTAGTAAGTAATTCATCAAGTATTGAGATTCCGTTTGCATTGTGTATGAGCAAGGAATTTGGTCATGAATGAGATTAGGACTGACAGCCACGTGATAATGAATTCAGCAGCCTGACAAATACTGATGGATTGAACGAAATGTGGCTTGGAAGAGTGATCACATTAATAATAACTATTATGATTGCTTTGTATTATCATGATTAAGTATAAGTACAAAGGTAATTCTATAAATAAATAAAATATTTATTTCCATCAACAACAATTTCTTAATCGAATAACAATTTAAATCTTAGTTTAGAGGTTAAATCTTAGTGTGAAGGTCTGAACTGGACCTCCACAGTTCCTAGTATATGATTAAATACCGTAGACCTGGAACTATTATATTGTTAAAAGATAACTTTACAGCTTCAAGGCAAATATATCAATCCTATCTATTCAACCAAAAACACCATATTAAAATCATTTGACACACGCTTGAATCTTCGAATGGAATATTATATCCAGCCTGACCTTTCTGCTAAAGGCCGCAACACATAAGACACTACAGTACGCTGTCACATAGAATTATGGAATTCTCTAACTCCTAAATTAAGTCAAGCTTGTATTATAGGAGTTAGAAAGTACGACCTACAACTCGTAAATCGGGGCCGATACCACTTGATCACCATTGCTCTTAAAACGTTGAAGAAAAACATCGTGAGGAAACAGGCATCTCCCAGAATCAAACATTCGAAGACATGTAACAGCTATCAAGCCGCACTGGGCCCGCGTGGTCTACCAGAATTACCTTTACCACAAACAGCCTATAATATTGCCACTGCTGAGACACAGGCCTCCTTTCTTCTTTCTTTCTTTCTTTCTTCCTTTCGGCGAAGAAAGGATTAGGATAGCAATTGTCTAGAATTACCTTTACCACAATCAGGCTATAATATATGAACCAGAATTACCTTTACCACAATCAGCCTATAATATTGCCACTGCTGAGACACAGGCCTCCTTTCTTCTTTCTTTCTTTCTTCCTTTCGGCGAAGAAAGGATTAGGATAGCAATTGTCTAGAATTACCTTTACCACAATCAGGCTATAATATATGAACCAGAATTACCTTTACCACAATCAGCCTATAATATTGCCACTGCACTGGAGAGGGCTGTAATAGATTACAGCCCACTCCCTCTCGAAGAATGGAGGCCTGTGGTTCAGCAGTGGCAATATTATAGGCTGATTGTGGTAAAGGTAATTCTGGTTCATATATTATAAGCTGATTGTGGTAAAGGTTTAGTTGGCACTGAACAATATATACAAATCTAGCACTCACTGACAAAACATCATCTGCCTAGCCTTTTCCCAACTATGTTGGGGTCGCCTTCCAGTCTAACCGAATGCAGCTGAATACCAGTATTTTACATGGAGTGACTGCTCTGACCTCCACAACTCAGTTACTGGATAATACGATACCCCTTGGTAAGACTGGTTGTCAGACTTTCGGGCTTCTGACTACCCGTAACGACTGTCAAAGATCAAAGAATGACAGCCGGGACCAACGGCTTAACGTGCTTTCATGCAGGCTTAATGTGCTTGCGTGCACGGAGGGGTCACGGTATGTAAAGATGACCATAAACCCATCCACAGAACCGCGGCAAGCGTAGCTTAACCTGATCGATCGACCTGTGCGGCTGTTATTAGTCAGCCACGGGCCCCCTGACAAAACATGGATGCAAAATTAAAAGCGGGTTTGAATGTAAGTAGTTCAAATTGGTCGGGTAATCAGAACTAGACCCATAATTGTATCCAATTTAGGTTGTGTGCTTATGCCTAATTACATGATGGAATTTGTGTATGCACAGGAATTTTTGCCTTCAGAAGTTTCAAGTACAACAAAGGACAATAAGTAAAAACCGGCCAAGTGCGTGTCAGGCCACGCACAGTGTAGGGTTCCGTAGTAGCCCGTTATCACAATGTAGTACGATTCTGTTGTTCTTTATTCAGAATATAAAAATATAAAAATAAAAAAATAAAAATTTTCATATTTTGTTTTTCAATGCAAGTCTTTACCCGTTATAAACAAGCAACTACTTCATCTTGGTCACTATAAAGGATTAATGCTTAGGATTTTGTATTTGGTACAAAATTATCCAACACCCAAGTTCAACGACTATTACCGCTAAACTAATAAAGTTATCATAAATGAAATGCACTATCATCCTGAATTTTTCCAGATTTTTCAAGCCAGTCAAAAATTTGCACTTTAAAGTTTAATATTTCGTGAATGGAGCATTAAATCGAAAAGTTATTTTAGCAACCCCCAAGTCATTTTAGAAGACGTATTGAACGATATCCCACACGATGTGGTAGACGACGAAAAACATATTCATCCCAACTCCACATGTAGGGTAGCTAACCTAAAAAAATATATTTTCCAAAATTTTATTTTATCACTTTGTCGGCGTAATTGATATACGCACTCCTACAAAATTACAGCTTTCTAGTACTAACGGTCTCTTAGCAAAACCTCGGACAGACAGACAGACAGACAGACGGACATGACGAAACTATAAGGGTTCCTTGTAGGAACTACGGAACCCTAAAAACAAGAGTGCAGTAGTCTACATTTAAAATTCTTCTAAAAATTGGTGCAAACTTTAATATACTTTACACATTTTTGTATCGCCACTCTCTTATAAATTGCGACACATGGCAAAGCAGCCCTTTACAGATTTTTTCAAAGAGCTAAAACTTGGGCCTGACTCTCAGCTGGTCTGCTGTTTCAGCCTTTTCAGACTGAAAAAAGGCTCGCTGTTAATTGGACATGCTTGTTTGTGCGAAAAAAGTGCTGATTCTTGATATACGCGTTTATTGAACGAAACGAAATTCTTTTTTTCATTTCGAGGGACTTTTATCCAGATATTCGGAATGATCTTTCTTTGCTTAGTATTTTGTTGGGTCGGCTTTATTTCTGAATGGGCAGCTGTTCTTGATAATTCGGGACGACGATTATTGTGCGATTATTTTAATACCTACTTGGCAGATTTCAGACGAATTTAATGCTTGTTATTTTTATTTGCAGATTTCATGATGTTATTAGGTAGACTTTCGTCGAATTTAATTTAACTCGTCATCAATGCTTAGTTTGATGTTGTAATCAGATTATTATTGATGTTTCATAAGTGCCCATGTAGGTTTATGTGAAATAAAACATTTTGATTTTGATTGATTTTGTTTAGGTAATATTTTTTCTCGTAAAAATGAAAACATCTACATCTAGTTGTATCTAAACTTAGACATGCATCTTTAAGTAAGAATTTTAACTGTAGAAAGAGCATACCACAGCATTGCGTGGCACGTTAAATATACGCCTTAAAGACGTTTTTAAAATGACAAAATTTTACACATTTCATTGTTTTATCCTACTAATATTATAAATGTGAAAGTTTGTGAAGATGTTTGGATGTTTGTTACTCAATCACGCGTAAACCGTTGTACAGATTTGGATGAACATTGGCACATAGATAAACCATTTCCTGGATTAACACATAGGATACTTTTTATCCCGATATTCCCACGGGATCGAAACTTACGCGGGTGAAACCGCGGGGCGCTGCTAGTGTTTACATACCTATTTCAATCATCCTGCATCCTTGATACGAATTTTACCTATTGAAGATTTTTAATCTACGTGTTCGTCAACTCCAGCCTTCAGTGCTTTCTACTATAGGTAATGTTAGATACAGCAGTATTATGGGCTAGCCTTCATAATGCCCTGTCAGCAGTGTGCTACTTAACCCACATACGTTATTAGCACACCTGCTTAGCATGTCTTAACTTGTTACACAATACTGACTCTTGTTGTAGTTGTATGTATGTGCAACAAAATGTATTAGATGCTTGAAGGCGCTAATAACTCGAGGGTTGTGTGAGTTGTATTGAAAGCTGATTTGCCTATTATTGCTTCGAGTACAGCACCTATGATAAATAATATACCAAGCATTAACTGGCTAATTGTTGAAGAAGACTCCATTAAAAGTGCAAAGGTTCGTAGCGCGCAAATATTTAATGCAATCCAATCACACTCTTATGAGCAACAAAACAAGTGTGCTTATACAGTGTAGCAAGGCCATCGACGCACAGTCACTACATGATTCTGAACCCCCATGCGTTAAATTTGTTTGTCGGTTATTAAAAAAAAAAAACAGTGGCACTCCGGGAGTGCCGACAGAAGTGAAAACAAAACACATATTAATACTTTGCCATTGTATCCTGTATGCTTGTGGCTAAGTATCGCTGGCTAATTTAATTTGATCCTGTATACTTGTGGCTAAGTTTCGCTAGCTAATTTAATTTGATCCTCTATACTTGTGGCTAAGTTTCGCTAGCTAATTTAATTTGATCCTGTTTACTTGTGGCTAAGTTTCGCTAGCTAATTTAATTTGATCCTGTATACTTGTGGCTAAGTTGCGCTAGCTAATTCAATTTGATCCTGTATAATAAACTTGTTTTCAAATTTCCATATTTTGGAATCTTACGAATTTTCGATCAGGGTCACGTGTCCTGACGCGAGTTTAACATGTTTTACCCATTACAAAAAAAGTGTACAACGCCGCTAAAGAAGTTTTCACTTCAAAAATTGCTCCTCAAAACATTTCGAACGCGTAGGTATCTCAATTTTTTATTTTTTTATGAAACAATATTATTTTTTTGATAACAGACAATAATTTCTACGCTGGGGAGTTCTAGAATCGTGTGTTGAATTCATTGTTACAGTTTGCGCGTCGATGAGAGGCCCATAGCTAAATAATAACAGCCGCACAGGTCGATCGATCAGGTTAAGCTACGCTTGCCGTGGTTGGTCTGTGGATGGGTGAGCATGTTTACATAGGAGAGGATCCTCCGAGGCACGGAGGGGTCTCGGACCCCTGCGTGCCTCGGAAAGCAAGCCGTTGGTCCCGGCTGTCATTCGTGGAACTTTGACAGTCGTTACGGGTAGTCAGGAGCCCGGAAGTCTGATAACCAGTCTTATCAAGGGGTATCGTATTACCCAGTAACAGGGTTGTGGAGGTCACATAGACAGTCGCTCCATGTAAAATGCATCCGGTTAGACTGGGAGCCGACCCCTACATAGTTGGGAAAAGGCTAGGAAGGTGATGAGTTTGCGCGTCGATCTTGTGACATATTTTCACAGCCGTATTCCATAACTGAAATCATAATACTTTGCCACTATTTCCAATATTGGACTTTTTACCACTATCGCGCCACGTCCATATATTTCTAATCGCATTGTTGTTGAAATTCAATCAGCGCACAATACGTCCGCTGCACTATGGAAAGTTGCACCTCCCGGTCGACTGACAGACCGACTGCAGACCGGACTGATGCGACGCGAGTAATCTCGTTTGACGCAGATGACAGATGTGCATTGTTTGATGAATGCATTATTTTTTTTGGTTTTTGGGATTAATGATTTAGGGGTGATTGAAAGTTTTTGTTGCAGCTAATGCACAATAGAGTTTTTCTACCTATTTCAAGCAGGTCAGTTATCATCATATATATCATTCTTAGCTAAGAAAAGGACATAAATCTGTGTTGGTATAAAGTAAGGGAAGACGTCTAGTTATTGACTTTGTTATAGTGTACCAAACCAACAATAACAAACTATAAAAAAGTTTTAAAATACAAAAACAAATCATGAAAGCATAGCTCAACGTCGTAACTTTTTACAAATAACAAGAAATTCGGAACATACCGGGTCGACAATACAAGGAACAAGAATGTTTTAATACAAAATGGATCGCGCTTCAAGCCACTTGTAACAATGCTTAATAACTGCAGTTCAAAGCTTTCAGCAATTTGTTGAAACCTTTATACTACATTCAATGCAAAAAATTGCTTCAAAAATCCTATCTATACGGAATAAAGTTAACCCTGCGATAGACGAGGGGTATTTTTTTCCCAATTTTATTTTTAACACTTCACGTAAAATAAACTCTGGCGAAAAACGCTGCATTCATAGACCCGCTCTAATATACGATGGAGCGGAGCAGGGTGGTACGGTCTAAAGTGCACCACCAAATTGAATAATCTATTTTGTACCAGTACATAGGTACCGCTATGCTTTTAAAATCGTGTTTAGTTTCACGTTCCACCATACGTGGTAATGTAATTTAAAAAAAAATATTTTGCCCTAAATTACTCTTTTATCGTCGATATCAAAGGCTGGGCGATGTACAGAATACTGGTATAGTTTGCATAGAATTGTGCGTTAATATCAGAAGCATCGTTATGTTTTATGATATAAACGAGAGCTATCAATGGCCATGTTGGAATAGATACAAAAACAATGTTAAAATTGGAAAGCTAGGTACTATTAGCTTTCCAATTTTAACATTGTAACAGTAACTGGAATACATTAACAGCCTATACTGTGCCCACTGGTGGGACACAGGCTCCTCCAGAGAGTCTCTTCGAGACGGAGTAGGCTGTAATCTACCACGCGGGCCCATTGCGGGTTGGTAGGTGTCACATGTCTTTGAAGTTTTGGTTCTAGGACATGCCGGTTTGCTCACGATGTATTCCTTCACCGTTTTGACAGCAGTGGCGATGAACTTATTTACACAAAGTAAAGCGCCTGCCTGGGTTCAAACCCACGACTTACGATTCGTAAGTCGGGGCCATCACCATTGGGCCACCACTGTTCTTGGTAACAGTAACAGGAATAATAATGTCAGTGTCATGACTATATACTAAATGGTTTAATTGTGGAAAGCATGTTAAGCTGTTGGTCCCGGCTTTTTTTCGTGGATCTTTGACAGTCGTTTCAGATTTCAGATTTATTTATTTGCTAACTCGTTACGGGTAGTCAGGAGCCCGGAAGTCTAATAACGAATCTTATCAAGGGGTATCGTATTACCCAGTAACTGAATTGTGGAGGTCTGATAGGCAGTCGCTCTATGTAAAATACTGGTATTTAGCTGCATCCGGTTAGACTGGAAGCCGACCCACACATAGTTCGGCAAAGGCTAGGCAGATGATGATGATTAAATAGTTTAATAAAAGACATACGATCATTAATAATAGGTACTCACGTTTTAATTCACCGTCGCATAAAAAGAATCGCTTTAATAATTTGAGTCTTAAAATCGTATCATCACACAAAAGACAATTAACCAACCCGGAAATATTAAAAAGCCTTTACCGTGACATCTCTAATTGGGTAACAAATTGCTTCCTATCGGAGTCTGTCAAGTCAAAACAATGCAACTTTCCGAGTCTTCCGAGCTCTTTCGATATCTTTCGGTCTCTTTTGGCCTCATTTAGATGTTACCAAAGAGCGTACGTCAAAGAAATAACGAGAGCCGGACGTTACAGCCGATCAGTCTCGAGGGATGTCTGAAAAGTTCCCTTTTTGCTGAAAATACGTATCTTTGAAGCGTTGCCGGTCTTTTAGACCTCTCGGAGCAGTTGAATAGTTCGTTATCTTAACTCCTCTAATGGTGGTTGTAGGATATAAATTAGTATTGCGAACTAATCAGTTTTGTGGAATAGAGTTTATTTAATAAATATTTATGTTGTAATTGGTTTGGAAATATCAAAATAACCACTTCTATTATTATACATAGGTACGTATAGTTTCTTGAAACATCACTCTCTTATTGATTGAGTCTTTGAATTATGTATGAGATGGAAAGCCGATTGCTTTGGCTTTTTTTAAGATACCACATAGACTTCAATTTCTCAAATAAAGAAACTTTTATTGTGAACAGATAAATTATTATACAACTAAATATTTACACAGGTACTTACTAAATAACTGACTAGATTAAGTTAATGTTGCCCTTTTAATTATTCAATAAAAACTCAAGTATCTGCAAAAAATGGATCTGAATAGGATCAGGGGGCCTAAAAGGGCCGCTTTGGCAGAATCATAAAAGGATAACATTATGAATCATAATGAACAGTAAACTGTTAAGTTAATTGTGTCAAGTCCAAAGTCCTATTGGTGAAGGATTTTTCAGTTCTTTTTTGTCTGTGCTAATACCAACCAATCCAATCCAATCTCTTTGATTATACCTTCGTAGTGCAGCGAAAAAAAGAAAAACACGGACTGTCTTCGCACTCTTCGCCATATTATAATTCATATTGTTATCCTTTTATGATTCTGCCAAAGTGGCCTTGCTTCCCCAGATATAAAGTAACTTCCATGCCTAAAAACATTTCAAACTGCCAGACAAACTCAGTTCTCATTCATTTATTTTGTTTAGTTACAGTAACAAGTATCTCAAAACACATTCCAATGTTCACCACACAGCTACCTCCCATTCCGTAGAACCGGAAAAAACAACAGTTTAACCCTTCACATGCGCTTCCTTCCACAATTTTACAGTCCCAAACTAATACTTCAAAACGGAGCGCGCTCATTGGCCGCAGCTCACTAAATTACGCCGTACAATCTATCCTGCGGTATCATTTGTTCTGGAACTATCTGGAATACACGTTCCTATTGTTTTTCCGTTAAAAGGGTCTTTGCTCTTTTGTTTTTGGTGTTGATCCGTGGAATTGAAAATAAATCCTCTTGTAAAGTGTATGAGATCGGCTCGGAAATTGTGTGTAATGGTTTTTCCTGTTTTCCGTGAAGTGAATGAAAGTGAGTTTGGTGATGATCGAAAAAAAAAACAAATGTAGTGTTACCATCTGGCAGACACCATACCATAAACTAAGTAACTTAATTAATTGCTAATTCTAAGTATACATCCAATACAAATAAATAAAATTCTGAGTCTGTAATGTGAACGTGAACATAACAGCTTTTATAAATAAATATATATGAAAGTAAATAAGGTACACCTACTTATAACTATAAAAAAAGTTTCTTCTAGCTAATCTCCGAAACGGCTGGACCAATTTTGAGGAAATTTGGTTTGGTATGGGTATGGTAGCCTGCTGCCCGCTAGAATCAAATTCCAGCGGAAGAACATAGGCTACTTTTTACCCGACTGCTGCGAGGCCCAAAAAGAGGGTTATGTGTTTGTTATCGACATATCACACGAGCGAAGCCGCGAGCGGAAGCTGGTAATTAACCTAATATAAATTGTTGTTCCTAATGTTCAATTGCTCATGCATGTATTTCTGGCAAAAAATAGAGCCAACCACTTTCTTGGGCATCAAACTCCTAACCACATAATAAGGAACCGAACTTGATCAACTAATCTATTGTTTATATTAATATTGTTAACACACTTATTACAATTATGTATGTACATTCATTATAATTGACCTGGCATGTTAATGTTTTACGTTTACCGACGTTAATACGGATCGCCGTAATAACGGCACTCGGCACTGGAGAGTTAAATTTATTGCATTTACATTTTTATTAACTGGTTTAATGGATGACTGATATTTACTTGATGTATGGATAACATCCAATTGACATTTTGAATTTGCTAACGGTTGTGGTCTACATATTTGTATCAATGTAGAACTAGCTGCGCCCCGCGGTTGCACATAGGGATAGAAAGTATTCTATGTGTTAATCATGGTTATAAACTATCTCTGTGCCAAATTTCATTCAAATCCTTTCAGTAGTTTTTGCATGAAGAAGTAACAAACATACAAACACACTCACAAACTTTCGCCTTTATAATATTAGTGTGATCTATTCATGTTCCATTTTCAATTACATGCTTCGCTGTCTAAATACGCAATCATAATACTTACCTAAGCTTGGATCCTATCCCGATATCGGGAGGCTACTATATTTTTTTTATATTTGTTAATGTTTTTTTTATCTTTTGGTTCAAAAAAATATTTAAAAATGTAATTTTATCATAATCATTCTCCTGTCCATATTTGGGGTCGGCGTAACATGTATTTTTCTTCCATACTTCTCTATTAGTCGTATTTAAATGAAATATCTAAGCACCTCTATATTTTTTCGCTATTTATTTATTATTAACCAATTTATATTTACCGTTTATGTAATGCTAATTTCGAATCGAAACTTTAATTAAGTACTTGCCTAAAAATGGAAACGTCAGTTCATTTACATTATATTACTTCAGCACACACATTTACAGAGGCGGATTTAATTAACGCGATAGGCGCGCTGGTTTTGGTAGTGTCTTCATTTACATTTTGTTTACCGATTGTCTCGATAATCTTTATTACAAGCTTTTATTTTTTTCAATCCCTTTAATATGGGTATCAAGTGAAAGGGATCGAAGAGTAGAAAACGATCAAGTTAGTAAAATTACACTAAATTCAATATGGCCGCCGCTCCAAGATAGCGGATTATATATTTTTCAATACCCTTAATATGGGTATCAAATGAAAGGGCTTGAAGAGTAGAAAATGATAAAGTAAATAACATCACACTAAATCCAATATGGCCGCCGGTCCAAGATGGTGGATTACATTTTTTCATTCCCCTTAATATGGGTATCAAAATGAAAGGGCTTGAAGAGTAGAAAACGATAAATTTAGTACCATCACACTAAATTCAATATGACCGCCGCTCCAAGATGACGGAGTAAAAAAAACTTTTACAAAACAAGCTGACCAGCGTTCATAGCTAAAAAAAATATTAATAATAAATCTTTAAGACTAAAAAGTAAAAAATAAAATGAAAATAAAAAAAAGTTTTTAAAAACAAGCTTTTATTTAAATAAAAACGTAAAAAGTTACGTTAAAGTAACGTTAAAAGCTGTAGGTACCTATTACACAATAACAGTGCCTCAAGCGTTTAAAATTTATATATATTTTAAAATGACAGTGTCATTTAAATTTATTTTTTTCTTTTTAGTTTGCGTTATTCTTTCGTTTTTAGGTTACGTTTTTATTTAATAAAAGCTTGTTTTTAAAAACTTTTTTATTTTAATTTTTTTTGTACCCATGATGTACAAAATAAATAAAATTGAAATGTCTGCATAGAATGCCAAAATAACAGCTTTTTACTAAATGCATATAAGAGTACATTATGATACATGTGCTATGATCAATGCACACGCGTTTCATACGACGTTTTTTACACACTTGCAAGGAAAAAAACAGACACATTATTAAATATTAACTTGTATGGAAAATGGCGCGTTGGTTTTGTTTGTTTTGTAAATAAAAGCACTGCTATCAAAAAGTACTCTGTGGCACTGACAACAGACCGCTAAACAGCCTATAGAAAAAATATAATAAACACAAAATAATGTTTAGATTTTTTTTTATTAATGTTTATTCATGGCCATAGATACAAGTCTTTCAGTCTATAATGTTTAGACTGATCGTAGTGTTGTCGTATGTCAATTGTAGTTCAGTTAGTATGTAATTAGAAAGTACTATTGGCATAGAGAAAAATATACATTAGTTCAGTGAGAATCTGCAATAATAGAACGCCAGTCAGGGTCTTTTCCGTTTCATTTCGGAAGGGACCACGGACAATTTAAGGTGAATGCGCAGTGGCAGACCGCGAAATTAAAATTTTCTTACGTTTTTTGTAATTTGCAGGTCAGTATCAGGTTGTATCTTGATCAAAATATGATTCGCGACTATAATAATATGTATTTACAGAATTATAGTCATTAGAATAGAATCTTTAAGTTAGATTTGTTCCCGAAGAACTTTTCCCTAAGAGATTTGTTCTTGTGGAACAAATCTAACTTAGATAGGTGTATTAATGATTATAATCCTGTAAAGACGTGCCTGTTACAGTCGCAAATCATATTTTGATCAATATACAACCTAACTCTGACCTGAAAATTGAAAAAAAAAACCTAAGAAAATTAAAATTTCTCGGTTTAGCACTGCGCATTCACCTTAAATTGTCCGTGGTCCCTGCGAATTCACCTTAAGGTAAATAAATAGTTTAGCATGAAGTCTCTTTGATGAGATTAAAAAAGCTCACATCTCCGACTAGCTATCTGTGGCGTTAATGCACTAGTGGAATAACACAAAGAAAAAAATAAAAAACCCGACTGCGGTAAAAAACTTAAGTTAAAAAAAAAACTGAAAAGCTAAAAACAAGCCCATTTTAAATTAAATAAAAGTCGGAAGCAGGCGGGACCCATACCATTTTTTTTATTATATTTTCAAATTCAAATGGGTCCCGCCTGCTTCCAACTTTTATTTAATTTAAAATGGGCTTGTTTTTAGCTTTTCAGTTTTTTTTTTTAACTTAAGTTTTTTACCGCAGTCGGGTTTTTATTTTTTAAATAACTTTTTTTATTTCCGGCTTTTTAGTTTACAAATGTGAAAGATTTCGCAGACGATTTAGTTCTTGGTAGGTGTTTTTTACAATTTGTCACTTCGAATTGCTTTTATGTATATATTTTTGTAATCACCTTTTAAAACTCTTTATTTTGATACCCCACTCGATAGGTTTTGAAAAAAAAAAAATTAATATGGCGTCCAGTAGTTTCCATATTGAATTTTCACTAACGTCATGTGTCTTTAGTGACACTCGCCGGACTAACAGGAATCGATTAACGTGTGAATCATAAAAATCGGCCCAGGCGTTTGGTCTGTATGTATAGCGCTTCAAAGGAACATACAAACATACATACATACATAGGCTGATGAACACATTACCACTCCTTAGCGTCGCGCAGTCGGGTAAAAAGCACGCGTTTTTAATACACTGCATTGTGGACCTAAAAGCGGTTCAATAAGAGCCACTTTACGAGCAAGTATGTTGAAAAAGTATATTCGGTAGGTAGGTACGTTACTTTTAATTTTAGAAAAAAAAATTTGGTTTCCGCGCAAATAAAATCCATGAAATCCAATTTGTTTTCCGAAATGCACGTGAACCAAGTCGCGGGCACAACTAGTTCTTAGATAAAGAAAACTATACACACTTTTCTGCCCCTATTTTATCCGTCTTCAATGTAAACCATTTCCAGCCACCTTCCTAACGCAAATATGCTGAAATAAGTCAGCATATTTTCGATCAAAACACATTACGATAATGTTAACAATACAAGTTAACAAGTCGTAACCTCAATACCCCCGTATTTTTCTACCAAAGGAATATTTTGTTCGGCGATGGGCTCGCCCCTATAATAAATCTTTTCTCACCTAAAAACCGAAATTATCCCCCCCCCCCTCGGCTCACTTCCAGCTCGCTTCACCCCCGATTGGATTCATGTCACGTAATTTATCTTTCTTGTCACATTTAGAATTGTAAGAGAGTATAATTTTATTATATTTAGCTTAGTTAGTATTGAAAATAGAGGTAATTGTGGTTTTGTCTCTTAAGGGGCGTACAGGACCTAAACACAAAAAACGTTAGTTTTAGAAACAATAAAAGTATATGATCGACTACAGTATACAAAATCAGAAAAATATATGGTATTCTTCAGAATATATGCTAGGTAGATAGTGTATTGAAAATATAATATAACTGATTTGATATGATAGAAAAAAATCATTAAAACACCTCTAAAAACTTTCTTT
Organism: Mesoligia furuncula; assembly: GCA_916614155.1. NCBI lineage: Eukaryota > Metazoa > Arthropoda > Insecta > Lepidoptera > Noctuidae > Mesoligia > Mesoligia furuncula. Next base: position 1,218,341 of record OU744811.1, on the reverse strand, counting down.
TTACAACAAAAACCATACTAATACTACATTATTTTAAGTATATGCGAAACTCGAAACACGTGTCTAGTATTTTTATGTAAATAATCTATGTACAAAATTTCAAAAGTGTATCATGAAAAATCACAAAGTTGTTAAGTTACCTGTTTGTCCGTACAAAAACATGCTCACCCACGCCGCTCAAATAGTACCTAGGTACCTAACCGTCCGGCACGGAGATTGGATAACTTACGTATTGTCGCTCGTTGTGCAACTTTTAACCTTTTCTAAATATTATTGGGACAAAATATAACATGGGGTAAAAATTATTGGAATCGATTCTGAACAAACTATATTCAGGTTTCGCATATACTAAAAATAACGTTATATACATACAATCATTGTGAGCATTAAAAAAAAACACTAGTGCTTTATTATGTTGCTTGTAGAATAATCTGCCAAAAAATCAGAATTATTGTATGTACGAGTATATTAGTATGGTTTTTATTGTAAAAAGAAAGTTTTTAGAGGTATCTTCATGATTTTTTTTTTATCGTATCAAATTAGTTGTATTATGTTTTCAATACATTATGTAACTAGCATAATTATATCCTGAAGAATATCATATTTTTTTATTGATTTTGTTTACTGTAGTCGATCATATACTTTTAGGCATTAAAAAACTTGCGTTTTTTGCGTTTAAGTCACCTTAACAAGCTTCCATAGTGATCCATACAACACAGACGACCGTGCCTACACACGGCGAATAAACCGTAGTTTTTCACGGCAAGTAAAACGTGTGTGTAAAAAGCAGTGATGTGATATTGTTCCTGACACGCGAGTTGGCTATAACATTATTAGGTAAAACAAATATGTAAGTTCATCTGTAGTAGATGAGGAATAGGCCTCTCACTGAGGCGGTTGTGCAAACTTCGCACTGATGAGTCAGAACTATTTATTTAATTTAATATTTGAATTATTTTTATTTTCATCTTTTCATTCTGGACGCTTTTAACGTTATGAAATATGTACTTAAACAAGTCTTTGTAACCATATTATTTTGATATAAAAGAGTGTCCATAGAGTTTCTTGCCTGTTCTTCTCCATAGGTACCTACGCTTTGAAATGGGCAACTAGCTTCATCTTTCTGACTGACCGACCCCTTGACAATTCAAAAGTGCCTGTAATTGGTTTAATTGAAATAAATGAGTTTGAGTTTATCTTTACAAATCTATTGTACGCGGAAGAACTGAAGTTAGTTTGACAGGTATTGTGTCAACTTACAAATGGCGTAAAGGTAAATTTTTATTTTATTTAGATCACATGGATGCTACGCTTACGGTGTGGGGCTTTTGGCTAAATAATAGCAGCCGCACGGGTTGATCAAGGTTGAGGTACGCTTGCCGCGGTCGGTTCGTGGATGGGTGACCGTCCATGACATATTGATACCCCTCCGTGCGTCAGAAAGCACGTTAAATCGTTGGTCCCAGCTGTCATTCGTAGATCTTTGACAGACGTTATAGGTAGTCAGAAGCCAAGTCTGACAACCAATCTTAACAAGGGGTATCGTGTTACCCAGTATCTGGGTTATGGAGGTCGGATAGGCAGTCGCTCCTTGTAAAATACTGGCATTCAGCTGTATCTGGTCAGACTGAAAGCTGTCCCCAATACAGTTGGGAAAAGGCTATATATGCAGATTGATTGAAACGCTCACGACGATGGGCAAGGCTGGAGATATCCTATTTTGTCCCAGTTTGTCATTTTCACCCTGGTTACGTCGGTCTCCTACCGACGAAAACCCAACTGTTCCTTTCAGTACCAGTATGAGTCGGGGGCCCGGGTAATACTTGTACAATCGCCGCACCCCGGCTAGTATGAACCCGCCATGCCTAACGGGCCCCAGCACCAAGTGCGGCCGATCCACGACCGCATGTCCTTCCATTATGGCATGCATATAGAGGACGACTTTAGAGCCAGGTCTCGGTCAGGTAAAGTCGTCCTCTCCTAAATACTACTCCAACATTCCACTATCAAAAAACACATTTCTATTCAGAAACACCAAAATTGTTACCCCATTTACTAGAAGCAAGAGAATTAAATTATTTACGTTTATCGATACGTATCGGAGCCTCCCTTGGGGGCTCTAGAGAGTGGGTTTTTCTGTAATCTTAAAGGCTTAATAAAATATTCAGGGAACAGTAGAATGCTCTCGCAATGCTGCTAACATTCAAATATTTTAGTTGCAGTGTGTTATATTGGTCATTTATTTCTCCTAACTATGATGTGGATCGGAATTATGAGGTATTGATGGATTACTAGGTATGGTGTTCTTGTGCTTAAGACCTAGGGACGCAAGATTAGTTATTCAGTACACTGACTGATATTTAATATCACATTAATTTTATGTAGTTTTTTTGTTATTATATTTTAGTAAGACTTACATAATATTGAAGTCAACTTTGAATTGTCAAGGAGTTTGCCAGATAGCCAGAAAGTTTGAGAGATAATCGCTTGGGTATAAAGATATTTTGTATTATGAGTAGATAACCAACAGATTGTCTCTACTTAAAACTTATTTGACATAAAAATTTTCATCACAAACTTAAAGAAAAACTTAAGTCAACTTTCCTTTAACACCTACTTGTTAAAATAAAAACCATGTCTTTATACCACAGTCTATCCGCACTGACTGACAGACTGACATTTCATCCCATCTCACAAACTTCACAAATCCTCGAAAGAATTTGCTCAACATTCAGCAAAGAACCCAATTTCTGTTCACTCTTTAATGAATCCATAAAAAAAAGAAAACAACACCAACTTTTACCTGCATCTATTAGAACTTCTATCACGAAGTATGAAAGTTGAATATTGCTTGTGGGGGATGAAAGTGATATTTGCATGGATTTGCGCCTTTACGGGTAGACATTTAAAAACGATTAAAACCCTCTTTTGGGGAGTTGAAATTCAAAAGAGATTTCGTTTGTCCGTTCGTTTGTTTCTTTTCTATATTGATGGTTTGGTTCCGTGGAGTTTTGTGAGTTTTTGATTATGCACGTGTTGGTTTAAAAGCTAATTTACGAGTGAAAGGAATACGGTATTTGGGAATGTTTATGTTGGAAGATATTTCTGTAAAAGATTTTTTGAAGAAATAGAGAGATGAGCTGATGCTTTCTGAAACAGTACGTCTAACATACTGAGATCACAATCATTGATGGTAAATTTGAAGGTTATAAGTTTTTAGTAAGCATGACAATACATAATAATTGCACACCTACTGAAAGATCAATAGGACAATAAATTAATCCTTTATGTCGCGATCCATTTACCTACAGCAATGGACCTAAGCCTGTCATAAGTTGCTCTAGAGACATGGCAACTGATACATAAGCAAAAGCTATTTCAAGAACATAATAATATAATTTCAACCAACATTTTACTTCATTAAGACCCTCAAACCTGGAAGGATCCCCAAATAGGAAGTAATGTCTGAAGGATTACTAGAACTTAATCCGGCCCCGGTTTATAGCCGATTGATAGCCGGTGGACGGTGGAGTCGGGACGATAGCCTTTACGTCTTAAGTACGCTTAGCAAGCGTTTGACTTAATTTTATTAAATGTGGAATGGTTTGAGTTTAGAAATGTTGAAGATGCAGTATTTTTTTTTGTTGGATAAAAATGTAAATTTTATGACCGGCGTATATCGTAGTTGTACTTAGTTGGTTGAATGTAATAGAAGCAGCATAATCAGCCTATAATTAGCCTAATGTTCCCACTGCTGGGACACGGATTTCTCTTTTTGTGAGGGAGTGGGCCGTAGTCCACCACGCGGACCCAGTGCGCGTTGGTAGATGCCACATATCTTGTCGAATTTTTGGTTCTAGGACCATGCCGGTTTCCTCACGATGTTGAATGTAGATAATAAATATTTATGTTGTTAATAGAGTAAAAGCTTTGGAAGGGCTAGAACTGCTCAACATAATTATTATTTTGCATGGTTGACTGCTATTTTTAATCACAGAAAGTCTGTTTCATGTTTTATGTGGATAAGTTCATTGAAGTTATTGAATTGAACTGATCTGGTGAATCATCATCTGCCTAGCCTTTTCCCAACTATGTTGGGGTCGGCTTCCAGTCTAACCGGATGCAGCTGAATACCAGTATTTTACATGGAGCGACTGCCTATCTGACCTCCACAACCCAGCTACTGGGTAATATGATACCCCTTGGTAAGACTGGTTGTCAGACTTTCGGGCTTCTTACTACCCGTAACGACTGTCAAAGATCCACGAATGACAGCCGGGACCAACGGCTTAACGTGCTTTCCGAGGCACGGAGGGGTCTCGGTATGTAAAGATGGTCACCCATCCACAGACCAACCGCGGCAAGCGTTGCTTAACGTTATCGATCGACCTGTGCGGCTGTTATTATTTAGCCACGGGCCCCTCTGAACTGATCTGGTGAATGGTGTCTTTAAATTGTTCGAATAGGAACCAATTATTATAAGCCTTTCACAATTTTATTTACCCATCAAATAACCTTATTATGGCCAAAGAATTAGCATTGCCATTCAACGTGGCAATGTTGCCAGTCTTCTGGGCACGTTTCCGGATGACAGCGATGCGGACGATTATAATACTTCGACGCCTAAATGTCCTTTTGTTTTTGTATTTATTTGTATACTCATTTAATTTAGTACCTAGTGTTTATAGTTAGTTATCTATACATTCAATAAATATTTAAGAAGATTTTAGGTGTTATTAATTTCTATTAATATTTTTTATTATTATGACAAGCTCAGTTGTAACTTAAAATGTTCTTGGTACTTATAGCTTAATAAAACGACGTCGTACTAGACCTAGAAAGACATTAAAAATGCCGTTCTAATTTCAGACGACTGTAATAAATTCTACTAAAGCAATAAAACTGCGGTGAACTGTGTAAACGAAGTACCTATACAATGAACTATAACGACGTGGTTTGTTTTAGACACAAAGACAGACTAGTTAGTAGCACAAAATACAGATAGTACAGAAGGCAATTTACATACAAAGTGCGCTCGAGCAACGCACACATAGGCACCGCTTACGGACACGTTATCTCGGATGGGTCGGGAATAGTGCGAGCGCGATTGCCATCCGCTTGAGACACGCGTCTGTGAAGTGCAAAAATGGAGCAACAAAAAAATGGCTGTTTAAGTTCGATTTATATAATTGTTTCCTATTCTGAATCAGTATAAACGAAGTAACTGTTTTGTAACGTAAATTCACGCGACCTACTATTACGTAAGTTGAAAAATAATTTTTTGTTTGTGTAGATATTGTATTGTTTTTAGTGTCATTTGATAGGTTTAGGTCTAAAACGGATAGGGATAAATTGTGTAAACAGGGTAAACCGTTTTGAAGTTATTAGGGATTTTCGATAGTGAAAATTGACAAATGTAAAATTTTATGTTTCTGTTCTTATTGTATTGTAATACTATGTTTATTGTTTTGTTGTATTGTAAAATAAGCTCAAAAATAAACCAAACAACTAGATACGAGTGCCACTACCACGACAGTTTTTTGTGCATAAGCCAAAGTTGACAGCCCTACCGCGACCACCGAGCGTAGGTATGAAAAGTGAAGTACATACATGTGATTGCCTTCTGTACTCTCTGTATTTTGTGTTAGTAGTGTCATTTAGTAACTCGTGATGGCAATAACGTATAATGTGGGTACCATTTTACACACAACAGAACTTTGAAAGAGACCCTTGAAAATTGCTTTTATACAGAATGTATTTATTATAATATCACAACTTGACAACAACACAACAACTGGGTGTACAACAGTTTGGGTGTACTAAGGTACGCGTCTGCCTTGCCCGGGAGACAAGGCGCGTTTTGTGTATTTATTATCTTATTCTTTGTGCTAGACAGAAGATTTAGATTTAATTTTGATCGGTCTTTACATGCGTATCTCTCTGTAAAAGAAGAAATCGCAAAAGAGAAAAAAGGCTAAACATTTCTTTATCAATTTCGTTAAGACCCAAAATGTATACGTAATTTTTTATATGACTTATAACTCGATTCGTCAATGTAATCTACATCAGAAAGCTTTGGTCAAATTTAAGGGTGTGGTAGATACAGACCATCAAACTGAACCACTTTCTCCATTGTAATCGCAAAAATAATATCAACTGTCCCATACTAAACTTCAATACCTACTTGACCTGGCTGATTATTATAAAAATTATATAAACTGTCAAATATAAAATAATAAATAATAATAATTAACTGTCGATCATATAAAATAATATGAACCAGGTACATTATAAAAATAGTATAAATTGTCTCGTACAAAAAATCAATACCTACTTGACCTGGCTGATTATTTTTCGTGATTACGATGTTGGTCCCACAGAGAAAGTTTCCTTTACGACTCTCTTTGAGCACAGGTTTGTGACACGTACTTTATAAGGAACGTTATTATAAGCCACTACAATATTAATATCACAATGATGCATTAATAACACCTCTCATTGAAAAACCAGTATAAGTAACAGTTAAAACGCGCACAAAAACTCTCAAGTCGCCGACAAGAAGATAAACGCTAGCATTTTAATTATCTCCGCAAACGATGGAGTTTTTTTGTTTGAAACAAGAAACTACCGTCGTTTGCGAACAGAATTATATTGTAGAGTAAATACTGACTGATGACTGGCTTAGGTTCTTTGTTTTGGAGGGTTTGCCCAGCTGTGGGATGGGACAGACTTTTAAGTAAGATTATAAATGCCTTACATTCCATCAACACGCACAAGGCCCGCGTGGTGAATAGTCGTTTCGGATAGTCGGACGTTAGTCAACAATCTGACAACCTGTCAAGGAATCTTACCAAAGTATATCGTGTCACCTTGTAACTGGGTTGTGGAGGTCAGATAGGCAGTCCCTCTATGTAAAATACAGCTGCATTTGGTTAGACTGGAAGCCGACGCCAACATGGTTGGGAAAAGGCTAGGCAGATAATAATGCTTTATTACGAAACTAGCTTGCAAACTTAGTCAACGAATGACAATGCAAATTCGGCTAGATGCGGAGGCAGTCAACCTAGATTAGATTAGATGAGATTCATCAGGTCATGACTTACCAATCTAGCTATCGCTAATATAGCTAATCGTAGCTGTGATTAAAGAAGAGGGATTTAATTAAATCCTGAATCAACCCTCTTTTTAGGTCCCTTACAATTATTATAACCCTTTCTAGTAACTCTAGGAGCCAAACCACAAAATTCTTAGTAAAATACTCGCATGAAAACATAATTAGGTACAGTTTATATAATATAGTTTTAATCCAATATAATTACCACAGGAAGTTATGGCAAGTGAAGTCGATGGCAATAAATAAATAAAGTTTGCAAACTTCAAACTTCGTACAACGCTTTTGAAGTTTAATGTTCAAGTAGATTGTTGTTAAGTTTACAACCTCAAGTGCAACTCGTTACAGTATTACCCTAAGTTACCCTTAGTTTGTGGGTAAACGCGATCTAGCAAAGGGGCTATCGATAGTTTCAAATATTTAAATTAAAACAAATAGTTGCTTTGCCGGGCTTTTTAACCGACTTCCAAAAAGGCGGAGGTTATAATATGTTCGAAACGATGTACGTTTTTTTTATTTTTTTTATGTGTGTTCACCGATTTCTCCGTCAATTGTGAACCTATTTTAAAATTTAACATTTTTGTTTAATGGATATACCTAGGTACTCTCGAGGTAGTCCCACTGTCATCAAGTTGGAATCTGATGAGAGGTTCCCAGGGAAATCGAGGGAAACCCTCAAATTTTATAGGCAAACATATAGCGATTTGAGTATTTTTTTAAAGTAGGTAACTTGAGCAATTGCTCTCGGAAATCATCATTTGGTAAAGTGGAGCTGATGATGAAGACCACAGATGGCCATCGGAATTACTCATATAACTTTTATATGGTCGTTAAGCAATTTATGCTCGTCACAATGCGTATGGTGAGTGGTTGTTAAATTAACGTCCCAGCATCGGGAAAGGCAATATTTTGTAACATGTGATGAGCAGTTGACATTAGGGTTTGAAAGGTTATGCTCTCGAGATGGTACCATTGTCAGAAGTCAGAATCTAAAACGTGAAAATAAAAACAATTTTACGAAATTAAACTTATTTTTCACTTCGTAGTGTTTTTTTTGGAAGTTGGTGGTTTTTTTTTTTTTTTTTTGTAAAAACTATTTAAATTATTTCATTTTATCTTTCCAAAAAAATGGTCTATGTTTGCAATCATTTGCATATTGCTTAAAAGTCATGGGGCTAAATAAAAGTGTAAAGGATCCATGTTTTTGCTTCTTTTTTCGGGGATGTCGGAAAATATCCCACAGGAACGTACTACTGGGATTGAAATGACTCTGTGTGTTAATCCAAACTATCTGTGTGTTTGTTTTAGCCGTTTTTGCGCCAATCCGGAAACCAAACGAACGGACAAAACTTCTAGAAACTATATTTTCAGCATCAGACTCGTTCCCACACTCGTAGCAATCACATTTTCTATAGTTTTGACTTCCTTACGTTTATATTTATTCGTATTATATCATGTATAGATTATAATTAATTAATATTTTGATTCACCAATTTCGATATTCTAGACAGTCACACACTTTCCCCCAATTTTCTAAATACAAAATAAGTACAAAACGAATTACCGTTCCACATTAGCTCACAGAAACCAGAAACCTCAATTGAAGTTTTTAACTTGGTTGTCAAAATTACACAAATACAGCGCAAAGCGGTTGGCTAGCAATATTTATTACAGCAAGTTTTAATTCGTACCCTCCATCTGTTCGCGGAATTAACAGGAGAGGGATAGGAATTTATTAATAAAATTGACGGGATGATCCGAGTGTCGAAATTGTGAAGTATAGGTAGCCAAGTTCTGGATGAAGATGTCTTATTTTTTTAAATAAGAATGTCTTTTAGCAGTCTTAGAGACTGCTTAGGTATTTTTGAAAGGGTTTTAATAGTTACCAACGCTCATAGACACAACCACAAAGAGTTTCTCAATCAAACTAATAGACAAAATGGAGACACATAAATAGCTGGAAGGTTTTGTAAATATACACAGATACACAGCATATAAAGTCGGGGAAAATAACTGCTTATCAAATTGAAAAAAAAAACTGTGATTTTTCATATTATATTCAAATGACAGCTGCCATTCTGTGTCTATTCTATTCTATTTTTCTCTATGGCAATGGTGCCGATGTCGACAATTCTGCCAATGTCAAATGTGATATGAGAAAACGTGGGGACAAAATAATAAAAATTAAAACTAAAATTCTACATCCATAGTAAATAATTGAGTTTAATGTGAAACTTGTTGACGAGTATTAGTAGGTACACTGAAACAAACAAATAAAAATTAATGTTAGTTATATAATTAAACACACAAAAATCCGCTAGTATTAAATAAGGCAATGATCATAATTTGATGTCATTGACGCGGATAAAAAACATCAAAGCTTCAAGCTTTGGGGAAGAATATGTTAGTAGGGATGGAAAGTTAGTTGGGACAGGGATCTTTAATTTAGGGAGATGGCTATACAAGTCATGGGCTGGGTTATTATTGGAGCAGTTGAAAAAGATGTGCTCCAAAGTACCTTCATCCAACCCACATTCGCAGAGAGATGTGTCTCTGACCCGTATTTTGTGAAGAAATACCGGGGAACAACAATGACCTATGCGGAGACGGCAAATAACAGATATTACTTTCTTGGCAATTTTTTTATAGGGGTAAAACCAAGGCTTGGGTGTAACATTAGGTTGTATTGCGTGATTAAAAGCACCTTTCCGTTTACTCGAGTTTTGCCACTGTACCTGCCATGAGGATAGCAAGCTCTTTTTTGGAAGGTTCAGCAGATCGTAGCCCTGACATTGAAAATGCTTAAGGTCAGCAGCTTGGGACGTAACAGCATCCTTGGCAAGAGCATCCACATATTCGTTTCCTCTTATGCCACAATGACTTGGAATCCAAACCAAGTGAACGGTTTTGTGATTCTTGGCACAAGAGAAAAGAGACTTTTTGATTTCTAATATAATTGGACTGTGCAGTCTACTCTTGAAAGGACTCTGCTCCAAAGCTTGCAAGCAACTAAGTGAGTCTGTAAAGATGACACCAAAACTTATGCTATGGGCTTCTATGAATAAGCACGCTTCTAATATGGCCACGCACTCACCCGTAAACACCGATGATTGTACTGGGCATTTAAATTTCAACACGATTTTGGAGTTTTGGTAGTATACCGCAGCACCAGTGCAACTTGCATCTGATAATTTAGAGGCGTCCGTGAAAAATCTCTCGAAATTGTACCATCGCTCACCAACCGCCGCATTGAAAATAGAGTCCGCCGAAGGTGACCTTTTCGAAATGCCAATATTGTAGAAAATATCTGGTTTAAAACATATAACTTCATAATCAAAATTGAAAACAGGGAGTTTCGGATGCTGAATAATGGGGGAATCTAAATTTTGATAACAACGGAAGGAATTTAAAATCAGAGGGACTTCTTTATGGTTCCAATAATTGGAATTTCGGCATGCGGCATCCAGGTCATCCACCTTTTGAACAAGAGGGTGGGACGTTTTGGAAATTACTCTTGCCCAAAATCTCGACGCCAGATACTGCCTTCTTAAGGCCAGCGGTGGTTCTGCGCACTCTACCTGCAATGCATTAATTGGTGAGGACTTTATACAACCCGATATGATCCGTAGACACTTAGCCTGAATTCTGTCCAACCTTGCTAAAGCACCTTTGTTGCAGGGAATTAAGAGAAAAGATCCGTAGTACAGAACACTCCGGATTAAGGCATTGTATACCAATTTCATGGAGTAAGGATGTGCACCCCACCAGACACCGGCAAGCACTTTTAATATGGGAATAGTTCTCTCGCATCTGTTAACTAAATAATTTAAATGATGTAACCAACTCAATTTCGAATCTAAAAAAACGCCTAAAAATTTTACTTTTGAAGAAACCGGTATACATTGCCCTTGGATGCCCACTGAAATTTGACGTATGAGCCTCCTGCGAGAAAACACAACTACGGCACTTTTTGGGGCAGACAAACTCAGACCGTGGGAATTTAGCCATTGGTTTAGAGAGTCCAGGGATACGCAGAGAGATGTTGCAGCGTAGCTAATAGAGTAATTGGTGACATATAAAGCCAAGTCGTCAGCATACTGAAGAATTTGACAGTTGCTATTAAGGCAGGAACCGATGTCAGCTGTATAAATGTTGTACAGTAAAGGACTAAGAACTGAGCCTTGTGGTAGGCCCTTCCATGACATCCTGACGTCAAATTCTTCACCCGGCACTCTCAAAACCAAAGACCTAGACATGAGTAAACTACATATGCACTGTACCATTCTATCCGGTATACTCAGCTGTTGCAATTTTTGCCTGAGAATGGGAAGAAGGACATTATCATACGCAGAGGAAATGTCTAAAAAGGCAGCGACTACGGATTCATTTTTCGAAAACGCTGAGCGTATATCTGACACCAAAACCCCTACATGGTACTGAGTCCCTTTCTAAAACCGAATTGAGATCTAGGAAGTATATCTCTGGATTCTACTAAATATTCTAGTCGATTCTTCACTAGGTGTTCTAATATTTTTGCAAGAACTGATGACAAAGCGATTGGTCTGAAGCTGTTAGGGTCATCAGTGTGTTTGCCAGGTTTCAAAATAGGTATTATGATTTGAGTTTTCCACTGATCGGGTACCCAGCCATTAGTGTAACAAAAATTTAAAATATCTAAAAAATAGTTTTTTGCTCTATGACCTGCGTGTGACATAAAAGAATAGACAATACCGTCTATACCGGGGGCAGAGTCATGAACGTGTGTTAAAACTGAGTTAAGCTCCTGCATTGAAAATGGTGCATCGAAAGGATGCTGTGAGGGAATGAAAGACTGCTGATTATGTTCTGTTTCCAATGGAACATACGGAGGAGCCAGTTTATCAAAGAACTGCTCAGCGGTCTCTCGAGGGATGGGAGCAGAAATTGAAGGGGAACATCCAGATCTAAAACGGTTGATCTTCTTCCATACAACTGATAAAGGAGTGGAGGGGGACAGAGAACCACAAAAGTCAGCCCAACCAGCGCGTTTCTTCCTTCGAAGCAATCTTCTAGATTTAGCAAGGGTCCTGTTGAATGCCACTAAGTTATCACTATTCATTGCCTCATTGTACATCATTTCAGCATCATCCCTTTCCCTAATGGCTGATGTGCATTCCTGATCCCACCATGGTGGAGGAGGGATCTTTCCACGAGCTGAGTTCTTGACAGGGAAGCACGAGTCTGCACTAGCTGTTATGGCCGTAATGAGGTTATTATAACAGTTTGACACATGGAGGGGACTAAGGGAATCAAAATCACCAGAAACTAAATTTGGAAGTGAGTCAATTTTGTCCTCCAATAATGAGGAATACTTTGCCCAATCAGGATTTGATAAATTATACCTCAAGAGTGGAGGGCTTGATTTTTCTAAGTAAGTTTTATCAGCCAGAGATATTATAATTGGATAGTGGTCACTACCATGTGACAAACTGGTACACTCCCAATGACACGCCTCTGCGATATCCAATGTGCAAAATGTGAGGTCAACACAACTCTTATTCTGTCCAGGAAGAGACCTACGGGTTGGGCAACCATTGTTTAGGATACACAAGTTAAGGTCATCCAAGATTTCAACTAAACCTTCCCCAAAAGAGTCGCAACATTCAGAACCCCACCTAAAGTGATGGCAATTGAAGTCTCCCATAACAAGTATAGGGCCGTCTATGTTTTCCAAGGTACGCTTTAAGATTGGAAGGAAACTTTGGTGAGGGTGAGCAATGTAGACAGATAGGAGAGTTATACCCTCCACCCTACCAGCCACAATGCTAATATCATCACCTAGAGAAGGCAAAGATACAGCCGCAAGTGAAACACGATTGTTCACGCAGAGAGCCGACCCGCCATAGCCATCAGATCGGTCACATCTGAGAAGATTAAAAGAAGGAACACGGAAACTAAGACTCGGGACTAGCCAAGTCTCAGCGAGGGAACAAGCTAAGGGTTTATATTTGTTCAATAGGAATGTGAGCTCATGCTTCTTATGAAACACGCTCCTCACATTCCACTGAAGGAACACTAACCGAGGCATTATTATAAGATGAAAGTGAACTGATAAGTGAAGTAGCAACGTTGGACGGTAATTGAGTTTTACTAGATGAAGACATTAAAGTTACTAAGAGTTTACTAAGAAGTTCAATTATTGAAGACAAGTTTTCAGGAGATTCTGTTAGTTGATTATTGAGAGCACAGCCATTAGGCTGAGAAGACTGAGGAGTGTTAGTGAGCTGCTGGTGAGCTGCTTTATCAAAAGAGGGAGAAAGGGGAGCATGGGTCTTTGGCTTTAGGAACACAGTTTTTCGGTATGATTGAGTCTGTGATTTAGCAATGTCTGCATAACTACGAGTAGAAATGGGAACAGTTTTACTTGCCTCAGAATATGAAATCACTTTCTCAGCCATAATAGTTTTAATGGTTTTCTGCCTGCTGTACTCCGGACAGGCCCTGCTATTTGCAAAGTGGCCCCCAGAGCACAACACACAGAAAGCTTCGCTCTCAGCAATGCTGCAACCATCACCAGGGTGATCATTGCCACACTTGCTGCAACGGGGTTTGGAACGACAAAGAGATTCTACATGACCAAATCTGCAACACTTGCGGCATTGAATCGTGGGGTAGACATACTGTTCTACAGCAAGAGCGGTATAAAAACTTGGCCATCGAACGTGATGACACAAGTTTCTGTGGGCCTGTATTCATTTAAACCGTCTTTATGAACCTTTCTGTTTAATCGCCTAACTTTTATAATAGGACCACAGCCTACTGGGACTTTTAAATATGATAACACTTCCTCTTCTGAGAAATCAGTAGGAATTCCACTTACAACACCCATACGGGTTATATTAAATGATGGAATGACAGCCTCATATGAATTTGTTGCTAGGATGTTATTTGAAATAAAAGCGTTTGCATCCTGAGGGGATGCAAACTCAACTGAGACACGGTTTCTACCAACTCGCTTGACTGCAACAATATTTGAAATTTTGTGATTTGCCAAGAAGCGCCCAAATGTAACTGGGTGTAAGGTAGTACCAGAATTAGTTTGAGTTTCCTGACGGGAAACATGGACAATGAAAGGGCCTTTATCTGTCACTAAGTACCTAAGACGGCCTACATGGGTTCGCGGTTGTTTGGTAGGACGGTTTGGTATATCCTCTTCATTACCGGGGCGTTTGCGAATGTTAGGCTGGGATGGGAGGATTTGTGACTCCAGGTTACAGACCACATCTGCAAACTGGCTTAATGGGTTGGGAGTGGGACTGAGGTTAGATATAGAAAAGCCGGATGGGGGGGTAGTGGGTATATCATCAGGAGGATCTGGGGGTTTATTTTTATCCATATTCATCTTGAATACGGATAATCGTGGCCAATATCTTTAAAACGGAAACAGTAAACAAACCTGACAGCAGACAACTACAGGACAAAACACAAACAATCACAATAACAAGTCACAATAAGCACAATATCACAGAAAAACAACAGAAATTCGAACACACGTGTTACCCAAAAGCACACTGTGGCGAGACGACCGCCATTCTTTGTCAGTAATTGTATGAAATGGCTCGACGTCACGTCTACGGCACTACGTTAATTTGTCGCAGTGTGTCAATTAGATAAACAATTGATTTCCTTAACTATAATAATAATAAGGGCTACCTAAGGGCCTCTGCGAGTTGGCTTTGGCCCCTCGTACGCCTTCCAAAGGACCGGGACCCCATGGTCCTGAGATATGTAAAATAATAATAATAATTTATTTCAGATTCATCTTACGATTACATCCATATTTGTTAGTACGATTGCGAGCTTACAAACTAGTGTTAGTAATCGTTTCAGCCGATAGACGTCCACTGCTGGACATAGGCCTCCCCCAATTTTGGGGGGGTTTGCCATAATCGCCACGCTTGGCAGGCGGGTTGGCGATCGCAGTATGGTATGATGGTGGAATAAATAGAGAACGCCTTTTACGACACCCAGGGAAGTAAGGGGTGGTGCAATTCTTTAAGTCCGGCACCACACAGACAAGTGTTAGTAATAATAATTATTGATTATTTATTGATTGACATTTATAATAATAATTTAATTAAATAATATATAATAATAATAACATTGATCAGGCTGGGGTCATAGTTATTCCATAGTCCACTTTAGCCACCCAAACCCATAGTCCAACTTTTTATATTTCCATATCCTGCAAAAGTCCAACACCAACCGGGGGTTATCCTTAAGTGCACTTGCATAGCGCATACAGGGATAATCGTCGGTTGGTGCCGCATTTCATTAAAATTTCCTAAGGGGCCTCTGCGAGTTGGCTTCGGCCCCTCGTACGCCTTCCAAAGGACCGGGACCCCAAGGTTCCGAGATATATAAATTCAAATAACAATTTTATCCTATTTAATTAAATTTAGGTAAGTGGCAAGTGGCAAGTCCGGGTGGACTCCCCGATGATGGTGACAACTTACTATACGACTGCGTGCAGCCGTATCCAGCATAGCATAACTATACATAGATAGGAGCTTTTATAAAAAGCTTACAGACATCACCTACGATTTGATTTGATATGCATCAAAAAGCTGTCTAGTAGTGTTTCTTATAGGGCTAGTCTTTCAAACTCTTCTCTATCATTTACAGAAGTGATTGAGTGAGAGATGGGTTTATCGATTTCATTTTCATCCCCAGATTTTCCACAGAAAGACAAAGTACGCAAAGCACCACCAATATTGTCAGCAATTCTGCTAACCCACGAGGGAGCAGCAAATTATAATTACAACAGACGGAGATACCTTGGGATATTTATTATACAAAGTTTTACTCAAATCCTTATAAACACTGGCTGGGATTTATAGCCAAAATTATAGAATTACCGGAATTGCTTCCAATTAAGTCATTGTTCATACAAAGTTTTTAAATGTAATGAGCTGAGGCAGTTGTTTGCACGCCTAGGGAGACGTGAGGTTTTTCGGTGGACGAAATTGTGGCAGAATATTTTCTGTGAAAGTTTTAGAAAATAAAATGGCCTGGTGCGTTCATTGGGTAAATACAGCATATTTTACTTTTGGTAATCAGCTTTTGTTGGTAAGGAAGCAATAGATTCAATGGTAACTAAACGCTATGCAAGTTATTTTTTAAATTGCCTGTTTGTTATTTAATGAAAGTAACGTGTCGTCTAGCCAATTAGCCAATGACTTGGATACCAAAACTTAACAAAAGTTCATATTTAATTTAAAAACGTGAGACATTTTCAACTTAAATTCCAACCGAGGCTTCACAGCCAACTAATAAAACCACAACTTTAAAATCTCATTTAATGTTGCCAGCACTTCAAAGTTTTGAACTACAGAACACGATACACTGTGCGTCCGATAGAAAATTTTAAAGCAATTACAGTAATTCTTCGCAACAATAAATTGAATCACGGGTGCACAGTGCGCACGCCACTGCGCCGTGGACATAATGTCGAGCAACTTCTAACTCGATTCGCCACACAGGCCGGATAAAACTTTAATACGTTTGCAACGAGAGGCACGCCATCCACGAAATAATTTAACGTTACTACTTTAATCTATTTTATGGCTTGTTAAATGCAAATTTTTAACACTGTGCAGCGCCATTACTGCGTGCTATTAGTCAAATGAACTCAGATTTGCATTTGAAGCTTAAAGTCGGTGAGCACGTGCTTCTATTTTTACGAGTTTTTAGTGAAAAGAGTTTAACTTTGTGTGAAAGTGTCTATGGTAAACTGTGGAAAATGACTGTACTGTAACTTACGAATAAGCGACAAAAATATTTAACTAACAAACTCCATTGGAAACAACACACAGTGCAACAGATAGCGCCCAACATTCCCAGCACTAACACAATATTATAATCCAATATCATGCAATTAATGTCCGGACTTAATTATGTACGGTGGGCTGCATCAATTGGGTACCCCAATTGTATTAAAATTTTAATACAACTGGGGTACCCAATTGATGCAGCCCACTGTACCTATCCTCAGCAACGCATAACTATTATATTAGGTTCTTTCAGGTTTTGGAATGAAATTAAATTTATTTGCAAGAATCGTAGTTCATTACAGATGATCGGGTTTTTTAACAGTTTCTAAAACAATTCGCTAAAACTAGCATTTTTTTTTTGTTAGCCTATTTTGTGTCCTACTGCTGGGCAAAGGCCTCTCCTTTTTTCTTCCAAACCTCCCTGTGTTGTGCGATCTCTGGCCTTGTTGGCCCTGCAAATGATATTAGATCGTCACGCCACCTTCGCCTTGGTCTACCTCGACGGCGATGTCGTGCCTCAGGCGTCCAGTGAGTGACGATCTTTGCCCATCTCTCCGGGTGCATTCATGAGACGTGTCCGGCCCACTCTCACATCAGCCTGGAAAAAAACAAACAACATTTAATAAATTAATTAAATAAATGAAGCTAATAAAATTGGCACATAAATCATAGTTATAAAATTTAAAATAACAAGTTTTTGTTCAATTATAATAAAGATCTTCATGTGAATCTTTAAAGTCTAAATACCCATTCACAGAATATAATGATTTTTCTATCAGACATTTAAATAACGCTGATTAAATCGATTGATTGGCGGTTCCCTATACGATTTTGGTAGTTTATCAAATATCCTTATAACGATTGGACAGCAACTTCTGTGTTATAAATAGCTTTTCATTGGAGGAATAATTAATCTATCAGGATTTATTGTTATTAGAGTTAGGTACCTATTTACATTAAACAAATAACCCAAACTAAAACACAAGCGTGTGTTTTTACCGCCAAAAGGAGTCGTTTTGACCAGACTCCTACTTTTCGGGGTACATCTGTTCCTGTAACAGATCGGCTCGAGCTCCTAGGCATGGAGTGAGCTCGAGCCGATCTCGCTCGCCTTGCTTGACTCGATGGAAGCACCGAAGTTGAGACTAGACGTCAACTTCTAGTCTCAACTTCGGCGCTACCATCGAATACAAAGCCCAAACTGCGGCCAAGAAGCTGGGCATCCTAAATAGGGTGAAGCGATGCTTTACGCCTGGACAGCTTTTAACCCTATACAAAGCGCAAGTCCGATCCTGCATGGAGTATTGCAGCCACCTTTGGGATGGCTCAGCGAAATACCAACTAGCCGCGCTTGACTCGGTGGAACGCAGAGCTAAGAGGCTCATTGGCGACGTGGAACAGGTGGATGCCAAGCTTCACAGCTTGGCTCATCGCTGCAAGGTTGCCTGCTTGTCGGTCTTCTACAGATTGTACTTCGGTGAGTGTGCCCAAGAACTCCACGACCTCATTCCACCGGCCCCCTGCTACCTTCGGTCATCCAGACGCACTGCAAGTTACCATCCCTGCCTAGTTGCTATTCCACCAATTCGCACTAAGCGTTTTCAAATGTCTTTTATAATGCGCACAGCAAAAGAGTGGA
Organism: Mesoligia furuncula; assembly: GCA_916614155.1. NCBI lineage: Eukaryota > Metazoa > Arthropoda > Insecta > Lepidoptera > Noctuidae > Mesoligia > Mesoligia furuncula. The sequence goes on along the minus strand of OU744811.1, from coordinate 1,199,779 downwards.
ACTCTTTACCTGCGTCTGTGTTTCCGAGCGCATACAACCCGAATCTCTTCAAACAGGCTTCTTCTGGGTAAGCTGACTCCATCGTCGACTTTGTCTCTGTCACCTCTGACCTAGACTAGAGTCAAAAGCAAACCCATTTAAAAAAAAAAAAAAAAAAAAAATTTCTTCTTCTTAATTACTTACAGTTACAGAACTCTTTAGAGAAATTAATTGAGCAATTTACCTTGTACCATGTGTCCAAGTGAGAGCAACATTAGTTTACCTCAGATAGTGGTGGCGCCTGACAAATACGCTAGCTGGCTGGATTGGCCGCGTCTTGCTCGCATATCGTATATATATATATATATCAATGAGATGGAAGGTAGAACAGGCATGAGAGTCAGAAGTTGAATACAAGAATGGCTCTGGGTTTTTTCTTGCTGAGGATGCATAAGCTTATGTTTATTTTATATTAACGAACCATTTGATAGGGATAAAAATAATCTATAGAGGGGTTTGAAGTTTACCAAAAAAAAAAAAAACAAATATCGCAATTAGGCTGAGAATTAGAACTTTTGAACGTTTACCTAAGTCAAAATTGAAACAGCAAATGTTTCTCATTTCCCATTATGATTTACAACAAAAAAGTGTTTCCCATAATTATAATTAACACTGAAAAACCGTCGTCAGTTTATTCAAAACTAGTTCAACAAAACAATAAATTCACGGAATTTAAAATGGAAATAAAACGAGTATAGTTTAGAGAGAGGCACGTGGTTGCGGTTAGGTGCCGCCTCTGCCGGTGACACTGCGCCAAATTAATGGCGCCGTCTATTTAGCTGAAAAATTACCGCAAATATTATTATAATTGTGTTTTAATATTTTATGAACATTTATAAATTAATCAGGGTGTTGGTTGACAGTGCACAGTGTGCAACATTACGACAACTGTGGGGCACATTTACGCACCAAAATTTTCAATTTCGTTTTAAATAATTTAAAACAAATTAAGCCTATACATACCTTATTTGTCCCCATTTCATGGAATTTTAACATAACTGACGAAATGCTTGTATACACATCTGCTTAACCCTTCGGGTGATATAGGCGCGATGTTATGTAAAGTATGTAAAACAAACAAATACTAAATACGATCACTATTCGATCGTATTATTGGAGCAACATCAACCAGCCTTATCTACTAAGAGCCAATTCAATTTGATGGGTTTCCATAAATAAAACTTGTCAGTGAAATAGTAGTCACTCTGACTATCCCCCCATCTATTGTAACAAGGTTACTGCAGTCTGCAGGACTCTAGTAGCTTTTTTCAATGGGAAATGGAAAAATCCTCTCCTTTTATGCTACCCAGTATTACACCAAGTCTTTAGAAAAGCTTAACAAGTCACCGACTCATCTATTCATTTCTTATATAATATATTTTATAACACACTAGCTTCTGCACGCGACTTCGTTCGCGTAAAATTTCACCCTCCCTCTATTCATCCTCTTAGGGGTCGAATTTCGAAAAACCCTTTCTTAGTGGTTACCTAGGTCTTCACAAAGAACGCACCCTCTAAATTTCATGTCTCTAGGACCAGCGGTTTAGACTGTGCGTTGATATATCAGTCAGTCAGTCTGGACTTTGAATTTTATATATGTATATAGATTTTTAGTCTTAAGTATAAATATCGACTTTCGAGGTAATCGGACCAAACGGTAAAATTCTTCCATACAAATTTTGATACCCCCAATACCCCTTTAGGGGGTAGTTTAGAAAAACGAAAAATGCTAAACTTCATAATTTACTTAGATAAGTATTCCTGCCAAGTTTCAAGTTTATAAACTCAAGGAATAAGATTGTTCATACAAACTTTCATCCCCTATTTAACTCCCTTATGGGTAGAATTTTGAAAAATCCTTCCTTATTCCTTGTCTACATTATAAAATGAAACCTCTGTGCAAAATTTCAGCTTTCTAGGTCCAAGGGTTTGGGCTGGGCGTTGATGAGTCAGTCAAACAGTCAGTCAGTCGGGACTTTTCTTTATATTTATAGATAGATAAACTGGTTGAATGGGACACTTTTAAGGACTTATTGCTTACTTATGTTATTGTGAAGCGAATAAAAACTGCATTAGTTACAAAGAACAGGCATCTTCTGCCTATGTTCGTTCCATCATACACCTCATTCATCGCTTTCCATCAGGCGTGATCCAGGTCAAGTGGGCTCATTCAACAATAAAAAAAAACTCTTGAGTGAAACATTTTTTTCTTATATTCGAATAATGTGACACTACCGCTGGCATTAACTTGAGAGAGCACCTTTCTATCAATCCAATAATGTTCCTCGTAAAACCAGTCAGCCTGTTTACCTATCGTAAAATGAAACTTTACAAGGAACGGGATAATTTGGTTTGCACGAACTTGAATTCACGACATTGCTAGCTCGCGATCCATTTCACGTAACCACGCCATTACAAAACACACCTCGTTAGCTCAAGTAACGTTACAAAGTATTTTTAAACAGTGTTTTAACATAATTTAATTGCGGAATTTAGAATTTACATAAGTAATTGTTTTAAGCTCGTGAACAATGAAAAGAAAACATTGGACGATATTCCCTCATGCTTGTGTTGTGTCAATTATGAAAGTAATTAATGAAGGAATTAGTCAAAACCGCAGTTTATAATTTTTATGACTGTTAAGTAAGAAATGGCGCTAGAAATTAAAGTAAATATTGTTGTTTAGGCCATTAAGTCTATAATATGGTTTACATTTTTATACCTGCAAGATTAACAAATTATTGTGTTAACAATCAAATGATTGTTAAATCTAAATAATCATAAAATACTATGCTAATCAAATGATTAGCATAGTATTTTATGATTGTGTGAAGTATTTAGTAAACATAAATACTTTTCTGTTTATGAAATTAAATGAACATATATTTACCATGAATTCTAAATGTTATTTTATTTGTTCCAGGTAAGTTCCAGAAACCTACCTAGCAACATACCTCAAACGCTATTAAATATTTAAAAAAAAATCTGGTAACATCAATAAAGTAACGACAGCTTTCCACAACAAAGACCATACGATACATTTAACTCCGCGTATGTTATTAAATACAATAAAAACGAAGGAAAAAATGGAATAACAACGTTATTTAAAGTAATCACCCATACGAAAACACATACATTTTAATTTTCAACACGAGTGCAGAATATTTTATGACAAAAATGAATTTTAATTGAAAAATTATTACGGATGCGGTCGGGAAGGTTGAAATATTGCACAGTGGGGACAAAAAAACTAATTACGGTGTGACCTTTTGTTACGTTTAACGGCCCGGTGTGATTTAGTGCGATATTTTGTCTACAAAAACTGTTGGACCACTGGGCTTTTGTATTAATGTGGACGGGAGAATCTGTTTAATGATATTATGATCTTTTTGGGGAAAGGGTTGTTTGAAGGCTAGGGACCGCTTGTTGAATTATTGTTTTGATATGAAATATTTTGTCTCCGCAATTGCAATCCCTACCCGCAGTGCTATTGTTTCTAGGGTTCCGTACCTCAAACAGAAAAAATGGAACCCAGGACTACGGAGCTCCAAAAAAATCAAGCCTCAACGTCGACGCAATAGAAAAATACGGCCATTCACGCGGCATATTTTGATACTCGCAAATAAATTAAAGCCTAAGTATGGGGTATTTCTCGTTAACCTAGAACCTGTGATTAATTCATCCCACTTAGGTACGGAACCTTTCATTGTGCGTGGTCCGACATACACTTGGTTTCTTTAAATAATAAAATCTCGCTTGAACCAATACACCAGTTACCATCGATATTACAACAGTATCGTGGTTGTTCGAGGTACTTAACGTGAACAATACAATACTTAGACGAAGCTATGACTTAAATCCTAAACATTAATTAATAGAATTGCCTTCCAAGTCCCTACCCACTCTTCTTTGCGAAAAATCTCATCTATTTCGGACCATTTTACCCAACAATATAAAAACTTCAATTCGCAGTCAAATTCGTGAATTAAATTGTAATGTACCGCTCCCAATTATACTAGAAGAAAGGGGAGACGGACAGACAAAGCAACATTGTGAGTATTCAGTGCCAAGTTTTAACTCAGTTAGAGGCATTCAGTCTCGCTTACTTCGAGACGCTACAAACAGCTGCTTTGTATACAGGCTTAAGGTATTTTGAATTTTCCTTTCCGGGATTTTAGTGAAGACCTTTTTAAGTAGACTGCCATTTTTAGGGTTCCGTACCCAAAGTGTAAAAACGGGACCCTATTACTAAGACTCCACTGTCTGTCTGTCACCAGGCTGTATCTCAATAACCGTGATAGCTAGATAGTTGCTAGCTAAAAATAGAATAAAGTAAATATTTAAGAGGGCTGCCATACAACAAACGTGTTTTATTCGGCGATTTTGCCCTGTGGTACGGAACCCTTCGTGTGCGAGTCCGACTCGCACTTGGCCAGTTTTTAAGTAGACTGCCATTTTTATGAAAGTTGTTTCCCATTAGTTTTTCAGGCTGTATGTTGGATACGGACTCCAGATCCAGAACCAGAAAAACTTTTATCTAACCTATCTTTGACCTGCATACGTAAATTAAAGTCGCTTTTTGTGTCTGTCTGTGTGACACCGTTGTTCTTCTAAGCTGCGCCACGGAATTCCATGCGGTTTTCACCATCAATTAGATTATTTATCTTTTAACATTTTGTGTCTTTGGAACTATTAAAAATACATTCATAATAAAGGAATGTCGCTGTTTGTCAAGTCTTAATAATCATGGGAAGCAGAGGCGGATCACTTGCTTATTATAAGTCAAACTCATTAAGTACAAACATTTCCATTGTTCAGGAATGAACCCTTTAGATTTAAGAGCAGAATCATTCAATACCTCGTTTTCCAGGGCAATGGATGAGATGTCTCACGTGCATAAGAAATTAATTAATTAATTACTGTCACTGGTGTATAACCATAGTAATTCATAATAATAAATAATTAATAATAATAATCGTCTAGGTACCGTACTACAAGTATGTGCCCGACCCAGTTCTCGAAAATGTAAATATCACATTGTAATGGGATCGATCCATCATCACTGACAGGACTATTGTTGCCAATAAGCCTGATATACTTAGTGGTGGTGGATCGATCAGAGCGGCGCGCAATGATTGTTGACATAACCGTCCCGAATGATGAGAACCTCGTGAAAGCCGAGAAAGAAAAACAAATCAAGTATCTTGACTTGGCTCGCGAGGTTGTAGACATGTGGGATGTGGACTCAGCGATTATTGTGCCGATAGTCGTGACAGCCAATAAGACTATAGCCAAGAGCCTCGACCAACACTTGAGGAGGCTCTCGTTCGGCAGCTGGATCAAGGGCTTGATCCAGAAAGCGGTACTTCTGGACACAGCCCGCATTGTAAGGAGGTTCCTCTCTCTGGGCCCCTCTGTGGGCTACTGTTTTTTATATTTTTAAATGTTTTTAAATCCTAATATTTAAAAATATAATTTCTATGTATGTGTGTTTTTTATATGCTTAAATAAAAAGAAAAAAAAAGAAAAATGAATTAAAGGAAATAATAAATAAATATTAAATTACTTCAAAGACTTTCAAATTATATTATATGCCAATAACCTGAAGAAAGACTCTTACAATTATAGCAATCAAAATAATATAATAGTATATATTGATAGTTAATCAATAGAGGAGTTTCTTGCCCATTCTTCTCCATACGAAAACTACCTTTTGGAATGGGCGATTAGAATCAATTCTATTTTTTCGTAATTTTTGACGTTCAAAAGTGCCTTTTAAGTGCCTACTTGAAATAAATGTTTTGACTGTTTGACTTTTTCATACGTCGTGCGACTGTTGCGCTGAGAGTAGTGTGTTGAAGTTAGTCCCATAATATAATTTAAAAAAGTGTAATTTTTTTGCAAAGTTTGACCAAAATTCTACTGTGTTATGTACAGTGACTCAAGTGGATTCTATTTCGTACAAAAAATCGTGTAAAAAACTAAAATTAATAACAGAATTCATCAAAAACAGTTAAAAAAAAAATATATTTTCTGTGTGTGAGGGTAACCTCGACGATTTCGAGAACTAAGGAATTCATTAGTCACATACAAATAGCAAGTCATCTGTGTATATAAGCTTTAAATACCACCAAGAATTTCGAGTCAGAATTGTAAGTCGTCGTGGTCGAGTGGCGGAGAGAGTGCTTTTCGTCTCACTCACTGCTACCGCGCCGAGTGCCTCTGGTTCGAATCCGACAAACCGCAAAACTTTTTCTTTTTGGAATTAATATAATTTGGAAGAGACATTTGTTATTTAAAATGTCTGATAGTCTAAGCATGCTCCATTCACCGGGCAAGATAAAATTCCATTCCGATACTGAACTAAATATCGCTTCAAGTTCGGAAATGAGCGGCGTACAAAATGTGGCAACGCGCAAACGTAAACAGCCGGATTCTGAGTGGTCTCAGGCAATTAAAGAATTGTCAGCAGAGTTTAAGAAAACCTTGAACGAATGGCATCGGGACATGGAATCTAGTATAACCAAGATAGCTGACAATGTTATATTAGTGAAAAATGAACTGTCGTCACTCACTCAAATCACGTCTGAAATCAAAAGCGAAATTAATTCACTTCGATCTGAACAGTTGTTGATAAAGCAGCGAGTTTCTGAGTTGGATGTGAAATACGAAGGTATGACAAGTCAAATGGATTCTCTCAAGGACTCGGTTCAGTTTGTCAGTGATGAACAAAATGATATCTGCAAGAAAGTCACCCAGATTGAGCAACAAATTAAAGAGACCGTCAATTTGACCCCTCTTGTTACGGAACTTGTGACTAAAATAGACCACCTAGAACAGAGTGCTCGGAACAATAACATTGAAATATGTAATATTCCTGAACGGCGAAACGAAAATCTTTTATCATTGATGCAAAATATTGGGTCTGTAATCAAATACAACATCCAACAAAGTGACATTATTTCGATCCATCGTGTCCCACACGCACACCAACAAAATAATAAGCCCAAGAACATCATTGTGAAACTTGCAACTCGAGTAATGCGCGACAACATACTTAGTGCCCATCGGTTATGCAGGGGGCTTACTACCGAGCAGCTCGGCATATCGGGAACATCACAACAAATATATATGCACGAACATCTAACTTTAAGGAACAAACATTTGTTTCGTGAGTGTCGTGAGGTTGCCAAGAAGTTTAATTATAAGTTTCTATGGGTCAAGCATGGAACAATTCTTGTGCGTGAAATTTGCCATTCGGAATTCGCATGATATTGCTAAAATCAAGCCTGGCGATGCGGCATCAAATGATAAACAGTAAGCTGCATGCGTCCAATATTAGCTTGTATAATGTTTTTAGATACACACCTAATGTTTCAGAATATCCTACGGTTTTGTTCATAATTTGTCTTTTTTATACAATCAGATATGCATATTTAAGTAGTTCCAGTATATTAAACACTAATTATACTAATGTATTGCATTCCTTCGCTTATTGTAATGTAACGAGATTTGTTGTCAACTTGGTACTATTTATTGCTATGCTTTTATGTCTAGGCGTTAGCTTAAATGTGATGATTTGCTTATTGAGTTTGTTGCGAATAGTTAAACACTATATACATACTTTGAGATTTTGCTTACTACTTTCTAAGTGTGGCTACAGATACTCAATGTTTTCTGTTTTTTATTCTATTAATTGTTCTATAATACTTTATGATATTCTCTGGCCTTATACATTAAAACGTCAACAACGGAAAAACTTCTATGGTCATTTTTGTGTAGATCTTTGTTGCAGTGATTGACAATAACTACGTAGTATATTACCAAAACTGCAGGTGAATCCGCACCAAACTGAATATTCTATATATGAATATTCTTGCTAATTGCTATGACATAATTGTGCTGACTGAGACCTGGTTAACACCAGATATATTTAACAACGAGTTCATTGACGAACGTTACGTGGTCTATCGTTGCGACCGTGATCGTACTGCAACCAATAAAAAAGACGGGGGTGGTGTTCTGGTGGCTGTATTAAAGGAACTGCATCCAGAGAGTTTAACACATCGCTCGTTTATGCATTTTAATATTGAGCATGTCCTTGTACAGCTGCCGAGTTCAACTAGAGGCAAGTTTCAAACCATTGCGGCTGTGTATATACCACCAAATACATGTGATAGTGTATACGTTGCATATTTTGACATATTGCAATCAATATTGGATAACACTAGAACTGATAATTTTTACTTATTAGGCGACTACAATATACCAGATATTGACTGGGTTACCGGTATAAACGCCACTTCTACTTTGATTGGCCAAGGCAACTCTCCCGTTTGTAGACAGTTGTGTACGCTTATGTCTTATTTAAACGCACGTCAATTTAATAATATAAAGAATCAGAACGGTAAAATATTAGATTTAGTTATTAGTAATGATGACTGTACCATTTCTACACCAGCGAACTATTTGCTTCAACTGGATATTCACCATCCTCCATTCTGTATCACGATCTCGCCACGTCTACCTTATAGTTCGATGAGACGCAAATTAATGAAAAAATATAATTATTTAAAAGCCGACTATGAAAAAATTAATGACAACTTAAAAGACATAAATTGGAAAGAGGCACTAAATCAACAAACCATTGACGAATCTCTTAATACGTTTTACAACATTATATTCCGTATTATTAAAAAATGCGTACCTTTGACTAATTGCAGTACTTCTAAGTTTCCTATTTGGTTCCCAAAGTCACTTGTGCATATTTATAAAAATAAGGCTAAAGCTTGGAATAGATGGAAAACATATCACAATATTTCAGACTATGAGCAGTTTTCACTGTACCGGTCTAGGTTCCAGGACGAATGCAAGAAGTGCTATAACAAATACATGAATTCGGTCGAGGATGGTATCCGAGATAATGTAAAGCATTTTTGGACGTTTATATCTAACAGAAAACGTTGTACAGGTATTCCTTCTTCAATGGTTTACAACAACCACACAACAAGCGATCCAGAAAAAATTTGCTACTATTTTTCGGACTATTTTCATTCGGTTTTTGAAGCATCTTCCCCAACTGGTAATTCACCTATGCACAACGACTATTCTGAGAGCTGCACTCTGTTGAATACCATTCAGTTCACTATCGATGAAATCCATGGGGCTCTCAAGGCTCTGGACCCCTCAAAAGGGCCGGGACCGGATGGACTGCCGGTACATTTTATTAAGCAGACTGCTGATAATCTCTGCATACCCTTGCATATTATCTTCAATTCGTCACTTTCGCAAGGGATCTTTCCACTTGCATGGAAACTGGCCAACATAACCCCTGTTTATAAATCAGGACCTAAAGAGGATGTTGAGAACTATCGTCCGATTTCAATATTGTCGACCTTGTCAAAGGTTTTCGAGAGACTAGTACATAATAAAGTATATCCAATTCTACATAATATTATAATTCAGCAACAGCATGGTTTCGTCAAAAGAAGATCAACCACAACGAACCTAGTTACTTTTGTAGACTACTTATTTAACAACATGGACTCTCGTATCCAAGTAGACTCTATATACACTGATTTTAAGAAGGCCTTTGACAAGGTTGACCACGAACTGCTTTTGAATAAAATTGCGTTCAATGGCATACGTGGTGATCTTTTAAGATGGTTCTCGTCTTATATTTCAAATAGAACACAGAGAGTTGTGATAAATGGGTTTAACTCTAACATTTTGACAGTTACTTCTGGGGTGCCCCAGGGCTCTATATTAGGGCCACTTTTATTCGTTATTTTTATAAATGATATTAATACATGTTTTCTAAATTCAAAAGCATTGCTCTATGCGGATGACCTCAAAATTTATAGACCAGTTAAAAATTTAAAGGACTGTCTTCTGCTGCAGCAAGACTTGGACAGATTTTCTGAATATTGTTTGCATAATAAACTCCAACTAAGTTTAGGGCCACTTTTATTCGTTATTTTTATAAATGATATTAATACATGTTTTCTAAATTCAAAAGTATTGCTCTATGCGGATGACCTCAAAATTTATAGACCAGTTAAAAATTTAAAGGACTGTCTTCTGCTGCAGCAAGACTTGGACAGATTTTCTGAATATTGTTTGCATAATAAACTCCAACTAAGTATATCCAAGTGTTGCTGTATAAGTTTCACTAAAAACAAAAATGTTTTAACCCATTCTTACACTTTAAATAACGTGAACCTAACAAGAGAAACATTGGTCCGGGATCTTGGAGTGTTGCTAGATAATAAACTGCACCTTGACGCTCATATTAATAAAATAGTGAACAATGCCTTCAGGATGTATGGTTTTGTGATGAGATCTTCCACTGAATTTAAACGACCATATACATATTTGTACCTCTACAAATCATTAATCAGGTCTCAGTTGGAGTACGCTGTTGCGGTGTGGAATCCCTTCTATGCTAAGTATTCAGATGCGATTGAAAAGGTACAGGTTAAATTTTTGAAGGCCATGTATTTCCGTTGTTTTCGTAGCCAAGCATCTTATAGTGACCTTCTAGAGAAGTATAAGCTATTAAACTTAAAGGCCAGACGAGCTATTTTAGAGACAATGTTTTTATTTGACCTATGCAACCATTCATATGACTGTATCGATATTAGTAATAAGATTTGTTACGTAGTACCTAGAACTACCATAAGCCGTGGTGTGCGTGCGAGACCACTATTTGCTATAACATCAACTCGTACGAATGCTGGCTTGCGCGCACCCTTACGTCGCCTTACTGCTCAATTTAATAATATTTTTAACAATATTGATATCTTCGCTGTGCATACTTGTAAATTCCGAAACCTAATCAACAAAAAAATTTCAGAAATTCAAATTTAATGATTTTTTTTTTATCAACATAATGATGATTTTTCTTTCTTTCTTTTTTCTTCCTTTTTCTTTTTTGTATTTGTATTTGCATGCCTATTTAGTTTTAGTTACTTATTTTAACACATTATTTACTATAATATTATATAAGTATTAATTGCAATCGCACTACGTACATTAAAAATTGCTTTTTCTTATTATCTGTGGAAAATGTCGTGGGTTATACACTTGCTCACTCTGTATGAATAGTTTGTATATTACTGTAGTGTGTAACTGTTTATTTTCCTAAATAAATAAAATAAAATAAAAAGACTTTGAATAGACTTTAATACAGTAAACATAAAGACCACTGCACAAAACCCCAACACACACAAAACATCCGCCAGCCTTTACAATACAGTTCCACTACCATGACACACCTAGCTGTATGTGGTTTCAATTCAAGGCCCATCTCAGGCCGTTACAGAGTCCTTTATCAAAACAAACAAACATAGCAATTACAAGCGGCCTCAGAATCGACCCGCTGAGCAATTCTGGCCACAAATTGGCCTCCGTGTCCAGGCCTTGATTGCTGTATTGTATCGGGGTGGCTCTCAGCACTTGTCGTAGTGTTTGTCTCCGCACGTGTCTTTTGGAGGGCCTTGTGTCGAGTTGGGTCGCTTAATGTTTCAAGGATGTTCTGGATTGAATGTGGCAAAACAGATAACTGGTTAGGCTACTATAGTTGCCACATTTGTAATAGGAAATTCTCTTTTTTAGATTTGTGTAAAATAAGTACTTTAGATGTGTCAGCGACAAAGTATTTCTTTTTAATAAATCCATAATATTAGATTATAAATGCGAAAGTGTGTCTGTCTGTTACCTCTTCACGCTTAAACCGCTGAACCGATTTAGATGAAATTTGGTATGAAGCTAATTTGAGTCCCGAGAAAGGACATATGATAGTTTTTATCCCGATATTCCCACGGGATCGACATTTTGTAATAATATAGTAACAGTCACCTCACTATAAAACCAATCACAATTTCTTTGATCCCATAAAACGTGGATTCTGGTCCTTTGGAGCCACCCTTACTTACGTACTACTAAACGCAATGCAAATAGTCCTTCGAGTAACTGAATAACATTATATAATCTTCTATTGAGATTTTTAAACCCTTCACATTGTCAATTAAGTCACGACATCCAAACCCTTCGAAAATAATGGTCACATCTAAAATAACAAAAAGAGTGCACACGTCACAATAAGGGTGGCACCCCACACATGTAGACCACGACTACAAAGGAAATAATTCAATAAAAACCACAAAAAATATTATAATTCGATAATCGCGTGATTCGATTCCTGCCTTTGTGACGTCACTGAGACAATTAGTGTTTGATTCGTGCACTAGGGGGCGCTGTAACTGGATTATGTATGTGGTTTGTCAATTTATTCTCAGGGATGTTTAAAGCGAGTGTGTGGTCGCAATCTGGTTATTTTACGGGGTTCATAGTAATTTAAAAAAAAATTAAAACTGTTATTAATTGAAAAATGTTATTATACGACTGATGAATTTCTGAATGATAAATTAATGTAGACAGTGAACTTTAAAGGAGTGTGAACTTCGAACTTTTCATATTTATTGTCACCTGAACTTCTCAAAATTCCTGAAATGTTTCCACTGATTCAGAAAACCACAAAAAGAGATTTAGCGACCCTGCCAGGATTCGAACCTGGAATCTTCTGATCCGTAGTCAGACGCGTTATCCATTGCGCCACAGGGCCAGATATTTAACGCTGCTAATTTTGCGATCCTGTAGTTTGGATTTATGCGGATGTGTGTGCCTTTTGGAAGTTTTTCTAACTGAACGACAGCTGTGCTGCAGGTGTTGCTGGGGAGTTAGTTGCACTTCATTCTATTCTCAGCACTAGGAAGTGGTGAAAGGCTGGCATTTTGGGGACTATCTTATGTATCTTTGACGATCACAAAGTGCTGATTCGCGACCTAATTTGAAAACTGATTGATGGCTTTGATTTTTCGCTGTTGCGGCCTCTACTAAGCTTTCTATGAACTATTTCTTATTTTCAAAGAAGTTCAATGATGTAGGTTAATTAAAAAACTTATATAGTACCGTTTAACTTTGATTAAAAATCTAATCCTCATGTTTACATGTACACAATGTTAGAGGTGCAAATATTACACCCCGTATTTACCGTAAAGTTGATTGAAACCTAAAACTACATTGTTCAATTTTATAACTCTCTAGCCTGAAGTCATTTTAATTCCACATTTTTATGATAGACGGACGAAGTAGGTACTAAAGGTAAGTTCTAACTTATGTAACATTGTTGTATGTCTATGCAAGCTATGACATCACCTTAATACTTACCTATTGAGATAGTTGCCAATCTATTCTGTAAAAACCTCATTGTGAAAACTTAGGTGACGTGAGCAGTCATTATTGTCAATCATCAGGGGGCCTAAAAAGGTCACTTTGGCAGATTCATAAAATGATAACATTATGAATCATAATGGACAGTTAAATGTTAAGTTAATCGTGTCAAATCGCATTAGTGAAGGATTTTTCAGTTATTTTTTTTTTGTCTGTGCAAAAATATCAATCAATCCAATCCCAATCTCTTTGATTATACCTACGTAGTGCAGCGAAAAAAGAAAAACACGGACTGTCGTCGCCATATTATGATTCATGATGTTATCCTTTTATGATTCTGGCTAAGTGGTATTTTAGGCCTCCAGGGTGGAATGACAGCTCACTTCACATAAGTTTTCATTTCATGGTGCATGAAATGTTTACAAATAAGATGGTTGGTAACGTCCCTTTTGCCTGGATCATTTAGGCCCATAGGAGGTACTTTATCTATACGTAAACGAAATGAATAAACGCCACCGTTTTCATAATAATATTCTATGTATAAATTGTGTGTGTAAATTGTTATTATTTTATATTATTAAATTAAATTATTATTATAGGTCAATCAATTATTATGAATTATTACTAACACTATTTTGTAAGCTCGTATTTGTACTAACAAATATGGATGTAATGAATCTGAAATAAATAATAAATAAATAAATAATATTCTATTTAGTTTAAAAATTTGTACACGATTAGCGGTGCTCACACACAAGGTCAAATTAGTACACGATTAGCGGTGCTCGCACACAAGGTCAAATTAGTACACGATTAGCGGTGCTCGCACACAAGGTCGAATCAAATAAAGTAGCAAAACTACGTGATGACCTAAACATGATAAAACAGAAAAGATATTATAACGACTTTTTGTTTGGGTTTTTTTTTGTCATCAGCCGCAGGTAGTATTCACTTGAAATAACACGATAAAACAAACAAAAACATTAGGAAAAGGAATATGGTACAAAACCATCCAATGTCAGCCCCTTCGTGTCCCCTGGTGCGCAAGATTGTTACAGCTCACAGACTCAGATCTGGACACATACCATGCAATAAATTTAATTTTATGATGAGGAAAACACTCAACAAACTGCGAAGATTGTGGCGTCTGTGAGGATCTATATCATTTATTGCTGGAATGTGTCCGATTCGAATCTGAGAGGACATGTCTAGCAAATGCCTTTGAATTAAACAGACTGGATGTTGGCACATACAACGTGATTCTTAGTCAACCCAATTCTAAGGTAGCAAAGTGTCTGTTTGAATTAATGGCATTGAAGTAAATTGTTATATTTGTAATTTTAGTATAAGCTATTGGCAGTCAGATGTGGTTAGGGTATAATGGGTATGGTATGCACAATGTGTAAAAGTCCTTTTTCTCAGCTCAGATTTGAAGTAGGTAATTAAACTACTAGCGGACGTTGCTCCCAAAAATCATCATCAAATGTCTTTTTTTTGTCGTGTTAGATATCCATGACGTCTGCGGTGTTTCGCTAGGTAATTTAATTTGGCTCTATAACACAGAATAAATAGTACAAGTGCCTATACTATTCAACCTTTGCTCCATTCAATACATGTATTTTATCTTATAGGCAGCAGTATCGTTTGACTATCTTCCACATGCATGTAGAAGATTAGTAATTGTTCAATTAATATTATTTTATGAAGTAAGGTAAGGATGCTTATTTATCAGTAGTCAGTAGTGTATAGTTTCACCGTACAATTCATTTGTGAACCTTATTTTTTTTGCCCTTGACAGCTGTGATTGTGAATAACAAAGTAAAGCTACAATTTCCAGTGCTTTTACCCATTTGAATAACCATACACCCCAATTTAGGCTACGTAATAAGGTAATGCAGGTAATTCGTGGTCAGTCAGTGATTTGTGACCACAATTCAATTGTTTGTGGTGACGTGCGTGCGTGTGTCAATAGGTTAGAGTTACTGGTGAGGTCAAATTAGATGTACAGTCGGTGACCAACATTGTCTGACCCACCCAACATTGCCTGACCCACCGCCATATCTCGTTGAGCCATTTTAATCATTATCTTCTTGTCGTTAAATTTGAAAAGCTTTTAAGTAACACGGCAATACTTACTACCTAATCTTTAATTTCGCGTATTCTCAACCAGCCATTGTGACTTCGCAATTCGATGCTGGATTGGCGACGAACAACATGTGGGTTCGAAAACACAATCCACCTATTATCAATTTCTTTTTTTACTTGTTTTCATTTATGATTTCTACAATATTTCTTGCAATATTAAAGAACGACCAATATGATTTTCGCCTAACAACTTTTCTTGAAAACAAGTGGGTAAATAATAAAAAACTATAAGTCCTCAAATGAGTAGGACAAAGTAAATGTTTACTTCGTGGGGTAGATGTATACTAAATTGAATTAAGTGACAAAAGTCAGTCTACTTACGCCTAAACAGTGACTGCGCATAAACATTTCTAAAACGTTTGACGTAAATCGTGAAAAGTATTTTTAATGAATTTGGTGTAATCAAAAGCGTCATGTCGCAACTTAATGACTATACAAAACATTGTTGGCTGGGTGTCGTCTATGGGACCTGATGAATTGGTAGAAGTTGGTGGTCGATTTAATAGTAGTCAACACTGACTGGAGTTTACAAATCCGACGTGAAGAATGTTACCTAAATGACAACGTCACTTCTTATTTACTTTTATTTAGTTCGAATATTTACGTGACCAGAGGGCTGGCCTATTTTCTTGGCCAAAGAATCAGCATAGCCATACAACGTGCAATGCTGCCAGCCTTTTAGGAACGTTTCCTATTGACAGCGATGCGGACGAATTTTTTGATGCTCTTTGATTATTTGCCCTCCTTTTTATATACTTGTAAATATTATTATTTTAACCGTTTGACCGCCACAGTCATGTATAGATGACAAACCAAAATGTGCCCAGCACGCCACGGTTCGACTACATGACAGACTATGACGCCGACGGCACGTTTTTGATTTCTTGACGTGTGGCGGTCAAAAGGTTAAGAATGTTAGCTTGTGGCTAATTAATAACAGCTGCACGGGTTGATTGATCAGGTTAATTTACGCTTGCCGCGGTTGGTCCGTGGATGGGTGACCATCTTTACATATCAAGATCTCTCCGTGCCTCGGAAAGCACGTTAAGCCGTTGGTCCCGGCTGGCATTCGTGAATCTTTGACAGTCGTTACGGGTAATCAGAAGCCCGAAAGTCTGAGCCAGTCTTACCAAGATGTATCGTATTACCTAGTAATTGGGTTGTGGAGGTCAGATAGGCAGTCGCTCCATGTAAAATACTGGTATTCAGCTGCTCCGGTTAGACATGAAGCCGACCCCATCATAGTTGGGAAAAGGCTAGGCAGATGATGAGCTTTTTAAATTACGTACTTAAATATAATTTAGTTCGAATATTTAATTGTGGTAAGAGATTTGATGAAATTAAAATAGTTTACCAGTTCCTGCGGTAGGAGTTGACTGGTAGCAATTGTCACGTAAAGAAACAGCGTTATGCCCTCCCCCCCTCCTTGCGACTTTCTCTCTCTCATCATCATCTGCCTAGCCTTTTCCCAACTATGTTGGGGTCGGCTTCCAGTCTAACCGGGTGCAGCTGAATACCAGTATTTTTCGACTTTCTCTCTCTGTTTCTTTTTATTATATAATAGTGTATGTGTGCGTGCGAATATCGCGTAACGAACTTCGTTCCCAACAGGGTACCCCACACGCTTTTTTTTAAATTTTAACTTTTTTTCGACCCACAAAGAAAAGGTCATAATGGGCTTCAACATTTTTCCTAAACCAAAATAATAACACAGTGACGTCATCACCCAACGTCCCACCAAACAACAACATTAAAAACTTTTAACTAATTAATCATCACAGTCACTGAATTATGTTGAAAAACTCCTGACACTGTCCTCGCATCACGTCACGGTCCAAATAAAAAGGTCTCGTAACCGGACCGACGGACCAAAGAAAAAAATTAGGCGGAACCCTCCCGGGTGTCGCGTTCTCCGTGCGGGTCCCTTTTTTGTTAAAATTATACTTTTATACTTGCACGTATTGTATTTTTTTGGGCTAAAGGAGTGAATAACGAGATTTTTTTTTGTCTGGTCTTGTCTTTGTAGGTAGGCATAATACTTTTTGATAGAAGGGTTATGTTTTTCATGGTGCTAAGACAAAAGTAATGTTTCAATTGACTAAATAAAAAAATGTGTGCTTACTAAAAGCTAAGAAGTTAATCACACTAATATTATAAAGGCGAAAGTTTGTGAGTGTGTGTTTGAGTGTGTGTGTTTATATGTTTGTTACTTCTTCACGCTCAAACGGCTGGACCAATTTTGATAAAATTTTGTATGGAGGTAGCTGACACCCTGGATTAACATAAAGGCTACTTTTTATCCCGATATTCCCACGGGATCGACAATTACGCGGGTGAAACCGCGGGGCGCAGCTAGTAAACAAATAAAAGACAAACGTAAAACTCACCAAGGCTCATTATTCGTGCTTAGCACCGACAAAAACTCAAACTGAGCTAATTAAAAGGAGAATGCTTTCATTCTCACATAATGAAAGTCAATCCGATTATGACAGCAACAGGATTATCGATCGTCACGCCCGCTCATCGCTTCGCATAGCTTACAAAGCGCTTAAACAGCTGATAGTGTATAGCTCATAGCTTCCACACAATATTGTCGCTCATTGTGCACACGCCTCATTGTCTTACAGATTTGGTTCAATAATGAATCAACTCATCCACCTGACTTCCCGAACCAAATCCGACCCTATGAACTCCAAATTAGAGTTTAATTTCGCTCGCAATTTCAAAAGCCGTTAAATGCAGATACAATTGAATTCGATTATGTAATTCAAACATATCTGATGGGTTGTTCAATTAATTTTCAACTGTATTATCTAGGTGGAGGGTTGATAATTGAGTGAAGGGTTTTTAGAGTTGTGATGTTATTATGGTGGTGTAGAGGAAGCACGGTAGACTTTGTGACGGGTATATTCACAATCGCGCCAAGCGTTCGAGCCACTCATAATGACGAGATCATGTTCCACGGAATGTCTGCGCGTGATATGTCAGTTCTTATTAAGTCAACATTAGAAATGGCATTGTTTTGGTGTTTTAGAATTGTGTTCTTTGGGTCAATGGTTTGTTGTGATGTTTCTTGAATGTTGCATGAGTGCAGTTGTTTACTGTAAATATTGACTGCGGCAGGTACAGACACCAGTACTTGTTATTTATAAAATTGCCAAAATTCAAAAGCAAATTTCTTGTTTTTCTTTCATATATGAACCTATTTCTTATCAGTAAGTGGGGCTTGTGGCTAAGTAATAACAGCCGCATGGGTTGATCGATCAGATTAAGCTACGCTTGCCGCGGTTGGTCCGTGGATGGGTGACCATCTTCACATACCAAGACCCCTGCTTGCCTCGGAAAGCACGTTGCACGTTGTTGTTGTTGGCACGTTGGTCCCGGCTGTCATTCGTGGATCTTTGACAGCCGTTACGGGTCGTCAGTAGCGCGAAAGTCTGACAATCAGTCTTACCAAGGAATATTATAAAGAAAAAGAACCTTTTCTTGCTAATACTTCTTAATTGCACAACTGTACTCTTTCACAATCCAACAACTACTGGTTTTGTAATACATTTTACCATTTAAAACGACATTTGCCCCACCCAGAAATAACGATCATATTATAACCGTTATTTCCTAGTGTTGCCAAAGTAGAATAATACTTTTAGTTGCCCTAGTGGAAATACATTTTAAAAGTTTGATACAATATTAATAATTTGTCTGTGACAGTGTTGCCACAATGGATATTATAATCATCTCATCTTCCTGCCCTTATCCCATGTTACTTGGGGTCGGCGCAACACGTTTTCTTCTTCCATTCTCCCCTGTCAACCGTCACGCTATCATTCACTCCCTTCTCTTCTCTTATAATCTCCCTACTCATTCCTCACACAATCCGTCCATCTTTTCTTTGGCTTTTCTCTCCCTCTCCATCCACCAACAAGTATATTCATCACTCTTTTAGTCACATGCGTTTCGTCCCTTCTCATCACATGCCCATACCAAGCTAAACGATTTCCTTTCAACTTTTCTGTCACTGGCGCCACTTTCAAACTTCCTCTTTTATACTCATTTCTTACTTTATCCATTCTCGTCACTCCACACATCCATCTCAACATTCTCATCTCCGCTGCATGCAATCTTTTTTAATGCGTCTTCTTCACGGCCCAGCATTCAGACCCATAAAGTACGACAGGCCTTATCACGGACTTATAAATATTCCCCTTTAACTTGAGGGACATCCGTGGGTCACAAGTTGTTCCTGTGACCTGTCACCATTACATCCATCCTGAGTTGATCCGGTGGGTTACGTCTCGGTCTAATTCACCATCTCCTTGGACAAGCGACCCGAGGTACCGAAAGTCGGAACAGATCAATAAGGGCGTTACAATGGATATTATAATGCGGTATTAAAATAATGCATGTTTTTAAATTAAATCAAAGAAATCACGACAACTCGGCCATCCCACGGCGTGATAACTCCGAAGCACGCGCTAATCACGACCGTATCATATTACCCAGTAACTGGATTGTGGCGGTCAGATAGGCAGTAGCTCCATGTAAAATACTGGTATTTAGCTGCATCCGGTAAGACTGGAAACCGACCCCAACATAGTTGGCTTAGGCAGATGATTCGATTAGAATCCAAAGACCAAATAATATTAGCAAACCAAACATTTGCGACTCTAAGCTCCAAAATACCTGCACAAACTTATCAGCGGGAAAACTTTATCGTCTTCAACTTAAGACTACTTTTACCAACTTAACGAAGAGAGGAAGTTGGAATATTCGTCAAATATCACCCGTTTGTGTACAGTCAGCAAAAACCCTGATTAACCCTCGTGTTTTTAATACGCTTTTATTAGGTCGACCTGAATGTAACTAACTATGTAATGGAATCTAAGGTAATTAATTTAACCATCTTCCAAGGGTCGTAGCTTAATGAAAATTGGCAGCTGTATGTAGTTCTGATGACAATACAACAATATGGTACTGTCGAACTGATCTGAGGTTGGACCCGGAAGATATGAACTGGAACTTCATGATGGAAAATCGTATCATAGCTGTTTTGGATTTCTTAGAAAAGTCTTGTAATGAACTTTGACCACATTTTTGTTTTTACGTGCATTTATAAAAGCGTGTTTTTCTAGTGTTTTTTTAAGCTATTAATTTATTACATAGTAATATGATCTCAGTAGGGCTTGTGGTTAAGTAATAACAGCCGCACGGGTCGATCGGTCGATCGGTCCGTGGATGGGTGAACATCTTTGCATACCAAGAAGCAGACGATGAAGCACGGGAAAGCACGTTAAGCTGTTGGTCCCGGCTGTCATTCGTGGATCTTTGACAGTCGTTACGGGTCGTCAGAAGCCCGAAATTCTGACTTCCAGTCAGAATGGAAGCCGATCCCAACATAGTTGGGAAAGAGCTCGGCGGATGATGAAGATCTAAATTCTAAATGGACCCAAAATTATTAATACAGGGTTACTTTTCAAAGACCATCCAAATTTTTACATGGTGTTCTATCCATGAATATAAACAAATTTCTCTATGGGACCTGAACTCTGAAATCACGAAAAAAAATCAGCTGTTTCATACATTTTGGTCAAGTAGGTATTGAAGTTTTGTATGAAACAGCAGATTTTTTTTTCGTGGTTTCAGAGTTTGAAAGATGTTTATATTCATCATGGGTAGAACACCATGTAAAAATTTGGATGGTCTTTGAAAAGTAACCCTGTATAATAGTATACCTACACTATATTTAATTTCATAGCTAAAAGTTTGTATGATCTATTAGTAGTCATCATCATAATCAGCCTATAGTGTTCCCACTGCTGGGACAGGCCTCCTCTCGGTGAGAGGGAGTGGGCCGTAATCCACCACGCGGGCCCAGTGCGGGTTGGCAGATGTCACATGTCTTCGAATTTATGGTTCTAGGACACGCCGGTTTCCTCACGATGTTTTCCTTCACCGTTTTGAGAGCAGTGGTAAGTGGTAATTAACTAATTGACTTATAATATTGCTGACCGTACCTACGTATTCGTCAAATACCACGAGTTTATGTAGTTAGTGAATTGACACGAGGACGAGTATGGTCCTAAAGTCCTAATTACTGCAGGCTCTGTAACAGCTACTGTGTTGCGGTGGGACCGGGCATTCGGAGATATGGATGCGGCAATTATTTTTTTGTGAGATAATGAAAATTGTTTAAAAGTTTGCAACTAGTATGAGTGTTTTAGGTTCTGCCATAAAGAGTGGATAAAGATATTTAGTTTCTTAGTTAAACTCTTTGTTGAATATTTTGATTACTCTGTTGCAATTAAATACATTTAATTATTATTAACAAATATGTATTTACAGAATTATAATCATTAGGATCAGTAATACAACTTGTTAAGTTAGTGCAATTGTAAAATGTCAAGATTTCATGAAATAGTCATTCAGTGGGATTACTTGGTCTTAGACAGTCGTGTTGATGACTTTAATGATTATAATTCTGTAAATACATATTTGTTACAGTCGCGAATCATATTTTAATCAACGTACAACTTAATACTGACCAACAAATTGCAAAAAAACGTAGGGCTACCTTAGTGCTTTCGCCTTAACAACGCGTTTAATAAATACATCGCTAAAACTATGAGAACTTGGAAGTGGTCAATCAACCTGACGTCAGAATGGCTGAACACTTTATTTCTTTGATATATTTCTTAACGCAAACGTAGTAAATATTTCATTATAGGTAGTAAATAGTAGCAAATAGGTATTAAACAGTGCACATGGTCTCATGTATGTATCTCGTTTGGTTCAGCCATCCTGACGGTCACAGAAAAAGACATGTTGTATCGACCCCAAATAAATAGAGGTAAAGGCAGGAGAATGATGACGATGAGAGTTTAAGTTTTTTAAGCTCACTAAACTTTATAGCTTGAGTTAATAGTAGAACTTTCAAAATACAAAAAAAAACTAGTTTTTTGTATAAAGTCAAGCCTTTATAAACAAGTGCTTATTTAGACACATTTCATCATTAGTACGTGATCCATACCAGCCAAAACAATACAAGAACAAAACATAAAAGTACTGAACAACTACACAAATAGAACGTGGACATTATCGACTGTCTATGTCCTCCTTAAGTCTTCTATCTTACATCGAAACAAAAAACTAGTACCTAAGTAACAAAATAAAAAGCTCCATTCTCCTCCAATGCAATAAAGCTCGGTGTACAAAAACGATTAATCTGGCGCTGTTCGTCTAGATTGCGATCTATTGGTCGCGCGACTGTGTTGCGTCGCGTCTGTGTTGCGTCGCGACTGTGTGCTGCGTCGCGTCGCAAATTGCCGTCGATCGTGTACGCTTGTCGTTGTATAGTTACGGGAACCTAAAGGGTTTGTTTACCTGATTTATTGTGTAGGTACCTACCTACTTAAAGGTGGGTTTTCCCTGTAAAGAACAGAACTCTTTTGCTGTAGCCTTTGTGGGAAAAAGATTAAGATAATATAAGTGATCAGACCGGTCTGTAAATTGTAAACTTCACTGTAAGTATGTCTGAAGTTAGAGAAAATGCGGTACTTTATACAAAAGAAGTCTCAAGAAATAACGAGGCTTCATGAAAAGTATAAGAAGCTTCAAATCATAGCATTTTGTGTGAGTGACCTTTATAATACACTAGCTGCGCCCCGCGGTTTCACGTAAATGTCGATCCCGTGGGAATATCGGGATAAAAAGTAGCCTATATGTTAATCCAGTGTGTCAGCTACCTCCATTCAAAATTTTATCAAAATTGATCCAGCGGTTTGAGCGTGAAGAAGTAACAAACATATGAACACACACACACACGCACTCACATACTCACAAACCTTCGCCTTTATAATATTAGTGTGATTTGTAAATGGGCAACAGTTTCCGAGAAGGATCATGGGTTATGCGTCAGCCCAAGCTATGTTGAAGTACAAAAAAAACAGTGGCACTCCGAGAGTGCCGACTAAAGTGAAATCTTGAACAATTACTTACGTGTGTATTTTTTTAATCGTCTTATAAACAAAACACAAACAGAATATATTGCTATCACTCGCTGACGTATCGGCTGTACATTAAAACCGAGTACATCCCGAGCACAGCCGAACACATCCGAATGTAGCGCGGTGTCGGTTACGGTAACAGTGTCGTGAGTTCGATGGTTTTTCCCAACGCACCTAAAGCAGTTTCACTTCAAAAAAACAATGTTCACCTACGCACTAGGCAGCTCCACGTAGCTTCGTAAGTATAGTACAATCAAAAGAGCAGAATATCAAAACGGGGCACATTCAATACTGGCGGGCAACACATTGGAGTGCGGGCATCAATTACCCGCAAATTGTGGGCAGCTGCCCTGATTGGATTACTGCAATCTGCCTGTGGCCTGACTGCGCTGGATATTGCTCGGTTTAGAATGTGTGATAGTCTTTCAATTTACGATGTAGACTGAAACTGCTTTGTTGTAAAACAGTTCTCAACTGACTCACTGAAACAGGGCAGCTCTAAAAAATAGACAATACAGCGGGGGGGGGGGGGGGGGGGCAAGGACGCCCAACCTGTTACTATGTATTCAGTACATGTATGATCCTGAACCCCACTGCGTTGAAATTTTTCGTCGGTTATAAAAAAACCGGGCAAGAGTAAATTAAATGTTTTTTTATATTTGAGTTGATTGAATGAAAGGTAAATTGCGGATTACGATTTATGACGTATAAAAAAAAAACTACTTACTAGATCTCGTTCAAACCAATTTTCGGTGGAAGTTTTACTTTTATCATTCTCAAATTAAGAGAAAGAAGAAATGAGAAGTTACAAGTTACAGGCCCCCCCCCAGTGGGGAATGTGGGACACACATTTTACCACTTTGGAAGTGTCTCTCGCGCAAACTATTCACTTTGGAAAAAAATGACATTAGAAACCTCAATATCATTTTTGAAGACCTATTCATAGATACCCCACACGTATGGGTTTGATGAAAAAAACCTCTTTGAGTTACAGTTTAGAACTGTAACTATGGGGAACCTCCAAAATTTATTGTTTTTTTCTATTTTTGTGTGAAAATCTTAATGCAAACTCAAACTCAAACTCAAACCATTTATTTCAATTAAACCATTTACAGGCACTTTTGAATTGTCAAGAAGTCGGTCAGTCAGAAAATATGAAGCTAGTTGCCCATTCCAAAGCGTAGGTACCTATGGAGAAGAACGGGCAAAAAACTCCATGGACACTCTTTTAAATTGTATTTTTACAAAAATATTAGTTACATCATTAATGTTGAATTTACAAGTAAATGTGAGAACGATGTAAAAAAAAAAATACGTACGCGTTAAGAGCGTCCAGAGTACAGCAAATAGTAAGAAGACAACAATCATAAAATAATTAAAAATAAGCCGAGGCAGCTGAGTGATGACCAGCCCCAACTGACGGCGCCCGTTCACGAACATGACGCATAGATCAGCACCATTCAGCTCAACCATTTTGAAGGGAGCTAAATGATCCAATACACACGCCACCGTCAGCGAGACATTTGTGTGAGCATGACATACTATCAGCCGCCATGGCACATTCAAGTCAATGAAAGACATATTACCCGATAAATGGTAAAGAAGGTATACTTACATAGAACTCACATCCGTGCTATGCAGTTATACAATGCAAAGGAAATTGAGTTTATACAATGCAAAGATAATCTTACAATCTTCAGCAGCTCCAATAGTATTTTCCAGTATTAATCAATTAGTTGTGGTTGTGGAGCAGGACCAGCATTGAGCCAGGCATTTTTATCAGCGATGTAATCCCCTAACTTATAATATGCCTGACTGCATAGTGTGCGTTTTATACAAGACTTGAATTTTGTCTCATTCAGTTGAAGAATGTGGGGAGGTATTTTATTATAACATTTTAAACAGTACCCCATAAAAGATGAGTCTACTTTAGCCAGTCTGAAACCTGGTTGAACTATTAGGTCCCTATTCCTAGTACTATAATTATGTCTTTCACCTCTTTTACCAAAAAGATGTAAGTTTTTTCTTACATACATGATGTTTTCGTAGATATATTGACAAGGCACCGTCATGATGTTAATTTCCTTAAACAGTTCCCTTAGAGAATCACGCCTGCAGAGGTTATATATGGCTCTGATGGCTCTTTTCTGCAGAATAAAAATAGAATCGATGTCTGCAGCCCGTCCCCAAAGCAAAATACCGTAAGACATGATACTATGAAAGCAACTAAAATAGACCAGTCTCGCGGTATCTACATCAGTAAATTGGCGGATTTTTCTGACAGCATAAGCTGCTGAACTTAGCCGTCCTGCAAGAGATGTTAAATGAGGACCCCATTGTAGCCTTGAGTCGAGCGTGATCCCCAGGAAAACCGTTTTATCGACGAATTCTAGTTTCTCTTGATTCAATACTATCTCACAATCACTACTCTTTACATTTGGTAAAGAAAATCTTATGCACTTAGTTTTTTTCCCATTTAATACTAAATTATTAGCAGTGAACCAACTTTGGACCTGCACTAGGGCGTTATTTACGTCGTCATAATTTGTAGCACGTCTATTTACCTTAAAAATTAAGGAAGTGTCATCAGCAAATAACACCATTTGTGGTTGATTTTTTAATAAATGGAGTAGATCATTAACATACACTAAAAAGAGGAAAGGACCCAATATCGAGCCTTGTGGCACACCCATTTTTACTGTGCACAACTAAGGCTAAATAAGGTGCAATAGTCTCAATTATGGAGGCACAGACTTTTATGGACATTCCCCAAAGATCTTCGGTCAATTTGATCTTAATTTGCTTAAAAGCTTTTATTACTGTTACGGGGTTAATATGTGTAAATTGAAATTCAACCGGGCAGGCTGGAACGTTTGCTCTTAATAAATCAATTGATACGTCGGATGAGGAATTTAAGGCTTCCGTCGTTTTTGATGGTATATTAGTAAAGAAATTTACAAACTCCTGAGCTACTTCTAAGTTAGAGCTTATGGCTCCACGTGAAGTCTCCAATGTGTAATCAGTGTTTCGTTTTTTATTTCTACTAGTTTCGTTATTTATAATTTTCCAAACTGTTTTTATTTTATTTTCAGCTGATTTGATTTTATTGCTAATGTACAGGGCTTTGGCTATTTTGCATGTATTTCTAAAAATTTTGGAATATGTAGCAACATACTTGCTGAAAGTTACAGTATTGATGTAAGGCTTAAGGCCATACAGCTCGAACAGTCTTTCCCTACTTATCCTAATACCTCTAGTTGCCCAGTCACTAAATATAAAATTAGGGCAAATTTTTTTTGTTTTCTTTTCAAAAGTTGTATTGAATTGAGTGTACACTACTGAAAAGAAATCCTCGTACAATTTATTTGCATCATCCATATCATGGCCCAGATCATTTAACTTATTATTTAGGGTACTATTGAATCTATTTAGTTTACCAGTCGTTATTGGTCTAAATTGTATTTGCACTTTTTGCAAAGGTGTTTTAAACTTAAAAGATACCGTTTGTCCACTATGATCAGACGGCAGATAATTGACGATGGCTTTATCTAAATAATCACAATCGCAAAAGACATTATCTATACAAGTAGCAGAAGTTGGAGTTATTCTAGTCGGTTCTGTAAAAACATTTGATAAATTGAACGATTTAAAAAGGCTTAATAATCTACTGCTATTAGAATTATTTTCCAAAATATTAATATTAAAATCACCACAAATAATTGCGGCTTTGTTAATGGATGCAAGTTTCGCTAAGACATCTTCCATTATTGACTCAAATACAGAAAAGTTCTGATAATTAGGGGGTCTGTAAACGCACACTACGACATGCTTATCTAGCTCAACACAGGACAGTTCGATGCAATGTTCAATTGATAAACCTACTATGTCATTTCGTTGCTTAGATTTTAAACAATTTTTTATCAAGATTAGGGAACCTCCACGTAGCATAGATTTACGGTTAAACAACTGCCCACACTATAGTTCTCAAAATTAATTAACATTTGGTAATCCTTTAACCAATGTTCACTACAACAAACAATGTCAAACTTTGTTTTTTCTAAAAACATTTCAATTTCTAATAATTTGGAAGAAATGCCTTGAATATTTTGATGAAATAATGTCAAGGCATTCTGCTGATCTCCTTTTTGATATTTACTTATTTTAGAGCAAGAAGATACCTTGTTGTTGTTAGGTATAAGAATATTATTACTGGTACCTTCTGTTGTCTTACAAACTAGTTTAAATGATTATCCGGAGTTAATCCCAAGACTTCAATGTCATCACCAGGCAATGAGCTCATAGTGCGTGAGGGAAATGGAACCTCCTTCGTATAATTTGTACAAATATTTATAGCATTTGAGCTACATTCATTCAGGCAAACCACCTTATTATTAGTATTATTACTAACTGTTGTGGTGTTAATAATACAAGACTTCGAC
Organism: Mesoligia furuncula; assembly: GCA_916614155.1. Taxonomy (NCBI): domain Eukaryota; kingdom Metazoa; phylum Arthropoda; class Insecta; order Lepidoptera; family Noctuidae; genus Mesoligia; species Mesoligia furuncula. The sequence goes on along the minus strand of OU744811.1, from coordinate 1,171,920 downwards.
ATAATACTTATGTCTGAGTTTATATAAAAAGCTAATAGCCTTGCTATTATGTGTCTAAAGCTAACAGGCAGATACACAGTATCCCTAGTCGACTTTAAAGTTTCAACAAAACTGTTGGTGTCAAAATATACAAGCTTGTCACTGTAATGACTAACTAAAAAGTGCATATGCTTATTAAGCATATGAATATATCTACTTACCAATTTTTAACAGTATAGTTCTTATAGTTTCGGAGAAAAGTGGCTGTGACATACGGACAGACAGACAGACAGACATGACGAATCTATAAGGGTTCCGTTTTTTGCCATTTGGCAACGGAACCCTAAAGATAGCTGTGCCATACATTTATACCGCGTACCTATTGCACTTTTCAATGAAACAGCTGTTTTTTTTATAACTGACGAAAAATTTCTACGTTTGGGGGTCTACAATCATGGTGCTGGATTAATGGTTACAGTTTGCCCGTCAATGTCCCTGTATATTTTTAAGTGATTTTCTTCCAAGTACCTATGGTTTTCAGTGTAAAATTATGATCGTTATTTCCTTTCAACTCTAAGGTGTTCAAGAAACAATAAGCAACGAACCATCTTATAACCCAACATAAAGTTATCTACACTACTATAGACTAACAAAGTAGTATTGTATCAATCCCCCAATATACTTACTTACCTACGCATGACGTACGAGGGGTACACCAGCCTACCCTCTGATTGCATTACTGCAAGTCTCACTCTGTGGCCGCAGGGACAGCGTTATTGGATACGCAGCCAGTCATTTGGACAGGTTTATGATGGGTTTATGCAATAATGACGCTTTATTGAATTATGTGCTTTACATCAATTCACATTTATGTATAGCACATCATTTGCGTACTGATTAAATTGTTTACTGCTTTGGTTATACTGTGGTTTGTAGCTTATAATTTATTAATCTGGTTTGAAATTAACGCAGTATGTTTACAATTTTTTTTTAGATCACAATGAAGTCTGTCATGTCAAAGGCTAAAGTTTAGTGGGCCCAAATCCATGTCTATAATAATAAATTCGAAATATTTGAAAGTCCTATCGAATCTTTTTTTAATATATTATGTCATGTATTAAAACTTTTTTTCTTATTTAACAGTAACGTCGCTGCATCAGAAAAAGCAATATTTTGTAAAAGGTGATAAGCAGTTGACATTAGGCTATTATAACTTAGATAAATTGAGGCCTAGTTTCATGGCCATGAAATAGGGATAGGCATGTTTTGCTTGAAAATTTATTATATTTTAAATAAATTGCAATAGATAAGTACGAATATGAAAAATTGTGGGTTAGGCCACTTTTGCGCTGACGGCCTCAATTTATCTAAGTTATTTCATGGCCATGAAACTAGGGATAGGCCGGTTTTGCATGAAAATTTATTATATTTTAAATAAATTGCAATAGATAAGTACGAATATGAAAAATTGTGGGTTAGGCCACTTTTGCGCTGACGGCCTCAATTACAAACTGACTGACTAAAAAGTGAAAAATAATAACTTTTTTACAAAAAAAACAACCGACTTCTAAAAACACTATAGGTAAGTAAAGTGAAAAATAACTTTAATTTTGGAAGTGGCAAAAAATTAAAATACAAATCCAAAGACACCGACTTCCGAAATTAAAGTTATTTTTCACTTTATAGTGTTTTTGGAAGTCAGTTGTTTTTTTTGTAAAAAATATTTTATTTTTTGATGGTTGTAGTCCACTATTGCCCTCTCCCACTTAACACGATACAAAGTAAATATCTCGTTTCATAGTACCCAGGCTAGTTTGCAATATAACGTAAAAACAAGCTCTTCTTCGAGCTGGGATTGTGAGCTAACGAATGCGCGTGCGGTTATCATAACTTTGACGCTGTAAAACGCTGTTAACTTTTACTGAAAGAATTTCTATATACAGGGGAACGGTTATTGTCGGTAAAGGGAAACTTTACAATATGGTTACAATTCGTAGAGTGATAGGAAAATTAATTAGCTGGTTTATATAACAACATGAAAATATGTTCTACGAAAATGCTGAGTATATTTTCATTTTTTTTTGTAGTCTCACACACACACACAACACACACACAGAGAATTCTCTTAAGGATTCAAAAAAAATGAATACGGTATGTGGGCCATACACATATTATACACTGTGTGTCATGGTATGAACGATGTAGGAATTGTTTAGTAACAGCCCTGAGTTTGGAAGTTGGCGGTGTGATACCCCCGTGGCTCGGAAAACACGTTAAACCTTTGGCCCTGCGCCGGATCTCTCTCCGGTCGTGTCGGATTGCGTGCCATCTCATTATTCGTGCTGATTGTGTCCACATTGGACCCCAATTATATGTGCATTGTGGTTTCTAAAATTCGACGTCTTTCACTCCTGTATTATTATTGTCCCATAAAACCAGATCATCATCTGCTTAGCCTTTTTTCAACCATGTTGAGGTCGGCTTCCAGAATGCAGCTGAATACCAGTATTTTACATGGAGCGACTGCCTATCTGACCTCCACAACCCACTTATTGCGTAATACGATAACCATTGGTAAGACTAGTAAAGTTGTCAGTCTTTCGTGCTTCTGACGTCCCGTAACAACTGTCAAAGATCTACGAATGACAGCCGGGACCAACGGCTTGACGAGCTTTCCGAGGCGCCGGGGATATCACACCATTTTATTCCCACAAAACCAGATATCAACAAAAAATTCCTATGGCTCATCTACCAGAAATAAAGCGTAGATACACAAGTACAGGCCAAGGTAAGCGCACGCAAGAATTAGCGAATCGCTCGCAGTCTACGTAACGTGATTGTGGGGTAACGAAGCATGCGGTGTACTACAGCTTTATATCACTAGGGAGGAGCTTTGGTGGTCTGTGTAGATATCGACGTTGCTGACAAAGATTTTTTATTTATATATAGGTAATTATAATGTTTTTGTTATCTAAATTATATAATCCATTGAACTTAAAAAGCATTTTGCCATAGCGTTTTAATCTAATTGTATAGGTATCACTTGTTTTGCATTTTGTTACACCTTTCACACAATTTCTGCTGTAACGCATTCCGATTCTATGAGCTAAGAAACCTTTGTAAATAATTAGTCTTTAAAATATCAGCAAATTGTAAGCTTTTAGAACCACCTCGAATTAGCAGAACGTCGTATCTGTAATTTAGTTGTGGTCGAGTAATTAATCAAAGAAGCGACAAAGCGCAGAACGACTTTAAAAATATAAGTTTTAGAGGCGTCCTGCACTTTGTCGCTTCTATCCATATCGATGTTCGTATAAGTATTTTTTTTTTGCGGATGGGAAATCATCAAATGACTCCTCCCGCTCTGGGTGGAGCGAAGGGAGTGTCAGACTCTTACTGACTAAAACTCACCCGTGTTCCTTCCTCAGTCCTTTATGTTCCGGGCCAGCGGTAACCCTTTCGGACAATCCCGCTGACCCGGCAGGCTTCGGCCCTAAGAGGGCGGCTCCTCGATGACATCTCTTTGAGGCGCGCGTGGAACACGTACGCGCCGTCCGGCACGGTCCTGGTCCTGATCGGACGGTGAGCTACCCATTACTCTCCGCCCGCAGGCCCGCGCCTACGGTGGCCGGGAGCCGTCACGCGGCTCACGACGCCCGGAGCGTCTACCGCGGCGGCTGGGACGGGAGGCTCTCTCCCTGAGCCGTTCCGCCACCTCCTTCGCTAGCATGGCTGCTTCGCAGAAGGAGGTGACTGCCTCCCACTCCCTCTCGCCCCGGATCTTATAAGTATATTTCCATGGCGAAAAACATGGTGATTTTAATCAGCTTTTCATTTTATTTTAGTATGTCGGTAGATAAAAAAAGATTAAAACAAGAGCGAGTCGGACTCGCGCACCGAGGGTTCCGTAACATCCGGGTTTATGCATAAGGTTTATGTTTATGAAATTAAATGTTTTTTTTTTATTTTTGAGTTGATTGAATGAATGGTAAATTGTGGTTTACGATTTATGACGTATTAAAAAAAAACTACCTACTAGATCTCGTTCAAACCAATTTTCGCTGGTAGTTTACATGGTAATGTACATCATATATTTTTTTTTAGTTTTATCATTCCCTTATTTTAGAAGTTACAGGGGGGGGGACACACATTTTATCACTTTGGAAGTGTCTCTCGCGCAAACTATTCAGTTTAGAAAAAAATGACATGAGAAACCTCAATATCATTTTTGAAGACCTACCCATAGATACCCCACACTTACGGGTTTGATGAAAAAAAAAAATTTGAGTTTCGCTTCTAAGTATGGGGAACCCTAAAATTTATTGTTTTTTTTCTATTTTTGTGTGAAAATCTTAATGCGGTTCACAGAATACATCTACTTACCAAGTTTCAACAGTATAGTTCTTATAGTTTCGGAGAAAAGTGGCTGTGACATACGGACGGACAGACAGACAGACAGACAGACGGACAGACAGACAGACAGACAGACAGACATGACGAATCTATAAGGATTCCGTTTTTGCCATTTGGCTACGGAACCCTAAAAACGAAATCTACACAAATTAAACGAACCACGTAAATCTCGCAAAGTACGTTTATTTCAATGGACAAGTCCGTCAGAAACCGTATTACCGGACAGCAGCCTGCACCCTTTAGCCTCGCTTCACGGTTATTTAGCCACCCTTATTTCAGATGGGGAGAGAGTTTTCACCGGCATTTATATTCTGGAGTGAAGGAACAATATTGTATATTGGCTTCGACGCCAATCTGACAAATAAAGGACTATTTGCTGGCTGTAGTGTTTGCGAACCAGGACAGCGTCTGTCAGCTTTGATTGACACTTTGGTATCGAGCTGCCTTCGTACGAAATTGTTTTTTCATCTCTCATACTCGGAAAGTAGTGTTTGTTTGATCCAAATAGCGGGTGGAAAACGCTGCTTCCCACCCTTGGGCGGGAAATACTCATAGTAATTGCTTCCCTCCCTAGGGCGGGAATGAAATTTGAAAATAGAACTAAATTTAGTTAGGTAGTCAGCTCAGTCAGACCATACGACACCCTTAATTGATTATGTAAATATTTATTATGCTACCCATCAAATCTTATGAATGTGCGTTAACTAAGAGAGTTGGATAAAAAGCTCATTATGTTAGCGCCATTAAATCTTTCATATTTAGCGCACAAGTTAATAATTTACCTTGAATAAATTCAACATTCTTAAGTACGATAATCACCATTTTGATGTCAGTTGTGGTCGAGGCTAAAAAACATAAAAATTGGGGATTTCGAACATCTTGACTTTACCATATGGGGCTGTGAATATACATCATTTAATTATTTGACGAATTTATCCATAGTTTAAAATAAATAAGTAGTGGTAATGAAGTTTTTTTGATATCTAATGTCGAAGTTTCGCGCCAATTACATTTTTACTTTTCACAAATTTCACACACACAGATGTAGATAAGATTTAAAATGTGACAAATGTTATTGATAATATTATAAACAACACGAAAATGCCCAGGTTTTAACGTAATATTCAAACACAGGTTCATTATTACGTATTAATCATTACCACTACTCAATTTGTGTTCAGAATCGCCGACCATTATTGTTTTTTTTTATTGCAATCATGTGTGAAAGCAAACATTTTTTTTTTTAATTTCGATTGACTCGAGTAATTAATATGACGAATGTAATCGATTTTTGAAAATAAAATAAAATAATTTAATGCAATAAATACAACAAGCATTGTTTATAATAATGATTTATGATTTTCTAATATCATTTCAATCTCTTCTAATATCATTTCAATAACAGACAGGCGGACATAGGTACTTCATTTACTGAATTTCGCGCCGAAATGCTTCTATAATTGAATTTATATTCGGAATGCGCTCGCTGTTTAAAATTATTTTAATTTATTGGACAATTATTTATTGTGGATTTTATTTTTATAGTTTACTACAGAATTCCCAGTAAACATTTTTTAGGTAGGCTTTCCAGAAGTTTTTTTGAGAATGATGATAATTAATTAATTCTATAGATTGGATATTCTGCAAACACTTTACATTTCAATACATTTTGTTAGTTTAGAAAGTTTTTATTCAGTTTCTACAATTTTTTTTTTCATTTTTTTTATTGCGAGTATCGATTAGGCTGTATGCAAGTTTTGAATCGAAATAAGAAAGTTGGGTGGACGGTCAGCACTAAAAAGTGGTCACGTCACAACACAATTTTTAGTAATTTTTATCAAGATTATCGTGTTTTCTAAGTAATTTATGAAAAATGGTAAAAGTAAGAATGCAGACAGAATGATAATAATACGGGCCCTAGTAAGCGGGACGGCCCGCGGTGGTGACACAGAATCTACTCATGTGGCGGTGACGTGGTGTGTTCCATACTTCAAAAAAAAAGACTAATAAATAGGTACCTATTATTCATGTAATTATTATCAATAAATATTTTAGAAAAACTACTAGTTTTTACTTTCCTTAAATTCGAAATGAAAAGTAGAGTGTTTAACGCGGGTGAAAGTCAACAATTCCCACTCGGACTATAGCCGCCCTCGCTGCGCTCGGGCGTCTAAATGCCTCGTATGGGAATTGATTCCTTCCGACCCTTGTATAACAATCTACTATTGTTACTTGGTAGCTAAAATAGAGTAGGTACATGTTTTTTTGTGTGAGACAACTACTTACGTCATTACATTCTAAAAGCCTGTTTTAAAAACTGTTGTATAAAGTCACTCCTTAACTTAAACGGGTTTAAATTAAAAATAGATAATGAAATGAAATGTTTATGTATGCAAGTAAATTTTGTAGGTCAATATTTTAAAACTAGATGGCGTCGGTAATAAAATTGAAAGCTGTTCTAACAGTTCTGTTTTTGCTGTCACTTTAGAAAACGTCGTCAACATTATTAATGAGACCTAATTCTCGATATAATTCATAACTTAGTCCCATCTCTAACACCTTCAGTTTATTTTGGTAGTACTTCCATGCACACCGAGGAATTAATTTCCTTACGAATAATGGAAGAAAAATAAGGGCTGTTATTTGCTTGTCATCTTGAGAAGTGCCAAGAGGAAGCTGAAGTAATAGGTGTTACGACAACATTTCCACAATGTCTTATTGAAAGACAAAGTTTAATCTAATAAAGGGAATTATTTGTGTAACTTTGACCTTTCATGTCCGTTTTCATTTACATTGGTAGACACCTAAATGAATGTATAAATAAAAGCACGCTATTGTATTTTTAACGCTCGGCTCTTCACCGAAAGTTGAAAATTCAACAGCGCGCTTTTATTTAGGCAGTCATTTAGATGTCTCCTAGTTTTAGCAAAAACGGGAATTAGTCTGGTCGATCATTATTATTAAATCGCTATTATTATTAGGACATGATATTTGCTTGATAATGGCCCCTTTGGCCTTTAAACCCCGTTTAAATGGGTCACAATAGTTTGCGTTTTAAAATAGACATTTATTTGTAACTTTCCTTGACAAAGTGTTTAATGGAAAGAAAATAGGAACGAAAATGAGTCTTTTTGCACCCAAATAAGAAACATAGATAAAAGATCCCTACAGACACATGTTATAATGAAACCACAGAGCTCTTACACGTGCCAATGATATAACACATTTAATTAATAAAGGTAATATTTCAATACATAGTAATATATCTAATGCGGGGTGGTTAATGATAGCAATAACACTAGCAATCGGGAATGAATAAAAGGTGTAATTTACGTGTTTCTACCCCCAAAATGTGGCCGCGCAATTACAGGCTGAATGGGGTATGGTAGGGAGGTGAATCTATGTCGATAGAAAGACTTATTAAAATTTTAGAAGGGAAATTAATTGGTTTATGACTTGAATTGTAATTTTGAAATAAAGTGGCGTTACGTTTTCTTAATGTAGAACCCAGATAATAAGGTAAGAAAGACAAGAGCCCATAATTAAATCTGAAAATGAAGTTTTTTTTTTTTTTTTTTTTTTTTTATTTATTTATTTTCCCAACTTACATCTATCTTTACAGGGCAACCTATTGCGATAGTGTACTATTATCTAATCTCTTATCCTAACTTATTACTAACTTCTTTTTATAATTAAATTTTGTAACTTATTACAAACAATGCATTCTTTGTGAACTCACTCAGAGAACAACAGAATAGGTCCGAGTCACTAGCGATGAGGTTGAGAGTGCGGAGCGCACGCGTCAGTGGCGCCTCACTTAAAAGATTTGTCCGAGCGCGCGGCTCCGCCAACAGCCTTGGCTGTCGTCTTCGCCACACGTACCTGTCCGGAACACACAAACCTATGTGCCCTAATATATCCGCATTATATACCTTCCCTCTAAGTACTTTGAATATGTACGAGGTGAGTGCGAGATCCCTCCTGACCCTCAGATCGTTATATCCAACCATGCCCAAAATAAATAAAGTCGGGTACATAAGCGGATAAAACGGATATACACCATACAAGCGCCAGTACAAGTACCTCACAAAAGTTGCAGTTTTAAATCACAAAATATATTTTCTTTATTTTTTAAGCTCATTCTAAAGTAATTTTCTTTACAAAGGTCCATCCAGTCAATTATCTTACTTAAATTAATAAATAATTAAGGTAAAATTACCTTTGCTATTATCACTCCATAGTAAAAATACGTTTTTTTTTCAATTTACCCCTACCGTTACAATAAACTGGCGAGCATGTCCCATCCCTATAGACTTTAGGAGAGGCCCATCCCACAGTAGGGAAATGCTAATGATTTCCCTTCAGACACCATTTTAAAGGTACAGTCGTAATGAATATTCTATTTTACTTCTATAGCGTTCTGTTATAGGTTTTACCATTGTTCCACGATTCACTTTCAATGTTATTGTTCAGCAAGAATTGCTTCACTTTGTGTAACGTTATTAGACCACCGTTAAGTGTTAAGGTAATTTTAAGTTATTGTGAAAGTAAAGGACCAGTTGGTAGAATATTTATGGGTGAGTATTAGAAGCTTTGCCCATAAGCCCTATTGTTTTTGCGTCAACGGAATATTTAAAGCGTTAAATACCTACCATTCACGCACAATGGTTCATTGAAGGACTAAGTGCGGAAACCAAACCCATAAAGGCTCCTACAAACAGGCGCGACATGCGATATAATCGCACGCGACACAAAGGCACCGCTCGTTCCGCGACTTGAGGTCGGGGTCGCTAGCCAACTGTAAAGTAAATAAGTACTGCTGGACCTAGCTAAATTATCGAACTATAAACAGTTCTAGACTTCACTTTCATGGTCGTTAGCGTCATTTGGGTGCCTAGTTCGACAGCAAAACATTGGCCTTGACATTGTAGAAGTCCAAAGATGGAGATAACCATACTTTCCATCCGTTAGGTCATCAGAGTTAGCTATTTGTACGGTTGAACAAGTTATCTGGTATACAGGCAACTACCTACTCTCAAACAATGTTGTAAGTGTGCTGGGTAGTTTTCTTTAACATTAACTTAATAGTTATATGCATGTCGCAATACAATTTTATAATGGCAGTGTAGTAGAAGTATGTGTTTTTTTCCTGAATCATCATCAGCCTACAGCAGACAACTGCTGGACATAGGTCACTTCCGTTTCATGCCATTCAACTTGATTTTCGGCAACTCTCATCCAGCTGCCAACAGCCACCCTGCGAAGATCGTCGCTCCACCAACCCTGAGAAACCTACCTTACGTTTCCCGATTCGTGGTCTCCATCCAAGAACACGCTACCCCAACGGTCACCGGTTCTATGACTGATATGCCCAGCCCATTGCCACTTTAACTTGACCTATGTCGTGTCGTGACCTATGTCGACAACTTTGGTTCTCTGCTAGATCACCTAGTTGCAGATTCGATCCCTCAGAGATACTGCAAGCATAGCCCGTTCCATAGCGAGCGACTCTGAGCGACTTTGAATTTATGGACCAGCTGTAGGTACCGTGTTCACGTTTCCGCTCCGTAAGTCAAAACAGTCAGGAATACCAAAAAGCTTGTCCGACTGTACGTAAAGTCGGTGACCAATATTGTCTGACCCACCGGCATATCTTGTTAACCCAATTTAATCATTATCTTCTTGTCGTTAAAGTTGAAAAGCTTTTATGTAACATTAGCAATACTTACTACCTTATCTTTAATTTCGCGTATTCTCAACCAGTTATTGTGGCTTCGCGGTTCGATGCTGGATTGGCGACGAACAACATGTGGGTTCGAAAACACAATCCACTTATTTTCGATTTATTTTTTTTCATTTATGATTTCTACAATATTCCTTGCATTATTAAAGAACGACCAATATGATTTTCGCCTAACAACTTTTCTGGAAAACAAGTGGGTAAATAAAAAAAAAACTATAAGTCCTCAAATGAGTAGGAAGAACTAAAAGTTTACTTCGTGGGGTAGATGGATACTAAATTGATCTAAGTGACAAAAGTTAGTCTACCTACGCCTAAACAGCGACTGCGCACAAACATTTCTAAAACGTTTGACGTAAAAAGTATTTTCACGATGAAAAGTATTTTTAATGAATTTTTTGTAATCAAAGCGTCATGTCGCAACTTAATGACTATACAAAACATTGCTGGCTAGATTTCGTCTATGGGACCTGATGAATTGGTAGAAGTTGGTGATCGATTTAATAGTAGTCAGTATTTGGAGATTCTGCGTGACGTCATGCTGCCGACTGTGTGAGTTGTCTATCCAAACCTATGGGGTCAAATGGTTTTAAATTAGGACACATCCGAAGTGCGATATAAAAACAATTTGGCTGAGATCGTGTCATTGACATGGGAGCACATGAGAGGAAAAGATTTGTGTTGGAACATGGTGTGCGGTATGTGTAGCCGCTTACAGCAAGTTATAGAAGGAGACGGTCCGCCACTCCACTACTAACTAATCTACTTATAAGTATTTTGAAACACACTATGTAAGTAAATGCTCAATTGAATGAATGCTAAACCATTAAAATGTTGCAGATTCTGTGGTGATGTTATTGTTATAAATGGAAATGCTATTATTTATTTAAATAACATGTTGATTCACTAAATATATTTAGCTATAAATCTGTAAAAAATTTCACAAATTCATTCATTTTCTCGCATTTATACATCAATGTTTTCTCGATAACAAACTTCCAAGACTTTTTTAAATGTTTATAAATGGTTGTTTGAATATGATATTATAAAATGTATTAATTTTGAACTATGAGCATTTACTTACTTTATCTTACTTAAGTACATTTTAATGAAATAATAAAAAAAATTATTACTTGCAATGACCGTGTTTTATTTCTATACAAACTGCCCATAAAAAAGATATTTCCCGACTTCGTTCGTTAAAAAGAAGTAAAAAAGATAATAATTAAAAACAAAACATTGCTAACAAAAAGCTGTGTCTAGATTTTCCCTGGTTTTGAACGCAGACAACGATGAATATCGAGCTGCTATAGTGACTATGAGACCAACTCAACTCTTATAATATGTTTGATATTTGACTTTAGTTGTGATGCTAGACGCAATATTCTAAAGAATTTGAACCATATCGTATATTTTCATAAAGTTCATTATCGCATAATCACAACCAGCTATTAAAATGAATCATGGAATTAGCTATTAACCGTAGACAACTTTAAAATGTTATTGATGCGCGTTATTTTTTTTTATTAATCCACCCTCGCCTTGGTTATTTTTAGTATTCGTGAAACTCATTAGCCTTTCAACCTTAACAACAACAGTATGATGATTAAAATCGCTTTACAACATGATTTATCGAAATGCTTGCTCGGAGTATTTCAAATGTTCACGATTAGGTTCAAATTCGCTATCACTCAATTGGGTCAGATAATGTTGGCCAGCGACTGTACTTTGTTATTGTACAAGTACATACATACCTTAAAGCTTTCATGTAGATACAAACTTCAAGAAGAACAGGATGAAACGTTTAAAAAAAAATCACAGATGAGGCCACATTTTAAGCATAAATTCTAAACGGGAATGCCTGGATAGTCCTGAATGGAGATGCAGTCTGTAGCTCTGTGAACTACGTAATGTGGTCACGGTAAGCGGTGATACTTGTGCTAACTTTGTGAGAAGGTGTTCTTTAGAAAAATATAAACCACAAAACTAGGTTCTGGGAAAAAAGCCTAGCCCTTTATTTAGGTATAATGTTGGGCAGTGTCAGAGGGTAAAGGCGAACACAAAGGCACTGCTCGTTGCGCGACTTGCGGTGCCTTAGTGTCGCGCGCGATTTTATCGCGTGTCGCGCCTGTTAGAAGGAGCCTTAACTGCTACGACTTACGAACCAATACAGTCGCTTTACTTTGTGTAAATTATTTCATAACCACTGTTCTCAAAACGGTGAAAAAACCATCGTGAGGAAACCGGCATGTCCGAGAACCAAAAAATTTGAAGACATGTGACATCTATCAACCCGCACTCGAGAGGAGGCCTGAGTCTCAGCAGTGGGAACATTATAGGCTGATTATATAAAGTTGTTACAATAAAGGTATATGTATAAATAGTATTTAGAGAAGTCCTAGGCTGTGTCTTTATTCATCATCATCGCATATCAAACATCAGATATGAGCGGTATTTAACCTTCTGAACGCCACGGTCGGGTATAGACGACAAACGAAAACGTGCCCAACACGCCACCGTCGTCTACAGCCGACAAGAAAACGCGTGTTGGGCACGTTTTCGTTTGTCGTCTGTACCCGACCGTGGCGTTCAATAGGTTAATTTTGTCTCTGAATGACAGACGTAGGACTCGTCCCAAATGGATAAGGAATCCTAGGAATTGCAATGTGAATATTGTCCTCAATGGATTGAAAACATAGGATCAGTTTCAAAATTATTCTATACCGTATTTTTTTTGTTAGATATATGTATCATTTTCAGCAAAAATATTCAGGAAAACTCGCTACAAAAAATATAACCGTACCATTTTTGTTTACAAAACGCTCACCCAAAACCATTATCCATACTTTACTCTAGCATAAATAAAATAATTCCACCACACATACCATTTACATTCAACAGATGTTCTAAGCGTACAGTTAGCAATCGAAATTATAACTTCACACTGAAAAACACACACGATAACCAACCTTACAACGCATATGCATACAGACCAAGTTTGTTTAGTTCATTTCTAAATTGCCTAACATGGCTGACAAATGTACGCGGGTACGTCCTTTAGTATGTCGCGTCAGATTAAATGCAGCGATCGTTGCGAGGTGAATTGATCTAAGATGGGTTAGGGGGATGGTGGGATGGCAGTTATATGTGGAGAACAGGGTGGATAGATCGGTGGTTAGACAGTTTTTTTGTAGAGATTAGAATTAAGGCTGATTGTCAACAGTGTAATGTAGGTAGTTGAAAACGCTTGTATCCGTTTCAAGGACCAATTTATTTGTCAGTCTTTTGTTCAAAGAAGTACTTACAGATAGGTAATAAACTAATCCCATGCCAAACTGCAAGTCGGTATTTAATACCGTATTAAATACCGACTTGCAGTTTGGCATGGGAATTTAGTAGCGGCCCTAGGGCAGTGCGGTGCGGCGGCACCGGGCGCCGTCATGTGGGGGCGCTGAAATCAACCGAAATGCGACCACCAGGCACCAGTCAACGAATAGTTACTAATAGGAACTATTCGATGACCAATGATAGTAACTTACTATAAAGCGCAGACGCGGAGTATCAACCGAGTCGCGACGATCATTTGGGCGCGCGAACGGAGCGGGCGGCGCGGAAAGTCCATTATTGGAAAAAGCTTGTGCTGATTTGCAAATCATTTTGACAGGGGTGCCACATAAAGATTTAGCACCACCTAAAAAAATTTGTAGGAATGCCGCTAATAATACGTAACTTGACCCTGTTGGCCTGCGTACTTTGGCAATCAGCACGGCAGAGGACTTTTTTATTAATCAATGTATGCTTCTATTATACTCGTGAGACCATTCCAACACAACTAACTAGTTACTTCTAATTTAGATAAACATAATAAATAATTATATTTCTGTAAGTAGGTTTGTACAAACATTTTTACACGTCAATCATATTTTAAAACTAGATGACGTGTTCGTTTCCTATCAGACTATACTCGGAGAAGAAAACATGAAACAGAACAAACACAGAGGTTACAGACTCTTTTAAAGTTCAGACATAAGTTGGCCAAATCATGTGAGACCTCTGTTGATAAGTGATTAGTGTAGAGCATAACAATCAATAGATACAACATAAAACAAAACACAACACAGCTAAGCTCATGAGCTTCGATGCCAGCCTGCCAGCATGCGCTATTCAAACACGTCGTAGATGTGCTAACCTAACAGAAATCTGAACCTTGTGGGATGTGTGAAATAATACCTTAGGTATTAAGACCAAGGAAGAGAATTCTGCCAAGATGTTTTACCTACATAACAGAAGGCCAATTTTCATAATTTAAAACGTTCAAAATCCATTCGCAGTCTCATTTTGGCGACAAACAATTGTCACAAACTTGTCAAAATGTATTTTTGATAGATTGGGAATGAGATCAGACTGAACGTTCTTAAAATTACGAGAATTGCCCCCCTCATATATACAACATTATACCTTCAAATGAGTAACATCATTTGGCATAATGTCAAGAATGATACGGATGCGGATATTGCGGAGCGCGAAGGAAGGCTTTAGAAGTCAAGGTGACAGATTTAGACTTTATCCTCTTTTAGTTTTTAAAGACCACCCAAAAACAACTAAGTAAAAGCTAAGGTGTTACAAACGTGAATATTTCTTTTAAAATAATTCAAAGAAAACATTTCTCAGATAAACATGAATCCCCAGACCTCAGTTTAACCGCATTCGAATGCAAACTGGAACACAAACTGAAACAAAATAACTTAAAAGAAGCATCTAGACACATAGATCCCATTCCCTTTGGGAAGCAGACGGGATAATCCTATAAAATAAACATGGACTTTTAATTTTAAATAACATATCGATTTATCATAAACTATCGGCTTGTCTGAGCACAGAAATAAATGTTTTTCCGTTTCGAAATCTATTCACAAACCTTTCCGATAAATCTGGCGAATTCAAAAATTTTCTATTCATTTTATATCCATGTCTTATGTTGTTCCCGCTGAACTGTGACATAAAGAAATATAACCCGCAATGTATGTCGTACATATGTTAGCTTTCGCCAATTGGTTGATATGACTGTGTAGGATCCCGCATACATGGTGGAACGAACGCTGGATCCTTTGTAGGAAAGTATGGAGATATCTTATAGATAATTGAAGTGGTTTTGGAATTGATAAACCTAATTTAAGAAAGAAGTACGTCAAAAAAAATTAATTCAATAAAGTTAACTTTTCATAATGTTACTTTTATTAGGTCTGTTCTTCTGTAGATATATAATTGAAGATAACTTGAGGTACCGTGGGTACCCCATAATCAAACCCAAACAATTCGACAAATCTGATATACGACATATTTTTTTTTCCTTTGATTATTCGAAATAATTAATAATATGAATATGAATAATCGTAAAAGTCCAGACTACACGCAGCATTTATACCATCCAATCATCCATAGCCTTCCAATTTCCCATCCATCGGCTGACTAGCCTTTTTTTATTCTCAGATCAAGATTAAAAAATTCTTTTCTCCACATTTCTTAAAGTCGGCGGACTTTAAGAAATGTGGAGAAAAAGAATTTTTGACAAAAATCTTAACAAAAAGTAGAAACACCATAATTAAATTGTTTCCAGGGATAAGTCTCAATAAGAAATTTTCACCGTTGGCTGGGTCGCGTTGTTTTGCTTCGGCTAACAGTGGAAGGAGGGTAAATCGGAGGGGGGGGGAGGGAGGAGATTGATTATGTGCTCACGCACCGTCAGACATGTGAGGTAATTAAATGTAATGATTGCAGGGAAACTGTGATTTTATTCTTTTATATATTTTTTCTTTCTTCGTTGTTTCGTAATTATGCTTTTTTGTTTAATTTTGTGTGAATAAGTGTTTGTTGATTTGCTGTGGGTCTAGTTTCTGTGAATGGTAAGCTAATAGGAATGTGATGAATGTGTGAATGAATGTGTAGGGTAATGTATGGAATTATTACAGATGTATTTTCGTAGAAAATATTTTAACAATAACTTTATTATTTTATTTTACTTCTGGGGATAAAATAAGTAACATCTATGTTACATGTAATAATAGCGTATGAAGTATGCGGTCCTTTAATAATACAGCCAGTCAAGTCTATTATAAATTCCGAAGAAGTTTTGGTTACTACGGTGTAAACAAACAAGCATAAGTTGTTTAAGCCTCAATGAAATCGTTCAAAAACACACTAAGACAATACTTGATGTCAATCTCTACATTCCAAAGGGTCTTTTAACAAAACAACTTACTGAAAAACCGCCCAAAACCGAGAAAAAACAAACATAAATTTCCTTGTTTCTTCCACACGCTCGCCTTTTAACTCGCGTCCTAGGATCCGATATTATCCCCTTCATCCGCAACCCTTGTTTCCCCACTATTTAAGTGGCAAATAAAAATGTTATCAATCGAGAACACCCGACTGCCGGGCCTGTCCGGATTATGTTAGCCCACTGTGGTTACCCTAGCGTTTGTTTTTAGATAAATACAGAGCAATTTGCACGATGTGTAGGCATTAGTGAATGATTTGATAAAAATGACTTTCACTTTTCAGGAATTTGCGTTTAATTTAATTCAAATACCATTTGGCTTAGATTAAAAGTCGTGTAGTATTAGTTAGACACACTTTTGTAGTGATAGTTACCCTTTAAATCGAAATGGAATCTTTTAAGCCAGCCTTTTCGACGGAAATGGCTTGTTCGTTTTATGTCTGCTCTGAGGTCACCCACAGGCTGCATCTATGTTTGTCTTGACCAAATAAAGTCTCAGAAGTTAATCTCCGAATAACTTGAAGATGCTTTAAAGAGTGTAAGCAATGTAGTTAAAACGTCTTTTCTTGGGAATCCCTATAATCAAAACTTTAAAAAGTTGTGACACATCATTGCAGTAGCTCTAGTTTTCGTTGCTGAAAACATGTTTCGACCAATTTATAAAAATGTTTTCCATAATGTCGAGACTTTAAAATAATATCGATTGAGCGAAAACAATATTATTATTTATTAACTGCTAACCGAATCTATGGTCAGAAAAAAAATATTTATCTTTCATTAAGTACCTTAACTCAGTTTACTTTTAAAACCAAACACATAACTTAGCCCATAAGCCTTGCTCCCCTATGTTTATCAATCGGGACCAAGTGTGTGTCCGGATTACGCCCGCAGCATGGACACCCTACCGTTTGCCTTTCTTGTTTGGTTTTGTCCGACTGCGGCAAAAAGAAGAGTAATGATTAGCTGTGTGTGCTAGGTTTAGGATAGGTAATTATTTCGATGTCTGGTTTTTATGTCTAGTTGGAAAGTCGGAATTATTTCTGGATTTTTCTTTGATTGATTAAATCTACTTGTAACACTTGTAACTCGGAGGTGATTTTGATAGCAAGAGATAGTTGTGTAAGTAGTGGCTCATACGGGTGACAGGAACATTGACGTGCAACCTGTTACCAGGGATTCAGACCATGACTAAGAACCTGAAAAAAAATTGCTCTGTCATACATTTTGACCAAAAATTTCTATTCTAGAATCATATAAGGACTGAATTCATGTTTTTAGTTTGCGCGTCGATGTCCCTAATCTATATCTATCTATACATATAATAAAACAGTAACGAAAGAAAAACTGTACATTGTGAATTTTCGAGAAAAAATAAGTGGCTTTTGTTAGAAAAACGTAACTGATGACAAAAAGTGACTTTTTAGAATTTTTGTCTGTTTGTCTGTGTGTATGGTACGGCTTCACGCCACAACTACTGGATAGATTGAATTGAAATTCAGCAAAAATGTTCTTAGTAAACCAAGGAAGGCTTTAGGCTACATATTATCACGCCGTATGCTATGGGAGGTAAGCAATATTGATTTTAAAATGTGTTTGTTCGTAATTGAAGGCACAAAATAATTGAATGCACAAAATGACATGTTTATTTATTTATTTAGTTAAAAATAAAACTTTAACTCTGGGAACATAATAATCACGCTATTTTTATAAAGGAGCGGGGCAGTAATATTATAAATTGCAAGGGTACAGCTATTTCAACAATATGTCAACGGGAAATTTAGTGGTAAGGTCAGGCGACCGTTTACCGCACTAAATGGTGCGAGTTCAAATCCCATAATATTGTTTTAAAAAATCGTAAAATTCTTTTTTTTTTAGTTTTTAATTTTTTATGTGCATTAGGAACGATACTGTTACGAAATCTGAGAACTCCACATGTCCTATCTAATTGTATGGAGAGTTTCACACCAATATTACTAAACAGATTGATTGGCGGTACAACAAGCTACACTATCATGAATTCAAGTCAAATTTTTGGTTCTAAGCTATATCTTACCAAGCACATTTGTTGTAGGTAATTCATTTAAGTATGTAATTCTTAGTTTTGATCCCTGCTGCTGTTACCATATTTTTTTTAATGCTAAACTAATGTAGTTGTCTGTTAAATTAACGACAATTTAGTTTTATTCATAATTTAATTAATTTGGGTAAATAATATGTAGTTTCCGTTTTCTAACTAGATGGCGTTGGCGTCGAGTTAGATCGCGCTATGGTTTTGTTTCCAAAATGTGATGTTATAGGTGCCGATGTGCCGCTCTCATCCTATAGAAACGGGGGTTACCTTTGTTGTTTGTGTTGGTTGATGTGTTTCATTTTCCTGTTGGCCTTCACATAGTACTTTTTGATAGACTGAAATTGGCCTTTTTCAGACTCTACCTATGATGAGGTGCCGTCGTACTACACGTACGACAAGCAAAGAGGTGTATTTAATCGACGTCGACGCGGACACGCCGTGGACGGGTTTCCAGGAATTTTTAAGGACACCGCATTGGGACGGGTTTACACTGTGCACCCAATTAATGGCGAGTGCTATTATTTGCGAATGTTACTGCACACAGTGCGTGGCCCAACATCATTTGCGTTTCTAAGGACAGTCGATGACATTGAGTATCCCACATACCGCGCTGCTTGCGTAGCACGCCACCTTCTCGACAGTGATCAGCACTGGGACAACGCACTTGAGGAGGCCAGCATTAGTGACAATCTCAGTCGTTTGCGACATCTGTTTGTCGTCATGTTGGTGTTCTGCGGTATTGCAAATCCGCTTCTGTTGTGGGAGAAATATCGGCATCTTCTGTCGAAGACTTCCTAAGAGGTCTGAGACGCACTACTGAAGATAATACTGAGGCAACTGATGAGCGCGTTCTAAACAGTTGCCTTAGTTCACTTCAAGATATGGTCATTTCGATCTGCGGCAGATTTGAAAAAATGTGAATGCTTTGTTGAAATACTCTTTCTTATGGCCACATATTCATAAGTTACGCTTAACGATGATTATGAGAGCACATCTTGGCGGGAATGTACACGCCCAAGAATTTTCTGATGTTCTCTTCAAATTGGGTGAGGGAACGCTACCAGTAGACGGTGGCCAGGTGGTTCTATCTGAGATACTTGGGAGAGTGGTGTCCACCTTAGAAGATTTGATTCGCCCGGTGTACGGGGACATTAATAGGATACCGCACCAACATAATTCTTGGGTGTGTGAACGAGCCATTTTAACCAAGCTTTAGCGATCAATGAATGCATTCTCGCGGAAATTGAGGGAAATGAAGTGATCTACACTTCAATAAACACTGTTGTCGACCAAGATGACGCCACACATTACCCCGTAGAATTTCTCAATTCCCTCAGTGCAAGTGGACTACCAGCGCACACCATTAAGTTAAAGGTCGGTGTCCCAATTATGCTTCTTCGGAAACTCACTCCGCCGAAACTGTGCAATGGGACCCGGCTCAAAGTCGTCTCGCTGCAGAGAAATATCATTGAGGTGAAAATTCTAACGGGTTGTGTGTCGGCGAGACACCACAACCCGTCCCGTCCCCGGGCTCTTAGAATTCGACATCAGACGTTTCAGATCTTCGATTTTGACGACCCCGTTGTCGCTGGCATAAGCAACAGGATCCGCGTACGAAGTCGCGGGCAGAAGCTAGTAATAAATAAATTAATATATTTAGTAAGTAAAGTAATTAATTACTTTCTGCTCTCGTTGGGCAGCTGGATCAAGGGCTTGATCCAGAAAACGGTACTTCTGGACACGGCCCGCATTGTTAGGAGGTTCCTTTCTCTGGAGCCCTGACCGCCGGTAGCTTGGACCCTGTTCCCGATACCGATGGGCTACTATTTTTTATATTTTTAAATGTTTTTATACTAATATTTAAAAATATAATTTATATGTATTCGGTTTAATAAAGGAGATAATAAATTAATATAATTAGTAAGTAAACAATGAAGTCGTTGCTTGTTTCCATCGGTTCTTCAGCTAAACAATCTAATTAATTTTAGGTGTCAATTAAATACGCATCCCTTGGAAAAGGACAAAGTGAGCTTTTTACTTTCATTAATAAAAAGATTTTATCATAATTTACTCACAATACTCAAACATCTATCCAGAGCCAACAGACACCCAACACCGTACAATTCCTTCCAACCCTAGCGCATAAAGGATTGCTCGCTATAAATCAAGTTACTTTGAACAATCAGGCACAGACTACACGAGAGTCTTAAGCACAGTCTCATCGATAGACTATTGCCTCTCAGTTCAGTGAGAGTCAATGATTGTTTCAATTTCCTGTTCAATTGTTCTACTTTAATAGTCTAGACACCGAGGTCTCGCAGTAAACCAGTGGATGTTATATGATGATATTATAAATATGGACTGACATAGGTACACACTTAGGTAACAGAGGAGGGGTTTAACATGGTCGGGGGTAAAAATTGTGGGATTGAACATGGACTAAACCGGGACAAGTCTCGTAACTTTATGAATGTTGTTGTTTAATGTTCACAGTCTCACCTCAAGACTGAGGTGAGACATCAATGTCAAAAATATTTTTGACAGATTGAGACATCAATGTCAAAAATATTTTTGACAGATTGAGACCAATCTGTCAAAAATATTTTTGACAGATTGAGATCCATCTGACAAAAATATTTTTGACAGATTCAGACCCATCTGTCAAAAATATTTTTGACAGATGGGTCTCAATTTGTCAAAAATATTTTTGACATTGATGTCTCACCTCAGTCTTGAGGTGAGACTGAACATTAAACAACAACATTCATTCAAAAATATTTTTGACAGATTGAGACCCATCTGTCAAAAATTTTTTTTCAGATTGAGACCCATCTATCAAAAATATTTTTGACAGATTGAGACCCATCTGTCAAAAATGTTTTTGACAGATTGAGACCCATCTGTCAAAAATATTTTTGACATTGATGATCGCTGAGATAAGATTGCGAATGTTTTTAATTACGGGAATTGACCTTCTGATGTCTGATAAAATTCTCTGGTCTGTCGATAAAAGTGGTCTTCTTACCTACATCTATACCTACAAATAAATAAAATTGAAGTGTCTGTTTATATTGCCAAAATTTGTGGTTTGTTTGTGGTAAACACGACGCGGTAAAAAGAACACAAACACAAAAACGATAACCAGTTGGAGGAAAACATGCGTCACATCCACGCAGAACTGGCATCGCTCAGCATAATGCTAAGACCCTATGCGAGACAAAGCCCCAGCAACAGCGAGCGCGGCGGCGCGGCGGCGCGGCGGCGCGGCGGCTTTGATGTGATGACGTCAACCGGCATACGATAAGCTATAAATAAGAAAAACAACTATTACCTAGTTCCAAAAGTTGGTAAACATGAAATTTATGAAATGGTAACAAAAAACAGTTTTAGATTTTTTGTCTGTCTGTCTGTTTGCTCGACTAATCTCTCTAACGGCTGGACGGATTTTGACACGACTTTCATTGGAAGATAGCTAACGTTACAAGGACTAAATTAAGCTACTTTTATTTTTTTTAAAGAATTAGGGTTCCGAGCATACAAATTAAAACCTATGAAATCCAGTTTGTTTTACGACATGCACGTGAATGAAGTCGCGGGCACAGCTAGTTCAATATATAGAGTAATAATCTTTATTTTTCTTATTGAAATCTGATTAGCGGTACAGGGCTTATGAGATAGTGTAAGTTTATTACCTTCTCAGAATTATGTACACAATTATGGCTAATGGTTAAAAAGCGAGCTCGAGGACAAAAAGCCGTGAGTTTAAGCCTTGAAGTGTTTAATAGTACACAATTGATGTGAATCTACTTCTGGAACAGCAGATTTAGCTTAGTGACCTACAGGAGCTGCTGGGGTTAACATAAAATAGTAACATTAAACCTACATTTTGAAAAAAAATTTGAATTATTAAAGCCGTCAACAAAATATCACGTACCGTTACACAATGCCCCAATAAGTATAACGAACAGCAAATATTACCACCAGCGTTCATAAAGCGTATTATTCTTTACACAAAGAAGGCACGCAATTTCCCCACCACTCGCCGTGTCAGAACCACTGTCACTCCATTCTTAGAGATAATTTACTCTCCTAATAGCTATTGTGCTGGCCAATTATTATTTTGCGTTGAATCTGCGAGGTTTTGAGTCGATATCCAGAATATTATTTAGAGGTAGGTAAATAAGTTGACAAAATAGTGTAGTTGTCATTTTAAAACACCAAAATTTGACGCTTTACGGGACACTAAACGCCCCCAGATGTAATAACAATAAAACTTCTATTGTGACTCGTTTAGTGTCCTTGAAACGATTAAGTGGGGGTCCAATCAAGGCAGTGAGCAAAAAATTCTGACACTTGGGCACTTCTGAAAGAAAATATACCTACTGAAAATAATAAGGAACATTCACGCGAAATCTGTAAAAACAAAGCTTGTTTCCTTGTTAAAATTAAGTTCGTAGCAACTGCGTAGAGGAGTCACAGCAATTCGTAGCTAAATCGTCGTAGCAAGTTTGTACTGGAGGCCCAGTATCTAAATACAAATTGTAACATTTGTAACGCGCCCAAATCGTCGTAAACGTCCACCGGTCCAAAAAAAGACGTATTTTCACAAATGACGTAAACAAAACGCGTCGTATCTCCGTGGGAGTGGCAGAGATGTCAGTGGGTCTTGACTAATGTATGCTGCCTCCCTTCCTAGCGGAGATACCGTGAATATACGGCCGAGGTTAGGTTTAATGTAGATGTGTGGCGAATTTGCGGAGCCTGGTGGTTCTAGGTAGGTATAGCGGTTGTGGTGTGTGGTACATGCAGGTATGTGGATAGGTTGGATACAAATGTATAAGCTTGGTTAGTAGTTGAGGTGGATCTAGTATCTAAAATAGATTAAATACGTGACTTTGATAAACTTGGACTTAAGTATGATGTAACTAATATTTTTGTAAAAATATAATTTAAAAGAGTGTCCATGGAGTTTCTTGCCCGTTCTTCTCTATAGGTACCTACGCTTTGGAATGGGCAACTAGCTTCATATATTCTGACTGACCGACTTCCTGACAATTCAAAAGTGCCTGTAATGGTTTAATTGAAATAAATGGTTTGAGTTTGAGTCTTAAAACAATAGACAAGAATAAATTGAACACAATATTTTTTTCGCAGTCAGTGATGTCAATCCGTTACCAAATTGCGTTTGCATGGCATTTCAAGTGTGACCATCGGTATTTACTAGTCCTGGCAACCAATAGTTGCAATTTTTCTTTCTTTTACAAACGTACCTACTACTACTATCATGCAAAAATTACTTCTAACTAAAGGCAAAATTGGCACAATGAATATAAACTCCAATACCTAATATTTTAAATCATTCCTACCATTAAAGCGACCAGGGAAGGCAAAAGAGGGACCTTTAATATTACAAGCTATTATTCCATTTCAGCGGCCTCTAAAGAGTTCAGCGGACTTTCTAAGACAATCCAAAAACCCCAGAAAAAAGCCTACCAATAATAAAATCTTATCGCCATGCATCTTCCGATTCCGGACTTTTCCGGATTTCTCCGGATCCCTTGTAAATCTCGTAAAATTAGCTGGCCAATGGCGGAATTCCTGCGTTCTCGATGTTGGTCGATAATGGCGTCTTGTAGCAATAAACAGGGGCTGATAAGTGGAGGTTGGAAGAAGTGCGGGCTTAATACCACGCGGTGATAGTGTGTGATTGAGGGCGAGTGGCCCCGGGAAGTCTATAGAGTTGTGACTGAGAATAAGTTGGTAAGGTATTGTTGTTTCTGAAGTTGTTGGAAAAAGGAACGGAATTTCGGCAAAAAGGAAAAGAATTCTCTCAAAAAAATAAGGGTTTTTGTAATAGCTGCCGATCAATATTAGCATTTATCTTTAATTTCTATTTAAATTTATTTTATTGCTTTTTCATAAGCAGGAATTTATCAAACTATAATATTGTGTGCTGAAAGTAAGGGCATGTAATTAAACATTAATAAGTATCAAGCTTTTTCTTGACAAAAGTTCATTTAGATTCAGTTTAATCCGGTTAAAATTTTATGTAGGTATAATGTGACTTTCAACAACAGACTCATAGTTTTACTGACGAAAACAAATTCGTCATAATAAAATTATAATCATTGGTGAAAGCTGTTGCAACAAAACAAAGATGGTAGAAATCTCAGCAACCCCCAAACGATTGTCTTTCCTCTTTCAAACCCAATAAACTTTATATTTACCAGCTCCCATCATCCCAGCTCTTTATCTTCCCATTGTCTGAGAGCCGGTGAGCCGCCGGAACTTTAAGACCCTTTCCTTGAGACGGACAAGTTCAATAAATTGGAGGACGATTGCGATGCAGCCGTTAAATTGCTATATACCGTGTGGGGTGCACAAGGTATATGTGTGGTATATTTGTGGTTCTATTGCTATGTGGTAAGGGGTTATGAATTGACGTGATAGTGAAGAAGGAATAGTAGTAGCTGATGTAATATGTGTTAATACTGAAATGAGTCCAACCTCTTGCTTGTGAAGGCACTGTGTGTATATGTTAATTGACAGACCAAGAAATGATCATCATCAACTTTATTTTCCCTGTTTTTAACCATGACCATCTGATCTGACCTTGTTTCATAACTAGATAATATATATTTGTAGCATAGTTACTTATTGATCACAATGTAGTTTAAGGTGTTTTTGTTGTATAAAAACTAACAATATACAGGGTGAAATTGAAGACATGCGCCAAATCGAAATTTTCTAATTATGAACAACTTTTACTATGGGCCCAAACCTAAAATCGCGAGAAAAAAATCAGCTGTTCCCTACATTTTGACGAGTTATGCAAACATAAATGTAGGGAACAGCTGACTCTGTTTTCGCGATTGCAGCTTTCGTCCCTTAGTAAAAGTTGTTTATAATGATGAGTATAAACTCCCATTTCGGTTTGTCGCATGTTTTAAATTTAAACCTGTATATAGGTATTGTTTAATTTTTCGCTTTAAAAAAATATTATATAAAATTCAAGCTCTTACATCTACCGAACGCCATTTCTAGCAAAAATTGAGGGGCTTTGTAGATTTTGACACAAGTATCTCGTGAATACTGAACTAAACTGACGTTGTGCAGTACTCAGCGCCTGTAACAAAGTGTGAACGAATGCTGTTAACCGAGCACCTTCGACGCTGTAACTACATAACTACAATACAACATAAGAATAGATACAGAAGGTCGGCTTTATACATCGTCGAAAACGTACGCATACATAGATCAAGTCGCCTCTAATGCGTTTGCGATGTAGTTTCCAATGAATAAACAAATTGGTAAAACACGTATTTGTTTACTCCACACTAAAGTTCAGTTTGCGCTGAAACTCAACACATTTTTATGACTTATTCAATAGTAGGTTCTATGCTATTCAGAAATCAATAAAAAATATTCAAATAAAAATAATATTAATACGAAACAAGGATCTGAATATAATTTGCGAATGCACTCACGGCTGGCATTCGTTCGAGCCGACCTTCTGTGACTATCTATTTTGTTCTTCGACGCAGTAACACAGTACCTTCACGTGGTTCTCGCGCAAATGCTGACACTTTTTTGTACACTTGAGTACTGAAGCACCTTACTGCTGTTGACTATAAAAATGGGAGTATTTTGGGACGAGTGGACGACGAGCTGGCAAAGTCGTTAAATGTCTAAGACTTTCTATATTTTTACCTGCATTCGAAACTGCATTTAAATATGTTAAATACATGCATGGCTCGTTTATCGTAGTCATGGCTGAAACTATGGAGGACCTCAGTACAATGCTCGATGACCTCAGTAGAGCCTCCGAAAGAGTGGGTCTTAAAATGAACATGGACAAAACGAAGGTCCTGTCAAATGCCCATGTCACACCCACTCTCATAAAGATCGGAGAGTATGTTTACCTAGGACAAGCTGTCCAGTTAGGTAGGTCTAACTTCGAGAAAGGTCAATCGTCGAATCCGACTCGGCTGGGCAGCGTTCGGAAAACTACGCAATATCTTCTCGTCCTGTATATCGCAGTGTCTCAAGACGAAACTCTTTGACCAGTGCATGTTGCCAGTGATGATATATGGCACTGAAACGTGGTCGCTCACAATGGGCCTTATAAGAAGGCTAAAAGTCACCCTAAGGGCAATGGAGAGAGCTATGCTTGGAGTTTCGAAGGAAGAGAGCGGAAGAGATCCGCAGGAGAACCAAGGTAACCGACATAGTCCGAAGAATTTCCAAGCTTAAGTGGCAGTGGGCAGGGCACATTGCTCGCTGAACAGATGGCCGATGGGGCCGAAAGGTTCTGGAGTGGTGACCGCGTACCGGAAGACGTAGCGTTGGAAGGCCTCCTACAAGGTGGTCCGACGACCTTGTGAAGGCCGCAGGAACACGTTGGATGCGAGAAGCACAGAACCGTTCCAAGTGGAGGTGCTTGGGGGAGGAATATGTACAGCAGTGGACGTCTTTCGGCTGAAATGATGATGCATGGCTCTATCTATATATTTTTTAACAATAATTACTCATGCAATACATACCCCAACATCTAAAATACCTATTCAGGTCTAATTACAAGAAGCAGGAAACAACGTTGTAAAAATATGATCAACTCAAAGATTGCAGCTCTTCACAACTAAACTGCACACTAATAAATCTCGCCCACATTACTAAATCACTCTCCCCACTTTTAACTCACAACTTACAAGATAAGCAACAAACGGAGAATTTCTTTTACTTCAACAAGAACTTGTACACTCCAAGATAATGAAAATATACATCAAACTTGTATTATTTATGTAAGGAAGGTCTATTGCTTCCCTCAAGATAGTTTTATGCTGAGATAGGAGCCTTTTGGCCTCGTACAAGACTTTCAGTTTTTTTTATGTATGTACTTTGGTTTTTATTTTATCATTGTGTTTAGTCTGTGATCTTCCATTGCGAGTCACAATAAATACTTTTTCTTTCTTTCTTTATTCATTTATTTAGGTATTAATAGAAGTGTCTCAGATATTATTGTTTGCAAGCAAGCAAACGCAGAGTAGCTTTGACAAATATCGTTACAAAAGATTAATTATGTGTTGAAACACCAGTAGGATAAATACTAAGCATGCAGGTAGTTCAAGTATATCATTCGTGTAGTTCGTTGCCCGCGATGATCCCTACGGTGAAATCTCGATCCTGGTATTAACCTTGAGATCATAATTTGTTCT
Source organism: Mesoligia furuncula (assembly GCA_916614155.1). Lineage (NCBI taxonomy): Eukaryota > Metazoa > Arthropoda > Insecta > Lepidoptera > Noctuidae > Mesoligia > Mesoligia furuncula. The sequence continues at coordinate 1,144,225 of OU744811.1, read as the reverse complement.
CAAGGTTAGTCCCAGGAACGAACAGGTTTTTAGCGATATAAGTAAAATCTTACGACTGGAGCCGAGTAGACGTGATTCAGCGCCGAGTACACGAGATTCAGCGCCGAGTTCACGTGATTCAGCGCCGAGTACAAGAGATTCAGCGCCGAGTACACGAGATTCAGCGCCGAGTACACGTGATTCAGCGCCGAGTACACGAGATTCAGCGCCGAGTACACGTGATTCAGCGCCGAGTACACGTGATTCAGCGTCACCGTCGTTACCGACCCGAGCTTAACGGTTCAAGGGGTCCACTCCGGAAGCACGAAATCCGCTGTTTTGGCCAATGTTACGGATGGTTCCTACTCAGTGTCACTCACGGACATAAGATTACTTAGTTTTGGGCCCGAACTAAGAACGAATGACAACACGATTTAACAGTTGTCCCTACTCGCAATGGGTCTTTGCCCGTTAGAAAAGTAGAATTTTTCACTTGTTTTGACGGATCAAATACTGTCGGACGAGCCCGTATCTTAGGGCGACGGACTTAAAGAGTAGACTCCTAGTTTCGTTCACAGTTTAGAAAGAGCGCAAAATACGCCAAAGGAACATTCAGTTACTAAAAATATTCTACTAATTCCTACATTTCACAGATACAATCAAGATAACACTATATTCCAATCACTTCCGTCCATATCTGTACTTATAGTATAACGGGATCAGATTTCACACACAGTTACAGTAGCAAGGGATTTATAGCGGGACGCAAGTGTTGAAGTTCCCTTTTATGAGCCCATGAGTCCATGGGTTCGAATCGATGACGTTGTAAAGTGCCGCCTTGGTTTAGAGGAGACTTTGATTTGGAGAAATGTGGACAGGGATTTATGGTGTAAGGGGGAAAGATATTGGTACCTTAACTTAGATACTGGACTATTTATTTTAAGAATTTTGGATTTCATTTGTATCGTGGCCGTAGGTACGTTTACAGATTCTAAATCTGTGATCTGTAAAATAATATGTAGTTAGGTAAATTTTTTTCAATGTGGATATCGAACACGAAACCCAAAAGGCAAAAAGCAAATTACTCAATCATTTCAGGAATGGAGTCGTCAATACTGAGTGTTTCTAGACAAAATCAAACTGGTTGCTAATTTAATTGTAAAATTGATTCTTTGTTCTTTTTTTTTTGACGTTGATTTATATTCTGTAATTACTTAAACTCACACCCTGACTTATTACTTGTAATTTTTTATTTTAATGAAAATCGTTTATTTTTACCATGTTTGTAAATATGTGAGCACCATGTATCTATTAGATAATTAATTTATGTCATGTTTTCATTTTTAATTCTTTTACCTATTTTGGTATAGTAATTTTATTTTATTTTAGGTACATCGTCTTCACATATTATTATATAATTAATGTATACAAAATATTGTACAACATTTTAATAGAGTAACGGTGGAGTTTCTTGCCCATTCTTCTCCATACGAAAACTACCTTTTTGAATGGGCGACTAGAATCAATTCTATTTTTTCGTATTTTTTGACGTTCAAAAGTGCCTTTTAAGCGCCTACTTGAAATAAATGTTTTGACTTTGACTTTGACTTTAGTTTTAGTAATATTTTCCATCCTTTATGTTATTCAAAGTTTTTTTTACACTAGGTTTTACGTTATCTAATGATGGTTGTAAACTTTCAATAAAATAATTTGTGTAAGCGATTTATCTCAAAAACTTGAGTTATCCTTGTCCTTGCTCATCCGCGAAAATCGTGTTGAATTAGTCTATTGACACAACTGTCGCCTCTGCTCACCCCCTAAACCGAAAAGGCGCGATACTCTCGAAAATGAAAGGTCCCCACAATTCGCACAGATGTACCCGGCCATTCTTCGCGAACCGTAATCTCCTTATAGGAAAGCCATACATACAATTAAACCTAACACTGCTTAAGCCAAAGACAGCGGCTCTAAACATATTGTACTATATTATTTAGGTACCTACCAACTTTTTTTGTGATTGGAGAAAAGTACTATTTTTTACCTTTTGCAAAGGGTTAACTGGGTGCCACAACCTCTTATAATGAAATAAATAATATTAAATGTGTTGTTATCGAAAAGAAAGAAGATAAGTTTATTTGCCCATAATACTAAATAAAGAATAAAATAAAAAGAAAAAATCAAATACAAAAATGTGAGGTAAATTAAATAGTAAGGATGTAAATAAATTAAGAAAGATCATTATCGGTTTAAAAAAATAACGACACATCAAAAGAAAAGGTTATCGATGTTTTTAAATATCTGACACAAAAATTTAAAACAGTGTCCTGATACTGCATAAAACACTAAATTTTTCACTATTTTATTATTCTACATGTACAGAGCTGTCAGATAAATTACTACGCGTATGTAACAGTACATGGTTTCGAAATTTTGGAGTACACGAGTGCAATATTCAGCGTCACATGTTTTTTCCTAGATTGAAAATGTATGCCCTGCTCAGGATATAAAACTACGGACGTAAAAAAAAAACGAAATAAAGTTTGGAACAGTCCCATAGCTAATACTCTACAAGAGCATTACTTTACACACTTGCGCTTCATAACTTATTTAAAATCGCCAGTGACACGGCGAATGTGGAGACTTACATACAAAGAAGTTTTTGAATTTATAAAACCCACTTGTAACAGTCCTATTGCAAAGTAAAGGAGAATGATCATCTTACATATGCGTTTGGTCCGGGTCCCGCCTTATGTTTTCTCATTCAATGTATGTAATATGTAAGTTTGTTGTTGCAAATCAATGTTTTTCTAATAGATCTATAACTTCAGAGCCTTTATCCTCTATGACAGTCAAAGTACTCTCAATGAAAAGAGTAGACGACTCAATTCCACGCCCACATCATAAACTTTGACAGCCACAGTCCGCCATTGTCTCCGACATATCCGAACGGTTGCTAAGAAGGTTTTTCAATAAAATATTAACTTGCCCTCGGAGGGACAGAGAGGGCTCGGGAGGGATTAACCGACGTTTATCCCCGCATTCCGAGCCGAGGCGACGGCTTAACACGGAGACGAGACTTAATTTAAACAATTGTTTGTTTTCACTCTTCAAATACATTGAGATTTTCATGTCGTTCTGTTGTGTGGTTATATTTGAGGCGCCGCCATTTTGGGATTATTTTCCTCGTTCAGCATATCTTTGTAGAGTATCTGAATGTGATGCAATCCCGTTGTAGCCATTTCTTAAGATACATGATGTTTATAGGTTTTTGAATGCGTAAAATTGTGTTTGTTTACTCTGCTTATCAACTTTCTACCGCTTAAAAATATAACAAAAATATCAGTTCTGTGAAATAAAGTTATTTTTATATACATAGTTGACATAAGTAAACTCAATCAAATACCACTTTTCTGTAGTCTACGGGTCGCAGAATCGTTCCAGGTCCCCCCGTACCCATGAATAAGACACCTATGTGTTAACCTACGTGTTTATATGTTGGTATGGGGTTTCAATTTATTATCAGTTTAAAACCATCGGGGAAAGAACGGGATGTTTTCACCCTCCTAATACCTAATAAATTGTAAATGTATGTAACTCCTTAAGAATGGGTGTCTGTGGGACCATCTGTCTTGGCTTGGGCCATGGTCCACACACACATAGTTTGAGTGGGTTTGAAGGAGGATTTAAAAGTTTTGTTTTTGGCATGGTTATTATAGAACAGAACAGAACAGAACTACTGCGTACTGTAGGTATAGCATAATCAGCCTATAATGTTCCCACTGCTGGGACACAGGCCTTCTCTCTTCTAGAAGGAGTGGGCTGTAATATACCACGCGGACCCAGTGTGGCTTGGTAGATATCACATGTCTTCGAATTTTTGGTTCTGGGACATTCGGTTTGCTCACGATGTTTTCTTTCACCGTTTTGAGAGCAGTGGTGATGAAATTATTTACACAAAGTAAAACGCCGGTCTGGGTTCGAACCCACGACCTACAGCTCGTAAGTCGGGGCCGTTACCACTGGGCTACTACTGCTCTACTGTTGTAGGTATACCTATTAGCTTACCAGTGTAACTCAGCCTGTTATGGAGAAACTTGGGCCTCCTTATTATTGGTTAAACTTTACCTGGAATTACTGCTACTTATTTTCTTGACGAAATTCTTTCATTTCCTAGGTGTCCAAATTATCTCATTGCATGCGAAAAACATTGGATTCATGTGAATGTCATATTATGAATGTTCAGTGTAGAAGCGAACCCTGAATAGAGTAAGATCGCCGTAAACATATACTTTGTATACCAAGGTAGATATCTAATTAACATTTGAAAAAAAACCATTAAACTGGACTGGAAATAATGAAGGGGTGTTTGGTGGTGACAGCACCAAACACCCCTTCATTATTTCCAGTCCACTCCACCTCAAACTAAATCATTAGCCACAAGCAAACAAAGAAAAATAAAAACATTCAGAAAAATAAAACACAATCCTAAATCTTTTGAAACGTCAAAAAAAAAAGGTTGAAAACTTCTGTCGCTGACATCTTCAGAGATAGGCGTGCTTACCCCAGAGTGCGGCGTGCGGCGTGAATATACAATGAGACAATAGCACCCGCACCCTGATAACACCATTGCATTGTTGGCCGAAAACATTGCGGATTATTTTTGTTTGTAGGTATGTGACCGGATTAGAATGATCTTATGATATGTGGGATGCGTGTATTAAAAATGTGAATTTTGGTCCTTATTTTTATTAATACCTATTGTGTTGGGCTCAGGTCAATGACCCACCTAATAGAAATTGATCACTACGCGTAGCGCTGCGTTTGCGATTACCGATGCCTTTTGATCATAGACAAAGATGTGGCTGTAATATGTGGGAAAAATTCAGATGTAAACAAAATTAAAGGTTAATTTGAAAATAGTTATTGTTGTAACTGCCTCCCAAAACATGTTGTTATGATGTTGCTACCTATAAATATTTAAAATGAAACCGTCTAAATTTGGCAATCTTTGTAAAATTTCCAAAAAAAATGTCTACCTACGTCTTTTGTTCAAATAACAATGTCATCTCCAACATATTGGTTTCGGAATTGAGCGTTTAGCTAAACGTTTTTTTATGGCCAATAACTTTCCAATACATTGCAACATCTTTAAAATATTACTTTAAAAATCACTTTCTCGACTTCTCCTTACCGGGTCTGATGAAGCATAGTTGAATTTATCGCACCATCATGATGCAAAATACCAGGAGACTCCACAAAGTATTATGCACCTTGGTACTTGAATTTTATGGTTCTTTTTTGCACTGTGTAGAGTGTGAACGAACCCCTTCCAATTGAGTGTGAAGTAAGAATGAATCGGGAACTGACGCAAGTAGTAACTTTGTAGTGAATGATCAATCATGGAGGATAGAAACCGTGACGTCACTCTTTACAACTAGTTTCGAAATTCAAATTTTGAAAGTCATTGAAGTTAGGCAGGTTTATGAATTCTTTTGAGTTATGCGGTATAAATAAGTAATGGGGATCAAAAGGGATCATGCTTCGAAAGAGGAAGGGGCGGGCATCTTGTATGTAAGATTTACATAATTTTATGGTGATTCTACATTGCACCATTCGCTACAGAGGTCGTACAAAAGAGTAGAAGGGATGATGTAGGTATGGGTCATTAAGTAAACTCAGGTAATGGATAGTGGGGAAGATAACAGACGTTGAAGAAATTGCCTTCTCATCTGAGTAGCAACCTAATAATAACTATCTCTAGGAGGTTGATTAGGCAATGGTGGGTACATAGAAAACGTTGTGTTATAAATGTCTTAAGTTTTCATTACCAAATGTACCTCAAGTGGGTCTGAATTTAGAACTTGATGGCAAAAGACTAGATGCTGTTACGGAAACTGTATTTCTAGGAATTACTTTAGATTCAAAACTACAATGGGGCGCACACATTAGAGCTCTCTCAAATAGATTAAGTTCAGCTGCATATGCAGTAAGAAAAATAAGGCAGTTGACAGATATAGCCACAGCTAGGTTAGTATACTTTGCTTATTTCCACAGTATTATGTCTTAAGGTGTTCTGCTGTGGGGATCGGCGACTGACGTAGATTCAATTTTCATTTTACAGAAGAGGGCAATCCGCGCAATCTATAAAATGGGTCCTCGCGAGTCTCTTAGAAACAAATTCAAAGAAATTGATATACTAACTCTGCCTTCTCTTTATATTTTAGAAAGTATTTTGTATGTTCGCAAAACCTTAGGACTCTTCAAAATAAGAAGCGATTTCCATAATATAAATACACGTAGTAAAAATGAAATTGTGTTACCTAAATTTAGATTAACTAAAACTAGCAAGCCATTTTTTGTAAACAGCATCCGTTTTTATAATAAGTTGCCAAAGCCGGTTACAGAACTTAGCGATGGAAAGTTCAAAACCCTCATCAAACGTGTCCTAATTTATTTATTTATTTATTTAGGATTTAAACCAACAATTGCTTACACCAACACATTAGCAGCTTATTATTTATAATAGGATACAATTGCGGGTGCAACAATTAATTATAGGTTAACACCGCTAGCACAAAAAACAGTGGTAAGACCATTAGTTATTAAATTACGACAGATTCTTTAATACAAGTGAATAAAAGTGTCCTAATCAAAAAAGCATATTATAAGATTAAAGACTACGTTGAAGACAAGGTAGTCTGGCAATAATTCCTTCTGCACATGTGGCTTCCCTGGCTTCTCATTAACGGCATAACTATGTAAATGTCTATTAACTGCTCTCAAATTACGATGTTAAATTTTTATTTTTTTTATTTTTCTTTTACATACTTTTTGACATAATTTCTTTATTATTCTTTATTAATTGACATTATAAATACTTTTTGACATCATTTCTTTACTATTTGACATTATATACAGACAATTCAAATTTTTCACCTCTTTATTAGTGGTTTTAATGGGAATCATAACACTTGGTTTTAGTAGGTTTTTATTAATATTTTTTATTTTTTTTTATTTATCCTTTTGATAGATTCTTATTTTGTAAATGTGAGGACTTTGTAGGCCTTATAGACTTTAGATCTGTAGACCATTTTTTATTCTATCAAGTACTTGGTACTTGTTGACAGGCCAGCGCTATCCTCCCATACCTACTGTAATCTGGAAACATTGTAAAAGTCAATTATTTTTAAAAAGAGTATCCGTGGAGTTTCTTGCCGGTTCTTCTCCATAGGAAACGACCAATTGGAACCGTACACCTAGCTTCTGACGTTTCATAAGTGCCCATGTTGGTTTATGTGAAATAAAACATTTTGATTTTGATTTTGATGATCATATTAGACTAGCTTTTGTCCACATAAAATTTTTTGTTCTCGACCCACCCCGTCGCAGCGCATCGCCTGCGCTATTTTACTTAGCGTTCTTTCTGACTTTTTCTTTTTGCTCAGCTCCTTTAGGTCTTAGCGTGATGTTAAGTCACCTATTAGCATTCCTGAAGAATAGGGCTTTGAAAGCAAAAATATTATTTCAAAACTTCAAAACCGATCGGTAGTTTCAGAGATTAACGCGTTCAAACAAACTGCTTTTCAGCTTTATTATTAGAATGTAATCAAGGTATACTTCACGAGAACTCGATATACAAAAGTCCAAATCCTCTTTAAACAATCAAAGTAAGTAACATATAGTGAAACTATCAATTAGCGAGTGAAAACGTTGTCTAAATCCAACAACAAACTGTTGGCAATGAAATGCAAACAGACAGACGACGCACCGGCACTGTGGCTGTCATTTTTTTAGTTAGTTACGAATGGTACATACCTACGGATATGCGTAGGTAGCTTACTACCTCCGGGCCTTTAACTTGAGTTGATGTCATAGAAGTTTGGACGGTGGCAGAAATACGACTGTTTTGCAGGTAATACGTGCATGTGGTCTGTATTGAATGGAAGATGTGGAAATCTCCTTCAAATCAGTTTTTTTTTGTCAGAAATTGCTTCAATTTTGAGTTATTTTCAACCTTGTTGGATCCATGTGATAATTTACTATTACTACTACTTACTATTTACTATTATTAGAAAAACACTCTTTTCTTGCTAATACTTTTTAATAGCATAACTATACCCATTCACAATCCAGTAACGACTGGATTTGCACTACTTTTAATTTAAAACGACTTGTCCCACCCAGATTTATAACGATAACATCATTACCGTTATTTCTAAGAGTTGCCAAAATAGAATAATAATGAGAAAATGAGTTGCCTTATTGAAAATACATATAAATAGTTTGTTGCGATATTAATAATTTGTACGTTGACAGTGTTGCCACATATTATAATTCGGTATTAACAACATATATTTTTTATTTAATCCTAGAAATCACGACACTATGTGATTTCTAGGATTTACTATGTAAACGATAAAAATTAAATATAAAGTGTGCTTTGTTATTTTTCAACACACTTGCTCGTAAAGTGGCTCTTATTGAACCGCTTTTAGGTCCATAATGCAGTGTATTAAAAACGCGTGCATTTTCTTTACTTTAATCCACAAGTGCTTTATTTCCACAGATAACTATTTACTAGTCGGAGATGCGCGCTTTTTTAATCTCATCAATTCACTTTTTTTTTAATAGTCTGTATTGTCCTTGGTCCCAAAATTAACTAATATTTATTTACCTTAAGGTGAATGCGCAGGGACCACAGACAATTTAAGGTGAATGCGCAGTGGTAGTTCACGAAATTAAAATTTTCTTAGGTTTTTTGCAGGTCAGTCTCAGGTTGTGTCTTGATCAAAATATGATTTGCGACTATAACAGGTACGTCTTTAAAGTCAAAGTCAAAGTCAAAACATTTATTTCAAGTAGGCACTTAAAAGGCACTTTTGAACGTCAAAAATTACGAAAAAATAGAATTGATTCTAGTCGCCCATTCCAAAAGGTAGTTTTCGTATGGAGAAGAATGGGCAAGAAACTCCACCGTTACTCTTTTAAAATGTTTTACAATATTTTGTATACATTAATGGGTGTTTGGTGCATCGTTTGCCAAATGGAATTGGCCGAAAGAAGAGGTCATTTGCTATCTCTTAAGGCCCAGTAACTCATTCCTTGTTTCACTGGTTTTTTTAAAATGACTTTTCAATTTTTATTTGGAGAAATACAAGAACTCTGCATTTAAGCTTAATTTTTTTTTAAAGTTATGAGTATAGCCTTCAAATTTTGTTTTAATTCTTATGTTTACTCTTGTATGGTTCTATGAAATTAAAAATTTACTTGCTAATAACATCTAGCTCCTTTTAAATAACTCCCAAATTTTTTGAAAAAAGGAAAAATACACTTAACACTCAACTTTAAATTGCTGTAAAAAAAAAACTAAAAGCGATCGGGATCTTCGAATTCTTTTAGTTAAGTGTATTTTTCCATGTTTCAAAAACTTTGGGAGTTATTAAAAAGGAACTAGATGTTATTAGCAAGTAAATTTTTAATTTCATAGAACCATACAAGAGTAAACATAAGAATTAAAATAAAATTTGAAGGCTATACTCATAACTTTAAAAAAAAATTAAGCTTAAATGCAGAGTTCTTGTATTTCTCAAAATAAAAATTAAAAAGTCATTTTAAAAAAACCAGTGAAACAAGGAATGAGTTACAGGGCCTTAAAAGATAGCAAATGACCTCTCCTTTCGGCCAATTTCATTTGGCAAACGATGCACCAGACACCCTGTATAATAATATGTGAAGACGATGCACCTAAAATAAAATAAAATTACTATACCAAAATAGGTAAAACAATTAAAAATGAAAACATGACATAAATTAATTATCTAATAGATACATGGTGCTCACATATTTACAAACATGGTAAAAATAAACGATTTTCATTTAAATAAAAAATTACAAGTAATAAGTCAGGGTGTGAGTTTAAGTAATTACAGAATATAAATCAACGTCAAAAAAAAGAAGAAAGAATCAATTTTACAATTAAATTAGCAACCAGTTTGATTTTGTCTAGACTCCAGATTGTCCTATGGATATTAGATTTACAGAATGATAATCATTCGAATCATTAATACATCTTTCTTATGGAAACGTTCTTAGGGAAAAAATCTAACCTGAAAGATTCTATTCTAATGACTATAATTATGTAAATACATATATATTATAGTCGCGTCCAGATACAACCTGATACTGACCTGAAAATTACAAAAAAACGTAAGAAAATTTTAATTATAATAATAATATTAAATATATTTATTTCAGGTCCGAGACCCATATAAAACAACGATAGATAAAAATTACAAATACTTACAAAATCCATATAGTGTTAGTAACAAAATAAAAATAACTTATTGCCTAGTGTTAGTATAAATCAAAATCCGCACAAAATGTTGCAAAATCGCAGAACCAAAGCTCTCCGCTACAGTCCTCAGGATGCTGTTATGACTGCCCCTCACTCTCCTCAGTAGCGACTCAGTTTTCTTACGAATAACTGAATAGAAGCCATCGGTACGGGCTTGCGCAAACATGTGCGACGCGCTTCAGTAACGAGGCAGCCCCAACAACATCCTGAACGCATTGTTATATTGGACACGCAGGACATCCAGCGATCTCTTAGTATAATCGACCCATAGACTACCCGTGTACAGACTTACGATTTTAATTATCCACCTTAAATTGTCCGTGGTCCCTTCCAAAACCAAACGGAAAAGACTCTGACTGGCGTTCTATTATTGCGCATTCTCACTGAACTAATGTAATATTTCTCTATGCCAATAGTACTTTCTAATTCCATACTAACTAAACTACAATTTGACATACGACAACTCTACGATCAGTCTACACATTATTTTGTGTTTATTATGTTTTTTCTATAGGCTGTTTAGAGGTTTTGTCAGTGCCACAGACTTATATATTTAAAATGAGATTCAGTGCTTTTTACGTAGTATGTCTAAGAAGTCTGTGGTGCTTTTATTTACACCAGCGTGCGCATCGCTAGTGCTGGCTAGCACGGCGCGCGGAAAAACAAAACTAGCGCGCCATTTTGCAAACAAGTTAACTAATATTTAACGATACAAGTCTGTTTTTTTCCTCGCAAGTGTGTTGAAAAACGTCGTGTGAAACGCGTGTGCATTGATCATTAGACTCTCGGCTTTCTTATCCACAATGCCTTCAGGGCGCTGCTGAGGCTTCCGTCTTACTGTAGTGCGTCAGGGATGTTCGCTGATGCGCACACGGACGATTATTTTGCGATCATGCGCAAGAAAGAGGCATCAATTATTCGCAGAGTGAGGGGAAGCAGCAATAGCATTCTGAAGGTATTGTCAGAAAGGCTAGAAGGGCCTACAATGGACAGGTTTATCAAGCTGCATGTCAGGCATGGGGCTTGATAAATCTTTCTATAATTTGGGTGTATGTGTGTGTTGTGTTTCTAAATGTTATTATTAATAACATAGTTTATTATTATTATTTGTATTGTAACACGCTATGGGCCATCGATGCCTGAAATTAAAAGATTTTTATTTTTATTTTTTATTTATTTATAGTACATTATGATACATGTGTGCTGCTATGTTGATCATTGTGCTCGAGGCGGTATTATTCACGCGAGCCGTAGGCGAGCGCATTAAGAAAGCCGAGAGTCTAATGATCAATGCACACGCGTTTCATACGACGTTTTTCAACACACTTGCGAGGAAAAAAACAGACTTGTATCGTTAAATATTAACTTGTTTGGAAAATGGCGCGCTAGTTTTGTTTTACCGCGCGCTGTGCTAGCCAGCACTAGCGATGCGCGCGCAGGTGTAAATAAAAGCACCACAGACTTCTTAGACATACTACGTAAAAAGCACTGAATCTCATTTTAAATATATTAGTCTGTGACACTGACAAAACCTCTAAACAGCCTATAGAAAAAATATAATAAACACAAAATAATGTGTAGACTGATCGTAGTGTTGTCGTATGTCAAATTGTAGTTTAGTTAGTATGGAATTAGAAAGTACTATATAAAAATATAAATTAGTTCAGCGAGAATCCGCAATAATAGAACGCCAGTCAGGGTCTTTTCCGTTTGGTTTCGGAAGGGACCACGGACAATTTAAGGTAGATAATAAAAATTTTCTTACGTTTGTTTTTGTAATTTGCAGGTCAGTATCAGGTTGTATCTTGATCAAATATGATTCGCGACTATAATATATATGTATTTACATAATTATAGTCATTAGAATAGAATCTTTCAGGTTAGATTTTTTCCCTAAGAACTTTTCCTTAAGAACTTTTCCTTAAGAAAGATGTATTAATGATTCGAATGATTATCATTCTGTAAAGACGTACCTGTTATAGTTGCAAATCATATTTTGATCAAGACACAACCTGACACTGACCTGCAAAAAACTTAAGAAAATTTGAATTTCGTGAACTACCACTGCGCATTCACCTTAAATTGTCTGTGGTCTCAAAATTTAATTTTGGGACCAAGGACAATACAGAATATTTAAAAAAAAGTGAATTGATGAGATAAAAAAAGCGCGTATCTCCCACTAGTAAATACATAGTTATCTGTGGAAGTAAAGCACTTGTGGATTAAAGTAAAGAAAAAGCACGCGTTTTTAATACACTGCATTATGGACCTAAAAGCGGTTCAATAAGAGCCACTTTACGAGCAAGTGTGTTGAAAAAAAAATTAAGTAGGTATCGTCTTCGAATATGTACAGCATTGAAACAGTTCTCAAGACACTCAGGCACATTTTAAATCAATAGCTAATAAGGCTTCGCTGTAAACCCATATTATTATTAAACTGCAAAATACTATATCCTGCATTTCTGTAACATTAAACTCGGGCGTAAAATATACGGGACTTAGCCATTTTATTTTTCAGTCGTAAACCATTTTACTACCACCTTTATAACCTGCTCAATAATTTCACATAATATATTATTTCTGACGTAGAATTATTTCCCTAACTTTATGTTACACAGTTGAAGAAATTGTTACAAAATATAATTTGACGAAAATTCTTAATTATTACGTGCGAGAGTTAAGTAACTACTTAAGTAAAGTTAAGTGATCGTATTTTCTACTTTCTGTTACCTAGTAACCGTTCCTACGTACCTACTTGTATTTATAACTGAAATTAATCTAGACATAGGAAAGTGCTAGTTTGCTAGCTAGGACAAGTGCTGCTTTCCCACGATTTGCAATTCTTTTTTTCTAGCGCTCATTCGTTCAATCAAGTTCATCAATCTATTTCAATCGTTTTTGTTTTGTTTTTGTAATGATATTCACTCTTTGCAGTATTGCACCATTATTACAGAAAAATCCATTCAGTTTTTCTTCAGCTTTTTATTATTAAGCTTTCGTATCCAAAAGGTTCCAACGAGACCCTATTATTAAGCATTCACCAGTCCGTCCGTCTGTCCGTCAGCGGGTTGTAGCTCATGAACCTTAATACGTAGACCGTTGAAATTTTCACAGAGTTTGTATTTCTATTGCCGCTACAACAACAATTACTAGAAATAAAATAAAGTTAAAAATGAAAGGGGTCTCCATACAAGTTAAATACGTTTTTTTTGGCTTTTTTTGGGTTGTGGTACGAAACCGTTCGTGTGCGAGTTGTACTTACACCAGGCCGCTGTTTTGTTAAAAAAAGCTAGAATATATTTTAAAGAGTTTAGATAGCGTACTCGTGTAACTTCCCCCCAGACCATAATATTTCTCTGATCCACGAATCCTCGAACATTAGTCTTGAAATAGTGCTAGAGCTAAAGTTTATCCAGTAAAAAGCGATAAAGAGGCGCGAGCGTGTTGGGGCGCGGTAAAATAGTGGATTTTATTGCCGGCTTGCTCGCTGACGGCTATTTGTCTATTGCATCGGTTCTTGCAGCCAGTGGGGTAAGGGACAAGCGCGAGAACTGACGAGAACTGTCGCAGGGTACCATTAAATAGTAGGCAGTGAAAGCTTGCTGGTTGATGAGTAGGAAAATTACTATTGCTGAGGTTCTCGCAGCCAATGGAGAGAACTGACAATAGGTAGGTACAGGGAAAATAATGATTCCTATTGATTTTGTTGATTTGCTCGCTGATGAGTATTTCTCTGTTGGTGAGGTTTCTACAGAGTTCATATTCTGATGAGAGACAATATTACGAGAAGTTGTGACAAGATATACTCTAGGGATCACCAACATTGTCGTGGCTATCTAAGTGTTCATACACACGAGCAGCGCGAGTTAAAGGCAGAGGCAACGAGTGACGCTAACGAGTGACCTCGTAATAGTAAGACAACACTTCCGTTTTGAATGAACAGTTTATTTAGAAACATGATGTCTCGTTGACATGTAGTAACACTCACACAAAATGCTATTACGAAATGCAACTTAATTAAGATGCATTTAACATCGCTTTTAACTTAGACCACAATATACTGTCCAGAGCTAAATGTACCCTGAATATTTACAGGGCTTGAACGTGAAAATGTTCGTATTTTTCGAAATCAGAGAGCACATACGATGACTGCATTTTGATTGATCTAAAAATATTTAGTTTGATCACTGAATGCACTTACAGTTAACTACTTGTCCGATTTTAGAGTGAGACTCGTTTCGTCGCTTGTTTAATTGAAGTTTCAGTGGTTTTATTTTAATTGGCACTAGTGTTTTAGGAGTAGAACAGATTGACTGGCTGACTGACTGACTTTTCTACTGGTCAATAAACAGTCACGAGCATAAATACCTTACAGTAATCCGTCGTACACACGAGCAATATATAACGCGACGATTTTGGACTGCGCTGCACTCTGGGTTTTGAAATCTCGATATTAGGCCAAGCATTGAGCATTGAGAATGGAGTGGCGACCGCGTACCGGAAGACGTAGCGTTGGAAGGCCTCCCACAAGGTGGATCGATGACCTTGTGAAGGCCGCAGGAACCCGTTGGATGCGGGAAGCACAGGACCGGTCGAAGTGGAGGTGCTTGGGGGAGGCTTATGTCCAGCAGTGGACGTCTTTCGGCTGAAATGATGATGATGATGATTGAGAATCCAACAGAGTGTATGCCAGCGCGTCAAAAAAACGCACTGTTGGATTTTATCTCGTGGCGCTAAGCAGTGCGTTGAAAATCCAGTGTGCGAGAAAAATCCAGTGTGCGATTTAAATCCAGTGTGCGATAAAAATCCAGTTTACGATAAAAATATGTAGTGTGTGATAAAAAATCCAGTGTTTGATAAAAATCCAGTGTGCGATAAAAATCCAGTGTGTGATAAAAATCCAGTGTTTGTTAAAAATCCAGTGTGCGATAAAAATCCAGTGTGTGATAAAAATCCAGTGTTTGATAAAATCCAGTGTGCGATTTATGTAGTGTGTGATAAAAATCCAGTGTGTGATAAAAATCAAGTGTTTTATAAAAATCCAATGTGCGATAAAAATCGCCCGTGCGGACGAAGGACGAAAAATGCTTTTGAATTTTGCGTAAGCTATTAATTGGACTTACGCAAAATTTAAACATGTTTTTCACGTGAAATAAAAATTGCTAGGTTTTGATAATACCATAAAATATCTATCAATACTTTGGAGGAAAATCGCTTTCGGATCTTGCGTAAGTGTAATAAGGTATATATGGTACCTTGTAATGCAGGTTGCAGACCAAGAGGTGAGCTAAGTTAATCAAGCTTAGCTGGCATAGCTGATATAGTTTTTCGGCCTTTTCTATTTATTTGGTTTATCTTATTCATATTCTTGTAGGATGATAATTATCATGTGATATCTTATTTTGTGTACCTACAGACCGCAAACTATGAACACAAGTATAAAAAATTACATCAGCTATGCGAGCTAAGCTAGACTAACTTAGCTTAGCTTTTGGTCTGCAACCCGCGTAAGAGGTATATTTATGCTCGTGACTACTACAGCTTTTCGATCTAACACAGAAAACTTGCCTACAAAAGGGTTTTTATTACGAAACTTAACCTATCTCAAGCCTGTGTTGTCTAGTTTAACATTCTACTTCCAATATTTTCATATTAAACTCTCGAACAAAGTGTAGATTAAAAATTAATCTCTTTTTTTTCTTTGTTGCAGTGGAAATCGCGGTGGGGTGTGGTGACGAAATTATCTCCTGCTGCAGGTAAGTCCATTGAACTTATTAATAAGTTTTCCATACTTATGAAGAGGAATTCGTAGGTATGGTAGGCAGCACGATGAAACCAGTATAAGCTGACCTCTTATTCTATTGAAACAGTACTACGCAAGGTCAAGGTGTTACCACTCAAACTGCACCAACCTGGTTCTCTAGTTATTCCACTTATGTTATAGATAGTTCAAGTTATGTTTTAGGATGTTGTTGAGGCTATTGAGATGCTGTAGTGTCTCTGGCATGTTTATGAAGGCTCGAATTGAATGTTTTCATGCCATTATGAGAAACCGAACGGCCTCCATATTGCACCGTATCAGAGGAAGCTCCAACAGCATTCTAAAAGTAATAGCGGACCTGTTAGACGGTCCTTTTTAACCCCCGAGAAAAACAAGGGGTGTTATAAGTTTAACGTGTGTATCTGTGTTTCTGTCTGCGCCATCGTAGCTCCCAAACGGTTTGTTTGTATTTTTTTGATTTTGTGGTTTACTAACTTAGTTCTTAAGTACTTACTAACACAAATATGGATGTTCTGTAATGAACACTCTGAAATAAAGTTATTATATACTACACACATCAAAAGTGTCTAGGGATCAACATATATTTTTGCAATAACTTTTCTCCTGATTGATATTAATTAAAATTTTCTTTAAGGATTCATCAAATAAAGTGTTTTCGTTTGTCACAGTAACGATAAACCAAGTCACCTTTGCATTAATAAAGAAATTTGCCATTTTCCTAATAAAGGGATTTTTGACATTTGAACCACTAACACAAAAGTTCGAAAAAAAGACTGAAATAACAGTTTTCTTTAAAATTTTATTGGGTAACTTAAACAATTAATAATCCGTGTTTCTACCGCGAACACTAACAACACAAGAACATCGGTTTGGCATACTCAAAATGAGTTCATCCAAATCACGCTGTGGAATGGCCGCCCATGTTCGTTGCAACAACAAAAAAAGGTCTTCTTGCGACTGGATACCCTCCATATTCGGCAGAGCTCTTCTCTGTAGCATATCCCATGCATGCTCAATCGGGTTCAAGTCTGGCGACTGAGCAGGCCAGGGCAGGACATTGATGTTAGCTGCGGCGAGAGTCTGTCTTACAACTCTTGCGGTGTGCGGTCGTGCATTATCATGCATTAACTGAAATAAGGGACCGATTTGCACTTGTAGAGGAACGATGACGTCTGATACAATCGTCTCAGCATAAATTTGAGCGTTGAGGTTGCCTCTGATCCAAATCAACTCAGTTCTTCCGCCGATCCAAATACCCGCCCATACCATGATGGTTCCACCACTATAAGGATGGACTTCCTGGCAGGATTTTAATCGCTGTTGGCGTCCAGGGGTTCTCCAGTGTCGTATACGTCTTGTATCCGGTCTCATACCAAAACGAGACTCATCAGAAAAGCACACGAAACGCCATTGTTCTTCTGCCCAATTTCTGTGTTCAAGAGCCCATTGATATCGAATCCTACGATTGTGCATTGCTATAGGTGGTACCCGTAGCGGTCTTCGGGAATGAAGGTTCACTTCATGCAAGCGGTTTCTGACTGTTTGGTCGCTAATTAAGTTCCCTGAAGAGTGATGAAGCCTCACGGCTAACATCATGGCGGTTATTGTTGGAGCTCTTCGAGTTAAGATTTGAATGTATCGGTCTTGTCTCCGTGTGGTGCAGCGATACCGTCCTCCATGGCGCTCAGCCACGGTACCAGTGCTTCGGTAACGTGTCCAAAGTCGACTGATAACACTCTGACTTGTATTCAGAGCTAAAGCCACAGTACGTTGCCGGGAACCAGCTTCTATCATTCCCACGGCTCTGAGCATTTCTTCCCTGCTTAAATGACGTCGCCGCTCCATAATAACGTTGGTTTTAATCAGTAGTAGGGAAACAGTAGCACTAATAATGTCTTCAATGCGTTGTATGTTTTTATAGGGAAAATATTGACAGCTGATTTTCATCTTTTACTCGAATTTGATTCACAGTTCCTGATTCAAATTATGAAATGCACCAAAAAGGATCCATATAAATTTATAAAATCATAAATTTATTACAAAGCCACATCTCAATCTCAAGAAATCCGCATAAAAATGCTTGATCCCTAGACACTTTTGATGTGTGTAGTTGCGACCCGCGGTTTAACCCGCATAAGTTTCGATCCCGAAGAAATATCGGGATAAAATGTATCCTATGTCCTTTCCCGGGACTCAAGTTATCTCTATACCAAATTTCATCTAAATCGGTTCAGCGGTTTAAGCGTAAAGAGATAACAGACAGACAGACAGGCACACTTTCGTATTTATAATATTAGTATGGATATAACCTTCAAAGTCACCCAAACTAAATAAACGCCTTTTAGACCAAACAAGATAACCCAATAAAACAAAAGAACTACAACTCGTTCCTTTCACCTTCAAAGAAATTAACGTCAAAAAATAACTAATTACCCAAGAACAGTGCCTGCTTGTCCCCTCAACTGAGATATTAATCATTGGCCTCTGACCGACGCGACTGTTACGGAACCCTAAAATCCCTGCTTAATTTAAGTTCCGTATTTAAGTAACATTAAGACTTCGTGTTAAGCAGACGGCAGAGATTGAGGGTAGATAAAGAGTTTTGTTGCAAGTTATGAGATGAAGGCTGCTGGGGACATATTAATATAACATCACGGTCGCTTTCCCCAAAGGAGTGGGCACAAGAGCTTAGTACCACATTTCACCAAATATGTTTAGGTCCTATGCAATTATGGTAATGAAAATTTTCCAAAGAAAAACCTAATTAATCCTTGACCCAACCTGGGAATCTAACCAGGGTCGCTCAGCAGTGAAGGTAGGTAATAAAAAAAGTAAAAAAAAATTGGTGCTAAATGTTAGAATTAATTTTCAAATCTGTAGCAAAAACCCTGAAGACCTTATAAGAAAACATGGTTTATACGACTCCCGGCCACCGTAGGCGCGGGCCTGCGGGCGGAGAGTAATGGGTAGCTCACCGTCCGATCAGGACCAGGCCCGTGCCGGACGCCGCGTACGTGTTCCACGCGCGCCTCAAAGAGATGTCAGCATCGAGGAGGGGCCCCTTAGGGCCGAAGCCTGCCGGGTCAGCGGGATTGTCCAAAAGGGTTACCGCTGGCCCGGAACATAAAGGGCTAAGGAAGGAACACGGGTGGGTTTTAGTCAGTAAGAGTCTGACACTCCCTTCCGCTCCACCCAGAGCGGGAGGAGTCATTTGATGATTTCCCATCCGCAAAAAAAAAAAAAGACTTAAATCATCGAGCCGTTTTTAAATTCCGAACTACAATAATCCGACAAAATAAAAGTTTTTTTTACAAATTAGTAGTCAATTCCGTACGCAAAAGACGCACATTGACGTGGAGTTGTGGACACCAGCCCATATTACCTATTACCTAGTAGTCAATTTTGCTTTAAGAACTGTACGTTTGTCGGATTAAAGTTCAAAATACAGTGGGTCGAAGGCTTAGGCTAGGTCTAAAGTGAGAACTCGGTTTGTAATAAGGCTATTAATGTCAGTCAGTTAGACATGAGTATTGATATGTGTTAAATTAATCACTGCTTAGATTGATTAAGTCCATTCAAGTCACTAAGCTGGCAGTTTCAATATCCATTGACTGAATATCAGCTAAGCCTTAATTGATAATTATAGGAGCCTAATGCTCCTCGACTCGATGTATGGCTCCTGATCAGGTACGTCTTACCTAAGATCTATTCAAATCTTTGTTTCCAATTGATGTTAGTTCCACCTAGCAAACATAAATTTTATGCTAGTGTAAATTAGATTGATTTTCGACTGATTAGTACCTACTATTGAAAAAAATCCAAAAGTAAGTTGAATGAATGAATGAATGATATATTTATTTGCAAGAATATAGGTAGCTAACATAAGTTCTTAAGATCTCTGGGTTCAATTGAATTGGGCCAGTTGAATTTGTAGTGCAAAAAGAACTTTTTGTGTAGGTATTAAAGTAATTTTTTGTTGCAGGTTATAGTGCACATAGAAGAGTAAATCATTAAGTCTTTAGTTTCAATAGACTACCACAATAAAATCCTGGCCTTTTTTGTCTTTCACCACAATGTCATGCCATACACTACGTGAATTGTAAGACTTTCAATACTCAGTTCCTTATTGCATTCCACAATGTAATAAAGAAACAAACAATTCAATTCAATTCAGTTTTTTTGCAATTCGTCATACAAATCGCTAAAAGCTTACTCCTTAACCCTCAGCCCTTACCGTTAAGTACAAATTTTTCATGAAATATTCCAGTTTTCAGGTAAACATTCAGGAAGGGTGAAACATTCGTGCTAATTGTCATTTGTTAGGCCGCTGATAGATTAGATCAGTTAAAAACAGCTCTGCTTTATGTGTTTACTAACCATTGTGGTGGTTGTGGAGCATATCAGTGCAGTTATGGCATTTGTCATGGTATGGGATTCCATGTTCAACACAAGTATCATTTATCATGAGGGATGTGTGTATAGTCCTACCAAGGGGTATCGTATTCGTACCCAGTAACTGGGTTGTGGAGGTCAGATAGGCAGTCACACACACACACATAATCAGCTTATAATGTTCCCACTGCTGGGACACGGGCCTCTTCTCTGTCAGAAGCAGTGGGCCGTAATCCACCACGCGGGCCCAGTGCGGGTTTGGAGGTGTCAGATAGGCAGTCGCTCCATGTAAAATACTGGTATTCATCTGCATCTGGTTAGACTGGAAGCCGACCCCAAAATAGTAGAGAAAAGGCTCGGCAGATGATGATGAGGGATTTGTGGTGTTAGGTACGCGAATGGGTAGAATAAGTGCTGAGCCAGCCAGCTGATGCCAGTTTCCGACTTCCTCTTTTGTAAAGAGGAATTCGGAAACTGGCATCAGTGATCAAAAAGTTGTGTGGAAATCGGTTGTCATGACATGCGGAGGAATGAGGAAAATGCAGTGAGTAAAGTTTCGAGTATGAATTAGAATAGCTATAAGAGGGGAAGACAAGAGAAACGATGAATGGACTGTATGAAAGATGATAAAGGGGAAACTACCAAGATGACTACTAAGCGCAAGAGAGTGATGATAATGATGCCTATAGGGACTGGTGTCGTTTTGATGGCATATGTAATAGTTGATCACGTCACTATGTCTGTTTCGGTTATATTCACTAAGCCTGCACAAGCCAACTTAGTAGCCAGAATATTCAAATGGGAAGAATAAATGAAAACTTGTAAAATAGGTACACATTAAGGGGTTTATATTTTATATACGTTAGAAGCTTAGAGTTAAGTAATTTAATGTAATAAATAGCGACTGTTTAACCATACATTTTAACTGTAAGCAACTTTTATAAATAAAGGAGAATATGTATTATTTAGTGTTAGAGGGGCCCGTGGCTAAATGATAAAAGCCGCACAGGTCCATCGATCAGGTTAAGCTACGCTTGCCGCGGTTGGTCTGTGGATGGGTGACCATCTTTGCATACCGTGACCCCTCCGTGCCTCGGAAAGCACGTTAAGCCGCCGATCCTGTGAGAATATCGGGATAAAAAGTAGCCTATATGTTAATCCAGGTTGTCAGCTACCTCCATACCAAATTTTATCCAAATTGGTCCAGAAGTTTGAGCGTGAAGAAGTAACAAACACACACACACACACTCACACACAAGCTCACAAACTTTCTCCTTTATAATATTATTATTAGTGTGATTAACTTCTGAACACACGTCAGCAAAACTCTTTAAAATCCAGCCATGATACCAACACAATAAATCCCCCACAACAAAGCAACTGCATCTATTTTAATCCAAGACGTTCCTTCGACTGTACGCACATAAATAACGGAAACAAATTAAAAAGTCTGAGCGGCTGATATTGCTCGCCACATCACGGCAGGGTGGGCTGGGGTGTCACTGCATCGGGACTTTCATTACGACTGATACGTTGGTATGTAGCTCATTTATTACTGGACGTTTTAATCCTGGGGTTTAAATAGATCTTTTTAAATGACCGACTTGTTAACATGGGTAGTAACAGTTAGCTCTAACACTAAAGCTACGGTTTCCTAGATGAACATAGCGTCTGCAATGTACCGGTGAAAGACGTCACTAATACGTTATCTATGAAAGTAAGTTGGTGTGTTTTCCTAGAAAGCGTTTTTTACAACGTAAAGTCAATGATTTAAATCGCCGCTGCTCAAAGATTTAAATAGCTAGATTTGCCCTCACCGTACTTAGGTAGTCACGCGAAAAAGTATCCATACTGAGAAAAATGAGCTCATACATTATTAAAAAGAGTTTTTATGACAATCGAGTTAAGTTACTGCGTCATTATGTGTGTCGGAGGTTTTAAAACGAAACAGAAACGCGACCGTCTTTTGACCCGGTGGGGCGCGTATCCAGCGATTTAAATCTTTGCCGCTGTCATCATTTACATGTCATGTTAAGTGCGGTCACTGCTTTTCTAGCAAACCGTGGCGTTACCCTTCCAAATTCAAAGTCAAATCATTTATTTCAAGTGGGCCATTAAAAGGTACTTTTGAACGTCAAAATTTACCAGAAAATTATCGTTTTTTGTAGTTCTAAAAGGCAGTTTTGTATGTAGAAGAATGGGAACAACTCCATAGTTAGTCTTATATAATGTTTTACAATATTTTGTATACATTAATTAGTTGTTGCTAGTCATGTTGTGCGATTACGCTTTGGGTGATAATCAGCTCGAAAAGAAAACCTGTAATCTGAAGCTAGTGATATCACTAGGTAACTACAAAATATTGTAACAATGATCATGAAATTAGAAATTAGTAATAATTTATTTTCCAATAATGTAGGAATACAGATATTATTATGATGGTTATTATTATTATTGGTTTCATGTGTAGATACCTACATAGATTATATGTGAAGACGATACACTTATAATAATATTACTATACTCAATAGTAACTACGTTCTGGTTGTCTACTCTCCGAATAATTTAATAGGTTAGTCTGGACAGGACGTGTCAAAACCACGAAATAATGAATGTTAGTCATTGTTATAGTGTGTGATAATAATAGGTTTATTATTTTACTTACATTACTTTTACAATATGTAACACAACTAACAATTTAGAAGGAGGGAAGGGAGGCCTTTGCCCTGCAGTGCAGGGGGACAGAAATGGCTGATCATAATAATAATAAATAAATATTATATTAATAATAATAAATAATAATATATTTTTTTATATTTTAATATTTAAAAATATAACTTATAATATGTATATAATGAAATAAAGGATATAAAAAATAACTATTTACACTAGGTACTAAATCAAATGACTAAGTTACTAACTATACAAATAAATACAAAAACAAAGGGATAATTAGGCGTCGAAGTATTAGTCCGCATCGCTGTCATCCGGAAACGTGCCCAGAAGACTGGTAGCATTGGCACGTTGAATGGCAATGCTAATTCTTTGGCCAAAGAACGACCCAGCCCTCTGGTCACGTAAAGTGTTGACCAGTCGGCGAGAAATGTCTTTAATAAAACTGGCCAAGTGCGAGTCGGACTCGCACACGAAGGGTTCCGTAGCACAAGGCAAAAACGCCGAAAAAACACGTTTGTTGTATGGGAGCCCCCCTGAAAATATTTAATTTATTCAGTTTTTAGTATTTGTTGTTATAGCGGCAACAGAAATACATCATCTGTGAAAATTTCAACTGTCTAGCTATCATGAGATATCATGAGATACAGCCTGGTGACAGACAGACGGACAGACAGCGAAGTCTTAGTAATAGGGTCCCGTTTTTACCCTTTGGGTACGGAACCCTAAAAAACTTTTTACAAAAAAAGGAAGTCGGTTGTTTTTTTTTTGTAAATAAGTTTTTATTTTTCACTTTTTAGTGGGTTAGTTTTTAATTTATCTGAGTTACAATAGCCTAATGTCTACTGCTCATCACCTTTTACAAAATATTGCTTTATCCGATGCAGGGACGTTAATTGTTGAGGAGTTCCCCTAATAAGAACTAGGAGAACTGGAGCTGATTGATTGATTGAGAAGTCACCATCAGCTCCATTTCATCATACGCATTGTAACAAGCATAAATTGCTTAGCAACCATATTAAAGTAATCGAATCGCAACCCGTGAAATATTTGTCATTGAGTAGTCATCTGTGGTCTTCATCATCAGCTCCACTTTACCAAATGATGATTTCCGAGAGCAAATGCTCGAGTTACTTTAAAAAAAGAATTTTCAAATCGATTCGTAAATGACGGAGTTATGCGCGAACAAAAAACGCAATGCAGAGTAAACGAAAATATCGTTAATGTAGACAATGTAGATATATTTTTAGATTTTTGTTGATTTTTCAAAAACCGCTTGTCATCGGACAAGCGGTTTTTTTTCGATAAAATTTTCATGGGACCATTTGACCATACCCTTTCCAACAAAAAAAATATTTTTCAAATCGTTTGGCAAACGACGGAGTTATGCGCGAACAAACATAAAAAAAAAATAATAAGAATACAAACATCCGAATTGAGAACCTCCTCCTTTTTTAGAAGTCGGACGTGCACCCGGCCCAATGACCCAAACGTGTATGATTAAATAACAATTATAATTATGATAATCTATGTAGTCTACTTTTTGATTTCGTGTGTTGACGTTTAAACAAACTTATTGCGACCAGAGCGACAATTCTACTAATTTGAAGATCGTTCACAGTCTGATCTCAGTCTCAATTTGTCAAAATTACCTTTAATTTCCCTGCATTTTGACAAGTTTTTGACATTTGTTTGTCGCCGAGATGAGACTGAGACTAGATTTTGAACGTTTCAAATTAGTAGAATTGGCGTTCTGTCATCGTCTTGTGATTGTCATGAAAATCAGAAAAATCTAAAACTACCTATTTAATTGGTTTAAGTGGTGGTGGTTGGATTTAATGGTCTGTGTGGTGCCTGACTTAAAGAATAACACCACTCCTTACTTCCCGTGGGTGTCGTAAAAGGCGACTAAGGGGCGTACCGGAGAATGGGCAGAAGCGTTCTCTATGTATTCCACCATCATACCATACTGCGATCGCCAACCCGCCTGCCAAGCGTGGCGATTATGACAAACCCTCCCAAAATTGGGCGAGGCTTATGTCCAGCAGTGGACGTCTATCGGCTGAAACGACGACCTATTTAATTGCCTATCTGAGTATTATTTCAACTTGGACACTAATGAGTTAAGCGATGTCTTTGTAATTGGAACGTGGCTAAGTTATTAGATACGTCCTTGAAAGATCCTTTTAGTAATATAATGGCCGTGAAATTTCATAAGGTAGATAATCAAGCTGTTAACATCGGCTTAATTCCCACACAGTTCTAAAAGCCTTGCCCACTAAATTCCGAACAAACTTAGAATATTCATAGAATATTAGACCACTAAATATCAAAGTTATGAACCCTATTTCAGAAGTTCGGTTGCTTACCGAAGTTTCGAGTTTCGCCAATAATTATGCGACGACGGTAAAAGAAAACTTTCAGACTTATATTACTTAAGCTGCGTCGCCTTTGATGACGTCATAAATAAAATTCCCCTCCCTTCGTATTCTTACTATCGGCCCTCGCAGACTTTATAGGTACTTTGCCTTCCGGCTATGCTTGGGATGTTCTTTTTAGGTCTTATTTTTATTCAGAGGGAATTAAAAGAATGGACATAAGAGCTAACAGCTTCATTTATAAAACTGATACGAAATGATTTCTCATTATATTCAGACAAACTAATTTTCTACAACATGCTCATTATCAGATTTATAATCTCTTTGTGATCTGTGGTCAGATGTGTTTAGTTGCTTTTTAGAATACTGTCTTACTTTCAATTTCGAAAAACCTACGAAAGTTAGCCCCGCCTTGAATCTTTTTATGGATCATTGATTAATAACCTTCCAAAGATGCTGAAATTATTATCAAATTAATTCAATTCAAAATATGTTACCAACAAACATAAGCACATACCTACACCCAAGCCCTTCCTATTAGAGGATCCGGGCGAACCCCTGCAAGGTCTTAAGGAATTCAAATTACGGATTTTATGAGCGCGAAATCTGTTTAATGTCCGTCCGTACATAGGGGGTGTAGGGGGTGAATTGAGACTACAAACTATTCTAATAATATGGATATTTTTATTTGGAGGGATCAAGACGTGGTATTGAGTTTTTATTTGGTAGTAAGTTTTAATAAAAAGAAGGTTGTAATAATTTATGACCTTGATGGTTTTTGATGTAAAACTATATTATAAGGAATTAATTTAAATAATAAGTCACATGACATAGTCCGTAGAGCCCTTATATGACATAGTCCGTAGAGCCCTTATATCGGCAAACGTCCCCTGCGTGCTTGAGCCTACAGGTCTTAGCAGGTGTGATGGTAAGAGGCCGGATGGGCTGACTCTAGTGCCATGGAAGAACGGGAAGTGCCTGATCTGGGGCGCAACTTGCGTCAGCACTGTCGCTGCCAGTCACCTGAGTCGCACCACGCACACTGCCTCTGCCGCAGCTGAGGACGCCTGCTCTGTAAAAAGGCTCAAGTACGCTTCCTTGGAGCAGCCTTACTATTTTGTGCCGGTAGCTGTGGAGACCCTGGGTAGTTGGAGTAGGGAAGCTAAGGTTTTTGTGGCGGAATTGGGCCGTAAGCTCAGGGAGGCAACCGGTGACAACCGCTCTGGGTCGTTCTTGGTGCAAAGGTTGGCCATCGCTATTCAGCGAGGCAACGCGGCGAGTGTTATGGGCACCTTTGCGCCGGGAACGATCAGGGGCGGGCTGTTTTGTGACTGACTGTGTATTTATTTAATTTACACTATTGTTTTGCTTAAGGATTTATATTTAAATAATTTGAATGGGTAAATTTTATATGGGTGCAGAAAATTGTGATCATTGATACTCATTCCTTCTCGTGTTTCTGAGGAGATCTATAAAGTTCTGCCACATTTGCTGTGGCTAGTCACTATTAGGTTAGGAGTCAAATAGAATTCTTAAAATCTCTGTTTTACCACTTGGTTACAAGCTCAAACTTACCACGTGTTTTTCAAAAATATGTGTTTATTGATAGCCACTCTTGATTATGTTAACAGTATTAAACAACTCGCTTTTTGGCCAGTCATATTGGTCCTTGGTATTCGGGCGCCATCCTTTCAAAGCGTTAAAAACCGCAATGTTTCATAATTTCACTGCCCAAAAACACACTGCAATATTCACTCAAATCCTCCCATTCAATAAAACTGCTTGTTTAACAAGAAAATAGCAAAGAGATGCCGCTTCAGAGCCCATAGCTGCAACAAATTCCCCTAGGTCACGGTGTTGCCACGACGAATAAATTAACTAAATGAGATGTGCAAACTTCCCCGTATGGCTAGTGTTGCCAGGATTGTTGCAGTTTTTGGACGAAAACTTTAAACACGGCATTTAAGGTGATGTATGAGAGTAATTTGTTTGTTTTATGTTATGTTGGGATAGTAAAGTATGTCTTCTATGAAAGTTAATTATGTTGTGTAATAATAAATAAATAGAGTAGTGTTATGTTATAATGTTGAATAGTCTAAATATTGGTGGATCATAGTTTTGCTTTCCTTAGAGGATATTTATGTCGCGCGAGTTTTGTATGATCATAACGATTTCCCAAATCAAGAAAATTTTAATGTTAATGCTACCACCAAAGTCAGTGTCAAAGTTTTAACTTTATTTGTATCGTGTATTGTGTTATTAAGTTAATGCTTAAAACTTCGTACTAAAGATAGCAGATTCAAAATTTAAGACGATTTATTCTTTATGAGCTATCCAGACAGATTAACACACAGGAGAGTAGGCAGGGGAAGTCGAAACTTATTCATTTATGCAACAATATTCAAAACGATCAAACAGTAACAAAATTAAATGTATTCCGAGAGCTATTTCGAAGGAAATTCGTTCTACAATGGATTAAATATTAAGATCATCTTTTGTGAATGCAACATTTATGTCAGGTAATTTTTTCAATACCATGTAGAAGTTTTTTTGTATTTTGCTATAAATATCTAACCCTATCTAAACAGTCTATCATTATCGTGGTTTTCATTCATCATTATCAAGATCTAATTTTCAACCCCTGACGCAAAAACGACGGGGTGCTATTTTGACCTGTCTGTGTGTGTGTGTCTGTCTGTGGCATCGTAGCTCCCGAACGGATGAACCGATTTTGATTTTGTTTTTTTTTCTATAATATGCTTCTCACAATTGATCTTATTCATTTCCTAAATAAATGATTATACCCCTTCATCATTTTGCAATATACGTAACAATTCCTACCAACAAAAATTATTTTTGAAAAAGTTCAATTCAATATTTCTTCTCTCATTCTATCACTTACGTTACCAGTATTTCTAACAAAAACCTGTGCATCCTACCGAGTGAAAGAGACGGCGCTCTCATCTCGTTTTACGGGCAATAAATCAGCCAGTGTTGCACGCTGCATAAAAACAGATGCTGAACTTGAAGACGGATACACTAAGAAGGTGCAGAAGTACAATTTTCAGAAAACAAATGAGTCATGTTGTTGTTGTTGTTGACAAAATGATGAGTTGCAATAGAATGATTGAGCCAAAGATTTGAAAAATAAAGTGGCACTTGAATCGTGTTATTCTCCTGAGTCGCCACTCGTATAGGCAATTTCAAAACACCATAATTGACAAATTAATGTCTAATACGACATTAAATTGTCAATTAGGGTGTTGGAAAATAGTTAAACAAGTAGGACACACCATTGTGGGATTTGTCGAACAGTGAACGAGTTGACATTTTATCTTTGGATGACTTTTATAATCAGCACCTTAATTGCGTAATACACTGTTAGAACATTTGTCTGCTCAACAACGTGAATCACGTAATTAATGTTGTAATAAACTGTCGTAATGAACTGTCAAAATTAAAGTGATTCCGATTGTTAGTGTGTTATGAAATTACTCCGAAATTGATACGGTAAGATAACCGTACAAGTCATGTACCTTACAGAGCAGATATAAACCTCTTATCATATCGTCCTAGTGTGCTTCAGTTTCTCACCTCTTGCATAATAGCGAACCTTCTGCCCATTCCTTTTCTATGTCAATTCTAACTTGGATAGCAGAAAACAGTGTGATTAAAAAAGTACGTGTGTTCTCTCTCTCATGAGGTTTGTGGAAACTGTTGCTGTTTGCAGCGTTTAGAGCTAGTTGGATTTTGAACAGGATTATAAATATACCGTGAAATACAGACTGCAGCGGAATTTGAATAAGCTACTGCGGCATGAGACTGTTTAACAAGATTCTATTGGTATATTTTAAGTTAAATCAGTACCTACAGTGCAATGCCAGATAAACTAAACCAGTTTTTCTGCAGAGTAGATAGGCCAATTCTCGAGTTTTTCTCTGTCACCTCTGACCTAGACTAGAGTCAAGAGCAAACCCATTTCAAAAGAAAAATAAACGCAATTTCATCTCAGCGACAAAAAATTGTAGGAAATTAAGAGTAATAAGTATTTTTGCCTGAAATTAGAATGCGAACGTTCCTAAAATTGCGGGAATTGCCACTCAGTTCAGTTTTATTACAAAACGAATTCACCAAATCTTTGGGATCGTTATTGTATTGTAAACTGTATTCAGAGCAAAATAAAGGTCTTAATACAAAATTGATAACTTACTTATCCAATGCTTTGACGTCAGTTTTCGTAGTAAGAATGTTAACTTTCGCAAAAGAGTTCGAAATAAAAACAGGTTAATGGTTTGAATCTCGTTCTAAAGATTTAACCTTGTTTTGTAATAAGTCTGGGTGAGTTAATTCCGGTTTTAAAACATTTGTTGTGTGGTCTGTGGCAAAGACCTGCGGTTTTTTATTTACACATGTTTTTATTTTCGCATTCTAACATACCATCTTAAAATTTTCCCAGACTTTTATACCCAGAGAGCAGGTGCATCCCAGCTTAAGCTAAGCACAGGACAACAATAACTTCAATTTAGCTTTCCCATTAAAAATGCCAACAAAAAGGACCAAACCATGGGGCTAATTAAATTTTTACCCAAACTGCACTGTATGGGCCATCTTATAAATGCCACAGTGTAAAAAGATCCGAACACTAATAGAATATTCATGGTATGAGTAAATATTTTTCTGTTTTTTTTTTGCGCTTTTGTGTAAGTCGTTTTAAGTCGTTAAGCTAATTTTGTGACTTCGTTCATGAAAAGTTTTTAGTGCTTTGTAAGTGTTGGCATGTGAAAAACTTTAAAGAATTGTTTTATATTTATTGTTCAGTCATAACTTTGATAAGTAATGTTAATATTTGTGTTAATGTTAGTGCAAATGATATTTTTTTTGGACTTGTAAGATGACTCAACAGTGAACAGTCGAATTTCGTCAGGTGGATGAGATGCAATACAATATCATTTTATTTGCTGTTTTCTTCCTCTAAAATGCTGTTTCCTTACAAATAAAAAACCCACAAAGTACCCAACAAATAAACTCACAACTGAAATCCTTAATACACTGCCTCACAAACCCATATCTTAGTTCCACAGCATAATCGAATCTCATCGACTATCCAGCGGAGAAAGCAGTTAGTTACAATCGCACTGGCATTTTATTTAACATTATCTAACTTACTCTGCTACACTGTGGCGTGAAATTGGAGTTTATGATTTTATTCTGTGCACCCGGATCCTCGTTTGCACAGATGACTTTATATCTGCTCTCTCTGAATATTTTAAATGCTAACCTGTTATTTCTATACTGATTTTTGAATAAGGTGGAGTGGATGGTTCACCCTTACCTACTTTCCCCTTTCATCCTTGTTTATAGAAGCTTGAAAGCAAGTCAATAAACAGTATTTAATTAAATAGCTTTACCTACTATTGAGAGTTTTTTTGTTGGCATTAAGAGCGCTTACGCCGAACGGAATTTCATACAAACTTTCAAGCCCTTGTTTTTCGAATCGAATGAACCGATTTTAATGAAACTTCGTACGCATAAGCAAAATACAAAGGTCTAAAAAGTTAGTAGAGAACATTTTCGAAAAATATTGTTATAGCCAAATTAGACCGATTTTAAACTTTCCACAGAAACAGATATTTCCAGTTATCTTTTTTTTTTAAAGACATTTCGAAAATGTTCTCTAGTAACTTTTTAAACCTTTGTATCCTGCTTATGCGTATGAAATTTCATTAAAATTCGTACATTAGTTTCGAAAAACAAGGGCTTGAAAGTTTGTATGAAATGCCGTACGGCGTAAACGCTCTTAAGGGAAGTACTTCATACCTAACTAAAAATTACAGTATCTTAGTTCACTTTAAATATTTATATACCTATTTAATAATTTCAGCGCTTAAATGTACAGAGACGGACTTAATGCCTTAGGCATTTTCTACCAGTCAACCTTTGGGTGATGCAAAGACAAACAGTGGTAGGAGCAATAGTGAGAATTGAGAATAAAGATATATATATACCTATTAAAACTATAAATAATATATATATATATATATATATATGTTATGGCTGATAGCCGAAGTGCGGCTACACCTAGTTTTAGCTGGGTACAAGTAGGTGTATCCCTCGTCGACGGCGCCCTGCTTCGCGGGGCTTTTATTTCTGTGTTAAGGGTTTAAAGTAACCTAACCAAACCTAACCTCGGGGTGCCCTTGGCTCGCTTTTACATCCTACGTCGCCTATCGACCGACCGCAACCATGCAACCGATGTCACCCGAAGTACACACGAACCGCATGTGGCCGGCTGCACTTAGTTGTACGCGGCTAAAACTAGGTGTAGCCTCACTTCGGCCGGCTAAAACTAGGTGTAGCCGCACTTCGGCTATTAGCAGACATATATATCTAATTATATACTAAAACAAGACAGGTTTTCCTGCCGAATTGCAACTTCTTATTCTTATCTGGGGCTACTGCAATCTGCATACATATTTAATTTCCATACATAATAACGTTCCCCCTCTTTCACCCCATAATCATAATAAGAGAAACATCCAACCCTAAAAACTATAATAACAGCTCATAACTTACAACGAATCTCAGCCATAAAATGCAGGCGTTTAAATTTGCATAGAACAAAGTTGGCGCCCGATAGTTCACGATACGGCCGCGCGAGGGCGCCACGGCGGGGTGAGAGAAAACCATCGTATGTTAATATATTGATATCGTCCCTTTGAGAGTACGTCTGCGATCTGGACACGTACGAATAAGTTTAGAAATATGGTTTTTGTGTGAGAAGTTTCGAAAGTCTTTGATGTGTTCAAAAATTTTTGATTGAACTTTTGGTCCTTTGGAGTTGCGAGTTTTATTTGAATAAATTTATGTCTAATAGATCCCTGAAACTGAGCGTCCATTTATAGTTAAAGAGTTTTCGTTGTAACATATTTTATGTAAGTTCTTGTAAGATATTCGAAACTTTGGCACCAAAAAGTACCTTTAAGGTACCTATGAGATGCTGAAGCAGTAATGAAAAAGAAAAAAAGTCAATCATGTTTTTCGCCACAGCTTGCCACCCTCACAAATATAAAACAATAATCTCAAGAAACATCGTTACGACAATCCATTTACATTTTACAATAAAAACAAACAACTTCAACACGGTCGCATCTAAATCTTTGTTTTTACCGGTTCCGACCAGATAGATCGACTCCTATCCGGCGCAAACCGGAAAAAACTGGATTTTTCTGGAGTAAATTGGTTTCCCTCAATAAGTTCAAGTCCCCTGACAATGGGAATTATTTCTCGTGCCTATCTTGTTATTCCAATTTTGGGGTAATTTATTTTTTTCCAGCGAATTATTGAGACGAATAATGCTGAGTATTTTATAATCAACTTTGTGTGTTATATGGGAATCCGTAACGATTGTTGTGGACTTGTTCGATTGATGGGTAAATAATTACGTTTTCCTTTGCCAAATACTTAGGTTCTCCAGTTTTGTTGGGTTTTTCACCTTTGCGCGATGATCTGAAATTGACCCTTGTTAACCATATTATTACTTTGAAACGGCATTTTCCTGCAACATAGGTAATACGATGTGAGTGCACGTTGCATTAACTAAAAAAACTAAAAAATGTTACTAGTACGTACTAAAGGCAAAATAGTTGCAAAGTTTATTCAAGCAAAGCGCTTTTCGGAACTAGGTAAAAGGAACTTTAAAATTAAAACGTAGTATCAGGTAGCTTACTCCTTTCGGTTTTTAAAAACACCGGCAATTTCGCACTACCAAATATTAGCATTCAAAACACAAACAGAGCCAGAAAGCGCGTTTATACTACGGATTATCCCATAACTGCCTTTATGAAGTAGCGGCGCATACGAAACCGGATAAATCCAGTTCCAACCGACCGAGTTATGGCGCAATATTCTCTAAGACTGCGGAACCGCGTACACTAGTATGCTCTAGCTTGTTTATTGTGTGTGGAAGGGATTGTGGGACAATTTAAAACGGCCATATTTCAGTCTACTAGTTCATAGTCATCTTCCTAGCCTAGGCTATAGTGTGGTAATATTAGTGGCCTTCAGTCTTACAAGATGCGGTTATATTTTAGACGTAACCTGAAAACCAGTTTATGAGTAAAATTCTTCGAAACCAAATTATTTTGATCTAACCCATGAATTTAAAACATTGGTCCTAGGAGTCGTGGGTTCTAAATCAAACTTTAAATTAATGTAACTTTTTCTGGATAAAGACATGTTCTCTAACCCTTCGTTAGAGAACATATTATGTCTTTACCCAGAAAAGTTTTTGATTATTTTTTGTCTTCTAATTTAATCTAGGACACCTCGAATTTTTTTGATAGAAAAGCTCTTTCACCTGCAGAGTGTTGAGTGAAAAACTATCTCCATAGTTTATGAGTAAAATTCTTCGAAACCAAATTATTTTGATCTAACCCATGAATTTAAAACATTGGTCCTAGGAGTCGTGGGTTCTAAATCAAACTTTAAATTAATGTAACTTTTTCTGGATAAAGACATGTTCTCTAACCCTTCGTTAGAGAACATGTCTTTACCCAGAAAAGTTTTTGATTATTTTTTGTCTTCTAATTTAATCTAGGACACCTCGAATTTTTTTGATAGAAAAGCTCTTTCCCCTGCAGAGTGTTGAGTGAAAAACTATCTCCATAGTTTATGAGTAAAATTCTTCGAAACCAAATTATTTTGATCTAACCCATGAATTTAAAACATTGGTCCTAGGAGTCGTGGGTTCTAAATCAAACTTTAAATTATTGTAACTTTTTCTGGATAAAGACATGTTCTCTAACCCTGCGTTAGAGAACATGTCTTTACCCAGAAAAAGTTTTTGATTATTTTTTGTCTTCTAATTTAATCTAGGACACCTCGAATTTTTTTGATAGAAAAGCTCTTTCCCCTGCAGAGTGTTGAGCGACAAACTATCTCCATAGTATATTATCAGCAGAGTAAGTAGCTCTATGTAAAATGTCACCCCATTGTTGTCAATAGCTCGCGCCATGCTTTTCTCGAGAGTGTTGTGTGTAGCGACAATGGGATTATGGGGGATGGGCAGAACAGGCATCTGTGTGTTAGAAACAGCGTATGTACATATTGACGTAGAACTTGACAAAACAGCATATCCCGGGAGACACATCTGCAATAGCAGTTTTTTTTTTATCAGAGAGGAGATTTTGTCTAAGCTCCTCACATGATAATTTTTAGGGTTCCGTTGCCAAATGGCAAAAAACGGAACCCTTATAGATTTATCATGTCTGTCTGTCCGTCCGTATATCACAGCCACTTTTTTCCGAAACTATAAAAATTATTACTGTTGAAACTTGGTAAGTAGATGTATTCTGTGAGCCGCATTAAAATTTTCACACAAAAATAGAAAAAAAAACAATAATTTTTGGGGGTTTCCCATGCTTAGAACTGAAACTCAAAATATTTTTTTTTCATCAAAACCCATACGTTTATCTGTGGATGGACGGGTTATCTATGGATAGGTCTTCAAAAATGATATTGAGATTTTTAATATAATTTTTTTAAACTGAATAGTTTGCATGAGAGACACTTCCAAAGTGATAAAATGTGTGTCCCCCCACCCTGTGCTGTCTGTGTTACTTCTAAAATAAGAGAATGATAAAACAAAAAAAAAACAAAATATTTTATTTATTTATTTATTTATTTAGCATTACCATGTAAACTACCACCGAAAATTGGTCTGAACGAGATGTAGTAAATAGTTTTTTTTTTAATACGTCATAAATCGTATACTTACCGCAATTTACCTTTCATTCAATCAACTCAAATATATAAAAAAAAAACATTTAATTTCATAAACATAAACCTTATGTATAAACCCGGATGTTACGGTACACTCGGTACACGCGAGTCCGACTAGCTCTTGCATGGTTTTTTTTTCTAATTCGACAGTTGCCCAAAATGTTATAATTATTGTATCAACATAATTATAATTATGGTATTCTAGATTAGTCTAGTCGCACATGACAGTTTCCTTGGTCCGGTACCTTCAAAGTGAGAGGTTCGAGAGGTATTTCTGCAACACCTATCATGGAATACTCAGCTCCTCAAGCTAGGGAACTCTCTGCTAACTGTACGAGTTACAAGTGACGAGCGGTGTTCCCTTGTTTCGCAGACAGAAATTTCATAGAATTTCCTTTCGCAGAAAATGTTTCAAATAATATAAGTTTGGGCTATTTTTATTTCGAATATTATTGTTTCAACGACTTTATACTTGAATGAAACACAACTCAATGAATTTTATAATCATTTTTTTTATTTAGCAAACTAATCAAACAGTATAATTATTTTTTAACGAATATTGTTTGTTCGGTGTATTTTTCCATGGTATTTTATTTCAATGAAAATGAATCCCAGAATCACACAAGATTGAACTTAAGAACTTAGGATGCAAGAGCGAACGAAGCCGGTTTGGGACTTGGGGCACCCGAACTCGGACAGGTTAGGTTCGAAGGGATGACGGGGGCTTAAGTGAGCGAGCAAAGCGAGCTAACGAGCCCCCGTCATCTCCTTCGTAGTAGGTTCCTTTAAACCCTGTCGACAGAAATAGGCGAAGCGAGACTCCGTCGACTACGTCTTATTAATTATTAAAGACAATTAATTAATATTATATACAACCTCATTGTATAATTTAAGAATGCCGTGCATAATATGAAGTAATAAGTATAGTGGTCTTGTGTCTGACAAGACCACGATACCGTACAAACACCCATTCTCCCATAACTTGCGTCAACTTCGCGACTTGCATCAAGGATGCACGTACACAAATCCTTTACCACATCCACGCAGATATCTTAAACTAGCTACATCTTATCTCAGCCGCACTTGCATATATTGTTCTAATCCTGCTTTGCTTAGAATAGTTATGTGGACGAGTTGCTGAATTTTGTTAAGAGATGGTGCTGTTTTAAGTTATTGGAGCGTAGCTGGATGGCTTTGGCTTACCTAACTTTAATGAGCACAGAACATAGTATGATTAGAACACAGTAGGATTAACTGTCTAAAGTAATAAGTTTTTCGTTATCATAAGTAGAATGTACTGATTGGTGGTGGTTCATTTTAGCTGTAGGTAGTTCTTTGGTTCTTTTTCGCTCTTTTTCTTGTATTTTGCAACCGCCATGAGAAACTCGAAGGGGAAAAAGCTATTCTGTAAACAAGTCTCCTATAAACACCATTAATAACGTTTCCCAAAAACTATTCCATACAGAAGTCGTTAGCAGAACTGTAATAACTTAAGATAAAAATGACAACAAAAACAAAACCACACACAAAAACAAAAGGAAAACAATAGTGAAAAAATATTCATCGCACCAGACATCTTTGAAAAACTACACGAGTATTCGAACAAATTCACCCCTAACTTCGGGTTATTGCTGTATAAAACATACATATGTCTTCCCCCGGCTGCACGTGGCTTTATAAAATATTTAAATCGGTGTGGAAACAAGAAATCTCATTAATATCTGAGTAGTGCAGGTAGAAGTGGAATTGTGGGCTGGTTTCATAAGGAAAGAACGAGAGCTGTTCATTGTGGAGTAAGTGGGTGAATGTGCCGCCGAATTGTAGGAGAATGTCTTTTTATTAGCTGGAAAATTGGTGTAAGGTTTTGGCTCGATATTTTTTAAGTAAGTAGTGGCAAAGGTGAAGTGGTTTCATGGGATTCTTTAAGACAAGTGTAATAGAATCTGGTATGTTTAGTTTGAGCCTGAATGTGTATGAATGTGAAAAACTTTGATTATTTTCTACTTGTTGGTAATTATTAAGACGCCCCGGGACACTTCTGGAAGCTTATATACGTAATAACGATAAAAGTTCTATGTCTTATACTTGTGTGTCTTACAAAGTGTTATTGTTTTATAAATATTCTATAAATGTATCTTTTGTGGTTT
This sequence comes from Mesoligia furuncula, assembly GCA_916614155.1. Taxonomy (NCBI): domain Eukaryota; kingdom Metazoa; phylum Arthropoda; class Insecta; order Lepidoptera; family Noctuidae; genus Mesoligia; species Mesoligia furuncula. Next base: position 1,106,740 of record OU744811.1, on the reverse strand, counting down.
CTCAAGGCGACATGTTGTTTTGTGTCGCTTTGTTAACAGGCGAAATGTGGATGTACTATTTATAGTAAGGGTGAACCCTTTTCCCCGAAAGATAAGACAGAGGTGTACCTCTGTCTTACCTTTCGGGGAAAATAGTCGTGTTATATTATTTTTATTAAACACTTAATAAATAAATATTGAAAGAAAATGGATGCTCATTTAATTGACCCCATGCTATGATACTCCTCGTCTCCTATACTCATAAATTGACTACAAAAATTGCTTTTATTTTTATCACAGAGCACATACTTCTCCCCATTGAATCCTGAAATAAATTCATAGCAACGCAACCATTCGAGACATAATACTGAATGCAATTTCCTCATGTACATAAGGTTTATTTCCCCTCACTTGTCCATCGGTTATGCTCGTAAATTCGTAATAGACGTGACCATACGTAAGATTAAATATTTGACATGTGTTAAAATGGTACTGGGAGGTGGAATCTGGGATGTGGGAAGTGGGAAGTGGCGGCTACAGGGAATGGGTCCGTGAATTGCTTATGCATGACTTTAAAGTTCAAGTCTAAGTTATTGTCTGACGGTAAGTTAACGATGACAGTAACATGGCACATGACGTTGATACATACTCAGCATGCATGGGATTGTTGGAAAGGGTATAATATTGCATGGGTTTAACCTCATACACCCAGTTTGCTAGTGAGCCATTAAGCCTTTGTGGCTTGCAATGGTATTCTTGTGTTTTTCGTACATATTTTATACTGGGTGCTGGGTGGGTAGCCAAACCGGAAATCGTGAAAAAAAAATCAGCTGTTCCCTACATTTATGTTCGCGTAATTGTACGGAACAGCTGATTTTTTTTTGCGATTTCGGTTTGGTCCCATTATAAAAGTTGTTCATAATGATGAGTACAATAACCCCTTAAAAGGATAACGGTGATTAAAATTACACCCTGTATGTAGTCATAAACTACGAAGTTTAAAATACTGGGTGATAAAATAAAAATCATTGACACAAAATTTTCCGAGTTCCATGTTGAAACCGAAAAGAAGAATACAACGTAATGATAAGTAGTTAAATAACAAAAATCCACGAACTCGAAAATAAAAAGAAATCCTTTGACCCAAAGAAAGTTAACAATGCCGTGATAATTTTCACCAAGCTACGAAATGCTTACGAAAACGCGTAGCCGAAAATATGCTACGAAACAGATGTCTACGACAATCCGTAGCCGCGAGCGGTTTTCTTAAACGCTTGTACTTAAAAGGATGTCAAAATTGTACGGAACTTGAGTAATTCCGACGGATTTTTATGTCCGGTAAGTTTCGGTCCCGTAAAGTCCGGACTTTTACGTGCCTAATTTCGTGTCATTTTTCCTCTAATATATTTTATAGTGGGTTGTTAAACTGCAATAAAGAATGGAGGATGTGTTCCGTGGTGGATAAAGTTAGATTGTACGTGTAATATGTTCTACATGTGTGTGGTGGCTGGCTATTATCTTAAAGTTATATGCAGAAGAGTTACGAACACGAACTTGTAGAAATAGTCGAACGAGTTAAATAATTTAAAAGTATTTAAAACACAACGAAGTGCTCAAGGACCATTCTGGGGTTATCTGTCGATGTTTAATTCGATGTTTAATTTTTATTTAATTATTATTAATTTTTTTTACATACTTTTTGACATAATTTTTTTATTATTTGACATTGTATACTTTTTGACATAATTTCTTTATTAATTGACATTATATACAGACACTTGAAATATTTCACCTCTTTATTAGTGGTTTTAATGAGAATCATAACACTTGGTTTAGTAGGTTTTTTTATTATTTTTCTTTTTTTATTATCTATCCTTTTGATAGATTCTTATTTGGTAAATGTGAGGACTTTGTAGGCCTTATAGACTTTAGATCTGTAGACCATTTTCTATTTTATCAAGTACTTGGTACTTGTTGACAGGCCTGCGCTGTCCTCCCATACCTACTGTAATCTGGAAACATTGTAAAAGCCAATTATTTTTAAAAAGAGTAACCATGGAGTTTCTTGCCGGTTCTTCTCCATAGGAAACGACCAATTGGAACCGTGCACGTAGCTTCTGACGTTTCATAAGTGCCCATGTAGGTTTATGTGAAATAAAACATTTTGATTTTGATTTTTTTGATTTTGATCTATTCTGTAATTTTTGCCGTTCAAAAAGTGCTAATTGTTAGCCTGTTTTATATTTAATCAACAAAATGAGGTGCAAAGTCCCTTTTGAGATACTCTCAGCAACACTTTCATCATTAATAACTCTCTCCAGCTACCGCGGTTTGAATTCCCAACTTTAAATTGAATTAGAATAACCGATCATCATTTATTCAAAGCTAACCCAACTTCCTACGAACCTATTTTTCTTCAATCAACTGTTAAATAATCAGCTGTGTGGAATGATAACAGCCGCGGCTGAGTGTCGATCTACAGGAGCTCAGCTAAACAAAATTTATATCGGAGCCAATAAGGCGCCGCGAAGTGCCTGAGAAAACAGTGTTAAGACCTCCGCGAGGGGCAGGAAACTAGCGGGCTTGTAGGAGGAGATGAGTGAAACTGAATGAGGTAAGATTACCAAAGATTTAAATGTTAAATTAAATAATATTTTGGTTAATTCAATTCAGTTAATTTATTTTTCAGATCATATAATCCAATTTGTTAGTTGTTGATTTGTTGGTTTGTTTGTTTGTTAAGTGCTGGCTTTTAGTGATAAAATTCACAGAGTCGAAATCACGTGTTGAAAAGTACTGTACTTTCTTGCGACAAACAAATTTTTGACCATTCCTGCTTATTGTTGAAATACGTAATATGTAGAGTTCAGTAGTTACTATGTAGTTTCTTTTGAAGGCATTTTATCCAAACGTTAAGAAATCTGTTTATTTTTCATAAACGCGGTCGCATTTCGTGGCTCAACGCTGCCCCTACATACCCACTGTTGACTTTGAAAGTGTTATGAATAACGTTTCAAAGCAGCTTTTCTTATTACGTGATGTGTCTAACTTCCATTCCCGTATAAAAGGGCATCGATACTTTGAGTGGGGCTCTCAAGTTTTTTTTTTTAAGTTCCTATAAAATGACACAAAGTCGAAAAGTGAAGTGTAAAATCTTTACTTTTATTATTCGCAGTAAAATAAGAAGTTGCGACATAGAAACTGACAATGCGAACAGTGGAAACAAAATAGACATATCATCACGCCTGTATACCACAATAGGTTAGCCAGAGGTATACCTACCTATTATAAATACTTACATCCACATATCACCAGCTATGTGTATAGGGGTCGAGCCTATTGCCATTAACCAGGCAGAAAATTCAGGACCTGGGCTGCTACCAAATGAAAAAACCCAATACCACTTTGTCCGACCCGGGACTCGAACCCAGGACCTCATGCTCAGCAGTAGCGCTTGCGACCACTAAACCAACGACGGAAACAAAATACAGTTTCAACAGAATAACCCAGCGGGTACGGTTGATTAGTGTTTAACAAGCAACGACCGCCGTCAGACTACCCCGACCAGATTACTTTCGGGAAATGGTATCCTAAGGCAGGAGCAGTTACTAAACATGGTTTTGAGTGCCTATACCAACCGTTATAAGACCTCTCACGCACATTACCTCCTAAGAGAAAAAATCTCGAGTTCCTCGTGCGATGTACATTATCAAAATTGCAATAACATTACACTTCGATGGCTTTGAAGCTACAATCTCAATTCCAGTCAGGTGCGAGCCGTATCACGAGCTGGGTTCTGTATATAACGCCATAGTATAATGAGTTCAGGCCTCGATTTTATTACTAGCGTACCGACTTACATATTAAGTGGTATATGTTTATGAGAATCGGTCGTAATCTCGGGAACGGCTCTTCAAAAAGTGATTTCAAATTCAAAGACGATGTGCACATTTTTTGGACATGTTATTTTTGTTTCGATATTTCGTGTATTGACTTACGTTAATATTTCATATAGTGGATGGTTCTCTCAAAGATGGCCCGAAAACATTTAGGAATGGGATGGGGTAGACAAGATTTGGGGAAATGGACCACCAGCATTGCACAGAGAAAAGTAATTGTAATTCACGTAAATAAACAACTTTTTTTGCCACACATACAATCCCTCTATCAACTACTTAAATAATTTAACAATCACGACAACAGACCTCAAAAAATAAACTACCCACAGTTTTTTATGACCACCCTCTGTGCTTACCCCGCTTATGTAAGCCAATTACATAGTACAAATATTTGCTAATTATTTGATTGAGTTGAGTTTCCCCTCCTTTTAGAGTACATAGTAGGGCCCAGTTTTTTAACCGTATTGTACAAACAGCGGGAAAAGAGAGGCTTCAATCAATTTTTTATTTTAACAAAATGTTGGCAATGGTTGACAATACAAGAAAACAAATTTCATTTGTATCTTCTTTCCGAGAAAATGTAATGTGTATTTATATCAGATGTTGTCATCTAACGGAGTTTATTTCAATCAAGAAGAAGTAGGATATCAAGTGTATTCTTATTAAAAATAATAGGGTCTTTGCTAGGCTGTTGCATGTTGGTCTGACTGAAGTGATTTGTTAAGAAGTCTTTTATACAGTACTAACTTCTGCCTGCGACTTTGTCCGCGTGAAATTTCACCCTCCCCCCATTCACCGGTGGAATTTTGAAAAACCCTTTCTTAGTGGATACCTACTCTTCACAAAGAACGCACCCTCCTAATTTTATGTCACTAGGACCAGCGGTGTAGACTGTGAGTTGATATATCAGTCAGTCAGGACTTTGAATTATGTGTACAGGGTTATTGGTAAAACATTAACAACCTATTAAGAGGTCATTGTACTCATCATTATGAACAACTTTTACTATGGGACCAAACCTGAACGAGAAAAAAAAATCAGCTGTTGCCTACATTTTGACGAGTTATACGAACATAAATGTAGGGAACAGCTGTTTTTTTTCATAGGTAATACGATATCACTTCATAATACTGGTTGTCAGACTCTTGGGCTTCTGACGACCCGTAACGACTGGCAAAAATCCACGAATGACAGCCGGGATCAACGGCTTAACGTGCTTTCCGAGGCACGGAGGGGTCTCGGTATGTAAAGATGTTCATGTGGATGGGCCACAGACTAACCGCGGCAAGCGTAGCTTTGCCTGATCGAAACCTGTACGAATTTGATTTAATGTATTTAATACATAATAATAGTGACGTTCAGAGGATAGCCTTGGTCATAAGCCACTTTGCCCTAAAGCAATTGGTCGCTTACTACTGTTATGTTTTTTTTGTTGTTAGGATATGTGGCATACGACCACGGCTATACTCATTTGTGAAATTATAATAAGTAGTTTAGAAGTTATGAGGGAACTGATGCAACATACATACATAACCTTCAAAAAAAGTAATTTAAAAAATAAAAAAACCCGACTGCGAAACTGAAAAGCTACAAACAAGCCCATTTTAAATTAAATAAAAGTTGGAAGCAGGCGGGACCCATTTGAATTTGAAAATATAATAAAAATGGTATGGGTCCCGCCTGCTTCCAACTTTTATTTAATTTAAAATGGGCTTGTTTGTAGCTTTTCAGTTTCGCAGTCGGGTTTTTTTATTTTTTAAATTATTTTTTATTTCCAGCTTTTTAGTTTATTTTATTTAGTTCTTGGTACGTGTTTTTTACGATTTGTCACTTCGAATTACTTTTAACCATATAAGTTATATATATTTTTGTAATCACCTTTTAAAACTCTTTATTTTGATATCCCACTCGATAGGTTTCGAGAAAAACATTTTTTTTTGAAGACATATTGCGCCAAAAATCGGCCATTTTAATTTTTTTTCAATTTTGATATACCCATTGTCACTCTCACAATTAAGACAAATCTAACGGCACCTATCAAGCTGAAATCGATCAAGCCGTTTAGGCTACAGAGCGTGCCAAGGAAATATACATACATACATACATACATACACTCGAAAAACATAACCCTCCTTCTGACGCAGTCGGGTAAAAATCATAACCTCTTTTTGCTTCGCTGTAGTCGGGTTTAATGAATTCATTTATTAAAGTATGTAACGTATTTCAAAAGGGTTAAACATTATTCAATTCAATTCAATTCAATTCATTTATTTAGTCAGACAAAAAATATCCATAAAGTTACAAATACACAAATTCCACAAAAAATAAAAATATTAAATAACATAAAATTCATACAAAGTCAAAATAAATACTTTAACAATTAAAATAATAATTTAAAAATAAAAATGTAAAATAACAAAATAAGGAATATAATTTAAAACATAATAATTTAAAATAACATTACATAACCGATTAGATCTCATATTAATAACTGATTAATTTAATGAATAATAACATAATAAATAAATAAAATAATAAAGACAAAAATAAACGATAAATACATGCAAAACTTATCTCCCCCATGCCTTAAATATGGGCGCATGTAGGTCCAACCAATGCCGCATGAATGGCCCGTCTAACCTGTCGGCGACGACCGCGAGGAGACTGTTGCCGCTGCCCCTCACTCTGCCCGCTATCGAGGTTGCCCTCCTGCGCATAGTGGCATAAAAACAGTCTACACGTACATTGGCGAACATCCCCGACGCGCTGCAACAGCGAGGCAGCCGCAACAATGCCCTCAACGCGTTATTATATTGCACTCGGAGGGCACCGTAGGCTTTCTGCGTGTATGAAACCCACAGGCTGCCCGTATAAAATGCAGTACAGTAGGCTCGAAACAAGGTGACTTTGACTTCCTTGGAGCTACGAGCAAACCTGCGAGCTATCATGTTCGCCCTCACCGACAGCGCCCTCCGTTCGCGTTCAATATCGGCGTCATCTTTCAAGTCAGGCGTCACAATATGGCCTAAGTATTTAAAACATTGCACGCGCTCCAAGGGCACGCCGCACAACTTGACTGGAGGAACCTCCGCCAGACCTTTGGTCCCAGCTTGGAAGACCATAAGCACACTCTTCGCGACGTTATATTTAAGGCCATTTGAGTGAGCGTACGTCTCGCATATGCCTATGAGCTCCCTGAGACCACCAACAGACGCACTCAGCAGCACCATGTCGTCCGCATAGCTGATGTTATTAAAACAAACATCATCGACATGACATCCAACATGGCGACTGCTGAGCGCGACAATAAGCTCATTCATGTACAGATTGAAGAGCGTAGGTGAGCTCAGGCCACCCTGTCTCACCCCGCACTCCAACCTGTACGAGTCCGACAGAGCTCCCGCCCATTTCACGTTGTTGACCTGGTTGCCGTACCAGTGCTGGAAGATGGTAACTATTTCAGGTGCGATTTTATGGTCACGTAGTTTCTGCCACAGCACTTCGTACGAAACCAGGTCAAACGCCCTGGACAGATCAAGAAAACTGGCGTATACAGCAGTATTACGGTCTGTGTAATACTTGACAGCATGCTTTAAGCTCAGTATTGCACTCTCAGTGGACAGCTTGGGCCTGAAACCAAACTGGTTGTCGTGCAGAGTTACGACCTTGCTTAAGTGAGAATTAAGCATGCTGTCAAATACCTTCGAGATTACTGTAGCTAATGAGATCGGCCTGTAGTTATTTTTATCAGAGATGTCACCTGTTTTGTTCTTGACTATCGGTACTACGACCGTCCTCATCAACTCCTCTGGCAAATAAGAATGCCTCACGCAGAAATTAAATAACATCGCAAGAACACGCGGCAGATGGGGTCCTGCAAATTGAAGGTGCTCGATGCTGAGCCCGTCATGCCCAGGGGACTTACCTCTAGTCATGCTCTTAATTACTTTTGCTATCTGTGCTGCAGAAAAATTAGTACTAGGTTCCAAGACACATTCAGATTCAGCATCGATCACCTTCACGCGCGCGGGCGAATTATGGATTGGCTTCACACAGAAATGATCTTTAAACATATTTGCAATGTCCATATCATCAGACACGCCATCAACGCTCACCGGCAGGCCAGTTCTAGGATTGTGTTTTTGTGTACCCTTCCAGAAGCCACGAAAGTCCTTTCTGGCATGTTTCTCGGCCAGTATGTCCATCCGGATTTGGTCTTGGTGATTAAGACACCACCTCAACTTAGACTTAAAAACCCTTCTGCTGTTACTCATATCCTCATACACCACACCAAATTTCGGTCTACCGCATAAAAGCCATTCCCCAAACCTGTGCCTGGCGTACAGATGAGCCTCGCTAACGTGTCTGTTCCAGCCCACCACGCGCTTTCGAGACCCACTACCATTTCGTTTCTCCCTGCTAATAATAGCAGCGTCCCTAAGAGCGCAAACAACATCACGGTATAGGGAATCAATAACCTTGTTATGAGTCGGATCACCACACATTCGATCACAACACTCGGACAACTCTGTTGGGAAGTCAATCTCTCGCAGACGGCGGTGACATTCCCTATTGTAAGCACTAACTGCCTCCGGGCTTTTCTCCCCCCACATAGCTTCATTGACATTACTAGGCGTACGTCTGGTTAATTTAGACCTGATTACATTAAGATCACATTCAATCAGCAAAGGGTAATGATCCGACCACATAACATCATACTTAACGTTAACATTGCTAACCGTCCGTGCAGATGATTCTGTGCAAAGACAATGGTCTAACCATCGCCTTGCCCCGTTACAATCACTAATGAACGTATGTGTTTCCGAGCTTAAACCAAGCATATTTACATCAATACAAGTAAAATGATTTTCGTCACAGTAACTCAGTAAGTCATTATAAAACAACTCCCCGGGATGCGCATTAAAGTCACCTAGGCAATATACTGCCTCTGAGTCACTATTCTCAATAATCGCACTTACCAAGCCCAAACAATGGGAGAATTCGGGTAGATTACTCACTGTGTCCGTGGGCATGTACACACTCATCACTAGGAATGGTCTTTCACTCGTACTAACACGTATTGCACACACTCGCGGGTTATCACTTGGTATGACTGACACGTCGTTAAATATGTCTTTTCTCCATAACAAGGCCACCCCACCATAGGGTCGCCCCACCAGCATTCCAGCCGTCACGTCAACTGCCGACGTCCCCGTGCTACTGAAGTCGCTATGTATGCTGTTAAGCAAAGGCAGTTCATCTGGCAGTAGCCAACACTCCTGCAGCGCAATTATATCACAATTAGCGCATAAGTCTCGTACACCCTCAATAGACCGCTTAATACTCCTGCAATTAAAACTTGCAAATCGGAAAGTATTTTTACTAATCATCAATGTCGTGTACAGGGCCGGATTTAAAGGATTTCTCCTTTGCAAGTCTCTGATTATAGTGCACAAAACGTCGGAAAATAATATTCTCAGGCCAGTACTGCTATAGTCGAATGTATGAATGTGACGAACTACGAAGATGAAATAAACAACACACTTAAAACAATAATAGAATGGCTTAATAAAAATAATCTAGTCGTAAATTTACAAAAAACTAAAGTCATACATTTTCACCAGAGGTTACAGCCAAAAAATGTAATTGTTGAATATAATGGCCAAATCGTAGACACTACTTCAGTGACTAAATTCTTAGGAGTACAGATTGACGATAAATTGACATGGAAATGTCATGCTGAAAATGTATGCCAAAAGCTTAGTAAATCTTCATATGTACTCTATAACCTCTCAAATAAAATAAACATAAATACGTTAGTTATAGCCTATCATGGATTAGTTGCTTCATTATTAAGATATGGTGTCATATTTTGGGGCAATTGCAGTGAGAGGGAAAGAATTTTTAGAGCCCAAAAACGATGTATACGAGCAATGACAGGTCTTAAATTTACTGAAAGTTGTCAACCTGTATTTATATCCCTAAGCATTCTGACATTACCGTGTTTATATATACTAGAAGTTGCCATATTCGTTAAATTAAATAAACACCTATTTACCTCAATGATTGACATAAGACAACGCACAGCACCAATGAGGTCCCAGTATAAAAACCAATTATTGTGCACAGGTGGTCATAAAACGGCCTTATTAAAAAATAGCATCCTTTCCATGGGACCGCTTGTATATAATAAATTACCTGAGAATTTAAAAGACCTTCCCATAAAAATGTTTAAAAAACAATTAACAAAACTATTGCTGGAGAAATGCTATTACAAAATTAAGGACTTTTTAAATGACAAAACTATATAGGAAAATGTTATTGTTAAATGTACGCTGTCTTTACAATTCCGAATGTTTTAGATTACCTATAATAATGACATTGTTATTTATTTGTTATTTTTTTATGGTTGTTCCTATATTGTTATTTGACAAACAGATTTTGACATTACCAGATTTTATAAAGATTTTATCTAGTAGTAATTGTGATTGTTGTTACTGTTTTAGATTATTTTGACATTAAGCTTCTTGACATTACACATTATGACATATATTTTTCATTATATGATTTGCGAGAGATTTATATTTAATTCATTGATTATTCTGATTATTATTATTATTATTATTTTTTGTTTTACTCTGATCTGTTCCATTAAATTAAATATTAAATTTTACATATTAAATTTGACTATGGCTAATAATAATCATACATATAGATAGCTGTATCTATAATACTATTTAATTCAAACCAAATATGTTGCATGCCGTAAGGTAAAATGTATCGGGACACTTAACAAAAATATTCCAACTTATATGTATACCTACATTATCAGCAAATAAATGATTTCTGATTTCTGATTTCTGATTTCTGCCAGATGTTCTCGTCCAAAAATATTGGCACTTTTGATTCAGCCACATAAAACTTGTACGCGTCATGGTCAGACTCCTTACGAAGTGACATCTTTTCCAGTTTCACTAACTCGTTGGTTTTCAATTTAATATGCTTAACAATATCCACCGTCTCCGAATCTTTATGCACATTCGTAATGAACATTGGTATTTTTCTTTCAGCTGCTCTGAAACACCCCAATGCATCTTTAGCAACCCCAGTTTTCCCTGAGAAACGATATCTTTGTTTCGATTTACGATACGTTGCAACCTGCCATTCATTATTATCCACAATCCTTTGAAGCGACATATCGTGTTGTTTACTCGCTGGCTCGACTTGCCTCTTCTGTGACGTCACCGCCACAGCTGTTTGCACCGGGGAGCGAGTATGGGCCGCGGAACCGATTTGCTGCGACAATGAAGATTGCATTTGCGACATAATATCATGTTGGTTACTCGCTGGCTCGACTTGCCTTGTGTGTGACGTCACCGACACAGCTGTTTGCACCAGGGAGCGAATACGTGCCGCAGAACCTGCTTCCTGCGACGACGAAGATTGCACTTGCGAACCACCGACAACGTTATTAATAGGCAGCAATTGCTTATTATTTATATCAGCTGATCTATTCGCACAGTTCACATTTTCTTCTTTGCTCAATGCTTCCATCGGTGCTGGACTGCACAACGTATGTTTAGACACGTCCAGACTCCTATATGAAGAGTTACATAAGGAGACACCGCCTTCACCACAACCACGTTTCAAATTCACACAGTGGCCCTCCCTTTGTACATCCTCAATCAATGATGCAAATTTCAAATCATATTGAAGATCCGATTTTACTTTTTCCAGTTGATCTACCGTCACACAGGTCGATCTGAGCTCCCGAACTTCATCCTTGAGTAGCGTAAGATCTTTGAGAAGTTTAGTCACATCCAGATGATCAAACGTGACTGGGGGTAGTTTCTCAAGTTGTCGCGCTACGAATATCGGAATTAAATCTGGATCAGTCGATTTAAACAGGCCAATTATATCGGCTAGGTCACGATGTTCTTTGCCTTTTTGCTTCCGTTGGATATTTCTTTTGTTCGTTGAAACAGATTCGAAAAGTAACGTTTTCGACACTTTAATGTCATCGTTACTAAAAGATGAAAAACATATTCGAATTAGGCTATCGTCATCAATCACCGATAACTTATTTTGCACAAACGACAGCAGCTCGTTAATCACAATATTACATTGCGAACACTTAACTGTAGCGGACATTTCGCTAAAACGTATACACACCGTTCACAGCAAAAAGCATGCGACGCGTACGGCTGCGCGCGCGACACTGTGATTATTATAGGTGTGTATTATAGGTATACTTAATTTATACGCACTGAATTAAAAACCTTTAGTAAGTCCAAGTAATAAAAATATAGAAGTTTTGTCTCTTCACTAGGCTTGTCTAAAATAAACGCTGATAAAGTTTAAGAAAGAACCAAAAGCTCGCTTTTACCATTTTTATTCTATCCACACTAAAACTAAAGAAGACATTAAAAATATTCCCATTAGGACGCGCTAAACAATCTTTCGCAGCACTCAGGCATTCACCGGGCAGCATCCCCGCAGATCCACAAATGAAGATAGATGGGCCGCTGGTAATTCTACTAAACAATGTAATTAGCGACAGCCGAGATAAATATGTACGAGTATATACAGAGCGTCTGTCCATACAGTTATATCAGGAAGATGTAAATATTGGAATAGTTTAATAATAGTATATGTAGTGAAACTAGGTTGATATCTGTGACTATTACACCGTTCAGAAGATAAATGATATTCTTTATAAATCATTATTATTTAGGAACTAGATGAGGTGGTTGTTTCCTATCCGACTACTCTGAGATGGAACACCAAAATCAATCTCGGTCAGACAATGTGAGGACCATGTTATACCGTCTGTGATGATCTTTTGAGGAAGGGGCCACACTGATTAGAATGGACCTGTTCATTGCAAGGGGCATTTTCAGCGGTATCTTATTTCAGTACAGGCATGATCGCTGCCCATATTATTTATTTATTTATTTAATACTTCAAGCACATAAATGTACAGAGGCGGACTTAATGCCATAGGCATTTTCTACCAGGCAACCTTTGGGTGATGCAGAGACAAACAGTGGTAGGTGCAATCATGAAAATTGAGTAATAAATATTTTAAATATAAAGATACGCAATAAACCTATTAAAACTATGAATATAATATATAATATCTAATTACATATTAATATACCTAAGCACAAATAAATATACATAAATATACCTACTTACTAAAAACAAATATTTACAGCGAATGTTTTAGTTTTAGATTAAATTTTAATCTAAAACTAAAACATAATATTGCTCAACCAAGTATCTAATTCCTCAAAAAACTTTCTAACAGCGGACCTAAAACACCTCCCTGCGGCATACCTCTTACTTCCTCCAACCTCTTCCATCAAAAAGTAATTCTGAGTGACAGGCCCGTAATTAAGCAATCGCCCCAGAACTTTACTTAATGGCGATCAATTTAAACTGGAAAATTTCACGTTAAAACAGTGATTTATCCGACGGCCGACACATTAAAACTTTGTTAAAGTGTTTAATTTTTAGTCTTTAATGTTATTATTTAATTTCCCGACCACCTGTTGTTTGGTAGCATTTTATTCTGGTTTGAGAGCGATATGGTATATTTTGGGTTCGTTGTTGCGGTTTGGGACTCATGATCGTCGGTGGGGTTAGATGTGTAATGGATGTGATTAGTAGGATAATTAGGAGTGTAATGAATGTAATAAATCTGTGAATCCAACCGGTAGTGTTTTGGTGTAAATAAAATGCTAGGATTTCCTTATATTGTCTCCATTTACTATTATAGCAGTATTCACAGATACGTAGATGAATATTTTAGTGTTGATTGACGACTAAATATTAGTCGAAAATTAATGTGACTATTATACAGGATTTAAAAAGATACATCACATACCCCGTTCATTTGGTACATCAAACTGAGTAACATTGCACAAAAATAATTGCTGGGAAACGACTTTTATTTTTGGTGTGAAAAGCTGTTTATGGTAGTACGCAATGGAACACACGCAAAACATTGTGCTTATGGGTGCATGCAACGGTACAGGGGACGTGGGGGTATCTAAGGTTGTGTTATAACATTAAAAACTTGTTTTCGTAAAAAACGTCAGTAAAAGTTAGAATTTTAACCGTCAATATCTCCGTAACCAGAAGGTTCCCGGTATGGTCCAGTACAAAAAAATGATTACAATGACGGGCACCTACAAGTGACTCTCCGCTCGGTTAAGTGTCTTTACACCCGTTGTAGCTTACCGTGTCAACGAATAAAGGAAATGACAGGTGATTAAAATAAATATGATCAAATACGAGTAGCCTAATAAACTCCTGCTTTCAACTATAACATTCATTATTTATAACAAGTGAGAAACCCAACAGATGGCCAAAATAACCTTATAATTCCAATTTCTCAAAACAGAAATAACATTTCATTTTCATTTCAAGACACTCCCTACTTCTAATGATGAATAACAGAATAGTTTACGTTTTAACGACAAACAGCCTTAAGCTATATTTAAAAAACATGAAATATTCCCTCGGAATACAAAAGTAACTTACATACCACTTAAGCTGTCCTTCTTTGAAGTTAAAGATAAACAAGTGTATATCTTGAGGCTTCGCGGAGTGATGCTTAAAGTCTAAGGCAAATATTTTAAACGCATCAAGACATCTCCCTCCGGGGGTGGACACGACTATTTGTAATGCAATGCAAATGTTTTAGGAATGTTGTACGACTGATTACGGTGCGCGGTTTGAGAATATTTTGATAAGGACACGTTTGATGATGGTTTTGAACTTTCCATCGCTAAGCTCTGTAACCGGCTTTGGCAACTTGTTATAAAAAACTTGCTAGTTTTAGTTAATCTAAATTTAAGTATCACAATTTCATTTTTACCACGTGTATTTGTATAATGGAAATCGCTTCTTATTTCGAAAAGTCCTAAGTTTTTGCGAACATACAAAATCTATATATATAAAATTCAAAGTCCTGACTGACTGATTGACTGACTGACTGATATATCAACGCACAGCCCAAACCGCTGGACCTAGAGACTTGAAACTTAGAAGGTATGTTCTTTGTGAAGAGTAAATATCCACTAAGAAAGGATTTTTGTGAATTCAACCCCTAAAGGGTTAAAATAGGGGATGGAAGTTTATATGAAAGTCCGACAGTTTTGAAGTTAGGATCTTCTAATTTTGTATTTAGGCTGACAATTGAAAATTAATTTATACGTGTCTCAGCGTTTTTGATAACTCCACCTCCGAAGGGTTAAAAAGGGGGATGAAGTTGTGTATAGAAAGTCATTAATTTTCGACGTAAAAATCACTAAATTTATCATCTAGGCTTATGATTGGAAGCTAATCCAACGGTGTTGTTAGAATTTTATCCACTAAGGGGGTGAAAAGGGGGATGAAATTTTGTCCTGACTGACTGATATATCAACGCACAGCCTAAAACGCTGGTCGGTACCGCTGGGTAGAGAAATTAATTTTGGAGGGTGTGTTCTTTGTGAAGAGTAGATATCCACTAAGAAGGGGTTTTTGGAAATTTAACCTTTAAGGGGTGAAAAGAGGGGATTTTGTTTGTATGAAAAATCTTATTCCTTGAGTTAATAACTATGAAACTTGGCACGAATACCTACTTATCTAAATAAATGATGAAGATTGGCTTTTTTTTTCTAAACTACCCCCTGAAGGGGGATTGGGAGGTGTCAAAGTTTGTATGGAAGAATTTTAACGCGTGGTCCGATTAACTCGAAACTCAGTATTTATACTTAAGACCGAAAACAAAGAAAAACGTGTATCATCATTTTTCGAAAATTTACCCCTAACGGGGTGAAAAGTTAATTTTATAGGGGAAGACTTTACTGCGTGGCTTGATTAACTCGAAAATTGGTATAAACAATCTTTGAGTCGAGTAATGAACACATCCCAAACTATTTTACGAAACCCTACCCCTGTGGGGGTGAAAAACGGGGATACAGTTTATAAGAAAAATCTTATTAATTTGGTTAATAAACTTGGCAAGAATACTTGCCTAAGCAAGTAATAAAGTTTATCATTATTCGTTTATCAAAACACCCCATCACCCCTTGTGTTGGGGTGTTAAAGTTTGTGTGGAAGAATTTTAACGCGCGGTCCGATTTACTCGAAACTCAGTATTAATACTTTTGACAGAAAATAATCAATAATAACAGCCGCACAGATCGATCGATCAGGTTACGCAGGCTACGCTTGCCGCGGTTGGTCTGTGGATAGGTGTCCATCTTTACCTACATACCGTGACCTCTCCGTGCCTCGGAAAGCACGCTAAGCCGTTGGTCCCGGCTGTCATTCGTGGATCTTTGACAGTCGCTAGGGGTGGTCAGAAGCCCAAAAGTTTGACAACCAGTCTTATCATGTAAAATACTGGTACTCAGCTGCATCCCGTTGGACTGGAAGCCGACCCCAATATAGTTGGGAAAAGGCTAGGCAGATGAAGAATCAATAGTAAGTGTATGGGGTTTTCGAAAATTATTGACCCCTGACGGGACAAAAAGTGGTAATTCGATTTATTAGGGGATTTTAATGAGTGCCTTAATAAACTCAAAAAAAAAAAAATGGTACTTACAAATAAATTTGGACTTGGCACAAATAATTATAAAGTTCGAATTTTTTTGGAATTATAAACTAACACAAAGGGGAGATTGGGGGTGTCAAATTCAGTATGGAAAAATTTTAATGCGCGGTCCAATTAACTCGAAACTCAGTAGCTATCTATGACCAAAATAAATAATAAAGTGGTTCAAGGTTTTTCGAAAATCTACCACATGGGGTGAAGAGGGGTAGTCAATTTCACAGGGCAGAATTTTATTACGAGGCCTGATTAACTGGAAAATTGGTATAAATAATCTAGATTATGTTTCGAAATTCCACCCCTATGGGGATAGAAAGAGGGGATACAGTTTATATGAAAAACCTTATTCATTTGGTTAATAAATTAGAAACTTGGCAATATTTGGGTCAGTAAATAATAAAGATTGTCACTTTTAGTTTAAAAAATCCCTCACAGAGGATTTGGGGGGTGACAAAGTTAATGGATTAGAAAAATATTTAACCCGCTGTCGGAAGAACTCGAAACTCGGTACTACTAAAACAAAAAATACTTAAAAAAAGTGATTTAGGGTTTTTCAAAAATTGACTCCTACGAAAGTAGAAAATTCTACTACTTGCTTCCATTAACTCGAAAATGGGTATGGGTCTTTGAGTCAAGTTATGAACACATCCCAAACGATTTTTCAAAATTACTCTCCTGGGGGGTAAAAAGCTGGGATACATTTTATTTGCAAAATCTGATCCCTTTGAGCTCTAAACTAAAAAATTGGCCCTAATACTTATTGATATCTAAATAAGATAAAAATCATAAACATACATTTTCGAAATTATAAGAGGAAAGTACGAATTTCACGCGGACGAAGTCGCGGGCAGAAGCTAGTACTTTATAAAATTTAAAGAGAATGCAAAGTTAGTATATTAATTTCATTGAATTTGTTTCTAAGAGACTCGCGAGGACCCATTTTATAGATTGCGCGGATTGCTCTCTTTTCTAAAATGAAAATTGAATTTGCGTCAGCTGCCCATCCCCACAGCAGAACGCCATAAGACATGATGATGGAAGCAAAAGCAAAGTATACTAAAGCCAGCTGTGGCTATATCTGTCAACTGCCTTATTTTTCTTACTGCATATGCAGCTGAACTTAATCTACCTGAGAGAGCTCTAATGTGTACGCCCCATTGTAATTTTGAATCTAAAGTAATTCCTAGAAATACAGTTTCCTTAAAAGCATCTAGTTTTTTGCTATCAAGTTCTAAATTCAGAGCCACTTGAGGTACATTTGGTAATGAGAACTTAAGACATTTAGTTTTGTTCGCATTAAGTAAAAGATTATTAGCTGCAAACCATTTCGAAAGAACCGCCAGACTATCGTTAGCATATAAGACATCCGTATCTTTTCTATCTGTTTTAAAAATAAGGAAAGTGTCGTCAGCAAATAAAATGATGTCCGACAAGTTAGCCATCATGTAAGGAAGGTCATTAATATAAACTAGAAATAGGAAAGGACCAAGAATTGAGCTTTGAAGCACGCCCGTCTTAACTAGAGACCCCAATGACGTCACCCCGTTAACGTTTACTTTTAGCTGCCGCTTTGACAGATAGGAAAGAACAAGATCAGCAGTTTGTCCACGAATTCCGTAATGGTATAATTTACAGATCAGTGTATTATGGTCAAGGAAGTCAAACGCTTTTGAGAGGTCACAGAAAATGCCAATTGCATCCTGGGACTTTTCCCAGGATTCCAAAATGTGACTGATGAGTTTTTCTCCCGCATCAGTCGTCGACCTTCCTTTCGTGAAACCAAACTGGCGACTATGTAAAATCCCATTTGAATTAAAAGTGACGACATCTGGTCCAGTATGATTTTTTATTATTGGTTGTCTTTATTTTTAGTTTTTGATTCAAATTAGAAGGTAATGTACTAACAACGGTTTTATTATTATTTATTAAACAGTTTTTTGATAACTATACAGTTTTGAAATTATACGTTGCATTTCTTATGACCTAACATGTGTAACTAGAGGGGTAATTCTCGTAATTTTAGTCTAATCTCAGTCTCAATCTGTCAAAAATACCTCTAATTTAGGGAAATTAAATGTCAAAAACTTGTCAAAAATATAGGGATATATTTGACAAGTTTTTGACATTGACTGTCACTGAGATGAGTTATACGTTTTTATTTACTGCAATTTGCCTTCTGGTCGAGATTCACATTTATAACAGTCACCTAAAATCTCTTAAGAGTACCTAATTATATTTTAGTTCAAAAATGACAATTGAATGAAGTAAACTACAGCTTTCACCATAATTGGTCGAGTGTACAAGAGGGGCGAGTCGTCAATCTTGTGACATAGCGGGCTAAAGACATACCCCCGCTCGTCAAACATGAGAAGTATTCACCCCTAATATTGCACCATGGTACATAAATGGAGATTCTTTATTAATATTAAGTACGTAGACATACAAATAAATAAAATTGAAGTGCCTGTTTGTAATGTCAAAATAACAGCATTTTACTAAATGTATATTAAGAAAGTATATAAGGCAAACAAGTAAGCACCAGAGTAGATGATGAAGGAAATAATCAATAATACGATTCGTCAGACAATTATTTTTTTGCATATATCATATTACAATATGTTTCGACGATTCTCGAGGCGAACTTATTAGTAAATTAAGTCAACTCAATCACATTATGATTATCTATTAACCTTCCAACTTTCTACTTATTCTACTTCGACCAAATTGACAAAAAAATAAACAGGTAGTAGCATCAACTTTTGTGTCGTATCATATTTGCAACATCGTGGTGTGCAACAAGACGGCAAGTCGGATATCGAGTTACGGGCTGAATGAATACTTTATCATACATTTATGTTTTATGAATATTTTTCTACGGTTTGTATACTTGGAATAGCTGTCTTAGTGACAGGTCGACAAGTGGCGTTTTAAGTAAGGGGATGAAAACGGTATTTTTTTGTGAAGAACGTCTGTTTATTTGCATTGGGTATTGACAAAGTACTTACTTAAGTTATTTGGAGATTTAAAGAGTACATGAATCTGAAGAGGAGAGGCTCTTTGAGTGACGAAAATATTCGCAATTTGGATAGTTTACAATTCTGTCTGAGGTTCACCTCTCGCCGCGTGAGCATCCATTACATGCTCCATTGTTAATTAATTGCCAATTTACGGTTGCGAACTGTTGCGAAGCATTTACGAACTATTATCTGGAACACTACGAAAAGTGCGTGTTTATGCTGTGAAAGGCGTCTGTGCGACCTCTCGTGATCCAGCAAAGTCGAACCTTCTGCCGGCCGACGTGGAGGATTGATGGTGAATCTACAGGTCAGTGGTGTTGCATTTTCCTGCCAAATTCCTTTGTCCATGTACAATTTTCGTCGTCCTAATTCATGTCGTATTTTGCAAGGTCAGACCTACTCACGTACATTTCACCCCCGCATTATACAGTCCACTATTTAATTGAACCAGCTCCCTGCGTCTGGGATAAACGCAAACAATTTTATATTTCCGCCCAAGTATATGGTGTAAGGCGCCACCATTTATTTTTGGTTACCGATTGAATTCAACTTTCACGTTTACTCGAAAAATTTATTTAGGATCCGTAAATAAAGCATTGTATTCCTGTAAAATTATAATATCACCAACAACGGAAATCTAAAGCCAAAACCCATATGGAAAAGGAACCATCTCTGGCGAGACACAATATAAAACAGATAATAAAGTGAATGGGCAGAAATGCACCACACAACGCATATGGTTTAATATTTTGCATTGTATTCTGTTCTATAATGGAAGCTAAACTTAATACAGTTTTCCTTCGTTGGAATTCTTATAAATATTGGTTTCAGTGCAATACGAGTTTGTTATGAAAGCAGTTTTGTGTCAAATGAGGTTTGTATTATTATGTTTTAACTAGATTTTCTACGTCTTGTAGAGACATAAAAACTCTAGCTTTGTAATCTAGGAGATTACTCAATGACCGTGGTCTCTACCCACTTGACCTAGATTTCCCTATGACTGTGTAGGCATACTAAACAGGCGGTTATAATGTATATTAGATTCTATTTGCCGCGAATCTGCTTCAATTCATCTGCAATAATCCACACAACCGCGGCGCATGCGAATATTATTCAATAACCTAAATATCTAATGCGAAACCGCGGCTTCACCCAAACCGCATTCAGATTAGATGATAATACCAAATATGAATACATTATTTGAAAATCTAAATATCAAAATTCAAAATAGTTTGACGCGTATTAATTAACGAGGCGTCCGCGTTATCGCAGCCCGTTGGGCCTGACGCCGCCCGCCGCGCCGCGACCGCGGGTGTTGTACAGGAGCCTGCAATTATGTGATGTGTCAAGTTAATGTTATCGGTGAGATATGGACACGTTTAGTTTTGGGAGCCATGTGAGCAACTAAATAGGAGTTATATAACCCCAGAGGATTACACGCACAGTTCACAATGTATCCCTGTCCATCAGATTTCAACCTTCTGTTCACCTTATCATAAATACTTGTTATTAAGCGCTTATAACAAGATAAGAATATCAATGCATAATCAACCTATAATTTTCCCACTGCTGGGACTCAGGCCTCTTCACCTCGAGAGGAGATTATACACCTATAAAGTACAGGACCACGCGGGCCCAGTGCGGGTTGTTAGATGTCACATGTCTTCGAATTTTTAGTTTTAGGACATTCCAGTTACCACACAATGTTTTCCTTTACCGTTTTGAGAGCAGTGGTGATGAAATTATTGACATGAAGTAAAGTGGCAGTCTAGGTTTGAACCCACGAACTTACTACTCGTAAGTCGGGGCCGTTACTACTGGGCCACCACTGCTCGATAGTCAATGGACAGCGATGTTAGTAATGAATTCTATAATCTTATAAATGCAGAACCTCACCAAACCTTAAACATAAGGAAAATAAAGCGGGTACCGGGTTAAACATGGCTACCAATTGCATGCTACACATTGTTTCCAAAATTCGCAACACAAAATCTTTTAACTAACCAGAAAATTGCCAACTCCCGCTCTATCGATGGTTATCTCCGCACCGTATTGTCCGCGAGGCAGCAGCTCGGCTAATTTCCGATTAATCTGTCCATTATTTAACCTCTGTTTAGCGAGTGCTGGATTAGGTGCAATCAACCGTTGTTGTTGCCCACCATTTGGTTGTCGTTACGTAGGAAATTTCCGGTTTAGTGATTCCATTAATAATCTTGTTGGTGTTCGGTCATTGATTTTAACGTGAATATTTAATATGTGTGACGTAACATTACTGTACCTATAAGCAAATACTATATCACTGCAGTATCGGGGTTTATTGACAAACGGTGCAACGTTGCTTAAAGGTAAGTAACATAAAATAATGTTAATTAACGACTGTTTAATCACACTTTTTTGTCGATTAAACGCCTCTTAACTTTTAGCAACGTTTATAAATAAACCCAATTAATTTTAAGGACGTGGACTTTCTTATTCATATTTTTCTTGTGAATAGATTCGCGTTTGACCACTCTAGATAAACAAGTTTAAGATTATTAGTTGAATATCCAGTCTGTTGGTCAGACCCCTTTCACTAAACTTGTCAGTTGACAGACCCTTGTGTCCCCAAAATAAATTATACCACTCATCCCTTCTTAGGACCGAAAATCAAAAATGCAGCAGCCTCCCTTCCTCATCTCGTTTAAGTCCCTCTTGATATGTTAAGACTATCAAAATTTGCATACTTATAGAGTTGCGTGCACCGGGGTGCAGCTGACATGTTCCCACTCAGATTCTGTTGCTCCTTTTATCGTTGCGAGGTGAAAAGGGGAACACGTAGTGGGTGGAAAAAAAATACATCACTACACTTTTACCTAACATTAAAGCTAAAATACAGTTATGTATTTTGTAAAAAATAAATAGCTTGTTTTTGTTGCCATTTACTTTTGGGCATTATCCTTTAATTATATTTTGCAAAATGCTGCTGTTTCTTTTGGGTTGTTTTCCAAGATTCTTTGGCGTATGGAACAATGAAATAAAATAAGATTTTAGCTAAAATTAAACAGGAATAGGAACCACACACAGATACTAGTGGGGTGTCTTTTCAGCCGGAGCAGGAACATTCATCATGTGGTCATCATCATGCACGTTGTAATTAGCCAGATATGCACAAGATAAATTCAAGACCACGCAACCTTACTCCTGTTCTTTACATAAAAACTCCATTAACACCATCCAAACAATAACGGTAAAAACGGAAATATTACAGCGTTTCTAAACATAAACGATGTGTGTAAGGAGGCCGTTAGCCTTTCCTTGGAAATTAAAAATTGAACACAAAATGGCTGCATCTTGGTAAGTAGGTAGGAGGGTAGGTACACGTTGTGTTCTACTAAGAACGTGAGAGGGATACGAATGTGGAAGTTAGTAATGAACATGATAAATGCTTTTCTCATGTCTTTTGGGATACTTGTATTTGAAGTAGGTAGTATGTTGTACCTAGGTCGGTAAAAAAAGTCTTTTTTAAATCTGGATATAAGATTAAGCGGTTGAATGCCGTAATTACAGAAACAATTAAAAAGTAATTGTGTCTCGCGTGGATCCACGTTCCGGACATACGAAGGGCTAATGTACAGTCAAGTAAAATAAACGAAAAGCTAATTTATACTCTACGTCAATTTACTATGTTATAGCCATTTCATTCAACTGTCAAAGTATGACAATTGCGATTTGAATATACAGACAACTTATGTAGGTAGTCAATTTGCTCATCAATCCTTGAGTTTACTATCTATCATTCTGTTACCTACACAAGTGAGCACAAAACGACATGATCTTTGTATTAGCTTTCACTATTCCAAGTCCAAGAGAGAAAGAACACACCTTCTTTCCTCCATCTACGGAAACTACAAAAGTCGTCACAAATGGTCAATGTTCTTAAAGAATAAGTACGCACGTTCTCAGAGCAAAATGCTGCAATTTCCTTTCCGGTAGTGGTTATAGCTTTATTCTCCATGTCCATTACCTTTGGAAGGAAGTGACCAATTGTGTGTGTTAACTAAATATTTAAGAAAATCGTGGCTTTAAACCATATTAAGCCACTAAAATTTTAACTCCTTTATGAGATTTATCTGTAAACAATAAATTTTAATGTAGAAAATGCTTATTTTAATAGAAGTCCATTTAAATTATAAGCTATGCTAGTAAAAAGCGCATTTTTCACTCAAGTCCATTGTTTTCTTACAACAATAACAATATATCAGCTGGAGAGAGCCACAGACGTACACTGGCGGACAAACCGTTGGATACATTCGCATGATTTATTGCATTTATTTGTTTTATGAAAAGTGTTTTAGCTTTGTTAGCTTCAATGAAAATGTTTTAAACAAACAAGTAAATTCCGGAAAGGATATTCCAAAAATTTGCCTGAAAATAGAAACGAATCAAATAAGTTGCCGAGATTATATTAATGAAACTGAGAACTGAGCTGCTCGTAACTTTCCGTCAAAATATTTAAAGTTGCTCACAATTTTGGAATTTTCCAAAGAGATTTCACGGTCCAGTAATTAAATATGTGTCTGTCTATTTTTTTCTCAATTCGCCTTTTCTATGACATGGGAGCCATATGCAAAATATTCATCTCGAATTGCATTTAAAACGATTTGGATGCAGATAACCAGTAAATGTTATTCAGCTCAGAATTCAAAACAATTGCCTTTGGACATTTCAAGACTGTAAAATTTTATGCTTAGCTTAACTTTATCGACGGTTTATCGTCCCGTGGAAACCGTTCTGGTTTAAAAGAAATGGGTAATCCGAATTATGGCAGCCAGACAGCTTTATTTTACTTTCCAGTTCTCTTCCAAAGTATTTGACTTTGCATAACAAATTTTTTTTTTATTAGCCGTTCTTAGATTTCTGCACTGTTAAAAACTAGATCACGGCTCTTAAAATTACATTGAAGCTTTCAATAAAACTGTGCTACTCTGTTTAACTTGCAAATCACAGCAGTCTTGAAAATTACAACTATTTCAACTTTTTGCAATGACTTTAGCACCGAGACACTAGAATGATGATTCGAGGGTTTTCCTTATTTATTGCTTCATAGGTTACGAAAAATTCATCTGCTCAACAACGTAATTAACTCAATGAACGTGGCTCAACTGCTAAATTTAAAGGCACTGCCATTGATTGCCATTGAATCTGCGTAAAGCAAAAACCGTGCTGACCTCCCTTTTTTTTTTTTTTGCTGATGGGAAATCAAATGACTCCTCCCGCTCTGGGTGGAGCGGAAGGGAGTGTCAGACTCTTACTGACTAAAACCCACCCGTGTTCCTTCCTTAGCCATTTATGTTCCGGGCCAGCGGTAACCCTTTCGGACAATCCCGCTGCCCGGCAGACTTCGGCCCTAAGGGGCCCCTCCTCGATGCTGACATCTCTTTGAGGCGCGCGTGGAACACGTACGCGCCGTCCGGCACGGGCCTGGTCCTGATCGGACGGTGAGCTACCCATTACTCTCCGCCCGCAGGCCCGCGCCTACGGGGGCCGGGAGTCGTCACGCGGCTCCCGAGGCCCGGAGCGTCTCCCGCGGTGGCTGGAACAGGAGGCTCTCTCCCTGAGCCGTCCCGCCACCTCCTTCGCTAGCATGACTGCTTCGCAGAAGGAGGTGACTGCCTCCCACTCCCTCTCGCCCCGGACAATGCCTTGGACCAGGGCCGGGAGAGGTCGCCGCCGCTGCCGATCGCCTCTACGAGGACACGGCGGTGCTCCGCCCAAGTGGGGCAGACCTCCACCGTGTCCTCTGGTGCTGACCCCCTTTACATACATACTTGCATGGAAATAATAATTTTGAAACACTAAAAATGACAAATAAAATCAGCCCAGTTCTTCGGTCCCGGTGTGTAGTGAAGTTCTCATCTCGTTTCACGCACCATGTCCCACGCGTCTCGCCGCTCGCATGCAAACTGCATTATCAAGATATATAGACAGCAGGTAGGTACTACTGGAACGCGATAAATTTTATTTTATTAGCTGATAATGCCTTTTGTTTTGATATTTGAGACGTTTGTTCGGTAATGTGTTTTGTTTAAATTGTTGGTGATTGTATCTTTGCTTTTGAATTTGGTTTTACGAGATAAGGCTATGTAGCTCTCGTTTTACATTTAGGGAATTACCCTTATTTTTTAGCTTCATTCCTCAGAGCAAAGAAAGCTCAGTCTACACTTCGACTTTGGTAGGAAGGCACCTCTTCAAACCAATAATACAATGTTTTTATTTGTTACAGGTATAACGCAACAAGTTTTTAGAGGATTTTCGTCGCTATATATTCAGTAAGATTGTACGAACATTTCGTAAACACCATGCATATTAGAATAATAAGATGATAACTTCATTTAGCCTCTTTTAAAAGTTATCTGGAATTAATTGCAAATGTAAAAATTATCAACTGCCTAGCTTTTGCAACTATTTTGGGGTCAACTTCCAGTCTACCAGGATGCAGGACCAGTATTTTATATAGAGCGGCTGCCTATCTGACCTCCACAACCCAGTTACTGGGTAATACCCGGTAACTGCGCCCTTGATATGACTGGTTGTCAGACTTTCGGGCTTCTGACGACGAATAACGACTGTCAAAGATCCACGAATGACAGCCGGGGCCAAAGGCTTAACATGCTTTCTGAAGCACGGAGTGGTCTTGGTATGTAAAGACGGTCACCCATCCACCGGACCTACCGCAGCAACCGTAGCCTAACCTGATCGATCGACCCATGTGGCTGTTATTACTTAGCCACATGCCTCACAAGGAAATGTAAAATATAATCCAATCGGTAACATGGCCATAACATTAACAATCAGCTTATACATCTACATATTATACATGTATTAATGCGATTCCAATTAGCTAACACATGTCTCATAAACAGGAACATATTCACACATAGTTAAGTAAACAAGACGCGTTCGCAGCTGCGATCATAATCGTAACAGGAATTACGACTTGCGAGTCATCTTGCGCGGCTGTGATTACTTTATGTCATAGTATATGCAATGGAACAGATGCTACATTGAACCTTAACATAGGTGGTGTCTGTTTCTACTGTGTAATTAGAAATGTATGAAAACTTCGAATTTTCAAACAACATCTAACTTAAACACTTTTTCGCTCAAATACCCTATTATAATACACACATATCTCAAAATGGATGAAGCTTTTTGTTAATTAATATAACTATGAGTTCATTGTTAACCGACGAAAAAAGGAGGTGTTTCTCAAGTTTTGCGCGTATTTTTATTAATGTATAACCACGCATATATTTTTACAGAGTACTCCGATTTTTATTAATGTACCTATTCATTACGATTACGCACTTCATATCGTCCTAATTTTCGCAAGGACTGGGTTAATACCATCCGAGCGTATGGCCGTGTCCTAACGGAAAACTATTGTTTAGTGAGAACGCGACCGACGTGCTCGTTTTATCACACAAGTCGCGCCTGTACGTCATAATGAATGTAAACGATCGTGTATTCGCGTGAAAGTCGCTTACGGTTAGGACGCAGGGTATAACTTGTAAACTTGTTACGATAGAATTTTGTAGTTATAACAGCATGATACAGATTGCCAGTCACACAAACACCACGTTCCATAAATACAAAAAAAGCCTTTCCTTAGATGACAATACATAGGGATAACAAATTGGTTACGATAAAAACCTCCAGCAAGATATCACTTTGATCTCCTAATATCTTTTTTAGATGACAATAAATAGGAATGACAAATTGGTTACGATAAAAACCTCCAGCAAGATATTACTTTATCTCCTAACCTTGCATATACTACATCTAAGGATGCTATAGGCGCATAATTCACGCTATGACACGAAATTCGCCTCCTTGCTACGTTACGTCTTCGCTCATTTTTTGTCACGACAGTGTACGCAGTCACATTTGTACGGGAATGGATACCCTGACGTATTGTGCACGATTTTATTAGTATGTTGTGGGTGCAAATGTGTTTTTTTACGTACCTACTTGTGTAGTCTGTTTGTATGTAGGTATAAATCTTGGTTTGTAAAAAATAAATATAACGTCACGCCCTGCAACTGAAAAGTTGTGTAATAAAAGAGTTAGTATTCTACAACTCTTACTACATACCTTCATGTCGCAGAGTAATTTATGTGTTCGTTGGTGTACATAAACAAGAGTCTTCTATCTATCTGCTGTTACTCCCAGATGAACCTAGAATTGTCAAAAACGCAAAACCTCGATAAAACCAAAAATGGAATCACCCGCTTGGCTGTCAGAAAATGTCCCACGGGAAGGTACTTTCAGTACAGAAGGTACATTAAAAGTACGCTATGTGTTCATCCAATTTATAAACTACCTATGTGCCAAATTTAATCCAAATCAGTTTGGTTTTTGCGCCAATCCGGAACATACATCCAGACAAACAGAAAAAACGGACCAGATTATTCGTTACTATTTTATTATAAGTATGTATAGATTTTTAAACTCCTAATTTGTGAGTACCCATTGAATACATCACTCACGTAGTCACGTTGGATGCAAAGAACGATGGCATCCATTTCACTGTTAGTGCACAAAAATACGATATTTAGAGAGACCCCTCTCGCTTTCCCTCTGGACCATAATACCAGCATCCTCACGCATTTCCCAGCAGCACAACTACATCAACATAATTAAGACGCTCTAACTAGTACTCCTCCGTCACTGAGAATCATATCACCCGGCCCATGCGCCATTAATCAGACTACGCGCCAGTAAGCCGTGCCAGTAGCACTGGAACATACTACTGGCTGCCAGTTATGACGTCACTAATGCCAGAACATATACGTTGCCATCCTGAGTTACTGGTTTGCTTAGCGGATTGATTGTATTTGTCGTTGGTCGAGGTGATTAAGCTGCTTTAATGTCATCATCGTTTAGGTACTTAGGAGAAAGGACATTCAAATTTGTACCTTAGAATGGGATGACTAGTATTGCGGCGATTTTGGTACTTTTGGTGTATTGGCAGGGGCTGTACTAGAAGAGCTGATGCTTTGACTTCACAGGGCATAAGGGGTGTTAGGTTAAATGTGGGCTATATTTTACATTTTGATCGCAGGTAGTGCACAATTTTCATTATTCATAGTTGTTCCCATAGTAACAGGCCTAAATAGTATTCATTTTTATGAGCACTTACGCTCCCTTAAAGTTTGTCCCTCATTTAACCTAACAAACTGTATAGGTAGGACGTTTATTATCGTCATTCAGCTTTACTCTTTACCAATATGCAGCTCCTTCAATAGCCCTGTTACGCCTCATTCCCGCCACACCGTCACCGGACCGCCACAGTGTCAGTTAGGCACTTCATCATTTTGAAATCGAACAATTTTGGGTAAAGTTAGAATCCTAAATTTTTCGTATCCGTGTCGAAAATTGTGTACCAGTTTATTGCTAATCTAATCAGTAGTTATTGTGGAAACGTTATCCGAACATACACCCTTCGACAAACACAGGCTCGGCTTATTAATAACTCTAATCCTAAGCCAATCACTTTCAAAATCAATACAACCGAAACTTACTTACCCGCGACTTGAAACTAACATACAAGTAGTTCCGAATATGTTCACAAGACGACACGAGAGGTTCAAAGTTGGCTTAATCACTGTCATAATTCAACCTAAGCCGGGTCGGGTCTAGCTTATATTGGGTTACTTGTGATCGAACCAGTTGGATGTTAGTTGTATTGGTTTATTCAATCTTATTCATGCTCTATTTCATTTGAACAATCGAGTTCTGAGCAATGTGGGTTAAATGTGGGTAAAGCGATTTGGGACGGTGAATGGCTAGGCAAAAGTTTTTTATTGAAATCATAATAAATGTTAGTAAAAGTTCTGACTGAGTTTTTTGATGATGAATTGTTGGGGATGTAAATACCTAAAGCTGTGGTTTCCTGCGAAAGCGGTGAATGGTCACATATTATTATCGGCTGTCCAAATGCAGAGCGTTTTTTTAACACCTCAATGTCAACTACTGGTGAAAACTACTTTATTATGAATGGAAATGATTTTATTATGACGGAACCGCTTTACAAGGACATCAATGCTTTACTGCGGCCTTCTTTGAAAAAAAGTCTGAACGTTAAAAGAGGCTCATTTATTTAAAAAGGCGATTATCATTAGGAGATCGAAAAGTTTTATGAGGACCATAAAGGAGATCATCATTAAAAGATCAATAAGTTTGAGAGGATAAATTAAATACTTCCGTTGACATAATTATTATATTTACACGCCGTGTTCCGGACGATATACATAGGTAAACTTCGACCAGGACCATGGAAATAAGCATTTTTCATTATGGACACATTAATGAATTCTTATTTTTTATTAATTTTCATACAAAATAAATACCTTAACGTAAATCACCTCATATGCATGCCTCTTTCTCCGAATTAGCAACGACGTATTTTCATTCATAAGATTTGGAGGGCTGAAACTTGTCAAAACTGAGTTAAGAACCTTTCATACTGCATAGCTCAATTAAATTTTATTAAATGAAATTACAAATATCTTTGTAACGAAGCCTCTTTAAGTACTACTTCCTCTGCTAGATTTAATTTGTAAAAGCTATAGAAGCGTTTGACAAAGTTTCTCGATAACGTGAACAACATGGTGTATATCTGTAGCAAATTTTTCAAAATTTTCGCCACCACAATCAAGCATACACTACCCAAAACACAATCAGCCCCAGTCCACTCGCCAACAGATAAAGCAGCTGCTGTGCCAACATTACTGCGGATATAATCTGTGGACGTATGCGTCTCGTCGCTTGTTTGTACGTCTGTGTGTTTATGTATGTGTCTGTTTGTTCGGTGAAGCTATGTGCGCGTTATCTGCTTGTTTGAGTGCCGTTATTCATAGTATTTCGTTTATTAATGAGTTGGTATTTAGTTTAAGTTGTGCAGGTGTTTGCATGTATAATAATCACAGTATATTATTTTGCCTAGAAAGAATAGTTACACGATGATGGATGCTTCTGGAACATGCATCGCCACTACATTGAAAAAAATAAGCAGTACTTAAATAAAAATGAAAAAACATTGATCTGAACTGTTTTACAGCTCCATACGAGCCTAATGTTCAAAACAGTATTTTTTACTGATTCGAAAACAGTTAAGGGTCCCTATCAGTTTTGCGGACTAAAAACAGAAAAAATCATTTTTTTTCAGTGCAAATTTCTCAATATCCTTAAGTCATCTAGTTTTTTAGGGTTCCGTAGCCAAATGGCAAAAACGGAACCCTTATAGATTCGTCATGTCTGTCTGTCTGTCTGTCTGTCTGTCTGTCCGTCTGTCTGTCTGTCTGTCTGTCTGTCCGTCCGTATGTCACAGCCACTTTTCTCGGAAACTATAAGAACTATACTGTTGAAACTTGGTAAGTAGATGTATTCTGTAAACCGCATTAAGATTTTCACAAAAAAATAGAAAAAAAACAATAAATTTTAGGGTTCCCCATACTTAGAACCGAAACTCAAATTTTTTTTTTCATCAAACCCATACGTTTGGGGTATCTATGGGTAGGTCTTCAAAAATGATATTGAGGTTTCTAATATCATTTTTTTCTAAACTGAATAGTTTGCGCGAGAGACACTTCCAAAGTGGTAAAATATGTGTCCCCCCCCCCCTGTAACTTCTAAAATAAGAGAATGATAAAACTAAAAAAAATATATGGTGTACATTACCATGTAAACTACCACCGAAAATTGGTTTGAACGAGATCTAGTAAGTAGTTTTTTTTTAATACGTCATAAATCGTAAACCACAATTTACCATTCATTCAATCAACTCAAAAATAAAAAAAAAACATTTAATTTCATAAACATAAACCTTATGCATAAACCCGGATGTTACGGAACCCTCGGTGCGCGAGTCCGACTCGCTCTTGCCCGGTTTTTTAAAAATACACAAGTATTTATCACCTATCTATCTAGTAAGTCTACGAATTTAAGTTTGAATAACTACTTAATAAAAAATTCGTTTATAAGGCATTATTTAGATATTTTACTACAATTAAATTAGTAGTCAAAATAAAAATATAAAAATTGAGTTTGGTAGACCTCAAATTTTAAAATATTTAACGCTTTTTGTTATTTTCAATAAATTCTTACGCGTAGACGACGGTTTTGCGCATGACTTTATTGGGTTTTTTCAGCGTAGTCAACATTTTTTTACAAGTACTAATTCATTAAACTTAAAAAAAATAAATCGTACACTTACTAATATACTATATGCCTAGTATTTAGGATTTTTTTTCAGATCGTTATTTGCTACCAGTTAGCTAAAAAAGCAATCGAAAAACTTGGTGTTTCGTGATTACGTAAAAACGTGTGTTAGTTTTTTTTTTTTGGAATTTATATTAAATAATTATCAAAACTTAATTTCGTACACTTACTAGATAGATAGGTGATAAATACTTGTGTATTTTTAAAAAACTAGATAACTTAAGGATATTGAGAAATTTGAGCTGAAAAAAACTGATTTGTCTGTTTTTTGTCCGCGAAACTGATAGCCCTTAAGATTGAGGGAAAACGTTACCATCATGACAACTTAAAGTTTAACGTTTTAAGTAGCTAAAAGATCACAAAATTAACTTTTTTATTCATTTGGTGATACTGTTCAAACCATTGCAATTTATTTACATTACAGTATGGCGGTTTTCCTTTTTAGGGTTCCGTAGTCAACTAGGAACCCTTATAGTTTCGCCATGTCTGTCTGTCCGTCTGCCCGTCCTCGCTTAATCTCTGTGACCGTTAGCACTAGAAAGCTGAAATTTGGTACCAATATGTATATCAATCACGCCGACAAAGTGGTAAAATAAAATTTTCGTCGTCTACCCCATCGTGTGGGGTATCGTTGAATAGGTCTTCTAAAATGACTTGGGGGTTGCTCAAAATATCTTTCGATTTAATGCTCCATTTACGAAATATTAAACTTTAAAGTGCAAATTTTTGTTCCAGTAGAGCGTCCCCCCCCCCCCCCCCCCCTCTAACTGCTGGCTTGAAAAATCTGGAAAAATTCACGATGATAGTGCATTTCATGTACTTTAAAGGAAAATTATAGCGATTAAGATAACTTTATTAGTTTAGCAGTAATAGTCATTGACTTAAGTGTTGGATAATTATGTACCAAATACAAAATCCTTAGCATTAATCCTTTAAAGTGACTAAGATGAAGTAGTTGCTTGTTTATAACGGGTAAAAACTTGCATTGAAAAGCAAAATATTTTTTTTTTTACCTATTCAGAATAAAGAGAGACAGAATCGTACTACATTGTGATTACGGGCTACTACGGAACCCTATACTGTGCGTGGCCCGACACGCACTTGGCCGATTTTTTTTTGTTGTTTTTTTCAGTAAATAGTATGTTCAATCATCAAAAGTTACGTTTGTCTTTTCATCATCATCTGCCTAGCCTTTTCCCAACTATGTTGGAGTCGGCTTCCAGTCTAACCGGATGCAGCTGAATACCAGTATTTTACATGGAGCGACTGCCTATCTGACCTCCACAACCCAGTTACTGGGTAATACGATACCCCTTGGTAAGACTGGTTGTCAGGCTTTGGGGCTTCTGACTACCCGTAACGACTGTCAAAGATCCACGAATGACAGCCGGGACCAACGGCTTAACGTGCTTTCCGAGGCACGGAGGGGTCACGGTATGTAAAGATGGTCACCCATCCACAGACCAACCGCGGCAAGCGCAGCTTAACCTGATCGATCGACCTGTGCGGCTGTTATTATTTAGCCACGGGCCCCCCCCGCCCCGGCCCCGGGTTTTGTCTTTTACTGTTTTATAAACATTTCTTCTTACTGTAAAAAGTCAGTCTTAATGAAATAGTAAGAAATTATTTTTTTTAGTGTAGTTGCGAGGGCCCTGATGACTTTATTTGTCTTTCAGTTTCAATCCATTCATAATTAAAAATATCGAGTATCACATAAAAATGAAGGAAGGAAACATGAAGGGGTGACCAACGGGCCTGCGGACGGAGAGTAATGGGTAGCTCTTCGTCCGATCAGGGCCAGGCCCGTGCCGGACGGCGCGTACGTGTTGCACGCGCGCCTCAAAGACATGTCAGCATCGAGGAAGGCTCTTAGGGCCGAAGCCTGCCGGGTCAGCGGGATTGTCCGAAAGGGTTACCGCTGGCCCGGAACATAAAGGGCTAAGGAAGGATCATGGGTGGGTTTTAGTCAGTAAGAGTCTGACACTCCCTTCCGCTCCACCCGGAGCGAGAGGGGTTATTTGATGATTTTCCCCGAAAAAAAAGGGGTGACTAACACGGCTTACTAACCCAAAGAACACTGAACTCAAAATTAATAGCTAGCCACAACACAAACAGAAAATAATGTGTCGAAAATAACTAACAATACATTATAGTAGAATTAACCGATGAAAAATTAAATAGATTTCTAATTAACGGGTTTGGAATCCAATCGATGCGAGGTCAAATTGTCGGCCATCGCTTTCAACAGAATTATTAACGAAGTAACTGCCGTACGAGAAATCTGTGCCCCCTAGCCGTACCCCACCGTATTATTAGCTCTGTAATTATTAGGCATTTGCATTTGAGTTAGTGTCAATAGCCAATGTTGTATTTTTATAGACCACGGTTTGGTATTATTTCAGTGCATGTTCAGTGTGTATTGATTGCTAGTTAGTTCAACAATACCATAAATTATAAACTAAGTTTATTTTTGAGTTAATTCTTACCTAAAACAACTCTCATATCTATAATAGTTTTTATACATGTAAATAACGTATACAGAGATGAAGATGCAATACCAGTTGGTAAAGTTTTTATGTGTGCTTATAGCAAATGCTGTGAAAGGAACCTGTCCTATTATTTATTTGAGCGATCTACTTTTATTAACTTACGTGAACTACATAAAAAGCCACATACAAATACCACCACAAAAAATAGCCCGCACATTTTGTTGTCTTTGATCCTTCATTCCCTGTCGTCAACGCCTTAAATTATACCCGACTAAAAGGGAAATTCAACAAAAAGTAATTAAACGTGTCGTGAATCGAACACCTCGGTGCACCTTGTGTTTCTCACGGTACACAAATTATACACAATTATACAGTATACAACCCGGAAAGTTTCAATGTACACGACGCTGGGAGACGAGTTCTGTTTAATTCCGTGTATATTTTATGTGAATGATGGTTCCGGTTCCGCTCATTTTGGGAGGTAAATAATAATTTTAGGAGTTCTGTAGTAGATACCACAATTTGAGAATACAAGACTTTCTCCATGCCACTTCTCATACACTTCCATTAACTTTAATAAAAAATATTAAACGTTATTTTTTATGAAATATTTAATTGTTAATCACAACAATGGCGTCAAATCTCAACAGTGCACAGCGTGCGCAGACACACGTGCACTCTCTTCCCTCACTGTCATAGTCCGATGGAACGGCACGTATTCCGACACGACAGGAGAGAGATCCGCAAGACCAACGAGCTACGGGGGTATCACACCGCCAACTTCCAAACTCACGGGCTGTTACTAAGAAATTCTTAATGAAAAAACTCAATAACACTATGCCCGATCTAGGACTCGAACCCAGGACTCCACGCTCAGCAGTCACACGTGCGACAACGAGACCAACGGGGCAGTCAATTGTGTATGTTTGTAAGAGCACAAATGACACTAGTGCAACCATAGAATTTCAAACCATCGATATCTCTAAATCTAGCCCGGTGTTAGCTATGACTAAAATCAGAATTTTCCCACGGCTGGGACTCTAGCCCCCTCTTTGTAACTGGGAAACGGCGTGCTCTTTTTAGGGTTCCGTACCCAAAGGGTAAGAACGGGACCCTGTTACTAAGACTTCGCTGTCTGTCCGTCCGACTGTCTGTCACCAGGCTGTATCTCAAGAACCGCGATAGCTAGACAGTTGAAATTTTCACAAATTATGTATTTCTGTTACCGCTATAAAAACAAATACTAAAAACAAAATAAAATAATTATTTAAGGGGGGCTCCCATACAACAAACGTGTTTTTTTCGGCGTTTTTGCCTTGTGCTACGGAACCCTTCGGCTGCGCGCCCACGTCAAACTTTTTGTAGGTCCTACAATCGGTCAGATTATTTCGCCCTATGTTATTTAGACCGACTTTTTGACTAGGACGTGTGCGTTGCACTATTGCCATCAGTACGTTCTATTTTTCTCCTACAAAAAATCAGCCACCGATTATCGGACGTGGGCCCAGCCTTCGTGTGCGAGTCCGACCCGCACTTGGCCAGTTTTTTTGTGTTTTAAAGTTCTAAGACATGCTCTTTTTCGCATTGAATTGGCCTTCGTCGAGGCAGTTTTTAGAGCAGTGATGATGTTGCAAAAAGTAACCTTAATTAAAAATAATCAATAGACTCACACCTTTTCAAGATTGAACCGCTTCCACAATCCTTCAATTAAATAAAAAGCGCATTCTATCCTAGAAAGGGGTCAAGTATGCTAGTCTAGTAGAAACTTAGAGTACTCAGTAAAGATAGGACTCGGTGAGAATCCAATTGCGAACGAAGACTTACAATGGCGTTTTCTTCTTTTGATTGGAATTAAATTATTGTTTTCTTCAAGTGGAACGTTCTCGAGGCGCCAGAAACTCTCGCCGTCAGACAACTGATGATAATAATACACTAAGTCGGGTAAAAAATGGAATGGATGCATCGCATCATCTTATTGTGGTAAGTAATTCTGCTTAAGTTTCCCATTTAAAAAAATAACATTCTAGGGTAAGATTTTCAACAAAACTTTTGGAACAGTCCAAAAGTTTTGTTGAAAATTTGAACAAATGGATCAGAAAACGTATCTGTAGATGCCAAGAGAATTTAACCTGAACAAGTTTTTATTTTCGTCAGATACTTTTGGAACAGACTACATATAAAGGTAAATACTGTAATCGCTGGGTTCAATCTTGGATTTAACTTAGAAGATTATGAGATTTCATTACTTAGTTAAAATAAATGGCACCGTTTAGTAAGTAAAGCAAGTATTCCATGAAATGGTATGAAGGTATTTTTAGTGAAAGTCAAATTTTATCCATAAAAAAGCAACTAAAGAATCCTTCAATAGCCCCAGAACAGGACCACAATAACAACTGAAGAGGAAAAATATTATTATAGCAAGTCACCAAGTTGGCCGGTCGAGGGATGTCACCAAGTATCCCGGGAACGTTTAGTAACTTGTCGTGCGGATAACGGGACAAATAAAATATCCGACAAAGTCTAGGTACTCTGTAATTATTGCGTTCTAAGAAATGGTTGAGTTCGACTGAAAAGCATACCCCTTATTGGTTTCGTTTTTTGTGTTTTTTCTTCATTAGTGTGTTAGTCACAAAACTTGCCGGTAGCCTCGTCTTAAAATAAGTAAGACAACTTATAATTTTATTTGTTTTAAATTGTTTTTGCAATTATTATTTGTTTTTAAATGACTTACTAGCTGACCCGGCGACCATCGTACCGCTCCGCCCCGCCAGCCGCTCTGCCCCGCCAGCCGCTCTGCCCCGCCAGCCGCTCTGCCCCCGCTTTTTAATTAAATCTCTAATATCTTCTAAGATATTTCTTTTTAATGATATGCTGTAAAGGACAATTTTGATTTACATGAAATGCACAACGTATCTAATGTATTTAATTGGATAAGGAATAATACTGTATTGTTTAAAATAGCATGGTAAATAACCCATAATTTTCTTGTAACATGTAAAAGATAAAAATGGTTACTGTGGATTATCCTTAGGAGAAAACATATTATACCATCGCGGACTTTTTTTATCGGTCTTTATAAGATATACAATTCCGTAGTACATTAATTTGATCAGTTTACGTCATAAAAACATTTTTCACTTTTTAGTGGGTCAGTTTGTAATTTATCTAAGTTACAATAGCCTAATGCCAACTGTTCATCACCTTTTACAAAATATTGCTTTTCCCGATGCTAGGACGTTAATTGTTGAGGAGTTCTCCCAGTAAGAACCAGGAGATCCTCAACAATCACTCGCAATACGCATTGTGACGAGCATAAATTGCTTAGCAACCATATTAAAGTAATCGAATCGCAACCCGTGAAATATTTGTCAGTGAAGAGTATTTTCCGATGGCCATCTGTGATCTTCATCATCAGCTCCACTTTACCAAGTGATGATTTCCGAGAGCAAATGCTCAAGTTACTTTAAAAAATATCCAAATCGCTGTAGCTTTTCCTATAAAAATTGAGGGTTTCTCTCGATTTCCATGGAATCCTCTCATCAGATTCCAACTTGATGATAATGGGACCACCTCGAGAGTATACCCTTTCAAATAAAAAAGAATTTTTGGAATCGGTCCCGCCGTCTTCGAGTAATCGGTGAACATACACAAGGTAGCTACTGTAAACTGTTGAGGAGTTCTCTTAACTGTCCTTCGTCTTCATCATCAGACCCCTAATGACAGTCGCAACCCATCTAGGTGTAAAGTTCACATCAATACAAATTAATCAAGCCCAAACACAAGGTAACTGCTGTAAATCGTTGAGAAGTCCCCTCGACTGCCTTTCGGCTCCATCATCAGATCGACTCCAGGCCTTCATCAAATTGTAGTGCTTTAAAATACTTAATGAAAAAATTAACGAACGCACTAGTCGCTCCTACGATTTTCAAAAGTTCCCCTCGATTTCACTGGGATGCCATCATCAGATCCTGGTTTCCTTATCATGGGACCACCCTTGGCATATCCCCTTTCTAACAAAAAAAGAATAATCAAAATCGGTTCATAAACGACGAAGTTATCCGCGAACACACATAAAAAAAATATATATGTCGCATCACCGGGTGGCCGAGATGCGATACATCGGGTCTTCGTCACGATCCGACATAGTTTAGATAGGTGTGGGCACTGCAGTGGGTACTCGAACGAAAAGATTATTTGAATTTACAGTAACTTTAATAAACTAGCTATTTACAACCGAAACGCACACGTGCGTCGGAAACAAACACGTGCGTTGGTATTGAGCGTTTGCCGAGACTGTCCGAGCTCGACGACTGTCCACTGTAGACTGTCGCAACACTCGGTCTCTCCACCAGTCCTCGCTGCATCCCCTCTACCGACGATCGTGTCCAAGCGGTAGGGCTCGCTTGCGTTTCCGATCACATGATTCTTCGTTTACCAAACAAATTGTTAGATGGCGCTGTTCACTATACCGTAGCGTCATCTATCCACGACACGGCCATCCCTGACTAGCACCCGTCCTCGGGTGTAGTACCTGCGGACCAAAAATACTCACAGAGTAAACAAGCTCGGCTATCCTGCCAATACCTAATAACTAAGGTAACTCGGCCTATCCTGCCAATACCTAATTACTAAGGTAACTGTATCTCATTGTTACTTTAATTTCCTTAATCTTAATTTTATTTACAATGCCTTGTTGTCAAGATTTCACGCCTCATACAACATTATTCATTAGAAAAGGTTCGATCATTAAGTTGAACCAAAGAAAGTCAACATTGTAACAAATCAGTTACTATTTACCAAAATCTGTGCAAAAACACAGTCCAGAATCACACCAATGATTCTTACCAGATCAGTTAACACATTTTCTACTGCACTTAAGGTGCGGTTGAGACTAGTCACGACATGTGCTTCCTACACATGAAGTGCTCTGTGCATCAACACAGACTAGAATCGACCCATTGATTCTCAGAAAAAGAATACTAGAACATGAAGCGGTCTGTGCACCAACACAGACAAGAATCGCACCAACGATTCTTAAAAATCTAACGCAATATGTGCTACAACACATGAAGCGCTCTGTGCACCAACACAGACAGGACTCGACCGATCAACAAGTTATACCATCACAATTGTTGTGACAAATCAGTTAGAATTTACCGAAATAAATATCATAGGCATTGTATACTCAACTCATTAAACTTTTATTGTAAACTGTGCACCAACACAGGTCAGAATCGCACCAACGACTCTTTACATATCTACCACCACATATGCTACAGCACATGAGGGGCTCTGTGCACCAACACAGAAAAGAATCGCACCAACGACTCTTTAGACATCTGCCGCCACATATGCTACAACACATGAGGGGCTCTGTGCACCAACACAGAAACGAATCGCACCAACGACTCTTTAGACATCTGCCGCCACATATGCTACAACACATGAGGGGCTCTGTGCACCAACACAGAAAAGAATCGCACCAACGACTCTTTAGATATCTAGCGCAATATGTGCTACAACACATGAAGCGCTCTGTGCACCAACACAGACAGAAATCGCACCAACGATTTCTTATAGACCCATTGCCACATGTTACTCATGAGGTGCGGTCTTAAGCTTTGAGTTTGAGTGTACAAGCCATTCTTAATCAGAGGTGGTTTCTCTACCACTGTCCTCAACTAGGACATCTAATTCTCGAGTAACTTGGTGATCGGGTACCCTCCTCACAAAATCATGAGAGTATTCTTAGGTTCGCTCAGTCAAGCGCCTTTAAAACAATCATTAAAAGCAAACTTAGAGACTAACTTTACTTTAGTCAAATCGAATGTTATCGTAATTGCATTTTTTTAAGACCCTGTGTCACGTGGTCTACTATCTCATATCAGTCAACTCATCATCAGTTGTCACTAAGCTAAGCCAATACACTTTGACGCAACACAATCTTTGATGATAGAGTGACAGAATCGTAATAAAATGGATGTGACTCACCCAGTATTCATCAGTATACTGCTCGGATTGCTGACAAAGTAAACTTGAACCGTATCACTCGCTACTAGTCGCTGCTGCAGGCGCTGGCCCGGAACCGCCTGAGCACCTCGCCATACTGGCGCCTTCATCATTGCTTCGTGGACATCTCGAAGCAAAATGTCTGGTGTTGCCGCATCGAAAACAGATGCGGTCTGACACTGCCATCCTGCTTGCACTCGTTCTCGTGTGTTAATCTGTCAACAAACATACCCGCAAAGTATCACATAGCTCGGTCACTCCTGACCAAATATGGTACAGGCAAAAAAACACAATGAAAATTTGAACAAACTAAAAAAAATTGCAGAGTTCAGAGCATTACTCATTATTTGATTCCTAAATCTCAAGATCACATAGTAAACAATCAACTAAGCCAATAAAACATCCTAAGAGCATTACAAAACACAAAGCAGGAATCTTATTCGTGGCCTGTGGCTTTTCATCAAGCCCAACAAACCTCACGTTTGTTTCTATGAATTCCTCTGAATTCCAAGTCCCACAGACTATGGTTTCTACAAGACGCGCACCGCGTATCCACGGACTACTAAAAGCAGATACCGACTTCTAACAGACTACGGCTACGAAATGGTTACTGGTACAGTCCCGACCCGCCGACCTAAGATTCACAACTATCACTCGACTTAACCTCTACTATCTTTCATCAACAAGACTATCACTTGGCTTTCCTCAAATTCGTCAGTAATAATCTGATTTTCTGTAATTTTTCACAACCTCCCTTATGAAGACTGATGAGATAATTAAAAGGGACTCGACTCGACTCTATAAAATCTGTTTTATCAATTTGCAATAAGCATTCAAATTAGAAATCAAAAATTAGGTTAATCTAAGAATTTGAACTATCTAGTTTCGAGATTACCGAGACCAAGTACAACGATTCCACACTACGTTAGTCAAAGAAAACAAAACCTCAGGTATCCCATTCACGGTCCCACACATTTGTCACATACGCACTTCCCGCAGGAATGCAGAGTCATCCTTGACTCTACGGTCTTGGCTTCAACGCTAGACCCGACCATAATACCCAGAGCTACCGCGTATACCACGTACCCACGATACTCTGGTACGGTCTCCGACCCAATGAACCGAGGACCTGAGTACACAAACTAAAGTGATGCCAACTCATCATCCATTTCGTCTACAATCTCAATTGTTACTTGGCGCTCGGGCATCTTCCGAACACGGTCATAGAGCGTATTTGTAAGTACGCACCTAAGTCAACCTACTGCCCAAAAAAAACACCAACCAGAGCCATGTACCATCGTTATCCACATTACAACAATAATCTTTGTCACTAAGAGCCTTAAACACGTGGAAACCCACAC
Organism: Mesoligia furuncula; assembly: GCA_916614155.1. NCBI lineage: Eukaryota > Metazoa > Arthropoda > Insecta > Lepidoptera > Noctuidae > Mesoligia > Mesoligia furuncula. The sequence goes on along the minus strand of OU744811.1, from coordinate 1,065,118 downwards.
ACGAGCAAACCACTAACGCCACGGCTCTCCGGCCGACTAGCAATCGCATTGCTCTCACACATCCAGCGCATGGATCCGTGTGCATCACCCTGTGACTACACACTTTTTACTACGGCCGATAGAGAACCCCTACTCGTGTGGTTCCCACTACTTAGGCTTGCTCATCACCACTATGATCACCATCTACGCCGACTGGTACATGACCTACTGGCATCATTCGTAATCTATAGTGAGCGTCTTTAAAAATTGCATTTTAAACTAGACTGGGCTTTACTTCTCAATGTAATTGTTTTTGCTGTTGTTTACAAGGGAAGCACTCAGTACCCGAGTCATAACAAAATGAAAACGACTCACCAGATTCGGTAGACAATAGATCTGTAGCTGGCTTAATGGTACAGACATTCACTCACTGTCACTGCCTCCTTGGCAGAAATCGCGAAGCTTCTTGCACGGAAAACACAGTCCTTGATCAGCGATTATTCATAGAGGAGATCCACAGAGTGTAGCGCTCTCCGACACTACCATTCTGCTTGTACACGTCCGTGTGTGTTAACCTGTAACCACAAAAACAAACCAACAGCAGTACATGTTCCACTTGGCCAATTCTGTTTACCAATTCTGTTTACACATTGTTATCGAAACGCATTACTTAATTTTGTAAAAACGATAGCAATCATCGACAACAAAAGATTCCTCTAAGCCTTAGTAATAACAGGGACAGGTCAGGAACTATATCAATTTAGATCACATACAACGCTCATGGCCCTGCTGCCGCAGCAGCTAGTGACACTCATGCCACCAATATCGTCATCACCTCAAGTGATACGATCAACATACTTCACTTTACATAGAGTCCACAACTCCCAGGTCACTACAAGACCAACACAACAATAGTCTCCATTGAGATCCTTGTCCCCGCTGCACCACCAGCTGCCCATCGCTCCCTGAACAACTCACAAGTGAGTTGCAGTTACGACTACAGACAAGTGCGTACAGTGCGACTTAACCGTCTTCTACGTTTAACTCGTTAGGAACACTACTTAGAGGCATCTTTCGTATGCGACCGTGAGCATACTTGTAAGTACGGTTAGAATTTAAATCTTTTAACGTATGGGGTCACCATCCAAAACATCAACTAACTTAAGCGGACCTCTGAACTTCCGATCTAATTCTGATGATCTGAACTTAGTATCTGATTTTGCTACTCATTTTCTACTAACACTCAATCGCCAATGTTGTTATAGCTGCCTTTGTTCTATCATAATATTACTTTGCAAGTAAATGTCAGGTAAAAATATAATGAAATCTCAATTTGTTGCTCACTAATCGCAACGCTACATATGATTTGTTCTGTGCTGAATACACGCGTTTGACCAATACCCGTCAATACAACAACGGTATTAACTCGATGGCCACTTAATTTGGCTGCACAACTCGCTTTTACTAACGAGCATTCAGCACCAGAATGGTAAACAAAACAATACAGCTCACCTTTATTTTGTAACGTGCCTGAGGGCAGATTAACGTCATCCACTCGCCCTTCACTACTTCCAGCACGTTGTCTACCATCAGCTTGGCTGCCACTGCTCGTGCAGGGCCGCGATATGTCCTGGTTTCTCACTTGCAGCACACGAAGGGTTTCAATGACGGCTGCGAGGCTGCTTGGCTCGATTCTCAAAGTCACTCCATGTCCTTATCCAGGTGAAATCCAGTCAAAGAAATATCGCACCGTGACGTCAACGCTCAATTCTCCATAGTTTTTTCAGCTCGAGTGTATCCCAGTTCTGATGTCGCATCACCGGGTGGCCGAGATGCGATACATCGGGTCTTCGTCACGATCCGACATAGTTTAGATAGGTGTGGGCACTGCAGTGGGTACTCGAACGAAAAGATTATTTGAATTTACAGTAACTTTAATAAACTAGCTATTTACAACCGAAACGCACACGTGCGTCGGAAACAAACACGTGCGTTGGTATTGAGCGTTTGCCGAGACTGTCCGAGCTCGACGACTGTCCACTGTAGACTGTCGCAACACTCGGTCTCTCCACCAGTCCTCGCTGCATCCCCTCTACCGACGATCGTGTCCAAGCGGTAGGGCTCGCTTGCGTTTCCGATCACATGATTCTTCGTTTACCAAACAAATTGTTAGATGGCGCTGTTCACTATACCGTAGCGTCATCTATCCACGACATATATATATACGGTCGAATTGAGAAACCTCCTCCTTTTTTGAAGTCGGTTTTAGTTCGTCTCTGCCAGTCAAAATTGTAAAATATTATTATTTTCTTGAAACCAATCTTGTTTTATAGAGTTTTATGTTCATGTTTATAGTTGTGACAATGTCAAGCTCATAAAGCCACGGCAGTATCGCGGTCTAAATGTAATAGACAAGTTTCATGGTCTCGAGACTATCTCAAAGACAATGTTACCGATGTTATGTTCAGTTGCAGTTATATATCGGATTCTACAACTATGTCCATGTGTAACGAGATATTTTATTTTATTTTGTGAAAAGCTGAAACTGGATTGGTAGAAGATAAATATTTATGAGCTTGAAATTCCATTGCCCTACTAAATAACAAAAAATATGTTCCTGACAGCTGCCAGCAGTTTTTGCAACTGTAGGTTCACACATATCTTGCACTAAACTTTAATTATAGTTTTTAGTAACACTTACGGATATGTGCAATATAAACTTCTACTTCAAAAAGAGTAGTTCTTCCCTCTTTAATCACCAACAGAATATAATTATAACGATAACTATATAATTGAATTGGAAAACTCAATTACTGTATCAACTACTTGTGCGATAGAGACGTAGAAATAACCGCGAACGTTTAGAAACTTGTCGTGCGGATACCGGGACAAATAAAAATATCCGACAAGACCGCGCTAGCTAAGTTTGTTTGGGAGAGGTTGAGAGGAATGTCGTTGTCTTTTGATTTAGAATGATAAATTTGTGGTATAGAGTACCTACTATAAAGTGAAAAGTACCATGTATTGTCTGAAAGCATAATTTCTGAAAGTTATTATTGTTTGAACACACTATTAACTCCAATTAGTCCAATCATTGAAATAAAAACTTGCGACAGTGAATTGGCTGTGAAATCGAATAATGTTTTGTTTAAAACACTATCCCTCACAAAAATATTTCCCACAGCTGGAAACATTGTGAAATAACTCTTAAATTAAATTTAAACAACACCAGAAAAATATTTGTTAACAAAATATCCGAACAGTTGAAACATTTCAGTATTTTTAATGTAAATCCGGCGCGATGACGTATGAAGTGACAATATCCGCTAACTGTCAGATTCGGTGGTAAATACGATTTTATCCTCAGAGAAAATTATACTCATTTATTTAAGTTGACGTTTAAACAAATAAAAGTTGTTCCGTATGCCTGTAAAATAATATGTTTCGATTTATTAAACCATTCCCAAGAAAGGTATCAGAGGATAAGTGCTGGTCACTTTTGTTAGAGATATTTATGAGATTTATGTTATTCAAATTCGAATTTTAGCGTTATCAATAAAATGATAGCTATTACTTTTTATAAATTACGTACTCTCTAATTTTATTCTGTCCATTAAATGTCAACACAACAATCATGCATAGGTATAGACGCCAGCACATCAAGTTACTACAATCTGTCAAATTTCTTTAATAGATTTTCAACTTTATCGCTAAAGTATAAGGTTCAAAGTTGATTGGGAAAATTTGACAGTTTCGGGTAGCTTGATGTGCTGGCGTCTGTACAATATAGACCGCACGTCACGGTAACAATATTAGTATTATTAGACTGACCTAAGCCTTAGAGTGGTGATTGGTAAAAAAAAAGGTTTATATTTTTGTGTTTTATTTATGTTATTTTTAGGTATTTTATTATTCTATGTTCTAATATTTTACAGAATTTGTTGTGTTTTTATGTTCCACTGTCAACATTTTTCTTTTACTATGTACTAGCTGACCCCCAGCGAACTTCGTACCGCCTCAGATTTTTTTTTTGTTATTTTTTCCCATGTTGTAATAATTAGGAACCCTCACGGGCGTCCCCAGAACACCCTACCAAAGTTTCATCACAATCTGACCAAATGGTTTCGGAACGCATAGAGGACAAACATACAAACATGAATTTTTATTGATATAGATTAAGTATTTAATTTGTTATTATAAAAATAATAACAGTCACAACACGTCAACCTAATCAAATAACCCGCCCCTAACTGTTCCCGGCGCAATGGTGCCCAAAACGCTTGCTGCATTGCCACGTTGGATGGCAATGGCTAACCTTTGCACCGAGAACGTGACGGAGCGGGAGTCACCCGTTTTATCACGGAGCTTGTGCCCTATCTCACTAATGAGCTTCCTGGCCTCAGTGCTCCAAGTACCCATGGTCTCCACGTCAATAGGCACAAAAGGTAACAGTCCACCAACGGTGCGTACTTCACCCTCATCCTCTCAGCAGCGTCTTCCGCTGCTGCTGACGGTGAGTGGACGGTGCGACAAAGGTGGCTGGCAGCAACAGTGCTGACGCAAGTTGCGTGCCGTTCCTCCAAGGCACCAGGGTCAGCCCGTCCGGCCTCTTGCCGTCAGTCCTGCACAGACCCGGAGGCTTCAACACGCAGGGAACATCAGCCGACACAAAAGCCCTCCGAACAATATAATTGAGAACATGGTGATGCGGGAACCTCCCCGAGCAACGACGACAACTCAAAGCGTGATGGCCATCGGCCTCCACCATGGAACCGCAGGTGTATCTGTGGGGTTCAAACTCCTTGCAGCCCAGGCGGAGGGCCACCGCCACACGCAAAGAGTCGTCATCAAGCAACGTGCCCAGGTGAGGCGAAGGAAGCACGTGTAACTGTGCCCCCGATTCCGGCTGCGATACACCCCACCAACATCTGTTCCTGAATCAGCTTGGACGTGATGTCGTCCCAAGCCCGCTGCACATGTGTTGCGTCAGGGCTTGCTGCCCCCATGTTGATGACAGACCAAGCTGACCCATCCAACATAAAAGGGATGTACCTTAGAACTTAGAACCATTGGAATCTAGAATTACAGTGACGAGGTCAGCCACCCCACGTGTCGATGCCAGGAAAGCCGGCAGACCCACATCATGCACGCACCGTACCCCAAGACCCCCGTACCGGATAGGAACAGCCGCCTGCTTCCACTGCGCATCATTAAAAGACACATTCAGGATCGACTCAACCGCTGATTTCAGAGCACAGTCAAAGGAACATACTTCCTCAGGACAAAGCCAGGTAGGAGCGGTCCGCAAGAGATACGTAACCTTGGGTAAGGCAATTTGTTATTAGTTTAGTTGTTCATTTTATTGTGCATGCTTTGTAGTTCATAAACTAGGTATACTTATGTAATGTAATGTTTAGTGTACATATTTTGTTGGAGATCCTAACATAAATAAATAATAATATTAATAAAGAAAAGAAGGGCCTATGTCCAGCAGTGGGTAAAGGTCCAAAGTGCTACCGCTGGCGTGCGGTCGACAGAAGCTTCCAGCTAAGGAAACATCCCAGACTAAAAATCGCACAGCCCCGCCACAAAAAGATTTAAATCCGGATCGTCGACACGTCTTTGCATTTTTCCCAACGTTCCTCCGTATCGGTGTGGCGTAAAATCGCAGAGAATGTTAGCAATGCGTCGCCGCACTGCGTCTGCTTCCGCGTATCCGCTGCGTGCAGTTAGTGCGGATATTCTCGGATATTTATGAACGGGCAATGCGACCACTGGACCGTGGGTGATTTAAATTGTCCTTGTTGTATTTCGCGGTCGCGGTACGTACGAAATTAACCGGGAATTTTGATACATATCAGGGTGGTAATGTAATGAGAGGGCAGTAGGTAATATTTTTTTTAATACAGTGCCAAATAGTGGGATACTTTAACCAACCTTTACGGGATGGTTGGCGTAGCAGTTTTAAGTATTGGTTGTTTCGAAGTTCGAGTTATGGGTTCGAATTCCATATTTAGATTTGCTAATCTAATAGTAATGCTTTCCTAGAACAAGTTTGTGTCTTTAAACGCTCTTACAATTATGATAACAATATGATGCAATAATTTTATAATGTCCAAAACAAAATCCCCTAAACTGTGATTTGTATCTCCAATAATCACCATACATCCCATATATTCCCATTCACTGAAATCAGCACACAGCGTACAAACTGCGAGTGCAAACAAACACACCATGTTGTGATGTCATCGCGTCATCTCACACGAGGTGCGTCAACAGCGAGTCAACTGAATGGGGGCGGATACTGATTGTTTTACATTATCACCCGCTGTTTATCAACATTCCGGAACGTTCTTGCTGACGGGGTTTTTATTATGTTGGTTGGTAAACAGGCTGACGGGGAAAGATGGTGTGAAGAACAAACAATACTAAGTATTATCAATGCGCTGCCGGTCTGGTCGAGCCTGGGGAAAGTAGACTTCTATAGGCCCATAACTTTATAAGCACTCAAAGGTTTATTGGGTTGTGCCTTGCTAATTGGATTAACAAGAACCATTTGGTGGTCCGCTCAAATTAATTGCTAGTCATTAGGTAGTAAATTAAATTTTATAGTAAAGTGGTGGCGTCTTATATACTTAAATATTAACGATTGATTGCGGTGTGGTTAAAAAAATGTCAACACTCTTAATTTCAAAATGGAGAAAATTAATAATAACCTCCAAAAATGTGTACACACTGTAACGCTTTCCAGCATAAAAATGACATTCACGTTCACCATGGCAACAAAGTAAGCATGTATATAGTGACGACACTACATGTTGAACACACAACGCAATGAACTCACGAGTGGAGTCAGCGCGCGGGGAACTGATTGTTTTAGATTATCATGTGCTTCACGCTCGTTTTGAGGGGTAAGCAGAGGTTCAAGTGGTGGCAAGTGGTGGGCAAGTGTGTTGCGGTTTTGTGTACAGATTCACTGTTGACTGGTTTTTGGTCTGAATGTTTTTATTTTCAGGCCAGGAAAAAACGGAATAATTCTTTGGTCTCTTTGCTTTTACTGGGAGAGAATATTGATTGTGCAATTATCCATTGTTGTAAACGATGAAAAAGTATCCCAAAGACAGTTTTTTTTTTGTCATACGAGTCCGTAACTATCTATAAGTACCTGCTTGATTCGATGAACCAACTATGTTTGAACTGTTAAGTCCATGTTCTGCGTCCCACTGTTTTACAAACTTTACCTAGGTACTCTATAATTTCCAAAACTCAACAAATCACACAGCGTGAAACCATCCTACAAAACATTTTCTTTCCGTTAAACTACAGCTTCCCAGCATGACTAAGTGGAACAGACAAACACTATCCGTAAGATAGACTCGTCTGAGTCACCGGCAAGTGACTGAAGAGTCGTTGAGTGGCGCCTCACTGGCCGGATACTGGTGTGGCCATGAGAACTGATACATAAGTGTTTAAATATTCTGTTTCGTGTACATGTTGGAAGAAAAAGTAGTGGCAGAAACAGAAAAGGTTTTATTGGAACATAATAAAATCCTAAATTCATTCACTGACAGACAACGCACAGCCTAAACTGCTGTCCTATGGGTATAAACCTTCTTTACCTAAACGAAGGTCAGTACTAAGGAAGGACTTTTGAAAATTCACCTCCTGAAGGAGTTAACACAAAGTTTGTCATTTTTTCCGATGAGAATCCCACCGGGCACATGACTTGTGTATATAATAAAATTGTTGATTGAACTAAAAAATAAGAACTTACTAGAAATTCCTTTACGGGGCAGAAGACTTCATGGTGATGATAATGAGGAACAACAAAGACGAACAATAAATACCTAAAGATGTAGGATAGAATTCGGAAATCGCCTCCTCCAAAAAACTGGGATCTATTTATTAAAACTGACAATGCGACATTTTTGTCGAATAGTTACTGTAATTACCTCTCACATTTTCACTACAGGTGCTGTTTATTTTCAAATCAGTGTTATTCTTTCTTACTTTAAAAACAGAAAACTAAGAAAGTAACTTACAAAATTGTTAAATTGTCGTTTTTAATAGGCCGTCTTATGAGAGCGTGCGTATTATTGTAAAACCCTATCGAATACGTATTTAGAAAGCACAGACGTTTACAGAGAAGAGATTACACGGCCGCGTAGGTCTCCCGCGCCCTGACCTTTCTCTTAAATAACGTTGAGAGTTATTCTGTATATTAGGCCATGTTGCCTGCCTCTTCACTATCCTTCGCTCTTGAAACGGCGTCAACACTACTCTCAGAGAGTCTCAGTTCAATTATTGCCGAGCACACTGTTCACAATTCTGTGCATTCAGAGACAAAATTAATGATAATTATTATTGGTACAACGATGAACACAAATTCACGTATTTCTTTGCAAGTGTAAAATTTGATGACCAAGAAAATAATAAAATTAATGCTGTTCAGGCTCAAATGGGATTTCACATCAGCCGTCACATCAGCCGCACGCAGGATGACCGTTGGCCAAAAGTCTCCATACAATTGGTGACCGAAGATGGACGGCACCGCCGAGGACGGCCCAGAAAGCGGTGGCGAGATGACCTGGATACGTACCGCACCGGTTGATTCGAAGTGTCGCCGGAAAGAGTCCCAGTAGTGGGACAGTATAGACTACATAATAAAAACACATAAAATCATAAAACCGAGTTTTCTCTCTTACAAAATAAACACCTAACGGTTAATGATAAGGCAAACAGAAATTTTCCCCATTATTTAAAGTGCTCGTGCCAGAGGAAAAGTCTGTGTTAATAATTCTTAAAGATTTTCTAATACAGTCATAAAACCTCTCATCTCCTGGCACCATGACTCACAGCCTCGCCATGGAACACCATAAATTATGAATAAACATTATTATTATGGGAGCCGTGATCACGGCACCCATTATCTGTCGACTTGACTCGACGTGTGTATTTTACCCTTAGAGATGCTTACTCATGCTGTTGGCATTATTTTAATACATGATTTAGTAACGCAGCAATAACAGGCTTTGAGTTCTCCTTGAACGAACGTGAAGGCATGTGATAGGCAAAATTATGAGGTTTAAAGTTTCTTTAATCAAAGATAATCGAAATCTTTTAGTGATTAAAAGCGTTCCGACACGTTCTCTTGCAAATTTTAAGTTGGGTATAAAAATAATGTGATTATGATAAACAAAAAAAAGTAACATTGCAAAATCATAACAGAACATGGTTGCAAAAATGTCTTACTATGATGCAAAAAAGTAGCGTTATTTCTGCCAATTAAAATATACTTAACCATAATTTATAGTAGGTAAATTATTTACTATTTGTTTAAGGAATTTTAGATAATATATGTATAAGCACTTGAGTGAGATACCTGATATACAGGTTTATTTCTAGTTCAGGTAGAATACAATTATTTTTACCTATACCTAGCATAAAGCCCATTTTGTAAATATTTATGTAAGTAAATCAATTATTTAATTAAACAATTTTAAACTTAAACTTATACAAAAAAAAAAACTTATTGACAATGCCAAGAAAGAAAAATCTAATTGCGACCTAGATGTATAAATTATGTCTCGTGTCTTTTCCCTATAATAATCAGTATACATCGAATTAGTTCTAAGATCTGTAAAGATAGTTGTAAGAGGTAAAAATAAATAAATAAATGTACTAGTAGGTATGTTTTTTTTCTTAAAGTGAATTAATTTATACTTAAAACAACAGACAGAAAAAATACATTTTGGCACTAGGCAACACTTTGACACTAGGACTATGTTGCCCATTGTTTTTTTGTCTTTGTAACAGTTAGTATCCAGCGTCAATAGTCCCACCATAATTCAAACTAACGCAAGACATTTAATTTTCAATTGTGAGCGTATACAAAATTAATCGCTGCGTAGCGTTAATTTATGCAGGCCGGGGTAGCGGGGCAGCGGGGTGGCGGGGCAGCGGTCACCAGGAAACGTATCCGCGAGGGGAAATTACATCGTAAATATTAGAAAAATTATTATCAAGTTCTAGTAGGTTCTGTACTTGTGTACTTGAAGTGGTGTGGGATTTGATTTGTGGTGCATACGTAGTTGGTAAAGTGGTGTGTCTGTGTGTTTTGAGTTCTGTTCCCAAGTGGTAGTGGAATGGATCAGATTTAATGTGTGGTTTTCGACATGTTGTTGAATAATTGTACCTTCGTACACGGGCAACCGTTGGCAAGTGTGAATTGCGTATTTCTTGGCAATTGTGGTTACCAATAAAGTCTCGGCAACACCAAGCAACTTATGGAAAGTCTGAGATTATACAGAGATTGTCAAGAATTCTGCAACTTTACGTTCGTGTACGCCCAGCTAATATAAATTTGTTAAATAAGAAAGCAACTCGAGTATATTAAGTTTTCTGGCATGAACTAGTTAGGTATTTCTAGGATCTAATTTAGAATTTAAATCTTAAATGTCATACGTTCCCTTAGGGAGATTGTGTAAACGGTTTTCTTGTAATTTTTTTCACTTTCGTCAATATCGCGTTTTTGTAAAATCTTTTTTCTGTACATAAAGAAAATGTTAAGTAGTTACTTTATTCAAGCCTTAATAACAAGAATACCGGTAATGACGATCATACGATAACAATAACAAGTTTTTTTATAAAGAGAAAGGAAGCGATTATTTTCATCGCTTTTCTTTAAATAACCATAACAGTACGCACTTTAATAGCGTTTTAACTGCCGCGGTTATTACTGACTGTTTATGGGAGGGCCAACACCTTTTCTTAATATTACTAAGGTAGAACAAAAAGTTTACTACCAGGGTAATATATTGCTTTCCTTATATTGGTGTGAAAAAGTAGATTGTAGCGACTGTTTTGGTGATATACCTATAGTGGCTCTGTGTTATCTAAACTTTATCGCTCGGGGAAGCTCTTTTCATGCACCTCCAGATTCACAGATGCACAGATGACGCACCCCTGGAGTTTAAATGAGGTGCTGTTCCACAAACGATGGAACACTTATAATCCTGTCCTGCGTGTCCTGGTGTCTATATGTTACTGGAAATGAAAGCCAAACTCGTAGCCAAATTCTGGGCTGACTCAATATTAGACAGCTATCGTTAAAAAAAGATTCTTTTGGTAAAATTGAGATTGATCTTACGGATAATAATTTCAATTTGATATCGCACGGACCACAAAGCCCCGTCATATTGTTCGGGATGGCACATTGAACATAATATTTCTACTATTTTTTACCAAACTGTGAAAAGAAAATTGCGAAATCACAAACAAACAAACAACATATTTTAAATAACAATTATTTTAATTACCATTCTGTACATAACAAATGAAACACAAATAACGAATCAGTGTAAATATCATGAAATTAAACGTATTCATTTGTGAAAGTGGTCGATTTACGAGCAGAGTGCCAGCGGCGTAGGCGTTGAGACAATCATAGGCAATTACAATACAATATGGCGACGGAAGAACCACACATCATCGTGTGTGTTTGTGATATCATACTGTATGTATACACATGAGCGTTTGTGATTATGATTCGTGATGGAATTGGGACCTATTGTCAGTTAGGTGTAGATTCAAACTGGTACGGAAACATTTCAAATGAAGGTATTTTTTTTTCTTTTTCCTTGGACACCTTCTTTTTGTGGTTTCTTTACCTAAGGGTTATGTCAAGCAACAAAAATCCCACGATGTTCCTCCTACTACCATGTGTGGAGAAGGCTGGTTTAATTCGCGTCCACGGTCATGGTTTAGGCTCCAACACATAAAAGTCTATGCGTTCCTGAAAATTGCGATTGTTAACACAGTGAATCGCAGTTTCCTCGATACGAGATTTTTTGGCTATAACAACATGTTACATGATAGGGTACGTACGTGCAAAGTATAATTTGTTTATGATGTTTATCCTCATCATTCTTAAACCTTTTCTTTGTTTACAATTTTGCGCCATATTCGTTTTACTTATTCCTTTCCGATAAGTGTGATTATTTTCTTCGACCAATCTAGATCCCGCTCTGGGATGGCTTTTGCCGTTTATAGCATTTTAACGTTAATCTTGTTGGTACATCTGACATAGCATCTGAAATAACAATCCATAGCTTTCATGAATCCAAAATTGGCCATCAAATAGTTTAAGTTAATGAGTCCTTACCTTAATTATTGAAATGCCACAATTATTCTGATAACAAAACTATATAGAATGCTAAAACTATTACAAAAGCACCTAATTTCCCGACTTTCCACCCAAAACATTCGCACACAACTCTTGTGTTATCAAAACAAACGTATCAAGCGCCATCAAGTCACAGCTCGGACATTAATAGGCCGTAACAATACAATATTGGTGCAGATAGCAGGCCGCATCGCTGGCGTGCCGCAGTCAATCGATGCGCCTTATTGCGCCGCGCGGTATGTTGCATGTATGCGGTGGTTAAAAGTGCTATGTGTACACATAGGACATTCGAGCTAACAATGCTTAGGACTGTACATAAATCTTGCTAATTAAAAATTCACTCCTATAACCTCTTAGGACTCGGGAAATCAGCAGATAAAATTGAATTCTAAAAAATAGTTAAAAGTAATTTGTATATTTATTTTTATTGTTGATCTTTCTTTCGAAATTTACTGTGAATTTAGCGAAAAAATCTGTTGCCAGATATAGAAAATCACTCAGAAATAAATTCATCGCTTACCATCAGACAAGATAGTGATCGGCTTAGTGGTAATCGCATTTCAGCGGTTTCAGGACGAATTGAAAAGAACAAAGAAAGAAATAAAATTTTATTTGACCCAGGTTAAGGCACACAATTTTCACACACTGGGCCTTTTTGTTTTAAGTTTTTTCTCGTTCGTTTCGTCTCGTAGTTGTCTGGCGACAACTAGTGCTTGACACTGGTTTTCAACTGAGGCCGTCTTACGGATGTAAATAAGTTTTATAGTAGGTATGTGTAAATATTTGAATAAAAAATAGATGGACAAGTAATATTAAAATTGATTAGATATTTGTTTAAATATAAGTATAGATAATATTATAGTGTGTAATCAATCAGTGTGGTTCTTTCCTCATAAGACCATTTCAGACATCAATCTACATGGTCTATTCACATGACCTGACCAAGATTATGTCTTGACTTTAAAAGAGACTATGACCTCTGAGTTTGTTTCAGCCTTTCTTCTCAGAGTAGTCAAATAGGAAACGCAGACCTCTTCTAGTTTTTAAAATATGATTGACGTGTAAAAAAAAGTGTTTGTGCAAACCTACTTACAAAAATAAAATCATTTATCATTTAATGGTGTGTGTGTAAATAAATAAAATGGTATGGTTGGACAAGAAACAAAGGACTGACATTATAAATAAATGAATTATCAAAGAAAACATTCAAATTGATCATGTCTAGCTTCCGTTGCGCATCTAGAAGGTACTGCCGTAGGCGTCGTCTAAATGTGTTGATCGTGTTAATTGCTGGATTAGGTGGTGGCAGGTTATTCCACACTTTGGAAGCCGCCTAACGCAAGCTACTTCTAAAAGCGGCTGTACTATGCGACTGAGTCGAGAGTAGATGCGAGCATTTCCTTATCCCACTTTCTCGTCTACTCGCTATCCAACTCCTCGTCGTCGTCGTTTCAGCCGATAGACGTTCACTGCTGGACATAGGCCTTCCCCTAATTTTGGGGGGGGGTTTGCCATAATCGCCCGCTTGGCAGGCGGGTTGGCGATCGCAGTATGGTATGATGGTGGAATAAATAGAGAATGCTGCTGCCCATTCTCCGGTTAGACCCTTAGTCGCCTTTTACGACATCCACGGGAAGTAAGGGGTGGTGCAATTCTTTAAGTCCGGCACCACACAGACAGACTATCGAACTCAACTTGTCATAAAGGTAGTCCGCTTCCGGAATCGGAAATACGATTGAAATCTCGTAGATATGCATTTACGAAATTCTCATTGCAAGAAAACCCTTTACAATATAAAAACTGGAAATATATAGCTTGATAATATGACGTCGTATGTTACTACTCGGAAGCAGACCATATCAATCAATGTGCCTGTCTTTTCGCAACTATGTTCCAGTCTAACAAGATGCTGCTGAATGCCAGTATTTTACACGGACGGAAACTCAATTATGTATCTAATGCCTATAAAATCAAAATCACATAACAAACAGCGGTACTACAAATGTCCATGACACACCCCTGTTACTTACGATATGCAGCATGCCTGTAACAGCCAATCATAAATCACATAATAATGAAGCTAAACTCAATAAGCCAATGATGAAGCAACTAACATAGCGGTACACACATGTTGCGGTCAGGGTTGTCAAATGAAAAACTTAACTTTCAATAAGTTGTATCAGAACAATAACAATTATTAGTTTTCAGGCCATAGTTTATGGTTTAGGATATTTATTTCTCAAAACAGTGCTTAGTCCGAACTAGGTACATCTGAATATAGAATAGAATACTCTTTATTATGTACACCATATAAATTACAGAGATATAAAACATTTTCATTTTCTATTTCCTTTATGAGAAGAATATGAATAATTAAGATCATTTTATAAAACAACAGCAATATTGCTCTATCCTGATAAAACATTTGTATAGGTAGTGGGAACATTTAAATGAATGCAACACGACTACCACTCTCTGTTAGAAATTTTATTTTCGAAACCATTTTTTTTCATTGTGTAGGCAGGGCGTTGGACCATGCTTTATAATTGTTGCAGTATGAAAACATGGGTTCATTTTTTATATGGTGCTCGGTGTCGGTAGTATCTAAAAGTAAAAAAAATACGCTTTGTACAGTTTTGTATCGATGCTCCCGCGATTTGAAAAACCGAACTCTGCACATTTGAAACTCTTAATTTCAAAATAGGTAACAAGTATATTGCAGTGATCTCGCTGTTCGTATACCCACCTAGCAACATAAAATAAAGCAGTATGTAGGTACAGTCGGTGATAGCAATTAACTGACCCCCTTAAAAATTAAACGAATTTGAACCTTCTGCTTGTTAACAGTAAGCTTGTCGAACTAGAACAACTGGTCGTCTATGATTAATAAAATAGTTATTCGAATTTGAACTTTAACACGCAGTGTCAAGGTAGGTATGATCTTGAATATTGTTTTAACTTGTAATATAATTGCTAATTTCAACGACGTTCACGGTGTTCGTGTGGTCTGGTAGTAGCTGTAGTAAGCTGACGAGAATGAGGTTGTGAGTTCGAAACCAATATAATTATTGTCTGTTACGCGTTCTGTTTTACAATATTTTTTTAAGTCATAAATAATAAATTATAAATTTAGCTACAAAAAAAAGCTGAACAGAAATAAAAAACGATAATGATGGTAAACACGATTTTATTTTATAAATAAAATTATTATAAGAATAATGTAAATGATATAGGTAACATTTACCTGCTTACTAATAACGTTGTTACATACTTCACAGAGTTTAATGTAGTGAATCAACATGTTAGAATATTTAGAAATATAGGTATTTCTCTTTATTTCATAACAATAACATCACCACATTAAATATCATTTAACTGAATAAAATAGCATTATGTGTTAATGTTTTACCTATATCAATTTGTTTTGTAAGTAGTTATTTTTAGTTATAAATAAGGTTTTGACAAAAACTAGGTATGCGAAATACTTCGTTAAAAATTATAACAATAGTTAATTTAACACACACACTGACACGTTAGTATTGTTTGTGGCCAACACTGGTCACTGAAGTCATTCAGTGGTGCTTTTAATAGCAAAGTGGAGCACCATTTTTTCTACTACTTGTTGCAAGCGGTTCCGCATACCGCGCACCATATTCCAACAACAGTCACTTCCTCTCATGAATTCCCATGTTGATGTCACAAGTTGGGCCATATTTTCCAGGACGATCCTTTTGAATATTCCCTGTCACTTCAATACGTCTTAGCCACAATCTGACTGTATTTCTCTGAAACAACACAATAAGCATAATTTTAGTAACGAAGTAAGCATAATTTTTCGAATAAGTTTAGATAAACCACATAGACCTTTACATGATCTCATAATGAAACACAGTTAATTTTCTATTATTCATTCACAAGTTTTTAAGCCAACTAACAAATTAAGGAATAGCTATAAGTATAAATGAAGCATAAAAAAGAATACACTTACCGCTATATTAAGTTTCCTAGCAATCGCTTTAACACCAACATTCTCCTCATGCAAATAGATTATTTTGTATTTTAAATAATCACAACTGAGACATGACGATTAAACTTTATCAAAACTGATAATTAATAAAAAGGAAAAAGGCGTGGATTTTCGCAATTTGTAAGGCAAGGTAAAAATGTTCGCGCGTATTCACTGCTATTTGTGCATAGAATGTCTTGTTCAATTTATTCTTCTACCCCATATTCTTAAATCATCTCAAAAGCAGTTTTTGTTGAATACGCATAATGACGTCTAACTACCCACTTATTGAAAAAGATGAAAATTTTATTAATTTAATTGATGTGCTTGTTCTTTACAATAATGCAAGAAATACTTAACGAACAATTTATATACTTATTGAAAACAAAATTAAACATTGAGACAGGACTTGAACTTGCATCTTCCACGTCTCAGCTTTACACACAAACCACGACACCAGATTAACTTGGGTAAGACAGATGAAATAAGGTATCAGTAGCAATGACACAAATTATCAGATCATTAACCTAACCTTTAAGTCTTGCTGCATAAAAATGAAAATTGCGTAACAAATACCCATATACATAGTAAATGACCTAACACCAACATCTTAAAGCTCAAGTTTGCGTATCAAAATTATTTATTGTTTCTGTTCATCGAGTAGTGTTAGTCTGATAAACTCATACATATTGAATAACCTCTAATGTTATGAGCAGAGGGTGCAAAATCGAGTAATTTTTAGGGGGGTCAGTTAATTGCTATCACCGACTGTACATGCACACCTATACCTACTCCTTTATTCATAAACGTTGCTTAAAGTAAAGTAATGACTAGCGAGTGTTGAACCATACATTTTTGACGTTTGAAAGTCACTTAATTTTAATCATCGTTTATAAATAAACCCTCTAATGTCCAACTGCAGGGTAAATGCATTTATAATATAGAGGAGGAACGAACAATCATCATCATGATGATGCTAGCTAACTCTATGTTATCAATCTACTTATGATTTAATTTTATAACACCTACGCTTTAGTTTCTTTTTTGTTTCAATAAAATTCTCTTGTTTCTAGATTATTTAGCTTGTATTATGAATTTATCGTTTCTAATAACCCTAGCTGAGGCTGGCACTTGATTATCGAGTGACAATTAGCGGCAGGCGCCGTCAGATGGCGCGCGCGTTATTGCCGTGACATTAGCTCGCATGATCCACATTGCCCCTATCTCCTCAATATGTTCGGATTGCTGTTGGTAATTGTGATTAGTGAGTGAGGCGGGTTGCTGTTGTGATAGTAAAACTAGAAAAACAATCTTCAATATTTTAACAATATTAGTAAAAGCATAATTCATCATTAGTACCTACTTTGAATACTTCCTAGATTTATCTTTATATCGACGGTTGAAAGGCTAATTGGCCTACGCGACATTTTTTGCAATATTTAAAATAATAATAATAATATGTACATTTATAATAAATGTACAATATTATTAAGAGTAAAAAAAGTTATTTAAAAAAATCAAAAAACCCGACTGCGGTAAAAAACTTAAGTTAAAAGAAACTGAAAAGCTAAAAACAAGCCCATTTTAAATTAAATAAAAGTTGGAAGCAGGCGGGACCTACATCATTTTTATTGTATTTTCAAATTGAAATGGGTCCCGCCTGCTTCCAACTTTTATTTAATTTAAAATGGGCTTGTTTTTAGCTTTTCAGTTTCTTTTAACTTAAGTTTTTTACCGCAGTCGGGTTTTTTTATTTTTTTAAATAACTTTTTTTATTTCCAGCTTTCTAATTTACAAAATATTTGAAAGATTTCGCAGACGATTTAGTTCTTGGTAGGTGTTTTTTTGCGATTTGTCACTTCGAATTGCTTTTAGGTATATATGTTGAATATATTTTTGTAATCACCTTTTAAAACCCTTTATTTTGATACCCCACTCGATAGGTTTTGAAAAAAAAAATTAAAAAAATATATTTAATATAGCGTCCAGTAGTCGCCATATTGAATTTTCACTAACGTCATGTCTTTAGTGACACTCGCCGGACTAAGAGGAATCGATTAACGTGTGAATCATAAAAATCGGCCCCGGCGTTTCGTCTGTATAGTGCTTCAAAGGAACATATAAACATACATACATACATAGGCTGATGAACACATTACCACTCCTTTGCGTCGCGCAGTCGGGTAAAAAAAAATGTCGCTTAGGCCAATTAGAATTTCAACCGTCGATATTTAGTCCTGGAAGAACCCTGAGAGCTTGCATAAGATAAGCAGCTTCTCACAATTTCGTCTTCTAGCTTATTACTAAAAACCAACGCAACACTCATATTACAAAGAAAACATTTCTCCCCTTACCAGGCAATACAAGCTAAATTCTTGAATTTTAAAACCAGAATCCCACAGAAATGCGAACGAAACTTTAAAAAAATTCAAGCTGGACACATTGGAGCGTTACAAAACATTTTTCCCGAAGAAAAGGCAGCGGTATCCGCGCGCCGCACTATCCGCGGATTATCCGCAAAATATTTTCAATATCCGCAACTTATGTAGATACGTATCCGCCTCGGAGCGCGCAAACTTCGCCAATATGCGGCGGAATCTGACAATACTTTTACGTGCGTTTTACATTTTAAAGCGATTTCCATTTGTTTTACAGATTATGGAGATGTTGTATCGGTTTCATTTTCAGAATTTTATTCAACAATAAACAATAACACATTGAAAGCAATTATAATGAAGAAACAAAGAAATAGCCAATTACAGCTTTCACTAAGTGAACGTAGTAATTAATTAGGCCATTGCTATGCATAGTGCTCATTATGTTTGTAAATTGTAAAAAATTACCATTCAATAAGAGTCGTCGATAAGAGTAACTGTGATATATTCTTCTATTCCTTTTCGAATTCAAATCATCATTCTACAGTACAAGGTAACGACGCAGGACCGAGGTTAGGAAAACAGACAGACGATTTAACAAGCGCCGCCCCTCGGTTTTGCTTCTAAACAAAGTGAATGTATTACCGAACCTTGTTTCCGGACAAATGGATTACTTACTATGAATAGTTTTACACTTTCATAACACTACCTGAAGCGTAATAAGGTGAAATGTACTTTAATTAGTTGTAGTTAAAGTTAATTTTGTTTGCTGTTTGCTGAGATAAAGTACTTTCAGATGTTGTCAGCGTTGTTTGTTACAATTTAAACATTGTGACGAATTGCAAAAAGTGTCAGAAGTAGGTTCTCTTTTCTTAGGGCTGATTTTTCCATCGCCAGATAACATTTATTAGAGGAACAAAATTGACGTTTGACAGTTTTTGTATGACATAACTGTCAAAATTTCAAAATTATTCCTCGAATAAAGTTATCAGATGATTGAAAAATCAGGCCTAAAAGACATTGAAAGATAAACGTTCGATATGCCATTGTTTTTTTATGCCTTTTTTCAAAATATATTTTAAGTTTACTTGAATTTAAAAGTACCTACCATAAATAATAATAATTCTCATAATTCTCATTCATAAATATTTTTCGTTTACCAACTTGTGTTTTTACGACTGCGTATAAATATCTGGCATGCGTGCGATTTTTGTACAAAATGCATGCAAGGTAAACCATATTAAACGCCTAAATTCTACATAAAATTAAGAATCAAACTCACTTAGCATTACTCCACAAATTCGCGTGCTAACTATGAAAGAGCTCTAGCAGGTTGCTACAGAGGTGTCGGCGGTGTCGGGAGTGTCGAGCTCTCACCGCAACTGATTGCAGCTGCTACAACTTGTGTTAACATTGTAGGAACGAGTGATCGCTTGCGGCGGTGGGAGGGAACGCGATGGAAATTAACAGTTTTCGTGACGGTATTCGATGGCGAGAATTAATAATGATATAATTAAATGAGAAACATGCTTTAATTTTGTAAAAAAAGCCGTCTAGTAAGTAACAAAATGACAAAAAAAATTATTTGAAATCAATCTTAGTACCTTAAATCAACTAAAAAGTCAGATTCTAGCTTTTGTGAACTTTTGTTACATCACTGATAAATAACCTCGACAGTAAAATTATTATCACTTTCAACAAATAAAACCACGCGTCTCTGTCCGTGTGGTATCGCTCTAAAAGACAAGACAAACGTTGCGGCGTGAAGACAGTGTACCGGACAGGCGTGATTGAGTGCGCGAGCTCTTAGGGCCGACTTGTTAGCGGGAACATGTTGTAGTTCGCATTACGAATAACTAACTTTTAGTTAGTTAGTTTATCGGTACGATGTAATATTGGTGTTATTGGGTGTGACTATTATAACGGCAGAAAATCGAATCGTGGCCTTGATCAATGTATTATTATGCATTCAACGACTTCTGTTGTTCTCAATATCATGGCTCAGGACTATCGATGACAAGAGAAAAGAAAGAAAATACATTTATTTGACAAACAGGTAAGTAAATACGCAAAGATATAGAAAAAAACCGGTCAAATTCGAGTCGAACTCGCGCACCGAAGGTACAAAGTTGGTAGGTATGTAAATAGTTTATCACAGGATTTTTTTTTTGTAATATTACTACTTTAAGGAGGCCTATGTCCAGCAGTGGACGTCTTCCGGCTGAAATGAAGACTTTTTTCCTTTATTTGTGTTACATGACATTGCTTCTTGCATTATTAATATTAATTTTATTTTAAGTATTCGTCATAGTGTCACTTTCATTTCCATGTTCTCCATCTTGCTTTTATATCGGCACCTTGGTTTTATATTATAATCATGTGGGTAGTTTGGTTATCATCTAACATTGTACTTTTGTGTGTTGTGCTGTCTTTTTGTGTGCGCCAAATAAAGTGCTTATCTAACTATCTTGCAAAATTTCATGATTCTAGGTCACAGAAAGTACCGTATAGGTTTTGATTCCCTTGCGAGTGTTAAAATATGCGGCTTAAACAAAAAAAATTATAAAAAACGTTTATTTTCTCCACCACACACAAAACGGAAACACAAACGAACATAAACGCCCTTGTGTTTTGATTGCGTGTGTACGGCCTGAGTGCACGCTCAATCCGAGCGTCGGGCGGAGCGAGGAAGAGCGGTCGAAAGCGCGTTCTTTAAGTGGCCTCAGTGCACGCTCAGCGTTTGTGGTGGGCGGTCGTTTGTGTCGATCATGGCGTCTGCGTCGTACGATATTATTGATATGTATTTAGAAGAAAATTTGTGGCTAAAATTTAATTATGAGTCAAGACAAGGTCCTAGTAACATTTTGTATTTCTGAAATTATTTCTATAAACGACATCCTTCAAGAACGCTCGTATCACCGCTGCAAAACACAAACTGGTTTGAACTTGCACGCGACGCCCCACTCGACGCAAACAAGCCCGCTGCTGCCCACGCTCCGCTCGGCCGGCACTCAGGACAGCCACTACGGGTAGCACGTGTTTAACATGAACGCTGCACGCCCCTCCCCGCCCGACGCTCGGATAGAGCGTGCACTCAGGCCGTACACTAAGAAGTTTGATTTTTTCACTGCTTCAATGGATTGTAGACCTGAGTATTTGATATTAATTTCAATTTATTAACACGCGTTCCTGAGAAAAAGGGTCTTTACAGACGAACAGACAGACGGACAACGAAATGATCTTATAAGAGTTCCTTTTTCCTTTTGAGGTATACGTTTTTCCCATAAAACATAGTTATAACAGATCATTACTGCGGCTTTTAAAAAAATGACGAACGAAAATCAATTAACTTTTATACTATCCATACCATCGATCAATCAAACCAAATGTTTTCATTGATCAATCAGCACTAATAGGACACTATCAACAGCACATTGATCTCATTGAAAGTAGATTGGTTTAGTGAAATAGGGGGGGCGGGGGGGCGATGGTTTGCTTTTGTTTTTGCACAAAACGATTGATGTCCATCGTGCAAATATTGAAATCCCCATGACGATCGATGTTAGCTGTCAGTCGCATAAAAACACTGATATCGATACGTACTTATTATAAATAATTAAAGTCACTTTTCGTATATCTGTGAGTCCGCGTTGTGCTTTTAAATTACGCAACGGTTTTTGATACGGTTTCCACCATAATTAAGAATTTATTCCGGAAGGTTTGTCTATATAAATAAAACTCAAAGTCTTGACTGACTGATATATCAACGTACAGCCTAAACCGCTGGTCCTAGTGACATGTAATTTGGAGGGTGTGTTCTTTGTGAAGAGTAGGTATCCACTAACAAAGGGTTTTTCGAAATTCCACCCCTAAGAGGGTGAATGGGGGGAGTGAAATTTCACGTGGATGAAGTCACGAGCAGAACCTAGTGTCCGATATTAAACTTACAAATGTTTCGTCGGAAAATTGCTGCTTCATACATTTTGACCGCAAAGGTAGGTATTGTACTTCTGTGAAAAACAAGTGTTGTTTTCTACAGCTGACTTTTTTTTTATAATAACCGACGAAAACTTACAACGCAGGGGTTCAGAATCATGCTGCACTTCGTTGTCCCTGCCACCCTGTCTAATAAAGAAAATTCGATGTCTTGTCAAGGCTGTACTTGTCGCTAGTACTTGTTATGACTATCTCTCAGTTTTGTTTATTCCTCAACATTAAATCGAGTTAATATGGATAAATAAGAGGCATAATAATGAAGTTCAGTCAGTTTTGATAGCGGTTGGCGGGGACCGTACATTATTGTGTCGTTAAATGGTTATATCACAGCAGTATACCAGCAGGATTATGTATATAGGACGGTTATTTATTTTATGATGTTATATTAAACGACGAACGATGATTTGAGGACACGGTGCAGCTGAGCCATTGCGTAACCAGCCTATGATGTTCCCACTGCTGGGATACAGTCCTCCTCCCTTCAAGACGTATTGGGCTGTCCACTATATGGTCCCAGTGCGGGTTGGTAGATATCACATGTCTTCTAAGTTTTGGTTCTACCATATGCCAGTTTCCTCACGATGTTTCCCTATACCGTTTTGAGAGCATGCAGTGGTGAAATAATTTACACAAAGTAAAGATCCTGCCCGGGTTCGAACTAATGACCTACAACTCGTAAGTCGAGGCCGTTACTACGGGCCACCACTGCTCTTAGCTAAGACATTGACTATTACCTACCAATTTGACACGTTTAATTTTTATATATGTTTTATTAAAACTGTATTTTTCCAAAATACTATGGACTTTCAGAAAGTACTGATCTGTGGTACAAATGGGCTTTAAAATGAGAAACACATGTACAGTGTCGACCGAAAGTCCATAGGCAAAGTCACAAAGCAATAGCTTGATGTTTACTTAGACACACACACTCGCATATTACTCGAATAATCACGCTATTGAATATTGTTCCGTGTCATGTTCGTCTTGTTAACATGATAATCATTTCTATGCGGGCTTTAAGTTTTTACGCGGTTTAACTTCTGCCTAACTATAATAATATCTTACTGCACTATAAACTATCCCAATCTACAACCAGTTTAAAGTTCTAGACTTCGTATAAGGCACTCTTTTCTCCCTTCCAAATGCTTTCAGATCATTCAAGAACTCCAAAAGACTTTTACGATCTAAATACCGGACACAAGTTTATTGCGCACTAAACGCGGACGGTCGGGACAGTAGCCATCGCTTCCTATACTCAATAAACCCATATAACTGTTCTATAACCCATCGGATGGGTCACAAGCGGTTTTATTGAGTTCCCGCCACAATTTATTAGGAGAATACATTTATTTTTCATGATTTTATTTTATTTGGCAGTTGGTTCATCCGGATTTTATTCTCGAGTTATTTGGATTGTTTTTTATTTGCGTTCTTTGTGATTCAATGCTTTTGATGCATTTTTCTGTTGGATCTGTGAATATGTCTATATGAGTTGCATGATGTTTTCAACAAAACAGCATTTTTAGTAGGTAGTGCAACGGGCGGGGTTTGAACCCACAAGCTTTCATTCATCAAACTGACGCTCTAACTATTGGGCTATTGTAATGTAAAGCATTATGATGATGATGATGATGGGGCTCCCTTTTCCGCACTTAGACTCCCATTCGGTCCGTTGTGCGTGGGGATTCTGGCTAGCAAAGCTAGCCTAGCTCCGCCCAAAAGCACAGAAGCTTCCTGGGAGCTTCACAGGCTTCACGGAGCGAACCTCATTGTTCCGAGGATTTCTGCACGTTGAGAAGCCACGGCCTCGCATTCCAGGATGACGTGGGCGGCTGATTCCTCGGCGTCAAGGCAGCCCCTGCAGAGGGGGCTGTCTGTGGCGCCTATGTTAAAAAGATGTTTGTTAAGGGGGTTATGGCCCGTAATTGTCCCTATTATTACTCTAAGGTTATTTCTACTCAAACTGAGAAGTTTTTTGGTTAGCCGCGGGTGTATCATTAGTAAAGCCAGTTTTGACTGTCTACAGTCTGTTGCCCGTGACCATCTGTTGTTATGGAGTTCGGTCGATATTTGGCGAATCCACGTACGAAATTGTGAGAAAGGCAGGGGGAGAAGTGGGTACGGGCCTAGCACATTCATATCCGAGCCTCTCTTCGCAAGTTCGTCAGCAGCATCATTGCCCAAGGATCCACTGTGCTCTCTGATCCACTGGAGAGTAATACGATTGAACGTCGATAAACTCTCCAGAGCCAGATGGCACTCAAAAATTAGTTTATTCTTAGTTTGTTTGTTTCCTAAAGCTTTGAGCACAGATTGGCATAATGTAAAGCATTATCTTAATCTCATTTTTTCTAAATATAGGTGTGAATACAATAGCTCTGTGCAAACTATGACTTTACCGCTGATTGACAATATTTTTGACTCTGTACCTACTGATTGTAAGAGCACAATAGCTAAGTTCGATTCCTATATGAAACAAATTATGATTTACGGTGGGTGCGCCTAATTTGGGAATTTTAAGTTTGAGAAAATCCTAGTCTGAAGCAATTTCATTATAAGTCTTTCGAGTATAAAAGACTCAACTAACGTTGGACTTACTGATACCCGAGAAAACTAGGCTGACAAATTACATAGGCATGGGTGTCCACAAATAACCGTAGAATAATTAAATTTTCCACTAACTCGGGCGGCAATTATTCAAAACAATGTTAATGCCGGTCGTATAGTGGTGGAAACGCTGGAAATTTAATAACAACATCGCTATCTGCCGGTATTATCCATTTATCAATAGTATCTCCTAATAGGGGTTGTATTACATTGTGTGTATTGACAGCACTGCGGTTTTTTGGGGCGGAGTGCCAGTGGCAGTGTGAGGATGGCATGGCTCGTAAGAAGATAATTATAAGTCACGTTTTTAATGTAACATAATGTTTATTTGCCAAAAACTGCTTTACATTTCCTTATAGTCTACAATTACAGCTAGGTTTACGTTAAAAAACCAAAACAAAACGCAAAAGAAACATTTTTCTTGAGAACTCCACACTAGGTCGAGCCTGTACAAGGGTGTTATGAAATTGCGCATTACATTTAATGCTGATGGACTGTTATTGTTAGGCCCCGTTCTCACTATGTCGTGACGACAGATTATCGTGTCATTTAAAGCGTCGGCGTGACTTGTGTATTTAAATGGAGGTACACAATTAACTGTCGTCCACGACTTTTTTTTTGTTGTGAAGACAGATTGTTAAGTCAATGAGGACGGCTAGCACGACAGTCGCAAGACGATAAAAAACGTTACGACTTATGGTTACGACAAATCATGTGTCGTTATTGCGACTATATATCGTAGCCACGTATCAAATGTACGTACACACGTATTCATTCACGACTAATGTGCAAACGACAAGGCGACTGCCGTGAACAGTAAAAATGATGTCACGATCCAATGAGAACAGCTATATCAGCAGCTACGACAGTCGTCCAACGATAAATGAATCGTCACGACATAGTGGGCGCCCTTACAGTCGAGGAGCACATTATTCATTCATTATTATTTTAAAGTAATTCAAACATTGAAAAATTATCTAGATTTTTAAAAATTTGTCTGGAAATAATTTAAAGTTAACTTAGATTCTTAACGAAATCAAACGCTAAGAAATTAAGCTTCGACTGCTGGTTATGGCAGGTTCATTAAAATGTACTCTCCCAGTTCTTGCCATGCACAAAATAGTTAGTTGCAACAGTAGTTTGATGGTCAAAAATTCTGACAAAATCTTTTTCACACAACACGGTATTAAATAATGCTTTTAAATTAATTGTATATTCTCTAAAAATTACTTAACTACATTGGAACTTTTAATATACGACAACTACTATTAGCTTTTCTTTAACAAAAAGCTATTTATTATGTAAAACCGCTGTAACTTCGACCACCCAGCAACATAAGCCAGCGGTCACACTATCGTTCGGAAGGCGATTACAAGGGTCGTTTGACATTTATGTGGCTCGTGGCTAATTGTTTATTTAATCCCGACCACATCGACGCTGTAGCCAGTCAACACCGGCTTTACTTGCCAATGGATAAACTAGTTTCGAGATATTTACTGCTTTATGCAGATTTACGAAGAGGGTTTATTTATAGTAAAAGTGAAGAGTCTGAGATGTTGTAAATAGAAGGTAATTTGAAATATATTAGGAAGGAAACTTGTTAAACCTACCAACAGACATTACAAATTAGAAAGGTTTAGAAGCCTCGAAGAAGCCAAAAAACTTAAGAAATCAATAAACAATGAAAAAACCGGGCAAGAGCGAGTCGGACTCGCTCACCGAGGGTTCCGTAACATCCGGTCTTATTCATAAGATTTATGTTTATGAAATTAAATGTTTTTTTATATTTGAGTTGGTTGAATAAAAGGTAAATTGCGGTTTACGATTTATGACGTATTAAAAAAAAACTACTTACTAGATCTCGTTCAAATCAATTTTCGGTGGAAGTTTACATGGTATATTTTTTTTAGTTTTATCATTCTCTTATTTTAGAAGTTAAAGGGGGGGGGGGACACACATTTTACCACTATGGAAGTGTCTCTCGCGCAAACTATTCAGTTTAGAAAAAAATGATATAAGAAACCTCAATATCATTTTTGAAGACCTATCCATAGATACCTCACACGTATGGGGTTGACGAAAAAAAAATTTTTTTGTTTCAGTTCTAAGTATGGGGAACCCCAAAATTAATTGTTTTTTTTTCTATTTTTGTGTGAAAATCTTAATGCGGTTCACAGAATACATCTACTTACCAAGTTTCAACAGTTCTTATAGTTTCGGAGAAAAGTGGCTGTGACATACGGACGGACAGACAGACAGACAGACATGACGAATCTATAAGGGTTCCGTTTTTTGCCATTTGGCAACGGAACCCTAAAAAGAAGATTGGTTCTGGACTGGTTACTAAATTATTATTTTTACTTGAGCGAAATCAATTATATCAAGGTTACACAAACATACTTTTCCAAATGACTACATAAACTTTTTGGGGTCACATTAAACACAACATTTAGGTATTTACTACAAGATCACGCTCACCGCTACGTTTAAATCGGCCAAATTGCATCACATTCAAAACACGTCAAAAATTATAGAAATCCGATTAAAAAATAACGAGTACTACACACAGTCGCGGAAATATGACAACTACTCCCGACCGGGCCTGATTCGACGATTTTCGTTCAAACACGATTCGTCAATAATTCCTGTACCAAGCACTGTCTCAATATTGGTACAGCGTTAACGAGTTGGTTGATGGCCCACTTGAATTTTAACTTTAGCCTGCTATTATTAAGGTTGTTATTCTCTTGTGTTAGTGACTAATTATTTTATTTAAATATTTGCCAATTACGTCCGCGCTGTGATTTGCTAGGCGGACGGTTGTATTATGACAGGGGTCTCCATACAGGTAATAGATGTTTTGTCAATGAAAGGGGGTCTTTTTTTGTGAGTAAAGAACGACGGTATTGTGTGGAATTGCTCAATCAGTTGATATTGTTACTTTATTTATGTTGGAAGTTAAATAGTGTTATTTGTGACTTGTATTGGCAATTTGAAATATGAAGTAAGCAGTCGAAGAGCTCTTTAGGCTCTGTTCTCGTTATTGGTTTTGGAGTAGTACCGAATTTAACTCATATAGAGGCGTATTTTATTCGATCTGCCCCCTGTTTGAATTGTTTTTAGCCAAAATGTCACAATATTATCGATCAGTCCATTAATGTCACATAAAGATATTTGTGATTTTTAACAATAAAATTAAGCCTAAACTTTCATTACAACCTACTTGAATACAAAAAAAATAATGTAAAGATATTTGTATAATATTTTGCTCTTACATTTTTAACGACAAGTACTGTTGCTGTCAAGTGTCTCATTACGGAACTTTATTAAACACAAGACACTCCAGCCTCCACTCGATGGGACTCTGTTAATAAATTGACAAAAATAACAAATCTGTTGTGAAAATAAATTGTTGTTCATTAATTTGGGTTTAATAGTCTCATAGAATGAGATATATAATTATTTAAAACCAGGGCGCTAAGGTCTCTCAACAACATTTATAGGTCAATCGCCTCGAGGGAAAGCAGTATTCGTCAAGCTAGTCTAAATTGACGATCATTTAGATGTACAGTGGGCTGCATCAATTGGGTACCCCAGTTGTATTAAAATTAACTTTGCTACAACTTTGCAATCCTTAAGAATAATACAAAAAGTGTTTATTACAGACGAGATTCGAACCATCGAATCATCGGTTATCTTTAGATTACAGCGAGCTCTTACCAACTAAGCCAGTTAGGTAGTTAATAACTCGATGAATTATCAATCTACTTGGCGTTATAATTCTGTCTCTGTCTAACCGATATATTATTGAACTCGCAGAGAATGCATAGTTGTTAATTGCGGGTGGTTACGCTCACATTTTAATAATCTATAAATTGAAGTTACCGTCTGATGAATCTAGTTTTGTTTCACCTTTCGCACTATCGCATATTAAACGTGTTTGTTTTAAAACAATAATTTAAAATGATAGATAATTAAATTATATTTCTTTCATTTTAATATAAACCTAATTAAATAACAACAATAAAAAGAAAAAGTTGCATTAATAGTATAACTCAGAGAAAAATAAAATTTGATGAAAACAGAAACCTTATTATCAGACTGCCAGTATCGAACCTGGGTCATCGGTTTCACATGTTATATCCTAAACCTCTAGACCAACTTAACTGTTACTAACAGTTCTAAATTAATATTCTTGTGCATTGTTGTTTATCTATAAACTGTTTGAAAAAGTATTACAATAAAAAAAAAAATAAAGAAAAATATATAAACCTATATATAAAAATATATAAATTGAGAACCTCCTTCTTTTTTGAAGTTTATTAAAAATACAAAACTTGCAATGCGGCCATCGCGGGTTCGAATGTAGATGCTTTTAAACTAACCCGTCTGGCATTCCTCTCACCGAGGGGAGGCCCGTGTCCCAGCAGTGGGAACATTATAGGCTGATTATGAATGATTATGAACCCGTCTGGGCGGTCACTTGCTAATGTGTGAAGTGTGGGCGTCAGCGCACGGATCAATCTGAAGTGTATAGCGTCAGCAATCCACAGAGCAAACAATTTTTTGTAGGAAATTTCCTCGTTATCAAATAACATTTTTTTCAGGATGTTTGCGTTGTATAAGGCCAGGCAAGAACCCACATGGTTAGTGTTCAATGCAATTCGAAATTAGTTCGTTTCTGGTCATTACAATGGGACTTCTATTTGATTATAATATTAATTGTGGAATTGAACTCTTGTTTAAGTTAATGTTGGAAAT
This sequence comes from Mesoligia furuncula, assembly GCA_916614155.1. Classification (NCBI taxonomy): domain Eukaryota; kingdom Metazoa; phylum Arthropoda; class Insecta; order Lepidoptera; family Noctuidae; genus Mesoligia; species Mesoligia furuncula. The sequence continues at coordinate 1,035,210 of OU744811.1, read as the reverse complement.
GTCTAAACTTCTTTTTGTTATCCGATTTTTAATATTACAAGTACACTTCGTCGTCGTCTGTGTGGTGCCGGACTTAAAGAATAGCACCACCCCATACCTCCCGTGGGTGTCGTAAAAGGCGACTAAGGGTCTAACCAGAGAATGGGCAGCAGCGTTCTCTATTCATTCCACCACCATATCATACTGCGATCGCCAACCCGCGTGCCAAGCGTGGCGATTATGGCAAACCCTCCCCCTTTTGGGAGAGGCCTATGTCCAGCAGTGGACGTCTTTCAGCTGAAATGATGATGATGATGACTTCGTCGTACTGTGTACTAACTTATTTATCTTAGATCAATCCCGTCTTTACACACAGACATTTTATTAAGTTTGATAGTATTTTGAGTAGAAACTCATACAGGGCTCAATAAAACATTTCTTGCGGAGAAACTTCGCGACAACTATGGAGTGTCGAGACGTTGGGGACACCGTGTATGTGTTTTGTGTGTGTACTCCCACAATGTGTGTGTTTTATAGGGTTCCCTAGTAAAACAGAGATTTATAGAGTGCTGCGGAGTTTGACGATGCGTGGTGTTTATTTTTAAAGGATTGTTGTAATTTTTTTAGCGTAACTTTTGACACGTTTTAGGAACTGAATTAACTATATTTTTAAAAAACGTTTTATTTTGTAACAGATAAAAAGTATAACATTTTCTAAAGACGCAGTTATTAGTATCCTTAATACTCCACAATATTTAAAATGATGGAAGGAAAGAGGTGGAGACTTTACCCGATAATGAAGAATAATTTGTAAATAAGTAATAATTATAGTTTTGAATATATATTTTTTTATTTAACACTGCAAATAGTACATTCTTTCAAACTTCAGGACACGGAAAATTAAACAATTTTAAACTTCATTGCGGTGCCTATAATACTTAAAAACTCACATACGGAACCCTAGCATCAAATTGCACACAAAGTACGCCTCCTAGTTCATTCAGTATTTTTAACTCCGCACACAACTTTTATAGTACCCGCGACATAGCGCTACGGAGCGCTACACCGGCTACGCCGTCTGGGACTGCACCAAGGGATTTTGTTAGCAGTTTTTTTCATGCTACGTACCGCTACGGTTGCTACGCGCGTTGCAAACAAGCGTTGAAAATGAAAACTTTGCGGAATTTCTACTTTATTTTCAACTACATGATACAGTTTTGATATTTTTACGTTGCATCCTCTATGTGATGATCAGAGGAGGTTGTTTTAAGTTTTTAAAATGCTTTTCTTGGTCTATCTTACACACGATAATTGAACAAAATGGAGAATAGAATAGCATACTCTTTATTGTACAAACTGTACAAAGGGTGACACAATGGGCGGTCTTATCGCTAAGAGCGATCTTTTAAAGACAACCTTTGGATGGATTAAAAAGGGGAAGGACAGTCAAATACTGAAGAAGCATTTTCTTTAGTTTTTGAGTAATACACGGTGAGATTGACTTGGCATTTTGAGACAGAAAATTGGTAGTCTTTTCTGAAGTCAGATACCTAAATACTTTTCAAGTCCGCACCCATCTAAACGGCAATTTATTGGATAGTGGGTATCTGTCTGTTAAGCGCGTCCTAACTTTATCTCGAGCAGGACTCCACAGATAGGTTCAGCTGATTGCTCGCTCTCTCAAAAAGTCGTGCGGCTGTATATCACTAAAAAAGTTTGCGTATATAGGCTTACATTTCTTTGGGTTCTTTTCAGGGGTTGACCAATATGTCAACTGAGATTCTAAGCGTGTGAACAAAACAAATGAGATGCGTCATTTTATTTAAAAAGATTTGTAGTAAGTATCCGTTATTTTCATTTGTGAAACAAGATTTGAAATACTGTCGTGCCAGCGACACCACGAAAAAGATTACTAACGTTAACTAACGGAATTTTAACACACTAAACATTACATCATCATTTCAGCTGAAAGACGTCCACTGCTGGACAAAGACAACGACAAGACGGAGCGAATTCCTGTGGCCTCACAAGGTCATCGGTCCACCTTGTGGGAGGCCTTCCAACGCTACGTCTAAACTTTACATATTAATTTTGTTCTTGGTTAATGAATCTCTTACTAAACATAATTTATTATAGCTTACTCATATACCCTCAGATTTGATTAAATACAGAAACTAATGATGTCCACTACGTCACTTACCATAGAGTGATCAAAGGCGAGCCTATTTATACCCACTGCAAAATTGTCATGCCATATTATAGGGATCCGAGCGAATGTTGATTCGCATAATCTTCGATAAGCGATACGACCAAGATCTCTACGTACCCCATTATCAAAGACAACACAACTAATACCCACGTACAGAACTTACAACAAACATATCCCATTCAATTTGCAAAGGATCATTAACATGTATTAAACTAACGAGTGCCACTAATTTAATGACACCAACAATTATAATAATTTAATTAATAAGTTTCACCTTTGTTCTGTGTTGATCATTTGGCTGTGAGTAATTAATTTTGGTTTGTTATGAATTAAGGGTTGTGTGAGTTATTCATTATGACGTGTTTGTAATGCTTTTGTAGTTATTTATATTAACATTGGTTTTTTACCGCAACTTGTTCGCGCTAAATTTTATTCAATTATGGATGGAGTTTCAAAAGTTAATTTGGTGCACCTATAAGCCGCTTGGAAACATTTACTAAAAAAATTGTGTAAAAAATAACCACAATTTATTTTAATCTCACTGACCCATTTCAAATAATTAATTCCTATAAAATCTCCACAGACAAAAGTCGCACTGTAATACCTCGAAGTATAATAACGAGATACCCAGCTGTTCCTTTCCTTCTATTTAATGAACCAAAAAATACATTCATCGTCTAAATTACAAAAGAAATTATATACTTTTGTGATATAAGAAAAAAGATTCTTTAACATAAAAAGATCGGGTTGTTTCAGACGTGCCGATAAAAAGCGATCGTATTACTCGCCTGACAGCCCTACCACAAAATTAGGACATTCGCAACTTTATCGACTCATTCTCATTCCATTGATCGTCGAACAACGAATAACTGTTACTATGATCCTAGATACCGCGCAATGTATTTCGTTGTGATGTAAATTTCTGGAGGGATCCAAGGTCGACGCTCAAAGCATCAGGTGATAGCTATTGGAGAATTTTTCGATCATTTATTTTTATGGAAATCGTCGATTGGGGTCGGTTTTTCGACACACTCGATGGCCTTCAGAAGTTTTTTCATTATTTTATCGATAATAATGTTTAGTGGAACATGAACAAAGGACTTCAACTATTGTTTGAATTGGCAATAACTTGTGCAAAGCAATGAAAATAAATCAGTTTTGAAAAAAAAATAGTAGCGTTTTCCCTGACTTGAATGTCATAATGTATGTAATTTCCTGCGTAATATTTATGACAGCTGACTTCAAAGAAGTGTATTTCCAATAAAAAGTTGTCCTTTTGTCCTGCGTTAAGTCTGTTTATAGGCTGATGTTATTATAACCAGGTAAACTATGAAACCTGTTAACTGTGCCAATCATAATAAATTACAGGAGAGTATGAATAATTAAAACGACAAAAGCCGACAGTCGAGACGCTGACCACAAATCAAAATTTAAATATTACCTGTTGCATTTAATATTTTGTATAGTTTTGTATATTTTCAGCACGTATTACAAGAACACTTTACCTTTAGTTATCTATTTATAGAGTAAACTTGTAATTGGCTAATTTTGACTTCCGATAAACAACATGTTCTGATCACCAGTCTATTTTTTATTATTTTTGGTTGATGATTTAGTATTTTTTTTATTGAATTAATTGAACCCGCTTTTTAACGCGCTTAATTTGCAATATTTAGTCCAAAAACTTGTTACATCTTCCATTTGTGTTCATAGTTTAAAAAAAAAAATTGCGTGCCGCAAACTCCCTAGCATTACTAATACATAATATTCGAATAAATCCTACTTTTTGCCAGCTGAATTAACTGAGTGGTCTGGTACTTACAGGAAGACTATATTATACGAGTGGATGACTTTCACGTTATCTCTAATAGCCTTTCAAAAATTGTATGCAAAATACGCGCATTGACACGGAGTTGCGGACACCAGCCCGTATTATACCTATTACCTTTTCAAAACGAATTAGGTGCCCTACTAACAACTGTCGCTTTAGACATGAATTATCATTACCATTTTTACCATTATTTTCTACTGTGAGCACATTTTCAGGACACAGAAAAATATTCCAAAGAACAAAAGGCAATCCCTACGAGACGCGAGTTAGTCACAAGAGGCTAAGTTACCGCATGTTGGCTGCTCACCCAATAAAAACTACGAGCGTTGTGCTGTGTGTGTTTATGCATACTCTAGTGGAGTTTTGATTGTAAAGGTGTGAACATATTGACTGAAAGGTAACTGCGGAAAAAAAAATTCTTACAATAGGTAACAAAGTTGTAAAGTTTCAAATGTTGTCTATCCATCTTTTGATTTAATGAAACAGTACCACAAATCAAGTGCCGGGGAAGAAAAACATCGTGAGGAAACCGGCATGTCGTAGAACCAAAAATTCGAAGACATGTGACATCTACCAAGCCTCGCTGGGTCCGCGTGGTCGCGTTGGCCCACTCCCTCTCGAAGAGTGGAGGCTTGTGTCCCAGCAGTGGGAATATTATAGGCTGATTTCGTGTTATGTGTACCACATATTCGTTAAATTGTTTGTAATTGAGCATTTTCAATATCAACATAGATGTATATAAAATTGATTTGGCGCAAACTGACATAATAGGTACCAAGACGATTGACATTGTATATTTTTCGCTTCAATTATTCTAAAACGAGAAAACACGATCAAAATGCTTACGAGTCGGTACCTAGCAACCCTTGCTGGCAGGTATATTTGATACCACTTCGTGCTATCAAATATACCTGCCAGAACACGAAACGAAGCACGAAGTGGTTTCCAAAAACAGTATTATCTAGAAAACTTGCATGAGTAGTGTGTAAGTTCTCCTCGACAAAACACCTCAAACAATATCCAAAAATTTTATTACCAATTCATACTCACAAAATACTAATGTGAACGAAACCTTACCAAACTTTTGTCCGTGCTCGAATAAAAAAATAAATAAAAACCTGACTGGTCTATTCATCAGACTCTTTTCATAATCGTCCGCCAGGGGGCACTCCGGTGATTTCGCATAGTGGTCGGCACAACTTGTACTGAACGTTTATGTTCAATACCTATCGGTATTGGGTTGGAATTTTGGGTTGGCGTTATGGTTTGAAATGTGCTGTGTAAAGGCTAGTTGTTTTCTTGTTAAAAATCCTCATGTTTCTATAAGGACAACTATACAAGGCCTATAGGAAATAGATATTTGTATTTTTTTAGATTTAACACAATAGATAAGTTAAAACTTCAAATAAACTATATTTTGTGCATTTGAAGTTTAAAAATATGTTTCATAATATATTGTATCATTATAAATCCGCCCGGAAATTTACACCTTGAATTTTGATTAAACTGTCAAAAGGTAAAATATTATAACTGCACTTCGTTGTTATTACCAGATAATTGGATACTGCTACTTAATTTCTTGTTAGCTACAATTTAATTTCAAACAATTTCATAAATCATGAATCATTTTTATCGGCAGTAACGTAACTTCTAGACACAATAAGAAATACACAATTCAATATGAATACGTATCTCAAACCCTAGTAATAAACGCGGATAAGACAAGAGCCCAAAGATTAAATTTTATTATAAGGGTAGATCAATTAAAGACCCCTTCCCACAGTCCCAGGGGTCTCGTGAGCGGGGGTCGCAATTATACCGTGTACTATGATGAATGACTAATGTGTAAGAGGTATTTTAATTAATTAATTGATGATGCGTTTTGTGTTATTAAGGAAAAGGTAGGGAGGAAGAACATTGTAGAAGTATTTTTTTAAATTATTGTGGTTTTAATTAAGAACCCTTTTGTTTATATTAAGCATAAACTTTTAAGTCCTGACATGTTTGTTGTGGAATATAAAGACATCCGGTTATGCGGTAATTAAAAAACCGGGCAAAACCGAGTCGGACTCGCGCACCGAGGGTTCCGTACCATCATATGTTTTTAAATTTTCATCGGCGAGGCCTATATTCGTCAGAGAATTTTAACACTGCACTGCGGTGTAGAATATTTCAGTTTTATGTCAGCGCCATCTATTGACCGATAGTGGAACTAATGTAACTTTTGTTGATGATTTCTGAAAAAGTGTGCTATTTAGAAACTTTGTTTGATTTTTTCTGCAATTTTTACATAAACTTTTATCACATAAAATAATTTCTGAATTCTCTATTTGCAAACTACTGAGATAAGGGGGGAACGGTATTTTTTTTTACGTTTTTCATCAAAAGTCGAAAACTCATCATCTGCCTAGCCTTTTCCCAACTATGTTGGGGTCGGCTTCCAGTCTAACCGGATGCAGCTGAATACCAGTATTTTACATGGAGGGACTGCCTATCTGACCTCCACAACCCAGCTACTGGGTAATATGATACCCCTTGGTAAGACTGGTTGTCAGACTTTCGGGCTTCTGACTACCCGTAACGACTGTCAAAGATCCACGAATGACAGCCGGGACCAACGGCTTAACGTGCTTTCCGAGGCACGGAGGGGTCTCGGTATGTAAAGATGGTCACCCATCCACAGACCAACCGCGGCAAGCGTAGCTTAACCTGATCGATCGACCTGTGCAGCTGTTATTATTTAGCCACGGGCCCCTCGATCAAAAGTCGAAAACTATGCGGCAAAAAAAAAGCATTGGGAATGTGCAAACTGCGCTCTTTCATATGATACCCCACATGCCCTAGTAGCCCCACTTCGAATTTTTCAGTCCCCTTTTCAGTCCCTGTTGCAAAAAATATACATATATTTTTATTTCTTTCTTATTTGCAAAATGGTTGGGCAAACGTCATCTAAAACTATTCCAAATTTCAAGTTGATAACATTAGTAGTTCTTGAGATATCCAGCTGTGACAGACAGACTGAGTCTCGCCATGAGGGTTCCGTTTTACCATTTTGGTACGTAACCCTAAAAAGGTTTGAAGAGAATATTGCCATGTTTTAGACAAAAAAAAAAAAATCAAAATGTTTTATTTCACATAAACCTACATGGGCACTTATGAAACGTCAGAAGCTAGGTGCACGGTTCCAATTGGTCGTTTCCTATGGAGAAGAACCGGCAAGAAACTCCATGGTAATAAAAATAATTGGCTTTTACAATGTTTCCAGATTACAGTAGGTATGGGAGGACAGCGCAGGCCTGTCAACAAGTACCAAGTACTTGATAAAATAGAAAATGGTCTACAGATCTAAAGTCTATAAGGGTTATTGTGATTTTCCATAAGGAATTTCTCAGAAGCTGCCAGGAATAAGGATTTGTGCCCAGTTGATAGCCTTTCGACCAATTAGGTGTACATGGAAAGAGGAACTTCAACGAAAAATATGTATATGTACTGTATGCCTCTGTCTACCCCTTCGAAGAAAGCTGGTTTTATGTTAAGTATGTCACAAGAGAATATTACCAAAATTATTCATGGGTTTAGAGTTAAAGTATTCATGGGTTTAGACTTAAAGTATAAAATGGTAGTATAAATTATTCATGGGTTTAGACTTAAAGTATAGGTATCATCTCAAAATGAAGATGCTGACAAACACCTTAGTCATCTTTAATCATGCCTTTCGTATGTGAAAAAGTGCCATAATATAAATTATCTTTGAAAGGTAATTCATTCACTCCCAGCTCAATAGACATTCGTTCCTTTACATTTTATACGTGAACATTTCGTCTGCGGCTCATAATCCTCTCTGCATACAAAAATAAGGCTCAGCCTGTATTAATCTCCTTAAAAAGGGCGCAGGCCGATGTATTATGTTCATTCGGAAGCTATACATCCATCCATGTTATAAACTTGAAAGTGAACCTTTCTGTTTGATTCGTACATTTTCGTGGGTTAACATCAAAACAGACTTCATTTGAAAATGAAAACCTTTTTAAACCTATACGAACAGTACCTACCCATAAGACTGAACAGCTGGGCAATCAATATCAAATCAAAAGTCATTTATTCAAACTAGGCTGAGAATCAGCACTTTTTGAACGTCAACTCATCATTACAAAAGACAGTCCCCCAAGACGCCCGCCCTTCACCACTTCCTAAAGCTTTCGCTGGGGAGAAGAAGTGGCGCAACAAACTCTCCAGCAGCACAGCTGTCTGTTCAGTTAGATCTTATTTGATTGTATACTAGGTTTGCAAAGTAATTAAAATTACAAGACACAAATATTAAATTAAATTATTTGCCATAATGTCAGCTAGCCACAGCATAGCAGCAGCAGAGATGAGAATGCTAAGAGGGATGTGTGGTGTTACACGAATGGATAGAATAAGAAATTAGTACATAAGAGGAAGTTTGAAAGTGGCACCGGTAACTGAAAAGTTGCGTGGGAATCGGTTGTCATGGTATGGGCATGTGTTACGTAGAAATGAGGAAAATGTCGTGAGGAGAGTTTTCAGAATGGATGTCGATGGCTATAAGAGTAGGGGAAGACCAAAGAAACGATGGATGGAATGTGTGAATGATGATATGGTTAGAAAGGGGGTGACTACCGAGATGACGACTAATAGAGAAGTATGGAAGAAAAAGACATGTTGCGCCGACCCCAAATAAATTGGAATAAGGGCAGGAGAATGATGATGATGTCAGCTAGCCATACAAATATACCAACAAATACAATGAAAACTATATAAGTACTCAAGCAAATAATGAATCAAAATGAAAAATGTAAACAAAAACTTACTACCTAAATAAAAGCTTCCAGGTATAAAGGCCGTGACAGGTTACATATTTATGGAATGCTGGGTTCTGTCACATAGCTGTCACTTGAAGTCACAAATGATAAGCTAGGACCATCGAAGTAAAATAAAATAATCAATCATAGGTTTATCAGGGTACCTACCTCGATACTATAAGTTCTTAAAGGTATAGTGATTTTTATGAAATAAATAAATTAAAACTTGTTTCGGAAAAAGAAAATATTCCAATGATATGTTCTTTCTAAAACCGCAAACATTATCCACCTTAAAAATAAAGAATCAGACGGATTTGCCCTTGTTACAACATCCTTGCCATGTTCCAACGTATATTCCAGGGCACCATGTCTTATTAATAAAGGTAACAACATTAACTCCTTTACAAAACAAAAATGAACATGTTAAACTACTAAATACAGCAGAGAACTTAATAAGCCAACTCTTATCGAATCACTCCCTAACCACTGACCTCAGAGAGGTCACATCACAGCCTCTTTCGGCTACCAGTTAATCACCCACAAACAAAACTTTTGCTAATAATAAACTTTTTCACAGTATTTTGGAACAAATCTCTTTAACTATAGGTATTGTACCCCTTGTACGAGTAACCGCATCTGGTCGTAGTAAAAAGTTTCACCGCCATTGTAGTAATGGCCGAATTCGACGTTTGATTATATTTTATGGCTCGTTTTATGTTTGTTTGATGGTGGCACACTAATGGAGGATGCTTTTGTTTTTATTATTGGTATTTTTATGAGTTATTATTTTTCACACTTTATAGGGCTGTGGACGACATGGAACACAAATCATAGTTTTTAATAGTCAATTTTATTTAAAGTAAAAGAAAGAAATAAATAATTATTTGGCAACAGTTCATGAATACAAATAAAAAACACTTTTTAACAAAAAAATTAAACCGCCGAAAAAGCTGAAAAGCAAAAAATAATAAACCTTTTTTTATTTAACCTTAATAACTAATTCCTTAAACTATGTATACCTAAGTAATTTTGAGTAGACTAACTTCGACTCCAACTAGACAACCCTATCTATAAAAAAAAAAAAAATCAAAATCGGACAACTTTATAAAAAGTTATGCGTGGTTATACATTTCAATCAGTGAGTGAACAATCATCCCCTGTTTTCCTACCCTTAGGGTTAGAATTTTTTTTCCAAATTTATAAGTGACCAACTTCAAGGTATACCCTTTACAATATAAAAAGAATTATCAAAATCGGACTACTCTGTAAAAAGTTATGCGTGGTCATACATAAAAAAAAAAAAGTACTCGTCGACTTGAGAACCTCCTCCGTTTTTTCGTCGGTTAATAAAAAATAGGCAGTCATGGGACTGCTGACAGAAGTGAAAACACAAAAGTATGTAATATCTATCAGTGGTCAACTGGTGTCTCTTATAGCTGTTGCTGTTTATAGCTGTTTTCCCTACCAAAAATCTCTCAACGCGCTTAAAGAAATTTTCATTCCAAAGTTTTCCTTAAAAAAGTGAAATGTTGTAACGGCAACAGTGTGTGCAAAGTAGGTACACATATTTTTATTTGTGAAACCTTTACGGTACCTTTACCTTTATGGTGTAAATAACGCTTTCGTGATTATGTTATAAACTAACAAACTTTGGTACCTAACAATTAACCAATTAATCCAAATGTGTCCTAAGTGCTTTTCATTAAGGAAAATTACTAGGTTATGATACTACTAATATGATACCTGCATAATGCTTGCTCTCAAAAGCACTTAATAGGTGCTGCACACATATTCAGGTATACCTACCTAGTTATAACGTGAAACTGAAACGCGTAGTGAAACTGTACATTTGGTTCAAAGAAATAATGGAAACACCTATTGTAAAAAAAAGTTATTTAAAAAAATAAAAACCCGACTGCGGTTAAAAACTCAAAAGCTAAAAACAAGCCCATTTTAAATTAAATAAAAGTTGGAAGCAGGCGGGACCCATTTGAATTTGAAAATATAATAAAAATGATATGGATCCAGCCTGCTTCCAATTTATAATTAATTTAAAATGGGCTTGTTTTTAGCTTTTGAGTTTTTAACCGCAGTCGGGTTTTTTATTTTTTTAAATAACTTTTTTTATTTCCAGCATTTTAGTTTACAAAACAAATGTGAAAGATTTCGCAGACGATATAGTTCTTGGTACGTGTTTTATACGGTTTGTCACTTCGAATTACTTTTAACCGTATAAGTTGTATATATTTTTGTAATCACCTTTTAAAACCCTTTATTTTGATACCCCACTCGATAGGTTTTGAAAAAAAAAAAAAATTTTTGAAGACATAATATGGCGCCAAAAATCGGCCATTTTTTTTTTTTTCAATTTTGATATACCGAGTGTCACTCTCACAACTAAGACGATTCTAACGGCACCTCTCAAGCTGAAATCGATCAAGCCGTTTAGGCTACAGAGCGTGCCAAAGAAATATACATACATACACTCGAAAAACATAACTCCTTCTGACGCAGTTGGGTAAAAAGGTATGTGGTGCATCGTCAATATACGTTTGTATGTAGGTCAAAACTCGAAAAAAACTCAAAACTCACAGCAGTTATTTCAAATAAACCAATTAAAGGCACTTTTGAATTGTCAAGGGGTCGGTCAGTCTGAAAGATGAAGCATCTTTCTTTGGAATGGGCAACTGCCCATTCCAAAGCGTAGGTACCTATGGAGGAGAACGGGCAAGAAACTCCATGGACACTCTTTTAAATCAAAATAATATGGTTACAAAGTCTTGTTTACATCATTCATTTTAAAAATTATGCATGTGAAAACGATGCAGAACGGTAAAAGCGTCCGTAATGAAAAGACGAAAAAGAAAAAAAAAACAATTCAAATATTAAATTAAAATAAGCCATGGCAGCAAAGAGATGACCAGTCCCTACTGATGGCGCCCGTTCACGAACATGACGCATGTATTAGCACCATTCAGCTCAACCAAGAGAGCTAAATGATCCAAGACACACGCCACCGCCAGCGAGACATTTGAGTGAGCATGACATACTCTCAGCCGCCAGAATAATAATGAAATAAATAATTATACATTTTAGTGATATGCTTGCACTCGCCGTAATCGGTTGTTTTATTTACATGACTCACAACACCTAATAAACACGTACACAGTAGGTACACTTACATCTAGTGACCCCGACGTGGTTCATCCATGGAATATTATCTTACTATCCCACCTAAGTTGTTTAGGTACCTTCAATCTTGAAAGGTATTGTGTCAGATCCTTTTCAGTGTTCTTCAGTATTCTAGGAGTCTATTAAACACGCGACAGTAGTCACGTCTTCATAAAGGTAGAAAAAAATAAAGACTGAATATTTTTGCAAATCTAAAAAACTGGCCAAGTGCGAGTCGGACTCGCACACGAAGGGTTCCGTACCACAAGGCAAAAACCCCAAAAAAAACATGTTTTTTGTATGGGAGCCCCCCTTAAATATTTATTTTATTTTAATTTTATTATTTATTATTAAAGTTAAAATACAACTGAGTATTTTGTGAATATTTCAAGTGCCTACCTGTTGCCATTTTTGATATCGAGCAAAAATAGGCAAAAATATCGCGTTTGTTGTATGGGAGCCCCCCTTAAATATTTAATTTATTTTGTTTTTAGTATTTGTTGTTATAGCGGCAACAGAAATACATCATCTGTGAAAATTTCAACTGTCCAGCTATCGCGGTTCTTGAGATACAGCCTGGTGACAGACAGACGGACAGACGGACAGACGGACAGACGGACAGACAGCGAAGTCTTAGTAATAGGGTCCCGTTTTTACCCTTTGGGTACGGAACCCTAAAAAGGGTCGAGTCTATTATTATCATCATCAGTAAGTTATTTACCCTGTAAAGGGACTTCATGTTTTTACTACCACTAAAATATAACAATATTATAATAAAATTATCATATTTCTACACATTTCATTCATAAAATAACCTGTCTTATAAAATTATATCACTTCATAAATAATAACATCATCTACCAGTTTTACGAGACAATAAAATGCTCGTATATTATGAAAATGTTTCTGTGAGCACTGCAAATGGATCTGCGTTTTATAGGCAGACTATACTGGCCAATATTTGAACCAAAGTTGGTTGGGATCAATCGCAGATTCCAGGGGAAGTGAGAAATTATGGTTTTCAATAAAACCATTTTCATTCTGTTGTGACAGTAAACACCTATATACTCGGTAATGGGGTATTTTAATGCTGTTGGTATCAGACAAACATCCCAACCCCAAGGTTTATCATCCAACCCATAGGATTCTAATTTGTTGCCCCATTTTGACCAGTCCTTTACTTCTCTCTACATCCTAGCTTGCCTAAATTCTTATGGAGAACAAATGTTAGATGTCCATAGACCAACCAAATAGTATAACTCTGCAACCGTAAATTTAAATATAACAGAAGTTCAATAATGTTGAGTAATTAGCGGGACTATCCAACATAAAAAAAACGAGTGTGCTTATGACCACACGACTGAAGTGAAACTTCTTTAATAAGAAGAGAGGAAGAGAGAAAGAAAATGTGCGCGCGCACTGCTGTCTCTTGCTTATATCCCCCACTTAACTTCCGTTCGCCTTGCCCGATCACACTTTTCGTAACGCTTACGTCACGCGTTCGCCAGCTTACTCCCCAAGTCAAGCGTGCGTAAAGAAGTTTCACTTCAAAAACATAAGAAGTTTGGTTTGTATTTTCTAAAACCTAGACAATCTTTAGTTTCTATCACTCAATAAATCCCACCCGACATTGGCCCAATACACCAACATTGGTTCCACTCCCATTAATGGATATTTGTCCCCCTGAATGTTCATGCATACTTTTTGTGGGGACCGCCAGGGGACATTTTTGTTCGTGTTGCCGATTTTTGGCACTAATAGAATCGGACTCAACCCGTCTGTGCACGCGTTTGATGGATACCGTATTGTATACTCAGTGCCAGTGTGATTGGGTTTCATGTTTTAAATAAATGCAGTTTTATTGAGTGGAGTGACTACTTTTTTTGGTCTGTATTATTTGTGACATTCATATCGGAGCCTGTAGGGTTAAAATAGAGCTTTGTTTCAGCCCCATATCGTGTCTGATGAACTAGCCACCTTATCTCTGACCGTCGGTGTAGAACACTGACAAGGTTAAACGTAAATAACATGTTCCATTAGCATTCTTCTCAGCGCTACTAATTATAATGACAACACAAAAGCACACAAAGCTGTGCTCACAAAGCCTATCTGGTTTGGGAAAAAAAACTTACGAGCTTCTAGATTTTTAGCTATAGACGTAAACAATCATTGGCTGCGTGGCTCACTCATACAAATAAAGTGTGGGCGATCTAGTGTTTTAAATTTGAACCAGCTATAAAAAAAAAACTACTGATTATTTTTTCAAATTTCTGGTTTTATTGGAAAGGCTGAACTCTGTCATTTATGAATGTAACACAATATGACTATTCATACATTCATATGACTACCATGACTGGCTCGGCAGTACCCCATCGGATCAACCCAATTTTGCAGTACATTTTAGATTGTTTTGGCTTGAATCTCTTCAATGGCAACTTCGATTTTATGTTTCAACGCTTCAATTGTCTCTGGATGGTTTGCGTAACATTTATCCTTAATGGTTCTTCACAGAAAATAATCCAAAGGGCTCAAATCACAGCTCCGAGGCGGCCAACTGACATCAGCATTTCGGTTGTGTATTAGATTTTCAAAAACAGTGCGCAAAAGATCGATGGTTACGTCGGCTGTGTGACATGTGGCCCCGTCTTGTTGAAACCAAATATCGTCCATGTCATTCTCTTCATCAATTTTCAATTTTTGAAAACAAAAATTCGTCGAGCAGCAAGCAAAGCAAAATTGGGTTGATCGGATGTTGTACTGCCAAGCCAGTCATGGTAGTCATAATTAATTGTGTTACATTCATAAATGACAAAGTTCAAACTTTCCAATAAAACCAGAAATTAAAAAAAATAATCAGTAAGTAGTTGTTTTATAGCGGATTCAAATTTAAAACACTAGATGGCCCACCCGGGGTTACTAAATTAATGCAGGCATCCGTGCATAGGGTAGCCACTGATACAGTTAATGGTAATTATCCATAAATGTCATTGTGTAACACACTTACAATGGCAATTCCTTTCATTATGACTGCTCAACAATATTCATTGCGTTATTCATTTTGTTGAACAGACAAATTTTTCATATACATGAAGCAATTTAGCAATTTCTTCCAAAATAAATGGGGAAGCTTGTAATTAGCTATTTTCCCGACCTCTGTATGGCATTTAAGTTTTTTTTTAGTCTGTAAGCTTTCTATAAAATAAACAAAAAATACAGCTAAATCTTTGTCTAAATAATCAATTTCAGGGTTAGTGAACTTTATTCGCCCAACCCCTTACTAACAAGTGCATAATAATATTTTATGACCAAACTGTATAGGTATGTACCCAAAGCACCAGCGAAAAAAGAACCCCTTTAATCTCGACGATACAATTGTATGAAATTAGCTCCCCTGCCTTATCAAAAGTCCCCTGTAACTGCCAGAATATGTAAATGTTATGTTAGTACGAAGAATTAATCGTTCCCTTTTAATTTATACTGTCGCCCACAACGCGATGAGCGCTATAGTTTCCTGTGTTAAGGGCGTCCTAATTAATTTTGTTGCTTTTTTTTTTGTTTTCATGTTATTAAGGATGGAGATTGGATATTTATGCGATTTGTTAATGATTCCCCTTTATGGGTAGCGATTTATGGTTTAATGTCTGTTAGGTATTGTTATTCCTTTCCGTTTCATTTGAATGATAAAAAGTATGATAGCATTTTTAACCGACTTCAAAAAAGGAGGAGGTTTCTCAATTCGACCGTATATATATTATTTTTTATGTGTGTTCGCGGATAACTTCGTCGTTTAGGAACTGATTTTGATTATTCTTTTTTTGTTAGAAAAGAGATATGCCAAGGGTGGTCCCATGATAAGAAAACCAGGATCTGATGATGGTATCCCAGTGAAATCGAGGGGAACATTCGAAAATCGTAGGAGCGACTAGTGTGTTTGTTAATTTTTTCATTAAGTATTTTAAAGCACTACAATTTAATGAAGGCCTGGAGTCGATCTGATGATGGAGCCGAAAGACAGTCGAGGGGACTCCTCAACGATTTACAGCAGTTACCTTGTGTTTGGGCTCGATTAATTTGTATTGATGTGAACTTTACACCTAGATGGGTTGTGACTGTCATTAGGGGTCTGATGATGAAGACGAAGGACAGTTAAGGGAACTCCTCAACAGTTTACAGTAGGTACCTTGTGTATGTTCACCGATTACTCGAAGACGGCTGGACCGATTCCAAAAGTTCTTTTTTTATTTAAAAGGGTATACTTTTGAGGAGATCCCATTATCATTAAGTTGGAATCAGATGAGAGGATCCCATGGAAATTGAGGAAAACCCTCAAATTTTATAGGCAAACCGATAGAGATTTGGGTATTTTTAAAGTAACTTGAGCATTTTCTCTCTGAAATCATCATTTGGTAAAGTGGAGCTGATGATGAAGACCAGAGATAGCCATCGGAACTACTCAATGACAAATATTTCACGGGTTGCGATTCAATTACTTTAATATGGTTGCTAAGCAATTTATGCTCGTCACAATGCGTATGGTGAGTGATTGTTGAGGAATTCTCTTGGTTCTTACCGGGAGAACTCCTCAACAATTAACGTCCCAGCATCGGGAAAAGCAATATTTTGTAAAAGATGATGAACAGTTGGCAGTAGGCTATTGTAACTTAGATAAATTATAAACTGACCCACTAAAAAGTGAAAAATAAAAACATTTTTACAAAAAAAAAAAACAATCGACTTCCAAAAAAAAACACTACAAATTGAAAAATAACTTTAATTTTGGAAGTCGGTGTCGATAAACGAAAATACGGAACCAAAGACACCGACTTCTGAAAGTAAAGTTATTTTTCAATTTGTAGTGTTTTTTTTGGAAGTCGGTTGTTTTTTTTTTTTTGTAAAAATGTTTTTTTTATTGAAATATTATAACGCCAAGGGAACATTAGAAACCTTTTTTTAATAAGATACTGCTTTAATATCTAAATCCCTATAACTTTTTAACCCATACTAAAAAAGGGCTCTTAAAGTAGGAAAACAATTTCAAATAATACCGAGTCAAACACAAAACAAAGAGGTACAATTCTAAACGGATTACCGAAAAAATATGTATAAGTTTAACTCCCGAATCAATTCATAATTCTTCATTAACAAAACTCGTCGAAAAATTACCGGTAAAACCCGATACTGTGAACAACAAACCGTTATTTTTCATTGATAAAAATAATGGTTGGAATTAACGGTAAAGTTGCACAGAGGTGCCACCTAGTGTCTATTTCGCATGAAAATTTCATTAGCTATGTGTACTGCGCTCAACGGAAAGAAAGATATACGTTATCTCGTAAGCGATAGGGCATTCAATGCTTTTTGTTAAAGAATTATAGACCATAAATGCGATCTTAATTGAATTTCCTTTTAAAGGTTATGTTGCTGCTTTCATAAGTTAATGTATAATTACCGCATTTTTATGACCAGTTGTATGAACCTATATGAAGCAAAAAGCCACTGCCATGCCCCATGGGAAGAAGGCGTGAGTTTTGCATGCATGTACAGGGTGGGCTATCTTAGTGTTTTAAATTTGAGTCGGCTATAAAACAAAACTCTACTGATTATTTTTTCAAATTTCTGGTTTAATTGGAAAGGTTGAACTTTGTCATATAAGAATGGAACACAATATACGGCAGTACCCCATCCGATCAACCCAATTTTGCTTTGCTTGCTGCTCAACGAATTTTTGTTTCCAAAAATTGAAGAGAATGACATGGACGACATTTGGTTTCGACAAGACGGGGGCCACATGTCACACAGCCAACGTAGCCATCGATCTTTTACGCACTGTTTTTAAAAATCGTATAATCAGCCGAAATGCTGATGTCAATTGGCCGCCTCAGAGCTGTGATTTGAGCCCTTTGGATTATTTTCTGTGGGAAACCATTAAGGATAAATGTTACGCAAGCCATCCAGAGACAGAGGCAGATTAAATTAATAAGTTAAAAGACACTGCTGTAGGTAGGTATCTTATTTACATTTTTTTGTTGTAAAATAGAACAGCTGTCATATATCAAGTTGAGAGTCATTTCTAGCATCAAGACTTAAATAATTATAGACAGTAGGGGTTATTTTATGAACATTTTGAAGCAATAGACTTTAGTATCTAACCTCCCGTCACTACAACGACTGCAAACAATCCTACATGTGCTTCAGTAGGGGAGCTTGCATCCGGGACAGCGAAATTTACACGCAGTCGAATTAGTCTGAACCCCTCACAATTTGCATGGCACCCCTTATTACAGGTAGCTACGTCACGGTAATGACGTCATTCTGGCGGTGGACATGGTCATCTTATGGTGTTCGAACGTAGTCTGTATGGGGCTATATTGAGGCCCATGCTCTGGTAATGTTGATATTATACTGATGACGACATAAATGTTTGTGTAGCAAAATAAAGCCTTTTTATGCTTTTTATTAATTAATTATACAATGTCGGCCTTCATTAACCGCTTGTTTGTATTAACAAAACGCCATCATTGTATAAAATTACTGGGTTTACATAATCTCACACGAAATTGCTAGGCTGAGCTCTACTTACACGTGAAATTGATACCGTGTATCGGATATATATATACCGCGTTAAATTATTTACTATAATATTCGGCATATTGGGTTCATCAAATAGGTGATTCAATTTCATTCACATTTTATTAAAACAGTTTCGCAAGCCGTAGTCTGTTCCAAAAGTGTCAGAGGAAAATGTAAACGAATAGGTCAGAAAACTTAAGTACCAGTGGACGTCAATGTGTAGTGTTATTTACAAATTGAGTGCTATGATTTTATATTATGAAAGCGAAATTCTTATATTATATCACATTAAAGATATATTTCATTTGACAATTGAGATTTTTACCTAAGTGTTCGTCGATAATTTTTTTAAACGAGTTCTTAATAAAGAAGGAGGTTCTCAATTATATATTTATATATTTAAGTATATGTTCATCGATATTTTCGGCAATTATGGACAGATTGTGAAAATTCTTATTTCATTTGGTAAAAGAAGATTGCGCTATGGTCCCATATTTTGAATACCTTTTCCTGGGTAGTTTTTGAGTTAGCTTCAATAAATAATACGCATTTTTCCCACCTATATTGATGATGGTATAATAATTCTTCTAATAATTAATAAGGCTTCCTGTTCCCGACATTTACATAGCAGGTATATGCATTTGTTTCGGATAGGTACCACAACAAAAAAGTGAAAACAAAACACAAAGTTTTTTTAAATTACAATCGAAAAATGTTACCCAAACTTTTATTGTCGGAAAAAGTGATGAGATATAAAGAAAGCTTCATAATACAGATGTATGTTACTAATTCCCATAACTGAATAATTGCGTAAGAATATAGCCTGAATAGGGTTTGTTTACAATTGTATCAGATTATATTGAAACACACCATACCTACCCCTATCCAGGCACATCCCTACGTAAGGGCTACCGTTCGTCCGGCGCTTTACGAGCGGATAAATTAGTCGCGGCTCTGTCCGATTTGCATCCGATCTAGCATTGTACGGCACACAGCAAATTGTACGTCTAAGTCACATGGAAATGCGCATAATATGCTGAAGCTCTATATGCTCCGTAAGTTATGCTACTGTAACGGTTACAAGGTTACATTAAAAGTGTTGTGGTTTATTTAAAACTGAAAAGAAAATTACTGTGTAAAAGTTACAACAAGTTTGATAAAAAAGTTTTGAACAAAGTTTTAAAAAAGTGTTACATAAACAGGTAAAAGGTAAAAGTTTAACTGTACTCAATAACTTATTTTTTTTATGAATTTATTGCATTCATGTTGTTTACAAGGTATAGTAAACGTATCAAACATGAACCCAACTAGTTCACCACAACATATTATTTACTCTTCAATTTTAAAATCTTATAAGTCTGGTTTAGAAGAAATAGGCGCATATATGACTCTCTTCGAGTATAACTTTTTTTATTAAACAATACATTTGAATTATGCCTACATCATTTTGGAGAGTCACCTAACACGAAATCCTGACTGACTGGGTACGCTCATACGATTCGCGGATACATTAGCCCCGGCCCCGCGCGATTTGCATCTGATCCCGAATTACCGGCTAATGGCTGCCGCCTCACGTGACGCGTGACGTTATTTGCGACCACTAACACGGATTTGATGACGACTAAATGACGTTATGAATTCAATTGCATTATGGGGATGATTTAATTTTGTTTTCTAACAACTAACCAAAAGGAAATTGTTGTGTTACGTTTGTACAGAGCATGATATCCGATTCATGATTCGATAATACAATCGTTCTTTTCACTCAACTTTAAATACTCTTCAATAATAAATTACTTAATATTTTTGAACTTATTTTTGGTGAAAGACCCATCTATTTCAATAACAAAAAATCTAATCTCATCCCTTCCACACGATGAATTAATTCCCCAACATTATCAGCACTTAATTCCACCGAACAACAAGCTCAGAGCAAATCGCGCGTCACCCCGCGACCACAACCGCACACAATGGCACGTGTCACGAGCATAAATAAAATTAAGGGTCGTCATCAACCCTAGCGATAAAGAATCACCGCTCGCCACTCTACGTTCGGGCACTAACAATAGTAGGCGATAAAGTGAGGACCTGCAAAAGGTTCATAAAAACTATTAAAAATTACTTAAAACATCCATAAAAAATTATGTAAAAAGTGCGTTTGGTCTAAAGCTTGATGTTCACTTACATATTTATTTAAACAATTCGTAGTGGTGCAAATCTCTTGTAACCACGTTATATCGA
Source organism: Mesoligia furuncula (assembly GCA_916614155.1). Classification (NCBI taxonomy): domain Eukaryota; kingdom Metazoa; phylum Arthropoda; class Insecta; order Lepidoptera; family Noctuidae; genus Mesoligia; species Mesoligia furuncula. Next base: position 1,014,386 of record OU744811.1, on the reverse strand, counting down.
TGTACTGAATTCATCATTCTCCTGCCCTTATCCCAATTTATTTGAGGTCGGCGCAACATGTCTTTTTCTTCCATCCTATTAGTCATCATCTCGGTAGTCACCCCCTTTCTAATCATATCATCATTCACACATTCCATCCATCGTTTCTTTGGTCTTCCCCTATTCTTATAGCCATCGACATCCAGAGTCAAAACTCTCCTCACGACATTTTCCTCATTTCTTCGTAACACATGCTACAACCGATTTCCACACAACTTTTAAGTTACCGGTGCCACTTTCAAAAGTGAAAGTAAAATCAAACACTTTCGGCTTCCACAACTGCGCATCATTTCACGATTAATAATTTTTTGTTTTTTCTTTCCCACATGCAAGCTTGTTATCACAGTATATGGCCCTTCTGTCCGTATCCGTTTTGTAATAGTACTTTCAATTTGTGCCGAATTTACGGCGACATCATACGGAGGGGGATGGCCAGACAACGGACGCATAAATTAGAAAGCGAAAGGGGATAGAGATGGAAATGATGGGACGTACAAGTGTCCGAAAAATGCGTGGATGTTGTGGCAAAAAATACGGTTTAAAATAACGTTTAGTATAATATATTCTGTTTTCAAACGTTCATATTACTTGCAGCATTTTATTTTATTCGTAAAAAAATTCTTACGTTTGTTTTGCAAACAAAAATATGTTATGTTGTATAAAGGAAAGAATTAGTTTTGAGTTTTATTCAATGTCAGCTTATTCAACTTAACTTCGTTTCAACGCATTCACATAATCTCTCCAACATGACACAACAAAGTTAATCTTTTTCGTGCAAAATCCTATTGCAAACCAAAGCTATCTCGTGACATGCACTAATTAAGTAAATATTTTTCTTTCATAATCTTCGCCATTTTGCTACCCTTATTCACACATTCGCATTAGGCGAGGGTTCAAAAATCGTAAATTATCGCTTTATGCACACTGAAGCGATATTTATTGTGATTTATAATGTTTAACCCTATTTTGATCCGAACGATAACAGCAGTGGGTGCTCACCCTAACGTTTGGTTTTAAGATTTTTCGGCGTAAAGTCGGTTGATTGGAATAATGTGTGTAAATAGACTTTAAATTACGTTCATAACTTAACGCTTGTGTTTTTTCGAAAAGGTAGGCAGAGATGTTTAGTAAAGTTAATCCACAGTGCATCGGATAAGTTCATGTCCTTTTTAAGGGCCTTACATGACCTAAAGCGCGATCACTGTCGGACTGCATAGAAAAGAAAGAAAAGCGCGATGTCACAACGCTGGTAATTTATTGCAAAATATGAAGCAATTATTTAATTACAAAAAATCTATTGTTTTAACAAACAAATTAAAACATTAGTGTTTTAGTATGTTGTTTGTAGAATAATCTGACAAAAAATCAGAATGATTGTATGAATATTAGTATGGTTTTTATTGTAAAAAGAAAGTTTTTAGAGGTATCTTCATGATTTTTTTCTATCGTATCAAATTAGTTGTATTATGTTTTGAACACACTATCTACCTAGCTTATATCCTATATAATTTTATTGTTTCTAAAACTTGCGTTTTTTTGCGTTTAGGTGCTGTAATCCCCTGAATAAGGAGCGAGTCTACTGCCATTTAACGTCGACTTCTAGCTGAAGCTCGAAGTCTAACAAATTTAGACTTTGAGCTGAAGAATATTTATACTTAAACTAAACCCCAATAGGTACTTAAAATTGTGCTCACTCCAGGGATTGAAGCCAGGTTCGCCAGGTTAGTAGTAGCGCTTGCGACAACTCGAGATGTTTATGACTTACAAAGTCAAAGTCAAAGTCAAAGCATTTATTTCAAATAGGCACTTAACAGGCACTTTTGAACGTCAAAATTTACTATAATAGAATTGATTCTAGTCGCCCATTCCAAAAGGTAATGGGATATAAAAATAATAAATTTATATGTACTTGGATTTACAATATGAAGTGGTTGTCCATCTGATCTTCGTAGCAGCTCTTAAGGATTTTTCAGCTTTTCCAAGAACCTATCATATTACCGTTATTCTTATTCTAGCGGTAAAAACCGCCGGTCCATTTACTAAATTAATGTTGAGTAATGTTTCTTCATAAAAAATCGCGAAAAAAATATTATTATTAATGATTTGATCTTTAGATCTCTTTTGTGCCTTATGTTTAGTTAGTCTCTAGTTTAATTTACCTGAGACTGAGTCCCTGTTACGTCTGCTTGACTATATAAAACAATTTTTATAACATGACAGTCACTGAAAGTAACGGTTAAACATTTACTGAAACCATAATCAGCTCATAATTAAAATTACCCTTAAAACAGCCTAGATAAATATTACTAATGAAGTCATTACCTTACCACAACGCCCCATAATTTAATCCCATAAAGGCAAGTTACTAAGAAAACGGCATAAAAACAGGCAGACTAATTAACTTAAAACAGTTTCTTGGCAGATATTTTTATGCGGGTAGTTCAAAGCGTTTCCTCAGGGAAACTGCAGGTGGTCTAAAATGAGTCGAAACGGTGCTAAAACCTACCGTCTTGAGACTAAAAGCTGGAGTGCTGTTACACCGTTGCGTAACACGCGAAATAAAATATGTAGGAACCTACTGTGAATTTCTATGTAAGTATTTTTTTTTCTGAAAACTGTCTATTTGAGTATTTAAGAGGAAGTCTAAAAGGTGCATCGGCAAGTAAAAGGTTGTGTGGAAATCGGTTGTCATGGTATGATGAATAAGGAAAATGTCGTGAAGAAAGTTTGAGTATGAAGGCTATAAGAATAGGGGAAGACCAAAGAAACGATGGATGGTATGAGTGGAAGATGATATGCCTATTAAAGTGAGTGACTACCGAGATGGCGACTACCAGAGACATATGGAAGAAAAAGGCATGTTGCGTCGACTACAAATAAATTGGTGCAAGGGCAGGCGAATAATGAACAAGCGATTCTTTTGTGATTGATCCCACGATCTAATAAAATAGCACTAAAGGTGAAGTCTCTCAATCATATTTTAACAACATTAACTGAACATTGTGTTCCAAAAATATAGCAACATTTCAAACTTAACTTAATAAAAGCTGCGTCAAAACAATATTACGTTACGTTGCTAGTTTCCATCGGCTATTCGCAATATCGAGGTAACTATTATTATACACAGGCATATAGTTATATTTCTTCGTTTACCTGTGTGCTTCAAAATATTGTTAAAATGTTCAATCGAATTTACCACCCTTTTAGCCTGCCCACCAATTAGCCGGTAACTTAATTAAGGGAGTAATTGCAATATTAAGCTGATGCTCTCTCGTCTATGCTAACACATATTATGTAGCGAATAGGTGAAGCTATAGGTATAATAACTATGCTGCTAGCAGCATTACACGTCATAAATGAGGTAAGTGTGTATGTGAGGTCAGGGAAATTGACTACCAACTTAAACTATCCGCTTATTAAACTGTCATTGTTTGACAGTTGTATGAAATGGCTATAACAAGGAAAGTGGACGTAGTGTGTCAATTTGATAAGGAATTTTTTTCTCTGACTGTGCAAAGGTACTTTAATGTGGACATGTCGTAAATCGGGAGACGAAATTTTGGGAAATGTTACTTTATTTCTAACTGAATTATATATTCCAATTTTGGCATGGAGAGCTTTAAAGAAGACACTGTCAGTATTATCGCAATAGTTATCTTTGAACATGTTTTATTGAACGAACCACAACATTTACACCATCATAGGCACGAACTTTAAAAAATCCAATAATCCTATTAATTCGTTCAACATTCCACCTCGGTGTGACAGTCACCCTTAAGACATCGGCATCGAGCTAAGTGCATTGCTATGTCATTAGCCTGAAAACTTCCAAAGGCGAAGAATTAGGGACGGTGTCGTTCGCAAAGAAATTCATAAGTTTCTTTTATGAAACTCTGTCGTATTGCCTTTAAGAGGCGACTTTTGCTGGCAGATTGTGTCTTTGAATACTTATTCTTGTTTAAATGGAAGTTCTTTGTCGTGTTAGCGAGATAGTTCGCTAGGGTAATGATGGAGAGCTGAGTTTTGCCAAGGGATTTGTAGTTATAAATATGGATGCGAAAGGAGTTATAGTACTGTAAACAAATAATCATTAAAATGGTATTTGTCTGCAGCTATTCATTGCTTAAAAAGGGGTCTTATCGTACAACAAAACTACGGGCATTGATTAGGTACCGCACGGGATGTCGTTTGTCAATTTGAGATTTTTGAAACCTAGAATTTTTTCGTTGTTTGACTTTAGTGTTGTTAGTAGGTTTGTCGGTTTATTCTCTATAAAAGCTTTATTTAAACAACGAAGTGAAGCTTTGAAAATAAAAGCAACTATATTCAAAGGATATCCTAAAGCCCCATCTACACGGTGCGATTTAATTGACTGCGGCATACAATAACTCGAAGTATTATTAAAAGTTGCATCGTCAAAACAGAGTTTAGACGACGCATGTTATTTGCTGCTTCAATTTTATTGTATGCCACAGTCAAGAAACTTGAAAGAAAGAAAAGAAAATAATTTTATTTGACCCAGGTTAAGTAAAGCACACAGAAACAAAAAAAAATCTTAAAACAGTAGGTATTGTGTGCCTCACTTGCTTCGTGTGTTTGTTCGAATGAGTATGAACAATAACTAGGTTTCATCTCAAATTCCAGATTCACCAACCAAGACTGAGAGTTGGGGTCTTCCTATCTTCGTATGATCCGTTTAGGCAGGTAATACACTTACAGCCGAGCACTTCAGTTGTTTGAGAGACTTGAGATTGTCCGTCACTGGGTGACTTACCTTTGGGAATAAATGTTCCCATAGAACTCGACACTACAGTCAGTTCACGGTTATTTTACCTCTGACAGCAGCAACCTAATAACAACCTTATTGTAACGACAATAAAAATCACGATGAATTTGACAGACTTGCCAGTGGTAGCAACCCAACAGCATCCTTATTAGAATGAGAATAAAGATCACTATGATTTGAACAGTGATGCGAAATCAGAGACTGTACCCGGAGCCAGTGTACAATTAGTATTGTTAAAATCACTGTCCTGTCTACTTTGAAGGTGAACCCATATTTTGGCCAGTTAGAGGGCAAAATGTTTATATTTTGTTAGTCCTGATAAAACCATGACTCTTATTCCCGCATTAGGTAATGATCACTAATCACGTGGCCCGGCGTCGCCTGTGAAAACAGTCGCTATGCTAAACAGGAATTTACATTAGCAATGTGTGGAATTTGGATGGCTCGTCTATTTGACGGTAGTTTGCATTAATTATACCGCCGCTTGTTTTTGGTAGTGACACTTGTGATGTATTTGTCTACCTCTATGTGCTGTTTTAAAGACCTATTTTATACAGATAGGTTCGGATTATTGCCCGGTTAGACTGGAATCTAACCCCAAAAATAGTTGGGAAAAGGTTAGGCAGTTGATGATGATTTACAAAATAATGCTACATAAATTTCCCCTTAAAATAAGGAACTTTTTGGAAGAGACATTCCTATACCTACAATAAATAGACATAACGATCCATGATGAATATTCTTTGGAAGACGTTGATTTAGCGAAGTCCTTATACCTCTAGTATTACGTAATAAGTACATTATGGGACGTTGAGATAGTAAAATAAATAATACGCGAAATTAATCTTTGTTGGCGATCTTAAATAATTGAATAAAGTAGAGGAAATATAAAAACCGGGCAAAAGCGAGTCGGACTCGCACACCGAGGGTTCCGTACCATCATATGTTTTTAAATTTTCTTCTGCGAGGCCTATATTCATCAGAGAATTTTAACACTGTGCATCGCGGTGATATTTCAATTTTATGTCAGCGCCATCTCTTGACTGATAGTGGAACTAATGTAACTTTTGTTGATGATTTCTGAAAAAGTGTGATATTTAGAGACATTGTTTTATTTTTCCTGTAATCTTTACCTAAACTTCTATCACATAGAATAATTTCAGATTTTTTTCTTCGCAAACTTCGGGAACGGGAACGGTATTTTTTTTACATTTTTCATCAGAAGTCGAAAACTATACGGCCTAAAAAAAAAAGAAAAAATGTATGAAAATGTGCAATCTGCGATTCATATGATACCCTACACGCCTAGTAGCCCCACTTCGAATTTTTCAGACCTTGTTACAAAACATATACACATATTTTTATTTATTTCTTATTTGCAAAATAGTTGGGCAAACGTCATCTAAAACTATTCCAAATTTCAAGTTGATAGCATTAGTCAACTTCAAGGCGTTCGTGGTGCGCATACCAACATGCTACCTGCACCTGGTGATGGAAGAAAGCTTTTGGCCGCAGGATGTGGTATTCCGCCGCTTTCGCGGACAAGTGCCACCAGAACGCACAAAGACTTAGTGCAACTAAGTGATACTAACATAGTTATTAAGTTTTATTTACTAACAAAATTGTTACTATTTTATTATGTGTTACTTAGGTTAAGGTATGTATCTATGGGTCTTTGTTACCTGATAATAAATGGTTTATTATTATTATTAGTAGTAGTTCCTGAGATATCCAGCTGTGACAGACAGACGGACAGACAGACAGACTTTCCGTTTTTACCATTTTGGTACGGAACCCTAAAAAGGGAACGTAAAATCTCTGTAGTATTTTTGGTAATCAAGTTTTTTTTAGATTACCTCAGAAAGAAAAAAAATCAAAACTTATACATATTATAAGTGTTATAACTTCTTCAATGTACATTAATTCAAACCAAACCAAAAGAGAAGACATCACATACAGAATCTCTGTCCTATTTAAATATGCTTTAACAGATAACGCTAGAAGTTATCGTAGACGCTCAGGGTTACGAGCCCTAAAACTTGAATGAACGTCAACTGCATCAAGGGAGGCCCCAGTTTGAGGTTTATGCCATCATGGGTATCGATTGTTAGATATTGCAAGATTATACGTAATTTTCAAGTAGGCTAGATAATTTCGTCGTGAGGAAAGTTTTGAGCATGTGGATGACTGCAAGAGTAGGGGAAGACCAAAGAAACGATGAATGGACTCAGTGAACGGGCGCCGTCGGTTGAGACTGGTCATCTCTTAACTGCCAATGCTTATTTTTAATCTAATCTTATTTTTAATTTATATTTTGAATTGTTTCTTCATTTGTGTCTTTTTTTTTACATTGTTCTCACATATAGAAGCAACAAGAATAATGTACCCAGGATTTTGTAATATCTTGATTTAAAAGAGTGTCCATGGAGTTTCTTGCTCGTTCTTCTCCATAGAGATCTACGTTTTGGAATGGGCAACTAGCTTCAACTTTCGGACTAACTGACCGACTATTTAATTTTGACTATTCAAAAAAGTGCCTGTACAAGGTCTGATTGAAATAAATGCTTTGAGTTTGAATTTGAGTTTGAGTTTGAATGATGAGATGGCTAGAAAACTGACGAGATGACGCCTAGTAAAAGTATAGAAGAAAAAGATATGTTGCGCCGCTTCCAAATAATTGGGATAGGAGGAGAGGAATTTTGGATGTTTCATATCATAATGGATTCAATTTTTTTTTAATCATAATATAATAATTTCGCATTGAATGATTCTCATACCGACTCTCTCCGACTCCCTCTCTCCGACTCTCCCAGCAGCACAGCTGTCTGTTCAGTTAGAATTCTATAATATAGAATTAAGTTTTTAACATAACGAAGAGTATGCACAATACATCAAATTATTTGCCATATGTCAGCAACTACACTCCAACAAAAACATTGAAACTTATACTCAAGCAGACATAAAACATCCTCTGGACATAAAGGGCGCACCCGCTTACATAAGCAGTCCTAGATTATGTTCATATATGCAGCTGCAACTCCGTACGAGAAGTAAAAAATGATAAACTAGGACTCATCATCACCTGCCTAATACGATACCCCTTGGTAAGACTGGTTGTCAGACTTTCGGGCTTCTGACTACCCGTAACGACTATCAAAGATCCACAAATGACATCCGGGACCGACCGCTTATCATAAACTAGGACTATGGTAGTAAAATAACACCAACACACAATTAGGCTAAGACTAATTAGCCTTTACCACATTATAATAAGCATCAGCACGAGGGGCTTGTGGCTAAATAATAACAGCTTGAGGGGGTCGAACGAAGGTTAAGGTAAGCTTGCCGTGTCGAATCTTTGACAGTCGTTACAAGTCGTCAGAAACCTAACAGTCTTACCAAGGGGTATAGTGTTACGGTTACCCATTAACTGGGTTATGGATAACAAATAGGCAGTCGCTCCATGTAAAATACTGGTATTCAGCTGCATCCAGTTAGACTGGGAGCCAACCCCAATATAGTTGGGAAAAGGCAAGGCAGATAGCATTAGTACACATATCAGATAGCATTAGCACACATATCAAGTATCAACACAAGTCCTGCAAGACTAAGTAAGCTCTAAGTGACGTCAATTTTAATTTGGTGCTTGAACTTCAAGTCAGCGCGGCAGCGGCTCGAACACTTGTAACTTCAGTTGCTTGTAATAACGCTAGCTATGTTAATGTAGGGATCATTCCAATTTGGTGTAAACACTGCTGGTTAGATGTTGGTTGAGTTACTGACAAAGTTAATTGTTGATGATAGAGTGCCGTCTTTATGTTGTTTCGTAGATAAGAGGTACTTTCAAGAAAGAGAATTCTAGCGACTCCTCTGTTTCGTATACAACTGAATCAAAATCCATTGTTAAGCTTAGAAGGTCTAAGACTCTAAGCTGTCACAAAAACAGACAAAAACCCACTTTGTTGTCTAAAATGTAGGTATAGATGCTGACGTGAAAAACTAAACACAACTTGGAAGTCAGAATATTACATGGAAGATAATTCTTTGGTAAAAAGAATCCCTTTCTATAAACATCTCTTAATGGAGATGATCTCAGCAACGGTCTGGCATAGCATAGGTACGATCAGCATCATAGATCATTAACATTGCTACTTTTGGGCATCATATTTTAAGAAATATAAAATAAGTAACTATAAAAACATTTTTAAATATAAAAAAATAGTGATCCGCCGGTGTCGGGAGCAGGCTCCAAGCTACCGGTGGTTAGGGCTCCAAAGATAGGAACCTTCTCACAATGCAAGCCGTAACGAAGAGTATTGCCTTCTGAATTGGGCCCTTTATCCAACCGCCTAACGAGAGCCTCGATAGATGTTGATCGAGGCTTTCGGCCATCAGGCCATTGTTATTATATTTATTATTACTATTAATATTTATCGCTGGTTGTACCACTAATATGATCGTCCCATGCATAGTTTTTACATGCAATTTCTAAGAACTAAACAAAAAACGAACCTGTGTAAAAATCTCTCTCGTAAAAATCCTACCTTTAAAAAGCACATCCCGACTATCAACCATTAACCTCCCATCATTATCGTGCACAATCTTCAGCAGCTTTATGGAAATCTAGAAAGAAGTTCGGCATATATTGGGTTTTATCGGAACAGACTAATGGTTCTTACAAAAGGCGCTAATGCGAAATAAATTGTCGACGGGCGACCCGCCCTGCGTACCGAACATAGACATATAGCGGCTGGATGCGACAGCTTACATATAAAGCTGTACCTAAGCACCTTAGTCTATTTTGTGTGAAGTTTAGATCTTGTCTTAAAGTAAGTATTGTCTGGCTGTGCTGGATAAATTGTGAACGTTTTTATGTTCACACGTATTTTATTCACATATGTTTTTCAACCGTTACTGGTGTTATTTGGTTAAGTCTGTTTTCGAACACTTGAATGAATGGATTTCGAGTTCTGTATATTCGTTAAGACAAAACAAAGATGTGTAACCAACCAACCAAACACGGTCCAGATAAACATTACGCAATAAAATCCGCTTTCTCTTTAATGACCCTCTCAAACCACTCAAAAATTATACTTAAAGCCCAACCACTTGATGTCACATCCATGGACTCAACATCTTGCTCAGATCCTCACCGGCTCGCTTTTTACAACCGGAACCGGATACGACTTGAGCCTTCAGGAAACGCTCGCGTGTTTTGTATTTAGGTTAGTGGTACACTGAGAAGTGTGTCCGAATGTCCGGATGTAAGTGTCGTCGGTTGTGGCTCCGTGACAATTTTTTGCAGTAAACGGGAGTGGGAGGTACTTTTGGTTTAACTATAGGATACAAGTTGTCAGTTACATATTATTATGTGTTATGTTGATGTAGGTAGGTAATAGATTGGTACTTCGTTTAATGTCTTTCAGTAGCACTTTCATTCTGGCGCTGTTTTATAGAGTACAGAAATCATAATTTTTGTCTCTTCATCTTGGTAGGAAAAGTAATAATATGGTGATCTCCTAAAAAAAACTGTTTAATCATTAGTAGGCATCGTTATAACACAATTTTGTCATCGGTGTAATTTTCAGGCACAATTTCTTGACAACGAAGTTGTCACAGAAGCCTTTGGAAGTTTTCACTATTACCTCAAATTAAGCGAGGTGTACCAACAGCTTAACCGCCATTATCAGATCTTACATTTAGGCGGTCACAAAAAAACTAACGATTGTGTTAGCTTCACTATCGCATCGCCATCGCTCCCACATCGCGCATCGCCGGCAGTGTGTTGTTAGCCACGCTATCTTTTGTTTTACTGTTTTTTTGTTACAAAATTATACGTTGAATTATTTATGTTAGTATTAGTAAAGACTTGAGTTTGTTAACATTTGCTCGTGAATGTTATACCTTTTTTACGTTTCTAATATAACCAATGTTGTTACTAACTTGTTGTGCAAACGTCGAATTTATGATTGTCTCTATTTGAAGGCAAAATCTTTAATCTTACTATCACAAAACTGAATTTATCTGTTGCTTAAGCTCACAGAATCAATGTTGTGTCTTAGCATTGGGAACGTTATAGTTTGATTATGCTTATGCTAGGCTAAACAACTCGCAAACATGTTATCATGTATGAAGTTTGACGTAAGGACTGACGTTGGACACGTGTTGGTGTTGAACAAGTATCCAATTTTGTGATAGTTTATCGTATTGAGGATAACCGTTACGAGTATCGTATCAAACAACATCGTGAGGAAACCGGCATGTCCTAGAACCAAAAATTGGAAGACATGTGACATCTGCCAATCCGCACTGGGCCCGCGTGGTGGATTAGGGCCCACTCCCTCTCACCGAGAGGAGGCCTGTGTCCCAGCAGTGGGAACAATATAGGCTGATGATGGTAATGGATGGTTACGAGTATCTCAAAACTTGGTAAAATTGACCCACGATCTAGCTCGTTTCGAAATAGCTATTTCGAAACGATCAAAGTTTACAAAAACCTAAAACGAATCAAGCTAAAATTATAGGTTATATTCCTAAAAACAATAAACAAATAGAACTTTCCTTCAACATCGTGAACCTATAAGAACCACATTCAATTCCCTACCTGAAAGCAACTCTTCAACACCTCCACCACAACCTACCTAGGTATAGTAACCTACACGGGTTCGCACTTACGGCCCCCAACGAGCAGTGTCACCTGTAACCTCCTGTTTACTGGTGATCGATTGTGCGCCAGTTTTGAGGTAACCCTAACTTCGTCTAGGTTCCTAGGTAGCTGTATACCTGTATCGAACTGGTACTAAATAAAATTGAACAACTGTCTGTAATGTCGCTTGAACTTGGGGCCTAAAAAGGCCACTTTAGAGAATCATAAAAGGATAACATTATGAATCGTAATTTGGCGAAGACAATCCGAGTTCTTCTTTTTTTCGCTGCACTACGTAGGTATAATCAAAGAGATTGTGATTGGATTTGGTTCGGATTGATTGGTATTTTAGCACAGACAAAAAAAATATCTGAAAAATGCTTCACCAATGGGATTTGATACGATTAACTGTCCATTATGTTATCCTATTATGATTCTGCCAAAGTAGCCTTTTTAGGCCCCTTTAAAGTGATTTTCAATTAAGTTAGAGTTTACTCAATTTGTAACTTGATAGGGAAATAATTTATATCAAGTAAAGCGTTACCTATGTTTGTGTCTGATTGAATAAAGCGCCATTACATGTCACGATGCAAGTTTCTTGCCTGTGGCATACAATAAAATTGATGCAACAAATCAAACAGGCGCGACACACGATAAAATCGCGCGCGACACAAAGGCACTGCTCGTTGAGTGACTTGCGGTGCCTTTGTGTCGCGCGCGATTATATCGCGTGTCGCGTTTGTTTGTAGGAACCTTTACATTATCTAAACACTTTTATTGTTGCTTTAACTTATTTAACTTTGCTTTAACTTTTTATTTTATGCCAAAGGAAATTTAATTCATCATCATCAGCCTACAACAGTCCACTGCTGGACATAGGCCTCTCTTTTGCACGCCCGGCAACTCTCATCCAGCTGCTACCAGCCTCCCTGCGAAGATCCTCGCTCCACCTAGCCATGAGGTCGTCCTACCTTACGTTTGCCGATTCACAATCTCCACAAAAACACGTCTACCCCCAACAGTCATCGGTTCTACGGCTACTCAATTGCACCATGTAATTAGGTGTCAGTCTTAGTTTAAAAAAAGTCTTAATCACGAATTGCCGACACTATAATATTGTACGATCTTATCCAATTGTGTTCTGTCAGTGACTGTTAAAATTATTATCATGAGGCGGGGTTGGGACTATCACTTCTCTTGGTCGACCAATTGTTGATCATAATCGCTTTTATATCTAAACGTGATATTATAACCTTGGCTTAAGCCAATTGTGAAGTGTCACACACAAAAATCAAACAAAGTCTCTGGTTAAACCATGTCTAATATGTAAAGAGGATTGCGTGTAACTAAATACCAGATGACATTTGCCTAGGTACCTCTTAACGGAACTTTCCTCTCCAAACCCTAATTATGCACAGATTAAGTAACAGATATGCAAATGCCCTCATTCGGTAGAAGGGTAAGCAGAGAGGCGGCTCATCAATCAATTAGAGCAAGTAGCGTTTTATTACAAGTCTGTCACTGACGGGTGTGACGAATGGGATGCGATGTGACGGAATAGGGTTTGTGGATGGAGGTAGGTAGAGATTTAAGTAGCATAACATAACATAAGTACATAGAAAACTGACTATTGATTTGTTCGATGGTATACCAACACGGTAACTGCGTGCATAACCATTTAAGTAAATGGTTTAGAAAAGGCATAGAAAACAATAACAAAATATAAGAGATGGTGTGTTGGCATTTTACAGGTACCTATGCGAAGCATCATGATGGTAGGTGTGTAAGTAGTAAGATTGATTAAAATATCCTTTTAAGGATAAGGCTACCTCGAAAACCTACGAAGCGAGCGAAAGTGATGCAATTACTTTTGAAACGCAAAAGAAGAGTGAGGGCTATAATGTGCCTGCGGTCGGATTAAAACGACGTATGTGCCAAAACGAATTTACTTACTCCTTTTTTAACAAAATAAATGAATTAAATTTAAAACTACTTCGGTAAACTTTGGTATGATAATTCTCTGTTTTAAAGCAAATTCCATTGAATAAACTCGCCGTGATGTCGAAAGAGTAAAAAAACAGATACTTATAACTTTACATTTTTTTACTGTATCGAGAAAAATTCATTGAATCGTGTATTCCTTCAAACTCAAACTCAAACTCAAAGCATTTATTTCAATTAAACCTTGTACAGGCACTTTTGAATTGTCAAAATTAAATAGTCTGTCAGTTAGTCAGAAAGTTGAAGCTAGTTGCCCATTCCAAAACGTAGATCTCTATGGAGAAGAACGGGCAAGAAACTCCATGGACACTCTTTTAAATGAAGTTATTACAAAATCCTGGGTACATTATCCTTGTTGCTTCTATATGTGAGAACAATGTAAAAAAAAGACAAATGAAGAAACAATTCAAAATATAAGATTAAAAATAAGCCTTGGCAGTTAAGAGATGACCAGTCTCAACCGACGGCACCCGTTCACGAACATGACGCGTGGATCAGCACCATCCAGCTCAACCATTTTGTAGGGAACCAAATAATCCAACACACGCGCCACCATCGGTGAGACATTTAAGTGAGCATGACACGTTCTCAACTGCCATGCTCTTTCAAGTCAAAAACAAAAAAAAATCATAATAAACGGAAACATGGTTCTTACATTTACAAAATTTAAAAAAAAATGCTTCTAAATTATACAAAACTATAGTTTGCAATTTATTTAAGATGTTAATATAATTTACTACCTAAACAGGAAGAGGTATCTAATATTGCAGTATTCAACAATTAAAACTGGATTGAATAAAATAAAAAAGTTATGTTCGTAATGTCAGAAATATTGAAAAAGAAAAAGGGAAGCACCTCTTCCAAATATTGAAATTTTAACTAGTGAGCCCAAGTGCCTGTGGAGCAGGACCAGCATTAAGCCAAGCATTTTTATCTACGATATAATCATCCAACTTGTAGTATGCTTGTCTACATAGTGTGCGTTTAATGCATGTTTTAAATTTCTTCTCATTTAATTGAAGAATATCGAATGGTATTTTATTATAACATTTTACACAGTAACCCATAAAAGAAGTTTTTACTTTAGACAATCTGAAACGTGGTTGATCTAATTTGTCCCTATTTCTAGTCTTAAAATTATGCCTGTCACTTATCTTACTAAAAAGATGTAGATTTTTTCGAACGTACATAATGTTTTCATATATATATTGACAAGGAACCGTCATGATGTTAATTTCTTTAAACAGTTCTCTCTCCTTTTACATGATACTAGACCAAAGGGTAAAAAAACATATATCAAAATGTTAAATCCCTATTCCACATACTTAACAAGTTACATGAAATAGAAAACCACATTTTTTCAACATAATTATCATCTTAAATAGTTTTAAGGGCTCTGATAGTCGTATAACTATCTAAAAGTTAAGTCTTTAAACACTTTCCTGAATTTAATGCTGATTTTATTTTGTTTCAGGTATGATTGTGAAATGATTCGGGCCTATTTTCGTATGTAAGTTACTTTTAAGCTCAAAATAGGCGCATCATGATGTCCATAGTATTATGGTTTCTGAAGTATATCCGTTACGCCCAAAAATATTACTAGGATTGGTCAGTGGGTATGCAATAATAGTGCAATAATAGTGCAGCTAGTAAGAATAAAACCTGTCGCTCGCCAGTCTAATTCTTGACCATTGGGCACTTTCCCACCAATAACAACTGATATCCGATGACAAAAAAGCTCATTTCCCTTCAAAACACCTTATAACATCCTACTTAATTTTAACACGACTAATTAGCTCCTAACATCACAGACCCAATATCTGGCGGGGCATAAATTCGGTTCATAATAAACTTAATTATGAGCGATAACGTCAGTATGAGACATCTTTACAGGCCCCTTGTAATAAAATATTAATTCATCTTTGATGGACGATAAACTGGGAGGAACATCATAATATGGGGTCAGGGATGTACCCGTTTTAGATAAAAGCAAAGTTCAAAGTAATAAATAATCTTTTCTCAAATAATAATGAACAAAAGTAATCAATGGTACAATGGCAGTGTTTGGTTTTCCAATTTACGTATCGCGGATGCGATTCTCGTATGGGACAAAAATATTTATAACCTACTTAGTATTCCTAAGTTCGTAAATATTTCACTAGATGAAAAAGTTTAGGAGCCAGTGGTGGCCCAGTGGTGGCCCAGTGGTGGCCCAGTGGTGGCACAGTCGTGGCCCAGTGGTGGCCCAGTGGTGGCCCAATGGTGGCCCAGTGGCAACGGTCGTGACTTACGAGTTGTAGGTCGTAGGATCCAACCCTGGCTTTACTTTGCGTAAATTATTTCAGACATGGGACAGCTACCAACCCGCACTGGGTCCGCGTGGTGGATTACGCCCCACTCACTCTGACAGAGTTCTAGCAGTGGGAACACTGATTATGCTATAAGCTAAAGATTGCAAAATTGCAGAATAGGATAAATTAAACAAAGGTAAGTAAATATCGAAGGGGCAGCTGGACAGTAATTTCTAAGACAAGTTTGTTAATATCTGTATATCACATTTTTTTAAATCAAGAAAAGAGATCACTTTTTGGGGAGTATCACGTCAGACTCCATTGCACCATTGTCAAACTAACCACTTTAATGAGTCACTTTAACCTGCATCTAAATCATTTTAAAGGATATTGCTAATCCATTGCTCCATACGTTCGAAAAATTTGTCTGCTCAACATAGAAAGTAACGCAATGAATGTTATTAAACAGTGAAAATGAAACCCATTGGTGCTAATAGTGTGTTACGTAATTACCCCTCTGAGGCATTTAAGTTGAAATAATCAATGTTTATGAGAAATTTTGGCTCATGAGATACAAGTATCTTAGTTCAGGTGCCAGCTGTTCAAGCTGCTTTTGATCACCACTTTTATAATCATGTTTAGTGTATGACTAACTTTACGTATGTGTTTCTCTCTGTACAATTATTATTATTACTATCTCCTTTATTTCATTATATACATATTATAAATTATATTTTTAAATATTAAGATATAAAATCATTTAAAAATATAAAAAATAGTAGTAGCCCACCGGTATCGGGAACAGGGTCCAAGCTACCGGCGGTCAGGGCCCCAGAGAGAGGAACCTCCTAACAATGCGGGCCGTGTCCAGAAGTACCGCTTTCTGAATCAAGCTCTTGATCCAGCTGCCCAACGAGAGCCTCCTTAGGTGTTGGTCGAGGCTCTTGGCTATTAACCCATTGGCTGTCACGACGTCGACAACCTCAACAATTATTATTATTATTATCAGCTATTTCTGTACCACTGCAGGGCAAATGCCTCCCTTCTCTGTACAAATAACTTATTATTTATTAATTAGATATTTATAACAAAACACCTTTCTTGAAACAAAAGACCGACATACTTTTACCAATTCCTTCGCTCTACCCCCCAGGAACTGCACAGAACAGTAACTATATTAATAACCCATCCGTCTTGAAGCAGCACAAGCAGCTAAGTCAAGTACAAGCGTGCGTTACCGAGTGTGTTCCCGTAACAACTGTAGTGGCGTAAACGAGCTAAGTTCCACTGTTGGCTTACTACAACTTGCATACATGAAATTGGCCAGCTTACAGTTTGGCTTTGAGGAAACATAGGGAGGTTTATAAGGGACATGTTAACGGGCTTACAGGACCTAAACACAAAAAACCGGGCAAGAGCGAGTGGACTCGCGCACCGAGGGTTCCGTAACATCCGGGTTTATGCATAAGGTTAATGTTTATGAAATAAAATGTTTTTTTTTTGATTTTTTAATGGATTAAATGGTAAATTGCGGTTTACGATTTATGACGTATTAAAAAAAAACCACTTACTAGATCTCGTTCAAACCAATTTTCGGTGGTAGTTTACATGGTAATGTACATCATATGTTTTTTTAAGTTTTATCATTCTCTTATTTTAGAAGTTACAGGGGGGGGGGGGGGCACACATTTTACTACTTTGGAAGTGTCTCTCGCGCAAACTATTCAGTTTAGAAAAAAATGATATTAGAAACCTCAATATCATTTTTGAAGACCTATCCATAGATACCCCACACATTTTTTAGTTTCAGTTCTAAGTATGGGGAACCCCAAAATTTATTGTTTTTTTCCATTTTTGTGTGAAAATCTTAATGCGGTTCACAGAATACATCTACTTACCAAGTTTCAACAGTATAGTTCTTATAGTTTCGGAGAAAAGTGGCTGTGACATACGGACGGACAGACAGACAGACAGACAGACATGACGAATCTATAAGGGTTCCGTTTTTGCCATTTGGCTACGGAACCCTAAAAACGCCAGTTTTAGGAACAATAAAAGTATATGATCGACTATAGTAAACAAAATCAGAAAAATATGTGATATTCTTCAGGATATAATATGTGTGTTGAAAACATAAAACAACTAATTTGGTATGATAGAAAAAAAAGTTTTTAGAAGTATCTTTTAAAAACTTTCCTTTTACAATAAAAACCATACTAATATACATGCAATCATTCTGATTTTTTGTCAGATTATTCTACAAGCAACATACTAAAATACTAGTGTTTTAATTAAATAATTGCTTCATATTTTGCAATAAATTACCAGGGTTGTGTCATCGCGCTTCTCTTTCTTTTTTTATGCAGTCCGACAGCGACCCCGCTTTAGGATATTTAAGCCCCTTAAGTTGTTTTTCTTAGGATCTCTTACCATTCTATACAGGATGTATTTATGATACAAATTTTTCGTGGTTATTTAAAAAAAAATTCGTTTTCATACATTTTGACGGCGGAGATATTACACTTTTTTGTGAAACCAGCGTTTTTTTTTTTTTGATAACTGACGAAAAATTTCAACGCAGGGTGGAATACAGAATCTTGTACTAAAATAAATTAAATTATTTTATTGCAGACCATGATCCATATGATGTTAGTAATACACACTACTTATAAGCTATGTTAGTAACAAACGAAAAAAAGATTTAATTCATATATCTGCTGCACTCACCAGACGCACCGGGTATATATGTATATACATGTACACGTATCCAATGCGCCGTAATGGTGCAGCAAGGCTTATCACTGAACCCATGGTTGCCCTGTCGATGTCCCTGTGTTTATCGAGTAATTTCTGACAACCGAAATATCACACAATCTGTGAGCATTCTATATTTGAGGTCTGTTGCGGTTTTTAAGACATAGCCTTGTGACTGGGGCTATAACAGTCTAACAGGCTTTAAAGGGTCTCTGGCCACATTGGTACGAGAATCTAGAGAGAAATATGTGAACAGAATCTCGACCATTCAATTTATTTGTTCGAGATTTTGTGACAAACGTCCATTCTTGTTTACAGGCTTTCGATACCGATAACACTAATACTAAAATAACTATAATAATGAATGGCACTTTAGTGGGTCATTTTTTTCTGTTTTCCTTCTTAGTTTTAATCATGATCTGGCAGTTTGAGTAATTTACGCGGCCTACCCAAATGTCCTTTCTTTGGTATTGTTCGTCGAATCGTTGAGCTCCTCAATTTCTGAATTGAGCTGCACGATTTTTGACAAATGCGTGCACTGATTGGACAGGTCCGCTCAGTCTGTGTGGTTCTTTCCTCAAAAGACCATTTTAGACATCAATCTACATGGTCTTCACACGATCTGACCAAGATTTTGTCTGGACTTTAAAAGAGACTGTGACCTCTGAGTTTGTTTCGGCCTTTCTTCTCAGAGTAGTCAGATAGGAAACGCCGACCACATCTAGTTTAAAAAATATAATGACGTGTAAAAGTGTTTGTAAAAACCTACTTACAGAAATGAATCATTTATCATTTATAGTGGTAATAATTTTAAATTGACTGCAACTCTGTGTATTAGTAGTAAGAGCGGTTTTCCCAGTGCAAGTTTTACCACAAAATAATGTGCGTTTGAGTGTACCTTAACTGTCGCCCCACGTGTCGTCGCCCGTATGTTTCCACCACACGACATGCTTATATTGACGAACGTTAACTAGCAGGTTCTCGTGTGTTTTCAAGAAAATTAACAAACTTCCGCCACTTCCCCGTCGCTTCGAGTTTTTTAAACATGTTAAAGTTCTTTTAAGCTGTTTGATATGTGGTGTGCTGAGGTTGGTAGTAAATTAAAAAGGAAGTTTGTAAACTTGGTAGTTTTGAAAAAAGTTAAATATTGGCTGATTATGGTTTTCATTATTCCAAGTGGTTATTTATTATTAATAAATAAACACCAGTTTGGTAGAATTTTTATATTTTTTGTGCACCGCTTTAGCGCCATCTTGTTTTAAAAAAAATACCAAAACATTGACGTATAAAAGTTGTCTTAAAATATCTACTTACGGAAATAAACATAATTCATCATTGTAGCTCTGAATTTAAAAATCTTAATTAAATAACGGACCTAGTTTTTTTGTTTGCAGAACTGCAGATGACATTAAAATCTCCTACAAACGCAAATCGAATATACCGCCCATTCATTAATTCAAAAGATAAAACCTTAACCAAAGATCAATAAATCCAATTACACCAATTCGACTATCAATGAACACGACGTCCTACAACCAATTAGAAGTAGAAGTGCATATCCGACACTTATCCGACACTTATGTCGGTAGTTCTGCAAGTGCCGACTCAGATCGCGGTCAGACTAACGAGCGTCTAAAGTTCAGACAGCGAACTGTAACTGAGAATGTATGGATGATGTGTGTGTGTGACTGTCTGTGTGTGTGAGTGGTTGTTATTTCAGTGTCTTGTTCTTGATGTCAGGGTGTTTAATGTGAGTTAAATGGTTAGGAATGTAAGGGTTCTCAAGTAAAGCGGGCCTTAAATGACCAATTATATTGCACAATATTACGAATTGCGCAGTATTTTTGTCTAGGGTTAATCTATACTAATAATAAATTTGAAGAGTTTGTTTGTTCTTTTGTTTGTTTGAAAGTGCTAATCTCTAGAACTACCGGTCGGATTTGAGAAATTATTTTTGCATTTGTTAGCGCAATTCCTGAGGATATAGGATACTTAACATCACGCTGGGATCCTTAAGAGCCGAGCAAAAACAAAAAAAAAGTCAGAAAGAACTGAGCGAAAACTTGGTTTGGTCTGGGGAATAGGAAATTTTACGCAGCCGAAGTCGCAGACAGAAGCTAGTACTGAATATTGCGCATGTTTTTTCATTGTACCGTGTAGGATCAGTATTGCGCAATATTTTTAAAGCTGTCTGGAAGCCTGTCATGGTCACGGAACACTTTGTCGTTGTAAAACCAAAACCTGCTATGTGCAAAAAGTATACAGTAGTAGTAGTGTAGTTTGAGATATTGACAAAAGAAGTTTTGACAAAGTTTTAGCTGCTGCACATAGCACATTTTATTCTGAGGCCATAGTTCCACAACTAGTGGTCATAAGCACATAGCAGTTCTTTTATATGAGAAATAAGGCAGAGACCTATAAGCTGTGGTCAAAATCTTGAAACCTCAAAAAACGGCACATAGCAGATTTTGGTTTGACAACGACGCTTGGCAAGTCTTGCTCACGCGAAAACATTGAAGCTAATGAACTGCTAGGGTCACTATTATTGATCGTTTGAGTGAAAGGGGTCATTCAAAATTATTGCACAATAAAAGTGTTGTACAATGTTGTTGTTGTAGGTGTTGGGCCCGCCTAACAGCACATTGTTACTGGAGTGAATGAAAAGGTGAGACTATACTAGATACTTAGAAAGAGGACGTAAATAAACATGTTGCACCAACTACCTTCAAGTAATCCAGAATCCGGGTGGACACCATATAGAGTGGGTTCTTATAGCCAGATTATCAGAAAATTTGCACTGAAAAATAAAATTGGAAACCATTGTGAGCCTAGCACTGCTGAAAGATTGAAAAATTACCTAGCAACTTATTGACATGAGATCGTGAAACGCAGTATTGTGTCTTCCCTCAGCAAAAAGACAGCTATGTATGTAAAATATATTCATTATATTTTACTGTCAAATATAATATTAGAGTAAGAAACGCGGAACACGTCACAAATCAAAATAACCAATTCATGTTAACAAACATCTGAACTAAATCTCATTAAACTGACATTATTCGTTGAGTCGCAAATCCTCCAAGTTTCGCCTCGCCTGGAAAGCGTCTGCCCACTAAATCTTACTTCGGATACTCTTGGATACTTTCGGACATCTTCGGATACTCGGATCAAGAAGTTCGGTGACGTCAACTTTATAAGTCGACATTGGAATTTTGATGCTTTAGTTTTCATACTTAAAGTGTTTTATCTGGTTCTTGAACAGATAAGAAGAATAGTTCTTGAACTAGTTTAGGAGATTTAGGGTCAGTTACGTAGTCACTAGACAGGTGTTACCCAGAGAATACCCCCTGAACAAGTTTGGAATTATCTGAAGATAAGTTAGAAGAAACCAATCCATACATGGTAAAATAGGCGATACATCTTAGTATTTTCGCGTTTATATGCTCTTTGTGCTTGTGGTATCTATGCTTTTTCCACAAGGAAAATGTAGGTACCTATGTATTTTAGTTCCGAAACCGTTACTAAGATTACCTACGATGAGACAACATAACTTGACGAACAAGTCTGTGCCATTAAAACAATAATCAAACGCAAAAAAAATACTGACACAATTCCCACGCTATCAATTGCGCAATCTTCGCAAGCGAACAAGAAAAAACTTAACTAACACTTTCAGACTCTTACAAAACACTTTTTTTCATATTCTGAACTAGAACGAGTTTCCCAATCGTTATCAACTGCGCCTGGTCCCAATCAGCACCAGCTCGACTTGTCCCAGTCGATTGGGACGAGAAATATTTTAAAAGGCGCATTAAATCTAACTGTGGAAGCGCCCGGGACACTCGAGCGCTCGAACTTTACTCTTAGATACGTCGAGTGGTTCTTTTCGTATTAATTATATTATATAAGAAGGAGACTTGAGATATTATTGTTGTAGATGTTCAGGGACGTGTAAACGGCTGGAGATAGGTTAAAGTGGGGTTTTGGGACGAAATTATTTTATTTTTGCATGGATTAATGAGGGCGTATAAAGACTGTGATGTCGTTCGCAATCTGGGTTAGTACGATGTGTGTCACGGTAAGATTGTGTCAATGAACGTGTTTCGATTCCTTATTTGAATATGTCTGCTTTATTAATTAACTACTGGCACTATATAGGAAGGAAATCACTAAGGTGTTCCGACCGGAATTGCTGTTAATACTGTTACTTCAACTGTTCTGCTGACGATGCAAGTAGAACGTGATCATCTGCGTAGTGAAGGTATTTGACAGACAACTCATTCACCGTCAATCTATGTACACTCACCACTGACCTCTCTTCACTGACCTCTACTTACTTGTATAATACAGGTCAGTGACACTCACCCACTTTCAAATCTGTCAGACGAGTATAATCCATAAACAAGACAAATTGAACATCCACGGTGACGCTACATGACCCTGTCTACCACCTCTTGAGATGCAGAACCAGCTTATGTATGCCCCATTAATCCTTGTATAAAGATTGTCAAAACGGGGAAATAAAACATCGCGAGGAAGCCGGCATGTCCTAGAACCAAAAATGCGGCCCAGCAGTTGGAACGTTTAAGGCTGATTATAACTTCCTTACATATTCAATCAGTGCAGCCTCTCAACCACGCATCCCAATAACCTTAATAGCTCACTCTTGCACTAATCAATCCCAAACTCCTTGCAACTGTCCATCACTAACCTCTGTAGACCAAATTAAATATCTGGGTGTGACATTGGACAAAACTCTAAACTTTAAGTCCCATATAAACATTCTTACAGGCAGGGTCCGGAAACTTATATTCATATTTAAAACACTTCGGAAAATTGCTAATCAAACTGTTATACGCAATGTTTATTTTGCCTTGTGCCAATCTATTGTCACATATTGCATTTCATGTTGGGGTGGTGCTGCTAAAACGATCTTAAAACCATTGGAGATAGCACAAAGAGCAGTATTAAAAGTTGCTACCTTTCGCCCCATCAGATTCCCTACCAATGAATTATACCGTAAATGGAATATCCTAAACGTAAGACAACAGTTTATCATGCAAGCAGTTCTCTTACAACACCAAAGAACGCCATATAGAACAATCGATAAACGTAGAAAAGACTTAATTTGTACTCTCCCACGTGCACGTTCCACTTTCATTAAAAGATTCTTTTATTTTCTTGGCCCCTCGCTGTATAATAAAATAAATAAACATTGTCCAGTATACGGCTTAACACACTATAACTGTAAGAAAATGGTCTACTCATTTCTTCTAGACTACACATATGAAGAAACAGAAAAAATACTTATTTAAGGGTAAGTTAAAATGGAGCATAGCACACTCAACATAATGTGTAACACAACAAACACACATACATACACTTGCAAACACAGTCTCACACACTCACTCACACTCACACACACACATTCTCACACAAACACACACACACCCACACACACACACACACACACACACACTCATTCACACAGACATACTCATCCACCACACACACATACTCATCCACTACACACACATGAAAATAGTTTTTGTTTTTTTTTCTTCCTACAATTAGTTATACCATATATATTTTTTTTTTGTTTAGCTGCAGTCAAATACCTAATAATCGCAAACAGTAAAAATACAAATCCTTGTAATCCAAGGGGGATCGGAACTGCCACTCCTTCATACAGGTTATACTGTAACCTAGTTAGGAGATCAGAACTGCACCCACTAAAATTGTAGCAAATCTGTAATTTTACCACGTATAATTAATATACCCATGTACTGCAATACTCCAAAAGGATTAATAAAGATTTATTATTATTATTATTATGCAAGTATGTCGAAATTTGAACTAAGTTATTAAACTGAGCTCCAATATGAAAATTTCTCTAACATCTATTAGTTCAACCAGGTTTCAGACTGGCTAAAGTAGACTCATCTTTTATGGGGTACTGTTTAAAATGTTATAATAAAATACCTCCCCATATTCTTCAACTGAATGAGACAAAATTCAAGTCTTGTATAAAACGCACACTATGCAGTCAGGCATATTATAAGTTAGGGGATTACATCGCGGATAAAAATGCCTGGCTCAATGCTGGTCCTGCTCCACAACCACAACTAATTGATTAACACTTGAAAATACTGTTGGAGCTGCTGAAGCTTGTAAGACTATCTTTGCATTGTATAAACTCAATTTCCTTTGTATTGTATAATTGCATAGCACAGATGTGAGTTCTATGTATGTACTATACCTTATTTACCGGGTATGTCTTTCATTGACTTGAATGTGCCCTGGCGGCTGATAGTATGTCATGCTCACACAAACGTCTCGCTGACGGTGGCGTGTGTGTTGGATCATTTAGCTCCCTTCAAAATGGTTGAGCTGAATGGTGCTGATCTATGCGTCAAGTCCGTGAACGGGCGCCGTCAGTTGGGGCTGGTCATCACTCAGCTGCCTCGGCTTATATTTAATGATTTTATTTTTGAATTGTTGTTTTCTTACTATTTGCTGTACTCTGGACGCTTTTATCGCGTACGCGTTTCTTTTAACATCGTTCTCACATATAATTGTAAATTCAACATTAATGATGTAACTAATATTTTTGTAAAAATATAATTTAAAAGAGTGTCCATGGAGTTTCCTGCCCGTTCTTCTCCATAGGTACCTACGCTTAGGAATGGGCAACTAGCTTCATATTTTCTGACTGACCGACTTCTTGACAATTCAAAAGTGCCTGTAATGGTTTAATTGAAATAAATGGTTTGAGTTTGAGTTTGAACAGTGAGCTATTACTTGAGAGTCCCCTTAGAGCGCCTTCACACTAGCGTTTGTCCAGCGTAGGCGTTCGATAAACGTATGCGCCGCAACTACGCGGCGCAGGCGTCGCCTTGTCGCGGCGTAAGTTCAAGGTAAATGCATATACGCTGTGTTAGCGCCGCAGGTGCGCGACGTATGCGCCACGTTATCGCGGCGTCTGCGCTGCGGATACGTTTATCGAACGCCTACGCTGGACAAACGTTGAGTGCAGGCGCTCTTATACCTAGGTAACAAAATGACTAGCCTCACTATTAGGAATTGGCTGCTGAAACTGAAACTCCGCTAATAAGCGTCTTTTTGCCGGCGACAGGCACGACGTCACAAAGAAGCTGCGGCTTTAATGTGGAGACAAGTTTACCTGGACCACTACTATGAGGTTCAAATATTTCTACGGAGTGAAAAACTGGCCTCACATGTAGTGAAAAGTTGAAATAAACTTGGACAGTCATTCATTTATGAAATAATATTTCTTAGACAAGGTCGATATTGGGGAGCAGTGGTGGCCCAGGGGTAAAGGCCCCGACTTACGAATTGTAGGTCGTGGGTTCAAACCCAGGTAGGCGCTTTACTTTGTGTAAATAATATCAACACTACAGCGAACCTACGGTTCAGCATGCGGCAGCAGCGGGGAGCATTATATATGTTTGTTTCCTTCAAAGGAACTGCTAATGGAACTATCTAGTCTGAGTAGTTCCTTTAGCTTTTGCAAAGGAACTACTGATCCAAAAGTTCTCAGTAGTTCCTTCAAAGGAACTGCTAAAGGAACTAGTGAGCACAAAGGGGAA
Organism: Mesoligia furuncula; assembly: GCA_916614155.1. NCBI lineage: Eukaryota > Metazoa > Arthropoda > Insecta > Lepidoptera > Noctuidae > Mesoligia > Mesoligia furuncula. The sequence goes on along the minus strand of OU744811.1, from coordinate 988,259 downwards.
ACTAGAATCTTCTAGAAATTATATTTTCGTGTAAATTTTGACGTTCAAAAGTGCCTTTCTATGTGCCTATTTGAAATAAATGATTTATTTTGAATTTCACTTTAAATGCATCTGCCAAGATCCAATTTAGAGTTTGGGAATATTCAAATCGAACATAATTTTTAAGATAAACAAGAATTTCTAGTCTTACAAAGGAGTATCATGTTAGCCAGTCTCTGGTTGGTGGAGGTAAGATAAAAAGTTGCTGGTATTCAGTTGCATCCGGTTTGACTGGAATCCGACCTTAACATAGTTGGGAAAAGGCTAGTTAGATTATGATGATGAACCAAAGATTTCTGAAACAGTTTTCTAAACTTATAACACAAAATTCAGTATTATCTTTCTATTGACGCAAATAAACACACATCAAGCATTGTACATAGCAACCACTCAAGTGAGTGAAAAGGACTGTAATGCAAATAGTTTTACGGGTTATTTCTTTGGGAGATTTAACTTCTTGCCGTCGTTTTGAGCACTTGTGTTCACGGTCGCGGGGGATTCCAACTATCGTGTGAAAGGGTTATCAACGCAAACTTTGAGGCTTACAAACAATTTAGGGAACAATTGTGTTCTTTCAAAATATGTAAAGGTTTCACGGGGATTTAAGTTTGTAAGTAACGTAGTGTCTATTTTAGAAACTCGATGAATAAGGCGCAAACTGGCGAACAAAAGTTTGTATGTCTATTGTCTCCTTATTACCCGACTACGGGGAAGCAAAAGGGAGGTTATTTTTCGAATCAATTAAAGAGTATAAGAACGAAAATCTCGATTTAATTTCGATGTTGCCTTCAAAATATAACGTTTCATTTCGACTTTATTTACACAACAATAATCAATTTCGTAAAAAAAAAGTTGATGTAGAGGTCAGTGTAGAAAACCCATTAAAAATGTGAAAACAAACTTCAAACTGCTTCAAGAAATAAACAAAAGCACAATAAACTTAAGAACACAGTTACTACCAATTTATTAAACCGTAACAACGGACCAGTGGTAGCGGTCATAAGGACATATAAAACTTAGCGATACCACAAACTGGCGCAAACTTGTGCATTGTACGCAGAACTGTGCTTTAATGCACTTACTTGTTCTTACGTAACAAGTATGTGGTTTTGGAAGATACATAATTTATTATATTTGTTTTGTAGTTTGCATTTTACTTCATTAAATCTCTTTTATAATGCCAGCGAATTTAAATAACGCCGTGTTGAAAAGAGCGTGTCATTAATTTTGACAGACTGACACTGACGTCACACGATGAAGCATTCATTGAATATTTAGCCCATCAATGAATAATCAGCATTTAATGCTCCCAATGCTGAGACACAAGCCTCCTCTCTTCGAGAGGGAGTGGGCTGTAATCTACCACGCGGGTCCAGTGCGTGTAACATGTCTTCGAATTTTTTGTTCTAGGACATGCCGGTTTTCTTTCACCGTTTTGACAGCAGTGGTGATGAAATAATTTACAAAAAGTAAAGTGCCTGTCTGGGTTCGTTCCCATGACCTACAGCTCGTAACTCAGGGCCACCACTGGGCCGCCACTGCTCTCCAATGAATTGATCAAATTTTATAAAATTACTATTGCTCGAACCGTAATACTATAATTGTGGGACAGCCCTTAGCTGAATACATGGCACAGAATACTCACAAATATGAAACACAATGCGCGCCTCAAAGCAAACCTTATACAACAACTTTCAGCGGGATTGTCCGAAAGGGTTACCGCTGGCCCGGAACATAAAGGGCTAAGGAAGGAACACGGGTGGGTTTTAGTCAGTAAGAGTCTGACACTCCCTTCCGCTCCACCCAGAGCGGGAGGAGTCATTTGATGATTTCCCATTCGCAAAAAAAAAAAAAAAAAAAATTACAACTTCAGAAATAAAATTAACCACTAAACAAATTATACCGAACTAAATAATTCTCATGACATTGAGCGGCAATGCATACAACCATAGCCACTTGAACTTCCCCTTCAGTATAAATAGGAGCACATTCCCCAGCCGCTCGTAATATAAAATATATTTTTACCAAAATATCAGTTCTGAAACCGAATAAAGGATATGCAAATAAGCAGATGCGCTATGCTAATCTGACTAGCGGGGGATGAATGGGGTGCAGTTCAAAAGAAGCACTCCATGCCTTTTTAGCTGTGCCTGCCTTGATGGGGTATGTGTGTATGTAGGTATAGTAATGTCGGTTTACGTCTTTGAGAATGTCTTCGGTTGGCTTGAGTGGTCCGTAGCAGTATGATATAAGTAGTAAGGAAATGATGTATTGTTGGCTTTAAATTGTTATCATTTTAAATGTATGAATTATTTATTCAATGATGAAATATAGTTTTAGTTAGGTTAGGATATTATATTTGATTAATTAATTAGGTATAAGTTGTTAAGTACATTTCATATTAATTCTGAATAAAAAAAAGTAATTTAAAAAATTAAAAAACCCGACTGCGAAACTGAAAAGCTACAAACAAGCCCATTTTAAATTAAATAAAAGTTGGAAGCAGGCGGGACCCATTTGAATTTGAAAATATAATAAGAATGGTATGGGTCCCGCCTGCTTCCAACTTTTAAATTACTTTTTTTATTTCCAGCTTTTTAGTTTACAAATGTGAAAGATTTCGCAAACGATTTAGTTCTTGGTACGTGTTTTTTACGATTTGCCACTTCGAATTACTTTTAACCATATAAGTTATATATATTTTTGTAATCACCTTTTAAAACCCTTTATTTTGATACCCCACTCGATAGGTTTCGAGAAAAAAAATTTTTTTTTGAAGTCATTATGCGCCAAAAATCGGCCATTTAATTTTTTTTTTTCAATTTTGATATACCCAGTGTCACTCTCACAATTAAGACGAATCTAACGGCACCTCTCAAGCTGGAATCGATCAAACCGTTTAGGCTACAGAGCGTGCCAAAGAAATATACTTACATACATACAACATATACTCGAAAAACATAACCCTCCTTCTGACGCAGTCGGGTAATAAATAGTAAGTACATGATAACAGATTCGTCTTGTTAATTGTGTGATTGAATTTCTGCAAATACAGTTTTCATCAAACTCTTGAGGGAAAGTCAGTTATTATTAAAACCTAATATTATAAAACATTAATGTATTATAAAGACACAAATAGGTAAATTTTATCCTACAAACAACTGTCGTTATCAAACTAACGAAGATAATATAAAGATGATAATTTAATTATGATTTATGACGTCATGATAAATATTTTTGGTCACTCGCTTTACTCGAGTCCGCATCCGAAAATTTACCAAATCGCTTGTCAGAACTACCCACAATTTAAAAAGCACATCGGCAAATCCGAACAGAATGGTCTCCCATACGTTGAACATGCAAATACATGCAGTACACATTTGCATGTGAATCCTGCACTTTTCGCTCGCGGCCACCGTCACCAACCCACGCCTCATTGGACAGACAGCCCGTTGTGGGGATCGAGATGGGATGGATGGTACATTGTGGTATCTAAGTGGTGATGTTAGTGGTATAAGAGTGTGAAAGTGGGGCTGGAGACATGTTTTGTTTGAAGCAAAGTTTTGTTAATACGATAGCTCTGACATGGTATGACAACATAGCGCAGTTGTCAAACCAATCAATGTTCCATGTTATGTAAAGTAACTAAACTTTTTAGAAATTATAAAATAAATAAGGTGAAACTTGAAAATATACTTCTATCAGCATCTTTATTAGCTTTTCCAACTAAGTTAATGTTGTTGTGGTTGTACAGAACACTGGGAGTGGGTTATGCAGTATATTACATTAAACGTTAAGTTTACTAAAAAGGCAAATCTAAGGTTTCCTAGAAAAAGTGGTGACCGCCACATAGCGTCCGCAATTTACAGGTGAATGCCGTCACTGAAACGTTGTTTATGAAAGTTAGTTGGTGTGTTTTCCTAGAGAGCGTTTTTGACACCGTACTAAGTCAAGCGAAAAAGTATCCATACTGAGAAGAGAGAGTGAGGGGCCCGTGGCTAAGTAATAACAGCCGCATAGGTAGATCGATCAGGTTAAGCTACGCTTGCCTCGGTTGGTCTCCGGATGGGTGACTATCTTTACATACCGAGACCCCTCCGTGCCTCGGACACCACGTTAAGTCGTTGGTCCCGGCTGTTATTCGTGGATCTTTGACAGTCCTTAAGGGTAGTCAGAAGCCCGAAAGTCTGACAACCAGTCTTACCAAGAGGTATCGTATTACCCAGTAACTGGTTTGTGGAGGTCAGATAGGCATTCGCTCCATATAAAATACTGGTATTCAGCTGCATCCGGTTAGACTGGAAGCCGACCCCAACATAGTTGGGAAAAGGCTACGCGGATGATGCTGATGACTGAGAAGAGTGAGCTCACACATCATTTTAAAATATTGTTATAACAATCAAGTCAAGTCACTGCGCCATTGTGTGTCAGAGGTGTCAAAACAAAACGGTTACCGCTTTTCTAGGAAACCGCCGAACTAAAGCTTTATAAGTCTTCTACACCCCGGGCCCCGTAGGGAAAGCTTACCAAAACAAATATGGTCACTCTTTCCAACATAAAAGTCACCCGTTCCATATTCAAATACAATTACTTTTCACCGCACAGTACCTACACAGTGCCAATCTGAAACGAGCAAAGTTAACAATTTCTAGCAAAATCTATCTATCGGTCGCAAACTGTACTAACTGCATACAAAACCTGGAAAAACCAATTTGTCGCTCACAAAGACCCGGTTTGTGTGTAGGGAGGATTTTTACGAAATATTTGTGAAATACTGTGAACCACGTAACTATTGAGGACGTGGTACGAACATGTTGTTCGGACTTGAGACCGCTTTTAAGATATGATTGTGTTAGCCTGGAAGTTGTTCTTGATGGTTTCTTTCATCGGTATGAGATATGAAAGGATAATAATTGCTATTGTTATTTTCATATCTTTATTTGCAGTCCTTAATGTGTTAGATGTCATTACGTAGTTTGAGACGCCGCTCAGCTAGCCATCTAGCTCTCCCGTCGGTCCCACCCACATTTTTGTGGTAGTCAGATGAACTGGACGGACGGGATGCGGAAGGTGCGGGAGAAGGTTTTGTCGCGCAGCATGGGAGAGGCCTATGTCTAACAGTGGACTACGAAAAGCTGAGTTGAGAATGTGTTAAGATCTTACAATCGCTTAAAGATAAGGTAGGTACTATTAAAGAAGAATGGGGTAATATCCTCCAGGTGGTACGAGGACTAAAAACACGGTGACTTGATTGTAGTGGACTGTATTATAAAATTAAACAAGAGAAAAACAAACGGTAAACAAGATTTAAATTGGCGAGAAAAGATGTATGCGATCGCTCAGTAGCGGGGACGATGAAGCAGTGCTGTGCCATCTGATGCGCGCCCGCACGTCGAGCGCCCCCTCCGCGACCGCAGCTCCCCGCCCGCGGTCGCCCGGCGCGGCGTGATATTCTCGACAACTATAGAGGTATCTACAACGCCATATGCGAACAACGCGTCATACTGATGTCACGCAAATTCCTGCATCTCGCAAGCAGAGTTTACCGCGCCACTAAGATAAATATACAACGGCCTGACATGAATCATCGGGAAGTTGCCCGCCAGACACCACGCCCGTCTGGTCGGAGGATCTTCCCTTTTCTATGGAACATGAGTGAACTTTAAACCCGTTCCTCTTACCTCTATAGTACAATTACGGACCACGGACGGCACAGTCAAAACTACAAAATTCATTTTGAAAATAAAAATATAATCTAACGTTGTGTAAATACAAAGAGCCCAGAACACAACGCGTAGAATAGGAATGACACTAAACTGCATTTTGTCAAGCCAGGAGACGTTAATCTATTTAACATTTACCCTGACAGCGTCCCACGTTCATCCCATTGCCACTTTACCTTGATAACTCTCTAAACTGTGTCAGTATTTCCGCCTATTTACCAAAAGCAAGCCAAAACTTTTTATTGAACCTCTCTTCGTACTTGACAACAGTTAAAATAGTAATTAGCATGAAAAACACGTGCCGTGTGTCCAGTGCACGCAAAAATATGCGCACATTGTGAACGTTACATCCCTAATATCTGAGCTTGTGATCTCTGATCTCTGACCGATGATAAGGGTTGCGATCGAATTTTGGCTAAATAGGCACGTATGGAAACTAAATTGTTGTTGTAATTTTAGTAAAATATCGCAAGCACTGGAAGTCATGTGGAGAGGTGTTTGCTCAGCAGTGGGATGACTCAGGCTAAAAGTAAGAGTAATTGTAGTAATATATCGTTGTAAAGTAAGTTGGGGCACTATTATTCGTCAATGATAACGTTCTTATCGATCCGATCAACAAAAAGTTCGCTATAACGACCGAATCTCAATCCTGCTACGACCGCGTAGCACTTGCTACGCCGTAGCCATTGTGTAGCTACGTATAAAAGTATTATAATTATGAAGTATGTATTTATAGATTTACATTACTGCAGATATAAACCTTATATAGTAAATATTTCTAAGCCACGCATCCTTCCTCTCCTTTCATCTAAAAACTTGACTCCTTTTATTAAACGCCATTATCATGTCACGTAGAAACTATACGTTAAGCGCCCTCTGCCGGCCAGCTTTATAAATAAGGGTGACCAGAGCAAAATTATATGGTGGGCGTGCCGCCTGGCTCTTTGTCCCGTGAATATTAATATTAGAGTTATGTGGGTAGGAATAAAACTGTTTTATTGTCTCTGGGAGTGCAGCTGAAGGAAAATTGAAATTAATCTTTGGTCAGAAGTCTAAGGCTGAGATTCATAGACGTTACTTAGGACGTGTTAAGTACTTTGGCTAAGCGCTACTCTTGTCGCTGCCCCACAATAAGTGCAAGATACAGACGAAGCATGTCTAAGTCAAAGCATGTGCATATTATCGTTTATAGATCTCGTCGTGAGACACGTTATGAGATTAATAAAGAAAACTGAAGAGATACAAGGTGTAATAAATATTTAAAATGAATCTATTAATTTAGAGGAAGAAGTGAAGTGGAGATAGCTGATAAAACTCTGAAAGCACAACTTGAAATCGCATAGCTTCAAGAAATTAAGTTTCACAGACCGTTAGCCACCTTTCAGTTTGAGCTGTATCTAGCAATTAGTAGCGACTGACGAAGGAATTTAATTTTACTGTAATAATTTAATTTATTGTCATTATTGTCCAACATGTACTGAAAAACACGTATTATTCAATGTATATTTTCTATTTGAGCCCATGTTCCAAGGTCATCTGTACGCTCAGGGAAATTATTTGTTTATCAAATTGACGTAGTGCGTCAGTTAAATATTAAAACCGTATACACAGTTGTTTGCAATTTAAGATGTAATCAATGAGATAAACAAATAAATTCCCTGAAAAAAGTAAAACGTTTTTAACTATAACACAGGTACCAAATAAATATTATATAATTAAACCAAAAAATCCTGAGCCTCAATTCAAACCCAGCACAAAACTTCTAAAACACCTCTTAAAGTTGAACACGCCAGCTTAACTCCGAGTCCTGAACTTACATAATTATTATAATTTAAAGCTCGCGCATTAAATTAGGCATTTTAATGAATTCCCTGGATGTGGCGGTAAGCTGCACTTGTATATAAAATATAATAGGATGAAAAGTATAGAAAGCAAGGATTATGGTAATGATTTCTATTTGTTGGTTATTGTTTTAGTAAGGATGGGTTGGCAAGTGATGGATATTGTTTTTGCTATAACAGAATTCTTGTTTGGACTTGAGGTGGTTTCAGTCTCGAGTTTTACGAGACAATTTCATAAATGGATACGATACCTATTTGATACACACATGGACATTAAGAAATTGTCATGTTTGACATATTATGTTTTGTCAGTCATGTTAAATGTTAAGTACTAAGATATTACCTACTCACTACTACTCAGGTTGCCCAACCTGAGGGGGCCAAACGCCTCCTGCCGGAGGCTTTACGCGGGGGTCGCGCGGTCCATGGCCCTATACGGGGCCCCGGTGTGGGCGCGTTCACTGCGGCGGCGAGCCGCCCACTACCTGAACGCGCCCCAGAAGGTGGTAGCCATAAGGGTTATCCGGGGCTACCGCACGATCTCTGGCGAGGCGGCAAGCCTCCTTGCCGGACTGCCACCATGGGATCTGGAGGCGATAGTCCTCGCGCGCCTGTATGAGTGGCGCGCGGAGGCACTACGCCGGGGGGAGGATCCGATTCCGCGGCAAATCGCTGCGGAGCGGACGGATCTCCGGCGCGATCTCATGGCGGCATTGAAAGAGCGACTGTCGCAACCCAGCGCAGGACACGCCGCGATAGCGGCGATAAGACCCCTCTTTGAGGAGTGGCTAGAGAGGCGCCACGGCGTCCTCACGTACCGCCTGACGCAGGTCCTCACCGGACACGGAAGTTTCGGGAGGTTCCTGCACATCATCAGGCGGGAGGAAACGCCCGGGTGTCACCATTGCCAGGATCGCCCAGAGGACACGGTGGAGCACACGGTGGAGGTCTGCCCCGCTTGGGCGGAGCACCGTCGTGCACGACGGCGACCTCTCGCGTCCGGCCCTGGTGCAAGCCATGGTCCGGGGCGAGAGGGAGTGGGAGGCAGTCACCTCCTTCTGCGAAGCAGTCATGCTAGCGAAGGAGGTGGCGGGACGGTTCAGGGAGAGAGCCTCCCGTCTCAGCCGCCGCGGGGGACGCTCCAGGCGTCGGGAGCCGCGTGACGACTCCCGGCCACCGTAGGCGCGGGCCTGCGGGCGGAGAGTAATGGGTAGCTCACCGTCCGATCAGGACCAGGCCCGTGCCGGACGGCGCGTACATGTTCCACGCGCGCCTCAAAGAGATGTCAGCATCGAGGAGGGGCCCCTTAGGGCCGAAGCTTGCCGGGTCAACGGGATTGTCCGAAAGGGTTACCGCTGGCCCGGAACATAAAGGGCTAAGGAAAGAACACGGGTGGGTTTTAGTCAGTAAGAGTCTGACACTCCCTTCCGCTCCACCCAGAGCGGGAGGAGTCATTTGATGATTTCCAATCCGCAAAAAAAAAAAAAAAGATATTACCTACTAATCAATTATTTAGTTAAGAGGCACGTCAGAAGAATATTGTAGCCTTACAGCGAACGTATAGTTCAATCAAAATTAGATCAACACAATAAAATTCTCTAGTCTTACTAACAAACTGGAAAATGTTGCTCACTATCTAGCAAGATTGCGAGCACGTTGATTTCCTCCAATTGACTTCCGACATAATAGTCCTCCAGACCGAACTTCGATCATGGCAGCTAATCTCAGTGGAGGCTAGCCATCTGAGACATTATAGTGAACAAGTGTGTGCGCAGACACAGGTCCATTCACCCGTTGTCCTAGGTGAACGACGGGACGCGACACGTAGCGACGCGACGCGACGCGACGTAATGCGACCAATACTTCACACGACGTGTGTCTTATTTTGTAGTCATTCGTGAGCGACAAACGCGGCAATCTCAGGTCATTATTGTTTTAACCATGGGCATGTATACTGCGTATATATACTCGAATATTCATATTTCAAATACTTAGCCCTATAAAAACTTCGTATACAAACAAGGAAGACAACAAATGTCATAATATGTAGAAAGAAAATAAGTTTGGAGAGTTTCATCATTTATATCCGAAAGTGCTAAAAAATACATTTTTACAAATTGAATAAATGGTACTCTTTTTTATTAATCTGTACTCTTTATTTCTACCTCTTTGAAATCAAATATACTTTACTTCTTCTAGAAAAAGCCTACTTCACACTGCGGCGCGTCTCGTCGCGCAAAAAACAAGTCCGCAATTCGTCGCGTTTCGTCGCACACTGATTAAGGCGACAACGTAGGCCACAAGTACATATAACGACTATTTGATATTTTCGCGTCGCGTCGCGTCGTTTTACCGCATTTGTCGTTCACCTAGGACAACGGGTCACTCTTCTCTCACTCTCATAGTCCGATAGGACGGCAATCAGACACGACCGGAGAGAGATCAGGAGCAGGATCAACGGATCAACTCCTAACATAGGTTGTGCTTTTTTTTTTTTTGTGGATGGGAAATCATTAAATGACTCCTCTCGCTCTGGGTGGAGCGGAAGGGAGTGTCAGACTCTTACTGACTAAAACCCACCCGGGTTCCTTCCTTAGCCCTTTATGTTCCGGGGCAGCGGCAACCCTTTCGGACAATCCCGCTGGACATAGGTTGTGCTTCACAACACATTTTCTTGCTCCACATTATTATTCATTTTCCAACGTTCAACAAAATGCAAACAACTAAAATATTTCTTAAATAAATCATCGTGAACTTGCAATAACACAATAAACTTGCAGAGCAAACTTCCGACGCTTTGAACAAATTACATCCTGCAAGTACTGGGTGCTTTCGCAAGTTACATACGTTGTTCCTGCGTGTGAACCGAGGTATTATACCAGGAACTAATATCATAAACAGGAAAGTTTTGATGTGCCGAGTAAAGGCGAAAATACATAGTGATTCCGTGTGTCCGGTAAAATACATAGTGAATAGATATTTCTGCACTTAGCAGCATTGCGATGTTCAAGTTTAAAGAGTATGATCCCTTTGAAATCTGGCCGCATGAGACACTTTAACTTCGTCTACGAAGTAAGCAAGTAAAATGGCACCCAATTTCAGAGATGGCAGTTATAATTAAAAATATCAAAAGCTGAACGTGACGTAACGTTGGAAGGCCCTCAAGATAGACCGATGACTTAGTCAAGGCCGGCTGGAATTCGCTGGATGTGAGAAGCTCAGAACCGATCGAAGAGGCATCCTAGGGGAAGGTCTATGTTCAGCAGTGGACGTCTTTCGGCAGAAATAATAATGATGATGAAACGTGAAACAAGCAGCCTTAAACAATCTCAGAATATAATTCACCTTACTCGAAATATTCATCATAATCAGCCTATATTGTTCCCACTGCTGGGACACAGGCCTCCTCTCGGTGAGAGGGAGTGGGCCGTAATCCGCCACGCGGGCCCAGTGTGTGTTGGCAGATGTCACATGTCTTCGAATTTTTGGACTTGCCGGTTTCCTCACGATGTTTTCCTTCACCGTTTTAAGAGCAGTGGTGATGGAATAATTTACACAAAGTAAAGCGCTTGTCTGGGTTCGAACCTACGATTTGAAATATAATAATAAGAAATCCCTACAGAGAAAGATAAGCTACCTTCATTACATAGGATGCTTCTTCCACCCCGTATAACATTATGTATCTGTTCCGACTGCTATATAATATGGAACTGTTGATTCTGCCGCTCGCAACTTTGACACTACACTACACTTACACTTATGGAATAAATCACCTCTCGTTCCGGGAAATTGCTGACTTGTGCTCGAACGATACGCCGTAGGGATGGGAACTGTCGATAGTTTGTCGATAGTTCAAGTTGTCTTCATTGTTTCAGTTTTTTTTTGTTCGATAAGTTTTCTTTTTATAAGTTGGATAATATTTAGTTGTTAAGTTGAAAATGATTATTTTGTTTATTTTGTTAACACATTTGATGACTGATTTGAAGAAAAAAAGTAAGTAACTTAATCAGATAAAAAGAAAGTACAAAACGTATGTTTCTTTTTTTAAAAACAGGGATTTACTCGTAATTAAGGATAGATCGTTTTAGTCGGGACAAAATTTTGTACAGACTGTAATGATATTTTCCTTTTGGTGGTAGAAAGAACGAACATTATATACATGTCGCACCCGGTCATTCGTTTGACTATTCGGAACACTAGCGCCATCTGGTGGCGCTTGACAGAGTATAGCCTGAGTACGTGGGGGGTCGACGATAGCGCGACAGAACGACGTGGAGCTCTCTTGGACATTGGACATCGTACGGACAACATGTGCTCATAAACTGTCCCGCGTTCCGTATCTGGTTGTGCCGTGTACCTACAGTGTGTGATTCGCTAGTATGATTAATTTGTTTGTGAAATAATAATCTGATTTGAACTGCAAACGGTTTTTCTATTGCGCAATATCCAACATTTCCACAGTACGCCCACAGTTGTTAAAATATGGCTGATAATAACGCGACACACATACCTTCTCCGTCATATATTTGCGCCTAATATGACGCATAAAAGTAAAACAAAAAATATTCAAACACTGTAAAATATGCATCATATCCGCGTAAAACGGCCATGTTTGAGTATAATGCTGCGACACAGCGTAGTTTTTAGGCGATAGCCGGGGAGTTGAGTTGATGTCGTCCACTGGTGCAGCTGAAAAGTACCCAGATAAAGATATTATAATATAAAAAATAATAATTAAGAGACCAACAATAATTTGAAAAATAAAATATCTAAGATTCCATTGCGCCGTCATCGACTCACGCGCGGCTGAACGAAATAAATAAAGTTGTGAAGGTATCTGTGCGCACACACAAATCAAATAACTTGATTATCTTGTTAGTGTTAGGCAAAATACGCAAAGGATTTTCACTATATTGTAATCCTCACTACTGATATTATAAATGAGAAAGTAAGTTTTTTTGTTTGTTACCTTTTCACGCCTATACCACTGAACCGATTATCCTGAAATTTTGCATATATGTTGTCAGGTGTACAGAAACGGACATAGGGTACCATTCTTCCCGAAAAAAAGTACTGTTCCCGAGGAATACAACAATAACGTTATTATGATAATAGATAGCGCCACGTGTCTTTCGAACGGGATCGACACTTATGCGGGTGAATCCGCGGGGCGCTGCTAGTAATGGATAAATGAGATGTTGTTGTGATCAGTGTTTGTGAGTATAAAGCATGTGCAGTTTACAAACGCGGAGATGTGTGTGTGTGTGTATGAGTAATTGTCAACAGATCAAGATAATAATGTTTAATTTGAATACCACAAAGGTACAGGTATTATAGAATCATACCGTTTTTTTGTTACAAAAAAATGGCTAACAAAAATAACTATGTTGATTATATTTTCCAAACAAGGATGAGGGCTTACCAGCCCAGACTTAGTAGTTGTACTGGTTCTACAAAATGATTTATGATGATTAATTAACTAACTTTTTAAGCCTTCTCATTTACATAAACTCCTGAATAAAAATAATTCATCTATTATAAAATTTTATTATTGAATTTTATTATTAGCAGCGTTCTCTATGCATTCCACCACCATACCATACTGCGATCGCCAACCCGCCTGCCAAGCGTGGCGATTATGGCAAACCCCCCTTTTGGGGGAGGCCTATGTCCAGCAGTGGACGTCTTTCGGCTGAAATGATGGTGATGATTATTGAAATCCGGTAAAAAAAATATTGTCTTGCATGTACTTTGTGTTTCCTATTTTGGAACGTTTTGAAATTTTCTGAACGTGAGAACTCTACAACGTTCTCAACGTTTGTACCGTTCACACTTTCACAAGATTTCAAAACGTTTCCTTGTAGACTTATAAATACTACGATTTATTTACCGTTTGAATCATGTTAAGTACCTGGTACTTGTTGAGATACCTATACTGTCCTCCCATACATAAAAAAACAAACAGTAATTGAAAACATTGTAAAAGCCAATTATGTAAAAAAGTTACCGTGGAGTTTCTTGCCGACTCTTCTCCATAAGAAATAACCAATTGGAACCGTGCAGTTAGTTTCTGTCTGACGTTTCATACGCGTTCGTGTAGGACTGTAGGTATATGTGAAATAAAATATTCTGAATTGAATTCAAAAAGAAGAGTTTGACAAGTTCTCAACTTTAAATTCTCAATTCAGAAACCTGGTGTTAGTAGGTCTTTCAAAAATATTTGTGATGATGATGATTAATTAACCAAGTTTTTAATCCTTCTCATTCTACCTAAACTCTTTATTTAACTTTCTATCGATAGATCTAGTTTAAGGCCCTTTTGTTAATATATTTTTGTTTCAATTATTTCATAAACACTTTCAAACAATTTCTGAACCCGCCTTACCAAGGGATATCGTATTACCCAGTAACTCGGTTGTGGGCTGTGGTGATAGGCAGTCGCTTCATGTAAAATACTGATACTCAGCTGCGTCCGATTTAGACTCGAAGCCGACCCCAACATTGTTGGGAAAAGGCTAGGCAGATGATGATCCCCTCAACAAAAACATATTATTCACCTGTCTTTACAATTGTATCGATATTGTCACATCACTACGACACTCCCGCTGCGTCATGTAATTTCCGCGGCGCGCCGTACGAAGGCGGACGAATGCGTTGTCAAACTCGCTACGCTAACTGGAGATTAGGACAAAACTGCACTGTGCAACCGAACTGTGATGAATGTTATGAGTTAGATAACTTGTTTGTGACGTTGTTGCGTTTTGTTGTGAGGTTGATTTATTTATAAGATTTGATAGACGTATTGTTAAATATTTGTCATAAATAAATAGACCGCTTAAGTGGTGCTTTATTTTGAGAAACAGTCTTATTGACTAATCTCCATCCAAGAATCTATGATAAACGAAGGTTTCGACTCGTCTTGCTCATAGTGTACTAGTGAGCTGGTCAGTGCATAAGGTTGCAAGTTGTGCGAAATTAGTCACATTCCAGGGTTTTGACCCGCAGCCTGGTGCTTGAGAAACATTTGGGCTTCTCCAACATTGTTTTAAATTGATAGCCACAATACCCACAATACTCCCAACTATTCTCCGTTATTTATACTGTAACAATGTAAAATGTCTCATAGTCTCATCTCATATACGCAGCGCGACGTATTCGTAGTTAAACTCTGACTGAAGATTAGAACACAAACTGAGCGCGGTGCAATTGGCCACCAGTGTTGGGGCCTCGTCAAATGCGATCGCTTGTCGTTGTTATCGTTGTCGTTGTCGTTGTTCCGGGCCTACAGATTTCACATCAAATCTGGCGAGTATCATCATATTGGTTTCTAAATGATATGAGTTTCCTGAGCATATCTAGTTAGTAATTAAGTTCCAATCTCCTAGTATTTTGATCTGTAGCACTCGATATCCGTGGTAGCACCCATCTGCTACATCTTCTTTACATAGTATAAAAAAGTCGCTCCAGCTGTCTGTAAGCTTAGATCTTTTAAACTACGAAACGGATTTTAATGCAGTTTGCAGCAATAGATAGAGTGATTCAAGAAGAAGGTTTATATGTATAATACATGCATATCATAGTAGAGAAAAGCCGAGAAATTCAAAGATTTGTAATGTGATGACGTAACAAACATATTTTTGTGCGCTTACTTTGCAAACGCTGGCTAAACCTTATGAGGTAGATCAAATTAATGTACTACGGAGTTGTATGTCTAAAAACGATCGATAAAAAAGTCCACGATGGTATATGTTTACCTCCCAAGGACAGTAACCATTTTTATCTTTTACATATTATCAAAATAAAATGGGTTATTTACTAAGCTATTTTAAACAATACAGTATTATTTCTTATCCAATTAAATGCATTAAATACGTTGTGCATTTCATGGAGATCGAAATTGCCCTTTACAGCATATCATTAAAATGAATATCTTAGAAGATATCAGAGATTTAAAAAGCGTGAGCAGAGCGGCTGGCGGGTACGAAGTTCGCCGGGTTAGCTAGTATACTATAAAATAACGTTGATTACTTTTAATCACAAGGAATCAAAGTAATCATCAACATTATCTTGTCTTTATTCCAATTTATTTGTGGTCGGCGCATCATATGCATATTCTTCTTGGAAGGAATTAAAGTATTGATGCCAACTAATTATGAGATCTGCTACGCCGTAGCAAACCCATAGTATTACTACGGCGTAGCAAACCCATAGTATTGCTACGGCGTAGCCTGGTGACATATCGTTACCGCTACGAAAGGACCCATTTTTTATTTTGTTTTACTATATCGGTTATTGCTTCTTTTATACTATTTGTTTCATTTGAAGTGAATGTCATTACCCATGCATTTTTCATTCATGAACCTGTAACAGTAAATAGGTTATAACTACCTGCCTAGGCTTTACCCAGCTAAGTTATGGTCGGCTTCCTGTCTCACTGGATGTAGCTGATTATCAATAATTTACGTGGAATAGTCATTCCACGTAAATTCAACCACACACCCACCGTACCTCCATAACCTAGTTACTAGGTAATACGATGAGCAGAACCCCATACTTCCCGTGGGTGTCGTAAAAGGCGACTAAGGGGCGTACCGGAGAATGGGCAGCAGCGTCCTCTATGCATACCACCACCATACCATACTGCGATCACCAACCCGCCTGCCAAGCGTGGCGATTATGGCAAACCCCCCCCCCCCCCCCCCCCTTTTGGGGAGGCCTATGTCCAGCAGTGGACGTTTTTCGGCTGAAATGATGATTATATTATTATTCCTTTTATTCATTTAAATTCCTTATTTATTACATTTTTAAATATTTGAATATAAAAAATGACTATAAAAAAACATTTAAAAATATAAAAAACAGTGATCCGCCGGTGTCGGGAGCAGGGTCCAAGCTACCGGTGGTTAGGGCTCCAGAGACAGGAACCTCCTCACAATGCGAGCCGTATCGAGGAGTACTGCCTTCTGAATCAGGCCCTTGATCCAACCACCTAACGAGAGCCTCGATAGATGTTGATCGAGGCTTTCGGCCATCAGTCCATTGGCTGATACGACAATCGGCACAATGATAGCCGAGCTCACATTCCACATGTCAACAACCTCGTGTGCTAAGTCGAGATATTTAATTTCTTTCTCTTTCTCAGCTTTCACGAGGTTCCCGTCATGTGGAATGGTAACATCGACAATCATTGTGCGGCGCGCTAATCGATCTATCACCACTATATCAGGCTTATTGGCAACAATAGTCCTGTCAGTAATGATAGACCGATCCCAGTACAACGTGACATGGTCATTTTCAAGAACTGGGTCGGGCACATACTTGTAATACGGTACCTCAGAATCCACAAGCTTATATTTCAAAGCAAGTTGCTGGTGAATAATCCTGGCCACTTGGTTATGCCTGTGCAAGTACTCGCCGTTAGCCAGACGAGAACAACCAGAGATAATATGTCTGATAGACTCACCCGGACGGTGGCATGCCCGACACACGTCAACCGTCCCGTCCTTCATAATATGTCTCCGGTAGTTATTCGTTAAGATAACTTCGTCCATAATTGCACAGACAAAACCTTCAGTTTCCCCGAAAAGGTCACCAAAACGTAGCCAGGATACGGACGCTATGAAATCTACACCGGGCTCATGAAGAGCCCGATAGAAGCGCCCGTGAAGCTCCTTGCTTTGCCATACCTTCTTGCGGTCATCAGTAGAAAGTACCACAGGTTTGCGCCAGTTCTCTTTAGCCATGGAGAGCGGGGTGAGCCCCTTGTCCACTGCGACCACATCACGGTGCATACCCACTTCGGTTTTTAAAAAATATTCCATGAGACTGCACACCTCGCGGTTGTGGAGGGTCTTCGCATTTAAAAAGCCTCGACCCCCGCACTTCCGCGGGATATACAGTCTCATCACCGATGATCGTGGGTGATGCATCCGGTTTGCGGTCAGTAGTGTACGGACTCTTCTATCCAGGGCGTCGAGTTCGGTCTGAGTCCATTTGAGTATGCCGAAAGAGTACATCAAAACCGGCATGACCCAACCGTTGAAGGCGCGCACCTTATTTCCGCCCGAAAGAAGACTAATTAATACCTTCTTCAGGCGACAAAAGAAGCGCTCCTTCAACGATTGCTTCATGTCAGCATCGTTGATGCCTAACGCTTCCGACATACCCAAATACATATAGCTTTCGGATGAGGAGAGGGATCTGAGGCTTATGGAATCCGAGAGTTGAATTCCCTCGGATTCCATAATCTCCCCTCGCTTTACATGCATGACTGCACATTTGTCGACACCAAATTGCATCCTGATGGCGCTACTGAAAGTTTCAGTTACCTTCAGTAGCTCCATCAGACGCAACTTGTTGGGAGCAAAGAGTTTCAAATCATCCATGTAAAGGAGGTGAGATATGACCTGACCACCTCTCCGCAACCGATAGCCTAGACCTGAATCCTCCAGTAATGTACTTAGAGGATTCAGGGCTAAGCAGAACCAAAGTGGACTCAAACTGTCGCCCTGAAATATTCCCCGTTTAATCCATACAGGTTCATCATTTCCCTGGATCTGTCGACATCCTGGATAACGAAGGACCGTCTTCCATTGCCCCATACACGACTCAAGGAAGGTGCGTAGAGTTGCATCTATTTTGTACAACTCCAGCACCCTCATGAGCCATGTATGTGGCACCGAGTCGTAGGCCTTCCTGTAATCTATCCAACATGTCGACAGATCCTTGCGGGATCGACGAACCTGTTGGCTATGGCCATGTCTATGAGGAGTAGCTCCTTAGTTCCGCGGGACCCATTCCTACATCCATTTTGAGAGGCAGACATAATCGAGTTACTCTCAATGTGCGTATTAATTTTCGCTCTCAAAATGGATGTAAGAAGTTTATAAACCGTCGACAAACACGTAATCGGTCTATAATTCTTGGGTTCCGCGGGACTACCTGATTTATGGAGCAGGTGGGTAACGCCTGTTGTTAGAAACTGCGGTAGCGACCCAGACTCTAAGGATGACTGGAACTGAGATGCCAGGCAAGTGTGTGAACTAATTAGCCATTTCAGCCAAAAGTTGTGCAGTCCGTCCGGTCCCGGTGATTTCCAATTCGGTAACGGACGGACCGCTCTGGCAACGTCTGATGGCGTAATTAGTACTTTTTCCATTTGTGGTATAGATTCACACACTCGCTCGACATCCTGCATCCAGCCAGCCTTAGTGTGACAGACGGGCACTGACCAGATGCTGCACCAGAATGCACTTGTGGCGGCATCATCCGGGCGGCATACGTCTGTCACATTTTGTTCAGGTCGCTCCCAAGCTCTATACACCCACCTTTCATCGCTCTGGAACATGCGATTCTGCGTGTATCGATCCACCCGCCGTTTATACCGCCGAATTCGGCTCGCCCATGCACAAACTTTCTGCTTCAGGTATAGATTCACACACTCGCTCGACATCCTGCATCCAGCCAGCCTCAGTGTGACAGACGGGCACTGACCAGATGCTGCACCAGAATGCACTTGTGGCGGCATCATCCGGGCGGCATACGTCTGTCACATTTTGTTCAGGTCGCTCCCAAGCTCTACACACCCACCTTTCATCGCTCTGGAACATGCGATTCTGCGTGTATCGATCCACCCGCCGTTTATACCGCCGAATTCGGCTCGCCCATGCACAAACTTTCTGCTTCAGGAAGTCGATGCGCTCTGTGAGACGGGACATGTATTCTCGAGGGCTGATTCCAGTCCCCGAGAATGCCCGCCTTACAAAGCGCATCACTCGTGGTCGTGTATTGCCCTCCCTGAAGCAGTATAGTTTGCCGATGAGTACCCTGGCCCCATCGATACGACGCTCGATCCTGCGCTGCCAGGATGGTACGGCTGGTTTTGGTCGAGTAGCTCCGTCACAACTTGGAAATTTGACGTTAGCTAAACGACATGCCGCCACAGCCGCACAGTACAGGATTGAGTGTGTATCAACGAGATCCTCGCTGCTCTCGAAGAAATTCTTGAGCTGCGAGTCCAAGGCACACACCAGCGCCCTATTTTTTTTGTGCATGGGTAACCGTGGTAAACGGGGCCTAAGTTCGGTTGGAGTGGACCTATACTCGCGTAATGCATCCTCCAATGCGCTCCTCAATCGGACGTTGCACTGGCTACTTACTGTGTCAACCCTATCATCCTCTTCTTCAACATGATGGAACCGCGGCGGGATGGCATCAACGGTTGATGCTTGTGCCGCAGTTTGTGCCGAAGTCGTGACGATATGGTTGCTCAGTACCTCTGAGCGCAGCCTATCAAGTGCGATATCGTCCAACCTATGATTGCGTTGGATGACCCGCACCTGATCCGACAGTCGTTGGGCCGAAACGTTGACGGTTGGTTCCAGTTCCTGGAACAGAGACAGCATCCTATCGCGGTACGCAGTGAGGTTAATTCCCCCCTCTGTAGACCCGTAATATGCGCGCATGACGTTCTCGTTCATAGACTGAGTCCATCTCATGCGCTGCACACAACCACCGGTAGCGGGGACCCGACTCGGGGCCGGATGGCCCCTAAGTCCCAAGCTGTTCGGCGGCCGGCCTCTCCCCTGCCGACGTACGGGTGTTGGCGACGTCGGCGGGGAAAAATATTCGTCGCTCGAGCTCGACGCAACTGCCACGGCCGGTGTCACAGCACTCTCGATGGGGCTGGGTTCCGGCGGTGGCGGGGCGGAGCTGAGCGACGAGTCCGGAGGTGGTAGGCGTGCACGGCGAGCTGCTAATCTCGTCAACATTCTTTTTATAACAATATTGTCCCTTTCATAGTTTTATTTAACGGGGGTGACATGACAGATGTCACCTCCCCGGTTCGGCAGTTTTTGATGTAGTTTATGATCTTTCATTGTATTTTTAGATAATTTTTGACTATTTCGATTTTGGTTTCGCATTAAATACAAAAATGATAAATATGACTGTGGTACTGCTTCTAAGAATTAAAAATCTGAATATTATAAAAAGATGACAAGATGTTACGTGTTGACGTTTTTGGTGTTTATTATATTATTATTTATTATTATTTATTGTATTTATTATTTATTATTATTATTATTATGTAGACCTATACCATGATTCCATAAAAGTCTTTAAAGCCAAAATACTGAAGTGTCGACAAACACAATCTGATAATTTGTGTTAATATACTTTGGAAATCCTTCACCTTTTTATAATTTGTTTTTAGACTTTCCAAGATATCACTCCTATATAAATAAAATTGTTTAGTCTTAGTTTTAACTAAGTGTGCAAAACTGCAAGGTTGTTCGTCATTTTATTTTACTTTTTGTTATTAATTTTAAATTTTAGAAGTATTTACAAAACTAAAGGCTAGAATTTAAAAATTATGGTATCATTTTTAAATTCTAGCCTTTAGTTTTGTTATTATCATGTGTGATCACTTATTTCTGAGATTGCTGGTAAACCTATAATTTGCGACTGTGTAAGACCGAGACTATTGCGGTTTAAAGTAGGTACTTAAGATATATTAGAATTATATATATAAAAAGTTATATTATATTAAGATATTATATTTTACATAGAAGCTGTTGTAAAGAACAACACCGTGAGAAAACCGGCATGTCCTAGAACCGAACATTCGAAGACAGACATCCACCAACCCAGAATAGGCCCGCGAGGCCCACTCCCTCCCACACAAAGAGGAGGCCTGTGTCCCAGCTGTTGGAACATTATTGACTGATTATGCTAGGGTGTCCTCGGTAAGACTGAAAGTAAATATGTACCTACTAGACTCAAAATCGAGTTATTCCGGTCTGATCCCCTGAACTCCAACTTCACCACCCCGACCCCCCCTCCTCGATCCACTGCTAGTTCTTCTTCTGTTTTAATCTCTCTCTTATCCACTATAAACTTTCTCATACTCTCGTGAGTTAGTTTGTTTACACTGTCTGTTGTACTATTGTTAATCCGACCAACTCAGGACGAATTCTCTTACAAAGAGCAAGTATGGTGCGAGTGTACATTTCACAGTAATCACACGCCGCGAAGTACAAGTTGGGGCGACTTTGTGATGTAACGTGCACGGAGTTTAGTTCGGGGTTGTATTAATATGATAACAGCAGAACTTTATTATATATTGTGCTAATTGGAAACTTGTTTAGGCTAAAATATTATGATTTCAGGACACGTGTGATAGAGTTACTTTAAAAAAGGTAGGCTAACACTTTTGGATTTATTAACACTTCGCGGGACACTTAACGCCTCTCGACGTAACAACAATAAAACTTCTATTGTGTCTCGTTCAGTGCCCTTCAATTTGTTAAAAAATTATTGAAGGTAGGTAATATTAGATTTAAGTAACTTACTTCAAAAATGTAAATGTAAAATGAAACACATCATCATTTTTTACATGACCTGAGTACCAATTCCTGTAATTAAAAACGTTCAAAATCTAGACACAATCTCATCTCAGTGACAATCTATGTGAAAAACTTGTCAAAAATGCAGGGAAATTACAATTTTGACAGATTGAGACTGAGATCAGACTGTGAACGTTCTTAAAATTACTTGAACCTGTGATCTTCCTAAATCTATTTAAATCTATAAAAGTCTAAATCTATTCTACATAAGTCCTAAGTAGACTACAATTATTATTTTATGGGTGGTATTTAATACTTTAACTGTAAATCCCCTTTTTTCAATCAAAATATTCGAAATTACCACCAAAAATACTGAATTGCACACTAAATTTGCTCATCAAATAAATCAATTATACTATACTGTTTGATCTTTAAAGCTGAACTGTTTTCCTGAATGACTATCTGTTAACTAAAAGTAAATCATAGTGGCCGAGAAAAAAAATCCCAAAGATTTTTTTTATCTACAAAAATATGTGGTTAGGCATAGTCGACGGAGCCCCGCGGGGCTTCGCTATTTCTGTCTACAGGGTTTAAAGGAACCTAACACGAAGGGGACGAACCTAACCTGTCCGAGTCGGCGTGCCCCAAGTCCCGAGCTCGCTTCGCTCGCTCTTGCATCCTAAGTTGTCATTAAAAATGTGTTTTTGTATATTATGTTGGTTTAATGTGCAGTGTAGTTAATTTGTAGTACAGTCATTTATTTGATATGCAGTAGGTTATTAGAGGAGAAATTTTGTTTGCTTAAATTTCTAAATAGAGGTGCAGTTGATAATTCCCCTTATTTTATTGTAAAGCCACCTGTTCCTACCTAGGAAAGCTTAATACAATACAATACAGCAGGAATCTATAAATTGTTCTGTTAGAGTTACAAGCTAAGATATACTTCGACAATTCAAGGATTTATCGCCTATTAGACTAAGTTGAAGTTAGAGTACACAGCTCTACTTAGCTAAAAGTAGCGGGTTTTATAAGGATTAGAAAACTTTTGGAATATTTTATGAAGATTAGGAATGTACGAAAGAGTTTGGAAAGTAATAAAAGGTTGCGCAATACCATTTGATGAATATCGTTACAGCTACATAAATTATTGTGATTAATATTTTAACTGTTTTCTTAAAACTATGCCGCCTAGTGCAGTCTTGATTATGAATGCGAATAAAAGTCGAAGAGAGGTTGATAGATCATCGAATTACGCTACAGTAAATCTTATCGTTATTTCGTTTAAATCTTCGTCTGTACATCTCAAATGAGACTAAATTCAAGAGAATTGTCTGTAAGCATACTGTAAGTAAGCCATAAAATCAGCTTAAGCGTTTAACGATACTCCATCTCGGGAATCATCCCTAAGCCCATTTGATAACGTTATTTAAACAAACATTACATGGCTGTAAAACTTTATGACGTACTCCAAAAATACTTAAAATAACAATAAAACAAATAAACTTTGAAACGCTATACATTGCGCGATAGATAGGATAGATTCATTAAATATAGGGAACATAGCAAGCCATCAATGCTTCTGCAAGCGATAAGTTCGCTTTAAAATTCCCTTCATTATTTCGTGGTTGAGGGGTTTTGTGGCTACCTGCTAAGGTGGCCATAACAATAAAACACCGGGGACTGTCCCGATAACTGGCGTGGAAGAGATATATTATGTCTATTGTGACCAAGCAATCACTAATGCTTTGAATCTCGATTTTAGGTTGAATTAGGGCTTTATTTGATTAATGTCTGTGTGAATGTGTTGATTGATTATATTATGATAAAATACTTTTTTCAATCAATTTGATAATATATATTTTTTTGTAACAGCCTTTGTACTATTCGCACAAATTCACTTCGTTCACAAATAAATATATTTTATCAATCATCCTCGCATTTTAAAATAAGTAATATCTTTCGAAATAAAAACAACGAGCTTTGTATTATTTCCTTACAACTTTTCAGTTTGGCCTCACCATACATTGCTAAAGACATAAAGCAACCTCAGCACATTTTAAAATCAAAAGTAAAACGTACGTTACAAACCAGGCTGCCTAACAAATGTCTGAAAGACGCGTGGATCACGGCCGAATGCCTTTTGTACACATTTACTTGCATTTAAAAGCACATCTGAATCGTATCCGAATTAACATAAAACCCAGAGGGCGATAAAGTACACAGTACACTTCGCTACATTCTGTATACTAAATAGGGCTGGCAATATTATTATTAAGATTTTTTTTTACAGTAAAAATTTTGCACCTAATTAATCTGTTCTGGAAAACACACTTTGTAAATTCAAATGAAACAAAGATCATATTGCTTTAAAGGACAGTTTATAAATTGTTCTCGATATCAAAGATTTGGACATATATTACCAGAATTCAAATAAAATGTATAACTTTCGTGTCATCCCGTACTCCCGTACCGTCTCACGAGTTATGACAAGGGGTAGGCCTCGGCGGAATATGCACAATATTGCAGAACGCTTAATCGAATGTCTGTCAGTCTGGTTAAAGTTTGAAGCTTGATGAAGTACGCGTCAGTTCAGGCTTGACATATCAGGTGGTGCGACTGTTCTCGTACGAATTGATATGATGCACTTTGAATAGTTCGAATTGCACATTTAAACATTTCATGTTGACGTAATAAAAAGCTTTTAGATAAAAAAAAAATCTCCTGGAATGGTTGTCCTCCCATCTGTTGTTGTATCTTTTAATACTAATGAACACAGCATTCACATGGAAATGGCGTAATATTAATAAGGTTACCCCGCTCATACAGGTAAAAATGAAGCTATGCCGCAAAGAAAACTCCCAAGTTTTTTACCAGGTACTAGTACTTGGTAAAAAACGGCAAGTAGTAGTAAACTGCAAGTGGTAGTAATCGACTAGCCGAATTTAAAAACAGGTACCTACCAGAGTGAATTTGCAAAACAAACAAAAAACAACATTTTAAAGGTTATGAATGCCAGCCCTGTCCATTTTTACGGCTGCAATATCGTTTATATACAGGATGATGAGCGAGGCAACTCAATTAGCTAATGAAAACGTGCTGTTTTGATCAACTTAAACGTAGTCAAGACTAGCGTCGCTTTTTGGCGTATTTTTATATTTTACTTACTTCTTCATAACTTGGTTTTAGCCTCTGAATATTTAAGAATTGTGTACGATGTGAACTCTCTCTAGGTCGGAGGTCGGGACGTATTTTCCTGTAATTTCTTGAGGAAGGACTGGGGGGTTCAGAATAAGATGGGCTAGTAGCATGCGTAATATTATATCATAAGAAATATTATTTTTAAGAATTAAAATTAAACTAGTAGTGTTTATAGTAAGCTTGAAAAAAAGGTGTTTATCACTCCATCACGCTGTACTAACAATAGTTTAAAATATAAACAAAATATGCGAAAGTAAAATGCTGGCAGCGTACCAGGAATTCATGAATAAGGTTGATGTGAACCATAAAACTGATTGAGACAGGTAAACAAAATAAAAATCGATGTATAAAAGAAGCGCGCCTATGACAAAATCTAACATTTTTGTTTGACTAAACTTAATCCAGTTCAGTACAAAAAAGTTTTTTTCGTAGTTATAAACATGTTTCCATTATGATTCTAAAAAATATCATGGAATGAACATACAATTTCCGTCAAGGAAAACTACATACGACTCACAAGTAAAGCAATTTGCAACACTTAATACAAACCGAATCGTCTTCAGACTCGGTAGCTGATTGGATGGCTAATCAGCCAGCAGCCTCACAGGATCTGCCGAGAAATGCTTGCTTCCTTTGTTCCAGTTCTTTTCTTTCTAATCCATTAGTTAAGGTTGTTTTGTAGGAAACAAGCTCAAATGTAAGTGGTGTCGAAAGAGGGGAGTTCATGTGAGGCCTTTTTTAAAAGGATTAATGCAGTACGAACCTGCAAAGTTCTTGGTGTTTTGGACAACAAAAAGGTATTTTCTTTGTTTTCGTAATTTGGTTGTACAAGTTGGTAACACACTTACTACTCGCTCATGTGTAGTAATTATTTCAAGATTTTGAAGAAGTCGCGGGTAATTTCGGCCTCCGACCCACCGCGTTGCTTCCTATCGCCCGTCCTCGCTATTACTACGTTTGCGTTTGGCGTTCTTCTAGACTTTTTCTTTTTCCGCGGCTCCTCAGGGTCCTCTCGTGATGTGAATGCCTATAGCATTCCTCAAGAACTGGGCATCAAATGCAAAATGGTAGTTCAAGAGATTATTTTTTGGAACTATCATTTTGCACTTTCCCAGCCTCCGCGTCGGGAGCCGCGTCCCGGCCACCGTAGGCCCCCGCGGGCGGAGAGTAATGGGTAGCTCACCGTCCGATCAGCGACGGCGCGTACGTGTTCCACGGTCGTCTCAAAGAGATGTCAGCATCGAGGAGGGGCCCCCTTAGGGCCGAAGCCTGCCGGGTCAGCGGGATTGTCTGAAAGGGTTACCGCTGGCCCGGAACATAAAGGGCTAAGGAAGGAACACGGGTGAGTTTTAGTCAGTAAGAGTCTGACACTCCCTTGCGCTCAACCCAGAGCGGGAGGAGTCATTTGATGATCCCATCCGCAAAAAAAAAAGAGATTAGTCCATTCAAACAAACAAACCCTTCTGCTTTTAGATTATAAGTTATGGCTCCAAATAGTGACAATAATTTTATAAGTACATAGTTCTTGAACGAAATACTCGAAGAAAACTATAATTATTTAATAGATGTCCTTAGGTGTGTGGTGGGTACACATCTAAGTTTTAGACAAGTACAAAAGTGTAGACTTTTATCAGAGGATTGGGTGTTGAAAAATATTTATTATGAAATCAACTAAAATAATTGCGTCAATATGTACATTAAATTATCAATACACTAATAAACATACACGTATCACTCCTTTTTGCAAATAATTGATAATCCCTCAAAACAAGGAGGATTAATTTCACACCCAATTTACACAGTGAAATACTGTTTGTTATTAATTAATGATGGTTCATAATAAAGTTAGTATAAAAACCTATCAAATCAAATGTTAATAGCTGTTGCTCTCAATATAATAATTATATTCTGAATTGTATTTCGGAGCCTGAATTTTGTTTTGAGTTTAGTTGTTTCATCGGAGACAGAATTTCGTTAGTTTAACTTATTTCGTTTGCTCAACTGAAGCTAAGTTCAGGAATTTAAATAATTTCCACTTTAACCACTGATTTAATAAAGGCCTAAATATAGCAAAGGTATAAAAGAAATGCTTTTTATGAATATTCGCGTTGTTAAAGGGTTCGGATTTAATTCAAAGATGTCTGGTAGTGGTTACGGACAGTCAGAAGCCCGAAAGTCTGACAACCAGTCATACCGAGTGGTATCGTGTTACCCAGTAACTGGGTTGTGGAGATTTTATAGACAGTCGCTTCATTAAAAATACTGGTATTCAGCTGCATCCGTTTAGACTTAGAAGTCGACCCCAGCATAGTTGGGAAAAGGCTAGGCAGATGATGCAGATGATGATGTTGTTAGAGTTCGTTCATGGACGTTGAAATGCTAATTAATTGCTACCAGAACTGCTGTATTCTGTTTTGAATTATAATTATAATGTTAAATACCCACTGCACAGTATTCTTCTTAACCAACACCCGCAGACAAAACAACTTAAATTCATTTCCTCTAAAATTGCTTTTTAATCGCATTCGCAACACACACTGTTCTAAGTCCTTATTCTCCCAAAAAAAAAAAATATATCGAATAAATTTTTCATCAGCTCACCGATATACTCGTATAAGGACGCCCTTGTTACCGGCAGGTTGCCGGGTTGCTGGTCCCCCGACGGATTTGCATATCCTTTCTTTTTGCGAAAGCACTGAAATCGCGAATACCTTTTGGGATTAGGGATTTTGTATCGATAAATGGAAGTTGAAAATGATATTCGATGAAATTGTGTATGATTGTATTTTGTGTATTGATTTATGTTGGAAAGACGAGGGTCGGGTTAGAAAATTATAAGTAGATGTGTGTTTGCGCTGTCTGTGATCCCGGTCAGGTATTATTCATGTAGACATCAATATATGTTTTTGAATATATTGGGTTGTTTTTATTGGTATTCAGTATGGTATTGGACAGATCGTAAGTAAGTAATATCGAATGTAGTACAAACCCCTCCTAGCAAAATTGTAAAGACCAAAATTAAATCGTTATGGCATCTTACAGAATAAAGCTGTTTTCACAAGAGCTGTTTCTGTGCTAGATTAAACACGAATTGTTAACGATTTACTATATTTTTTTATGAAAGGATCTACCGCTGCATACATGTTAAAATACCATTATTTTAATTCCTGATGATGACATTGACCTGCAAAACATCTTCCTTGGCCCGTATTAAGAAGAAAATAAACAACCACTATGTCAGACCCGATGGAGATGACTTTCACATAATATACTCAAGTCACCATTATTCTGCATCACCATGCCATCGCAAGGCTAATCTGAGCACAAAGCCTTCTTCCACCAATAAGAATGACTGATCACATGCTTAAAGGGGTTGAAAGACATTTACACCATGCGAGTCTACATAAAAGATGCGAAATACCTGCTTGACTCTTTGGAAGTTAGTTTAGTAAATCCAGGAAGTAAAGCTTGTGTATGTTACTCTCTTATTTTTAATGAAGACTGTTAATTGACTCTGGCTACTAATACATGTGTCTAATATGAGTTTCTTTTGTTTTCAGGTAAGTTTACTCTTTCTGTTTATTGCCTGGCGACAAGCTACGTGCAACGATTTGTTCATCGGCGGTATGTACAAGCTAATAGGTAACTATTAGCTACATAATAAGTTATCTTTAGCTAGTTGTACCTTATAATGGAGATAAGATAACGCAGTTTTACTGTAATAAAAGTTAGTTCCTAAGCACAGTTTTAAAACGTTGTTTTTTGGGAAACGTGTTTTTTTTTCGAAACAAAATGCGAAGATTGAATTCATTATTGCAGTTAACATTTAAACCTAGGAGTCAAACACATAGGGTTATTTTCTTTTTACATAATTAGCACAATGGCATCGTAGCCGTATCGCCCACATTAAAAGCACAATCCACATTGTCACCGTCTTAGGGCAGTAGTAAGTGAGTTTCTATGTAATGACCAGCCAT
Source organism: Mesoligia furuncula (assembly GCA_916614155.1). Lineage (NCBI taxonomy): Eukaryota > Metazoa > Arthropoda > Insecta > Lepidoptera > Noctuidae > Mesoligia > Mesoligia furuncula. Next base: position 959,136 of record OU744811.1, on the reverse strand, counting down.
AGGCTTTTTATAGCCAGCTGGACAATAACGGAATTATAGAAAGAAAGAAAGGGTTGCCGAGACCTTGGGTGCTAATGTTGGTATTAGGTCGAAGTGCACTTTAATGTTTTTTAAGTGCTTATGTAACAATAGGTCTACGGAAGCATTACAACATCAACACATCATGATCTCTCCACAGCTTGATCAGTAGCCTAGTATCCTCTGGAGGAAATTTGAGGAAGCTGAAGTTCCTCCAGAGTTAATAAACACTCTTAAATATTGATATGGAGGCCAGATTAATCAGGTACACTGGGCCGGAGCTTTGTCAGAGCCGTATTCTCATTACCTTTATATGGCAGTGTTAGAATAAGTGTGTAGGTTAAGTTTACTAAGTAGTTGTTAAGAAATATTGTTACTAACATAATTATGTAGCCCACTGTTACTTGTTAATTAAATATAAATAAATAAATTACAAGAGTGGTAAGGCTAAATTACAGCTTCAGCAGCCTGGAGCCTGGATTTGTACCCAGCTGTTGGCAATAGGCTTGCGCCCATTGTTAGAAACTTAAAAATAACTGGTGACATGTGGGTGTCCTTTAGGTATGTTACAGTCAGCGACATTAACAATTAATTTCGCTGACTGTCAAATTGACACATTACGTCAATTTAAGGTTAGGTTAGTCAATTTTCTAAGCAATGAATTTCCCAGACTTTACACAAAACTGCATTTCGCCAGTCAGTTGCGTAGGATAAGTATGTAGCTACGTTTTCGTTGAATTCAGGCGGTGTTATCGGCTAGTTTTGGACAATTTAATCCACTTCTAACTTTGCACACGGACTTCTCACTAGCTTGATTAGTTCTCGTGCCAAAACAAATGAAGAGGAAGATCAAGTTTCGTCAAGTTATTAAACAAGGTGCATTGTCATGTCTGGACTATTACAGTAAGCTGACTCGACTTAATGTTTATGTTCTTCATGTGGCAAAATGCAAATGATTGACAACTGGTCTTGGGGATAAAGATGAAGTATAGTTAACGGGAAACTAAAGATAGGCTCTCACGATAATTTGGAATTTAAACATGGGTAGGTACCGGGTTCTTACTTGTGCATAAACAAGTTTCCACTTTATTTTCCCTAAGCAAGTCAAGATATTTTTATTTTTATATACTTTTATCGAATTGAGAACAGACTTCAATCTACCAGTGGCTTCGAAATGTCACCGAGCGGATCACATTCAGAAGTTATGACTTAGGATGCGAAACGTAACCCTGCCACACAATACTTTTCTTTATTTTTGTCATGATATAGTTCAAACTCATTTACCATCAATCCAAATTATTATCAACCCGATATTTGAGACACAGTAACTCTATTTGACGGGGTTCTCGACCTTAAATCGGGGTTCATTGAGTGGAAAATCCTTTGTTGGTTTTGGTCTACTTCAATATATAGACAGTATAGGGACTTTTTACAGTTGAAAGTTAATCTTGTATGTTTGTTTGTGTTACAAATGGGTGTTTAGCGGATTACAGGCACATGTTTTATGAAGGATTTAATCTATGTTCGATGTGCTTGAATTTAAATTGTTTTGTGACGAAGTATTGTAAAAATACCATTGTTCGGGATATTATTTAGGATTATCCTTTTGACTGTGTTTTTAGAATGTAAGTGAATGTGACGGCTGGTGGTATTTTTATTGGCATTTAAACCGTTGTAAAAACCAATGACCACGAGTGACAAGACTTTCCTTAAATTACTTAATAAAGTTTTCATTAGATTTGGTGCATAGGATGTTTGCGAAGGTTAACATACTATTGGCTAAAGTGCACCAGATAAAGCTGCCGCAGTGCCGAGTCGACACCCGAGTCCTGAGTCTTGTGTTGTCAACCTTGTCTACGATATCTCTCCTGCTTGGGTGTCTCACGCCTCATTTCGATCCTAAGCTAGATCAATCTCTCTTTCTTACTTTTTGCTCTTTACTGGTTGGTCCATACTCGCGTACGGTACTGCAACATAATCGCGTAACACACTATCAGTCACAATCTGAATAATTTTGGAGGTTATTGCTAATCCATTGCGTCATATGTTCGAAAAATTTGTCTGCTCAGCAACGTAAATAACGCAGTGAATATTGTTAAACTGTCAAAATGAAAACCATTGCTACTGGTAGTGTGGTACGCAATTATCAGAAAGATTGTCACCAGCACCAGCCTGTCAGAGTGATTATCACCAGCCTGTCAGAGTGATTGTCACCAGCCTGTCAGAGTGATTATCACCAGCCTGTCAGAGTGATTGTCACCAGCCTGTCAGAGTGATTATCACCAGCCTGTCAGAGTGATTGTCACCAGCCTGTCAGAGTGATTGTCACCAGCCTGTCAGAGTGATTGTCACCAGCCTGTCAGAGTGATTGTCACCAGCCTGTTTGAGTGATTGTCACCAGTCTGTCAGAGTGATTGTCACCAGCCTGTCAGAGTGATTGTCACCAGTCTGTCAGAGTGATTGTCACCAGTCTGTCAGAGTGATTGTCACAGCCTGTCAGAGTGATTGTCACCAGCCTGTCAGAGTGATAGTCACCAGCCTGGCAGAGTGATTGTCACCAGCCTGTCAGAGTGATTGTCACCAGCCTGTCAGAGTGATTGTCACCAGCCTGTCAGAGTGATTGTCACCAGCCTGTCAGAGTGATTGTCACCAGCCTGTCAGAGTGATTGTCACCAGCCTGTCAGAGTGATTGTCACCAGCCTGTCAGAGTGATTGTCACCAGCCTGTCAGAGTGATTGTCACCAGCCCGTCAGAGTGATTGTCACCAGACTGTCAGAGTGATTGTCACCAGCCGGTCAGAGTGATTGCCACCCATACACACTGCGTGTTTCATCCACCTCAGACGTTGATTTTCATATCTCTCATACAAATTCTTACTTTTTGAGATCCATCCAATATTCCCTTTTGATAAACTCCGGGGTGTACGTAGCGCGTTGCGTCAAAATGAGCGTGCTATTGTGATTTTACGGTCGAGAGCTGTCCTGAATGAAGGTCTTACGGACGGTTGACTCAATCCTCGTGGATCCTCCGGGTAGACCTCGCGGGAAAGGGATAAACATATTTGGAATTTTAAAATTAATTTCTTTATTCATTTCTAGATCCTTAACAACATTATGTGTACACGGCTTTACTAAAGTCGGTAAATACACATAAAGCACTTACATACCATCACGCCTGCGTTCTCTAAAGAGTTAGGTAGAGTCGATAGTATATATTATTATATATTATTTCCCTTTTTATGTTTAAATTCCATGTAGGAGGATAAGTTTTTTTTTGGTTAGCCTATTTTGTGTCTCCAGCAGTACAAGCGGGACAAAAATAAGGCATAGGCCTCCCATTTTCCCTGGCCACTTTTCTGGCCACGTTGGCCCAGTAGTAGAAAAATGTTAAAGATAGGGTATCCATCCTAAACGCAACTAAAGCCTTACAAACAAAATCTATCACAGGTATCAAAAACCGGTATCAATCCCAAACAAGTTGTCGAACTGAAATAAAATCTGAAGAGGCTGTTAACTGTTCAGATATTCAGGAGCAGCGCCATCTGTCGAGATTTATGGTGATCTGTACAGAGCGCTTACTCGCAAACTACATACATGCATAGACGGGAATGGACGAGTTTAGTTCGATCAAGTGTTTTGTTTGATTCTGAATATTTATTTATTATGGCAGTTGAAAAAATTAAGTATGTACTTTAAATTAAATTATTGCACTAGATTTCTTGATTGAAACAAGCATGGTATTCTTTCTGGTTATTTCTAAAACTGTAACTATATTTTAATTTATTTAAAAGAGCGGAGTGGATTGGAGTTTCTTGCCCGTTCTTCTCCACCTACGCTTTGGAATGGGCAACTGGCTTCATCTTTCTGATAGACCAACTCCATGACAGTTCAAAAGTGCCTGTAATTGGTTTAATTGAACGCTTTGAGTTTGCGTTCAGAAATAAATAAGAAGAACGAATTTGGAATTAAAAAAATAAGAAGGAACGAACTTTCAAGGCTGTTACGAAGTATTAATGCCATCATGATTCCAGTGCGAAAAAGAGATGGATCTATCGATCATTCCATCAACGAACGTTCAAGGCGTATTAATGCCATCATGATTCCCGTGCGAAAAAGAGATGGATCTATCGATCATGTATAATTCCATCTCTCTCTTTCACTGGAAACTAGAAGGCATTAAACCCTCATAGTACGACACCTGGTTTAAACTTTTCTGATGTTCTAATATTCATGTAGTATCCTATGCTATTCTACATACCTACGTACGTGAAGCTTCTTTATCAGTGCGTTCCTGGAGAGGTAGCTTGTTGGGGAGGAGGTCAAATATTAGGTCAGAGGTATTTGTTTCTTAGACGTTAAAACGTTTCAAACAGACAGACAATCTTATAAAATCCAGTATTACTTTGTAACCCTTTCTCAATCATTCTTAAATCCGTTCAAACTCCCACATAACTTCAAACAATTTCCCCCTTAGTAACATGTTAGCTACAAACTAGGAGTTTCAAGTATCCAGTTGGCTTAGCAGCTGATCGAAGCTGCTGTGTGTGATAGCTCGCGTCCCGCCCGATAAACTTGATGCCACACTTTTATAAAGGAGAACTATGCGCACCATACTGTATGTACAATATGGTGCGCATAGTTAGAAAGTATGACATAAATACACATTTACGACATACTTTCTAACAGTCTTTCTAACTAAGCCAAAATTTTTGATTTTTCACAAACCCCAAACCGAAAATTAGACAATACAGTAATTAGTAATAGCATAATCAGCCTGTAACGTTCCCACTGTTGAGAGGGAGTGGGTCGTATTCCACCAAGCAGGCCCAGTGGGGGTTGGCAGATGTCACATGTCTTGGATTTTTTGGTTCTAGGACATGCCGGTTTCCTCACAATGTTTTCCTTTACCCCGTTTTTATCCCGACATCAAAACCTAAACTCAAATCTAATTGAATAGAGTTTTCAACTCTATTACTCTGTAAGTTAATTGTCTTGTTTTTAATTACCATCAACTTATAATCCTTTACTCAGCTAATAATCAGCGCCAATAAAAACAGAATTATATTAAAAACTCGTTCAGAAAGTAGGTCCAACAAAGATTAAGTATATCTTAACTCCTCGTCAAGAGTTTACAAAACTTTAGTTTTACGCCAAAGCGGATACAACAAAAATTAAGCTTGGAGAAGCTCTTATCTCTTAGAAACTTTTAAACTCTAAAAAACTTGAGAAAGCCTTCTTACAAAGCCTTCCTACAATTATGTTCTGCCTCATCGGTCTAGTGATCACAAGCGCGACTGCTGTGGGGTTTTGGGTTCGATTCCCAGGTCGAGCAAAGTGACATTAGGTTTCTCTAACGTGAATTTTTCCAGAAGTTTGGATGTGTGACCGGTTATTGGTAATAAGCTCGCTTCGATTCTTTTAAATATAAATATCGAAATATTGGTTTATACATTTCTGCCTACCCTAAGGAGAATAGAAGCGCGATGTTTATGTACTGAGTATTTGGAGGTCCCAAAAAGGTAAAGACTGAGCGAACAGATTGAATCCCTGTGAAGGTCAGAGCGACCTTCATCTTTTGCTGACGACGCACAAAGTTACTAATGGATCGTCGAAGGGATTTGTATTGGCTTCGGGTTTCTTTAGCTGTTTTAATATGAGGTGAGCCTAGCGAGAGAGTTAACGTATTTGGATGTAACTTTATCCGTCTCTAGAAATTTCCAATTTTAACATTTGTATGAACTCAGCACAAAGGATGTGGGTTTTCGATTCATCTAAACGGAATCAACACAATCAAAGAAAGCGTGCTACGTGCAATTGAACTGACCAGTTTCCACACCAAGAAAACAATTCCATTGTCATCTGGCTTCTTAAAAGTTACTAGGTCTCAACCCTGTGCTTGATGCCTGCGCGTTTGACATAATCAGTTGCATCTTTGCCCAAATAGGAAAAATAAGACTAACAGATAAATAACTGTCCATGAGTATGAACGTAAATCAGTCGACCAGTGGTAACCAGTTGTCTGATAACCAATCTTACCAAGGGGTATCGTATTACACAGTAACTGGGTTGCGGAGGTCAGATAGGCAGTCGCTCCTAGAATACTGGTATCCGGTTAGACTGGAAGCTGACACCAAGATAGTTGGGAAAGGGCTTGGAAGATGATGATGCGTATTCAATGAACGTAAACTAAGCAAAAGGAGTAAGTATGGAAGAGTCTTAGCAGGTGGCGTACTATGTTTCTGCCTACCCTCATGTGAAAAGGCGTGAGTAAAAGAGTTATGTATGAAATAGCTCAATTGAAGAAACAACCGCCAACATTCGAAAAGTCAAACCCTGATCACTTGTCAAAAAACCTAAACCCTATTTACTTTCCAGTCAGTCCAAACGCAATCCTACTAACTCCTTTAGAAAATATCCCTCGTTCGAGTTGAACCCGTATTGAATGTTTGCGGAAGAGGTCAATAAGACACCGGCTTAGCCCCGCGCGCGCTGACTCTGCACGGACCAGCTAATGGAGTGTCACAGGATCTCAGCTCTATTTCTGGAACAAATCTATTAAAGGATTGAATTGTGGCTGTATTTGTAAGAAAACTATGTTTTTTCAGAAGATCCCTAGAGATTGTTTCATAGTTGTTAAGTGAGTGTGTCGTTTCGAAATCGAACATTAATTTGTTCATTTGTAGATTTTAACGACAGACGTCTCTGATTCTGTCACGTCAGCTTTGCGGAGAAAAAAATACATCATAGTTTCACTGCCATGCGAACCATTTCTTTCAAACCTTAACACAACATTACTGTTGATGGGGGTATAAAGAAAATAATGAAGTCAAGCATGTGTGTCCAAAGCCAACAGGTCACTCGAAGGGCCAAAACAGATCTGCAAGAAACTTCATTCAATTTCAAAAGTTCACCATAAGCCCCATGTTTTATTCAGGAGCTGACCTTCCATCATTCTTACACTTCCACACCATGTTCTTCCACATTCCCAGACATGTAAACCGTCTTTCAAAACAAGCTATAATGCTTTCTCAAACATTTTGAAGACGATAACCTCGCATAAGTATGTAAATGTGTCCCGAGATGGGTCTCGTCCAAAGAGTATGTTACAAATGGAGTGTTCAAACGATCCTCCCCCGAACTATACTAGTTGCGGGATATGTTACGAAATCAAAGCATTTTTTGTTCTAAGACATGCCGGTTTCCTTACGATATTTTCCTTCACCGATTTGAGAGCAGTAGTGATGAAATTATTTACACAAAGTAAACAAACCACGACCTAAACATAAACATCACTTAAACCTAAACATATACATCTAAACATTCCTAAGTCGGGGCCGTTATCACTGGGCCACCATTACCCTATAGCATAGCAATGTCGAAGTCCACTTGTGAACTTTTTGCGCATCTGCTCATACCCCATGTATTCCTACTCTATGGTTCCATACGATAGAGAATTTCATCGTCCCATCGTCTGCCATATTGTAATGCGGATTAAGGACTCTTGTTGAAAAGAATTTGGTTCGGCGTCATGATCGCAGATTACGATAGGGATTCTGAAAACATCCTTTTCTTGAATTGGGGCGCTGTAGGTGCGGACGTATTTTATTTGGGGCTTTCGCTTTTGCAAAAGTTTTCATAGAATCGTAGAAGTTGAATAAATTCAAAATTATTACCAATAAATAAAGTGGTCTTAAAAATCCACTCAAGAGCTTAACATTGAAAGAAAAACCTATCAATGACAACTGAAAATTCTTTATAGAAGATGGGTACCAAAATGGATGCGGAAAATTCGATCTAAAAAATATATCACCAAAAAGGTCCCATTGACACCAAACTCCATGCCACTAAATCACCTAAAATGCTTCGAAACCGGGATTAATCCCTGAAATTGAATTGAAATACATAAAGCATAGCATGTTACGAGCGTTGGCATAAATTATGACAAAATTAAAACATTTCATTGTGGCGTACCGCGCCGTGTGGGACAAACAAATGGCGCCCAGCTCTCCAAGTTATGTGCTGCGCTTTTTGGTTCCTATTGTTAGGATATTGCATTTTGCAATGAGATTTTCGTTTCAGATTTGATAAGATAAGGTCTGTATTAAAACGGGATTTCTGTTCTGTCCATAGAGGACCTATATTTTCACCAGAAGATAAATCCCCGTAATCATCTATTCGCAATCTCATCTCAGGGACATTTTTGACAAGTTTTTGTCAATCAATGACAAAAACAACACTTGTCAAAAATGTAGGGTAATTACAGATATCTTTGACAGATTAGAATACAAACGTTCATATACGGGAATGACCCCTCTGATTAGCCTTTACTTAAAAATCGAGGTAACTTTTGCTGTAGGTAATCCATAGATAGGTAGAACCAGGTGTAATTTGTACCTACATATCACAATTTTACATAAAGCCACTGCTGTCCATTCGAGTAGGTATGAGATATCTGATCCCCGTGATGAATGTTGTAGTTCCACTGACTTTTTTAATTGTATAATTATTCAAATTCAAATTCAAATTCAAATTCAAAGCATTTATTTCAATTAGACCTTGTACAGGCACTTTTGAATTGTCAAAATTAAAATTAAATAGTCTGTCAGTTAGTCCGAAAGTTGAAGCTAGTTGCCCATTCCAAAACGTAGATCTCTATGGAGAAGAACGGGCAAGAAACTCCATGGACACTCTTTTAAATCAAGATATTACAAAATCCTGGGTACATTATTCTTGTTGCTTCTATATGTGAGAACAATGTAAAAAAAAAGACACAAATGAAGAAACAATTCAAAATATAAGATTAAAAATAAGCATTGGCAGTTAAGAGATGACCAGTCTCAACCGTCGGCGCCCGTTCACGAACATGACGCGTGGATCAGCACCATCCAGCTCAACCAGTTTGTAGGGAACCGAATGATCCAACACACGCGCCACCATCGGTAAGACATTTAAGTGAGCATGACAAGTTCTCAACTGCCATGCTCTTTCAAGTCAACATCAAAATTAAATCATAATAAACGGAAACATGGTTCTTACATTTACAAAATTAAAAAATGCTTCTAAATTATACAAAACTATAGTTTGCAATTTATTTAAGAGGTTAATAGAATTAAAAAAAATAATAAAAAACTATTATATGAAGTCATATAACTTGTCAGTAAACTAATTCTGGAGAAAGAACATAAACATTGTCTTGAGTTAATCAGGGCGACCAACTATTCTTATCGTTTAAGTAATCGTTGATGGAATAGTATGCCTTTGAACAAAGGTTGGATTTTATTTGAGCTTTAAATGTATTAAAGGGCAAATCTAGTAATGAAGAAGGTAGCTTGTTATAAAAGGTTATACCAAGCCCAACAAATGAGTTATGAACCTTATGAAGCCGGTGAAAGGGAGCGCGTAGTTTGTCCTTATTTCTAGTGTTAACATTGTGAATATCACTGTTTTTAGTATACAAGTGTATATTTTGCCTAATATATAAAATGTTGGCAAAGATGAACTGTGATGCAACCGTAAGAATTCCAATATCTTTAAAAAAATCTCTTAGAGAAACTCTGGCACCTAACTGGTATATTGCTCGAACAGCTCGTTTTTGCAGGACAAATATATTTTGTATATCAGCGGCTTTGCCCCACAGCAGAATACCGTAGGACATAACGCTGTGAAAATAACTAAAATAGACTAAACGAGCTGTATCAACGTCAGTGTATTGTCTTACTTTCCTGACGGCGTAGGCAGCCGAACTGAGCCTTCCTGCTAGACTTGATATATGTGGTCTCCACTGAAGTTTGGCATCTACTGTTATTCCCAGAAAAACTGCCGTGTCCACAGTTTCAAGCACCTCTTTATCTAAGACGATGTTGGGTCCTAGATTTCTAACATTCGGTAAGGCGAACTTTACACATTTCGTCTTCTTGGCATTGAGGACTAGGTTATTTGACGTAAACCAATTCGTAACTATTGAGAGCGCACTGTTTACGTCGTCAAAATCTTGTCTATTCCTGTCTACTTTAAAAATAAGAGAGGTATCATCTGCAAACAGTACAACGTCACAGATGCCCTTTAAATGGAATGGTAAATCATTGATATATACTAGGAACAAGAAAGGACCCAGTATTGAGCCTTGCGGTACACCTAACTGAACTGGTAGCCCGGAAGATTTCACACCATTAACATCCACACATTGGAACCTATTATGTAAATAAGAATTTATTACGTTGAGAGCTTCGTTTTGGACACCGTAATGACGTAGTTTACGTAAAAGCGTGTCATGGTGCACGCAATCAAAGGCTTTGGAGAGATCACAGAAAACTCCAATAGCATTTTTCGAATTCTCCCATGCATTATATATGTGTTTTAGCAAAGCAACACCCGCATCTGTAGTCGAACGACCTTTTGTAAAGCCGTATTGTTCATTATGAAGGAGGCTATTTAAATTAAAATGTCTTAGCAACTGCTTGAGTATTAATTTTTCAAATATTTTGCTAAATGCAGGTAAGATGGAAATAGGCCTGAAATTGCCAACGTCATTTTTATTACCTGATTTAAATAATGGTATGACTTTACTACTCTTCATGAGGTCAGGAAAAGTTCCTAAATCAACACATTTATTAAAAGTAACAGCTAGATAGGGGGCTACGATGTCTATTATATTACTTAAAAGTTTAATGGAGATGCCCCAGTAATCACCGGTGTTTTTAGACTTAAGTGTGTTCAAAACATTAACTACATCACGCGGGGTTACATGTTCGAAGCTAAATAAGCGACTACATTTAGGTACACTGCTATGCAAAAGGTTTTCAGCTTTAGACGGGGAGGAATTTAAGGAGCGAGTCGTAGTTATAGGTATGTTGGCAAAAAACTCATTAAATGCCTCAGCTACGTCAGCTGCTTTGTTAACTAATTTGTTGTCGACCATAATCTCAAGTTGTTTTTCTTGTTTAACCGATTTACCAGTTTCATTTTTAATAATTTTCCAAGTTGTTTTTACTTTATTATTAGAATTTTTAATTGTATCGCTTAAAAATTTTGATTTAGCAAAAGCACTAATCTTTTTGAATAATTTTGAATAATTTTTAACATAATCTAGGAAAGGAGTATCAAACCTGTATTTTTTCAAACCATATAACTCGTATAGTCTCGCTCTACTTTTATAAATACCTGGAGTAGCCCATTGGTTAAAGCCAACCGAGGAGCCATTAATGTTAATGGTTTTGGTCTTGAAAGTAGATTGGTACTCTTTTTGCACAACATCAAAAAGGGCACCATAAATTTCATTAGGATCCTCTTGTTCTACTATAGATGGTGTAATTCTATGAGCTATATTATTTTTAAACATTTTGCAACGACTAGCTGTATAAGGCCTGCATTCAAGTTTATGCGGCTTTTTATTTAATGGCATGGGGAAGCTAGCTAATAAACCACAGTAGTCGGACGTTAAGTCAGTTAACACTAATTTATTTTTGGCATCACAATCACTAAATATATTATCAAGACAAGTTGACGAAGATCCTATTATCTTCCTACTATAATTTCCCATCGTGGTGATTTTGAAATAATTCGTTTCAGGTTTTGTTTTAACAAGACTATTTACAATTTATACAATTACCGGGTCATGGAGTTTAAATATAAATGTAGGTAATATACCTGAGATGGGCAGTAGGGCAGGTACTATCCGACCTTCACAACCCAGGAACTCCTTACTGAGCATACCGTATCGTATCCAGGAGTACTGCTTACTGGAAACCATAGCAGCGAAACCGCAGTACAGACTTGTTCGTTGTACGACAAGCGAAACAGAAGCGAAACTGTGTACCTTAACCATAGTAGCTATTTACAGTAAAACGTACTTAAGAGACTGTTCCGAACTTTTTAAGTAATTACTAACCGCATTCACAGATTTTGGAAAAAATTGTACAGTCAGCTAGAAATATGAAAATTCTTACATTGAGTTATAATATGATACCAATCGATGCAGTTTCATATAAGAATCAAAATAATAACATCACTATTACGGACCAACTGAGGGTACAGTACCAGACAAGCCATAAGCTGAAAAAACATTCTCCGTATTATATTTCTTAGAGATCACCAGCCCACTAGTTTATCTTTATCCCAAAGCACAGTTCCGTACTGAGTACTAGAACTGCATAAATTCTAGCAACGTCAATGAAAAATCCCGGCCTTCGCGAACAATGCTTGACATGCGAAAGTTCCTGCTTCCATATAAGTTAAAACAAACTACTGCAACGCCTAGTTCCAAGAGTTTGATGGACTAGTTACTGTTTATTAGTTGGCTATTTTTCAAGTTCTTTTTTCTAACGGAATGCAGATAGGTAATAGAGATTTTTGCTGAAACTTTTTAGACATGCTAAGGTTTGAATAATCTCTATAATTAATGCAAAAGTAACTCTCGTCTGTCTGGCAGACGATTCTGTCTGTCTATTACCTTGTATAAGAAACCAGAACGGAATGGGACAAGAAAACGAGCAGCGTAACGTTATAGACGTTTATTCGAAACAGAACTGACCCTTAAAATGCACTCCATGTGCTTTTATACCCTTTTACATTCAAAAAAACGGCCACCAGGTGGCGTACTAAGCAACTTCCGGAAATTAAATATTATTTTAATCCAGTTTGCAACGACTTCCGTTTATTAATCGGAGACGGTATTTTGAGCACCGGAAGTCAGTTGCAAAAAGTCTTAAATAATTTACACAAACATTTACAAAAATAATCCTGCATCAGTATTAGTATTTAATTATAAAACAAAAGCTAACATTCGGCCTTCCTGACATTAAGTTTGTCCTCAAACTATAAATCACACAAACACTATGATGATTGCTTATTTAATCAATATTACAGAGGACCTTAATATTTAATGTTAATCATTACAGTAGGTATCTAATTAAAATGAGTCAGTGACAATTTACTCCAAAACACAGGAATCGCTTAAAAGGTACGATATAACATAATCGCAGTTGTCAATTTCACATTTTCATTAGCTCATTTATACTTTCATTATTAATTTACATCCGTCACTCATTGCACCGTAAGCTTCACTGATCAAGCACTCTCACCTGTCAGCCACTACACGACTTCCAGTGAGCGACTCAAAATATGGTAAGACAATCAGTTACTTTATCTATCTAATATCACAATCTCAACATCATACCCTGCACATGCCACACATTGCACCGCAAGCTTCACTGGTCTAGCTCTCTCACTTGCCAGCCACTGTACGACTTCCAATGAGTGACATCATATCCTGCTAATGCCGCTCATTGCACCGCAAGCTTCACTGGTCAAGCTCTCTCACTTGCCAGCCACTATACGACTTCCAATGAGCGACATCACATTCTGCACATGCCATACATTGCACCGCAAGCTTCACTGGTAAAACTCTCCCACTTGCCAGCCACTGTACGACTTCCAATGAGTGACATCACATTCTGCACATGCCACACATTGCACCGCAAGCTTCACTGGTCAAGCACTCTCACTTGCCAGCCACTGTACGACTTCCAATGAATGACATATTATGCTTTAGGTGGGAAATGCATCGTGGGACTTCGCTGGCGGTTGACCACTCAACGTGAGCTTCATCAACACTTATCTATCAAGCCAACCACCCCACGACTTCCATCTCCTAATCATCAATTTTCCTTCTTCCTCTTGGCAAGTACTTATTTATACATTTTCATTTTAACTAACTAAACCAGTATTTTACTCTAATAATTTAAGTTTCTTTAAATCATTGAATTTATCTTCATTATTTCTAACATAGACTAACTTCTAGCAAAAGAACATATCTAATTTACATTTCCTTTTCACTTTCAAGCTACTAACTTAATCATAAAAATCATTGATTAGTTAAAACATATAATTATATTATTCTATTCATTATTATTATTATTTTTCTTTCAGGTCAACCACATCATATGAAGAAAATGTAAATCATAAACTTCTATCGATTTTCTTATTAATATAACACAATTTTCCGTTTGAATACCTTACAACTAAATGTCTTTCATTTATTACCTTTTCAACTTGATCATTCTTTTTCAGAATCAGATCCTGAGCTTATTTGATTAATACTTGTGCTAATCCATGGCTGTATCTGATCAACAGCCCAAATATTACAATACTGCTTTTTACCAATGTTAGACCCTGGTATGCTCGACACTTCATACCTATCATTATCTAAAACTTTTGAGATTCTGTAGGGACCCGAGTACACAGGTAATAGCTTTTTACTCTGGCCTTCATTATGACCTATCTGTTTTTGAATTTTTACCAAATCCCCTATTGCATATATCTTAGCTTCCTTACGCGTCTTATCAAATCTATCTTTCTGTTTACGTTGGTCTTTCGATATGTGTTCGCTAACTTCGGTTCTTATTTCACTAATATCCTTATCTAACTGCCTCGTGTCTAAAAATATTTCATTCATAATATTCTCACTACTATGGATTAAATTACGACCAAACAAAGCTTCTGATGGGGTTTTCCCTATTCCTTTATTTAGTGTATTATTTAACCCCCATTGAATGTTACCCAGCTCAGAATCCCATTTGGTCTCCCCTAATTTGTCGATATATGAAGTTAACGCTCCTAACACGGTCCGATTGTAACGCTCCACCTGGCCATTGGCTCGAGGTGAGGCGACAGCGTTTAAAACGTGCTTAACGTGGTTTTTCTCGCAAAACTTTCGGAACTCCTCAGAGGTAAATGAGGTGCCTTGATCGGAGATCAAACGTTTCGGATAGCCAAATGTTGTAAAAACATCGTCTAATGCTCTAATGGTTAAACTTGACCTTAAATTGCGCAAAGGTTTTAAAATACAGAACTTAGTATACCCGTCAACGATGACGAGTAAGTAAGCATTACCCCTTGAACTTTTTACAAAGGGGCCCAGGTGGTCAATATGAATTGTTTCAAAGGGAATATCTTTTTTTGTTATTGGATGTAAAAAACCTTCTTTTTTCCCCGCAGGCATTTTACCGTATGCACAATGTAAGCAAGACTTGACATATTTTGTAATAAACTTTTTCATCTTTGAGAACCAATAATCTTTTTGAATTTTAGATAAAGTTTTATCAACTGAAAAAGCCCGATGTCATCATGATTTTGCTTACATATTTGCCACCTGGCCCCCTTTGGAACTACCCATTTTAATTCACCATTAACTTTTCTAAAAAGCCGGTTGCGTTGAAAAACAAAGTTTTGTTTTATATCAATAATATCTTCATACTTTGGATCATTTAATACATCTTTAATAAAACATATTTTAGGATCTGTTAGTTGAACACTGAGTAACCAATCATCCTGTGTAATATTTAAAACTCTTAACGAATCTACTTCATCACTTGTGTCGCAACTATCTTGGGGGTTTCTACTCAACGCGTCTACGTGAGTCATACTGTGATTAGGGCGATACAAGATGCTACAGTCATACTCTTGCAAGGCCAGCCACCATCTAGCAATTCGTGGAAGAATATCTCGTTTAGAAAACGTTGACCTTAAGGCATTACAGTCAGTGACTATTGTGAATTTTAGTCCGAGTAAATATACACGAAAACGCTGAAGCGAAGTTACTACTGCTAACGTTTCTAAATCATATGCATGAAACTTTTGCTCGTCAATAGTAGTTTTTCGACTAAAGTAAGCAACTGGCCTGAAAGGAGCTTGACTGTCTTCCTTTTGCAAGAGTATTCCTGCCAGTCCAATCTTACTCGCATCAGTGTGCAATTCCGTGACATAATTTGGATTATACAAAGTTAACAAAGGGCGTTCTATTAATTTATCTTTAAGAGACTGAAAAGCAACCTCCTGTTCGTTTTCCCATCTCCACTGACAGTTCTTTCTTGTAAGATCAGTTAAAGGTCTTGCTATTATCGAAAATTTTTCTATGAATTTACGAAAGTAACTAGCCAAACCAATGAATTGTCTGACTTCGTGTACATTTTGCGGCGTCGGAAAGTTTTTTACAGCATCAATTTTAATTTTACCTGGTTTAACGCCTTCGTTCGTAATTTCGTACCCCAAATAATCAATAGAAGTTTGAAAAAAATAACATTTCTGTATATTTAAAGTTAGTTTAGCTTCGTTAAGCAATTTAAAAGTTTTCTCTAATTTTTTAATACCTTCTTCAAAGTTTTTCGAGGGTATTATCAGGTCGTCCATATAAGCAATAGCTGGCTTATCAGATGCAATTTTAGTAGACCCTTGAGCCGAATTTAACCCAAGGGCTTGGTTCATGGTCCTTTGGAATACTGAGGGCGCGTTGGCCAGACCAAACGGCATCCTCTTAAATTGATACAGACCATCAGGCGTAACAAAAGCCGTGACGTGTCTGCTCTCCTTTTTTATAGGGACCTGGTAATACCCACTCATTAAATCTAAAGTTGTAAAGAACTTACAGCCACTTAATTGGTCCAACTGATCTTCTATCAATGGCAGTGGGAAGTGGTCCTTAACAGTTCGACCATTCAAAGTTCGGTAATCTACACACAAGCGATGTCCCCCAGTTTTCTTTGATACGAGTATGATCGGACTAGCGTAACATGATGAAGACTCCTCGATAATGTCATGTACTAACAGTTCCCTAACCATTTCTTGTACTATCTCTCGCTCTTTAAAACTCAATCTATATGGTCTATAAACCACAGGAGTGCCATCAGTTAATTTAATTTCCATTTCACTGAGATTAGTGCACCCTAATTCTGAAAGATTTTGAGCAAAACTTGTCCTATATTTTGATATTAACCCATGTACTTTAAAAATCTCTTCTTTAGTTAATTCTGGATTAATGTTAACCTCGCTAGCTTCTAAGGGACTATAATCCGATTGTAATGTAAAACAATTTAATTCCTTGATATTATTATCATAACCGATTTTATTCGCTCTAACCAGCAGCATATCCTTTTTTAAATGCAGTGTTGCATCATTTAAAATAATTATAGGAATATCACAACGGTTACCCACTATCTTGAAAACCCCTTCTTTAATCCAATATTGACAACTATTATAATTGCGACAGCTACCTTTAACAAACACCGTGGAGTCCTCAACTGCAGAAGTATAACATTGAATTAAGTCTGTGTTAATACCGATATAATCCTTGAAAACGTATAGTTTAATATTATTATTATCGTCATGTTCAATACCAGGCAAGAATTCACTACAAAAATTATCACGTTTTAAAATCTGTAGACTATTATTAGTCTTAATAACTAAGATATCTGGTAGTTCGGTGAAATTTTGTCCGACTAGTAAGGGTACATGTAGCTGGTTAGATGCGACAATATAACTAGTAATCACAGCCTCAACTCCATCTATAGCCAATAATATTTCAGCTTTACCTATGGGTACAATGTGGGTCTCCCCTACCCCTTTAATGACAGGTAAGGAACTTTCACTAACTATTAAATTATACTGATAAGCTACTGTATCTCTAATAAGCGTGCATTGGCTACCAAAGTCGATAAAGCATTTAACTTGAACAGAATTATTATTTATAGAAGCATTTTTGTAATATTTATTTTGTGAACTATCTAAATCAGTAGTAGTGGTCCTTAAAACCCGTTTATCTTGGTTATTATTTTGTTCTTTATTTTTATTTGAAAAACAGTCTTCAGTTTTATGTCCATACTTTTTACAAGTCTCGCACTTAATAATGGGTTTTGAACATTGTGAAACTCTATGGCCCGTTTGTTTACAATTGAAACATACTGAAGGAGTATTGTTGAATTGCCTGCATTGGTTTGCACGATGACCACTCTTACTACAAATATGACAAATTATGGTGGAATTATTGGGCAAAAATGATTTTGATTTATTTTTTGGTACTAACTCTCTTTGATCACGGCACATGTCTTTGAGATATTTTAATAAGTCTTCAGGTTGAGTAAAACGGGCTGAAGACGCTCCTGCTCTAATAGTGCGATCCTCAAGACCGTAAATGATACAATCTACTGCTTTCTTGCCTGATATATCACATGCATTCAACAAAATCATTTTGTCGTAATAGTAATCATCTAGCGAATCACCTATCTTATATCTCTTTTCTAGCATTTCAAATAATAAAGCCCCATAATTAATGTCAGAAGGAAATGCGCGTTTTAAATTATGTTGCCATTCTAACCATGTATATTTTATAGTTTTAAGCCCTTCATACCATTGTTTGGCATGACCCACTAATCGTGGTAAAGCAAAATGGGTCGTCTGTTGATCAGACCAGCCATAGATATGAGCACATTCGTCAACTTTAGATAGCCACGTATCTATTCTTTGATTTTTAACGGACGGGTCAAATTCAGGAATCATATTTATGTCACATTTTAATGAAGAATATGAAGAATTATCAGGTTTCACACGAGAAGAAATAAAGCTCACTAAATCATGCAAATTGATTGGCAAATTAAAATTAAGTGGGTTACTTTCCAAACCTCTATCCGGAACTCCTGAAGATCCTGGCACTGCCTCTCGTTCAGTCGCCGCAGTATGGCTCCTGTTTTCTTCCACGGGTCCTGGTGCAGGAACACGGCAATCTTCAACCGCTACAGAAGCAACCTCGCCTCCTGGTTGCCGTATTGGAGTTTCACAGGACCTCGCATCGTTCAAGGTTCTTCTGTCCAGACTTCTGCTGCTATCCCTCGTTCGGCGTGATCTCCTAGATTTCTTTTTTCTTTTGTGGGTACGTGTACGGCTATTAGAATTTGAATGTTTTTTATCACTTCGCCGTTTTGAATGTCTCTCACTATGCGAATATTCACTGGTCGAAGAGTCACTACTCACACCACGAGTGCGTTTAGGCATATTAAAGTTCACCACAGTAACACAACGTACCGTTTAACGTTCACCACAGCACACCTTACAGTTTGCCACAATGTCTGTTCACACCGTACCGTTTACCGTTCACCACAGAAGCACACCTTACAGTTTACCACAATGTCTGTTCACACCGTACCGTTTAACGTTCACCGCAGAAACACACCTTATAGTTTACCACTATGTCTGTTCACCACAGTAACACACCATACCGTTTAACGTTCATGAAGAAAAGAAAAAAAAATATTGCTTTAAATTAAAAACTTGTTAATTCTTAGTTCACTTGCACTTTAGGTATTATCCCACTTCTGATATAAGAAACCAGAACGGAATGGGACAAGAAAACGAGCAGCGTAACGTTATAGACGTTTATTCGAAACAGAACTGACCCTTAAAATGCACTCCATGTGCTTTTATACCCTTTTACATTCAAAAAAACGGCCACCAGGTGGCGTACTAAGCAACTTCCGGAAATTAAATATTATTTTAATCCAGTTTGCAACGACTTCCGTTTATTAATCGGAGACGGTATTTTGAGCACCAGAAGTCAGTTGCAAAAAGTCTTAAATAATTTACACAAACATTTACAAAAATAATCCTGCATCAGTATTAGTATTTAATTATAAAACAAAAGCTAACACTTGTCACACCTGAACTGCAGAACGGATTTCGATGAAATTTGTCACACAGGTAGACTATGGCCTGAGTTCGGGCATAGGATACTTTTTATCCCGCGGTAGTACGTTTCCATGGGTTAATGTCCGAGGCGAGCACGGTCGCTGGCAGAAGGTAGTGGAAAATTAAATCCTAATTTAATTGTATTGGGTTCATGCCTAGCCCAACCTTGCATAGTTTTAAATTTTATCTCTCAACACACAGTCTGTAGACTTAAAAATCCCCAAAACAAAATAACGTAATACCAATGTTATACAGGGATAGTCAGCCTATTGTGCGAAGTCCAGTCGCTCGCTGAATGAGAATGGAACGAATGGAGCGAATGGGTGAATGATATAATAAATCATTCCGCTTTATGTCTATTGTTGTGTGAAATATGACGTTTGGCTGAGGTTTTTCGCTTTACTACTTTAAAAGACCGACTTCTGGCTTTTTGGAAGAAGGTCGGCATAGAAGAATAGGACTGGTTGAGTTTATTTTTTAGGAGATCAGACCGGAATGAGACAATTTATAGTGCATAAGACAGAGATTAAAAAAGAAGAAGAACTAGCAGGGAATCGAGGGGGGAGGGGGTTCAAGGGATAAGACCGAAATAACTCTCATATTTGACATTGACTAGATTCAAGATATCTAGGTTTACTTAATTATGTAGGTTTACTTAATATATAATGATGAAATCTAGGTTTACTGGCAATATATGCGGAATTGCTACTTATTTAGGTATCTACCAATTGTTTCCTATTGGTTAATGCTTTCTGTCAATATAATTTAACGCTTTCCCGATAATACAGCGTAGTCACGTAGTTATCATTATCTTAGCATATAAAGATGAAAGGAAAGATTCCTAAATGCCTCCGAGTAATTTGGAACTACCTACATTCTCTGCAAATAAATACATTATTATTGTATTCTCATGTATACAAATATTCTAAAGTAAGTTCTTTTGAATAACATAATAAAAAGTTCTTTCTTTTAGGAGCACTTCAAGGTTTAATTTCGTTTTGAGTTTTGAAGTACCGATTATAAGTCATCGTTTCGGAATACAACGCAGTGGTGGCCCAGTGGTAAAGACCGCGACTTACGAGTTGTAGGTCGTGGGTTCAAACACAGGCAGGCGCGTTATTTTGTGTAAATAATATCACCACTGCTCTCAAAACGGTGAAGGACAACATCGTAAGGAAACCAAAAATTCAACAAAGACATGTGTCATCTGCCATCCCGCACTGGGCCCGCGTTGTAGATTAAAGCCCACTCCCTCTCACAGAGAGGAGGCCTGTATCCCAGCAGTAGGAATATTATATCCTGATTATGCTTTGGGAATACTGTCGTTTTTTTCATAATGTCCTCTTGCATAGTCGAAGTTATTAAAAATATTTGGGTGAACGGATCACGCATTTAATAAAGTAGTTTATCCAAAAAAGTAGCCAGTCAACCTCGATAACAATGTTTAATAAAATAATTCACAAAATAAACGTTTCTCCGAAACTGGAATATCGAATGAAATCAATTTTCATTATAATAGGTGTTGGAACGCACGCTCGGCCGAGCACGAGCAGTGACGGACTTTAACGAACGATGAAACGAATTTAATCACACGAGATTTTTTTCCAGTTTTAATTTAAATGCTAAACAAAACAAACGAATAAGGCGCTTTTATTAAAACCCATCGAACAGTTTTCACTGTCCTTGCTGGTTAGTAGACCCACCAAATTATATTACTATTTTGAAGCAAAATTCTGCTAGAGTATTTTTTTCTAACGAAGTGACGAGTGCTTTACATGTGGTAACCAAATGTACACACACCACAACCACACACAAACTTTAAAGAAAACTTTTTTATTCCTCTACGAAAAGCGTTCCAGTTAACTTTGTTAACATTTCAGAATACTTAAAAATTCTAAAATGCAAGGCACTAGAAGGCCTGAACAGTTTTCTAGGCAAACTACGTTGTTCCGTCATTTGCACAGAATAGGTCCCGCGAGTGCTATAACTTAGCTACAAGTAAGGCACTGTCCTGCTGCCTGATTGCTCTGTTTTTGTTTAGAAACTTTAATTTAGAACCTCTTTATATTAACCTGGATTTTGTCCTGCATTTGTTTCGAATGCTGGTTGGGTAGTTAAGATGGAAAAACAAATGAACAAAAAGGCCTCACGCGGTTCAAAACAGAACTTGACGATTGCATTGAAAGCGCTCTTTACCTAGCTCAAACTTATTTATTTCAATGACACCATTTATGGGCACTTTTGAATGGTCAAAGAGTCGTTCAGAAGAAAGAATAAAATAATGCTGCATGATCAGAAACGTGTGCTGTACAAGTTGACTATAATGTGTCCTGCCTTGAATAGCGATAGGCTGAATAGTTATTTGGGATATTTCAGCGACACAGCAATATTATGTTATTGCATATAATCATAACAGAAACTTAATATCTAATTATTATCTAAAACATGGCTTGTCAGTTTCACGTGCCTATAACTACGAATGGTGCAATGACGTCAATGCACCATCCATAGTTGCATACCATCCATATAGCATCCATATTAAATTCCTTTATTCGTAGAATTTCAAACTAATCACCAAATCGCGTTGAAGTTTATTTAGAAAGGCATCACGAACAGGTGGTTAAAAAATGTTAATAATGATTTAGTATGAGGCAGCAATTTGTTTATCTCCCAAAATTCCTGGGTCTCGAAATAGATAAAAAACTATACTGGAAATTACACGTTGAGACTTTATGCAAGAAAATAAGTAAGTCTGCATACGCTCTACGTTCATTATCACCTATATTGAACACGGATGCTCTTCTGACTGGTTATTATGGGATAACAGAATCACATTTACGGTATGGGATCATATTTTGGGGAAACTCTACTGAAAGAGAGACCGCTTTCAAGGTACAAAAAAAATGCATTCGAGCAATGTTTAAACTTAAACCCACTGACAGTTGTGAACCGTATTTTAGAAATTACAAAATATTAACATTACCTTGTTTGTACATATTTGAAATAGCTGTGTTTGTAAAGACAAATCCGAGTCGTTTTAGACGACTATCAGATGTAGCACCTCGCAATAGACGTGATAATAGTGTGCTATGTCTAGAGCCAGCTAAGACAGCACTTATGCGCAAAAGTGTCTACTGCATGGCGCCAGTCATTTATAATAAATTGCCAAAGACATGGAAAGAGCTTCCACTATCATTATTTAAAAAGAAACTCCGAAGCTTTTTAGTGGCGAAAGCATATTATACTATTAAGGAGTTCCTAATTGAGAAAGAGTTTTTTAGCTAGTTATGTATAATTAATTAATATTTTGAAATTGTATTTTGTGTGTAATATTTTAAAATTGTATTTAGTTATAAGTTTATGTTAAATCTTTTGCATGCCTACGTGGTAAAATATGGCTGTACTATTATGTTTTTTCTGTCATCCTTATGTTACCCATATTTGCAAAATAAAATTATCTTTATCTTTATCCCAATAATGCCTCAGACAGTGAGATGAGGTCGCAGGATACCACCTAGGAGATGGCGGAACGAGCTGTAATAGGTTCTGTCAAAACTGAAAGGAGGTCGCGCGGGTTCTCGAAAGATAGAAGGATTGGAGGCCTTTGCCCAGGACAGCTAGGCTATAATAAGATAGGCTAATAAAATAAAATAAACCAATGCCCAAACAACTATTCGTGGTTTATTCCACGTTTGGTTATTTCGGCATTTTTTATACGTAATCGCAGATTAGATTTTTTCAGTTGACCAAATTTCGTCAAACACAGATATTAAGTCCTCATTCCCAGATCAAACCATCTTGCGAATATCCACAAGAGTAACCCTCCAACGTCGAGCTGATAAACATTTAGAAGAGTAATCCGGTGCATAGGAATGACCACATCATGCTACGTAAAAGAGATATGAAATACCAATCACGTGACAGCACGGCCGCGGCATACTAATGAGTGGTGGGATAGGCCGCGATTTTTGATAGCAATGCGATGGGACACAATTTTATGGATGGATGGGTTTATTCGCGTTTGGAGAGTTGTGGAGGGTTAAATGTGTTTGTGTTTTGTAAAATGGAACAGATGTACGTTTTGTTTATTGTCTTCATGCAACAAGACGAGTAGACGGAGAGTACGTTCAGTTAAGCTTGGGTTTCATAAACAAAGGTTTTGTGCTCTCATGTAACGTGGGTGGCCGTAAAATGACGGCTGCAATAAAAATATGTTCGGTCAGCATTTTGCGGCCGACGTATTCTCAGACATGACGGCAACGCTTTTTTATAAAACCCAAAGATTTTGTATTTAAAACTAAAACTATTTGTAAAATTAAAATACCATTAAGTACCTACTAATTTAAAAGTGTTTCAATTATCATAAGTTTTATACGCTTCACAAAAGTTTTAATGGAAATAAAAATTCAACCAGCATAACTACCCGATTACCATACAAATAGCATCCCGAATCTAATTCCAACCACAAACAGTGATCTCATACAAAATTGATCGGACTCCCAAGTGTTGCCATTGAATAAAAAGCATTCCTCCCCGGTCGTCAGTAAGAAGGGTGGTAGTTGGTAGTTAAAAGCTGGCAAACTCGCCACCTGGTTAACGTCAAGACAACGATTATGTTGGTAGACGTCGTGACGGAGCGCTCCTGGGAGGAGTTGTAACTACGAGCATAATGAGGAGAGGTAGCGGGGTTTGTTTTTTAAATCTGGTATTAGTTAGCTTTTAATAAAAGTCGATCGATCAGGTTAAGCTACGCTTGCCGCGGTTGGACCGTGGAAGGGTGATCATCTTTACATACCAAGACCCTTCCGTGCCTTGGAAAGCACGTTAAGCCGTTGATCCCAGCTGTCATTCGTGGATCTTTGACAGTCGTTACGAATAGTCAGAAGCCCGAAAGTCTAACAACCAGTCTTACCAAGGGGTATCGTATTACCCAGTAACTGGGTTGTGGAGGTCAGATAGGCAGTCGCTCCATGTAAAATACTGGTTTTCAGCTGCATCCGGTTAGACTAGAAGCTGACGCCAACATAGTTGGAAAAAGGCTAGGCAGATGATGAAAGCTTTTGGCTAGTCTTGATAGGCGCAGCGACTGAGTTGAGGGCTGCGGCGTGACACGCACATTAGAGATTCATGTGTGAATTTAAGGAAAATATTTCACTTTTTACTGCAGTCGAATTCGGTCGAATCGCCTTTAGCCTGACGCATTTAAAATTGTAATGTAACGATCAAGCTTTTATAACCGACAGTAATGAATTCAGCTTGCCATCATACATCCATATTGTCCAGTAACTTCTATTAAAGTGAATTTAAAATTAAATCGGTAGTTTAATCTCTTCTACACGATAAGCTGTTATACATAATTATGTTGGTATATCATTGATTTGCTGAATCTGTCGGAGATTTGTTCAGGGTTCTGTTTTACGGGGGAATGACTAAGTTACCCAGTCCGCTATTGCCTTACTAATATGCTCTCTACCTTACGCCAACACAAAATGATAATAACTTTTCCGAATAATTCCATAGGCAACAATCGCTAATGCCCTAACTTCGGTCAAACGTTGGCCTAATTTATGCGTTTTATCTCTCCCTGCCGCTCGCTCACGCGCTAACTTTCTCTATAAATGTTAACTTTTATGTAACAAGATTATGAGCTAACAGTTAATTTTACTGTTTTTTTACCGTTAATAATGTATACTTAATTCGGATGTCGGTTTATTTTTTATGGTGTAACAAGGTGGAGTTTAGGTTGTTTAACGACTTGTTAAGAAGAAACAGTTTATTTTTAAAAAGGGATCCGGATGGTCTCTGCACGCAAGTCAGGCAATGCTTTTTTGAGCAATTTAATAGGCACATAGAATGCAAGGCAATAACGATGTATAATTATTTGTAGCAAGTCTAGCAACAGACAACTAAAGTCATAATATTAATTATATCCAATCAAATTGATAGACTAATACTTAACATTTTGAAATCTAAAAACACCTGAAAGAAATACCTCCAAAAACAAAACAACATAACGTGTTGTAAAACCAGAGGTGGCACAAACAATATATATTTACAGAAACATATACGTGTGAGGGCACAGGTGACGATGAGAAAGGGATGCGAATCCAAAAAAAGTAATTCGCGCATCCCCCAAGGCCATTTTTCAAGGCCCACAACCGAGTGAGATTGGACCCGAGTTCAGGACTACAATCCACTGGAAGATATTTGTCATTGTGTTTATTTGTCCGAGTTCTCATGGTTTGTTCAACGAAATCACAGCGATGCGGAGGAAATTTTCGACGCCATATTTTAGTTTGGTAATAGTTTTAGTTAGGTTATTATATTTTAATAGTTTGTTAGTTAATTTAAAGCTAATTTTACAATAAAAATCCTCCGTCGATTGAAAAATTAGTAGTTTATGAAGTCTATCCTGTGTATATATTTTTATCCTCTTTAATAAATATTGTGTCTTTGTTTCTTTATTTGAAGTTGAATTTTGGTCATCATCTGACCGGCACAGGTTCCGGCATTGCGCCATAATATTATTATGGCGCAATGCCGGAACTGTTTCTTTTCAGGGCAAATGATTGTAGTGGATACAAGAGATTAAAATATTGTTTCAAAAGTAATCATAGTCTGTCTTGCCATTTTAACGTAGGTAGCTACACTATAATTAGTAAGACCGAGTAAGACGTAATAATTACACTACATACATATACGTATTACTTACATTAGGACATTACTAAATGATGTAAGTTATTATGTTTTCCAGCCTTGTCTCAATTATTCTCTAACAATCAAATAACTCCAGTCCGAAACTTAAGAAGAAATAATAGTTAGAACTCATCTCTGTGAGAACAAGCGTGTGGAAACAATTCCACCTAAGCCTTACTGCTTCATTAGAGATATATTAATGAACGAATTCCTCGCAGGCCTCGTTAAGGAGTTATTAAGAAACTCGTTTGCTCGTTTCTTAGAACTGAGATCTTAGAAATAAGGGAGATATGTTACGACTTGGAAATTGAAAGGGCTTAATGTTATTAGCAGTTTTAGGTGCTTCGAAGTCTTGGGTTCTACTTCTCACGTTGCAGCTTCGAGTCTCATTGACTTTTCTAATGATAAAAACACTATACAACCTAAGACCGAGCAACTTGGCGCAGAAAAGTGAGGCCCTACCCCACATAAAGGGGCCTGGGGAGAAATAAACAGAAAACATCGTATTGTCGGAAAACTGTATTCGAAATCGCGATGGCCTGCGATACTGATGATGATTATAATTTTATCCTAGGTATTTAGCCCCGCTACCAACCTAACTGACTCAGTACTGACTTCATCACTTTCCACACTTTCCATTTCACACACCTTTGTTTTAATTCCCCTAGTGATATTTATTTATGTCCTCAGGTGCGTCCGGGGCATCACAGCGGGCCCTATCAGAATACTAGGGCTGCCCGGTATTTATTTTATTAAATATCACAGTATTATGCCGAGATTCTTCTTGGCCGCCAAGGTATTTTTTTGTTTTCATTATTGTGTACGTTTATACAGGGTTATTGGTAAAACATTAACAACTTTTTAAGAGGTCATTGTACTCATCATTATGAACAACTTTTACTATGGGACCAAACCTGAAATCGCGAAAGAAAATCAGCTGTTCCCTACATTTATGTTCGTATAACTCGTCAAAATGTAGGGAACAGCTGATTATTTTTTATTGTTTATAATTTCTGTGCGTGGCCCAAATAAAATATTTTTCTTTTTACTTTCTCTCTCCCCCACGACATACCTACCTACATATTTTTAAAGAAAGTTCTACTGTGTAATCTGCAATTACATTCCCATTCGCGCTTTCCATAAATAAAGTCCTCCAGACCGTATTTCGGGTACGGTGGCCAATCTCAACGGAGACTAGCCTTCGCGCAGGGGATATGTGCACAAGTGTGCGCGCAGACACAGGTGAGATCCTTCTTTCTTCACTCTCATAGTCAGATGGGACGGCAATCCGACGCGACCGGAGAGAGATCAGGCGCAGGACCAAAGGCTTAAAATGCTTTTCGAGACACGGGGGTATCACACCGCCAACTTCCAAACTCCGGACTGTTACTAAGAAATTCCTAATGGAAAAACTCAATAACACTTTGCCCGACCCGGCAATTGAACCCAGGACCCCAGGCTCAGTAGTCGCGCTTGCGACCACGAGACCAACGGGGCAGCGGCGCTTTTCATAATCACAATATTTGTTCATACAATTTAAATCGTGTTAATTTTCCTATAAAGCCCTCATTGCGTTTTTATTTCTCGACCAAAAGTTCCGACCACTGTGGTTGGAATACGAACGATTTTTTTATTCGATTTAGTTTGCTGCATGTTTGGTGAAAGTTTCTGAGTACGGTGTACTGAATGGGTTAAAATATTTAAGGTTTTGCCGATGTTGAGTGAACTGGTTTTATTTTTTGTGGTGGAAATGTCCAGTTATTTTCGGGCACTGCTACCTAAATGTCGTCTATTTACCTTTTCAACTAAATGTCATGGACAAAATAATTCATACCGCCGGGACCCGTACCTACTTTGCCAGTGACATAGCTACTATGGCACTGCAAGGCGCCATGCAACTTGAGGTGGCCTATTATAAAAGGACAGCGATATTACCTTCTAAAAACTGGCCAAGTGCGAGTCGGACTCGCACACGAAGGGTTCCGTACCACAAGGCAAAAACGCCGAAAAAAACATGTTTGTTGTATGGGAGCCCCCTTAAATATTTATTTTATTTTAATTTTATTATTTATTATTAAAGTTAAAATACAACTGAGTATTTTGTGAATATTTCAACTGCCTATCTGTTGCCATTTTAGAGATCGAGCAAAAAAGGGCAAAATGATCGCGTTTGTTGTATGGGAGCCCCCCTTAAATATTTATTTTATTTTGTTTTTAGTATTTGTTATTATAGCGGCAACAGAATTTCAACAGTCTAGCTATCGCGGTTCTTGAGATACAGCCTGGTGACAGACAGACGGACAGACGGACAGACAGTGAAGTCTTAGTAATAGGGTTCCGTTTTTACCCTTTGGGTACGGAACCCTAAAAACTATCCACTAACCCGTAATTTTTTGATAGTTGAACTACATCCATTGCGTTATTTACGTTGTTGAGCAGACAAATTAGATCATATGAAGCAATGGATTAGCAATAAAATGATTCACATTGTGATTGATCGCAAAAGTGAATTCATACATGCTGCATATTTTATTCAAAACATTGCATCTCACTTAATCGATTTGATTGCAAGCATCCTTTCAGTTTCAGATGACATCTCTGCAAAAGGCTTGTATTAAATTCTCAATAAAGTATGCGCCGGCTGACACAAAGACGCCGATATTGGAACACAGGGCGCCTCAGTACCGGCCGATAGGAATGCTGCTCTTATTTTATTACTACATGAGTTTAATTTACTTGAGGCACGTGTCCCGTCTTGGAACATTGCATACGGCAACGACACGTGCAAACTTCTTTATCCGAATGATAGGAAATTGCAGTTACCTATCCATGTATGTGTAGCGGACGTTTGAACCAGTGCTAGGTTATTTAAATTGCAAAAGACATTCAGACACTACGTTGATTAGAAATCTTTACAATATCAAATCGTGTAAATAAGGGTTGAATTGTTAAAATGTTACGTAGTCCATAACAAACGCTCTTGTCTAATATTAGAATGTACAATGCGTTTCAAATAAGAATAGGATCGACTTAGCGCCATGTTGTGACGTCATAGCTGTCAAATCGAATAAATTGGATAGGGTGAGCAAAACAAGATATTTTTTTAATAACATTAAATTATTTACGAAAACATTTTTTTTTAATTCCGCTCATCTCTGCATCACTGTTTGAGTGGTCATCGTCAACAAATAACAACAATAACAAATTTAACAGGAAACAACCACGTAACATACAGAATTAACGAAAGAAACAGTAACACTCCACAAGCACTCAGTCTCACGAAGAAGAACACCAACAACCACAGAGCATTTAACACCCAACAACGACAAGATGGCGGCTGGCATCTTCTTTACTTTCTGGTGAATTGTTGTCAACAATGAAAATAAGAAAGAAAGTAGCATAATTAAAAAAAAAAAAAATTATGACTAATTTTTTGATGTTTTTTCACTTTGATTTATCTAAGAAAAAAGTTATTGATACGCAAATAAGTTTTCTTTGCGAACCGTACTTTTCAATCAACCTTTGACAGATAGAAGTCATTGACGTTCCTATTCTTATTTGAATCGCATTGTAGTAACATTTTCTTAGTTCTAATTTTGTGACCGCAACTAAAAGTAAACAGCCAGATGTTACATATTCCAATCGATTCAAATCACAACATCCATCCTTTAGTTAGACATCACTGTCTCTGTTACCCCCGCCACTCCTTCAATTATAAGTTCCAAACTCCGAAGTTCCCTTATTACAACAACATACTCGTATAAATATGATTCTGAGAACAAAAGGCGAGCGTATAGTCGCGGCCATTGATTTTGCGAATCAACGCATTCCACCGACACCAACTTCGGTCCGGCTCGTAAACTTTCTCGACGTATCGTATGTACAGATATGGGCTAAAGTGTAGGCGATATAATTATTTTAGTTTAAATAGATTTACGTTTTGGAACTAATAATCTGATAGAAAATTTTCTTTCGTAAAGGTTTTTGCTGAACAGAAGCCCGAGTGTCTTAATTATACTTAGATGTCGATGGGTTTGTTTAAAAAAAAGTAAGTAACAGAGACGTAACATGTAAAAATATGAAGGACTGGGAGGAAGATGAAGGGTGAGGGACTATCACCACGACTATTTCTGCCGTAACATTACCGTGATAGTTGTGAGATGGTACCCATAAAATGTACGAGATTACAAATTACAGTTACAAATAGGTACAGTTGAAAAACCCTGTTAAATTAAGGTAAGCAAATTCCATTGCTAAAGCCATCTTTTTCTAACTCTACAAGATGGTATGGCATAGGAACTAACTCTGCCACTGTACCCACACACGAATGCCACGCGTGAGCTAATATTTACGTGTTCCGAGTTACCGCACCAGGCGTGAGATACCAAGTGGATGTGCACCAGTACCGAGTGTGGTTGCTCTTAACATACTACAGATTACAGCTTGACAGTCTGATTGTTATTACCCGACTGCGCCAGAAGGAGGGTTATGTTTTTCGAGTGTATGTATGTATTTGTGATAATATTATTATAACGTGTTGCACCGTGGTAAGTGCCAAAAAAGTCTTGTGTAAAACTTTTGAAACATAAAGTTATTCCATAATAGCGGTCGTATGAATCAATCTATACACGGTGGCCGGGACTTTGACGTGCAGTGTGTTACCATGGCTTTGCTAAAGGACATGTCCAAAAATGGTTTTTTATTATTTAATAATTCTAACCAGGATAAGTTAAATATATTTGGATAGGCATCCCAAAAATTTGTGGTTCTATTTCATAGATTTTTAAACTCCTCCAATTTTGAGAAAAATATTTTTTTATTTTAGCGTGAATTTACTCCTAAAACTAACAAACCTTTCTAATTATCTAGAATAATAAAGTGAACACACCCCAAACATTTATAAACTTGTCAAAATTGACAGTACTGACAAATGGTACTGCCATTACTGACAACACAGAATACAATATTCATTAATTGATTTGCGAGTTTATCACAGACTACAATATAATATATTATGGAGTATTTCAATGTGAACGAAACAAATATAATCAGATTATTTATTTATCTCTGTAATATAATATATACTAATGATAAAGCTGAGAAGTTTGTTTGAACGCGCTAATCTCTGGAACTACCACTCGGATTTGAATAATTATTTTTGAATTTGATAGTCTAATTCTTTAGGAAAGATGAGGGCAATCGAATACATTATCATCATGCTACGATCCTCAGAAGCCGAGTAACGAGTAATAAGAAAAAAGTCTTAAACAACACTAAGCGAAAATGAAGTAATCGTAACTCGAACGAAGTCGCGGGCAGAAGCTAGTAAGAAATGTTTTCAGTCAAAAATGTGAAGCATAATTCTTTTAGAACTAAAGCGCATTCTACATGATTGTGGCTACTTCGAATGTTCATGTGCAAGTTGCAATATTTTACCTACTAAGACCTCGGTTATCAAGAAGTGCATGTTTCAGCATACTCCACAGGGATGGCTTAGCAGGAGTAAATGATAATAGTATCTACTGATCGAAAAAAACATTAAAAAAAATAACCGTTATGAAAAAGCAAAGTCGTCAGGGTCGAAGGTTCGTAAGCTATCGGTATCCTAATCATGTACAAAGAAGAAGAATCCGTTGTGAAAAAGCCAAGTCAGTTAAATCAAAGAAAGCAAAGCAGAAATTAAAATACGATAACACTGGATGACACAAAGGCTCAAGCGAAAGTGTGACGTATCAGACGGATTAGGCCTGACGGTCAACAGTTTGTCATATTTGATAGATGAATAGAATCCATATGTCAATTATGACATTTTCTAAGCATGTGAGAGGTCTCATTTGGGTTGCCATCAACAAATAATATACATGTACTAACATTAAATCATTTATAATTTTTCTCTTAAATCTTTAGATAAAGTGGATAAGACAGAGATTAAAACAGAAGAAGAACTAGCAGGGGATCGAGAGGGGGGGATGTTCAGGGGATCAGACTAGAGTAAATCCACTTTTGTACGGAACACCTGATTTTAAAACTGGTGAAAAATTTCTACGCTAGGGGTCTAGAATCATGTGCTAGATTCATGGTTAGTCTGCGCCTCGATGTTCCTGCCAGCCTGTATTGTAGTGTCATAATAAGGCCAGATCGATCCTTCGATTCAAGCTTTGAAACGAGGCAAGCGTTATGTGCCGTTGTGCACCTGATCCCAGCCAACATACCGGTTGAACAGATTGTAGCGAAATAAATGAAACGATAACACTTCGCTAATAAAATACGTATAATTTTCCTTTTTAAAAAAATTACAAGAAAAACGATAAGAAACACTTGAAGCAAAAAACTGACCATAAAAGTTATTGAAAAGAATTTTAAGAATCAGAGGATACTTTAGGTTTGTACCAAAAAAATTAAAGCAGCATTTACTCACGCGACGCGATTTTTAATCGTGAATACAATCAGGAAACTCGTGCGCGTGGGTAAAACGGTCCGCATAAAAAAAGAAAAGTATCACACCCGCCGTATTTGAGGTTAAATAATAGTGGTTTAAAAATAAAATATCTACAACAAACTATTAAGATTATATCTGATAATATCTGTTCATGTTCAGCCGTGGCGTTAAATGTTTACGGCCGGCAAATTCGGATCAGCTTGGCTCGGCTCTGATCGGCTCGGATCAGCTGCTCCTCCGGCAAATTGCTCGAATGTAAATTGGCAGGAGTCTGGGTAGGGTGGAACCGAATGAATGGGCTTGCAGAAAATTCGGGCCTTAACCTGGGGTAAAATTTATCCATACGAACCTCTGGAGCAAGCAGAATCTCATATACCCAAAAACAGTGTAGATCAATACATACCAAAAAAATACGAATAATCTCTTAATTCTTCATCAGCAGTGAACTTAATGAGTGAACCACATTTTGTAGCGAGGAACCTTTAGCATAGAACGAATGTGAATAAAGAACTACGAAATATCTGTAATAACCACTTAAATACTGTTTTTGTCGAGATGGATTTCTATAAATATAAACCCAGACGACATCAATTAACCATGTATGTAGATATATGTATGTAAAATTTTCAAAATTTTCCTTAAGATGTCTTAAGAAAAATTTTGAATTTTTTTTTAAATGTTAATATTAATAATTGTTTAAGTGAGCGAACCAACAAATATGTTAAAACCTATAATTTAGGATCTGCTGATCAGTGCACTCAAACAGACATTAACTTAAATGAAAATATTTCGTTAGAGACGCTTTCTGCAGCCAGAGATCCAGTCAAGGTGAGCACTAATAATTCCCATGATTTATTTCGTTTATAACCGTATTACTATACTGCACCAAAACATAAGCGGACTTCTTTCTAATTCGGACGTATTTACGCTAGGCTTGAATGACTTGGCAGAGACGGGCAAAACTATCGATGTACTACGTTTCTCAGAGCATAATATGATACAGGATGACGTAGAGCTTCTTCAGATCCCAAACTTTGTCCTTAGCAACTTATTTCTCTCGTAACAAACGCAGAGGGGGAACGTGTGTATTGGTGAAACGTAATTTAAAATATGAAGTAATAACAACAATTCGAAATTTTATATCGCCAATGTTATTGTGCAATTGAGATATTGGATCACAACTTAATTATACTGTGTCTTTAAAGAATACCGAAAGAGTACATATCCTTACTAAAACTGGGAACAAAAAACTCGTCGTTTGTGGTGACTTTAATATAGTTACGTTAAAAAGGAATAAGTATACTTTAGAGCTAGAGCAACTAATAATTGGATTTAATTTAAAACAATCTATCATCGAGACCCAACATTGACCACAAGACCCAACAGTGGCTCGTGTATTGTTAACATCTTTCAATAACATTCACGGTGCCCAATCAGACACTGTAGAGCTGGGGCTGTCTGATCATAAAGCTCAGAACTTATGCTGTCCAGTACGAAAGACCTGCTGTTTTGATCGCTGGTTCGTGCACAGGAGAGTCTATTCTAAAGCCAATTTATTAAAGTTTGAGAATTGCCTTGATCAACCTAAGTTTCACGGAGTGTATGAAGCTAATGATGCAAATCAAGCATTTACCATTTTCCATGACTTGTTTAAACTATTCTATGACGATGCTTTCCTGTATCTAGAATCAAAATTAATACCAAAATACGACCAAAATGGCTCTCTAGTGGCATAAAAAATGCAGTCACCGGAAACGGTCTCTTTTATGGAGATATAGGTTGACTAAGAATGCAACTGATAAGGTAATTTAAAAAAATATTCTGCAAGATATAGTAAAATCATTAAATTAACACAGAAATCTCAAAATAACTACTCTATCCTACACTCCAATAATAAATCAAAAGCCACGTGGAATATAATTAATAGCAACAAATATAACTTACCTCACAACATTGCAGAATTACTAATAAATGACACAAATATTCAAGATGTGTTTGTCATGACTCGAGTAACGGTTCAAAACAAAGACCATGTAATTATTCCTCTCCACACTCTTTCTTCTTATACTCAGCTACATTATAAACGTATGTTTTGAACTTTTCCTTCTATGTTGAAGACGACTATTATCAAACCACTTTACAAAAAAGACGCTAGAAATAACATGAAAAATTATATACCAATAGCCCAGCT
This sequence comes from Mesoligia furuncula, assembly GCA_916614155.1. Taxonomy (NCBI): domain Eukaryota; kingdom Metazoa; phylum Arthropoda; class Insecta; order Lepidoptera; family Noctuidae; genus Mesoligia; species Mesoligia furuncula. The sequence continues at coordinate 924,284 of OU744811.1, read as the reverse complement.
TCCGGTATTATCTAAAATAATTGAGAAAGTCATATATAATAACCTTCCTTTATACTTATCTTGAATTAAATAATATTTTATGCGACGAGCAAAGAGGTTTTCGTAAGAACATGTCAATTAACCTAGCTATTTATGACTTTTTAAGTATGATATACCCAAGAGTAGATTCTAAGCAGCCAATTTATGCTTTGTTCATGGACGTGTCCAAGGCATTTGATTTTGTCGATCATGCGATACTCTTGAACAAGTTGGAAACCTATGGCATTAGGGGTATTGCTCTTGACCTAATAAAATCGTACCTTAGCAACAGAACACAAATAACTAAAGTTAGTAGAACTTGCACATACACTAAAGAAGAAAAAAAAATTTGTGCCACCCTAGGACGGTAAAATTTGGAGTACCACAGGGCAGTGTTTTGGGACCACTATTATTTATTATATATGTAAACGATATGCCTAAGTCGACAACTAATCGAATGATACTATTCGCAGACGACTGTACAGCTGTTTACAATAACGAAAATGATATAAATACCAGTCCTGGCTCATTAATAATTGGTTAAAAAGCAACAGTTTAATAATAAACTTAGAAAAAACTAAAATAATCCAATTTAAACAACGTACAAATCAGAAACTTAATACTAAAAGAACAATGCCCACTTTCCATACATTTAAAAACCTGATAATGAAAGTTAATGTATAGTTATAAGGTGTAGTAGAAAGAGTTCCTGTAAGATTAGAAAGTAATGTCATATAGTCATTTTTACGATTTAAAGTCTACAAAGGCCAAAAAATATTAATGTTACTTTTTAGGTTAGGATTTGCCTTTACGATAGTTTGTTTACTTAGAAAAAGTCTAACTTTGCTATTGTATTGTCAAAAGTGATCACTTGCCTACTCATTTCGTTGACCGCAGTACATATATACCTACCTACTACGTCATCCAGAAATTCTGCTGGAGCAGAGATATTGTCTTGAAACCTAGCCCATCTCAGTAGTTACACACACAAAATGGCACAATACACAACGAGACGGAAGCGAAACAACGAAGTCGCAGAACTGTCAAAATATCTAAAAAAATCCGTTTCACTCGTGCGAACTCAATTATAATCTGCATAATTAATTTATTTAATTATCATGTTATTTTGAATTGATCTGTATTATGCACAGACTTATAAAAATAGATATTGATTAAATAAAACTTAAAATAATATATGAAACTCAGAAAAAGAGTTGAATAAAGTCAAGAAGCAGTGTGCAAAACGGAACGTTGTAAAAAATGAGTAGTTGGATGCGTTCAAGGTAATTGAGATGCGTTCAAAATAAGGTAATAAGACGTAGAGTTAGCATGAAGAAAAATTAATAAATATTTTTTTCCTGGCCTTTTTTAGGGTTCCGTACCCAATGGGTACAAAACGGAACCCTATTACTAAGACTTCGCTGTCTGTCCGTCTGTCCGTCTGGCCGTCTGTCCGTCTGTCCGTCTGTCCGTCTGTCCGTCTGTCCGTCTGTCCGTCTGTCCGTCTGTCCGTCTGTCCGTCTGTCTGTCTGTCTGTCACCAGGCTGTATCTCAAGAACCGCGATAGCTAGACATTTGAAATTTTCACAGATGATGTATTTCTGTTGCCGCTATAACAACAAATGCTAAAAACAAAATAAAATAAATATTTAAGGGGGGCTCCCATACAACAAACGCGATTTTTTTGCCCTTTTTTGCTCGATATCAAAAATGGCAACAGGTAGGCACTTGAAATATTCACAAAATACTCAGTTGTATTTTAACTTTAATAATAAATAATAAAATTAAAATAAAATAAATATTTAAGGGGGGCTCCCATACAACAAACATGTTTTTTTTTCGGCGTTTTTGCCTTGTGGTACGGAACCCTTCGTGTGCGAGTCCGACTCGCACTTGGCCAGTTTTTTTAAAATTGTGATTAGCGTAATGAATGTACAATTAAATTAGCTGAATTTTAATATTTATTTCATTTCTATACATTGTCAGGTGAAAAATGGGCATCCTTCTTTAATATGAAGGAAAGGAAGTCGAATTGACCACGACAACAAATTTTCAGACAATAATTTAAAATAGCAAAGTCATGTCGAGTTTGTCTGCAGAAAACTATCACAATCATCCTGTGCTCTGTATAATTATGTTAGTAAAAAAAGTTAGTCTCCCGACGTTACTTCTGGCTTATCACGGATATGTTGCTTCACGTTTGAGGTATGGTATCATCTTTTGGGGCAATGCTACTAACTGGGGTAAGGTCTTCAAATGTCAAAAAAGATGCATCCGTGCAATATGCGGTCTACAAAAAACTGAGAGCTGTAAACAGTCTTTTACAAAACTAAAAATACTCACAGTACCATCACTGTATATCTTTGAAATGGACCTTTTTATCAAAAAACATCCATATTTATTTGAAATAGTGACGAGATCACCCAACAGAACTAGAATATTTACAAAACTAAGTACGCAATATAAAACTGCTCTTTATGGGAAAAGAACATTTGTCATGGCGCCTAAAATATATAATAAAATTCCCAAGGACATCAGAGACTGCAATAACATCCTTAAATTCAAAAATAAATTATTTAAATTTCTTAACGAACACTCATTTTACTCAGTGAAGGAATTTTTAGACTTAAAATGATTTTACTATGTTTTTATTATTTTTTTCTTCTTTACTGCTTTAAATAAAGGGTCAGTGGGTCGTCTTTAAAGTGTTAATGTCTGATTGAGCGCATTGGTAACTGTATTAATAATTGTTTATTGTTTAATTATTATTTTATTTATAAATTTGTATGCCTATGAGGCTGATCACAGCATGAACTCACTGTATGTTGTAAGATCTATATTGTAACCTGTGTACCACAAATAAACTGTTTGATTTGATTTGAAAAAAATATAGCAAATACGCACCTCGAATCAACACAAAACAACCCAAATAAACTATGTTAAGGTTATTGTATATTAAGTTCGCATCACAAACAATAATTAATTTATTAATTTAGGCATTCGTTCCAAAGAATAGTACGCGTATCTAGTCACAAGCTTTTTTCAAGTGAGTCGTGCTATTGTTACCATGAAAAAAATGCCATCTGACGTATCAACGATTCATAGTTTAAAAAATTACATAGTTAGAAATTTCTGGTTAGGCCATGTATTAAAAATGAGGTTGAATATCAACTTCAAGAAGGATTGATGACAATATCATGCAGGATTTGTTAATACTGCAAGATGTAAAAATTATTGTGTGTACTAAGACAGTATCTACTCGTACATAAATAATAAAAAATGAAATGCTGTTTGTTGGTAAGCGCACTTGAGTACGGCTGGACAGATTTGGGAATAAAAAAAAATCTTTGTGAACACTCGTTTTAGGTTATAAGGGGAAAAAAATACCCAGAAGTGTGGGAAATTCGGGAAAAACTGAGAGTCCTTTTTTTGAGAGTATTTATTGGCACAGGACAACGTCGGTCGGGTCAGGTGTTAATAAATAGTTCTATCTTCCTTTCTTAGTTTCAACAGCCATAGCAATGAACAAGTATTACTTAGTACAATTCAGCGTCTGTCTCCTAGAGACAGGAGTGAAAAAATGGCGGATCGTCTTGCCAGGTTTCTCTCGCACAGGAAATTAACTTGTGAAACGTCGGTTCGGCGAGCTGGCGGTGCTGACGGAGATATATAGATAATGTAGTCCTGTGAAATAGGCAAATGCAATATTTTCAGATTTTAATGTATTTCATCCCTCGAGGCCCGCTTGCTTAGGAATTCATTAGCGCTAAACACACGAGTACCTATATTGAAACATCATTGCATCACAGATAACGATGATGTTTAAGCGTCGTATTTACCTAACTTATTATTTTCTATTTTGACGATTTTGATGCTCGAAGTTTGTCAGTTGTTATTCAAAAACTAAACCCTGACTAAGTACTGAAAAATCACTCTAAGAAGTATGATCGCTCTAAGAAGTATGAAACTAGAAAATATTCTCATCTGGAATTGTTTTAGTAATAATTTATTTGTTTTGTACCTGTCGTGTGAACTATTCAATATTTATCGTCTATTAAATAAACAACTTACACGTAATTTAATATAATTTATTTAAAACATAATTTATTGTGATGTTTTGGAGAATACCCGTAGATTGAGGACTTTTTATGATATTAATTTAGTCTCGCGTAACTTTCGTTCAGATTGAGGACTTTTTATGATATTAATTTAGTCTCGCGAACCATAATATCTCTTCCACGTTTGCATTTGCCTGTTCTGAAGTATCTACTAAGATACTTGAAAACTTAATCATCTCATAGGAAATATTTATAATCTTCCCTAAAAGTTTCTCGTGCAATATGAAAACACATTGTATTAGGAGCTAATGCAGTGTACGTAACATCTGAGTGCGTATCCGGAGCTAGCGAGTAGCGAGTGCATTCGGTCGCGCTGTGCGGGTGTGCGGTGCGGGTAGGGCTGCCAGGAACGAACAGCAAAAAAAAAAGAATTTGTTTATTTTATTATAATGAGGGATTTAACGAGGCATGACCCCATTACATGGGACTTTAAGATAGCCGGCTCTTCGGGGAAAGCAGGTGGAATGTTATGTGATGTTTTGTTATTTAATGAGGTTTTATGTAAATATTATTATATACGTATACATACTGCTTAAGGTCTTACATACTCTCGTTGTTGTTCTGCTACAGATACAGATTCCGGAAAACATGCAACTTATAACGTACTCACGTATTTTTAATTATTATATTTTGGGCTACTGGAATGCCTGTATAAGGTGATAATTGATCAGCATGGTCGTCAAGTTTGAATAAAATTGAATAAAATTGGTTACCTTCGCGCATTTTTGATCAAATTATTGATAAGAAAACCGCGTGAACGTAACCACTGTTACTACAAGCAGTAAGACTTAATTTTCAATCCCAAATATTTCTTACTTTTTACCTAATCTTTTTCAAAACGAATACCCAGGAACAGACGAGGTATAGCAAACTTAGAAGTGATACTGTAGGATTTACAACATTACTTCTTAGCACACCTACAATGTAGGTATTAAAATATTGACATATATATTAAATTGATTTTTTAAAATGTTGTTTGATCGCAACCCCTCTGCCACCCCTGTGCGCGCCCGGCGCATCCGGCCCAGACGGGGTGCCAATTGCGAACGTTTTTATTTACCGCTGCGATTGTGAGCCAAAGTGCCTTCAATAGGGATATGAAATTATCTTCCTTTTTGTTGCTGCATACAAATCCAGAGGGGAGTTTTTAAGTATAATATAGTTTTTTTACGTGACTAAGAGACGAGGATTTTGAGGAGTCGACTGAATAGTAAGCACTGTTTTCAATTCTGCCAAAAACTGATGGTTGCAAAATACATGGCGAATTTGAGTTTTTTAATCCCCGTATTGAGTACATGACTGCTTGTAGGTATGCATGAATATGGCATAAAAACTGATCATCTGCAGGCTTAAAAATAACTCTATTAATTTAGCTACACCAAGACAGTTGATATAAACGCAGCACTTGTCAATTAATATAACCAGTAAGATCATCAATAGCTGAGACACAAACACATGTTCAATGATTTAATGAACCCATGTTGCAAGTTGTATCTCCACTCAATATTATGTGGCAAGCAGCTGCTGCAATTTGTGCTTAATTAAATAGGCCATAATGTGCAGCAATAAAGTAGATTCCGCCAACAAGGTAATTATTATCATACCAACTTCTGATTATTTTTTCCAGATATAAGTAAGATATTTAGTAGGTACCTAGTGTAAATAGAATTATACAACTGTGTATAATAATTTACTATTGTATCTAACAAATAAAATTACAATTATGTAATTTTAAAATAGTGCTATACATTTATTAAAATGTATAGCACTATTTTTACCCTGAAGCGTTAAGCAGAGGTGTGTCTATAGTACACTCATATTTTTGTTTAAGTCCTATATGTGTAACAGGGCGCGATCCTATTGTCATCAACCGGGCACAGATCTAGGCTCCAGGCTGTTACTGAGAAATTCCAGATTGAAAAATCCTAGAAAAACACTTTGTAAACGTGAAATAGCTGCTAATTAGGTAGCCTTCACTTAGCTGTTTGTTCCTACTGTGCCAAGGCCTTCAGTGCATGTCTCGTTTTAAAGACATAATTTACTTCACAGTAGCACATGTAGTCTGGGACGTCGCCTGTACGAACACGTAAATTAGAACGAACAAGTTCGCTTTTCCAACACAATTCTAGAGTGAGAAACAGAACCGAATTTTGCACAAATAATAATTATCTTCCAATTCATACACTGCTTCAAATATTCAACCAATCTCGGAACGATCTAGATTGGGTCTCATTACCATATTCGTGGATGTTGGTTTTATTAAAGTTTATAAGTTATTCGGTATGAACATTGAACATTGATCGGACGTTAGAACGCGAACGTGCCCCGCGCGTGTAGACCGACGGATGGATAGATTGGGCAGGAATTATTTAGGTTGGGTGATGAATGTGAGATATAATGAGATAGGTTGAAGTAAGTGAGCCACTATAATTGCGACAAATTGGTACCTTTAAAGTCTTGGCGAGCAGATTTCAATGGCAAAGACCTATTTGCTTTGAAAAACAACAATTTCTGTAGTTTCGCGATGTTGAAAATGAACTTGGCAAATAATAATGCTGATTTTTATTAGATACTACTCAAACAAAACACTAGCTATTAAATTGTTTGTTAGTCTACCGTATGGCACTCATGGGTTGCAGCTGAAAATCAGCGTCAGGTGTGTTGTCATCTGACATGATGCTGAGCTGAGGCCTTTTTCGCTTTATAATCTTTGTTTTCTGTTTTTTATAGTTATAAGGTGTATTTTTTTTTTGCTGTAATGCCAATAAACGCATTTATCTTTCTATTTGTTTCTAAATTATCAGAGGACCTAGCACAAACGCGCGCAGTAAACTTTAAACTTTTACGTAAGTTCGAACGATTTCTGTATCAAAACTACATTTTTTTATTTTTTTATTTCCCAACTTACATCTTTCCTTACATTTATCTAAACTCTTATCCTAACTTATTACTAACTCCTTTTTATAATTTTTTGTAACTTATTACAAATGCATTCTATGTGAACTCACTCAGAGAACAACAGAATAGGTCCGTGTCACTAGCTATGAGGTTGAGAGTGCGGAGTGCATGGGTCAGTGGCGACTCACTTAAAAGATTGGTGCTCGCTCGCGGTTCCGCCAGCAGCCGTGCCTGTCGTCGTCGCCACACACAAACCTATGTGCCCTAATATGTCCGCATTATGTACCTTCCCTCTAAGTACTTTGAATATGTACAGACGCCAGCACATCAAGCTACCCGAAACTGTCAAATTTTCCCAATCAACTTTGAACCTTATTCTTTAGAGATAAAGTTGAATATCTATTAAAGAAATTTGACAGATTGTAGTAGCTTGACGTGCTGGCGTCTGCACGAGGAATATGTACTTTTAATTAGTATCACCTAAAGACATAGTCTTACAACTAAATAAATATTGTGTGCAAAACGAATATTATCAAATTATAGATCGTTCGAATTTACGTTAGGTTCACTCCGATCGTTCGTGCTAAGCCCGTAGAATCATAGCGTTTTCGCTCAATTTACAGTATTCCAAAGCTGTTAGAGTGAACAGACGCCAGCACATAAAGCTACCCGAAACTGTCAAATTTTCCCAATAAACTTTGAACCTTATGCTGTAGCGATAAAGTTGAAAATCTATTAAAGAAATTTGACAGATTGTAGTAGCTTTATGTGCTGGCGTCTGAACATAAATTCAATATTGATCTACCTACCTACCCTCAAAACCCCTTGACGACGTATTTCAGCGTGCACCTTCTAACACTCAAACTCAAAGGCTCGCGGGTTCTAAGCCATTATTGACTCTATCCAAATATTCGCTGGTTAAATGGCTAAACAGCCACCCCTTGTATTTGTACCCATTTGAATATCATCTTATAAATATGTATGTACAATTTCCTTTATTTCCTATGTTTTTAGATGAAGCTACCGTTTCTTGGGGTATTCTTGAGATTTGATATTATTGTTAAATTTAAAATGCCTTGGAATTATAAACACAAAATGCTTTTCGAGGTTGCTATGGGAGTTTATGTAGTGTTTTTTTTTACTGTAAAGCTAGATTATCTCTTAGGTCACAAAAGGAGAAATTAATCATCAGTATCTAATTATTAAGGTAGGTAAGGTAGGACGTCCTCAGGCGATCGATCGATTGGCGACGATCTTCCCAGGATGGCTGGTAGCAGCTGGATGAGAGTTACCGAAAATCGAGTTGAATGGCGTGCAATAGGAGAGGCCTATGTCCAGCAGTGGACTGCTAAAAGGCTGATGATGATGATGACGATGACCTAACTATTGAAACAAATTAAACGTACCCACAGCAGTAACTTGAATATGTTTCTATCAAAAATTTGCAAACATTTAAAATGCAGATAAAACACGTAGGCCCGCACAGGGACTGGCTGTCAGACCATAGAAATGGTTAACAAACCCGACAACGATGAAGAAGTTAAAACAAACTTATCTAAACCGCAGCAAAACGTTACAAATCTGTTCTAAAGTCTGAACTATAACAGAATTAACCAACGCGACACCGGTACATTCCCTAAAGATTCATAAATGACGAATACTCAGTTCCCAGGTAAGTTTGCGCTCAACTCGCATTTCTCAAAACTGAGCATTTGAGTGCTCAAATGGGATTGCGGTGTCTCAAACGCAAACACTATTAGGGCGCAAACAAACAGGACAAATGGATTTAGACTCTCAACAATTTAATTGTTCGCTTTGTTAATTGATCGAGACGGAGATTTTCGGATAAATGGGTACTATTGTGTTCCGTGACGGCAAGGTTGCTGCTTATGAGACATTTTTGGAGTTTATTACAGAAAAGTGGTATTCTTTTGACAAATTAATGATGTTACAGGTGGTTTTTAAAATAGGGATGCATAAAAGTCTGAGTATTTTTAACATGTTTTACTGACTAAAGTATACGTGTAGAATATCAATAAAAAACATATACTCGTCAGTAACTTTGAAGCGTCTCACACAATTATTATCTATACATATAATAAATCTGTAGAAGGTTCAATTCTGTACATTGAAAATATTGAAAAAATAAATAGCGGGGGGTGTTGCTGGATCGATACCAAACCCAAATATGTGATTAAAAAAATTTTTGTCTGTCTGTCTGTCTGTCTGTCTGTCTGTCTGTATATGCAGGCATCACGTGAAAACTAACGGTTCGATTTCGATGAAACTTGGTATAATTATACCTTATTATCCTGGGCATAAAATGGGATACTTTTTATCCTGGAAAAATACGTAGAAAAAAAAATCTTATTTTTCAGTTTTATTCATAGACGTTGTTCTGTAGAACCGCGAACACACGTTGCATTACCCGCAGTGGATAATTTTCCATTTCAATTTAAGAGAATACAGTTTCCTGTAGCTTTGTGTTACGCCATGACAATGAATAAGGCTCAAGGTCAGACCCTAGGAGTTGCTGGCGTAGATCTTACCGCGAGTTGTTTTTCACACGGGCAACTTTACGTAGCTCTTTCCCGTGTGAGCAGTCCAAGAAATCTTCATGTTCATATTCCGGACGAGCTTACTAACAATGTTGTGTATGCTGAAGCTCTCAATTAACTTTCTATCGCATTGTCACGATCACTTTTTTATTATTGCAAACTTTTCGTCACTGTCAGTAATTTACTGCTACATGCTACTTATCAAGGTCGGAATTACTATGAAAAAAATATTTACTACAGAGTGCGAGCTCAACAGCAGTAGCTCAATAGAGGGATCTCCTTAATTATTATAGGTTTAGCCGTATTTGGGTCCAATAGATATTTATAAGATGTCATTGTCAGAGTTACTCAAAATGGAGAAATAAACCATCCACGCGAAGTCCGACATCCGCGCGGACGGAGTCGCGGGCGGAAGCTAGTAAAAAATAAAAGAACATCGTGAAAGATTTTCCTTCTTACTGAAAATCATTGCTGTTTGAGTATTCAGAGAAATAAGTTCATATCTCATATTGTAGTGATTTCAGGTATTATTTGCTTGCAATTTTACAAATAGATTAGGATTTGGTAATGGATTTTATCGTTTAGCATCACTGTTAACATTCATCATTATCTGCGTAGCTTTTTCCCAACATGTTGGGGTCGGCTTCCATTCTAACCGGATGTAGTTAAATACCAGTATTTTATATGCCATGACTGCCTATCTGACCTCCATAACCCAGTTACTGGGTAATACGATACCCATTGGTAAGACTAGTTTTCAGACTTTTGGGCTTCTGACAACTCCTAGCGACTGCCAAAGGTCGACGAATGACAACCAGGACCCGTTGGTCCGATGTAAGGTGGATGTAAGGTGACAGAGTCTGAGGTTCGCTCTCGCCGCGTGAGCATCCATTACATGCTCCTTTGTTAATTAATTACCAATTTACGGTTGCGAACTGTTGCGAAGCATTTACGAACTATTATCTGGAACACTACGAAAAGTGCGTGTTTATGCTGTGAAAGGCGTCTGTGCGAGCTCTCGTGCGCTGGTCTGATCCAGCAAGTCGAACCTTCTGCCGGCCGACGTGGAGGATTGATGGTGAATCTACAGGTCAGTGGTGTTGCATTTTCCTGCCAAATTCCTTTGTCCATGTACAATTTTCGTGCGAAAGCATGTTAAGTCGTTACTTAACATGCCATCGCAGCATCACTGTTAGCAATACCGACAGTTAACGAGACTCCAACACACCAGCACACATAAAAATGTCACAAACACTAGTCGCACAAAGTACCCTCAACCTTCACAAACAAAGGTTCCAGGTATCTGTGGTACTCGTACGTTGTAGCCGAGGGCACACAATCTAATCAGGCTATAATAGCGTAACGGCAACTTGGAGTCGAGTGACAAAGTGCCGCTCGCAAGCGATGGAGGTTTAAGGGATTGACTTTTGAGATGTACTTTGTTTATTTTTGTTTATTATCTTCCTACTGATGTGACTTAAACCTTCTCTGTCAGAGGCATAAGCATAATCAAATAATTTTAATAGTCCCACTGCTGGGACACAGACTTCTTTGTCAGAGGGACTGGGCAGTACTCCACTACGCGGGCCTAGTGCGTTTGGATGTCAAATGTCTTCGAATTTATGGCTTCACAGTTTCGAGAGCAGTGGTGATGAAATAATTTAGTCAAAGTAAAGTGCCTACAATTTTTAAGCTAAGTATGAAAATTTCATCTATTAACAATCAAAATCATCATCGCTAACGCATCTCATTAGCACCACACCAAATAACCGGAGGTTCTCATTACTGAGAGCGACACCGACAGGTGGTTCAGTAGCCGCCGTTGGCACTCGACGGTCGGCTTTAGGCTCTCGGCCCTCGACCATTGGCGTCGGTTACTGTAATCACTAGTTTGCACCGTTGCTTTCATTCGGATGAGCAGAATTGCAGATACAAGGCCTATGAATGACAGTACTTAATTATTATCTTTAGGTACGCTATCATTACGGCAACGCTAGACTTTCTATATCCTTCAGTTTTTTACGTCACCCGTTCGCTAAGTTTGGGTCAGATCTCCATCTCAATGGACTAATAGAGTAACCGTTGTCTTCGGGGGCAAGAAACGGTCTTGATGTGTGAAGAATAGTCAGTTGCGTAAAACTTTACTGGACCTGTCTAGTTATCCAGTCAAGTAATCATATATTTGACGCACCGTACACAAAAACACGCATTTACTCCAAAACAAACAATTTTTATATCCCAAAATCTTCCCCCAAACAGACCGACAAAACGCCGCTAAACTATAAAAAAGCATTTGAAAGGGAATTACCATCGGAAAGCCATGTATCTGCGATGTATCGGAGAAGGATGCGCATCGCGTGCTCACGGGAAAACATAGGATTATGAGTGGGATGGTAATCGTGAACGGCATGTGGAATGTACTGATACCGTTAACTGTTACGACTGGAATCTTAATGGTACGGGGGGATTATTGGTGGAAAATCAGAAATTATGGGATTGTTATAAAATACAAAAAAAACAAAATATCCTGCCCGCATTCTTCTAAGAAATACGGTTTTCATGTCTTTAATTATTTATTTACGATTCTTCTCGAACTTATTTAATTTAATAAGAGACTTAAATAATATTAAATACTTAAGAATGGCATTGTATGAATCATCTGTAGTTTTGATACTTATTAATAAATCATCATATGCCTAGCCTTTTCTCAACTATGTTGGGGTCGGCTTCCAGTCTGCAGCTAACATATATAATTATACTTAATAATAAATAAACGTCAATAAACCAAACCAATAGGCTAATCCTGCCCGTCTGGAAATAACGGACACAAATCCGAGCTACTACCGAAAGTTGCCTAACGGTAAGTCTTATTACTACATAGTATAAAACAAAGTTGCTTGCCGCTGTCTGTCTGTCCCTATGTAGGCTTACATCTTTAAAATTTCGCGACGGATTTTGATGCGGTTTTTTAATAGATAAAGTGATTCAAGAGGAAGGTTTTTATGTATAATATATGCATATTGTAGCATAGAAAAGCCGAGAAATTCAAAGATTTGTAATGTGATGTCGTAACAAACATATTTTTGTGCGCTTGCATTGCAAACGCCGGCTAAACCTTACGAAATAGATCAAATTAATGTACTACGGAACTGTATAAAAAATATTATTATTATATAATTGTATATTTATATTATATTATATCTCAAAAATATCAATAAAAAAGTCTGCGATGGTATATGTTTATCTCCTAAGGATAACCAACAGTAACCATTTTTATCTTTTACATATTACAAAAAAACTATGGGTTATTTACCAAGTTATTTTAAATAATACAGTATTATTCCTTATCCAATTAAATACATTAAGTACGTTGTGCATTTCATGGAGATCAAAATTGCCCTTTACGGCATACCTATCATCATCATCATCATCATCTGCCTAGCCTTTTCCCAACTATGTTGGGGTCGGCTTCCAGTCTAACCGGATGCAGCTGAATATCTGTATTTTACATGAAGCGACTGCCTATCTGACCATCTTACGGCATACCTATCATTAAAATGAATATCTTAGAAGATATCAGAGATTTAAAAAGATGAGAAAAAGCGGGCACAGAGCGGCTAGCGGGGCGGTACGAAGTTCTCCGGGTCAGCTAGTATAAATAAACTATCGTGCTTCATAAAGCACCGAATGCCCTAAATATCTGTAACAGGCACTGTTATTATTAGATACCTACATATCGCTTACAACCAGTGTAATGTTAAGGTTACTATCGATATCGTCTTGTAATTGGGTTGCAAAGTTTAGATTGCAGTCTCGCCTGAAACTATACTGACGTATAGACATTTTCTGCAAGACCCTTATTAGACCCATACACGTTGGAACAATGCAGATGCAACTTGTATGGTACTAATGATAAGGTTGGCATCATATCATTTTGTTCTCGAGTTATCAGACTCATGATGAAGGAAAACGTCATGAGTAAAGTCCGAACTTAAGAGGGAACAAGGCGTGCAATTCTCCATACAAATGTATTCCCCTTTTTTCTTCCCGAATAATGCTTCTAGAGTAATATTTTTTTTTCATATAATCAAGGTCTGCTGTAAACACGTCCCTGTGATTTTATTTTTTTCAGCAACTAATCAGTAAAGAAAATATGACCCTCTGAAAGGTACAAAAAATGCCCTATTTGTACCGCCGTGATTAGAGGACTACCAGACAAATTAGAAAAGTTTTTAACAAAAAAAATGTTAGAAATATTCCTTTAGAGTATGTTTTGATAAACATACGCTTTCTTCATAATGTTAATGTAAAAAATAATTGAATCGGCTCAGTTTTCGAGGAGAAAAAAGGGGAATACGAAACGTCGTACTTTGTATACGTACGGTAACTGCTATTTAAAAAAATAACGACAATCCCACAATATCTCCCTTCGTTGAAAGTAACACACTCAGTGTGATAACAAAGATTAAACTCTGTTTACAAACGTTACCTACTAACCGCGACCTACTCGCACACTATATCAATTTGGTTAAACTGGTTCATAAAACACGTCTCAACATGTTTGTAGCTTCTTTTAAAACGGTGTGTTTGTTATAAAATAAGGGAGGTACATAGAAATATTTTACGCTGTATGAAGTATCTGTTTTGCTAGGCTCCACAAATAATAACTTTAACAAAAACACATGATGGCGATAAGATTGCCCTATCTGCAGCAGCATTCATAAAATAATAAAATAACAAATATCATAGCATCTCAGAATTGTGTCATTTATTTATTTATTTATTACTTGTGCATAAAGTTTTATGCACAAGTAAAAGAAATACTGTACAAAGGCGGACTTAATGCCTGAGGCATTTTCTACCAGTCAACCTTAGGGTGATGCAGGGATAAAACATGGTATGTGCAACATATGAAACGATTATAAAATACAAGACTACATACTAATACATAGATAGATACATACATACATACATATAAACAAAAATAACTGAGGAGAAAAAAATTATCGGTAGAGGAGAAAAACGAATGTCGTGTCATGTTGTCGAGAAAATATTTTAATTTAGGCATCATAAAACCTTCTATGCTCCATATATCGTTTAGAATTCGACTGGTCCATAAAAAAAATTGCCTGAATACTTGAATTTATTCATACGAAAGTACACAAAAACTCCAATTCATTACTAGAATATTACAGCAATGATCACTTTGGATACGAGTGTCGTAAATAAGGCGGAGCGTCGTAGCAGCGTAGCACTGTAACCGGCGCACGTAGTACCTTGCTACGCCGTAGCCTGAATTAACAACTCGATAAGGGAAGGTTAGACGGGATACTTTTAGGTAATTTTTGAGGTAAAAAATGTGGGTCAGTAAAGTGAAACAAGTGACTAAAAACCACTCTGCCAGTCATATAGTAGTCCGCACATGAGTGGTAATACTTTGACCTTGAGCTGGCCTGTGTAGTACGGAATTTCAATAGAATAAGTGGCCATCTTTTACTGAGTGTTTTGCTACCAATGACGACCTCAAAATAGTTGGAGAAAGGCTGGGCAGATGATGATGATGATGACGTGTGGCCTACCGTACACTAAAATAATAATAGAAAACCACACAAACAGCTAGAGCTAAAATCATAACTCGTTGATTAGTATTCGCTTTTTAACTAGGTACAAGTACTTGTACCAAGTTTACTAAGTAATCGAAAATACTTCAGCGTTACTTACTTACCTATTTCAGAAAAAACAGATTCAACAAAACAGTTGCTCAAGAGTTGCTGATCTGCTCCAACATTGACTATAGACAGTCCCAAAACGAGGGGCAAATGGGGTCTTCGCGTGTTACAACGCGATTCCGAGTTTCTCCCATATGGGAAGTGGATAGAAGTGCCTCGGAAAAACAATGTTCAAATTGCGCCACAAATGTAAGACCAAATATGTATAATACAGAGTGGGGATATGGAGCAGGTATTGAAGAAACTTGTAAACAGTTATGGTTTACACAAGTTTTTGTGTTTTAGGGACAAGCATTTTCAATAATGGCTTTTTTATAGGAGCAATGTTTTAGTTTTAGACACACTTTAGCGTTTTTGTAACATTGGATTTGTGTCAAGCCAAGTGGGATGTTTCATACCAAAATACTGGTCGATTGACTACGTAGGACTACGGACATCGCTGATGTTAAAGTGAAATTAAATGAAAGCCTTTTCTACTTACTTTTCTACTAGACAGATGAGCGTTTGTTTTTATTATCTTTTAATTCCATTAATTTTTCACTCCTACAACACAGCTATACATCATCCATTCCTGAACACCTTAAATGTAAACCCCTATCCTTGCGATCCATCAAACGTTTGTAAAACCGAGTCACAATAACGTTTGTCAATTGAGCACAGAGCACGCGCCACTGACCGTGTTCCGACAAAACAAATCGTCGCGCGACAAACGTTTGTCGCATCAAATGTTGCGTTCAACGTCGCTCTGTTGCGTCCCATTGTTTGCTTTTTATGAAGATATTTTTGTGCACAATTTATCGTGTGTGCGACTAGAGGAAAGTAAACGCGTTGTTTTGATTCATAGAGCAGGCGGTGAAATGTATTTCTAAATAAAACAATGCCATGTATTTTTTTGTACACTGCACTGCCTACAAATCTTCTTAGAAGTATTTGTGATCACTATAGGATTCTTGTCAGTGACCAACATCATGTAAACTTAAGAATTATCGATTGCAGACAATTAACTCATTTGTGCACGTGTCTATTGAAATTCTGACACTGGGTCACACAATAACATCTTCATTTTTTTTTTTTTTTTTTTTTTCTGTTTTCCTTCTTAGTTTTAATCATGATCTGGCAGTTTGAGTAATTTACGCGGCCTACCCAAATGTCCTTTCTTTGGTATTGTTCGTCGAATCGTTGAGCTCCTCATTTCTGAGTCGAGCTGCACGATTTTTGACAAATGCGTGCACTGATTGGACAGGTCCGCTCAATCTGTGTGGTTCTTTCCTCAAAAGACCATTTCAGACATCAATCTACATGGTCTTCACACGATCTGACCAAGATTTTGTCTGGACTTTAAAAGAGACTGTGACCTCTGAGTTTGTTTCGGCCTTTCTTCTCAGAGTAGTCAGATAGGAAACGCCGACCACATCTAGTTTAAAAAATATGATGACGTGTAAAAGTGTTTGTAAAAACCTACTTACAGAAAATAAATCATTTATCATTTATCATTCCTAAAGGAATCGAAAAGAAAAAAGGAAGGAGGTCGCTATTTGCTTAAATGAATTCTCCCCATTGTAACTAGAATAAGTTATTTAAGTTGAAGCAATAAACTTTTTTTTTATTATATTATGTCGACATACTACAACGATACACAACGTTGTCAACATATTACGTTAACATAATTACAACGTTAACGTTGTAGCAAGTATGTCGTTATATGTCGTCATACTTGCTAAAGCAAGTATGTCGATATATAACGACTTCAGTCAAAGCAAAACTTAAAATACTAGATTACGTGGTATACGTTTCAAGATTGCCCAATCGTGAAAAAAGGGCAATCATTCATTACAGCCACAATATCATTTCATAATAATTATGACAACATCAGATAACTCTCAACAACATCAATATCGCAAACAAATGCCAAACCAAACACAACAAATCAAAATTAGACAGCGAAACATCATTTTCAAACACCAAAAATGTATTGACAAAGTTTAGTTCATTACGCGGGCACGTCTAGGGGTAGACAGAGAATTAATGTAGTTTCGAACAACGGTGCCGTAATGAAATTAATGGCCGACGAGACGATGTGCGCACGACATTGGAACGACACGACTACTATACAGTAACGATGGCGTAATGCGGCTGATAATTAAGTCGGCTGATTTACTCGAGGCTGAATACGTTCACTTTGTATGTTTAATATTGGTTTGATGGGTTACAGTATAAGCTAGTGCTGAGGGTTGATTAACCACCTGAGTGAGTGGATTGTTTGTTACATTAGTTCGGAAGGTAAAAGCCGCGTTTAAGAGGGGGAAGTCGGTAAACGTAATTTTGACATGTAGTGGTTATGTCAACAACCTACACAACCTGTTGCTCTGCAACATCACATCTAAATCGTAAAAACACGGCAACTAAAAGGTAGCTTCTGGATTGATTATTTATTCAAGTCTTTTTAGGCAATAAAGCTTAATTTTATGAACTTTATTTTGACTAAATGAAATACTAAAATAAGCCTGTTACGAAATAGCCACAGAGAAAATAGCTTATAGTGAAAGCACTTTGGAAACACATTTGACGTCCCATACAGAATTAGTGCTCATTCGTTCCACAAAACCAGTGGTTGTGAGTTGTGTTAGCATGGGCCATAGTGTAAACTGTATAGAGCCATTACAAACAAGAATCTGACACTCATAATTTACGAAACAACATACACTCTCATCATTCTCCAAATCAAGAAAAGAGATAAAAATCACGTACGAAACTCTCAAATATCGTAGCGCAGATAATAACGTCAAAAAGATAGCAAACATCACGACGAACACTCAAGAGGATGAGTGAGATGACGCGTCCCGATACACGCACGTATCTTCAAGCTTCAGTGGACGTTTGACAGGTGGGTAGGGGAAATTGTGAGCCCTTACAATCTCGCCCTTATAATTGAGAGACTAACGCCAAAGGAAAAACAACACATCGTCTAGGTACACAAGCCTGGATTCAGCGTGCGCGTTTCACCAGCTTAAAGTGTATCGGAATTCGCCGGTTGAAAGGAGTTCTTACGTTTGAAGTTTCGGTTTTGTTTACTAATGTGCTTTTGTGTGGACGATCATTGTGTTGTGTTCGAGATGTTTTTCCTAAAATAACAGGTATTTGATCGAAATTACAGAGATGTTCCAATTCTGGCTCCTTTCAAACATTTGCTAAATCAGAGTGTTTGTAGATGGAATAGGATTTGTCTATCGGCTTGAAATGGATTACTGGATAAACTCGCCTACGTTCAGGTATTTATAGTCCTTGTTATTGTGTGGTTTAGTAACAAGGTTATTAAAGCTATTCACGCTGAAAATCGAGACAATATCTTAATAATAATTCTTTATTATAGCTTTGTTTATCTACATTTGAACGTCTAACAACAATAATGTCATTAACCTGCAAAGGTTAATTACATGATCCTCATTCCACAAATACCATAGTGTTTCTGTCTCATTACGCCAAATGTCAGCCGCTTGACATTCTGCCACACTTAGTATAATGGACGTTACAGTATTAATAACATGAACGTTCGGCGGAACAGAGTTTGAGCCGTCTACAATGGAAGCGAAAATAATGACGAGAAATATTTGAACGTTTAAGTTGTGTTGTTGTTTTCGTTTTATGTCTCCTGAGAGAAGAAATCCACTAATTAGCATTGACTTATATATTACTAGCGTAACTATTGGATATTGGATTAACCTTGTTATACAACTTCAATCCACTTCTTCTATATTACCAGCGCCAAAATTCATCCACTTGATGTCTAAAGTATTTCTAATTCCCAGGCCGGCCTGAAAATAAATGTCTACCTGGAGTCCTTTTCCAAATAATTTCGCTAACAGCTTTTGCCCAAAGAACTGAAGGCAAATAATTCAGGACTGTAGATACTGACGGGAAAGTTTCCAATATTTTTGAACTCCGCCATCTGCACGATGAACGATTTAATTTAGTTAAGTGAGGCACAAGATAGCTTATAAATTATGCAGAAGTTTGTTATATAATCGTTGGCCAATGACTTTCTGGCTGATTGGAAGCGAGGATAATCTAATTAAGAGCTGAATATTTTTTAGCATATTTTAGTAGATGAAGAGGTTTCGTGCCAGAAAAGTTGCAAAATTAATTAAATAGAACGGAGTTGGGAGATTAGAAAGGATTCAGGAACACATTGTTAGAATAAATTAGCATGCAATTTTTTAGTGCGGAAAATATCGTTCTTTATTAACAAAATGGGTATGTCGAAATCTCATTAAAAGTTTAGAGAAAGGTTAATAGAATGCTGACCTGAAAACAAAAATAATATCATGGTAATTACGCACTAAGAACTTTGCTTTTAGTAAAATTCAGAGAAAACATATTCTGGCATTCTGAAAGCTTTGGAAACTCAGATAACATGCAGTTCTCAGGTAACGCAGAGTATTATACCATAATATTAAGTTGGGAAGCTAACAATAGTGGCACACTAATGCTACACACAGAAAAAGGATTTTCGTGCTCATCCGAGAACAATACACATAAAAACATTCCTCTGACGAAGGTAGCCGTAATCTCGTTTGTAATGGCAATTTTCTGTTTTCTATCTCCCAAGTTTTTGAATTTGTTCGACTCGTTTCTCAATGTGTCTTTTATGGGTTTTCTTTCTGTCCATCGGTAGGATCAGCGTCGCTTTACATTTGTTCGTGACTATCATTTTTGATGATATTTCAACTCATTTCTACACTGTATACCACTAAATATTTTTAAGTGTTCTCCACATTTAGTTATTGATTTTCTTTAAAAGGCATCTCATCGTCTCACCCCCTTTAATAATAGCTCTGCCAACTTTTCCGAAAAATAGTAGTTAACATTTGCTAGCAAAACTTTTTCTCACACGACTATAAGTAGTTAATTTCTTTGATAATACTGTTCCTAGGCTACCAGGTCCCATAAAAGGGTAACGAAATAAAGTGAAGCCAGCACCGCAATCACACCGCCATCCCTCAACTGTCCTCCTTTATATCTGAGCGCGTTTTAAACGAATGTCACCATAATAAATAGTCTGCTCATCGAATCATCACAAATGCGATGTAAAATGCATGCGACGATGTTCCAGCCTTTACACAACCAACTTAGAAATATACCTGAGACATTCAATAATGACTTTAAAGTCAAGGGATTAAGGTTTGTTAGGATAGAAGAGATATGTTTGCAGTAAGCTATGATGTCCTGCGAAAAGGGTCTAGACTTTGCGACGCCGTATTTCAGTATTGGCTGATGTATGGGATAAATTTGTGGCCATTTATAGAATAGGAGCTCATGGTTGCGGATGAAGTGATGTCAGTACGGTTGGAAAAGTTTTCTTAGCGAAAGGTGTTCTGAGTTATGAAAAGACTGGACTTGGAAAAGTTATACATTTTTCATTTCAACAAATTCTAGCTACGGAAGAAGGTATACGTTGGTACTTCGATAATTTACTTTTTCTTTTTGACGTGTGCTGTGGAAAGTACTGTCACTGGGAACTTAATTACGTGATGTTCTGCAAAGTTCGTCGTTTTCTTTTTATCTTTCTTTGCATGCTTTCAATAAAATAAATTGTATGAATAGATTTTGTTTCTTTTCTTTCATGTAGAAACATGAAAGAAAAGAAACAAAATCTATTCATACGGAAGACCGGACGCTTACGGAGAACCGTAAGCTGCTTCAGAGACTTGTCGCATGTACTATCAATAATACGTTTATTATCCTAAGACTTTTTGTCATTTAATTTATTTAAATTAAACAACAATAAGTACAAATCCCGATGAGCTTACTTTCTTCCTGACTTTTTCGACCAACAGGCAACCGAAGCCTGAACTTCCAAACAACAGCAATATGGAAAATTCCTTCCTTAAATGTCTTCAAAACTAAATATAAACATCTCCCATCACTCATAATAGTTTTTCACCGCCATTTGCCATGGCTTTTAAAGCGGGTTGATACAGTTAACATTACAGTCACTAGCAAGGCGCCATCTTGGCGCCATCTTGGCGAGACTCGATGGTCTCAGCGGGACCCCATCACGTTTTACTGCTCATACTTGCATGCACTGCGAGGAATGTCTTGTCTGTCTGTGTATTTAAGATCAAGTCTGAAGTAATTTAATTAGATTTTCTTACGTAATTATTATTGTAAACCGATTATTGTAACCGATCATGATCAGTCATAATATAATTATCGTGAGAATAACTCGACTCTCCATACTATACCTACTTAATATTATAAATTCTAAAGTAACTCTGTCTGTCTGTCTGTATGTTACCTTTTCACGCCTAAACCACTAAACGGATTTCGATAAAATTTAGAGATAGATTGCATCCCGGGGAAGGACATAGAATAGTTTTAATCCCGATATCCCTACGGGTTCGCCACTTATGCGGGTGAAACGCGGGGCGCTGCTAGTAGTTTATAATTTCTTCAAAATATTCTAACATTAGAGAAAACAAATCAAACATTGATTTCAGAGTCTGGTAGGTACGAGTAAAAAGTAAAAAAAAAATCGTTCCGTTTGGCGGTTCGTTATGTAATTCGATTTAAATCGCTTGAGATTTCGCTCAATCAAGAAGTAAGCTCATAGAAAATTCCGATCCCTCCTCTTGCTAAAAATAGTTCTAATCACTTCTTCACTTACACACAAAATCCAATTTACTAGAGTTCCTTCAAAGAGGTTTTTTTTTTACTCGCCATACAACGGACACTTTCCCGCTGAAATTAGTTTGAAACTACAACGAAGTCACGTAAAATATTACTCAAATAAAAGGAGACTGTAATTCTCTCTTAAGAGAAACACGTCAAAGTTAATTACACGATCGAACACCTACTTAACAGCTAAGTTTTGATGGAATTTGAACCAAGGTTGACGTCACACGGCCGCCGAATATTTAGCGCGACTATTTGGACCAAGACGTGCGTATTTAGGTATTTAGGGTTATGGTACGCTCTCAATCAGGATAGTAATATCGTTCTTTCTGTGAAATAACTAGCCGTGCGGAATTTTGACTAACACGGGATTTCCTCGGGTAAAGGGCTTTAGTGCCTTTCCAGCTATAATAAACCAGATTGAATAGACTTATGTGAAGCATTCTGAATTAGCAGCATTGAAAAGAAGAAGAGAGGCCACCTATTCATCCTCTATCCCTCAAAAGAAGACTCATCGACGGCTCTGTGAACGGAGTAAATATTCTGGGTATTAAACTCGTAGACCGGGTTAAGAATACAACAATCTGTTCCATCACTAAAATAACTGATATCTGATATGGTGGGATTGGGGCTGGACACATCTGCCGCATGTCAATAATGTAACTCGTAACGCATGTAAACGACATCGCGGCAGGCACAGACGGAGCTGGACTCCTTTAATAAAGATCGGTTCTTGGCAGCTCTGGACAGAGAGAGGTGGAAAGAGAGTAGGGAGGCCTTTGTCCAGCAGTAGGACATTAATAGCTAATAATAAAATTTAGTTTCCCAGTAAAAACACTGTTCGCAAAACTTATTTTTTCCACGTATCAATCCTACACCTACTTATGTTAGTAAAGCTATTCCTCAGTGAATGCCGAGTGGAACAGTGTGCGGGATAACTAATGGGCCGTCACTGGTTAGCTACAATTTGTAATCTTTAAGCCCATATATTACGAGATGAGCGGGATACAAAGCGGTAGTGATAATTATGATCAATAAGCTTAACTTGTACTGATTTATCTATTCCTAGTTTTGAATATTATGAGCTATGCTTTTCACACCAAAAATAGACAAAGACCTACTGGCTGATGCAGGCAATCTAAGTCAAATGTAGTTTATAGAATGTTAGGAGATAAGTCTTTAAAATGTACTTTATGTTAGGTTACAAATAATTACTAATATGAAATTCTTTGCTCAATACCACAAACAATATATTAAAATATATATTCACTGCAATGTTCTGAGAGAAGTGCATAAATAAAAATCTAAAGTAATTAGTTCGTCAAGCGTTGTATCATAAGACTTCGCCCTCAAAGAAGTTTCAACGTACAATATTGACCGAAGCAACTTTGCACAAGCGTGCTGCAAGTAAAGCCAAAGAAACACTAGCATACCGACAAAGAATATTTAATGTATGAAATCCCATCTCGAATAGTGGTCTGTCAGGTTATGCCCAATAGTCTTCAACAAAGTTTCCCTCAAATACTCATTAATGCCACTCTGAGCCAAAGTGTAGCGTTTAATATAAACACTTTGATTGACGTAGCGAGACCGCACTCGGTGCAAGGGTTATTAGCAAGCCTCTTTCAAAGTTCTGGGTGCCTGGTAGTTGTTACAACTTTTTGGGGTTCTGTTTTCGGTTGGTGGGCATATTTGTACAAGAATGCATGTGGGTCTAAGTTATTTAGTTTATTTATGGGGGGGGGGGGTATAGTATCGTAAAACTAGTAAATAACTTACCAAGGAAAGTGTCTAAAACACAATATTTACTCCCCTCAAAAATCTTCTATTACATCGTGACGTTGAATTTCAACATAATCACGGAAAACATTAATTAAAATAGGGTACGAGTATGTACATACATAACGGTTGACGTAGTAAGACCCCGGCGCTTCTTGAGAACATAATTTACGTAATTTGGAGTAGCCAGAAATTAGACTGTAATTGATCACTACCCGCACGTTTCGTCCCAGGTTGGTCTTGAAAACGATTTTTTTTATTTTTATATTAGGCATCGGGTATATATCAGTACAAATAAATAAATAAATAAAGTTTTCCAGACCGTATTTCAGCCACGGCGGCCAATCTCAACGGAGACTAGCCTTCGACGCCTCGGAAAGCACGTTATCAGTATATCAACTAATTAGAAAAAAAGAAAACACGTTGATTTATGGCAAACATGACGCAGAGAAAAACACAAAAAATCAACTTGGGGGAAAATATCCGTCATTAATTAAACTTTTTTGTTTAGCCTACTGCATTAATTTTTTAATCAATCCCTTGCGGAATAAATTCTTATGAGCATTCCAATTCTAATAGAAATCAATAAACAACATAAGGATTGGAATTTTATTACTTCCACTCGTCTAACAGACGGGTTCGTCGAAACTAAATTTGAATACTTGTTTTAATCTAAGTAATAAATATTTAAATCTTCACAAGCGCACGTCCCTGCTTTGTTCGCGTGAGAGGAGCTAAAATTTTATAGCCTATTATTCTCTGAATCTGAAAGGATATGACTGGGAAAATTGCCCTGAAAACCATCCAGCTTTTGAGTTATGCATGTGAATAACAATAGGTCCTGTAATGAGGATTTTATGCTTAGCGTCTACTGCCTTCTGCACCATACATTTTCTTGAGGTTATATTTAAAATAATTCGTTACTTTTGTAAGTTAAACGTCTTCAAATGAGTACAATATTTACTATCCTATATGAGTACAATAATGAGGTAATCTTTAATTTTATTACAGTGTTTTAACATTTATTTAAGGTTTGTAGGGTTTTTATTCAGATTTTAATTTCTTATTAAATCTGTGTCCACTTATAGGGGACCCATTATTTACAGATCACTTGTTATATTACCCTCATCATAACTTACATACAAATAATTATTTGTTCTTGGTCATAAGGAAATTAAATGTCAGTTCTTGAGTGACAGGTCTCCCCCGTTGTACTCATCTTCTCGCCATATCTCTTACGGCCTGAGTAGGAATAAAAGCCTGTAAGATAAATTATTTAACTTGACTAAGAGTGCTTTTGAGTTCACTTATCTTTACTCTTTGGGGAAGGGGAGTAGTCAATTTTTGGTTCGAGTCTTGTGGAATGGTGATCAATAAACAACATAAGGATTGTTATTAATACTTACAAAAGTGGGGCTATATAAAAATGGTCACACAAGTGATCAAGATTAGTAGACTTTTATTTCTGGTCTATCATTGTTACCTACTATAGAAAAAACCTGTGAAATTAAACACAAAATCAAGGGAACCTGCTCAGAAATTTAATTTGTCTGGAGACAATATAATTAATTAATTACATTACCGTCGTACCGTAAAATACAATAAAGCATAACGATACACTCAATTACACTGAGAAACATCGCATAAGCCGCACAGGGCTTACAACAAGAATTTCCAATTAAATTGTGCGAAATCATCAATATTTTATTGGGAGTAGCGAGTGAAAAACGTGCGAGCGGGAAGCGAGCAAGCTAAATTGGTTTGATTAAATTCGACGGTGACACGTTCGGCGTAACGAGACCGCACCTACGGGCTAACGAGTGGCTATGAAGGGTTAAGCACGTTAGGTTTTAGGACCGAATGAGTGAATGTGTGTCGAATGAGTACACTGGGCTTGATTGGTGTCAGCTATTTGGAGGGGTTATTGGCCCTTTCACGGTAAAGTGATGAACAACTTTTCTGATGTTTTTGAAAATAGATTTTATTACCTGTCCGAAACGTGAGATGGTTGACCCTGAAAGGTCATACATTACATTACAATACACAGCATGGTTGTCAAATGAAAACGTTTTAGCAAAGTTGAGGCCAATTTATTTTCCTACAGTTAGTTTGGGTAAAAGGGCCTTTTTGCTAAGCCCTAATTTTTAAAAAGATTGCTATAAATAAAGTCTTAAGTACAGTTTAAATTAAAGCCACAAATCTCAAACGGCACATCAGGTAACAAATTCACAGGAAGGAAAGGGTTGAAAAAAAATAATCTCGCCGAGTAAATCACGGGGTGAAGGTAGAGAAGTAGGCCAGGAGTACATCACATAAATCGCGGTTCTAAAAATCGCATTTCAAAGTTTTATTCTAAACTTAGGCCCTTCGTCAAAGTCAGTTAGGACGGTAAATAAAAAAATAAAAGTTTTCCCTCAGAGAGCGTGAAGAAATGCGATTTTCGGACTATTTTCTCGCCGTCAGGTTTTGGTGTATACTAATCAAACACGCAAGTTATCAAGTTTGTGAATTTAATTAACTATCGCCTGTAGAAATACTCGAAACTTAGAATGAAAACTAATAGTTCCGCTTCATGATTAAAATGTATCTCATTTCCACAAGCCACAATATCGATTACATTATAACAGCACCTTGTTTTCTACAATTCTAGAAAAATATACTACATTGAAATGTTTGGATTGCTTCAGACTCCTTATAAAAAAGTTTTTATTTTTTTATTTTATTTGTAATGGGTTTGCTCTTGACTCTAGTCTAGGTCAGAGGTGACAGAGACAAAATCGACGATGGAGTGAGCTTAACCAGAAGAAGCCTGTTCACTCTTACTTTGAAGAGATTCGGGTTGTATGCGCTTAAAATGTAAGTAAAATAAAAACCGGGCAAGAGCGAGTCGGACTCGCGCACCGAGGGTTCCGTAACGCATAAGGTTTATGTCTAGGAAATCAAATGTTTTTTTTTATTTTGGAGTTGATTGAATGAATGGTAAATTGTGGTTTACGATTTATGATGTATTAAAAAAAAACTACTTACTACATCTCGTTCAAACCAATTTTTGGTGGTAGTTTACATGGTACACACTAAATAAAATTATAAATAGATGCAATAAGTTTAGGAAACAACAAAAACACAATTCCAATAATATTAAACTAAGGAAGGAACGTGTTTTTCTAATAAATAAATTAAAAAACTATGAAATCAAATTAGAAGATAGTAAAAACATTTATCATATTGACACTCAGCGATTACAGTCTGAAATTGAGGTACTTGAAGAGTCCCTACATTTACATTATAATAAGTATGTGAGCTCTCAGAAACAAATAAAGGAACACATCCTTGCTGCAAACGAGTTGGTGGAAATGTGTAACAAGGAGGCAGGTAGAGGGGACCCGATGACTCTGAGCACACATCAATGTTCTTGTCAAAGGGAATCAAACCTTGAGGCTATCCAACCTGAGGCAACGGAGGACCCGTCCCAGTCTGGAGGAGCTCAGGAATGTATCCCCCCCAATCAAGATACACCACATGTTGTACAAGGTTCATCTCAAGTATCAGAGACAGAGACTTATGCTGTCACTTCTTCTAGTAATGTCAGTTCTTGTTCTGTTATGTTTTCAGATAGTTTAGGGAGAGGGTTAGGTAAATTATTGAGTAACAACCTGAGTCAATCAGCTGTTAATTACTGTATGCCTAGGAAATCCTACAAAGAAATAATGTCATCAATAAGTTGCAATAAATATAATCCAAATGCCATTATTTCTGTATTTGTAGGTAATAGTGGGAATGTAAAAATAGATGACATCACTGAGAGTGTCACTGAAATCCTAAAGATTAATTGTCAAAAAATAATATTATGTGCTTTCCCATACTTTGAGCACTTATCAAGTAGGCAAAATCATTATATACATATGTTAAATAATCATATGCATTTATTAGTTAATCACTATAGTGACAAACTTATATTTTTTGACACCAACACTTTTGTTGAGTATTTAAAATCGACTAGGGGTACAGCGTATCTGCCTATTAGTTTTAGACGTCAAATAGCATGGCTATTAGCTTTTATTATTAACTCAGACATAAGTAGTATGTCGAAGTCGGATGTAATTAGCACCACAAAAATTAGTAATAATACTAATAATAAGGTGGTCAGCCACAATAATTTAAACTAGTCAGTAAGACAACAGAAGGTACCAATAATAATATTATTAATCTCACCTACAACAAGGTATCTTCTAGCACTCAATTAGTAAATTGTAAAAAAGGGGCTAAGCAGAATTCCTTGAAATTGTTTCATCAAAACATTCAAGGTTTTTCTTCCAAAATATTAGAAATTGAATTGTTTTTAGAAAAAACAATGTTTGATATTATTTGTATTACTGAACATTGGTTGAAAGATTATGAAATGATGATTAATTATGAGAACTATAGTGTAGGCAGTTGCTTTAACCGAAAATCCATGCTGCGTGGTGGATCATTAATATTAATTAAAAATTGTGTAAAATACAAGACTCGTAAAGACATAGTGGAACTATCGGTGGAACATAGCATCGAACTGTCCTGTGTTGAGCTAGATAAGCATTTTATAGTGTGCGTTTACAGACCTCCAAACTATCAAAACTACTCTATATTTGAGTCAGTAATGGAAGATGTCTTAGGAAAACTTGCAACTGGTAATAAATCAGTAATTATTTGTGGTGACTTTAATGTTAATATTTTGGAAAATAATTCAAATAGCAGTAGATTGTTAAGCCTCTTCAAATCATTCAATCTGTCAAATGTATTTATGGAACCAACGCGAATAACTACGGCTACTGCTACATGTATTGATAATGTTTTTTGTTGCTGTGAATATTTAGATAAAGCCATTGTAAATTATCTCCCTTCGGATCACAGTGGTCAAACCGTGTCTTTTGAGTGCAACACACCGATACAAAAAGTGCAGATTCAAACTAGACCAATAACATCGGGTAATTTGAATAAGTTTAATAACACTTTAATTAGCAAGTTAAATGCTCAGGGCCTAAGTATGACGAATGGTAATATTTTGTATAAAGAATTTTTTTCATTAGTGCAAACAGAGTTCAATAATTCCTTTAAGAAGAAATCTAAAACTATTTGCCCTAAGTTTTTATTCAGTGACTGGGCAACTAAAGGAATCAGGAAAAGTAGGGAAAGATTATTTGAACTGTATGGCCTTAAGCCGTATATAAACACGGATACTTTTAATAAGTATGTTGCTACTTATTCTAAAATTTTTAAAAATATCTGCAAAGCAGCTAAAGCTTCTTTCATTAGTAACAAAGTTAAATCCGCAGACAATAAAATAAAGACAGTTTGGAAAATTATAAACAATGAAACGAACAGGAACAAAAAACATAATACTGATTACACACTGGACACTTCCCGCGGTCTCATTAGCGATAACATCGATGTTGCTCAGGAATTTGCAACTTTCTTTACCAATATCCCAATTAAAACTACAGAAACTTTAAATTCCTCGCCCGCACTAGCTATTGAATTATTAAGAGCGAATGTCTCAGCCTGTCCTGTGGAATTTAAATTTAAACATATAAACCCCATAGTCATTATAAAGGCATTTAAGCAACTTAAGATCAAAATTACCGAAGATCTGTGGGGCATGTCTACTAAAGTTTGTCAATCCTTTATTGAGACAATTGCACCCTATTTAGCTTTAATATTTAATTTGTGTGTAGATCAAGGGGTTTTCCCGGATTTAATGAAGTTCAGTAAAGTTATTCCACTTTTCAAGTCTGGGGACAGCAAAGACACTAATAATTATAGACCCGTATCGGTTTTGCCGGTTTTTAGCAAGGTGTTCGAAAAAGTAATGTTAAATCAAATGCTCAATCATTTTAATCGTAATAACATCTTACACGATCAACAGTATGGTTTCACCAAAGGACGTTGTACAACCGACGCCGGTGTCACCTTATTAAAACACATCTTTAACGCATGGGAAGAGGCACAAGATGCTATAGGCATTTTTTGTGACCTATCCAAGGCATTTGATTGCGTGAATTACGAAACATTGCTCTTGAAACTTGAGCATTACGGACTAGGTAAACTTGCTCTTAGCTTAATAGAATCATATTTAAATGATAGATTTCAGCAAGTTCAAATTAACGGTGTGAATTCATCGGGCTTAAAAGTCAAAATGGGAGTACCGCAGGGCTCAATATTGGGGCCATTCCTATTTTTAGTATATATAAATGATTTACCTCATTTACTGAAAAACCAACCACAAATGGTGTTATTTGCTGATGACACATCACTGATTTTTAAAGTAAGCAGACGTGCACAAGAGCTTGACGACGTAAATAACGCTATGCATGTGGTCCATAATTGGTTTACTGTGAATAATTTGGTATTAAATGAGAAAAAAACTAAATGCATTAGATTCGCTTTACCGAATGTTAGAAGTAATGAATGTCATGTTGTATTGAATAGGGAGACACTTGAATTCGTCGAAAATACGGTTTTTCTGGGGATCGCGCTTGACTCAAAGCTACAGTGGGGTCCGCACTTAACATCACTTGCAGGGCGGCTAAGTTCAGCCGCTTACGCTGTTTGGAAAATTCGCCAATTAACAGACGTGGATACCGCGAGACTGGTCTATTTTAGTTACTTTCATAGCATCATGTCTTACGGTATTTTGTTGTGGGGACGGGCTGCAGATATTGATTCTATCTTCATTCTGCAAAAGAGGGCTGTCAGAGCCATCTACAAGCTCAGCAGACGCGATTCTCTACGAGAACTGTTTAAAGAAATTAACATCATGACGGTTCCTTGTCAATATATATATGAAAACATTATGTACGTTCGAAAAAATCTACATCTTTTTAGTAAGATAAGTGACAGGCATAATTTTAACACTAGAAATAGGGACAAATTAGATCAACCGCGTTTCAGATTGTCTAAAGTAAAAACTTCTTTTATGGGTTACTGTGTAAAATGTTATAATAAAATACCATTCGATATTCTTCAATTAAATGAGAAGAAATTTAAAACATGCATTAAACGCACACTATGTAGACAAGCATATTACAAGTTGGATGATTATATAGTAGATAAAAATGCTTGGCTTAATGCTGGTCCTGCTCCACAGGCACTTGGGCTCACTAGTTAAAATTTCAACATTTGGAAGAGGTGCTTCCCTTTTTCTTTTTCAATATTTCTGACATTACGAACATAACTTTTTTAATTTATTCAATCCAGTTTTAATTGTTGAATACTGCAATATTAGATACCTCTTCCTGTTTGGTAGTAAATTATATTAACATCTTAAATAAATTGCAAACTATAGTTTTGTATAATTTAGAAGCATTTTTTTTTTAAATTTTGTAAATGTAAGAACCATGTTTCCGTTTATTATGATTTTTTTTTCTGTTGTTGACTTGAAAGAGCATGGCAGTTGAGAACGTGTCATGCTCACTTAAATGTCTCACCGATGGTGGCGCGTGTGTTGGATTATTCGGTTCCCTACAAAATGGTTGAGCTGGATGGTGCTGATCCACGCGTCATGTTCGTGAACGGGTGCCGTCGGTTGAGACTGGTCATCTCTTAACTGCCAAGGCTTATTTTTAATCTTATATTTTGAATTGTTTCTTCATTTGTCTTTTTCTTTTTACATTGTTCTCACATATAGAAGCAACAAGAATAATGTACCGAGGATTTTGTAATAACTTGATTTAAAAGAGTGTCCATGGAGTTTCTTGCCCGTTCTTCTCCATAGAGATCTACGTTTTGGAATGGGCAACTAGCTTCAACTTTCTGACTAACTGACAGACTATTTAATTTTGACAATTCAAAAGTGCCTGTACAAGGTTTAATTGAAATAAATGCTTTGAGTTTGAGTTTGAGTTTGGTAATGTACATCATATATTTTTTTTAGTTTTATCATTCTCTTATTTTAGAAGTTACAGGGGGGGGGACACACATTTTACCACTTTGGAAATGTCTCTCGCGCAAACTATTCAGTTTAGAAAAAAATGATATTAGAAACCTCAATATCATTTTTGAAGACCTACCCATAGATACCCCACACGTATGGGTTTGATGAAAAAAAAAATTTTGAGTTTCGGTTCTAAGTATGGGGAACCCTAAAATTTATTGTTTTTTTTCTATTTTTGTGTGAAAATCTTAATGCGGTTCACGCAATACATCTACTTACCAAGTTTCAACAGTATAGGTCTTATAGTTTCGGAGAAAAGTGGCTGTGACATACGGACGGACAGACAGACAGACAGACAGACAGACGGACAGACAGACAGACAGACAGACAGACATGACGAATCTATAAGGGTTCCGTTTTTGCCATTTGGCTACGGAACCCTAAAAAGTACTTAAAATGGTTATCTCTCATTCACTTCCCGGTATCCGAATTCTAAAATGATTCATGACGAATAATTTCCGCGGTGCAATCCATGAGATCCGACTTCGTTACCATGGAAATCCGATTTTTTATTGACAAAAATGAAGAGTCCCTCTTTTATTGGGATAACAATTATTTTCAAATTGTTTCACATGACTTTTTAACATTGACTTCTAATTGAGTAACAAACAACATAAAGATTTGTCTTGTGTTATAAATTAGAAAAAGACTGAAATATAAGAACAACAGGGGCCCTAAAAGGCCACTTTGGCAGAATCATAAAAGGTTAACATTATGAATCATAATATGGCGAAGACAGTCCGTGTTTTTCTTTTTTTCTCTGCACTACGTAGTGTGTGTGTGTGGGATTTTATTTGGATTGGATTGATTGGTATTTTAGCACAGACAAAAAAAAAATAACTGAAAAATCCTTCACTAATGGGATTTGATACGATTAACTTAACGGTTAACTGTCCATTATGATTCAGAATGTTTTATCCTTTTATGATTCTGATAGTGGCCTTTTTAGGCCCCCAGGTTTAACAAGGATAACTAATATCCAAGCCAGTCAGTGTATTTCCCACTAACGTGTACCTACTACCAATTATTCCTCCCTGGAGAATGGTAAGACACGACTTAGGGCCAAGGGGGATGGCTAGCGATCCTCCTGTATGATAATAACGTTATACTGCGATCAACTAAGTGCCAAGTGTGGCCGTATAACTGTTACATGGGATGTTATGACACTGTATGTAGATATCTATTTGTAGCTTTTACGATCAGTCGTAGGTATTATGATAATGATTAAATGCGATAAAATATGGATTTTCTTAAACATGCTGGTAATTTACCAACCTTTAGTGCTTAGAGCCTTCAATTTTAGTTAATTTTAGTTATCTTTTTTCTTCTATTTCCTCAAATGGAAAAACGGAATAAGATCACGTCGTTGTCCGTCTGTCTATCCGTCAGTCAAGACCCTTTTTCTCAAGAACGCGTGGAGTTATCAAGTTAAAATTAATAAAAAATACTTAAGGCTGCAATCCCTTGAAGCAGTGCAAAAATCAAACAACTAAGTCAACGCAATCAAAAGATACGGGCGTTTATGTTCCGGAATTAAAACCTATAGGTTACTTCCAGTTGACCTAGAATCATGAAATTTGGCAAGAAGCAATGTCATGCAGCACAAGTAAATTTGTTACATTACAAAAAAATAAATATTCTAAAACTATTTACATACATACAAATGTATACGTATCCCTCGGTGCGCGAGTGCGATTCGCACTTGACCGGTTTTTAGGGTTCCGTAGTCAACTAGGAACCCTTATAGTTTCGCCATGTCTGTCTGTCCGTCCGTCTGTCTGTCTGTCCGTCCTCGCTTAATCTCTGTGACCGTTAGCACTAGAAAGCTGAAATTTTGTAGGAATACGTATATCAGTTACGCCGACAAAGTGGTAAAATAAAATTTTGGAAAATATTTTTTTTTAGGGTAGCTCCCCTACATGTGAAGTGGGGATAAATATTTTTCTCATCATCTACCCCATCGTGTGGGGTATCGTTGAATAGGTCTTCTAAAATGGCTTAGGGGTTGCTAAAATTATTTTTCGATTTAATGCTCCATTTACGAAATATTAAAGTTTAAAGTGAAAATTTTTGTTCCAGTAGGGCGTCCCCCCCCCCTCTAAAAGATAAACTACTGGCTTGGAAAATCTGGAAAAATTCTCGATGATAGTGCATTTTATGAACTTTAAAGGAAAAGTATAGCGGTTAAGATAACTTTATTAGTTTAGCAGTAACAGTCGTTAAATTTGGGTGTTGGATAATTTTGTACCAAATACAAAATCCTTAGCATTAATCCTTTAAAGTGACTAAGATGAAGTAGTTGCTTGTTTATAATGGGTAAAGACTTGCATTGAAAACCAAAATATGTTTTTTTTTTTTTTACCTATTCAGAATAAAGAACAACAGAATCGTACTACATTGTGATAACGGGTTACTACGGAACCCTACACTGTGCGTGGCCCGACACGCACTTGGCCGGTTTTTTTCTTATGTTGTTGATATACAAACCGCTTTTAACAGTTTCAAGTGCAAATGTCACGGCAAGCCGGACAAGTCGTTATCTGATAAACTAGCTATTTACTGAAGTTTTGTATATTTATTACACTTTCTGTATTTACTTGTACTATCTGAAATATCATCATTATCTAGGTATACCCCAACTAGCAAAATAATCCTGGAATGCGATTTTATAATGCTACATGGACTTATAAAGCTCCGATGAAGGTTTTGGTGGTTGCTACTACGCTTTTAACAGCATAAATACATGCTGTTTTTACTCAAGTACGTTGTATCCTATAATTTTTACTTATATTCGTATATAGGATCATATTTCCTG
Source organism: Mesoligia furuncula (assembly GCA_916614155.1). Taxonomy (NCBI): domain Eukaryota; kingdom Metazoa; phylum Arthropoda; class Insecta; order Lepidoptera; family Noctuidae; genus Mesoligia; species Mesoligia furuncula. The sequence goes on along the minus strand of OU744811.1, from coordinate 889,728 downwards.
ACAATTATAGGATCAAGACTCCTATAAAAGCATGAAATAAGAGTAATTACACTCAAGAGTAATTACTCCGGTAAGTCAGACTTAAATGCGCCTATAAGATAACATCTGCGGGCCATTATAATCTTAATACTCCTGTAGGAGCATGTACCAGGAAGACATGCACTGAGGAGCAATTGCTCTTGTTATTTTTACTTATAGCCTCATACAGGAAAAGTTTTTAACCAGTGCGCAAATTTTTTTTGGTGGCTCAGTGTAAGCAATAGAACACATTTCCATTTTTAGTTTATGACTTTTTTTTTTTTATTTTTCCGCTTTGTCCCAATTTGAAATAAGCAAGACATGGATATAATTTAATAGTAATACTATGAATGAGCATGAATGAAAACGCGAAGGCCGCCGGCCGCTGGACCATGCCCAGCGCACGAGAGGGGGGTGCGGGGGCATGCGGCGCGGCGCCGGCGTTTGATACAAACGCATGCACATGCAGTACGTCACTTGCGGAAGCGGAGGTCGGATGTCTCTTCGCCGTCCCTGCGCGCGTGCCGCGTACTAGACTAGCGTAGTGACAATGTCTCATTTTACTCACCGCGAGTATTATGAAATGGTGCGAGTGTATTTGTTAAGCAATGAAAATTTACGAGCAGCACGAAGAAGATACGAAAGGGAGAGCGTACCTCGTATGCGAGCCGAAGGGATCCTCAATCCCACGGTCCCTAATGAGAGGACAATTTTAGCAGCAAACCAAGGTGTATGAAACAAGTGAAATGCCGTGTGTATGTAGAAGAGGCTCAGAGCCTAGATGACTTGAAAGAAAAAATAATTAACGCTTTCAATAAAGTAAAAAGTGGTGTTAGTGTCCTAAACAAACTAAATGCTTACTTATTTAAACGTGCACGTTTATGCCTTGAAAAAAAAAGGAGCAGGTCACTTCGAACAATACCTAAAATTATTGTGATTAATAAAATGTAGAGGTAAGAAGAAATTATAAACAATCTTAGTGTCTTAGGTTCTCTTCGATTAGACATTGACGCAAATTGTATCATGTCTAAGTACCTATCATACCTAAATGTTTTATTTTGAAAGGACTAAAACGTATTACTTTCTTACTTATTATGATTTATTTTCTGCATTTTGATGGTCCTAAGCCCATGAAAGTATGAAGGATAATTTGGAATTTACGAAAAATTACGTTTACAAATAACTTTACACAGTCTAAACTTAAAAAATTGTAGCGCTAAACTGGGGTCAATAATCCGCGAGCGCGCGTGAGTACTTCTGATAGCAGCTGGCGCGTCAGGCGACCGGACGACGCGCGGCGTGAATCGGGCGACCGGTCGACGGACTGGCAAGCGACGTCCATAAAATAAATTTCTGAGTAAACAAGTCTCGTAAGCGTTAACTTAATTTTTTACTATTGAAACATATCAAAACAAAAAATACGTGTTTATTAAAATATATTCAAGTTTATTATGTCAAAATTTGCGCACTGGTTAAAAACTTTTCCTGTATAAGCTAATATTTTGTGGCCAATATAAGTAAATTAAAGTTAAATTACTGTAAGTCATTTATGTATCTGGTTTGGTTTAACATAAGCTTAGAAGTAACTGTTAAATGGATTTCATATCCACGTTTTAAAAATAATTAATCACCAAGATTATAACAGCAGTCGGTAGGATAAAATGTTCTCTATATATTTTTTTATAGATTTATCGTATGCCGTTTTAAACCTAGACATATTTATATAGGCATTCCACAGTAGTGTTATTGTCTAAGTAATCTCAAACAATCCTGGTTAAAACCCTTAAGAATCCACCTTTGCTTGTACGACCAGTACAGTAATCGGTAACAATGGCGAATCTTCTTCGGTTTTGAGATAACCCAATATAGAACCAATATACTTATATTGGTACTATGCCACACTTGGAAATGCTAAAAATACTTATTTTAGCACTATGTCACACTTGGAAATGCTTACTAAGAAAATGTCAGCTGCCTTCATAATATTAATTTAATATTAATTAATACTAAAATGTAAATAAGCAAATTTCAAGAGGCGCTTTAAAATTGTAATCAAAACCATGATAGATTTCACAGAAAATTCATGTTCCCCTACGAATAAGCTATAAGACTAACAATTTGACAACAATAACATTTCGCTTTTCTACTATGGTTAACATTAATAAATTCTGATTCATATAAATACTTATCCTCAAGATGTTAAAAATATTTTTTTTACAGAGCACAACAATGTCCGATAAATTCACTTCGACTGTTCACAATATATGAGCTTAAGTAAGCATTTCTAGGCGCTTATTAATCTAATTTTTTACTATAACTTACTTATATTGAGATTAACAGGAGTATTTGCATTGAAGTAATTCAATTACAGGAGCAATATAGGCGTATTTATGGCATTTCAGCGGTCTTATATAAATACATTATAAGTAAAAGTAGACTTATAAAGTGGGCCCTTTTCCCGACTTATATGTGGATATAAGTCTCATATAGTCCTCGATAAATTATGGTTCTAGGATAGTATAAAAACCACTTTTTGCTAGTTGGGACATACATCATCTGCCTAGCCTTTTCCCAACTATGTTGGGGTCGGCTTCCAGTCTAACCGGATGCAGCTAAATACCAGTATTTTACATGGAGCGACTGCTTATCTGACCTCCACAACCCAGTTACTAGGTAATACGATACCCCTTGGTAAGACTGGTTGTCCGACTTTCGGGCTTCTGACTACCCGTAACGACTGTCAAAGATCCACGAACGATCAAGAACTAAGCCTAAATAAATTCAAAGCTTTTATAAAGCGAAAACTATGCCAGAAAGCCTATTATACTGTAAAAGACTATATTGAGGACAAAAAGGCTTGGGATTGAGCTGCTCCAATAGGTTTAGACAGTGAATGTTATTTTGCAATTTTTACACTTTAATATTTTCTTTTTTTTTTTTTAAGTATCTATTTACTTACACAATGACATGTACATTTACTGTATAAAGTATTATATTATTTTAATTATTGTGAATGTGAGGACTATGTGGGTCATTGTTTACATTTTAATCGTGGTCTGGCAGTTTGAGTAGTTTATGCGGCCTACCCAAATGTCCTGTCTTTGGTATTGTTCGTCGAATCGTTGAGCTCCTGAAGTTCTGAGTTGAGCTGCACGGTTACTGACAAATGCGTGCACTGACTGGACAGGTCCACTCAATCTGTGTGGTTCTTTCCTCAAAAGATCTTTTCAGACACTAATCTACATGGTCCTCAAAGATTATGTCCGGATTTTTATATACACATTGACATTGATGAATTTTATTTAGACAATGACATGAATATTTACTTTGTAAAGTATTTTTTATTTTATTTTTCTTTTCATTTAATTATTGTGAATGTGAGGACTATGTGGGTCATTTGTTTTTTTCTGTTTTCCTTCTTAGTTTTAATCATGATCTGGCAGTTTGAGTAATTTACGCGGCCTACCCAAATGTCCTTTCTTTGGTATTGTTCGTCGAATCGTTGAGCTCCTCATTTCTGAGTCGAGCTGCACGATTTTTGACAAATGCGTGCACTGATTGGACAGGTCCGCTCAATCTGTGTGGTTCTTTCCTCAAAAGACCATTTCAGACATAAATCTACATGGTCTTCACACGATCTGACCAAGATTTTGTCTGGACTTTAAAAGAGACTGTGACCTCTGAGTTTGTTTCGGCCTTTCTTCTCAGAGTAGTCAGATAGGAAACGCCGACCACATCTAGTTTAAAAAATATGATGACGTGTAAAAGTGTTTGTAAAAACCTACTTACAGAAATAAATCATTTATCATTTATCATTTATTTATCATTTATCACGAATGACAGCCGGGACCAACGGCTTAACGTGCTTTCCGAGGCACGGAGGGGTCACGGTATGTAAAGATGGTCACCCATCCACAGACCAACCGCGGCAAGCGTAGCTTAACCTGATCGATCGACCTGTGCGGCTGTTATTATTTAGCCACGGGCCCCTCTATATATATATATATATATATCTAGGTATACATACAAATAATACAAATAAATAAATTTGGAGTGTCTGTTTGTAATGTGTAAATACAGCTGTTTACTAAATGCATATTAAAGTTTATACGGCGCTTAACAAAAATACAACCTGTCCGTTTGCTTCGGCTAAATCCCGGGTTCGCGCGAAAAAAAATTACATGCACACGAACGAAGTCGCGGGCACAGCTAGTCGTTACTACAAATCTGATGCCTCATGATTATTATTACCACCATTTGATACGTAGATAAATCCCACCACATTTTTCAATCTACAAGCTTAATCAACGCCACAAAAAACAAAGCAGACACGTCCCCATAAAGTTCTTTATCCTTTTGTTTTTAATCTAAAAACATGTTTTTTTTTTCAGGTCTTAGATCTAGGGTACATAAATTAATTCTGTCGGCTATCCCACAGGACGTCGGTAGGGGGGTGACTATTAACCCTTTGACCTAACCGCCCCACAGAGTAGATCGACTTTGAGTGGAAACTTTAATTGCCAAGCGGTTTGTAGTTTCTTTTTTATGTTTTAACTAAGATAATTTTCACGCTGTTTCAGGGCGATGTTAAAGTTTCTTTTAGTAATACTGTTTCTTTCGTCGTCGTCGTTTCAACCGATAGACGTCCACTGCTGGACATAGGCCTCCCCCAATTTTGGAGGGGGGTTTGCCATAATCGCCACGCTTGGCAGGCGGGTTGGCGATCGCAGTATGGTATGATGGTGGAATAAATAAAGAATGCTGCTGCCCATTCTCCGGTAAGACCCTTAGTCGCCTTTTACGACACCCACGGGAAGTAAGGGGTGGTGCAATTCTTTAAGTCCGGCACCACACAGACATACTGTTTCTTTAGTTTACTGTAATTTTCTCTTAAAATGGCAGGCTAGTCATTGAGTCTCCAACAGCTAAGGATGCTCTTAACAAATTGTGAGCGTCGGGGAACCTACCTGCCACCCTATTTGATAAAGATTACGGTCGTGCCAACTAGCTAAACATTATATCACTTGAGCAAATCTTTTAATATCACTTAAAAACTTATCCTATGAGAGTTAAGCTGCTGACCACAATACAACAGTTTGGGTATCTATAATCTACAACCATATTATAAATCTACATTAACTTTTCCGATCCAAACCTTCCACCCAGACGGTAACTATTCGGAAAGCATTTAAGCATTCAATATTCGAGTCCACAATATCTTAAGCGAGGGGTCGGGCAATAAAACTTGCTTCAAGTTGCGTGCGATACATAAAAGACTGCCTTCTAACATTCTTAGCTTGATGCTTGGAGTTTCGAGAGCGGCTCGGAGTGGGAAAGAGTTGGGATAAAGATGATTGCCGCTGCACAGCAGAAAATAAAATAGATGAGAATTTATTTAAGTAAATGAGGTTCTTGATTTTTTGTATGGTTTCCGATCTAATTAGTTGGAAACTGGTTAGAAATATGTACTAGCTATTTCGAAAAATATTCACTTTTTACGCTTATGCCTAGTGCAAAACAAAAAAAGCATCAAAAAAGCGTTGTTCGTGGCAACATTTGTGAGGAGTAGTGGTGGTTTATGACGTCCTAAATTAAATATATAATATCTTCTAATGTATAAGATTCTCGTCTCGCAGTGTTTGTAACAAAACTCCTCCGAAACGGCTTGACCGATTCTTATGAAATTTTGTGTGTATATTCAGTAGGTCTGAGAATAGGACATAAACTTTACTATCGTTCATACCCCTAAGTAATAAGAGTGGTCCACTCCAAAAATTTATTTTTCATTTCTGGACAATTTTTTTTATATTTTTTTTTTATGATTCAGCATTAAAAATACATGCAACCCTAAATTTTCACCCTTCTACCACCAACACCTATTTTTTTAATAAGTAGTCTATATATATAAAAATTAAATGGCGTTTGTTAGTCTCACTAAAACTCGAGAACGGCTGGACCGATTTGGCTAATTTTGGTTTTGAAATAAGTCCAAGGAAGGTTTAAAAGGTGAGGAAATATGAAAAGTTGTAAGGAAAATAGCAAAAGCAAACATTTCACTATCCCATACAAACTGTTCAGAGTGCATTCAGTAATACGGTGGTAATAAGATTGTGTAGTTTGATTTATTCAATTGTTTGGTATGTCCTTTACTCTTTTATTTTATTTCTACGAGTATTTTAGTTTATAACCAAGAAAGACATTTTTTTATGTAGCTGGATAATTTTTTTTATACGTCTTTCTTTTTGTATTTTCGTGTAGGGTAGGGGTAGGGCAGGAGTAGGGTAGGGGTAGGGTAGGAGTAGGGAGGTAGGACACCACGCGAACGAAGTCGCGCCGGGCAGCTATATTATAAATATATCATAACCTGAAAAGGAAAAGAAGAAAAGGATAAAGAGTAGGCAGATGATGATCCATACTATATTATATACTATAATATTATAAATGTGAAAGTGTGTCTGTCTGTCTGTCTGTTACCTCTTCACCGCTCTTCGTTTAAGCCGCTGAACCGATTTAGATGAAATTTAGTATAGAGATAGTTTGAGTCCCGGGAAAGGACATAGGATAGTTTTTATCCTGATATTCCCACGGGATCGAAACATATGCGGGTGAAACTGCGGTGCGCTGCGATATTCCAAGATATCGACATTTTACAGTTGGGTGGCAACTTTGGAGTTATCAGACCTGCTTTGTCAGATAACCAGGCTTCTGGTCTGGGAGTTTTGGTCAACTAGTGGTTTATGTAAAAAAGTTACCCATCCATAAACTGACCGCGGTAAGCACGGCTTGAGCTCGTACGGTTATCTCCTAAAACCCTTCATCGTGTCGTTTAATAATAAAATTAATATGAGTTAAAAAGTTGCCATGGATTCTACAGAGACAAGACTGAAGGAATTTATAAACACTCCTCATTTTGTGGTGTAAACAATTTGCTAATAGAAATTCTTATAAAAGCTATTTTCAGAGGCTTTTTACTAAGGCTAAGTAATTATTTAACCTTCGCGAGTTTTGAGTGCAATAGCTGTTTGGGTAATTTATCATTTTATTTTATTTTTGAGTTTTTCTTATCTCACTTGTTTTTCGTTTAATATTTTATGAACGATATTGTGACTCAACAGGATCTGTTCATCAGCCATTATTATGTCCTGTTTCTATGTTATAAAAAGATCTCGCTTTAGGTACTGAGACTCTTGAGGGTTTAGTTACTGAGAAACACTCCGAAATTGTTTCAGAGTATTTTAGTATGAAAACAACATGTGGGTATCAACGTTTTGCAGCAACAGCCGATCATCATTCCATTTATCCACACTAAGTGCAGTCAGAGCAATTAATTAGTAGGCAAATTGAGACCTACAGCAATTTATTCAACTGCCAAAGTATGACATGATTTGAATATACTGACAATTTAAGTTGGTAGTCAATTTACTTAACAATTTCTTTCGTATGACATACCAACAATTTTAATCACAACTTTAAAAATTCTGTTCTACTTTTAAAATGACGAGCCAATGAGCCATACATGTGAACATGTCCCAACCTAGTTCAGATCAGCACCACAGATGGCACCATGCGTCGCTGTCCCACGCTCGCTTCAAATTATAATTAAGCGTGTCTCCTTACTGTTTTCATGTTCCACGACGCTAATTTAAATTTAATGTTCGCCAGCTTGTACCAACAATCGTTGCGTTTGTATCTGAGTATCACCTACTAGAGGTATCATGTATTTAATGTTAGCTCTGCATCTGTCTATGCCTGTGTGAAAATCTTATTTGTAAAAATACAACTTACAGTCAGGTTAGCATCCAATTTATAAATCACTAACCAATACATAAGGACGTGGTGGTGGTGGCGCTGGTATTTGATTAGTTTTTGGGTGAGTGTGGCAACTGGTGACTATATTGTTGTATTGGATTCCCCCTTGACAAATGATAATAATAGTAAATAAGTAAATAAAAATTCCCAACAGTCTCTTGAACTAATGTTAGATGCTGTAATTGGCCTACTTAAAAACCAATCAAATGACATGAATTTTGCAGTTAGATTAAATGTGATTAGATTTCCAAATTCAAACTGTCTTGTATTGATGATTAACGTTTCAAAAATTGGTTGTAGTTTTCACATTCAAAAATTTAGATAATCATTTCGTACCTATAGCAAAGTTTTAACCTTCAACATAGCCCTGACCACCCCCCTAAATACCCCGAACTACAAAGCACCACGTACCAGTAGTTACATTGACAGGTTATGACATAGCCCCTGCCGGGGGTCGAGGGTTGTCCTGCATTATTTAGGTGACAAGTGCCGCGCGACTCGTGGCGCCGCGATTGATTGACAATGTTCTACTGAGATACCTGTGTATTATAATACAGCTACATATATCTATAAGATCAGATTCGTAGTGAATGAAGTGGGATTGCAAATTGGTTCCATGATTAAGGTAATGTTAAAGCTTGTGTGATGGAATTATTAGTAGCACATACAGTAGCCGATAGTGCTTTAATTTTCCAAATTCGATAAATATTTAAATCACTATAGCTACTACACAAATTGAGATTATGAACTTATAGCATTCCGTGCCTATAGGGTACCAACGGGACCTTGTCAATTCGCTTGGATGATACCTAGCTTTACTTTTTTTTTGTTATAATAAATCACTTACATAAGCAACTTTTACTTTGCGCCCTTGTTAGGTGTATTGCATTAATGGAAGTTTACTACGATTGTCAATTGTCTATTCTCTGCACCATCGATGAAATAAGATTGACAAACAATGAATGTCATTATTTAAAACTTAAAATTTAACATTATAAATCCCAATTTTAACTGCCCATAATTATGATTCATGTTTTTACAAAATACTTTTTTTATCTTTTTATCTCCGCAGTCTGACAGATTGTAATAAATTAATTATCATATTCAAATAAATGCCTTTGCCAAACACTTCTCATAGATTGCCGCAAAGAATAGACAAAGCAATAAAATTGACAATCATAGTAAACATCCATTAACCCAATGCACCTAACATATTCTCACATAGTGACAGGCTTTCGATTCAGGACTTCACTCGCTATGCGTCGGTACAAAGCTACAAGCAAGGGCATGATCTCTGAATTATTTATTCCGCCGGCGCTTTAGGCGTGTTGTCGACGATTGATTGACACTGTTCTATCGAGAGCAACTCAGTACTGAGTGTTAATTCATAGTGTTGTACGATAGTTGGAAGTTCGGGTTGTTTGCTAGAAGGATCGATTCATATGTGAAAATTGAAGTAGGCAGTTCCAGTGTCGTTATTCATAGGAGCGATTCCAGTTAGACTTAGTTAGGTGGTCACAACGTGCCCAAGGTTAGAAGCATCTTAAGTCAATTATCGTCAAATACAATTTCATTCTAGTAACATTTGATAAAATACTATAGAAAAATACTCGGTATAGGACCGACTAACTAACGCAATGATAAAACTGTTAAACGGATGGAGAAAATTATTGAGAGCTGTAAAATTAGTTTTAGCCGTTCGCCGCCGGCGTCGTCTTTAATCTATTGAATGCTTCAGTTCAGCTTAATTTGATAGTCCTAATTTTCTTAAGGCCTACTATCTTTCTTCTATTTTGTTTGAATTCAGAATATAATGATTCCTTTTGTGCTTTAAGAGATAAGACCGCCGTTTGTACCGTTCTAATGTATGTTCTTCTTTTTATTACTGTACAATAAAGAAATTATATATACCTATGCATCTGTAGTGGTATAGTCTGTGTGGTGCCGGACTTAAAGAATAGCACCACCCCATTCTTCCCGTGGGTGTCGTAAAAGGCGACTAAGGGGCGTACCGGAGAATGGGCAGCAGCGTTCTCTATGCATTCCACCACCATACCATACTGCGATCGCCAACCCGCCTGCCAAGCGTGGCGATTATGGCAAACCCCCCCTCTTTTGGGGGAGGCCTATGTCCAGCAGTGGACGTCTTTCGACTGAAATGATGATGATGATATATGCATCTATCTATCTCTATGCATTTATATAGCTGGGTAGCTTTTGCCCGCGACTTCACCCGCGTGAAATTTCTTGTTCCCTCGACCCACCCCGTCGAATCGCATCACACCTACAGCCTTCCTCAAGAATTGGGCTGTTAAATCAACTGATACTTCCGGATATTACCTTCTACATACAAACAAACAAATTTTACCTCTTGAGGTATAATATTAGTCTAGAGACTTCTACTTGCAGATAGCAAGTAAAATCAGCACTATATTTATTGAGCTTTAGCCTATAGTGGCCCATTTCTACTAGACTCGTCACCATTACTTATGTCACTAATCTACAAAACTATTTTACCTTGACAAGACCATCATAGCCTGCCACTCTGCTACCCCCCCAGCAACGGGAGTGCAACTGCATCAAATAACTTCGATAATAAAACCCAAGTTCCGACGTCTTGATGTCTGCCAAGTTATCAAGAGAGAGTGGAACAAAGAAAGATAGGGTGGGGGGGAGGTCTTTTAAAATAAGGATACTTTTAGTTTAGCCTTATGTGTTTCTTTGCTAGGATGTTATGATTAATTCATATAGTGTTCCTATACCTATAATATAACAGAGTTACAGCTACTAGCAATGAACATTTTTACGCAGTATTCTTAACATTATACGAGCAACATCCGAGGTTGTAATAGCTGATTGATAGAGCTACTTTATTATTTCCGTAAAAGCGACTCTTAAAAACCCAAAGGTGAAACAAAAAATATTTTTATTAGGAAAACAAATCTTGAGGCTTTTAAAATTTCAAGTTTCTGGCATTAAAACATGTTCTTACTAACACGATTGAACTTTCATGTTAACTTACTATCAATAAAACACGTAGGAAACTGATCCAGTATCGCATGCCATATAATATTCGTATTGACGAGCCGGGGTCCCCGACGCGGCATCGAACTCCCGTCCCACGGGGCGCCGGATTGAAACACGACAACTTGACACACTTTACTGCAGATTGTGGACAGATTGGAAACTTTACTGCATTGCTTGGGAATACACTTTATTGGCTTCGAAATGAATCGTGTTTTAGTAAATAAATGGAGAGAAAGGTAGGTTGGTACATAACGCTCGGTTCATATACCTAAGTATACAAAAACGAATCGTTTTGCTTACCAATGGTAGCATTTTTTATTGCCAAACTAGGCGTATAAATAGATTAATAAGCTAATTATACCTCTGTGATAGCTACTTTTATATGGAAGGGTCTACTATGCAAGGCTGTAAGTTATTTGTCTCATTATTGGTAAAGATACAAGAGAGACTTTAACCAATAACGGTTCGTTAATTATTGGAGTCGATCATAAAAAGCTAATAACAATTTCAGTTTCACGTGACGATGTTCTTGTTTATTTTTCGACTGAGTTAAATAATGTTAGATGGATGGAAACTTATGATTTCTTGCTCGCCAGTCAGATGCCCGCCATTGGATGATAAAGCAAAATCAGTCTATATATTCCCACTGCTGGGAGAAAGGCCTCCACTCGGTGAGAGGGAGTGGGCCCAGTGCGCATTGGTGGATGCCACATGTCTTTGAATTTTTGGTTCTAGGACATGCCGGACTCCCCACGATGTTTACCTTCACCCTTCTGAGAATAGTGGTGATGCAATTATTTTCACAAAGCACTGCCTGGGTTCGAACCTACGGCCCGTATGTCAGGTCTGTTACCACTGGGCCGCCACAGACTGCCATGTGATATAGTTAGGTAAAACTAAAGACTTAAGATGTCAACAATTCATTTTGACAGAAACTGTGTCTCCACAGTAGATAACTTCTGTCAAATACCGCAGTAGGTGCCTTCGACTGTCAAAGGCCAACACGTTACTCACATATGAGGCAAAAAGTTGATCTTAGAAATATGCACCTACTTTGCTCTTTGGTCAGCAACGTGTGATGGTACGGTCAGCAACTTTTAATGGTACGGTTAGCAAGAAAAGTCGATTATTTTAAGAAACACAATTTTTTTACCAGAATAGAAAAAAATGGAACAGAAATGTTAAATTCAGATAATATAAACTCTAAACTCAATAGCTAAGAGTTTGTATAACCTGAACTGAAAAAAGTAAAGTAAAAGTGACAATTTTAATCTACTTCTGTCGCTGACCATAGCAGCCTCGATCATCAGTCTACTTTCTCATAAAAATCCGATATATTTTAACCCAAATCTTCGTAATAAAGGTATTTTCAATACCAAAAAAGATTTTCTTGAATGAAGACATTATTATTTCCCATTACCCATATTTCATTCCCGATCCCTTTACCTTCGCCTGACAAATGATGATATTCGGAATCTACTTTTTATATTAGAATATTCAGTTTTATGCAGGACCTTGACATTTGACGCGAATCTGAAAGAAATATTATCAAGTCAGAATTCTTTGATTAATGATGCTTCCAGATTTAAACATGAAGACATGAAAAGATTATACTACTTAAATGTTAGTTTTATTACAGTAGGTAACAAGAATGTACGTACCTACGAGCCCAAAGACTATATATTCTCTTTGTAGGTGCCTGACTGACTTAGATCGATGTGGAAGCAAAACATCGAGCGATTTCCTAGACTGGATTTTAATAAATAGTTTTGATCAAAATAACTTTGAAGCATAATCAGCCTATAACGTTCCCACCGCTGGGATACAGGCTCACTCTCTGTGAGAGGGAGTGGATCGTAATCAACCACGCAGGCCCAGTGCGGGTTGGTAGATGTCACATGTCTTCGAATTTCTGCTCTGGGCCACACCAGTTTCCTCACAATGTTTTCCCTCACCGTTTTGAGAGTAGTCGTGATGAAATTATTTTCACAAAGTACTGTCTGGGTTCGAACCCAAGCGAGCATTTTGTGTCGTGACTTACGAGTTGTACAACCTACAACTCGTAAGTCGCGGCCATGTCTAGTGGGCCGCCACCGTTTTTCCTCAATTATATTATGAATGTGTTAAATTATAGTACAAAAACAGAGTATATACGGCTCTTGAATACCTCTCACCGTCTGATAAGGCAACGCTGATACGCTGAAGTACCTATCGTGCTACGACTCAAACTGAAACATTATTGAAAGGTGCTATTGCTAGAAATTGACCTGTTGATATGATCATATTGTTTTTTAATTAGTTACCTATGAATATTTCAGATGACAAATTAGGAACAAGCATTAATTTATTAGAAAATCGTTATTCCCAAAATTATTGGTTGATACAGACAAAACAATTCAAGGAACAATCCCCATCTCGACCACATCTTTAATTTAAAGTCTCACCAGACAATTGCCCCGGCATCGGGACTTGGGAGCCACTCTCAAGAGCGGGTGAAGTTGCGGCGCGCAAGAAAGAAACCGTTTTATTTATGAGCGTCTGCAGCTACGTCGCGACGTCGCGGGATTGACTCCCAATGTAGACGTTTTTATACTGAACACTTTCATTACGCGAATTGTTAGCGTGGTTGAAAAACTGTTAAAAGGAATTAGAAAAGTGTCAAGATATTTTCCTTGAGATTTTGTTAAGAGCGTTTACGCCGTACGACATTTCATACAAACTTTCAAGCCCTTATTTTTCGAAATGAATGAACCGATTTTGATGAAACTTCATACACATAAGCAGGATACAAAGGTCTAAAAAGTTAGTAGAGAACATTTTCGAAATGTCTTATTTAAAAAAATATAAAGCGGAATATCTGTTTCTATGGAAAATTTAAAATCGGTCTAATTTGGCTGTGACACTATTTTTCGAAAATATTCTCTACTAACTTTTTAGACCTTTGTATCCTGCTTATGCGTATGAAGCTTCATTAAAACCGGTTCATACATTTCGAAAAGTAACGGCTTGAAAGTTTGTATGAAATGCCGTACGGCATAAACGGTCTTAAGTAACAATCTGTCAATTTGCTCGATGAACGATGAAAATAGAATGACAATTTTAAATTAGTAAGTAAAACATTGGAGTTTGTTGCACCACTTCTTCCCAGCTTTAGAACTTGGAAGTGGTGAAGGGCAGGTGTATAGGGGGACAGTCTTATGTAATTTTTGACGTTCAAAACGTGCTGATTTTCAGCTTTATATAATTACTAGCTTCTGCCCGCGACTTCGTACGCGGATCCTGTTGCTTATGCCAGCGACAACGGGGTCGTCAAAATCGAAGATCTGAAACGTCTGATGTCGAATTCTAAGAGCCCGGGGACGGGACGGGTCGTGGTGTCTCGCCGACACCACAACCCGTTAGAATTTTCGCCTCAATGATATTTCTCTGCAGCGAGACGACTTTGAGCCGGGTCCCATTGCACAGTTTCGGCGGAGTGAGTTTCCGAAGAAGCATAATTGGGAAACCGACCTTTAACTTAATGGTGTGCGCTGGTAGTCCACTTGCACTGAGGGAATTGAGAAATTCTACGGGGTAATGTGTGGCGTCATCTTGGTCGACCACAGTGTTTATTGAAGTGTAGATCACTTCATTTCCCTCAATTTCCGCGAGAATGCATTCATTGATCGCTGAAGCTTGGTCGTTTCTGGGTGTTAAAATGGCTCATTCACACACCCAAGTATTATGTTGGTGCGGTATCCTATTGATGTCCCCGTACACCAGGCGAATCAAATCTTCTAAGGTGGACACCACTCTCCCAAGTATCTCAGGTAGAACCACATGGTCACCGTCTACAGGTAGCGGTCCCTCACCCAATTTTAAGAGAACATCAGAAAATTCTTGGGCGTGTACATTCCCGCCAAGATGTGCTCTCATATTCATCGTTAAGCGCAACCTATGAATATGTGGCCATAAGAAAGAGTATTTCAACAAAGCATTCACCTCATCAGCCCTAGTTCCTCGCGTCACCACAGGCAGCGTTTGTCGGAAATCGCCGCTAAACAGAACTGTAACGCCACCCATCATTTGCTGGTTCCGGATGCGGATGTCCTGCAAAGTCCTATTTACCGCCTCTAGTGCTTTTCTGTTCGCCATAATGCATTCATCCCACACGATTAAACAGCAATCTTTAAGCATGCGTCCTTTGTCACTATTGCGTGACACTCCACAAACAGGTGTTTCATTACTCTCTAAATCTATGGGAATCTTAAACATTGCGTGCGCTGTTTTGCCACCAGGAAGCAGTGTTGCGGCGATTCCTGACGATTCTACTGCAATGGCAATCTTGTCTTGCCTCCAGACCTCTGCGAGAATGCCAGCGGTTACAAATATTCTCCCTGTTCCACCAGGAGCATCCAAGAAAAACATTTTACCTTGGCCGAGCCGAGTCAAGGATGGTGTCGAAAATTTGCTTTTGCTCTGAGGTAAACTTAGAGACATGATGGTCATTGACGACGGTACTCATAGCTCTTGGATCATAATTTATTTCAGAGTTGTACTCTCTGTTTCCAAGCTCTTGTACATCCAGATGTTGTGGAGTCGGTAGCCCATAATGCACCAGAGAACTGCCGCAGATCGAAATGACCATATCTTGACACAGACACTGACTACCTGCAGTATTTGTCTGTCCTTCCCCTTTTTAATCCATCCAAAGGTTGTCTTTAAAAGATCGCTTTTAGCGATAAGACCGCCCATTGTGTCACCCTTTGTACAGTTTCTATACCTTATGTCTGTAATTAATATGGTGTACATAATAAAGAGTATTCTATACTATTATATTCTATTCTTGAAGTGAACTAAGGCAACTGTTTAGAACGCGCTCATCAGTTGCCTCAGTATTATCTTCAGTAGTGCGTCTCAGACCTCTTAGGAAGTCTTCGACAGAAGATGCCGATATTTTTCCCACAACAGAAGCGGATTTGCAATACCGCAAAACACCAACATGACGACAAAAAGATGTCGCAAACGACTGAGATTGTTACTTATGCTGGCTTCCTCAAGTGCGTTGTCCCAGTGCTGATCACCGTCGAGAAGGTGGCGTGCTACGCAAGCAGCGCGGTATGTGGGATACTCAATGTCATCGACTGTCCTTAGAAACGCAAATGATGTTGGGCCGTGCACTGTGTGCAGTAACATTCGCAAATAATAGCACTCGCCATTATTTGGGTGCACAGTGTAAACCCGTCCCAATGCGGTGTCCTTAAAAATTCCCGGAATCCCGTCCACGGCGTGTCCGCATCGACGTCGATTAAATACACCTCTTTGCTTATCGTACGTGTAGTACGACGTCATCTCATCATAGGTGAGTGACCTAGCAAAGTTGTCCCCTTCACAGAGTCTGAAAAAGGCCAATTTCAGTCTATCAAAAAGTACTCTGTGAAGGCCAACAGGAAAATTAAACACATCAACCAACACAGACAACAAAGGTAACCCCCGTTTCTATAGGATGAGAGCGGCACATCGGCACCTATAACATCACATTTTGGGAACAAAACCATAGCGCGATCTAACTCGACGCCAACGCCATCTAGTTAGAAAACGAAAACTACATATTATTTACCCAAATTAATCAAATCTTCTATAATATAAAAATGAATCGCTGAATGTGTTGCTAAGCGCAAATCTCGAGAACAACCGAACCGATTTCGCTAATTCTTTTTTTTGAATATTCCTTGACGTACGAGGATGGTTCTTACATAGAGAAAAATTTAATATATCTATGGAAGTAGAGTAGAAGTAGGGTAGGAGTAGGGTAGGAGTAGTGTAGGAGTAGGGTAGAAGTAGGGTAGGAGTAGTGTAGGAGTAGGGTAGGCAGGCGTAGGGTAGGAGTAGTTTAGGAGTAGGGTAGGAGTAGGGTAGGAGTAGGGTAGGAGTAGTGTAGGATAGGGTAGGAGTAGGGTAGGGGTAGGGTAGGGTAAGGGGTAGGACACCACGCGAGCGCCGGGCAGCTAGAAATAATTTATATGGCAAAACAACGTTTGCCGGGTCAGCTAGTTATGAATAAAACTGAATTGTCGTTAATTTAACAGACAACTACATTAGTTTAGCATTAAAAAAAATGGTAACAGCAGCAAGGATTTACCTACAACAAATGTGCTTGGTAAGATATAGCTTAGAACCAAAAGTTTGACTTGAATTCATGATAGTGTAGCTTGTTGTACCGCCAATCAATCTGTTTAGTAATATTGGTGTGAAACTCTCCATACGATTAGATAGGACATGTGAAGTTCTCTTATTTCATAACAGTATCGTTCCTAATGCACATAAAAAATGCAAAATCTAAAAAAAAATAATTTTACGATTTAAAAAAAATATATAATGGGATTTGAACTCGCACCATTTAGTGCGGTAAACGGTCGCCTGACCTTACCGCTAAATTCCCCGTTGACATATTGTTGAAATAGCTGTTCCCTTGCAATTTATAATATTACTGCCCCGCTCCTTTATAAAAATAGCGTGATTATCATGTTCCCAGAGTTAAAGTTTTATTTTTAACTAAATAAATAAATAAACATGTCATTTTGTGCATTCAATTATTTTGTGCATTCAATTACGAACAAACACATTTTAAAATCAATATTGCTTACCTCCCATAACATATGGCGTGATAATATGTAGCCTAAAGCCTTCCTTGGTTTACTAAGAACATTTTTGCTGAATTTCAATTCAATCTATCCAGTAGTTTTGGCGTGAAGCCGTACCATACACACAGACAAACAGACAAACAGACAAAAATTCTAAAAAGTCACTTTTTGTCATCAGTTACGTTTTTCTAACAAAAGCCACTTATTTTTTCTCGAAAATTCACAATGTACAGTTTTTCTTTCGTTACTGTTTTATTATATGTATAGATGACTTTTTATTTGTATTGGTTTATTCCAATTTCAAAGTTGCTGGTACAGGTCTTGAGACCTTTACAAATTTGTCTTTGTATTAAGAACCTGTCCCAGATGACCAAGTGGCGTAAGGCAATGTTAAGAAAGGTGTCAGTTGAGATTATCTCTTAGTAATACAAAGCGAAATAATAATAAAGAAAAACAAGAAAATTCTCACTTCCAGAAACACCTTTTCCTTTCTCCATAATCGATTCCCGTGAATTGTTCGCTCCCTCTTCAAGTGACAGCGAATATTTTCGTCATAACGAAGTATGAATGTTCGGGGTTAGTTGGACGAAGTTCGAAAGAGTTTGTCAAGTACAAAAAATTTTTGGAAGGTATTCTAAGTTTTCTGATTTGCACGCTGATTTGGAGATGGGAGAAAATACGGAGTGGAACGGTTGTTTGGCAAATTGTCATGTCATGTTGGGAAGGGTTGAATTTATTGGCGGATATTTATTTGTAAAAGTAATAACAA
This sequence comes from Mesoligia furuncula, assembly GCA_916614155.1. Taxonomy (NCBI): domain Eukaryota; kingdom Metazoa; phylum Arthropoda; class Insecta; order Lepidoptera; family Noctuidae; genus Mesoligia; species Mesoligia furuncula. The sequence continues at coordinate 871,482 of OU744811.1, read as the reverse complement.
GTTAAAAAGCCTGGATTATGATGATTATTATCTTGTATGAAAAAATATTTTTTCTTATTTGATTGGAACTAAATGATTTTTTTTCTTTATTTACAGGTAAGATCGAAGTTATACAAAGTAGCCAGAAGAGGACTACGTTCATGTTAATCAGGTATCGCGATGTAAATTAGAACCTGCTAACAACAACTTTTTCAATAACAACTCATTACCACCGCTGAAATATGCCATCTCGTTATTATTATTTGCACGTAGGAGTTAGTAGACCGTCTACAATGTATTATATCTAAAAATATCATCAAATTGTGATCGTTTGCGAAACTCGACAGTTTCATTTTATAGAGTTAACAATGGCGGGTGCGTCAAAAAAATTGACGCGCGCCTCGCACCCTGGAAATGTACAGGCGTTTTCAAGGATGACAGCTTTCATGGAAAAATTGCCAGAATTGCTGCAAAATATTTATTCGATAGCATTAATAAAATTGGCGAGATTTTTAGCTTGGTATTTTCCTTGTTACGTCGCGCGTCGATCCAAGAGTGTCACTAAAACTGAGCTCATTAGAAAATTCTTAATTTTATCAGCTTTGATATGAGTAGATAGGTTAGGTATCTGACTAAAGAAAACTGATCTAATGTGACTTTGTGTCACAAGCCGAGATTTTTGTTAGCTTCGTAGAGTTGTCTGTACTAATATTAATGTGAGGTAAAATTTGTTTGTTTGTTTGTTTGTAAGTTCGTATGTAGGGTAATATCCGGAACTACCAAACGGATTTAATAGTAGATTAGTAGCCAAAGGGCTGTAAGCCCCTGTACCCTCGAACTATAGGCGCCCTCGCTGCGCTCGTGCGCCTAAATATCTCGGGCTGCAATTGATGCTTACACCCGAGCTAACTACTCTGCTTTACATCTCGATTGTGAGGTAAGTAGAAAAAAACCGGCATTACAAGAATAAAACATTTTAAAGTAAAAGTTTTCTATTCCCGCCTTTTTTCATCTTTTTTTAAATTATTTTTTTCTAGAATGAAATTGAGCTTCGCCGTTCGATATTTAAAATTGATGACTATTATACTCATACGAAGACAAGGCTGAATAGCGAAGCGACCTCTTTTGTCATTGGGCTGAATTCATGATGTCTATTGCCAGTATGATGGTTAGATGTACGCGAACTGTGAAGAGTGAAGTTTTTTTTTAAATTACTTACCGCCCTAGGGCTTTTCTAGCTACATTATTACCCTAGAGCGCTAATTGGTCACCTACAAGCCCCATTTAGGGGTAATAAAGACCTACTTACCGAATATGAAAGATGTAAATATTTTTTTTTGCTTTATACAGCCCAATTCTTGATAAAAGTATTGTATTTAACATCGCGCTACGACCCTTAAGAGCCAAGCGAAAGGAAAAAAAGTTAAAAAGAACGCTAAGCGGAAACGAAATAGTAGCACGTGCGAGTGATGCGATGCGACACAATGGGGCGGGGACCCAAATTTCGCGCGGATGAAGTCGCGGGCAGAAACTAGTATCTTATAAAGTTACAAAATCTTATTTTTTTTTTAAATATTATTTCTCTCTAGGTCTGGCAGTTTGAGTAATTTATGTGGCCTACCCAAATGTCCTTTCTTTGGTATTGTTCGTCGAATCGTTGAGCTCCTTAAGTCTTGAGTTGAGCTGCACGATTTCTGACAAATGCGTGCACTGACTGGACAGGTCCTCTCAATCTGCGTGGTTCTTTCTTCAAAAGACCGTCTCAGACATCTACATGGTCTTCATATAACTTGACCAAGATTATGTCTGGACTTTAAAAGAGACTGTGACCTCTGAGTTTGTTTCGGCCTTTCTTCTCAGAGTAGTCAGATAGGAAACGCCGACCTCATCTAGTTTTAAAAAAACCATGATTGACGTGTAAAAGTGTTTGTACAAACCTACGTATAATAATAAAATCATTTATCATAGAAGCATAATACCAAGTCGCATATTCTATACACTTTTGGCAACCGCCCACAAGCGCATTTTTCCGCCAAACCCGCGTCATCGCAGCCCTATTCAGGTCCTATAAAAGTGCTGTATGCTACATTAGTAGGTACACTGTGCTGCACTTGAGCACCAGTCAGACGCGCCTCATTATGCGACACTTGGCGTGATCCTCGCCGATACACTCTGCTGCATGAATAGCAAGACACAGTTTCTTCGGCGACGGTGTTAGGTATCTACTTGATTATTGACAGAATGCGAAAGAAATCAGATGGTTAAAACCATGTTGAAACGCTAACAGTATACCCATATGCCTTAGTTGAATAATAGCATCTCCAAGTGCATCATACAGGGTGGGTAAAAATCGTGAATCAAACGAAACAGGGCGATAGTTGGGGTTATTTGCGTTAAAAAAAATATATATATATATAAATACTTTAAAAAAAAGTATCATCACTAAAAAAGTGTTTATTTGCCCATCCTTTATAAGTAACATCAGCTTTTAATCACGGAGTTTCTATGTTTTCTATGAGTCTGTCAGAAGCAATTGGCTTCAGAGTTAAAACTACCTACAACAAGATAATAAAAAAAAACAAAATTATAGAGGCAATTTCATGTAGGAAAAAAAAGCGGCCAAGTGCGTGTCGGGCCATGCACAGTGTAGGGTTCCGTAGTAGCCCGTTATCTTGAGATAACTATATTGTTATAGTACGATTCTGTTGTTCTTTATTCTGAATATAAGTAGTGGTAAAGATATTAGGAGTTAACGGTTATAATAACCTTGCAAGAAAATCTCAACACCGCGATCTACAAAAGTGACGTCACGGCACAACGCCATCTGTTATCGAATAGCGATACTAAACTAATGACAAAATATTGATTTTCGAAGATAAATATTTAAACAGATTAGACATTAACTAATAATAACCACTTTCTTCCTGCTAAAGCTAAAAAATAAGAGTACGATTGCTGCGAAGTTATTATTTCAATTCACAAAATTGTAAATCGAAAATTAAACAAAGTTCGTTTGTGACTTCTATAGGTACTGGAATGAAAACGTAATCCGTTGGTACAGCGCCATCTAGCGGCAGTATTGTGAAACTCATGACAATTTATTACGGCTTTTTTAGTTTTTTATTTCATATTTTGTTTTTCAATGCAAGTTTTTACCCGTTATAAACAAGCAACTACTTCATCTTAGTCACTTTAAAGGATTAATGCTAAGGATTTTGTATTTGGTACAAAATTTTCCAACACCCATGTTCAACGACTATTACTGCTAAACTAATAAAGTTATCTTAACCGCTATAAGTTTCCTTTAAAGTTCATGAAATTCACTATCATCGTGAATTTTTCCAGATTTTTCAAGCTAGCAGTTTAGCTTTTAGAGCCTCTACTGAAAGAAAAATTTACGCTTTTTTTTTTTTTTTTTTGGATGGGAAATCATCAAATGACTCATCCCGCTCTGGGTGGAGCGGAAGGGAGTGTCAGACTCTTACTGACTAAAACCCACCCGTGTTCCTTCCTTAGCCCTTTATGTTCCGGGCCAGCGGTAACCCTTTCGGACAATCCCGCTGACCCGGCAGGCTTCGGCCTTAAGGAGGCCCCTCCTCGATGCTGACATCTCTTTGAGGCGCGCGTGGAACACGTACGCGCCGTCCGGCACGGGTCTGGTCCTGATCGGACGGTGAGCTACCCATTACTCTCTGCTCGCACGCCCGCGCCTTGGGGATAAATGAAGCATTAAATCGAAAAATAATGTTAGTAACACCCAAGTCATTTTAGCAGACCTATTCAACGATATCCCACACGATGGGATAGACGACGAAAAAAATATTCATCCCCACTTCACATGTAGGGAAAACCAAAGAAAAAATCCTACATTTTATTTTACCACTTTGTCGGCGTAATTGATATACACACTCCTTCAAAATTACGGCTTTCTAGTACCAACGGTTTCTTAGCAAAACCTCGGACAGACGGACAGACAGACTGACATGACGAAACTATAAGGTTTCCTTGTCAGAACTACGGAACCCTAAAAACGTGCAAAGTAGCAGATTGATAAGAAGAAATTAATTCAATATACCAGCTTAAAACGTTAAACATTTTTGATTTTCTAATAGGTAGAGCAAAATCTAAATAATAATTATAATGTATGTAGACCGCAGTAACAGCAATAACTTTATGAAACAAACTGAATTATTAAAAACAAATGTATGAAGGTAATAACTCACCGAACTTTATTTCACTAAAAGGCTGTCAATCAAAACTTTACGAGTTGGAGTTTCCCTCGTTAGTGAAAATGTTATTACTACCGCCATCTAGCGGAAGTTGAGGGAACTAAGAAGAAGCGCCCCCTGTAAAAGCGTGTTGAATGAAGTTACTTCGGAGCAGGTTGGAATCATAACAGTTCACTGTGCTGCCGCTAGATGGCAGAAATATAAAGCAACGTCAAGACTTTATTGCAGTGATGCAATCGTTTCAAAAAAATCTAGTGTTCATAATTCCAAATGTTTTTTATCGGATTGATGTCTTATAGTTTCATTAATTCTATTAGTTAAACAACATAGTTGATGAAATCAAAATAAAACAAAAAATCAAAAACTTAAGCTAATCTGCATTTAACCAGGCATGAAATACCTCCTTGTTTAAGTCAATTCCCAAGATACGTTCAGTTTCAAAAGTTAAACTTGAGAATTTCCCAACGAATTTAATTAAAATGATCCCAGTTGTAGCCAAAGAAGTCTACGAAGTTATTTCTCAGTACCTAGATACCAATTGTGGCAACTTTGCCTTGCCTTGCTCGTCCACTTGCAAAGTTAGACATCCGTAATTATTACTTTGTACTTACAACTATCTACTTTTAATGGCGGATTTTCGAGAAGGCTTACTTTATCCAGTTTAGAGCTAAGTTTTAGAGATAATTTGGAATACCTAATTGCTTTGCGGTTCGTGGTAGATAACGATAAGACTGGCTAGCTCATTTTAGATTTCAGTACTTACATACTTAATAGCGCAGTTAACTGTCTTGTTTGGAATTCGAAAAGGGGTAGTAACCCTTTTTTTAATTGTTGCTTTGTTACATATTTTGCTTTATTGCTGGTACCCAGCAGTCTTCTTAACTACGTCAGTTAAATAAGCTTTTTCAAAGGATTAGGTATGAATTTTTATATACATACTAATACACACCGGTAATTGATATCCACTTTTATTTTTTTGTAAGAAAATCGTGCCAAAACTGTATTCTATCCAACCATCGTTGTTTTTATCCATTCGTCCCTCTTGGAAGTAAAAGGTTTGCTACAGCGCCATCTAGCGGTAACATGCTGAACTAGGAACGTCGCACACACCCCGGCCCAACGTCGGTGCGAATATTGCCGAGGCAACCTCAACTACGTTTTTTACCCGCACACCGCTAGATGGCGACAGCTTACTATTTTATACAAACTTTCAATAGGTGACGCTACGTGTCATGTATGAACCATAGTTTTAGTTATTGATAATTTGTTTAATTCTATGACATTATTTTAGAGATATATTTTACATAATTATATTATTTTGCTGATAGCTTGCTCAAAAGTAATACCTATTTGTTAAGAAGCAAATTAATAAGCTTTTCAATTATTATTTTTTTCTGTTGAACTATGTTGATAAATGAATAACTTTAATAACATTCGTTAGTCACAATTAATCATTCTCGAAAGAGTGAAATTAATAATTGCTGCCGACGAACATTGTGGAGCAACAAAAGCAAATGGCTGGCAGCTGTCATTTCGCTAAAATAAATTTGTGCTGATTTGAATAAAGTTCCTATTTGTCGTCAACCAGGGTGATTACCCAGGGCCGTTGTTCTTGTTGGATTGTACTACTGGTACTCGAAACATTCTCGAAAGTTCGTTGTGAAGGCAAAGTTTTCTTGTTTTTCAGTGGCTGAATACTATAAGCTAGTGTGACTTCATAAATGTAAAAATTTTATTTTCTTGTCTTTTACTGTGGCTTGTTACAGTGAACTTAAGTTGTGAAATCGTGGAAATCACTTATGTTGCCAAGGTGTCATTGAAACCAATTCATACATTTTGTTTTTGTAATTTAATGTAGTTTATGATTATTGTCATGTTACTTAGGAACAGGTGGTATGGAATTGATGCCAGTTGAACATTAAACTCACGTTAAACATCCTCTCGACTTGAAACAATAGTATCACCCTCGACCCGGTAATTCCTTCGCTATTTCTTTTCTCGGGAAGTCGTCGTTTGAAAATAAGCGATATATTGCAGGAAACACCGTTGTCTCGGCGGCGGGTGATGCGAATTTAATGATTGCTCACTGCGGCCCTTCCTGTGTAGCCTGTCGCGAGACTGACGCGATTTATAGTTCCATCGAGGAAGAAATGAGGAAATTGGAGTAGGAAAGTATGTAGTAAATGTAGGAACTGATAACTTTATTAGGTATTACTGTTTGAGGATATGTTGCCTATTTTTTGTAACGTTGAGGTTTTTGCTGCATCTTTTCAGTGTGAATGTTCCCTCGGAAAAGAAGTTTTGCAGCTGTATTCTCATTTTGCCAATGGATAGGTGCGAGTAACTCCATTTCGGGGATGTCCTGGGCTAAAATAAAGTGTCATACCTAAAAAAAAATAACTATGAGGAAACAAACGCTTCATAATTATTCCCTGCGAATTATGAAGGAAATGAAAACGTGTATTAATATCAATTAACAGAATAGAGATGGAATACAGCTTTTTGCAAAAGTTAAACAGATTTCCAGATTTATATTTGACCTAGGTAGTTAAGTAAGTAAGTAAGTAAGTAAGTAAATTTTTATTTTTTTGAACATGGTGTACATTGCATGCAGGATAATAATGGGATACAGAAAAGTTCTAACATGTTCAGCCGCATATCGTGGCGTACAAATTGGTAGGAAGACATGGTGCATAAACCATGATAATATTCATCAAAATTACATTTCTTCGTTATTCATTAAAGATCAGTTAAAATTACAATTCAATAAATATATTTTTTTGATACAGTTCAATGTCAAAGTAGTCATTAAATAAATTGGTCAAACTATGTGTTATTGTCATTAAAACATTTAAATTCCAAATTACAATTACATATTACAAAAAAAACAATACAATAGATCAATAACATGTCAAAAAATACAACATTGTCATCTCATAAACGAGGAAAATTGTCCTCTTTCATAAACTCTGCTATACTGTAATATGCTCTTTCAGTTAATAAACTCTTCAATTTACTTTTAAGAGCAGATATATTTAATGTTTTCCATGATTTGGGCAATTTATTAAAAATGGTTGGAGCCATGCAAAAGATGCTCTTACGCATAAGAGCTGTTTTAGCGCCATGAACACAGAGTTTGAAATTATCACGTCTATTCCTAGGGACAGCATCAGATAAACGCCGAAATAAATGAGAATTAGATTTAATGAACATTACTGTTTCCAGGATGTATAACGAGGGCAATGTCAATATCTTACGTTCTATAAAATAAGATTTACAGCTGTCCGTTGTTTGCAGTCTAAACATCGATCTAATGCACCTTTTCTGTGCCCGAAACGCTATTTCATTGTCCGTGCTATTCCCCCAAAAGATAACTCCATATCTAAGAATTGATTCGGCTAATCCATAGTAAGCAGTAATTAGCGCATCTGTGTTGAGAACCACAGCAAGCTGCTTCAGAGCGTAGGCTGCACTACTCAATTTTTTACTAAGTGCCTCTATTTGAGGTTTCCAATTCAATTTAGAATCTATTATTATTCCCAGAAATTTTGTTGTGTCGGCTTCATTGATATTTATATTATTATATTGAATATTAAGATTATTGAGTGTTTGTGTACGTTGTCTAAAGTGCATTACGTTAGTCTTTTTTAAGTTAATTATTAAATTATTATCATTTAACCAATTTATAATAGATATTAGTGAATTATTAATGTCATTTTCATATGTGTTTATGTCATTACAAGCTATTGTCAAAGTGCAATCGTCAGCAAAAAGTGTCATCGGATGTTCAGTTATTTTAGGCAAGTCATTTATATACAAAGTGAACAACGGAGGCCCCAATACACTGCCTTGAGGTACTCCGTATTTAACTTCGCGTTCTTCTGATCTTGAAGTTTCTTCACGTTTACTTTTTTTATTTATTTTACTGATTTCTGTAACTTGTTTACGGTTATGCAGATACGATTTAATTAATTCTAAAACATTGCCTCTAACACCATAGGCTTCAAGTTTCTCTGCCAGGGAATTATAATGGACGCAGTCAAAGGCCTGGGTCATGTCGCAGAGTATGGCACAGACTGGTGTTCTCTTATCTACATTTAGCATGACATTATGTAAAAACTCATAAATAGCCAAACTTATACTTTTATTTTTCCGAAATCCCTTTTGTTCGTCACTTAATATATTATATTTTTCTAAATAGGTATGAATTTCACCGTATATGTATTTTTCGAACACTTTAGACATAACTGGTATAAGCGCGATCGGTCTGTAATTTACCATTAATTCGTGATTATCTTTCTTAAATAGCGGTTTCACTATAGACTTCTTTAATGCGTCAGGAAATACACCTGTACTTATACAAAGATTAATAATGAAACACAAATGAGTACATATTTCAAATGCAACTGCTTTCAATATTTTAGTTGCAATACCATCGTAGCCAACGCTGTTCGTATTTTTTAGCTTCATAATAATACTCAATATGTCATTAAGAGGACGGTACACAGCTTCAAATAAAAAGCTTATTTGCTAGAACAGTACTGCTCTCAGGGAAAATTAAAATCAAACCAATATAAATATTATTCGGTAGAAAAGCGAGTTTAGGAATCTGGGCTAAATTAACATTGAAAGTAATGCAGCATAATCCATAAAAATATATATAACTGATTTTTTTCATGTTAGATACGTCATTGTACCTAAAGTGATTCCTGTGAATTTAGTTACAAAAAAGTTATACTTAACCAATTTCAAAAAGAATGGAAAATTGTTAAAGGTAAAATAATAACAGTAATCTCTTGATTGTACCTTAGAACACGATTTTATAAAGTTTTACTTACCGTCGACCTTTTCGCAACAAAGCTACCTAATAGCGACGGATGATAATTACACAAGATTTAACCCATTAAAATCCTACAATTAAATCTTACTACAAAGAGTTTGGTCAGCTAAAGCTGAAATTAGGTCAATTAACGAATTTACCTCACGATTTCCCCAATCTAGGGTACAAAAGCTGCTGATGCGACGCCGCGCAGATCCAGGGGTAATTACCATAATCTCCGTTAACTTTGCCCAGTCTACTGTTACTTTACATTTAATCCTTTTACTCATGCACAGATTATTTTCTTAAGATCGAGATAATCGAATAGGATGTGTACTGTCAGCGAGTTAATTTAAATTGCCTTAACTTGCCTGATTGTTTTTGAGCTGGTTTGTTGGCAAAGGTAAAGTTGACTGACCATTTATTTGTTTTGTTCTAAATATAAAGTTAGTATTTCGTACCGATTCTGAAATGACGTTCATCGTACATAAAGATTTATATTGATATTCCTAAAGGGTACTGGGGACCTAAAAAGGCCACTTTGGAGAATCATAAAATGATAACATTATGAATTATAATATGGCGAAGACAGTCCGTGTTTTTATTTTTTTCGCTGCACTACGTAGGTATAATCAAAGAGATTGGGATTGGATTTGGTTTGGATTGATTGGTATTTTAGCACAGATAATAAAAAACTGAAAAATGCTTCACCAATGGGATTTGATACGATTAACTTAACTGTCCATTATGTTATCATTTTATGATTATGCCAAAGTGGCCTTTTTAGGCCCCTGATATCTCACACAAAAAGAATTAGAATTACTGAAAGAGAAGAGAGGTAGGTACTGAAAGTATTCAACACACTTCAACACAACCTTTGCTAAAACACATCGAGACCTAAAGCCCTATCTGCCAACTGAACCGCTATACTATAAACCCTAGTGACCACATCCCTATTTACAAAACATTCGGTCCTCCTACAAGCTACGCAAAAATCTACATTTAAGTACAAGTCTTTTTCTGAACTGAAGTGTATTGTGTACAGTTTCGACCGTTGTGTACTAGGCTCAATCCTGTAGGGCTACCAACGAAGAGGCCCAAGTGGAATTTCAAAAATTCAACGCCTCGATGGCCTGGCGAGAGGCGGATTAGATGTCGTAGGGCTGGCGAGAGAGAGATTTTTTTTCGTATTAATTTTTTAATTATTTTCGAGGAAGATAGGGATGTTGATTAAAAGTAGCCGTAAAAGTCTATTATTATCTTGAATAAAATTCTAATAAAATGGCAAGAAAGAGAGTTAATTAATACCGTCTTTTGTTGTAAAACTTGTAAGGTTGTTACTGAATAGATTCAGAAACTATCGTATTCTAAGCTAAATAAATTGGCACTGGTAAGTGTTTTATTTTCCATTGGCCCCTTTTCCGTTTCGAAAATGTTATTAAGTAGGTATGCCTGTTACTGCAAATTAGATATAAACTTTATAGGAAACGACCCCTCTGGAACCCCTCTGGAAGGGTCGTTTCCTATAAAGTCCGACGAAAACCTGCTGATATAAATGAATATACTCGTAATATTCTTCGTTTTTAGGGTTCCGTATAAAAACGGAACCCTATTACTAAGACTTCGCTGTCTGTCCGTCTGTCCGTCTGGCCGTCTGTCCGTCTGTCCGTCTGTCCGTCTGTCCGTCTGTCTGTCACCAGGCTGTATCTCAAGAACCGCGATAGCTAGACAGTTGAAATTTTCACAAATTATGTATTTCTGTTGCCGCTATAACAACAAATACTAAAAACAAAATAAAATTAATATTTAAGGGGGGCTCCCATACAACAAACGCGATTTTTTTGCCCTTTTTTGCTCGATATCAAAAATGGCAACAGGTAGGCACTTGAAATATTCACGAAATACTCAGTTGTATTTTAACTTTAATAATAAATAATAATAATAAAATAAAATAAATTCTTTTTTTCGGCGTTTTTGCCTTGTGGTACGGAACCCTTCGTGTGCGAGTCCGACTCGCACTTGGCCAGTTTTTTCTTAATTCTGTTTAACATAAAAACGGCATAACATTTTACAGATTTATTATCAGCTTTAACAATTCCTGTTCGACAAAAATCGTAGTAAAATTTTATTTGGTACTTAGAATAAAACGTTACAATTCAATCTAAGACGGAGGCTGCCAGTAACTCTTTATTGTTATTGTCAACATTCTTATTTCAGTGAAACAATAATACGCAAGCAATGGTTTACTTATTTTCTTCATTTTAGGAGATGTTGTCTTTGAGAGTTTTAGGGACAAACATAATTTGCGCTTCTTATAGTTTAGGTATCAGAATTTCAGGCTTTACTATCTCAAGCGGGCTGAAAAGCTGAAACTAGTTATATTCTATCCGCCAAATGTGTTAAGCAATAAGCTCTTTGAGAATTCAAATTCGGGACAATCTTCCTTTTTTGCCATATTGGCCGTAGAACCGATGAATGTTGGGTAGACGTTCTTAAGTGGAGACCGCGAATGGGCAGACGTAAGGTAGGACACCCTCAGGCTAGGTGGAGCGACGATCTTCGCAGGATGGCTGGTAGCGGCTGGATGAGAGTTGCCGAAAATCGAGTTTAATGGCGTGCAAGGAGAGGTCTATGTCCAGCAGTGTACTGCTGTAGGCTGATGATGATGTCCTGTTTTCTATGGTATTTTCGTATGAATTACTAAAAATTGGACAAGACAACGTCTGTCGAGTCAGCTAGCAGAAAATAAATGTTGAAAAGTAAGAGCTAGCACAGCCCTGCACTAGAATGTAAAAGCGTGTACACACGATGGCTCCGGCTGCCTCGATGTTGCCTCCAATATTCAGACACCGGCTTTACAATACTGACAAAACAAACTTGTATTTGCACATATTGCCACGCCAATTTTCACCTTGTGTATGAGCAATAAAGGTGTTTCATTTGCGTGTGAGGAGCGCAGTACAAAATAATTATTATGTTTACAGTCAAGTGCCCTGCAATGTGCAAGTTAACGTACCTAGTCTAGTTTGGAGTTTGTTTGTACAAAGTTTTCAACGAGGTCTATAAGTTTTTGAGTGATTCTGACGAGAATATTAAAGCATCCTCTCTTTACATACCTTGTTCTGTTCATTGGATAGTTTTGGGTTAAACGGTGGTGTGGCATCTGTAGGTGTAACCCCGTCCGCACTTCACTAATGGCCGAACTCAATAAGCAATAACCACTTTTCAGTTAAATACAGATCGCTACTGATGGTAGCCAGTACCTACAATCATAACTGTCACTATAATGCGTCATGTTCGTGAACGGGCGCCGTCAGTTGGGGCTGGTCATCACTTAGCTGCCTCGGCTTATTTTTAATTATTTTATTTTTGGATTGTTGTTTTGTTACTGTTTGCTGTACTCTGGACGCTTTTAACGCGGAACTACGTCTTTTTAATTTTTACATCGTTCTCACATTACCTATACATATAATTTTAAAATCGAAAGTAGTGATGTAACAAATATTTTTGTAAAATATAATTTAAAAAGAGTGTTCATGGAGTTTCTTGCCCCTTCTTCTCCATAGGTACCTACGCTTTGGAATGGGCAACTAGCTTCATATTTTCTGACTGACCGACTTTTAGACAATTCAAAAATGCCTGTTAATGGTTTAATTGAAATAATGCTTTAAGCTTGAGTTTAATATAATCATACAGATCGCTACTGAAATACATTATTGGGACGTTAAATCCAGAGATAGATAGGTTTTTCTACCTTCAATATGCCAAAACTGGTGATAGATAGGTAAGGGTTCGGCCGTAAGACATCAGTCATAATGAAAACGTTTCACATACATAGCTACACTCAATTTAACCCATGGACTATTCAGACTTTAAAAAAATATGTAATTAGAATTTCCTAGGTCAGATAACGAGGGCTCGAAATGCTTTTAAAATATTGTCATTTACCAGCTTCATTCTGCTTCAAAGTCAATCCCATAGATATAAGAAAGAAGTCAATCTCAAATCAGTCTCAATCTGTGTGGTTCTTTCTTCAAAAGACCGTCTCAGACATCGATCTACATGGTCTTCATATAACCTGACCAAGATTATGTCTGGACTTTAAAAGAGACTGTGGTGACCTCTGAATTTGTTTCGGCCTTTCTTCTCAGAGTAGTCAGATAGGAAACGCCGACCTCATCTAGTTTTAAAAAACCATGATTGACGTGTAAAAGTGTTTGTACAAACCTACTTATAAAATAAAATCATTTATCATTTATCAATCCCATCGTTGGTAATAGATAAAATATGTCATGTCAACACATTTATTTACTGTAGGCCATTTAAAGACAATAATATTACGAACGTCAAAAAAAACCAGAATTGATTCTAGTTGCCCCTTCCAAAAGGTAGTTTCGTATGGAGAAAAATGGGCGGAAACTACATAGTTACTCTATTTAAATGTTTTACAATATTTTATAAACTTTTAATAATATGTGAAGACGATAAAATTACTATAGGTACTACAATAGGTCCTAATCCTACGTAACTTATATATGCCGAGATGTTGTAGTTCCCCAAAACATAAATAGGATATTTTGTTTTCCGCCATATTATGACAAGCAGACAACGTTTCAATTCCCCGACCAAAACAAAATGCATCCCATTTCTAGTTTCGCTCATATGACGGAAAATGTTCCAAAAATTGCATTTTTCCATCGAAAGTAGCTATTTCGTAGCCAATTAAGCGCTTGTTGCAATTTTCACTGTTTGCTGAGAAAACTCGTGACAATGTATTCACTTTTACCAAATTTGTTTTCGTGTTGTCCATTTTTGAACATACACGAAATGGCTTTAATAATGCAATTTTTGAATTATAAACCTTTTCCTGTTTTAATAATAATAATAAATTCATTTATTTCAGTTAAATAACACCCATACACATATAAAATCAAATTAAAATAAAATCAATACAAATCAAATTAAATGGGAACAATAAATAAATGAAAGTGAAATCAAAATAAATGAAATTAAAATAAATATTCAAAACAATAAACTGAATATAGAAATAAAAATTAATAGATAATCACAACAATAAAATCGATACCCTCTCTCCGACACTGCTACAGCAACACGTCTGCTGGAATAATGCCGGATGAAGGGGCAGTCCAGCCTTCCCGCAATCATCGTGAGTACGATGTTGGGGTTAAACCGTACCCTGCGCACCAAGGACGCGGCGCGCTAGCGCATAGTCGAGTGAATGCAGTCGGTGCGCACTTCTGCGAACATACCCGAAGCACTGCAGTACCGGGGTAGCTCATCACCGCCCTAAACGCGATATTGTACTGGACGCGGATGCCGTTAACTTCAGCCTCGTATTAGAAATTCTATAGGTATGTACTAAAATAACTAGTCGGCAAGTTAACTAGTCACTTAACACCAGGTAATGTTCAACCGAACTCCTGCAGTAACCAGTCAAGAAACTTGGTCTCCTAAAGTGCCTGCTAATTAGTCAGGGATGAACTTGGGCGACAGGTCAATGCACCCATTATTATCAGTGTTGCGACTGTGAGCATTTCAGAAGGAAAAGTGATTGAACTTTAAACATCATATTAAGATTGGTAACATTTTCTTACTTGTATAAGCCATGAATGATGACTATAAGCTGTTTAATACACCCTAAATACAAACACAAATGATTATAAACAGTCGCCAAACTTACCTCATAACTTTGAAGAGAAATTTAATTTGGTTGATTGATTGATTAATCTTAGAACAATAATGATCCGCCACTACCTACACAAATTCTCTGTAGATACCAAAATTTCAAGGATCACTGGGACCCTCATGTTCGGTTAATTATTTAATTTAAATAAACCAAAGTTTACCTTTGACTAAACAAACACCTTGCCCACAAGACTTTTATTTGGGTCTCACCATGTCACAAGTTTGCCCACAACTTCTTCAAAGTTTGCTCAGAACCGAACACCTGTCCCTTTCGACCGCTAACTGTTTCTAACTATAACAAACCGACGAACCGTGAAATTTGAATACGGAAATGTGCCAAGAGTGCTTCGGGTGTTAATTTAGGTGACTGAAGAGTAAATCTTTCTAGTTTTGTATTTATCCGTCAGTTATGAAAAGGTTTTTTTTTAGGCTCAAGGTCAAAAATTCACATGGTTTAACAGTAAAAATGGGTGTGCCACAAGGCTCGATATTGGGTCCTTTCCTCTTTTTAGTGTATGTTAATGATCTACTCCATTTATTAAAAAATCAACCACAAATGGTGTTATTTGCTGATGACACTTCCCTAATTTTTAAGGTAAATAGACGTGCTACAAATTATGACGACGTAAATAACGCCTTACTGCAGGTCCAAAGTTGGTTCACTGCTAATAATTTAGTATTAAATGGGAAAAAAACTAAGTGCATAAGATTTTCTCTACCAAATGTAAAGAGTAGTGATTGTGAGATAGTATTGAATCAAGAGAAACTAGAATTCGTCGATGAAACGGTTTTCCTGGGGATCACGCTCGACTCAAGGCTACAATGGGGTCCTCATTTAACATCTCTTGCAGGACGGCTAAGTTCAGCAGCTTATGCTGTCAGAAAAATCCGCCAATTTACTGATATAGATACCGCGAGACTGGTCTATTTTAGTTACTTTCATAGTATCATGTCTTACGGTATTTTGCTTTGGGGACGGGCTGCAGACATCGATTCTATTTTTATTCTGCAGAAAAGAGCCATCAGAGCCATATATAACCTCTGCAGGCGTGATTCTCTAAGGGAACTGTTTAAGGAAATTAACATCATGACGGTGCCTTGTCAATATATCTACGAAAACATCATGTATGTAAGAAAAAACTTACATCTTTTTGGTAAAAGAGGTGAAAGACATAATTATAGTACTAGGAATAGGGACCTATTAGTTCAACCAGGTTTCAGACTGGCTAAAGTAGACTCATCTTTTATGGGGTACTGTTTAAAATGTTATAATAAAATACCTCCCCACATTCTTCAACTGAATGAGACAAAATTCAAGTCTTGTATAAAACGCACACTATGCAGTCAGGCATATTATAAGTTAGGGGATTACATCGCTGATAAAAATGCCTGGCTCAATGCTGGTCCTGCTCCACAACCACAACTAATTGATTAACACTTGAAAATACTGTTGGAGCTGCTGAAGATTGTAAGATTATCTTTGCATTGTATAAACTCAATTTCCTTTGCATTGTATAACTGCATAGCACAGATGTGAGTTCTATGTAAGTATACCTTCTTTACCATTTACCGGGTAATATGTCTTTCATTGACTTGAATGTGCCATGGCGGCTGATAGTATGTCATGCTCACACAAATGTCTCGCTGACGGTGGCGTGTGTATTGGATCATTTAGCTCCCTTCAAAATGGTTGAGCTGAATGGTGCTGATCTATGCGTCATGTTCGTGAACGGGCGCCGTCAGTTGGGGCTGGTCATCACTCAGCTGCCTCGGCTTATTTTTAATTATTTTATTTTTGGATTGTTGTCTTCTTACTATTTGCTGTACTCTGGACGCTCCTAACGCGTACGTATTTTTTTACATCGTTCTCACATATATTTGTAAATTCAACATTAATGATGTAACTAATATTTTTGTAAAAATACAATTTAAAAGAGTGTCCATGGAGTTTCTTGCCCGTTCTTCTCCATAGGTACCTACGCTTTGGAATGGGCAACTAGCTTCATATTTTCTGACTGACCGACTTCTTGACAATTCAAAAGTGCCTGTAAATGGTTTAATTGAAATAAATGGTTTGAGTTTGAGTTTGAGTTTGAGTTTGAAAAGATATGCTGGCAATTTGGGAACAACTAAAAAATTGCGGAATCTCTTTATGTACGAATAAGTAATTATTTATTTTACTAAAAGACTTAGCCTAGGTAGCATCATTGTTATTTCAATAAAGGATGGGTATGGCTATTACATATGAGAAGGCGTATAAAAGCTAATTGTGGGGAGTGTTTGTGTGTGTGTATGTTGCTGTTGAGTTAGACTGGTCCGTTGGGGTGTGTGGGTGTGGTAATTATAGTAAATATCTGCCAAGGAAATTAAAAGCTAGGTATTTCAGTTTTAATTTTTTAGAATAAATAAGTTCCTCTTTATCGCAATTTAACAGTTTTCTTTTTAATTCGACTTTTTAGACTTTTTTTGTTAATTTGTTTTGAAGCTTGTTGTATAATCTAGAACTTGGGATGAAATATTGGTGGGCAGCAAATGTGGACTTGACATACTCGCGCAGACCTACGTCGAGTATGGAGTACTTGTCTTGGTGGGACGGCGGCATGTTTGCGCAGAGTGGGTCGGAAAACAAAGAGTTGTCTGACAGTGAGCAACTTACAGTCCTGATATAATTGTCCAGTCGGGTATCTAAACGGTTTGCGTAGAATACCTTCAGAACAGCTCTTTGAGCCCTCTCCAGCGGTAGAAGCGATGTTTATTTTATTTTATTTATTTTATTTTATTCTGTTCGGGAAACTTACAGCAAATTTAAACAGTGCTCTTAAACAATATGCATCTGAAGGCCATTTACAAGTTTCCACTAATAAACACTTGAAACAAAAAAGACAACAAAAAAAAGGTCGGTACAAAATACCTAAAAAACTCTTCTCTTCTTTCTTCTTTTCTTTTCTTCTTTTTTTGTAGCTCTTCCCCCCAGTCACACAGTATGTCAGTAGTGACTGGCACAAGGAGTAGTTTTGAGTGTGTCGATGTCTGCTGAGTTTCTAAATAGCTTAAGGATATAAATTATTTTGCAAACTCTAGATGTAAGTGATGTAATATGCTTGTGCCAATTTAGACGCTCATCTATTACTACTCCGAGATATTTAATATGTGATTTAATATGTTTACTCAAGTGTGGACAGGTACAGTCAGGTTTTAAGTGGCAGCTGTGGAATTTAATGTCAATTAAATTCTAGCTGCCACTTAAAGCCTGATAAGGCCGACTCTTCTTACTTATAGAAAAAGACGTGAATTTGGTTTTTTCGACATTGAGATGAAGAAAATTAGTAGCGAGTCAGTTTGATACCGTGATAAGACAGTTCTCAGCGTGTCGTTTCTTTTCATTCCAATCTGAGCCATGCACGATAAGCGCTGTGTCATCTGCGTAAGTAAAAACATTACAATTTGTTAGTGTACTTAACTGGTTAATATATATTATTAGAAATTCGGTCCCAGGATACTTCCCTTTGGTACTCCGTAATTACCTAAAGGATGCTTATTGCTTGTGTAATTATTTATTATCACACTTTGCATTCTCTCAGTGAGATAGCTTTTAAATAAATTTAGTGGAGTTCCTCTTACACCGATATTCTCAAGTTAAGTAAAAGTTTCCGGATTGAGACTGTGTCGAATGCCTTAGAAAGGTCCCAAAAGATACCAAGGCATTTCTTACCCTGATCCAAATTGCGCGATAGCAGATCACTTAAACCAGTCACGGCATTCTCTGTAGATCTTCCCGATCGAACCCGAACTGATTATATACGTATTTCATCAGCTTATTGTTTCAAATTTTCTATAATATCTTAGATATCGCAAAAAGCACAGAAATAGGTCTATAATTGTAAATTAAGTCTTTATCGCCTGACTTGTAAATTGGGTGAATAAGCGCTTTTTTGAAAGGTTTGGGAAAAACACCAGTAGTAATCGAAAGGTTACAAATATTTATATTGTATTACTGGGATTAGAAACTTACGCCAGGCTTTAATCGTCTGAGTTGAGATATTGTGCCATCCAACGGCGTTGTGGTACTTAGGCAAATTAAATGTTTTGTTAAGCTTGCCACTGTTGATCTCTTATTATTAAGACCAAATACTGTTATTTATAAATATTAAAAATACAATGATTGGTATATACTCGTATAATAAATTCCGCCTTTATCTCACGGGGGTAAGTAGAAACTACAGAACGCCACCTACTACGATGTTACATACTTCTTTTGCTTCATTTCAACAATGATTTCAATACAAAAAAACCGGGCAAGAGCGAGTCGGACTCGCGCACCGAGGCGAGGGTTCCGTAACATCCGGGTTTATGCATAAGGTTTATGTTTATGAAATTAAATGTTTATTTTTATATTTGAGTTGATTGAATGAAAGGTAAATTGCGGTTTACGATTTATGACGTATTAAAAAAACTACTTACTTGACCTCGTTCAAACCAATTTTCGGTGGAAGTTTACATGGTAATGTACATCATATATTTTTAGTTTTATCATTCTCTTATTTTAGAAGTTACAGGGAGGGGGGGGGGGGGGGCACACACACACATTTTACCACTTTGGAAGTGTCTCTCGCGCAAACTGTTCAGTTTAGAAAAAAATGATGTGAGAAACCTCAATATCATTTTTGAAGACCTATTCATAGATACCACACACGTATGGGTTTGATAAAAAAAAAATGTTGAGTTTCAGTTCTAAATATGGGGAACCCCAAAATGTATTGTTTTTTTTCTATTTTTGCGTGAAAATCTTAATGCGGTTCACAGAATACATCTATTTATCAAGTTTCAACAGTATAGTTTTCATACTTTCGGAAAAAAGTGGCTGTGACATACGGACGGACAGACAGACAGACAGACCGACAGACAGACATGACGAATCTATAAGGGTTCCGTTTTTTGCCATTTGGCAACGGAACCCTAAAAACCACAACTTTATCAAAACAAATTCTAACGCCTTTCTATTCACCACCACACAATCAAACCATTTCAAAACAAATCCACATCAGTTTCCACCCCTAATCACACTTCACACATAGCACTCTACAAGAACTCGCCACCTAATTACCACCATCAAGGTTCAATACCCACAGGGGCCCTACAAACCTCCTGGCCCCTCCAGAACCCTCCATAATGTTTGCACCCCAGTCCGCCCCTGTGTGGCGAGCTCTCAGCACACAAATAATGACCACCTCTAACGATATTTGACAAGCAACTTAAACACTACGTAAGTGGCGATGGAAGGGTGATATTAAAACGGTAGGTACCTAAGTGATAGCATGAGGGATTCCTTTACTGATCGTTATCGAAACGGGACGGGTGATGTAGCGTAATTTAATTTAGGCCTACGTTGCATTAGAGTGCATAAGTTGATTTAAACAGGTAATTAGTAACAATATATTCCGTCAATAGTATAAAGGAAAATCTGTTGATAATATTTTTTCTGAACATTTCATTTTTTCTGAACATTTCATGGCGTTTGATACGATTTTCACCATAATTAAAGTAAAGAATAAATTCCGGATGGTTCTTATGTGAATTAAAAACGTACATAAAGCACAGAAATCTCCACCACCTGACAACATGTCACCACATGAGTAGATAGCACCAGTGTGAAGCAAGGACAGGTCACTAGTCGATAATATATCAAATAATGTACGTAGGTACCTAGTTCGTTAGCCCAAATATGCGCATTCAATTCTACCTGTAAAGTGCGATCGACTGCCGGCGCCGAGTGAACCCTTCCCTGCAGGACACTTCGAGTTGCTGCACTCTGAAACTGGGTGTCAGCCGGTAGGATAAAGTAAACTACCCGAAGCTTATTTCACTGTTTAAGTGTACATTTTAGTGTAGTTATGTCGCTGTGGGATTCGAATACAGATACCTAAACAGGTAAATAAATTTATTATACAAGGTGGCGGGAACATTGATCCACAAACTGTAACCATGAATTCTGCATATGATTTTTGACTCCCTAGCTAACCCCCCAGCGCAGAAAATTGTTCTCGGTTACTTACTTATTAAAAAAAAATCTCCTCTTTCATAGAAAATACCTACGCGATGAAGATAATACAGCTGATTTTTTTAATAACTGCCATCCTGTATTTATTTATTCTATAACTGTTGAACATAATTATATCTTGTTTTATTAAAATATTCGTACGTATAATTCAATTCAATTCAATTTCTTTATTTCAGACTAAGTGTGTCCATATAGTGTTAGTAAATACATGTAAAAGAACTTAAAAATAAATGTTAGTACATATACATGCGAACTATTATCTAACGTGGATGTGTATCCACTGCCTCCATAGAGGACTATCTATTTTCTCAGCAATGACCCTCAGGTAGTATAATGGTTGCTTGTAAAAATATTAATAATAACACATTTTACACAAAATTCTGAAATGTCCCTTTCTGAAATGTTACCAATAGAATACTCTTTATTATGTACACCATAAATTACAGACATAAATATAGAAATTTTACAAAGGATGACACAATAGGCGGTCTTATCGCTAAGAGCGATCTTTTAAAGACAACCTTTGGATGGAAATACACCATCACTATCATTATCATCATCAGCCTACTGCAGTCTACTGCCGGACATAGGCTTGCTGGCACGCTAATTAATCACACCATGCAAGTGATTAATACAGTTACGACGAAGACAAGCAAAAGTCAACACATAACAGTTTAAAACAAATACATCTACAAACACTACCGATACAGTAAATATCTGAAAATTTAATGATGATAAAATGTTACAATGAGCGAAGTACCCACGCACCGCAGACGCCACGCAGCGGCCACGCAGCGCGACCGCAGCGGCCACGCACGTAACCCTCTCTCATTACTCGCCACTATATTTGCATTACATTACATAATGTTGCCACTTTAAATAATTATATTGTATTAAATAAAGACAAATTGAATAAACTACAATGAACTAGTACCTAGATAATATTTCATGTTATTGTGGGCGGACTCTGCACTGAAAATGGCAATTGATGATCCATTTTGTATTGTATTACTGTGTTGATGTGCGTACTGCGTAGGTCAGAGCGTAATATGTTTGCCTAATATTAGGATCCAATGTGACCGTTCTCGTAAAATCGAACAGTAATATTCGGCGAAATTGTATTGTTTTCAGTTTAAGCGTGTTTTCGGTTAATAGAAGACTGCATTATCGATGCGTTTGTGAGAATAATGTTGGCTTTATATTCAACACTGTGTTTGTAGTTGGTCTAAAAGCTGCTTCATTACCCTGAAAACAACCACACCACAGTCTATTATTAAAATCACAGTCACAGAATCAAAACAGGCAGCGTACCAATCTGTACAACAGCCATTTAAATATCGACATTTTTTTTATCTCTAATTAAAATGTACGTGCCGCAAGTTGCATCGCGACTGCATAATGAGCCCGTACATCCATCGATGCGTGAACTCCGAACGCACGAGGTACGCCCCATTGTAAGCCAGCGATGTGTAAATAAGTGTTGTTTGTTTTCAACTGGCGGAGTAATTGCGTAGTAATTGGACGTGGTTGTGGATGTGTGAGTGATTTGGTAAATGTGCTGGTATGAAATGTCTAGGTAAACCCTAACACTAATCAAATGCCCATCATCATCACATGAAATATTGACAACGTCTAACTCTACACCTATCTATTTAGGACTTAGGTACTAAGCCATTGTCTGTGTGGTGCCGGACTTAAAGAATAACACCACCCCATACTTCCCGTGGGTGTCGGTGCGAAACACCAACCTTACGCGGCTGCGTAAATGCTGTCAGTTCCACAACCTCAATTTCTATGAACGTACGACGACCACCAACCGCAGCATTCACTACTTAAAGAAAAAAAACTTAACAGTCTCATCGTTTAGTGGTACCCATATCGTTGTTTATCGAATAATCCAACTTTAAACTCTACAGAAGAAATATTCAAAGCGTCCATTCCTACCAACAATTGGACAGATCTGTGAATAGTTGATCTGAGTTTAAACGAGCGGTCTGCTCAGTTCCGAATAGCCGGAGGTTCTTAAGAAGTTTGCAGACTGCGGCAAGATATGCAAGCGACTAAAAAGTATTAAAAACATTTGGAGATTAATACCAACATTATTATGTAGTATGATTTCACTACGTTCCTTATTTTAAGATGGTATGAATTATACTTACTAAGGACTGACGTATAAGGTGCGATTGAAGTGCATGTCTCATACCATAGGTGTGTGTACGTGTAGCATATCAAACGTGGAAGCAACAATAAAAGTTGCACAGTCTAAACAGTGTTTAGAGTTAGACGATGCAAGTCGACGGTGCTTAAATTTTATTGTATACCACAGGCAAGAAACTTGATTGCGTATATGGGGTCAATAACAGATCAATTACGCAAATACGACTAAAATGTTTTGGATGTTTGGTGCAAAAATGTCTCAATGCTTAATAATTATTATTATAGTACATAGTTCTTTGAAGAACTACTTTAGGAAGCGACTAAAACTGCGAGCTATACCGAGTTTATTGTTATGCCAGTAGACCGGTGGTATGTAGTTGTATTTACCTAATTTAAATATTACCAGTTTTACGATAACATGAAGATTGGTTTTTATGACTCAGTGATCATTTTTGAAACACAAAACTGTCTTTCATTTACAGATATGTAATAGTGAAAGCAATAACCACAAGACCTGCCTTTTGATTCATTCTATTGCGCTGCACAAAAGCGCAGCCTACAGTCGTAACTCTCTAACGACTCTCAATATGGTTAGAATAAATAAATTCGGTTGGCAAATTTCAATAACCCTGCCAGTGCGGAATGCGCTTGATATGTTAGTGGCCTAACATTATCTAGGGATCCTAAATTCGGTCGGGTTACCGATAAAGTTGATTGAAGAATATTGGTGCTTTGTTAGGTTTTATTGAAGACTCTTTGTTGCTTTGATTTTATGTAATTTGTAGCTGTGGGACACGTCTTTAATTTTATAAGAGCGATGGAAGTATTTTTCTTGCGAAACACATAACCACGTTACTGAACTTAACTTTTAACAACCACTAGAATTGAATTGAAATTAGGTGTTTAAAATGTAGTTGGCATAGTATAGTTTCATGGAATTAATATTTTGTGTCATGTTGTTATAGATGTAGCTTATATACCTACCTATGGATATTTATAAACAGAACAGCAAATTATTAAATCGCCCCCATCCTTAATATTGAGCTCTCTGCTCACCCCCTAACGGAAATAGTGTACGTGTGTATATGTCACGGCTCAGTATGTATATGAACGTAGTCATCACCAGTAGCACCATCTGTACGTAATATAAAGAGAAGTTAATTAATACATCTGTCGGAGGAGGCTGTCTGGTTAATTTCCGTTTTCGACTTATGGAGATATTTTTGAGCCAGCTTTTATGGCATTATTAATTTCATAGAATATTAAATAAGTACTTAGAGATTCTTCATGTAGGGAGCAATTAAATTAAGCCGTCATTGTATCTTTTTAGGTAGGTATAAGTGAATGAATTATATTAAAGGCAAAAATAGCAGTTGTAAGGTGTACTTCTTCCTCACGCACCCGTTTCCAATATCTACCATTTTTCTTGCTCAGGAGTTATCGTGTTCGTTTTAGCTGTTGTTATTGGTTGAACATTAAACTGACAGCCACTTGAATAACTTAGCATGAGATTGACAACCATTGGTTGGTTCTCTTTGAGACAAATAAACTACTGTTCTCTGCATAATCATATAATGTCATCAGCCTGTAATGTTCCCGCTGCTGGGACATAGGCCTCCGAGAGTGAGAGGGAGTGGGCCGTAATCCACCACGCGGGCCCAGTGCGGAGTGGTAGATGTCACATGTCTTCGATTTTTTTTTGGTTCTAGGATTTCCTCACATTGTTTTCCGTCACCGTTTTGAGAGCAGCTATTCTCTGAACCAATATAAAATAATATATAATCTTATTTCTTACAAGCATTTAAATGCACACATTACAGGGTGCCTGTAAATCTGCGGTGTGTGGGCGAGAGAGGTGGGAGGATTGTGGAACTCATTTCCGGAACATCGCGCGCATGCGTCTGTCTTCACTCGCTCCAAATAGTTCGAGGAAGTTGAGGGTTTTGGCAAAAGAAGGCTTTTTAGAACACGCATTTGCACTGTTTTATGACTTGCTTAACCTGTTAAAAATAGGTAATAGTTATATTATTATGTTTGTGATATATCACTGTGTGAACGTGAAAATAAAACTAAGTAGATATACGTCATGATTTTGCTGAGAAATAGACTCGAAATTCAGTTCTTTCTGTATGAGCGTACCTACTCTGTTACACTAAAAGCTGAATTAACTATCTAGTGTCAGTAATTTGTGTCCTTAATTACATACTAACACTTTAAAACTCTTTAGGAGCACGCTATTCAAATAAACAAACGAAACAAATCATGAAAAACCTCAACAACTCCAAACGCATAACGTTATGACTATGAGCATGGCTTTATGAGAAATAACTGTTACAAATAACGATGTGCCCTCACGTGTAACGCTGATATAAAGTAAACGTTATTTATAGCTGTAACCGTTATTTTAACGATGTCACTTTACACGCGTAGGCTGAAAGTTGTAGGTTTTTTTTTTGGTATGATGATGAATGGTGACAAACTGTTTCAGTTTTTATTGTATCAGTTTTTGCGGCAGAGTTTAATAAAATAAAAGAGTAGGCAGTATTGTTTTCGTTGTTTCAGCCGATAGACGTCCACTGCTGGACATTTGCCTCCCCCAATTTTGGGAGGGTTTGCCATAATCGCCACGCTTGGCAGGCGGGTTGGCGATCGCAGTATGGTATGATGGTGGAATACATAGAGAACGCTGCTGCCCATTCTCCGGTACGACCCTTAGTCGCCTTTTACGACACTCACGGAAAGTAAGGGGTGGTGCTATTCTTTAAGTCCGGCACCACACAGACCGAGTATTGTTTTATGGATCAGGTATCCAAATAGTCAAGGGCCTCTGACCATTAGGATACCCGATACCAAGAGCGCGCGACGTAATTATACAGACGCCAGCACATCAACCTACTACAAGTCTACAATCTGTCAAATTTCTTTAACAGATTTTCAACTTTATCGCGAAAGCATAAGGTTCAAAGTCGATTAGAAAAAATTGACAGTTTCGGGTAGCTTGATGTGCTGGCGTCTGTACATAACGTGCATTCGAACGAATTATGAACTATACTAGCTGCGCCCCGCAGTTTCACCCGCATAATTGTCGATCCCGTGGGAATATCGGGATAAAAAGTAGCCTATATGTTAATCCAGGGTGCACGAGCTAGTCTGGCAATAATTCCTTCTGCACATGTGGCTTCCCTGGCTTCTCATTAACGGCATAACTATGTAAATGTCTATTAATGGAACTTGTTGACAGGCCTGCGCTGTCCGGGAGGACAGCGCAGGGCCTGCAGTCTCGACAAAGATAGCGATCGCTTTACGACAAAATTCGGTCGCAAAGCTATAACGATGCGGATTTAAGTTGGTAGCTAATACCGGCGGGTCGCGTCCGGCTCACGTTCACCTTAAATCCGCGCCGTTATAGCTTTGCGACCGAATTTTGTCGTAAAGCGATCGCTATCTATGTCGAGACTGCAGGCCCAGGCCTGTCAACAAGTACCAAGTTTTACAATGTTTAATGTTTGTTTATTGTAAAAGTCAATTATTTTTAAAAAGAGTAACCATGGAGTTTCTTGCCGGTTCTTCTCCATAGGAAACGACCAATTGGAACCGTGCACCTAGCTACTGACGTTTCATAAGTGCCCATGTAGGTTTATGTGAAATAAAACATTTTGATTTTGATTTTTTGATTTTGGTGTCAGCTACCTCCATGCAAAATTTTATCAAAATTGGTCCAGCCGTTTGAGCATGAAGAAGTAACAAACATATAAACACACACACACACCCCCACACACACTCACACACACACTCACAAACTTTCGCCTTTATAATATTAGTGTGATTATTATTGCACTTTTGCGACAAGCACAATAATTAGTAGGTATCACCCATAGACATGAATAAAGTCTTAAAACTAAGTAAAATATAATGTGCAAAATGAGTACTTTTGATTCCAAAATCGTTCGAATTGACGTTATGTTTACTCCGCACGTTCGTGCTAGGCCAACAGTGATGTAAGCTCCGCCGTTTTGATTTCCGTCATACTAATTTGAAAATCGAAACGAATTTAATACTTAACAACAACTTTAGCAAATGAATAAAGCAGCACTGGTAGAATATTATAAACATTTAGCCCGCAATAACAAAATATTTAAAAAACAAAATTATCCTTTCATAAAAATCAGCTTCAAAATCTCTTGTACGTATATAACTCGATTTCAATTTTTAAATCAAATCGAATAGAGTATGGAAAGGCCGGGAATATCACGGGATTGAGTTAATTGATCGGACACAGTTCGCTATGTGAAGGGTACTCGGCAAACGATGAATTGGCTGTATCGAGTCAAAAACGCCGGTTCGATGCCGAGTCACCCACTATCGGTTGTTTTTATGTGGATTTTTATAAAAAATTGAGTATTGAAATTTAATTTATTTGTCTGGCTGAGTTTTTGTTGTTGGCAAGTGCATTCGCTGCGCTCAATGATCTGTGCAAGAGCCATTTATTTGTTTTTGTTTAAAAAGAATATAATTCGTAGCTGCATAGAGATATTCTTTAGAAATAAAATTGGCTGGTAGGTACAGACCAGAAATATAAGTAAACATTTTGAGATTATTTTGTTGTTTGGTTGTTTGCGCATCTTGTTTTAGTTTTGCAGGAAATTATAATTTACCTTTTCAAAAATATTTCATTCTTATTGTAATAATAATTTTAAAAAAATCTGCATTTGAAAATGCATGGATATTGTAATATAGGTAAGTACATACAAAACTTTGAAGAAGAAGTTAAGTTTTTCACTTCCAGTTGGAAACAAAAATACCAAATCATTCAACCACAAATCTTCATTTCTATTCCAGCACACTCGCACAAACTTTTTAATTTAAAGTAAGCGCAAATCTTTGTAAAATCGATGCCTTTAATAACGTCAAAGAGTTTGCGAACGCGGCGCGCGGCCCGGGATTTTTAATAAATCCCGTAGCGTAGCGGTTATTAAATCAAAGATCCCGGTGTTCCGGACCGCCGTCCCGGGCTTGCATAAGGAAAATTTAATCCTTTGCTTGTAGGATACTAGAGATGTGCACTCAGATATGAATGCAGGTGGTTTCATTTTAGATTACAAAGGTATACTGTTATTAAACCGAGCTTTAGTTGTAGTTGGTTGGTTTAAGATGTCTGTCATTATGTCTCTAGATTGTCTTCTTCATATTTTATGACAGACAGTCAAAATTATCTTCGTTTTTTTTTAACTTTCTTGCTAAAATTGTGACATCAAATTCGACGTGACGTGACGTCTTACAAAATCTTTTCAACTAAATCTCTAACTTAATTATAATTCCCATCAACGCAAGCAAATCCCGGTTCGAAGACGCGTCCCTAATAAACCCATCGGTACCTTTCGCACTTTACTGCCCATTCCATTTAACTACAAGCCCATCAACTCTTTTACTATGTGACGTATACATCGTAAAAGAAAAGAGCATAAAAATAAGAACAAAATTCCCAGACGGGGCTGGAACTTTAATAAAACTACTGATGTTGAAGTTAATAACATTCTTGAGTTTGTTAGAATAACGTTTAACATGTCATTTTGTAGACAGTTATGACATGAATATCTATCCCCTATGAATGATATTTCCCTTCACTATTCATGAACGAGTAATTTGTTAGTAATTTTGTTTTAAAATTGAGTTAGTGAAGTATCCGTAATATCTTCTGCTGAGCTTTGCACGTAGCTTAGCAATACGAAATTCACTTTGAAATGTCTAAAAGTTAAGCCCCCAATTCATTTCTATCGCGGAATCTAAACCAAACTTCTCCGGAAGTATTTTCCAGCCATTCTAAAGCTAAGACCTGAATTCCTCGACTGACCAGATCGAACACAATCTAAACTTCAATAAGAACTACTCACAGACAAAAATAAACCACATTCTTCAGCTCTACGATAAATCTTAGCTTTTTACGTCAGTCCACAACAATCGGTCCTATTCAGCGCCTAGAGTGTTCGATCTCTCGAGACATCGGTACAGATCGATTACAGCATCGAATAGAATCGGATAGAGCATTGTGCTCCGAATAATTGCTTCTGTATTGATACCCGCTTTGTGGTGCGGACAATCGGTGTCTTGAATGCCTCGCGATTTCAATTGATTATTCTGGCGCTGAGTGTTGACTGATGATGACTTAACGCTGGGACGTTCAGTTAATTGTCATCATTATCGACCCGCAAACGTCTGTTGTTGAAAGTCGGCCTTATGATTGCAAAAGTTTATGATCTATAGAGATATCAATTATAATCATCAAACTTGGAAAATGGATTAGTTTTTGCAGATCATCATAAGTAGAATTTGACAGAAGATAAAAAGCTATGGTATCCATTGTTCGCCTTGTAAGACGACCATGATAAGAAAGAATTTGGCCTATACATATATAGACGCCATCAATACGGTCACATTTCGCCGAAATAAGCCGTCATTTAAAGCATGAATTTCAGTAATTCAAGGTATATATTTTTCTAAGAGCGCCGTAACCATATCAATAATGAATTAGTCCAAGATGGCGGCACCAATTTATAAAGGCCTAATATATTGCTTTTACCAATCATCTGCGGCTTTTGGGTCAGTCTTTCAGTAACAAACATTAAATAGAACGTCTAAAATTACCAAAAGTACCTGAGTAGCGCAGTCTTTGAGTATGAGTAGATACTTAATGAATATCTAAATGTGAAGTCTTTAGGAGGCGTTACAAAACTGCGCATGCATGCATGTTTTCCTCGTTGAAATTGAATACTATTCGTTGGTTAACAATTAAAGATAGTTCGTTTTCTCTTCTACAATAATAATAAAGCGATTTTTTTAAATTATGTTCTATTTTACGGCACGGTTGGCGCAGTGGTTAAGCGATTGACTACTGCGCTGCGTGTCGTGGGTTCGATTCCCGCACGGAACAAATATTTGTATGACCTACGAGTAGTTGTTCCGGGTCTGGCTGTTTGTGTATGCGAGTTTAAATGTTTGTAAACGCACCCACAATACAGGAGAAATTCTTAGTGTAGGGCACTTTAAGAAAAAAAAATATTTAGCAATAATCGTTCTCCTGATGCATGTATAGGCAAAAACTTATGAAGAACTGATTTGAGAGCTCTAATTTGCAGATTCTGTTGAATATAATCCAACAAAAATTCTCTTATCACAAATATCACATACTTTTATAATAATAGAATATATTTTTGTTATACTTATGCCATATAAATAAAGAAAAAAACTGGCTAAGTGCGAGTCGGACTCGCACACGAAGGGTTCCGTACGCCGAAAAAAACATGTTTGTTGTATGGGAGTCCCCTTAAATATTTATTTTAATTTTATTATTAAAGTAAAAATACAACTGAGTATTTTGTAAATATTCCAAGTACCTACCTGTTGCCATTTTTGATATCGAGCAAAAAAGGGCAAAAAAATCGCGTTTGTTGTATGGGAGCCCCCTTAAATTTTATTTTATTTTGTTTTTAGTATTTGTTGTTATAGCGGCAACAGAAATACATACTTTGTGAAAATTTCAACAGTCTAGTTATCGCGGTTCTTGAGATACAGTCTGGTGACAGACAGACGGACAGACGGACAGACAGCGAAGTCTTAGTAATAGGGTTCCGTTTTTACCCTTTGGGTACGGAACCCTAAAAACGACTGGAACTGATTCAATTTTCTACTGGAAACAAGTCTGAATATCTCCTAAATTCTAAATTTTTCACGTAGTATTTATACCAAAATAGTCTCCAATAATTGTTTAAACAATATCAATTTAAAAATAAAAAAATATTTATACTTTGATTTTTTAATACATAAAATTCGTATTTCACTGCGCCGGCGATGCGCGCTCGCCCTGGCTGGTGGCCTTAATTTATTGAGTCATCCATAGGCAAGCCCGGTTAAGCAGACGACAACCTAATACGAGTAGGTTGAACTGCGAGATGCCACTTAAAAACAAAAAAAACTGGCCAAGTGCGAGTCGGACTCGCACACGAAGGGTTCCGTACCACAGGGCAAAAACGCCGAAAAAAACATGTTTGTTGTATGGGAGCCCCCCTTAAATATTTATTTTATTTTAATTTTATTATTTATTATTAAAGTTAAAATACAACTGAGTATTTTGTGAATATTTCAAGTGCCTACCTGTTGCCATTCTTGATATAGAGCAAAAAGGGCAAAAAAATCGCGTTTGTTGTATGGGAGCCCCCCTTAAATATTTATTTTATTTTGTTTTTAGTATTTGTTGTTATAGCGGCTACAGAAATACATACTTTGTGAAAATTTCAACAGTCTAACTATCGCGGTTCTTGAGATACAGCCTGGTGACAGACAGACGGACAGACGGACACACGGACAGACGGACACACGGACAGACGGACACACGGATAGACAGACAGACGGACAGACAGCGAAGTCTTAGTAATAGGGTCCCGTTTTTACCCTTTGGGTACGGAACCCTAAAAAACAGTGGCACTTCGGGAGTGCCGACAAAAGTGAAAACAAAACACAAACAGAATAGGTTCTTTGCCATCACTCACTGACATATCGGATATACAGAGGACAGGCGAACACATTCGAAGAGGGTATTTTTTAAATCGTCTTGTAAACAAAACACGTGTGGTATCGCTTACGGTAACAGTGCCGCGAGTTCAATGGCGCATAAAGAAGTTTTCACTTCAATATGTCTTCAAAAAGCTCCCATAGTGATCAATACAACACTGATGACCGTGCCTACACACCTACACACGTGTGTGTACAAATAGCCTTTAATATTAATAATCATTTTATTTCAGAATTATAAATCCATAATTTGTTAGTAAAACATAAAAAACTGGCCAAGTGCGAGTCGGACTCGCACACGAAGGGTTCCGTACCACAAGGCATAAACGCCGAAAAAAACATGTTTGTTGTATGGGAGCCCCCCTTAAATATTTATTTTATTTTTATTTTATTATTTATTATTAAAGTTAAAATACAACTGAGTATTTTGTGAATATTTCAAGTGCCTACCTGTTGCCATTTTTGATATCGAGCAAAAAAGGGCAAAAAAATCGCGTTTGTTGTATGGGAGCCCCCCTTAAATATTTATTTTATTTTGTTTTTAGTATTTGTTGTTATAGCGGCAACAGAAATACATCATGTGTGAAAATTTCAACTGTCTAGCTATCGCCGTTCTTGAGATACAGCCTGGTGACAGACAGACGGACAGACGGACAGACGGACAGACGGACAGACAGCGAAGTCTTAGTAATAGGGTCCCGTTTTTACCCTTTGGGTACGGAACCCTAAAAAACTGTAAGTACACATGCAGTTTGGACAAATAATGGACGAGCGGGCACTCAAATTTCCCTGCAATGACATTCAGGAGACTGTTAGAGCTGCCCCGGACCCTCTGCAGCAGCGACGCGGCACGCTTACGTCTGATCGCTTCGAAGCCATCAGTGTGCGAATCAGCAAACATTCCCGACGCACTGCAGAAGCGTGGAAGCTCCAACAGCATCCTGAACGCATTGTTGTATTGAACTCGAAGAACATTGATGGCTTTCTGCGTACAACCTGTCCAGAGGTGAAATGTCTGACAATATGCTTTAAAAAGCGTCACTTTTACTTCACACGAGCAACGAGCAAACCTACGGACAAGCATGTTGCATCGAACCGCCAATGCTCTTCGTTCCCTTTCTACATCCAGATCATCTTTGATGCCCGCTGTTACAATATGGCCGAGATATTTAAATAAGCCTAAGTTGCCGATTTCTTCTAGGACATTTAAATACCAGTGTCCACAGAAAGGGATCGACATTATTCATCGGTCACCGATAACATTTGTACAGCCTTATGTTCTACCTTCACTTTTATAACAGACTCGTAAGACTTAGCAAATATTTCCAAAGACATTATCATGTTATAATTGCTTCAGGCGTCAGGCTTCCGTCGGCTATAAATTAGTCTTACTATAGAATATAGACTGGAACACTGAACCGCGCGTATATCACCACGGAGTGAGAGTACTGAATACCAAATTACTTAGCTTGGGTTTTACTTTAGGTTTGTAGGATTTTGTTAACTTCTATAATTGGGATTATTTTTATACCGAGTCAAGTTTTTAAGTTTTACATAAATTTAATCTGCCTATCCTTTTCCCAACTTAGTTAAGGTCGGCGTTCCAGTATAAAAGGATGCAGCTGAATACTAGTATTTTACATGGAGCGACTGCCTATTTGACCTCCACAACCCAGTTACTGGGTAATGCGATACCCCTTGATAAGACTGGTTGTCAGACTTTCGGGCTTCTGACTACCCGTAACGACTGTCAAACATCTACGAATACCAGCCGAGACCAATGGCTTAACGTGCTTTCCGAGGCACGGAGGGGTCGTGGTATGTAAGGATTCAAGACCAACCGCGGCAAGCGTAGCTTAACCTAATCTATCGACCTGTGCGGCTGTTATTATTTAGCCACGGGCCCCTCTTTAGCCACCAAGGTGTCTCTTATAGGAGACACAATCATTCTTAAGACTTTAATTTTCTTTTATATATTTCACTCAAGAAAGCACTAATTTTCTTGAGGAGCTTTTACATCATCACTTAAACGAGCATTCATTAAATTAATCAACACTAGATAAATAGCTTACCTTCATACGTTCATAATGTGCTCAGACTGTTACAAACAGTTAATTTAGTTAATTAGTTATCAGCAAAGCCTTTGTTTGAGATGTTAACTTGAGCCGATTGAAGATAATTTAATTTAACTTGATATTACGTGTGGAGGTCACACGATTACTTTAACATACATTTGTAATTACTTCTCAGAAATCACTGAACCCACTCATGGCTTATAATCAATCATCCATCAATGAGTTATGAAGTCTAGTTCAAGTAGGTACCTATGTGATCATCTGTGGGGTATTCATACCAGCCTGTATCCCTGAAGAAGTAGACAGAGGTGCTTAGTATTTATACTAAGCACCTCTGTATATGGGCCTTACACGTAACTGGCAACATGAGGTTATCCTCATGTTGCCAGTTACGTGTAAGTCCCATATAACAGACGGCGACTATTGCCATTAAATAAGGTGCATCTGGACCTATCCTTGATTAAAGATGGAGTATTCAAAAATCATCACAATTAACATAACTAAGTCACTTCAGTAATCAGAGAGTCAATCTCGCTATCAACCTTGTTGACTGACAATCTTTTGTCACTATGGTACAAACTTGTCCCAAAGGTAGTCTGTTCTTAGTAGTCTTCTCTTCTTCTTAGTGTTAGTAGTCTTCTCTTTCTTGCAGATTATGTTATTAGCCTTTGATTAAGCACCTTTCATTTCCTCTATTACACCATCGAGATCCCCCGGGATTCCCAAAGATATTTTCCGTGAATTCATTAACGTCATCTGAGGCCGGGATCCCGTTCTGAACGTTATTTTTTTTGCTCTTTTGCTCAAGACGTCGGCGACAATCTACTGAGAACGGTATGATTCAATCGTGTCTGGCTAGTGATGTGACTAGAATAAATGTCCCGGGATTTATCTGTTATAAATAATGCCGAGAAAAGAATAGTTTTCCATGGATTTGAAAGATTAGTTGAAATTTACTGATGTAAAAACCGTTGCTTGCTTGTGTAATATAAGTGTATCAATAAAATATCATATCTACGAAGATGAACGAGCAAATAATGTCAAAAGGAAGTTGAGAGATCTAGGCTACGGAGTGAAAAATGCCGAGAATCGTTGCAAAGCTTGATTTAGCTTATTCTAAGTAAAAAAAAGCTACGTGAACGCTTAGGTGCAAGACTGACCTTTAACTATTTCTACTCAACCTTTAAACGCATACAATAATAACATAAAAAAATCCAGTTCACCCCTCAAATTCCCGCATCCCGCACCACAATTCCGTTCACCACATCCCTAAAGCACTATCCTACGAACACCGGTGCGGCTATTGTGACCTGGGACCGTCCCTCCCCCTACGCCCCCTGCCTACACCCCTTACATCCCCTATTCATACCTCTAACAAGCCGGTTGAGATTGAATTTGAATTAGCTAGTTTTTATGTGAATGTTACACGTGATATGGATGTTAAGGGGATGTTTGAATGAATGGATACATGAGTTATGGGGTTTGGTAGGTTAACTTCTTGGCTGGATTTCGGAATTGGAATTGGTAAATGATTATACCAGCGATCTGTGCAGGGTAGCCACTGGCCACTTATAACTGGATGAGAGGGTAGTATCGAACTCAGTGACGTGCAATTGAGGAAGCTCGAAGTGAACTAATTTAGGCAAATAACGAATCGGCTATAGGTATGCTTTCCCCAACAAATCAAACATCCAAAAAAATCTGATAACCTAAAAAATAGTCTGCGATTATTCGGTATTAATTTCATTTAGGGGGAGAAATATCGAATTATGAGGAAGGTACCTAATACTGGACCAATAAACAACATAAAGACCAGAAATTAGATAAGGCCATTGTTGTTGTAATATCAAATCAAGCTTGGCAGCCTTTGTAGTTTTCAGTCGTTTATTTAGATTTTAATAAACCATTTTGCATAAAAAACACATTTTAAAACAAAGCCCTTTTGTAAATATTGAAAACATTTCTATATAACGGGAGATAAAAACGGTAAACTGCTAGAATTTAGTGCTGCATACAAAGTGGGGCTAGCCCTGCAACCCACGGATAACATCTATTATTTTACAAACTGCTGTTTAAAATGTTTTGAAACGATGCAATGTTTTATAAACACAATGATACGGACGTGACTAATTAAAATGTAAATGTAATTTGCTATCACTCTCATTATCTATCACTGTTGTAGTTTTTCAGCTAACTTTTAGCATTCTAGAAACAAAATAATTATCTATTTACATTTAAGGACAGGGTGTTCTGGCGCAGCTTAGGTGAGGTCTGTGATCAGCAGTTGCAATAGGCTGAGTTGATTGATTTTACATAAACCGATGACAATTTTTTAAAAATAATTAAAGCCGTTGGCATTTTCTAGGCAGAATTTTCACTTTTCTTCCTGTGTACAGCAATGTAACGATATCAGAAAGTCACCTTTAAGGTCTATCGTCAGCACACCGGCAGTAACCAATTTCAAAACGAATCGTTGTTTCAGTTGGTGCAATCTTGTCCTCAGACCTTTACAATAAAAAGGGTAAGGGCAAACCAGAATGACATTGCAAAGTTTATAGTGGATAAGACAGAAATTAAAACATAATAATAAGCAGCAGGGGATCAGATCAAAGGATCCTACCGGAATAACTCGTTCAATCAGAGCAAGACATACCGTATTGCGGTTATAAAGATAACCTTTGAATCTTTATAACCGCAAAACGGTAACACACGATACTTTTCCCACTCACTACAGTATTCTACAAGTGATCCGTGATCTGATACTTCCCTTCCCTCATAATAAAGACATCTGCGTTGATGTGTAACTCTAAACCGTAAAGTCGTTGTGTCATCGGTGCCTGGTTTCGCGTCATGCCTTGTTTCGGCCGGGTGACGGAGGGTGCCACACTATTTAGTAATGCGCACACGTTTGCGGAGGGCTAAATATAATCAGGAACAGGCAGTTACTAACCCGGCCTTTTCAGGGAAAAAGATTTAAAAGTAAATTGATCTTTATCCATCCATTACTGAGTTAGTAATGCAAAGATATGAATAAAACAACACTCCCTTGTTTTATTCATATTCGTATGATTAGTTTGGGAGTTAAAGAGTTCCAAGAAAATGGGTTGATACAATACTCTTATCTTCCACTCTTTTTGCATGATGTTTCATACAGAAACTAGACTTTGCTCAGTTGAGTAAAGTCAAATTCAAATTATTTTTTGATCTCTGTGAGTCAGTTGGCTTACAGAGATCAAAAAATGATTTGAATATCACATTGCTTTGTACAGCTTTCATAAACACATGCCTTTGTAATACAAGCATAGTTGTGAGCTCGAAATAAAAAGAGAATATTTTATGTATTTTCCAAGACAAGGAAAACATAAAGATATAGTTTGTTGGTTTAAATTCCCTCTGTGTGGTGCCCGCGACGGGCGGAGAGGAAATTTGATTTGTTCCGAGTTTCGTGTCGGGCTCACAGGCGCGGCGCGGAGCTACAAAGCCCGCTGCGCCGAGATATCGATGTTATGTCATAGTTTAAAAATAAGCAGTTTGGAAATAATATTCAAAGTACTGTACGAAAGGTACGGTAAGCATTAGTTTATAAATCGGCTACATAATGAAATAAATATTCGGTATTTATTTAGCCCAAAGCCCCGTTCTCACGGTAAACAGAATCATGTTGCAACTTACGTTTCGAAAAAAAACTGCATGTATGCAATGTAGAGCTTAGCAACATGACATGTCTTTTCGCAACACAAAAACATGTAGCTGTAACAATCTTGTGGAACTTTTGTCTATTATAAATACGAGGCATTACTTACCTATCAAAACGCCTGAAAATGCTTCATATTGTTTTGTTTATCCTATACGTGTTAAATATTCTGCTACGACCATGAGAATTAATTAATAAATAATGCAGAGTGCATAATGTACCTAAATGTAAATAATACAAATCCGTTCGCGGCCCCATCAGCCCAGTTCTAATATCCATAACAATAGTAATTTATTATTTATTGAACTCTAATGAAGCGGTAATTATTAATTTGCGAATTTGTTTAATTTGCATCTATCGGACAAAGGCATTATTGTATTTAACAATGGTGTTATTATAATAATCGAATAATGTAATTTTTCCCGATTGTATAAATATGATGATGATGATGATATTGATTGATTGATGATTGCGATGATCGCCAACAGACTGGATTGCTCTTATATCCAGCAATGCTGCAGCAGACATATTGATACCTCGTGAGTGTTCATTTTTGTCTGTGCTTGTTATCCTGTCTGTATCCTTTTATGCATCTGTTAGTCTAAGAGTCTTGTTCATCATCATCATTTCAGCCGAAAGACGTCCACTGCTGGACATAGGTCTCCCCCAACGGGGGGCAGGCGGGTTGTCGCCTTTTACGACGAGTCTTGTTACTTGAATTAAACTATTTTTAGGGTTCCGTACCCAAAGGGTAAAAACGGGACCCTATTACTAAGACTTAGCTGTCTGTCCGTCTGTCTGTCTGTCTGTCACCAGGCTGTATCTCAAGAACCACGATAGCTAGACAGTTGAAATTTTCACAAATTATGTTCTTCTGTTGCCGCTATAACAACAAATACTCAAAACAAAATAAAACAAATATTTAAGGGGGGCTCCCATACAACAAACGCGATTTTTTTGCCCTTTTTTGCTCGATATCAAAAATGGCAACAGGTAGGCACTTGAAATATTCACAAAATACTCAGTTGTATTTTAAGTTTAATAATAAATAATAAAATTAAAATAAAATAAATATTTAAGGGGGGCTCCCATACAACAAACATGTTTTTTTCGGTGTTTTTGCCTTGTGGTACGGAACCCTTCGTGTGCGAGTCCGACTCGCACTTGTTTATTATTATTGTAGTACTAGGTTCTGTACGCGACGTCCGCGTGAAATTTCTTGATCCCTGAACCACTCCGTCGGATCGTATCATCTGCCACCATATCTATGTCTGCCACGCTAACACTTCGTTTTCGCTTCGCATTCTTTCTGACTTTTTTCTTTTTGATCGCCTCCTAAAGATCATAGCGTGATATTAAATAGCCTACAACCTTCCTCGAAAGTTGGGCTATTAAATGCAAAAAGAACATTCATATAGTCTAGTCCTACCGAATATTCAAATCCGACCGGGAGTTCTAGAGACTAGCGCGTAACAAACAAACTCATCTTTGTTAGTACTATAGAAAAAATTTTTTTCTTAGTACCAGACACAAAAACAATTACTTTACCCGACAAAATAAATTTACAAAAACTCTTATCAAAAACAATTCCTAGAATAAGTCGCCTCAGCCTGGCGCGCCCGCTGCCGCCCCACCCGTCTCCCCGACACTAAGCAAATCCCTCAAAATAGCGAAAATGATGAAAATTGTTTCGAAATAATGTCTCTTATTGTTTCCGCGGATGACAAAGACTTTGAAAGTCAAAAGTTTCTTTGTGTATGAGATTGGATCGCGACGACAATAATTTCGTGTTACAGTACAGTTGATATTAAAATTGACTTTTTTGTTCGCTCTTATTATTTTATTGGAGTGGCGTTGTTAACGATGTGAGAGATGTGAGACGAGTGATCTTTTGTTTTTGCTGTATTGTATGTTGATTGTACCACTGTACAAGTGGCACGTATTGTTTTTTTTTAATTGCAACGTTTTTCAAGTATAATGCGGCAGTGTGAATGTATAATAATCTATACAATATACAAACAAATAAAATTGAAGTGTCTTTTTGTGACGTCAAAATAACAGCTTTTAGCTAAAGGCATATCAAAGCATCTATGCTACTTATAACAATCGACAATTTTTGTCTATCTGTCTGTCCGTTTGTTCCGGCTAATCTCCGAAACGGCTGGACTGATTTTGACGGGACTGTCACTTGCAGATGGTTGATGTTATGAGGTGCTTTTATTTCAGAAAAGAATTAGGGTTCCGCATATAAAAAATAAAACCCATGAAATTCCATTTGTTTTCCAACATGTACGCGAACAAAGTCGCGGGCACAGCTAGTTAAATATTTAACTCAAAGTGACTTAGTGATGGATATAATAGGTGAAGTGTCTAATTTAATGTTAACTGAACTGTAGCTCGGCTGCAGAAATGATGCTGCTTTCACAAGAAGATACCAACAGTGCTGAATGTTGATGCTCCATTGAAAGTTGGTTTATCTGGAAGACAAAAACAAACAATATTCAATGAAATGACAAAGCCTTTCCTTTCATCACGAACCCAAAATAAAATCCCGAAATTCCACGAAAAACTCAATTAGAAGCCGATCATCTGGAAACCTCGTAAAGTCTACTACGATACATCACACCACCGTGCCTAACAAAGGGTTCCGTACAATGAAGCGTGCTGGTTAGGGTTCCGTCAGCTAATTGTTAATCGCCGCGACCAATGGCGCGTGAAGATAATTACTGACGCCGCCCGGTGTAATGAGAAGTCAGACTGGCGACTGATCTGCTACCCTTTAGGCTAGGTGGGTACCTATTTGGTAATTAACTGAGAGGTTTTAATCTGCCTAATAAGTGACCGGTTTTGCGGGAGTTAGTTGGTGTTGCAAGAATTTGGTCCATTCGGCGTATGTAACGTAACGAACAGTCGCCAGCACATCAAGCTACCCGAAACTGACAAATTTTCCCGACAAAGTTGAAAACCTATTAAAGAAATTTGACAGATTGTTAGCTTGATGTGCTGGCGTCTGTACCTGTGTCATTTTTCCCTGATTATCAAGATAATCTTGATGATCTGGGAATTTAACATTGCAGCT
The DNA here is from genome assembly GCA_916614155.1 of Mesoligia furuncula. Lineage (NCBI taxonomy): Eukaryota > Metazoa > Arthropoda > Insecta > Lepidoptera > Noctuidae > Mesoligia > Mesoligia furuncula. The sequence goes on along the minus strand of OU744811.1, from coordinate 831,121 downwards.
TGCACATGGTCTTCAAAATTATGATTTTAAGTTAAGACCGTTTGAGAACATTTTTTAGAACGTACTTTTAAACAATAATTCTTATTTGCAATCTTTGAATTTTCCTGGAAATGTTAACAAGAAATTATATTTAAAAAAATTAAATTAAACTGTCGGCCACCAAAATAATCCCAGCAACGAGCATAACGTTTTCCATAAGCAGATTCCCGTGTTCCCTCTAACATTTTGCAGCTGTAAGGTAGTTTATGCTCGTAATCCTGCGTCCACCTGCCTCACTGTCACGCGGCAGACGGATAAATCTCTGGCCGACACCCATCGCCGAAGGATTTAAGGTCCCTTCCAATGTCGCGATGTGTACTTTTACGAATTTGTTTACGAACTGGTGAAGGGCGTTCAGTAAAACATTTAAACGTACTGGAAAATCATTGATGAAAATATGCCAATGTGAGTTTGTTCTGAACTGATGTGGTTCACTCAAGGACTCTCTTTTACTAGCACATTCATATTTGTCTGATGTCATTGATATAATTTTGAATGAAAATGACAGTTTATGAAGGTATGTCACCATCCTGAACCGCCCGCTATGTGATACAGGAATTTGTTTGATAATTGCCTAACAATATTGCTCCTTATTGACTGTACATATATTTGTGATATCCCGAACTAAAGCTAGTATACGAAAGTCTATAGTCAACTACAACATGAGGACGGCTAACGGCGGGTGCACAGTGTTCGCTAGTCTGCTTCAATATAGACGTACGGTACCCAAATTTCAGAAATCAGCAATATGTATTCTAACTTTACTACATGTGCCACGATTTTGTTTCGAACCAGTGGTGCTATTCTGTAAAAATCTCACCGTGAAAACTTAGGCAAAGTGAGCGTGGAGTGAGCTGTCAATAGTGTTAATCCCTAGCATCAGGTGAAATGACAGCTCGCTTGAACCTCACTTCACCTAAGTTATCACAGTGATCTTTTTACAGAATAACACCTCTGTAGATTTGACCTAAAGGAACATATTTCAACAAAAGACAGACAACCAGTGAAATTGACGTGTTTGTACTACGAGAACATTCAATATATTTAAGATGGTCAATTAATAATATGCTACTTGCTATAATCATATTTTTATTATAAGATACTCGCACAAAAATGAGGAAGATTTTACACAAAACATCATCTGCTTAAAAACCTTTTCCCAACTATACTGGGGTCGGCTTCCAGTCTAACGGAAAGCAGCTGAATACCAGTATTACTTTAGTAAACATTTATTACTGAATACAAAACAAAAACAACTTATTAAAGCAGTTTTAGCAAGCTGCCTGGTTAGTTAACTCTTTTGTTGGCTGTACATAGAGCTTCGAATTCTATGAACTTCTAATCGACCCAGCTAATTAGGAACCATGTAACGTTAACAATATCCTCACTGGATTTATAATCCATCTAAAATGAATAAATAGTGAAAAACATAATAAATATAACTCACAAGCTATAGCTATACTAGCTATTTTATAACTCACTAGCTTCCGCCCGCGGTTTCGCCCGCGATGTATGTCGATTAAAACTATCCTAAGTCCTTCCCCGGGATGCAACCTATCTGTCTGCCAAATTTTATCGAATTCCGTTCAGTGGTTTAGGCGTGAAAAGGTAACATACAGACAGACAGACAGAGTTACTTTCGAATTTATGAAATTAGTATGGATTAATTAGTCAACAAAAGCCAGAAGTATATCAATTAAATAAATTAAAATATGAAGCTACGCTGTAATATACAAGTGTCGCGCAATTGTTGTGCAGTAATTAGGCAATTACGACTGCGAGCACGTTTTAAATTAATTACTTTGGTGTTAAATACGCACAGAATATTCGACTAACATTTGCATGCTGATGCGCTTGTGATTATCGGGATCAGTTTTACGAGTACATTGTGGTTTGTTAATACCACTAAACGTGTTGCAATTATTTTAAAATTCACTCTTTAAATCGACTGTTATTTTCATATTGTTTGCCAATGTCAAGGCTCATTCTTCTTGCTTCCCTTACATCTCTTTTAGTAGCTTTTACTGGTCAAATTGCCTCTGAAGGGGTCAGTGAGACATTAAAAAATAATGCTATTGAAAAAAAAAGTGATCTCTTTTACCAATATTCACCTATTGCTAAAATCACTGCATAAGCATGAAAGACATAAAATTAAAACTTTCAGTGTTCTTTGATAACAAGGTACTGCAGGCGTGCAAGGGCCATTTCATTCTAAAGACCAATTCTGCCTTTAGACTTCAAGCTCATCCCGTCACTTTCGCTTGGGTCTACTATGGTTATGAATAGTAGGTACATAACATAAGAAATCATAAGAATAAGTAAAACAAAATCTCTCTCAATCTTGCAACCCCACTTCTCCTAACCCAAAATGTTTCTCTACCTTGCATCCTGCCCCCTGACTTGCATCCCTCCTGCTCGACGAAGGCTCGCAAGATGCGCTCCGTGTGTCCGTCAGCTAATCTGACACTGCGAGCTGCAGCTGACAATTTAGCGCTGGCTTTAACTTTACATGGACCAGTGCATGAGCGGAAAGCGATTTCAAAATATAGACGACGTCTTATGACTTCACGAATGAGTTTTGTGCTATAATATTTATTGTGCTGATTCATAATAGGTACCTACCGGTTAAGCGCAAAGAAGTTAAAAGAAGTCAGATCTTGATAATTTAATATTTTTTATCATGGTATGTAAAGTGTTGTGTATGCCGAGCGCAGGAGTGCGGGCTGCGCCCCGCACCTCCCCGCCGGCCGCGCCTTGCGGGTTACTTATTGAATATATTAGTGTGCAACAGACTAGCGAGTTTGATTGACGTACAACTACCCCTGTCACTTCCGTATCTAACACGTGGCGACGAACGGACCCACATTTTTTTTTAAAATGTCTACGGTTGCGACTTATGGCGTTCTTTCCACCTTCGACCACCTGTCACAGGAGCGGAATAGTTTCAAATTGCGATTAAATCAGTGGTTCATCGCAAACGACATAACCTCAGAAACGGACAAGGCCACAATCAAAAGAAGGGCGATATTGTTAACATCCCTGAGTGAATCTACGTTCAAGCTTGCTTGTGACCTGGCGCTACCCAGAAAGGTTGAAGAATTGGGTTACGAAGCGATAGTGGAAATCCTCGACAACCACTTCACACCAAAAAGGTTTGGGTTTGCAGAGAAATCAGTATTCTATTCGGCAACACAGCGACCAGGTGAATTGCACACTCAATGGGCAGCCAGGATTAGAGGATTGGCAACTCACTGTGCATTCAAGAATTTGGAGGAGGCCTTGCTGGACAAATTCATCATGGGCATGGCACCAGGACACGAACGGGACAAACTTTTCGTACAGGACCAGCGGGAGCTGGCCCTCGCGAAGGCCATCGACTTGGCAGAGAGCGTGCGCTGTGCGCGCCAGGCCTCGTCGCAGGCAGCACCAGGCGCCAGCGGCGCCGGCGCAGGCCTCGACGGCGTGTTCAACATCTCCAAAAAGGAAAAGTGCAGTGTGTGCGGTTTTACAAATCATAGTTCTAATCAGTGTCGTTACAAAAAGTATAAATGTAAAAAGTGTAACAATAAAGGCCATTTGCGTAAAATGTGCCCTAGTGAGGGTAAAGTGAAATACGTAGACGAAGGTACTGTGGACGACGGAGACGACGACGGTGAGTGTTTTTATAATATTCGGTGCGTGAAAGGGAAACCTATGACGGAGCGTGTGATGATCAGTGGCCTAGCTTTAGCTTTTAAAGTAACTATGGTTTGTGGAGTTCATATAGGCAGTAACTTTTTGTAAAATATTGGTATTCATCTGCATCCAGTTAGACTAGAAGTAAACCCCAACAAAGTTGAGAAAAGGCCAGGCAAATGATGATGGTGGTTTGGTAAATGACTTATTTAAGAGATAGAAAATATATAGGATAGGTATTTCAAGATGCAATTGAGGACAACTGAAATGTAGAACACATTAAAAAACGTCATATTTGATCATTATAAACGCGCGTCGACGGAAAAGTGACAAACATAAATAAACTGCATGCACGCTCCAAACTCAACACTGGCACCACAACCCTTACCTGTGCAACGAGAAGCATACACAACTTTTCCCCACATGAAATCATACTCTACCGCTTCGCAATAAGATTCAAAATCCTTTCACCACAGATGTGCCTAAGGTTTTCGAGGTAGATTTAGATGTCACCGAGGCAAAATCGTCGTGAAGCTAGATCCTGTGTCTCGTATAGGTACGACTAAGTTTAATAGCCTAACTTAAGGCTACGCTAGGCTGAGGCTGCAGGCAAAAATGTCCAAGTTTATCATGTTTGACAGGAGATATAAGTTCGGTAAGGACCTTTGATATTGAGAACTGGTGAGATGGGCTTATGAAATATTTGGTGACCGTATTTTGTATTGGGTGACTCCTATTATATATGCAGCAGATAACATTAATCAAGACTGCCTCGTTGATCTAGTGGTGGCAAGCGCTACTGCTGATCAATAAGACCTTGGGTTCGATTCCCGGGTCGGGCAAAGTTTTATTAGACATTCTGAAAATCAGTAAGAGCCCGAAGTCTTTATTTGTGCCCAGTTGTTGGCTCGCCCCCTGTAACATGGGACTTGAATATAACTAGCGGTGGGTTACTGTAGACTTCTCTGCCTGACCCTTCGAGGGTCACAGGTAACATGATATGTTGCATCTGCGATCCAAATGTTGCCGAAACCGTGCCACACCTGTTACTGGAATGTCCTGTACACGCAGGGGACAGATATGGACTAGAACAGGCATTGCGAGTTAAACTGGCTAAAGAAACAATAGGGGAAATGATGCGAGGAAGGGAGAGAGATAAATTCTTGGACTACTGCACAAAGATTGCACAGAGGGCAATAGATAGGAATAAAATAGGTTAAGAAAAATGTATTAACAGTATATTTGAGCATATATTAGTTAAGCATAAAATAATGGAATAAAAATGTTAGTTGTAAACACCCAAACTGTAATAATTTCATAAGCACATATGAAACATAGAAATAAGATAGTATTATAATAGATTGTAACAAGGTTAAGAAATTATTGTTAAAAATCAGTAATAATGAAAACTGTATTTAAAATTAATGCGTAAAGATAAGAACTTAGAACGTAAGATAAAATTGTAAGAAAACCCAACTAGAAGTAAGTAATTGATAATAAATTAACCCTTGAAAAAATTATTTCCCCCGTAAAAAGCAGAAATAAATAAAGGAATATTATAATTATATAGCAAAAATAGAATAGAATAGGTATCATAGATATGTGAGTCCCACCCATTAGAAAGAAAGATGACGAAAGATAGAAAGATACAGTATGAGGAATGGAAGTGGGAGAGGAATAAAAGCGAGAACTGGAATGAATGAAAATTAGCTAACCACAGGCTCCGATAATGTCGGAGGTAGTAGATTTATATATAAAAAAAAAAAAAAGAAAAACATGATATGTTGTTATGTAATATTAATCATTTGAAAGTTTTCAAATAAGTAAGTAATTAATTTGAGATAGTGTGATGACGGTTAAGTTTGCCTAAATCTACCCAAAATCCTGTACTTTTTGTGTTAACATACAGAACCGATTGATGTTTTTTGTCTTCTCTTCCCTCGTGCCGATCAGTCGAAGTGAAAAGATTAGCGAGTCTCTTTTAAAGCACTTCGTTGGATAAACATTGCTTCAGCGAATGTAAAACGTTACAGTCTCTCAGAATTAACTTTCTTAAATCTCTTTGAACCTACAAAAAATAAATCGTTTAGTACTTGCTTAACTCATCATCTGTTTAACCTTTTTCCATGTTGGGTTTCGGCTTACAGTATAACCGGATGCAGCTGAATACCAGTATTTTACATGGAGCGACTGCCTGTCTGACCTCCACAACACAGTTACTGGGTAATAAGTTACCCCTTGGTAAGACTGGTTGTCAGATTTTCAGGCTTCTGATGACCCGCAACGACTGTCTATGATCCATGAATGACAGCCGAGCCCAACGGCTTAACGTGCTTGCCGAGGCATGGAAGGGTATGTAAAGTTGGTCACCCATTCACGGACCACCCGCGGCAAGCGTAGCTTAACCTGATTGATCGACCCTTGCGGCTGTTATTACTTAGTTACAAGCCCTTTAGAATTACTTAGCCTAGTACTTGCTTAAGTACCTATATTAAAATTAACTTCCCTCATCGTCATCATTCTCCTGCCTTTAACCTTATGTTTTTTTCTTCCGTACTTCTCTATTAGTCAAATTTTCTTTTTTCTATTAGTTTTTCTTTTTTCTATTAGAAGGTGGATAGGCTTCTGGTGTGGGACGCAACCTGTTTCAATAGCATTGCGCCATCTCATGTTCCTAGCACGGCGAGCAGTGCTGGCGCCGCTAATGCGGCTGCCGAGACCCTCAAGCGGCGGAAATACTGTAACCTTATGGGTAACTACAGCTTTGAGCAGTTTGGGGTCGAAACGTTCGGGTCGTGGGGCCCGAGTGCGTGTCTCCTTTTTAGGGCCTGCGCAGACGACGGACTTTTTGTCCGCGGACATAGATAGCTTACAATTGTCGCGTACTTTTAATCCCTCGTTTGCGTTACTCGATACAGTTGTAAGCGATCTATTTTAGCGGACAAAAAAGTCCGCGGACAAAAGTCCGTCGTCTGCGCAGGCCCTTAAGGAAATTTTTCGCCGGCTGATCGACACTTCACGTGACCAGAGGACGCAATGGACTGAATGCTCATGCATTGCCATTCAACGTGGTCACCAGTCTTCTGAGCGCGTTTCTGAATGACAGCGATGCGGACGTAATTCGACGTCTATTGTATTTATTTGTATAGTTAGTTAGTCATTTAATTTAGTACCTGATTAAATAGTTAGTTCCTTTATTATTAACTAGCTTCTGCCCGCGACTTCGTCCGCGTGAAATTCGTACTTTCCTCTTAAAATTTCGAAAATGTATGTTTATGATCTTACCATTTATTTAGATAAATAAGTATTCGGGCCAATTTTTAAGTTTATAGATCAAAAAGTTTTTGTATTTTTCAAATAAACTGTATCCCCCCCGCTTTTCACCCCAACAGGGATGGAATTTTGAAAAATCGTTTGGGATGTGTTCATAACTTGACTCAAAAACCCATACCCATTTTCGAGTTAATGGAAGCAAGCAGTAAAATCCAACCCTTAAACTTTATTACCCTTTTCCAACTTGGTAGGAGTCGATTTTTAAAAAACCCTAAAACACACTTTTTTATTTTTAACCGACGTCAAAAAAAGGAGGAGGTTCTCAGTTCGTCGGAATCTCTTTTTTATTTATGTACGTTCCCGATTACTCGAAGACGGCTAGACCGATTTAATTTTTTTTTTTGTTTGAAATGTACTATCCAGGTGGTCCTATTGTCATCAGGTCAGGATCTGATGATGGGATCCTGGAGAAATCGAAGGAACTCTTTAAATATTATAGGCACGCACACCTATAGCGATTTGGGTATTTTTTATAGTAACTCGTGCATTTGCTCACGAAAAGCACTATTTGGTGAAGTGGAACTCATGATGAAGACCACAGATAGCCACCGGAACTACTCAATAATAAGTATTTCACGGGTTGCGATTCGATTACTTTAACATGGTGAAATGGAACTTATGGTGAAATACCAGGAGAATTCCTCAAGAATTAATGTCCCTGCATCGGGAAAAGCAATATTTTGGTAAAGGCGATGAGCAAGTTGACATTAGGCTATTGTAACTTAGATAAATTATAAACAGACCCATTAAAAAGCGAGAAATAGAAAACGTTTTAACAAAAAAAAACCGACCTCCAAAAAACACTACAAAGTGAAAAATAACTTTAATTTCGGAAGTCGGTGGCAAAACACTAAAATACAGATCCAAAGACACCGACTTCCGAAATTAAAGTTATTTTTCACTTTGTTGTGTTTTTTTGGAAGTCTATAAAGTTTATAAACCAAATAAATAATATTTTTCATACAAACTGTGTCCGCTCCTTTTATGGCCATAGGGATGGAATTTTGAACAATCGTCTGGGATGTTTCGATGACTTTTTTTTTTCGTGTGGGAAATCATCAAATGACCTCTCCCGCTCTGGGTGGAGCGGAAGGGAGTGTCAGACTCTTACTGACTAAAACCCACCCATGTTCCTTCCTTAGCCTTTTATGTTCCGGGACAGCGGTAACCCTTTCGGACAATCCCGCTGACCCGGCAGGATGTTTCGATGACTTGACTCAAAGATTATTTATACCTATTTTCGAGCTAATCAAGCCACGTAATAAAATACTCCCCTGTGAAATTGACTACCCTTTTTCACGCAGTTAGGGGTAGATTTTCGAAAAACCCTGAAACACGTTATTCTTTATTTTTAGTTTTAAGTATACATACTCTGTTTCGAGCTAATCGGACAGCGCGTTAAAATTCTTCCATACAAATTTTGACACCCCCCAATCCCTTTTTAGAGGGTAGTTTAGAAAAACAAAAATTGCCAATCTTCATAATTTACTTAGATAAGTATTCGTGCCAAGTTTCAAGGTTATTAACTGAAGGAATAAGATTTTTCATACAAACAAAATCCCCCTTTTCACCTCCCTATAGGTTGAATTTCCAAAAACCCCTTCTTAGTGGATACCTTCTCTTCACAAAGAACACACCCACCAAAATTCATGTCTAGGACCAGCGGTTTAGGCTGTGCGTTGATATCTCAGTCAAATCATTGAATTTTATATAATATAGATTACATAATTAAAAACAAAATTTCGTCCCTCTTTTAACCCTCTTAAGGGTTGAAATTCTAACAACACCGATGTTTTAGCTTCCAACCATAAGCCTAGATAATAAATTTAGTGATTTTTACTTCGAAAATTATGGACTTTCAATCACAACTTCATCCCTCTTTTTAACCCGTCGGGGGTAGAATTGTCAAAAACGCTGAGACACGTATAAATTAATTTTCAATCCGCAGCCTAAACACAAAATTTGAAGATCCTAACTTCAAAACTGACGGACTTTCATATAAACTTCCATCCCCTATTTCACCCCTTTAGGGGTAGAATTCTCAAAAATCCTATCTTAGTGGATACTTACTCTATACAAAGAATACACCCTCCAAATTTCATGTCTCTAGGACCAGCGGTTTGGGCTGTGTGTTGATATATCAACAATCAGTCAGTTTACCATTTTATATATATTTTATATATATAGAAGACTAGCTTCTGCCCGCGACTTCGTCCGCGTGAAATTCGTACTTTCCTCTTAAAATTTCGAAAATGTATGTTTATGATCTTATCATTTATTTAGATAAATAAGTATTCGGGCCAATTTTTAAGTTTATAGATCAAAGAGTTTTTGTATTTTTCAAATAAACTGTATTCCCGCTTTTCACCCCAACAGGGATGGAATTTTAAAAAATCGTTTGGGATGTGTTCATAACTTGACTCAAAGACCCATACCCATTTTCGAGTTAATGGAAGCAAGGAGTAAAATCCAACCCATAAACTTTATTACCCTTTTCCAACTTGGTAGGAGTCGATTTTTAAAAAACCCTAAAACACACTTTTTTATTTTTAACCTACGTCAAAAAAAGGAGGAGGTTCTCAGTTCGTCGGAATCTTTTTTCTTTTATGTACGTTCCCGATTACTCGAAGACGGCTAGACCGATTTGAATTTATTTTTTGTTTGAAACGGTATACTATCCAGGTGGTCCTATTGTCATCAGGTCAGTTTCTGATGATGGGATCCTGGAGAAATCGAAGGAACTCTTTAAATATTATAGGGCACACCTATAGCGATTTGGGTATTTTTTATAGTAACTCGTGCATTTGCTCTCGAAAAGCACTATTTGGTGAAGTGGAACTGATGATGAAGACCACAGATGGCCACCGGAACTACTCAATAATAAGTATTTCACGGGTTGCGATTCGATTACTTTAACATGGTAAAATGGAGCTGATGGTGAAATACCAGGAGAATTCCTCAACAATTAATGTCCCTGCATCGGGAAAAGCAATATTTTGGTAAAGGCTATGAGCAAGTTGACATTAGGCTATTGTAACTGACGCCTCCTGCCGGAGGCTTTACGCAGGGATCGTGCGGTCCATGGCCCTATACGGGGCCCCGGTGTGGGCGCGTTCACTGCGGCGGCGAGCCGCCCACTACCTGAACGCGCCCCAGAAGGTGGTAGCCATAAGGGTTATCCGGGGCTACCGCACGATCTCTGGCGAGGCGGCAAGCCTCCTTGCCGGACTGCCGCCATGGGGTCTGGAGGCGATAGTCCTCGCGCGCCTGTATGAGTGGCGCGCGGAGGGACTACGCCGGGGGGAGGATCCGCTTCCGCGGCAAATCGCTGCGGAGCGGACGGATCTCCGGCGCGATCTCATGGCGGCATGGAAAGAGCGACTGTCGCAACCCAGCGCAGGGCACGCCGCGATAGCGGCGATAAGACCCCTCTTTGAGGAATGGCTAGAGAGGCGCCACGGCGCCCTCACCTACCGCCTGACGCAGGTCCTCACTGGACACGGAAGTTTCGGGAGGTTCCTGCACATTATCAGGCGGGAGGAAACGCCCGGGTGTCACCATTGCTAGGATCGCCCAGAGGACACGGTGGAGCACACGGTGGTCTGCCCCGCTTGGGCGGAGCACCGCCGTGTCCTCGTAGAGGCGATTGGCAGCGACGGCGACCTCTCGCGTCCGGCCCTGGTGAAAGCCATGGTCCGGGGCGAGAGGGAGTGGGAGGCAGTCACCTCCTTCTGCGAAGCAGTCATGCTAGCGAAGGAGGTGGCGGGACGGCTCAGGGAGAGAGCCTCCCGTCCCAGCCGCCGCGGGAGGCGCTCCGGGCGTCGGGAGCCGCGTGATGACTCCCGGCCACCGTAGGCGTGGGCCTGCGGGCGGAGAGTAATGGGTAGCTCACCGTCCGATCAGGACCAGGCCCGTGCCGGACGGCAAGTACGTGTTCCACGCGCGCCTCAAAGAGATGTCAGCATCGAGGAGGGGCCCCTTAGGGCCGAAGCCTGCCGGGTCAGCGGGATTGTCCGAAAGGGTTACCGCTGGCCCGGAACATAAAGGGCTAAGGAAGGAACACGGGTGGGTTTTAGTCAGTAAGAGTCTGACACTCCCTTCCGCTCCACCCAGAGCGGGAGGAGTCATTTGATAATTTCCCATCCGCAAAAAAAAAAAAAAAAAAAATGCTATTGTAACTTAGATAAATTATAAACAGACCCACCAAAAAGCGTGAAATAAAAACGTTTTAACAAAAAAAAAAACCGACCTCCAAAAAAACACTACAAAGTGATTTCGGAAGTCGGTGGCAAAACACTAAAATCTAGATCCAAAGACACCGACTTCCGAAATTAAAGTTATTTTTCACTTTGTTGTGTTTTTTTGGAAGTCTATAAAGTTTATAAACCAAATAAATAATATCCCACAAAATCATTTCATGTTAAATGTTGCCAAGACGAGACCATGTAGCTCGCACTGTCAAAAAGTAATCAGTTCTCATGTAGAGCCAAGCTTCTAACTCTACACGCCCTAACTCTACAAGGCCTGACTTCGCAAACTCTACACCTTAGTCAAAGTATCTGGTTTGGCCGTTTCGTTACTACAAGAACCATTAACAGTATGAGAGTTTTTCACCTTACGCTCATGTGAATGTAGCGAAATGGCCAAGCCATATTATTTTGACTAAGGTGTAGAGTTTGCGAAGTCAGGCCTTGTAGAGTTAGGGCGTGTAGAGTTAGAAGCTTGGCTCTACATGAGAACTGATTACTTTTTGACAGTTTGGTTAGACTGGAAGCCGACCCCAACATAGTTGGGAAAGGCTAGGCAGATGATGATGACAAACTGTGTCCGCTCTTTTTATCCCCATAGGGATGGAATTTTGAACAATCGTCTGGGATGTTTCGATGACTTTTTTTTTTCGTGTGGGAAATCATCAAATGAGCCCTCCCGCTCTGGGTGGAGCGGAAGGGAGTGTCAGACTCTTACTGACTAAAACCCACCCATGTTCCTTCCTTAGCCCTTTATGTTCCGGGACAGCGGTAACCCTTTCAGACAATCCCGCTGACCCGGCAGGATGTTTCGATGACTTGACTCAAAGATTATTTATACCAATTTTCGAGCAAATCAAGCCACGTAATAAAATACTCCCCTGTGAAATTGACTACCCTTTTTCACGTAGTTAGGGGTAGATTTTCGAAAAACCCTGATACACATTATTCTTTATTTTTAGTTTTAAGTATACATACTCAGTTTCGAGCTAATCGGACAGCGCGTTAAAATTCTTCCATAGGAATTTTGTCACCGCCAATTCCTCTTTAGAGGGTAGTTTAGAAAAACAAAAATTGCCAATCTTCATAATATACTTAGATAAGTATTCGTGCCAAGTTTCAAGGTTATTAACTGAAGGAATAAGATTTTTCATACAAACAAAATCCCCCTTTCCACCTCCTTAAAGGTTGAATTTCCAAAAGCCCTTCTTAGTGGATACCTACTCTTCACAAAGAACACATCCTCCAAAATTCATGTCTCTAGGACCAGCGGTTTAGGTTGTGCGTTGATATCTCAGTCAGGTCATTGAATTTTATATAATATAGATTACATAATTAAAAACAAAATTTCATCCCCCTTTTCACCCTCTTAAGGGATGAAATTCTAACAACACTGTTGTTTTAGCTTCCAACCACAAGCCTAGATAATAAATTTAGTGATTTTTACTTCCAAAATTAAGGACTTTCCATACACAACTTCATCCCCCTTTTTAACCCTTCGGGGGTAGAATTGTCAAAAACGCTGAGACACGTATAAATTAATTTTCAATCCGCAGCCTAAACACAAAATTTGAAGATCCTAACTTCAAAACTGACGGACTTTCATATAAACTTCCATCCCCTATTTCACCCCTTTAGGGGTAGAATTCCCAAAAATCCTTTCTTAGTGGATACTTACTCTATACAAAGAATACTCCCTCCAAGTTTCATGTCTCTAGGACCAGCGGTTTGGGCTGTGTGTTGATATATCAACAATCAGTCAGTTTACCATTTTATATATATATATATATATATAATATATATAGAAGATTAAAATTGACTTCGATTTTTTTTTTAAAATCCGGCTAAACATCACAAAATAATCCAGTATTTTCAGAACATCAACATTATCGCTAATCGCAGTTAGATGCTTTCATCTTAACAAGATTAAACTGGAGTTTGGAACAACATTCTCAAGAATACTCAACTACCTAATATTTAATTATGCTTATTCAAAACTCTGCAACCTTCAACCTTTTCCGACGTGGATTTACTTGAACACCCTATTAACAACAACACAACCAACTCTCAAACTTACCTCTCTATCTTAAAGTCTATTTTGCTATCTACGTGACATTTAAGGTGTAAGCTCTTCATTATCGAAGCAGTTGATTTTGAACCTTGTGAATTCCATCTTAAGGTGGATTTTTTGAGTAAATGTGTAGTAGATGTGTAAGCTAAATTGTTGAGCTGAGTAGTCCGTTGTTACAGGTTGAAATCGGCATATAAGTTTAACAAGACTTGACTTTGTGGAGTAATGATGTGTCTCTCACGTTCTTGTAGCAATTAGAGGGTACGTAGTTCTTCGTTTATCCTAATATAATGTTTGTCCTCTTCCATCGTCAATTTATTAGGAGAACTCTTGAACATTCTTAGCCTGAACACTGTGTTTCTGTTATTTTGGTTTTATGTACTACCGTGCTTGTTTGATAAACTGTAGCCAAATAAATATTTTTCTTTCTAAAACAAAAATAAAAGAGAGAGAAGAGTTTGTCTGATAAAAATTCACAACAATAAAAAATATATATTCAATCATCATTATTTAGCATTATCATAATTAATAATAGTACTCCATCCTTTACCAATAAGAAGAGACTTATCATACATTTTCAGTTGACAACAAGCAAGTTTTCACCTGAAACGTTCCTGAAACGAGTTCGTTCCAATTTTCTTGCACTGAACATTCCCCCGTAGAAAGGTCCCACCGTACACCCAATATTTGCATTCTTGAAATTCAACAGTAAAATTGTAGCTGAACTGGTTTTTTTTAATATTCTTTGTTCAGTTCTCTTGTTCGAGTATGTAGGGTAGCTATGACCTACATGTTTGCAAGAAATATGACATGATTGCATACTTACGTTATAAAGCTAACTCATATCACCAGGAATTTTCAATCTCGCTTGATTGAGCATTCAAGTGCTACACACGGTAATAAAGTCCACAATACGTCCGAATATTACACGCCCTCGAAACCAGAAATTACGACACGTTCAAAAAAAAAACTAGATAAAAAATCCGCAAAACAAAACTAGTGAAATCCGGTTCCAACTAGTAGGGAGACAACATGTGCCTACCGACGCGGATAGTGCGAAAAACAAAAATATTTCGCCGGCGAATCCAGTCGGCGTAGGCTTTTACGCTGACGCTACTGAATAAAATATATGGATAGTACAGAGCGTGTTTTCATACTATCTATGATTTTAGTGCGGCGCCATTTTTTGTACGTTGTTACGATTTTGTGCGCAGTTGAGCCCGTTGATATGCGGTGCAATTGAGGTTCTGATGGTCATAAAAGTTGTTTATGGGATTATTTTGAAGTGAACAGGTTTATCCTTATTATTGTGAGATACGAGGAATTTTCTTGAATGTTTTGTGGTGTCTTCGAAAATGGATTTTATGGGTAAGAAATGATTGATGTACTTTCGTAATGTTATTCTCATTGTGTGCTTGATAAATTTTTGGCGACATCTACATCGCCACATGCGGACTACACATCACACTGACGTCACGCAAAAACCTTCATCGCGCAAACAGAGTTTACCGCGCTACTAGCATAATTATATAAAACGTCCCGATATCTACCTACGAGGAGGATCCTCCTTTTTCCATGGAGAATGAGTGAACTGAAATCCTCATACCTCTTAAAAGCAAGGTCACTTTTTGACCCATTCGTTCGTTATAGCAACCAGTGTAACTAAATCACAACTTATCAACTCCGTGTCAATTATTAATGTAAATAACTATAATTATTTCTAAATATTGGTCACTGTGGTTTCTTAGAGGTGTATTTACAACAGTAATATCTAGTAATAGCTTTTTTTCTGAACAAATACTCCCAATACCCAACTTTATTCTTAAGAATCAGTATAACAACTTAATGAGAACAAGATTCACGGAAGTAAATAAGAAACTTTCAAAAGTCTACTTATAAATATGTTTCTTAAATAACTTCAAGTTGCTTATTAATTAATTGATTCGCTAATTCAAGCTCAAAACGAAAGAGATTAGAACTAAAACAAAGGTAGATAAAAGCTGTTATAATTTTAAAGGAAGTGAAAACGTTGCTCTATCTAATGTTAAGTCTATTTCTGTATAATAAACTTATTTCAGCTTATTTAAACCTGAACAATTTTTTATTTTCACATAGTCCGCAATAAGTGTTTTAATTAAATATATTTAGCTACACAGATAACATAATATTTATTTCAGGTTTTTACGTTTTCAGTGTAACTGAAATCTGTTAAATAATGTCGGTGTATTTAAAAAATAATCGAAAATAACAATTATAAGAAACGAAAACAGAATTAAATACCCTTTTTTCCATGTTTTTTTTTTTGATATTCCTTTACTTAACAATATGCCTAACGAAGTGTGTCGGCTCGTTCTCAAAATGGCCGTCTGTCATAGCCAGAACGTTTTATTATCACATTTCTGTCTTTTTACCACGTCCCCGTCAGAATACCTGCGCGGTAAGGTTTGCTACTAAACCGCTGGAATTGCTGCTATTTTCTCGTGCCCTCTCGTTAGGGTAACCAGGTTTACCGTCGGGCTAGATTTTAAATTGATAATGTTATTTTGTTAGAAGCCGACCCCAACATAGTTGGGAAAAGGCTAGGCAGATGATGATGATGAATATTATTAGGTTAGTTATAGGGATAATAAAAGGGACGTGTGTTTGTAAGATAAAATGATTCTGTAATCTTTAGGAAATAGTTCACTCTTTTTGTTGGTACTTAGTTCAAATTTACTTATGTTTTAAATATTTTTTAATCTAATAGTTTTTATTTTTTATAAATAAAAAATCGAATAAAAATTAAAAAAAAAAATCTTGCTTAAGTATACACTGTTTTAACAAAATAAATTAAAATTGGACTTCAAAATATTTGGCTGTTTGAAAATGTGCCATACTCAATATTTTGTAGTAGCTGTCGAGATGCTATGTCTAGCGGACATAGAAATGAAATTGAATGTTAGTCAATATCCAGGATACGGGCTACGTGTGATATGTCCCATTTCTCTGATAAAATGTCAATAAAAAATATGTCAAAGCTTTTGTACCTACGATAGTTACACGGGTTTTGATTGAGTATGACTAATTTTTAATTACCCATGAGTACCATAAAAACAAGACAAGTCCTACATAATTTAACTTTATAATATTATTAATGAACGGTTAGGTACCCTACATGTAGGGCGTAAATGTAGCTCACGCGCGTAGTTTTTTTCTCTTCAATCATTATACTAGTCTGCGAGGTTTTTATTCTCCCTAATAGTTTCCATTTGTGCCGAAATTCTTCTATTTTACAACATTTTTGTGAAAGGTTACGTGGTAGAAAGGCGTCATTAGCTAAATACCTAGAAATAAAATATATTTGTCTGGAAAATTGCTGGCAATCTAGATTTACGGCTTCTAATTTTTTGATACTGAAAAAGACACAGCTATATCTATAAATCTGCCCTCAAAATCAATTTGTACTGTAATACAAAAATAAACAGACCTCCA
The DNA here is from genome assembly GCA_916614155.1 of Mesoligia furuncula. Classification (NCBI taxonomy): domain Eukaryota; kingdom Metazoa; phylum Arthropoda; class Insecta; order Lepidoptera; family Noctuidae; genus Mesoligia; species Mesoligia furuncula. The sequence goes on along the minus strand of OU744811.1, from coordinate 814,285 downwards.
AAAATGCCTACACAGCATTTTAACAAATCTAAAATGTAGCCCTCACAAAAAAATCCATACATATATTTACATAGTACTATCGAATACCGAAAAAAGTAATATTAAACATACTCGAGAGTTTCTGCAAGAGAATATTTAATAATCCGGCAAGGGTTGGCATAATATTCGCCGGCCCTTTTAAATGTGGCCTGGCTCTTTTGTGGCCCGCGGCCTGGCCCGTTATGACAAGTACGTCAGTAGGTACCTATGTTGGGGTTCAGTAGAGTTGGGTTTATAGTTGCCCTGGTAGATTATGTGGGTTAGTTTGTTGTGACGCGGAAATAGACGTAGTTTGAGGGTAGAAATGTGTCAGTCAAATATGTTTTTCGCCGTTTTTGTGTATATTTTTTTAGCTTTGGCTAGACTCAGTTATATTCGGATCTTTAAACTTACAGAAGCAAGGGTCAAGGTAAAAAAACTCTATAAAATATAAGTACCTACTGACAATTATGTGCCCTAAATGTTGCTTTTTGACAATTATTTCAATAACCAGAACAATAACTATTTGGTGGCTGTTTTTCTATGTTTTCTTTGCGGTCTAATCAAAAATCTATTTTCTACTAAGAATTCGTCGAATATTTAGAAAAGGTTATCGTATGATAATAGGTAGGTACATCTAAACTCGTCAAATAAACTCCTGTTAACCAGCCTACAATCCCCTATATACAGGTACGTACTTTACCTTTGTATTGAAGTACGGAACCACATAACGATTTCAGCAGTTATTTTTACATTTGAACGGGTTCTTCGGTCCAGCGAGTTTGTGTTAATAATAATAATAGTTTTCCTCTTTCTAGTTAGATTCGTTTTATGTTGTGTTACGACTTATTAAAAGAAAACTGTGAAAATTCAAGTAAATATTCTACATATTTTGATTCTCAAAACAACCTATAATTTGAAAAAAATGTTTAACAAAAAAAACCGACGTCCAAAAAAACACCACAAAGTGAAAAATAACTTTAATTTGGAAGTCGGTGTCTTTGGATCTGTATTTTAGCTTTTGCCACCGACTTCCGAAATTAAATTTTTCACTTTGTTGTGTATTTTATGGAAGACGGTTTTTTTTAGTAAAATGTTTTTATTTCTCGCTTTTTAATGGGTCTGTTTATAATGTATCTAAGTTACAATAGCCTAATGTAAACTTGCCCATCGCCTTTTACAAAATATTGCTTTTCCCGATGCAGGGACGTTAATTGTTGAGGAGTTCTCCTGGTATTCCACCGTCAGGTCTATTTCACCATTCGCATTGTGACCATATTAAAGTAATCGAATCGCAACCCGTGAAATACTTATTATTGAGTAGTTCCGGTGGCCATCTAAGGTCTTCTTCCTCAGTTCCACTTAACCAAATGGTGATTTCAGAGAGATTTGCTCTCTGAAATCACCATTTACTATAAAAAATACCCAAATCGCTATAGGTGTGCCTATAATATTTGAGGAGTTCCCTCAATACCTCATGGATCCCATCATCAGAACTGGATTTTGATAAAAATGGGACCATTCTGGTAGTATATCCTTTTCAATAAAACACCGGGCAAGAGCGAGTTGGTCTCGCGCACCGAGGGTTCCGTACCATAATATATGTTTTAAATTTTCATCGGCGAGGCCTATATTCATCAGAGAATTTTAACACTGTGCACTGCGGTGTAGAATATTGCAGTTTTATGTCAGTGCCATCCCTTGACCGATAGTGGAACTAATGTAACTTTTGTTGATGATTTCTAAAAAAGTGTGCTATTTAGAGACTTCTTTTTATTTTTGCTGTAATCTTTACATAAATTTCTATCACATAGAATAATTTCAGATTTTTCTCTTTGCAAACTTCGATAAGGATAAGGGGGGGAACGGTATTTTTTTTTTCATTTTCTATCAAAAGTAGAAAACTGTGCGGTCTAAAAAAAAAATAAAAAAAATGTTCGAGAATGTGCAAACTGCGCTCTTTCATATGATACTCCACATGCCCTAGTACTCGTAGCTCCACTTCGAATTTTTCAGACCCCCTTTCAGTCCCTGTTGCAAAAAATATACATAATATACTTTTATTTCTTTCTTATTTGTAAAATAGTTGGGCAAACGTCATCTAAAACTATTCCAAACTTCAAGTTGATAGCATTAGTAGTTCTTGAGATATCCAGCTGTGCCAGACAGACAGACTTAGTCTCACCATAAGGGTTCAGTTTTACCATTTTGGTACGGAACCCTAGAAAAGAATTTTCCAAATCGGTTTTTATATGACGGCGTATTGAGGTAACAAAAAAAAATACAACCGAATTGAGAACCTCCTCCTTTTTTTTTGATGTCGGTTAAAAAGTTCGTTCTATTTTAGAGATTGACTGACAGCAAGTAAATAATCATTATAATTATTCAAATTGTTTCTTAAAAAAATCGGGAGTCCATAGTATCCATGTATAATTGGTAAGTTCAATCGTTACTGTTCCTGTTGCTTACCAACTTTACAATACTACCCATTGTTGGAGAAAAATGGAAAATCAATCGATTCCTACCAAAACAACACGCCTATCCATCAAAATCTATCATCGTTTATTAAAGAAGGAGTTTTTAATATTCAGAAGATGAAAAGATAAAACTGGCCGAATAGAAGGCCACGATTAGATGCCCTTTGATTTAATTAAAAAAATGTTAAACGAGGCAGGCTCCCTAGCAGCAGTGAAGCAAAATCAATTTGGGAACTTCGGGTCGCACAAAGTTTTTTATTTGCCTTTTTAAAGTCAACGGGACGGTTTTAAAAATGTAATTAGTTGAACGTTTCATTTAAATTACGGTATAAGATGAGGGAATACGGGTTAAGGTTTAGATTTTGGTTTGTATACCTACATGAGGATTTTCTGAAGGTGATTTATTAAGGAATTCTTGAGTTTAATTTGCTGGAATACATCTCTCTCATTAAATCTGAATGTAAGGGGCTTTATGTTTAGTAATTAATGCCTTGAAATCATTTGTAAGTTCTAGAATACAGAACAGTATATACATTTAAATGAAATAACATTGCTGAGTTGCTCGTAAACATAAGTATCTCTCCCAGCTGAATATAGTAAGAGCACAGTTATCCCACAAAACTCGTAGAAATTAATCGAACTTCCATTATACCTTTTTAGCTATAAATAATCCGGACCTTAGACCCAATACTTCACTCGAATAAATAATTCACTTCCAAACAATTACATTAGAAATAGAAAACAAACCACACACGATATTTCGCTCAAATCCTACAAAGGCCTTCTTTGACGGACAATCGATAGGCGAACAATGACTCGATTGTCAGAATCGAGACGAATAACCGAGTAATCGAGACGTTGGAACCCCGCCTTTGTAACGCGGGAACTCGTTAGGGCAGCCTTTATCCCGGGATTCTTATCCTTCTGTGCTTTACCGACGTGTGTATGGCTAAGTCTGTTTTTGATTGACACTAAACCCTCCAAATAATGGGCGTATCGATCCGCTTTAAAAGGGCTGATTACGGGAGATTTTTCATCGGATGCTTGAATATTTTTTTGGGTCTTCGGGTACTTTTACGATGGTATGGAAATTGTAACTGTGCGGGCTAAGAGTTTAGTTCTTTTATGTGTGAGCTGCGCCTACTTACAAGTAAACTGAGGCATTTTGTGCAGACAGAAAACATTGCATTTAGTTACATAGGTTATGGAACTGTTTTCACTATTCTTCTCTTTTGCTTTCCATTAGATTGTCTCTTAACATAAAGATTTCACTCACGTTCTTGTTTGAAAACGTTGTGTTGTGTTGTATAGGTATCGCCGGGCAAATGAGGGGCTCATTTGTGAGCTGATAACATTATCTAATCACCTTACACAAAGGCAGTGTCTTATCTACATTTTCCTCCCTGTAGCGGGAGTATTCAGGCAACAAATTCACTCCGTGTTTTGTAATTGTCAGCTTAGCAACAAAATTGTAAGATCCCGACTTACGGGATTAACTGACAGCACGGGCGAAGTGCGGGGATAACGTTAACATACATCACTGTTCCCTGCACGTTGGTACATTAGGGTGACATGTAGCTTTGTGACAAATTGAAGCGGTGAGTGAATATTTCACGTATAATTCTGAAAAGTTTTGACTGAGAAATAGGTAAACACAAACATTCATATATAGATACAGCAAACATACAAAATCTCGTAATTTTTCCTATTGAATAATGCTTTCGTTAGCTGCACTTTTTAATATTATCGTACCAATAACACTGTATCTCGCTGAATATAACTTTAATAAAACTCCATAAGTAAATACCGACTCGCCAGTCTCGTTTGATACATTAAACGCCAGTCGCACAGACCCCTCCCCACACACAAACTATCCTTTTACAATCCTTAAAGTAAATGCCGCAACTACATTTTTAACTTTACATCCTGCCAGTCACATTCCAAATGCATTACAAGAAAAAGTCTCCGCTCAAAGGCTGCACCACAAAGGGAGAGGAGACTGATCTTCAAAGAGATCGCTCCGAATATCATCGATCTACGTAACAAATGCGATGTAAGCGATGCCGGGTATTACCATATGTATTGCTGCTGCTCGCGATCGATTGAGATCGAGTTGCAGAAATGATGCGGAAGGATTGCAATTGTACAGTCACGAGCATAAGTATGTATACACTTGGCTTTATTCAAAGGCGATTTTCTCCTTTATTTTTGAATGAAATTTTATATTATTAGGAACATAGTATTTTCGAACCCAAAGGTTTATGTAAAGTGTCGTATTTCAACATTACAGTCGTTATTTCGTAAAAATCGCAATTGAAATTTGCCAAGTGTTGACATATTAGTGCTCGTGACTGTACATAGTATATAAGACATAGAAAGAAAAGTTTGAAAGTCTTTGTGACTGGAGTTGAATAACTCACTAACTGAAAGAAAGGCTGTGTTTTCATTAAGATCGGAACGTAAGACGCAGTCCGTGAAATGAGAAATCAACATCAAAACAAAGCCACAAAAGCGAGAACTCACTTATTAGTTAGAATCTCTGGAACTTTAAAGTCTTCAAACTAAGTTAGTTACGTACACGATACCGTCGTAGGCACCTACGCTTTATATGATTCAGCACAATTGAGTGGTTGGAGGCACTTTGATTCCATAAGGTTTTTGTGAGTTTAAGCACTGCACGCGTAAAACTTTCTGTTATTTATGATATTGCAACGATTTAGTAAGATTGCGTAAAAAACATGTGGATAATGCAGAAGAATATTGGTGAAAAGTAAATGGATTTATGATGAAACAATTACAATTGTTTGTTACAATTTAATACTAACACCTCATCTAGATAAAGGAATGTATTTTGATCCTGTTAATGGGATGTATCGGTATACTTGGTTTCATTATGTTAATGAACAATAAGACCCTTTTTACACACACGTTTTTCTTGCCGTGAAAAATTACGGTTTATTCGCCGTGTGTAGGCACGGTCGTCTGTGTTTTGTATGGATCACTATTATCACTAAGCTTGTTGACGGACACGTTTTTTCTACGGCTCGGTTTATACGCCGTACCTTAATGAAACACAAACACTTTAAGGACGCCTCTCCACACACGAAGCTATTTAATTAGAGACGTCAGATCCGCATCCACTGTGATATAAACACTCAGCACTAAATCATATTGCAACAGGTTTTCCATCTGTTGAAGCTCCATATTATTATTTCAATCCTGCCACAAAAACCGCCATCAAAAAACAAGCAGGGAGGCAAAATCTGACAAACCATAACAAAACACACAAAACAAGCGCCTAGTTTAATCCGCATTGTGTTTGGAGACAATCGAATTGAGATTGAATCCGGATTGTGACAAGTACCGACACAAAAATATACATCCTGTATATATAAGTACTTGTATACAGGGTGACGGATTACGAACGCCTTTTGTTTTGACGGTAGGATGAAAGAATTGTGTTTTTATTAAATCGGAAGTTTGCCAATAAATAAATGTTTCCGGTTTTAGAACTGATGGTGGATTTTTGTTTTGAAGCTCGTTTTTATAAGCTTTATAACTACGCTAGCTAGGTGTCAAACTTGGTGTGACTTTTCGTTGTGACAATTTTAATAAAGATTTGCCCTAAACTACGTTTTTAAGAAGCAAATTAGATGAAAATAGTCTTAACTACGAAACCAATTGATTTTACAAAAGCTTCCTTAAATCTTACCAAAATGTCTTAACATCTAAAATACTCAACTAGGTGTCTATAGGTTGTCAAAGTGGTTTAAAACGAAGAGAATATAGTGGAGACACTCCTTTGTTCCGCTAACTGAGGTAATTAGTGGCACTACAGTCTGTCCACTCGCTGTCGTCGCTCCCATCTAAACGGGGGTTTAGCTTTTGTTAACAATTTCTTGGTGAATTCAGCTTGATGAACGCTGGGAGAACGTTAATATTTGTAGGGCTTGCAACATGTCTATAGATTTAATTTGAGTAAGTACTAAAGGTTTCAGTGTTTTTAAAAAACTAAATATGTTTGAACATTTTGTAAATCTGGCAAGCCAGAAAACGAGCTTTTCAGTAACTAAAAAGTTCAGGGTTAAATAAAATTTAAAAATTTATGCAAAGTACACACATCAAAAGTGTCTAGGGATCAACATATATTTTTGCAATAACTTTTCTCCTGATTGATATTAATTAAAATTTTCTTTAAGGATTCATCAAATAAAGTGTTTTCGTTTGTCACAGTAACGATAAACCAAGTCACCTTTGCATTAATAAAGAAATTTGCCATTTTCCTAATAAAGGGATTTTTGACATTTGAACCACTAACACAAAAGTTCGAAAAAAAGACTGAAATAACAGTTTTCTTTAAAATTTTATTGGGTAACTTAAACAATTAATAATCCGTGTTTCTACCGCGAACACTAACAACATAAGAACATCGGTTTGGCATACTCAAAATGAGTTCATCCAAATCACGCTGTGGAATGGCCGCCCATGTTCGTTGCAACAACAAAAAAAGGTCTTCTTGCGACTGGATACCCTCCATATTCGGCAGAGCTCTTCTCTGTAGCATATCCCATGCATGCTCAATCGGGTTCAAGTCTGGCGACTGAGCAGGCCAGGGCAGGACATTGATGTTAGCTGCGGCGAGAGTCTGTCTTACAACTCTTGCGGTGTGCGGTCGTGCATTATCATGCATTAACTGAAATAAGGGACCGATTTGCACTTGTAGAGGAACGATGACGTCTGATACAATCGTCTCAGCATAAATTTGAGCGTTGAGGTTGCCTCTGATCCAAATCAACTCAGTTCTTCCGCCGATCCAAATACCCGCCCATACCATGATGGTTCCACCACTATAAGGATGGACTTCCTGGCAGGATTTTAATCGCTGTTGGCGTCCAGGGGTTCTCCAGTGTCGTATACGTCTTGTATCCGGTCTCATACCAAAACGAGACTCATCAGAAAAGCACACGAAACGCCATTGTTCTTCTGCCCAATTTCTGTGTTCAAGAGCCCATTGATATCGAATCCTACGATTGTGCATTGCTATAGGTGGTACCCGTAGCGGTCTTCGGGAATGAAGGTTCACTTCATGCAAGCGGTTTCTGACTGTTTGGTCGCTAATTAAGTTCCCTGAAGAGTGATGAAGCCTCACGGCTAACATCATGGCGGTTATTGTTGGAGCTCTTCGAGTTAAGATTTGAATGTACCGGTCTTGTCTCCGTGTGGTGCAGCGATACCGTCCTCCATGGCGCTCAGCCACGGTACCAGTGCTTCGGTAACGTGTCCAAAGTCGACTGATAACACTCTGACTTGTATTCAGAGCTAAAGCCACAGTACGTTGCCGGGAACCAGCTTCTATCATTCCCACGGCTCTGAGCATTTCTTCCCTGCTTAAATGACGTCGCCGCTCCATAATAACGTTGGTTTTAATCAGTAGTAGGGAAACAGTAGCACTAATAATGTCTTCAATGCGTTGTATGTTTTTATAGGGAAAATATTGACAGCTGATTTTCATCTTTTACTCGAATTTGATTCACAGTTCCTGATTCAAATTATGAAATGCACCAAAAAGGATCCATATAAATTTATAAAATCATAAATTTATTACAAAGCCACATCTCAATCTCAAGAAATCCGCATAAAAATGCTTGATCCCTAAACACTTTTGATGTGTGTACTTCGATATTTTTTTGATTATCTTTTTATTTTCGCTTTTTGTTAACGTTCATAATGAGAGAGCGTATTCACGGAAAGTATAAAATAAATTCAAATATAATTTGTATAAAACTGTAATTTTAACAGACCATTAAAAGTTTGGATCGTTAAAGCTAACAATGTGGAGAGGTTTACCGTTCTCTATTTTTAGCAATTACAAACAGCGCGATTGTTTTGTAAAGATCAACTTCTGAAAATAAATATTAAAGGGTGAAATGGGTTTACAAAGAATTCTGTTTTAATAAAAACGTTAGAATGGAAGCCGATTTTATTCACAAATTCAACGATTTTTCGGGAAGAGTTACTAAATATACTGGATAACAAAATAAAAATGGAATAGTCTATGAAAGGTTTTTTAAAAATTATAATCCTATGTACGTTGCCATAATTATGATTACAATTAAAACATATACACAGAATAGGACTTATACATACGATGAAAATATATAACTAACGCTAATTAACTTTAAAACAATTTAACCGCAGATTAATTAAACGTTAACCATCTGTCAAGTGAATGCAGTGGTGCAATCGATCAGTTCGTAATAGTGAAGTGCAAGTTATACAGCGGATAGTTAGTGCGGATATCAATTTAATAAAGCTTCATTTGGTTCATTACGCCCTCCGCTGAGGAGGGAAATTGAGTGCGATTATGCATTGAGATGAGCAAAGGGATTTGGATATTAGGTATGTAGTTATACATTCTGTACTAGTGAATGATTAAGTAATAGCCACTTAATATCGTATGTACGTATACATACGTTTGATTCTGCGTTAATTATAAACCTGGTTAACATTAAATGGCATATTAAAATCTGTTTAATTACTGCATGATAAAAAAACTTACAGCTTTTCACAATTTTTTTTTCTAATTAATATTACTTCAAGTTAAACAGATATCAACGTTACTTTAATGATAATTAGTTTGATTTTAGAGTGATTAGCACTACTAAAAAAAAAGGAATAAATGTTTGAAGTTGTAGCGTAAACTGAACTTTATTGTGAAGGATTATGAGTTGTTTTTCCATAAACTCATATTTGTTTGCATTTTTGGCTGATAGACCGCGAATGCAGATTAGATATTATGGGTTGGTCTCAAGGCGTTTGTTGGCTGATGCCGCTGAGTGTAGTAGCTGTGTCTTGTAGAACCTATGGTTCTGTGGGTAACTATTATACTCTGTATTCACATATAGAATCCTTGCCTACAGAGCCATGGTTTTAGTCTTAGTTTTAAATTAATTTAGTCTTAGTTTTAACTTACGTTAATTTTAATATTTAATCAAGTAAAAAGTCGTGCAAAATCCGCGAGAACCTACTGCCGACAAATTGCTTTGCAGTTTGGCAGGTGTTATGTTAAAATAAAATTGTAACATTAAGGATTAAATAAATAAATAACAAAAAAAAAATATCGTGTAAATTGTCTTGTTACTTTGAAATCATAAAAATAAACAATTACATGCGGGATTATCCTAGTTGCCATTTCAACAAAGCCTAACTATATTAGATATTCAAATATCAATTCATAAAAAAAACCTTTGAACCTATAAATACATCACAGGATTAATAAAATGTGTCGCACAGATTTATACCCACCCTCCAGTCCATTTAAATATTTGGAAAAATTTGCATTTCAATATGGCGCTGCCCCAACCCAGGGTTAGGTTTAGAATACTGATTCGAGGGATTAAAAGCCGTTTAGTTATAGGGATATTGGGAAATAAAGAAGTCGTCGACTTTTTCCCATCGGCGGCGTTGTGATTGGGAATACCGCTTTGTTCCCATTTGCTGGAGTCAATGGGAAAAGAATGGAATTTTGATGTATTATTATAGAAATGGGGCCGTGAATAATAAAAGGGAAAATTATTTCTTTGTATTTCTTGATTTTTATTGGAACGATGGATTGTGTGTTTTGTCTCTTTATTTTTGTCAGAATTCCCTTCCTTTTTTAGATCATTTAAATGCAAACGTGTTTCATTTTATAGCACAGCAACACTTTTTTTACCTACAGCTTCACTCAGCAACTAAAACAAAAAATATCAATCAGTATTCGACCCTCTACATTCCCGTTCATTCAACATAATCCATCAAGTTGCTCCAGTATATTATAAGCTCGAATACACCCAGAATTAACCATGTAACGGCAACAGCAAAATTTTAATTCCAGCCTTACATTACCTCAGAGAATTTACCTTCCGAAGTAAAATATTCATAGAGCAGAACGTTGGGTGTATATCTTTAGACTAGTTGGCTGTTGGCTGCTGGCTGTTGGCAACTGAGGCGGACTCAGGCAAGCGTTAATTTACACGACTATAGTTAGAGTCGTGGCGTGTTACCTTCTTGTTTTCGTACTGAAGTTGGCAACGTAATTTCAAATGACAGCGTTAATTTTAGGTGCCTTGAAATTAGGAGGAAAGTTGTGTTGTCATTTGTTTTGGTGAGTCATCTTCAGGCTACCCTTAGCTTAGTAAATGTTGGCTGTATCTTCAATTATTGCTGCGGTGAAGGGTATAACTTGCGGTAATTACCACGCCTGACAGGTCACGCTGAATTCGTGAAATCTCACTCCCAAAATTGACAAAATCCCTGACCATGCCACAAACTGATCACTCAAAACGCCTCGCTATCTGAAACAGTCACGAAACACATCCGTAGTAATGATACTGTCAATATATTTTTATTTTATTATTTTCAATTGATGGATGAGTTAATCCCAACTGAGCATTCAACCTTTAAATAACACTAGCTTTTCGGATCGGACGTGAATGTGTTGCAAATTGTATTGTTTCATTTCAATTGTATCGAAATACTTAATTGACGTTATGACCGATGTTTTAATGTCACGTTCAGGTTTTTTTTTTGCAAATACCGAAGCGTAGTTTACTTTGTTTTTATTTAAATAAAAAACTCAAACTAAATGTATTTATTTCAATTAAACCATTAACAGGCACTTTTGAATTGTCAAGAAGTCGGTCAGTCAGAAAACATGAAGCTAGTTGCCCATTCCAAAGCATAGGTACCTATAGAGAAGAACGGGCAAGAAACTCCACGGACACTTTTAAATTATATTTTTACAAAAATATTAGTTATATCATTAATGTTGAATTTATAATTATATGTGAGAACGGTGTAAAAAAAAAGACGTACGCGTTAAGAGCGTCCAGAGAACTATTTGTATCCAATATCATTAGGATAAGCAACAATCCGTCTTTATTTAAAACTAGCTTCCGCCCGCGACTCCGTCCGCGCGGATGTCTGTCTTCGCGTGGATGGTTTATTTCTCCATTTTGAGTAACTCTGACAATGACATCTTATAAATATCTATTGGACCCAAATACGGCTAAGCCTATAATAATTAAGGAGATCCCTCTATTGAGCTACTGCTGTTGAGCTCGCGTTCTGTAGTAAGTATTTTTTTCATAGTAATTCCGACCTTGATAAGTAGCATGTAGCAGTAAATTACTGACAGTGACGAAAAGTATGCAATAATAAAAAAGTGATCGTGACAATGCGACAGAAAGTTAATTGAAAGCTTCAGCATACACAACATTGTTAGTGAGCTCGTCCGGAATATGAACATGAAGATTTCTTGGACTGCTCACACGGGAAAGAGCTACGTAAAGTTGCCCGTGTGAAAAACAACTCGCGGTAAGATCTACGCCAGCAACTCCTAGGGTCTGACCTTGAGCCTTATTTATTGTCATGGTGTAACACAAAGCTACAGGAAACTGTATTCTCTTAAATTGAAATGGAAAATTATCCACTGCGGGTAATGCAACGTGTGTTCGCGGTTCTACAGAACAACGTCTATGAATAAAACTGAAAAATAAGATTTTTTTTTTCTACGTATTTTTCCAGGATAAAAAGTATCCCATTTTATGCCCAGGATAATAAGGTATAATTATACCAAGTTTCATCGAAATCGAACCGTTAGTTTTCACGTGACGCCTGCTTATACAGACAGACAGACAGACAGACAGACAAAAATTTTTTTAATCACATATTTGGGTTTGGTATCGATCCAGCAACACCCCCCGCTATTTATTTTTTCAATATTTTCAATCTACAGAATTGACCCTTCTACAGATTTATTATATGTACTAGCTGACCCGCGCCCACTTCGTTGGGCGGTAAACATTTTAACTTGTGATGAAATTATGAGTGTGGTTCGGTTAGTACTGAGCGCTATGATGTATTTCCCGACTGCCAAAAGGAGGGTTTTGTTTTTATTGCATATTTTTATTGTTTTATTATATATGTATGTATGTATTTGCATGCCACTTTGGCTATATTACCGGGTTTCAAATGAGTAAATGAAATGATTATGATTGAATAAATTATGTTAAATTTAATTATTCAAAACTTCTCTGTATACTATATTAGATGTACTTAATGCTATTATTTGGTACCAAAATATATTGTCTTTCAGGAGTTCCAACCCGAGATAAGCCAACATATAACTGCCAATGTGAAAAACACTGCTTTCTCAGGTCAATGCCCACCAGAGAGAATGTTTGACCCTGGGACTTATGGATGTTCTCGCGCTTTGGCTAGCGAGCCGCTGCGAGCGCTCAGCGCTAGACTCCCTATACCTTGTTGCTGAGACATGCTGCCTTAAATCAGAAAGACGCTGCGCACGTTCAGCGCTAGATTCCCGAGCACGGGCCTGCGATGTTCTCGCGCTTTGGCTAGCGAGCCGCTGCGAGCGCTCAGCGCTAGACTCCCTATCCCTTGTTGCAGAGACATGCTGCCTTAAATCAGAAAGACGCTGCGCACATTCAGCGCTAGATTCCCGAGCACGGACCTGCGATGTTCTCCAGCTTTGGTTAGCAAGCCGCTGTGAACGCTCGGAGCTAGATTCCCCAACGCGTGCTTGCGAAATATTTTCTCTATTCCTCGAGAGGCGCTGATAATTTTCAAGAGCAGACTCTTCCGTACGGCGTACTCGAGCTGCTCTTGTCTGAGATGTCTGACGGGAAAGTTGTGATTTCCTTTTAGGCATGACAAACAATCGCTGAAACTGTCCGATATCCCAAAAACAGTAATAGCTGGCACAGCTTCGAACTCGAAGAATGAGAACGAAGTAGTGTTTGTGTTTTAAGAAACCGAGCAACCAAAACAATTTTAAGACCAACAACCAAAACAATTTTAAAGACCAACGACATCCAACCAACCGCGTACAACACACCTACCTAACGGCGAAAGTTAAACAACGCCATCTATGGGTAAATGGATAAAACGTCCGTACAAAGCTTGTTCTAATGCGGTTCGTGAATGGACGGCGGCATTTTGTGATTTAGTAATTTTATATTATCTTCGAAACTATTTAACCAATTGGCATACTGTTTGGGCAAATCGTATCTCTATGATGTTCTTGTGCTCAAAATAATATTTTTTTCGATAAACTTTAGTATTTTGTTGTTTAAAAAATTGTCCAAAGGTAAGCACGTCGAAAACTACTTTTTTTAACACATAAAAGCTACTATATCTGCTAAAATATAAAAGATAGAAATATGGTGTCGCGGACTTTTTTGTAGAACTATTTAAAGCGGACCAAGTTGCCATACATTGTTTTTAATTATATACAACTGTTAAGGCAGCGCATGCAAATAACTCTGTTGTGAGAGCTATTTTTTTCCGCCTGGCTAGACAAAAATTGAGATAGTTCAGCTAATATGCATGATATCTTTATAATTTATAGTCTATAGCACTCACGAATAATGTAGCTTTCTACCAGTGAAATAATTTTTAAAATTGGTTCATTACTTCCGGAGATTACCCCCTACATACAAACTTACAAACTTACAAACAATGTTACCTCTTTATAATATTAGTATAGATATAGATTCAAGCATTAAATTCCGACAAAGTTAAAACTCCCTCGCACAAAAAGTTTGGGAACGTTGTATGCTAACATACTAAAGTTAAAAGTTACTTAAGTAAGTCTTAACTCAACAACAACAAAAGTAAGTACTCGGTCTACCTTTTATCTTTCACAAGGTATCAAAATAAGAGTACTCTCGAATCAGAATACCTCCGGGAGTCGTCAGCACTGACCGAGTGATTACGAGGCAACACCCTCTGAGGGATACAACAACCAGTGATGCCGGCTACCTGTCTGTTACTGGAGCTAACTTGTACGATTTCCACTGAACTGTCGTGTCTAAGTGATATCTAAGTAAGTTAGCTTAATATGTCAAGTGATAGATAAGCAATATAAAAGACACGTACAAGTGTATACACGTGCCTCCATGAAAGAAAAAAATATAAGGTAGTGTACTAGGTATTGGGTATGTTGGGAAAATAGCACTCGAATTTCTTATTAGACCGAAATATTAGAGTGCAGTTGGTAATCGAGGCAATTCAACCTGAGGTCCTATTAGAAGCAGAGTATGCAAAACACTTTTTTAAATAGATCACATAATAATTCTTTTTTAAAAACCTACTGCCGAACAAAGGTTCCCCCATACTTTTACAATTTATAATTAATTTTTCCTAGTTATGGTGGTAAAAGCAAAGGCATATAGGTCTCACGGCAATATGTCACAGAAGACTTATATTATTTGAAATATTTATTCTCATTTATTTATAAATATATCAACTATTCATTATAAAACAGCCAATCAGAAGCGAATGTTTGAACTGTTAGTTTAAATAACATTTCATCGATTCAAAACGTTTCTGACTAAAATAGATTTGTGTCCAATACAAACGGTAATATTCCAGTAAATAGACAAACCTACGAAACAAAGCTCATGATTTGTTTGAAGATGTGAACGGTGCGTGAGTGTAATTAGTGAACGGCTCCACCTGATGGGATAAATCTCGTGTTGACGGACGTATTCCCACGGTAGATGGCGCTAGTCACGAGCGGAGGAGGGGACAAAATATTGAGTAGGTTTCAGTATGAAAAGTTTTTACTTTTCGAAAACAATATAATGTAGGTGCAGGTATGGTCAGTTAATGTACGTGTGTGGTTTTAAAAAGCTTCGTCAATTGCCATTATTTTTGTAATTTGTTTGAATCCTTCACCCTTATTAATAAACCCGAATTTTTAAGCATAAATATGTCGTGAACCTAAACGTAAAGTTGAGGATAAACTCTGGTTTTATTAATAAGGCAGTAAAATGTACCTAAGTTAGCAAATTACGAACGACTGATTTAATAGCGTAGAGCTACGTTCAAAATAATTTATTTTTTATTTACGAGTTCCGAAAACTTGTGGCTTCAAAGCCTAACTAACTTATATAAAATAAAAAATAAAGGCGAAAGATTGTGAGTGTGTGTGTATTTGTTACTTATTCATGCTCAAACGGCTGGACCAATTTTGATAAAATTTCGTATGGTGGTAGCTGACACCCTGGATTCCCATATAGGCTAGTTTTTGTCCGGATATTCCCACGGGATCGAAATTTATGTGGGTGATACCGCGGGGTGCAGCTAGTAAATCTATGAATAAATTAGCAATAAAAGTTCTCAGATGGTCAGCTACGTGCGGATGAATTATAATTTATATAATATTTTATTATTTTGGTAAATAATTATTACCTAAAGAAGCTCGGAATATTATATTTTTATCATGCTTGTGACGGTGAAAGTTGATTTTACTTACGACATTCCCATTTCATGCACATTACTAACCCTATTTAAACTTAATATTATTTTTTTCTTCAGATATTGATATGTTAGAATCAGTATCTGAAGAAAAAAATAATATTAAGTACTTTTACCAACTGACAGTTTTCACATGATCTACACGTGACGGCTACAAGGATCACTTGGCGCTCGAGTGATGTGAACAGGGGCGTAATAATTATTTAGTAATCTGTGACAGGGGGCGCTCTTGGCAAACATTTGTGAAACGTATTGAAATAACGAGACGGCGTCGTTAGTTCCGATTTTGGCCACGCGCCAAAAAAACTTTATAGTGCTATGCTCTTAAACGCAGTGACCTAAACTGCCTTAGTAACTATATTTAAAATGTGTTCTCTCCGCTACATCGCCTCTTTCGCACCACACCCCCTCATAGGCCGCACGCTTATTAATCACAGCGGTACACGGCTCGGTTTGTTCGCGTTCTGTGCAGGTGTGCAGCTGACTACACGCTATGTTTTCATGTTAACTGTGCACTAGAACTCGCAAGATACCGTATGTTTTCATGTCACTTGAAACTGTGTGAGATAGCATGTTATGTTTTCATGATTCGCAGAACCCTGCACTGTGCCAAGACGCCATATGTTTTAGATGGACTTACATTACGATACTGTGGTTCACCATTATGTTTTAATAATAATATATCTTGTCTGTTGCCTTTATTGTACTCCTACAAAATTGTGCTTCTTTATTTAAATGAGTCTTGAATTGGTTTCTAATTATAGCGACACTCAACGAACAGCGTGTGTACCTACACTCTGATTCTGTGTGTAGGTAATACATAGCGTAATTAAACGCGTAGCGTAACATAAGTATATTACGCTGGCTCTATGAAAATTTTAATCTCCAATTCAAGCTCACTACCAAAATCATAGTCCTTCAAAAAGTAAGGTAGTTAAATAATACGCTCCATTTTCAGACAGTGACGAATGTAAAGTTCAAAGATCTTCAGACAACACTTTGATAAATGGTTCAAGAGCATAGCAACATTGTACTACTTAAAAAAACTTAAAAACCAGAAGAGGCGTCCATTGTAAACCTAGATTCAGGTCACTAACCTACTATGGATGAGGTTCTCAGAATCCATGAATGCCAGAGTATAATAAATATTAAAACTAGCTTAACATGGCTACAGTGAGGACATTAATCTTCTGCAGTGACAGCTATGACAAATGTGGCTCACAGAATCGACCTTTTTACTGCGAGCTCTTTCCGGAGATAAGATTTTAGATTATGAAGATAAAAGTGATTTGAGATGGAAGTTATGAAAACATGATATGGACTCAAAGAAAAGTCAAAGAGAAAATTGATAATGTTTACAGTTCGCTTGGTATTTCAGAGGCGAACGCGCGAAGTATTCGTACCGAGAATTCGAACGATTTTTAAATCGGTCATATTTGAGCATAGTTACAATGTTTGCGAAAAGCACAATTAGATCACTCATAGTTATCAATTTACGTTACGTTTACTGGGTTCGTGCTAGGCCCACAATACTGAAAAGAGTTGAACAGTCTCATAATAGTCAAACAGACACTGTTTGACTTGAGCAGCCATTCTTATCATACTATAATTATTGCTTTCCTAACATAATGTGCGTCGGAAACACGTTAAGCTGTTGGGCATTTGTAGATTTTAGCCAGTCTTACCACGGAGTATCATGTTATCCAGTAACTGGGTTGTGGAGGTCAAATAGGCAGTCGCTCCATGCAAAGTACCTACTGGTACTTTGCATGGAGCTGCATCCAGCTGCATCCGGTTAGACTGGAAGTTGACCCCAACATAGTTGGGAAATGGCTAGGTAGATTTGAGTAGTCTTATCTTTCCATTCATTCCGATTACAAATTACCTTTGTGTAAAACGAAGGTAGGTTGACAGTGCCACTGCTGTTCACAATAAGCCTGTATAATTAATATGTCATTGTTGTTGCGATGCTGCGCGTGGATACACGCGATATCGGGACACAACGGTTTAATGTTTCACATACACGTCTGTGATTTAATGTTCGGAAATATTTCGCATCAGCTTGTAAACACGTACTGATGAGTATAGCTCATGTCGTTAACCTGTGATATTGAAACATAAAAAAAATTCCCGAAGGATCAGGAAGAGGTGTACACCCCCATTTTGCCAGTTTTAATTAGGTCTCATAATTATATTATTGGGAAACTCAATAACAATTTCCACGAGCACGACTTGGGGATAGAATCCATGACTTTGTACTCAGCAGTCGAGCTTACGTTCCCTAGACCAACGAGGTACTTAATTATATCGGTAGCATACAAATGAAAATTGCAATACCTAACTACTTAGTTTACAGTCCTTAGGAATGGTACGATCGCAAATTGAACGGTGGTGTCACAACACATTGTACAGGATGTGCGAGTAAAGTAATCAGTATAACAATACCAAGCCTTCAGCTGCTAAAAGCCTATGCGAGCCACATGTGAAAAATTTAACGCGCTCTCAAAGGGAGTGCAATTAATAAATAAAACCCTTTGAAAGAACAGCGCATTTGAATATCAAAAAATAATAGGAGAAACGCGGGAACCCGGGGTTGCCATTTTTTAGCATTCTGTGCTGTTTTGGTAGATTTATGGAATACATTTTTTAAATCGTAATTCCTATTATACTTTTGTTGTGCCATTTTATTACGGTTGACATAAAACGGACAATGTGTGGGCATTACTTTTGTTTTTAATAGGTGTATAAATATTTTACGTACTTAATAATTATGAAAGAGAGCTTTGACAACTCGTTTAAAGAGTAATTTAGCACAATTTTATTTGGTGAAAGATAAACTGATCCTATTCTAATATTAAATTCAAATGTAAATAACATTAGGAACAATGTTTTCAGAAGGTAGTTTTATCCCAAAGATGTATGGCAACACTAGATACCGCAATGGCGAGCGTACATGTATACATTGCTCCGGCATTTAGTCGGTCCGCAATTACATGGCAGGGTCAAAGAGTCGTTTTTCCATGTGTCTAATGAATGAGCACAATTTATGCCCATTTGTAAGTATGGGCCTCATTCATAAGCGTATGGTATGAGAGGGACAGAACAGCGATGTATAAAATACGTATGTACTAAAGTTTCTTTTATAATGTAAACGTGCTTTCTACGATGAGAGGTACGCGAGAGTAAACATTACTATAGAAAGACTCTAAGAAAAATGTCAAGTCTGACAAATCAAAACAAAATATTTTATTATGAGACCAACAACTTTTGCTATGGGACCAAACCTGAAACCGCAAAAAAAAATCAGCTGTTCCCTACATTTATGTTCGTATAACTCGTCAAAATGTAGGGAACAGCTGATTTTTTTTTCGCGATTTCTGGTTTGGTCCCATAGTAAAAGCTGTTCATAATGATGAGTACAATGACCTCTAAAGAAGTTGTTTATGTTTTACCAATAACCCTGTATAAGCAATGACATTTGCTTACTTTGTAAAGTATTATATTATTTTAATTATTGTGTATGTGATGACAATGTGGGTCATTTTGTTCATTTATTTTTTATTGTTCTCTCTGTTCTGTTGGTTTTTGTCATGGTCTGGCAGTTTGAATAATTTATGTGGCGTACCCAAATGTCCTTTCTTGTTCGTCGAATCGTTGAGTTCCTTAAGTTTTGAGTTGAGCTGTACGATTTCTGACAAATGCGTGCACTGACTGGACAGGTATTCTCAATCTGTGTGGTTCTTTTCTCAAAAGACCATCTCAGACATCAATCTACATGGTCTTCATACAACCTGATCAAGATTATGTCTGGACTTTAAAAGAGACTGTGACCTCTGAGCTCGTTTCGGCCTTTCTTCTCAGAGTAGTCAGATAGGAAATACCGACCTCATCTAGTTTAAAAAAGTATGATTGACGTGTAAACGTGTTTGTGCAAACTACTTACAAAAATAAAATCATTTATCATTTATCTATTACAACTGTAACAAATCTGAATGTCTTGTCCACAAAAGCCACTAATATAATTATTTAAATATACTGCTTCTCCACTAGGTTACCCATTTTTGACAGCTGCCTTACAACGTAACTTTTCCAGATTACGTAAAAGTTAACTTTAAAATGCGTAATAAAATAAAGTGCCCTATCTTATTTAATTATAATTAAATAAGATAGGGCAGTTTATTATATTTTAAATTTCGACGCTGAGATGTAAAAGTTAATTCTCCACACACATAACAAAACTGTCCGGGTTGTTCAAACACTTTGGTGGCATATTTACGATCTAACTAACGTAAATAAAATGTAATTTAGCAAACACAATCGTTACACAGTCGACTCAATGCAGTTTTTTAAACAAATAAATGTATATGAGGTCAGAAATGAATATGTAGCTGTCACAAGAAAACTGGACGTGATAGAAACAAAACTGTTATATATATATATATATTTTTAATAGGGATACACCAACATAAACAAATATCATAGCAAAGATCGTGTGACAATAACAGTGTTTACTAGTGTTATCTTATTTATGACTTCTTACAGACATTCTAATATCGTACATGTTGTTTTAAAAAAAAGAAAATAGTAATTTTATATTATAGGTAAATCAGTATAGAAAAACCTTGCATCCACTCAAATATCAATAAAATATATAAATTAATTGCCAGGATACGGACTTACCACCATAAACAAGATGTTAATGTTTTATTTCGATTTTAAAACTTTCCTAAAATTATATGAATAAATAACGTTGTGTTTTAATATATTGTAAACTCTATATTTATGTGTATATTTAGGAACTACAACACAATTGATACTGCAAACCAGTGCATACTTTAATTTTACGCTGATTTTCGCTATAACACCTGCAAAATCGAAATTAAAGTAAACAAAGGGGCTAATTTATATTGTTTTGAATTTAATACTAAGCACAGGCATCGAAACCGCACCATTTTTAATTAGATTGCAAAAAATCGATGATAGATATGTGTGCGTAGAACCTAGCTGCAATCACTAGTTCCATCTGTCAAAAAACGGTTAACCTAGTGGACAGAGTGTAATGAGTGTAGCGTAAGAGTTGAAATTAGAATTGTAATCAAATAATGAGGAAATTATATCAAGGAAGCATGTTAAACATAATTATTTAAGAAAAAAACGTGATTTTGGGGCACGTAATAGTAATTTACATAGTTATGTCTTTAATGAGGTACCAGGGGACCCACAAATTCAGAAGGAGTTTTTGCCATTGATAGAAGACTAAAGACACTTATGATTGTTCGTAAACATACTATATTACGTGCCACCTTAAAGTGACAAAAACCATGCGACATTTAACCGAATTATTTTCTACCATTTCCCACTTTTACTGCTATCTGACAATTAATGAGTTATCAAAACCCCATAGCCGAACATATCACGAATAAAACCCACAAGCCTCTCAGTCCTCTCACGACAAAATACCCTGTAAATAGCGCGTGCTACTTACGAGCCAATCGTAAACCGTTCCCAACTTGGCCCACAACAAGCCCTAACAAGTTGAATTCATACGGCTAACGACATAGACGAAATGAATAGCCCATTTCCATCTGAACAGAAATTGCTCCTGATATTAAAATTGATTCCACTAGGGCTTTATTGCACAGAACTTTTCACAGTAACTGTTATTTTTCGGAACAGTAAAAAGTGGAGCAATTGTATCGGGAGCAATTTTGTTTTCATTGTCGACTGTTGATGGAAAGCTGTTTTGTTGTTTAGTGTTGTCGGAATATGGATTTATGTGTGTAACTGTGAAAAGGGGATGGATTTTTCTAGAGAAAGAAGAGAAAATTCCTAATTCAATATGTGAGGTTTCACAAAAATCAACATGGCTGACTTTATAACACAATAGTCGTGAAAAAAGTTTTTAGTACCTACGTCAAAATAAAGGCCTCGAGGAGACGAAATATGACTTATGACCCTGGGATCACCACGTTCATTTATTTATTTTTATTGGTTCTCTAACAATTGTTTATACTGGCTTATGCTAAAGGCAACATGCAAAAGTGTGTATGACACAGTGCAACAATCAGATTCATATATACTTTCATATAAGCCATATTATTGGGACCGTCAAAAATAACTAATGGCATATAATAAGCACCAATACTCTTTCTAACACACTCTTGTGTGTAATTTGTATAGAAAAAAGAAAAATAAAATGTTGCGTAGCATTGTTTATCTTGTAACGCCTCATCTATCTTTTATAACTCTGTGTAAAGTAAAAAATATGACATAGGACAAATCACTGACCTCTATCATACAAGCACCTTGTATAATACAGGTCAGTGGGACAAATGCATGAAAGTGACGGGCAGTGACAATTATTATGAACGATAAAGAAGGTGTGGCAGCACTTTCTTTACATAAGTACTTTAAAGACTGGACTAATCTATTTGCTTAAAAAATGAAATTGATACATTCATTAATTATTAAATATCACGTTTATAGCCGCGTAGTTATTATTCAATATGCTTTAAATACAGTTTTGATATTATATGATTTCACGAGTATTTTAGCATGTCCCTTTTACCATCTTACATTTCCAAAACTGGCAACATAAAGACCTCCCTGAATACTTAAAATAAGAATAATAAAATAATAATCTTTTTATTTTCTGCAAAGATTTGCCAAGTAACGAAAGCTGTGGTGGGATTTCAAATAATATGAGTTATTTTTTAAATATTATTACATTTTTGTCCGCACTAGGCCAATGGCAATGTCCAAATTGGTCAGTAATTGTAATCAAAAATTGTTTCAGTCAAAGTTTTGTGAAAAATTCTGGTAAAAGCGATAAAAATCAAACAATATTCGAGGACGCACGTATTGCTATATTTTAATATAAATTTTACAAAG
The DNA here is from genome assembly GCA_916614155.1 of Mesoligia furuncula. NCBI lineage: Eukaryota > Metazoa > Arthropoda > Insecta > Lepidoptera > Noctuidae > Mesoligia > Mesoligia furuncula. The sequence continues at coordinate 791,576 of OU744811.1, read as the reverse complement.
AAGACAGAGAAGAATATATTATGATAAGTTCTACAAGAAGTATAATTGTACATAATTATATAAACTTAAGGGGCTTACATGACCTAAAACGCGGTCACTGTCAGACTGCATAGAAAAGAAACAGAAGCGCGGTGATACAACGCTGCTAATTTATTGCAAAATATATGAATAATATTAAAAAAAGCATAAAAAATATCTATAAAAATGAATCCCCATTTCCCTTGGTCACGCCATAACTTGAGAACGACTGTACCGATTTCATCCATCTTTTTTTGTAAGTTTTCTAATAATTTGTAGAAGATTCTTACGAAAAAAAAAGTTGCACAGAAAATTAGAAATTTTATTGTAAGAATACTTAACGACTATATAAACTTTTCTGATGTAACCTTAGCGCGTTTGACATAGAGTATCAGTAGTTTGCACAAACTAAGAATTTCAGTCTATCAAAAAGTACTCTGTGGAGAAGTGGTCGTTTGACAGTTCGCGCGATTGACAGATCATGCGCTGCAAACTACATCGGTCGGAATCTATAGATAAAATAAAGAAATTACATAAAATTCCGTAAAATCTATTAAATACATTTGCAAGTACGTGAAAAAAGGTAGTGGCATGGCTATGTTCGGAGTTTCTGCCGAAAATTCAAACGATGAAGTCACTCAATTTCAAATGTGCCGCTATGTTAGCAGGAACGAAGCAATGTGGCGTATTTTTTTCATTTGCTATACATGCCAGACACCCCACTGTTGTTCACTTGGCCGTATATTTGGAAAATAGTCAAAGAGTGTATATTAACAGCGGAGAATGTCCCTATTACAACGAGTTGACAGGTCGCCATCGAAACATTGACCAGCTTCTTTGAAATGTGCCAGAATGAACACTACTTTACTCCGAAATGCCAAGAAATATACCTGGAATTAATAGTCAAAGAAATTTCAACGACGAAACAAGGACAGCCAGTTCCAGGTTACCCACAAATTTTCCACCGATGCACTAGGACGTCTTTACAAAGTTGTCTTGCTGCGTATGGAGTGAAACTACTGCGTGGCGTAGCACATAACCCGGGAGTGCTGCGTCAACTGGAACTTAGAGTGCCGGACCGGTACATGTGAAGGCGGTGACGCTCGCAACTGCTAAACGTGCCCGTGGCCAGAACCAATCTACTGGCGAAAGCACCGCTCACCCAAGCAATCCGTGTGGTGAACGAAGTCCATGAGAGACTGGCTATTTTTTCGTGCTTCGCAATTCGCAAGAGTTTTATTAAATGTTATGTAAGGTAAAAAGTTATATTATTTGTTGTTAGGTGTGTAAGGTTGGATAAGTTATTTTGTAAGTTGATAACTACACTGTCGCATTAGGGTAAGGCCTGTAATGATAGTTGTAAGGATGATAAATAAATAAAGTCCATCCCAGCCAAGATGAGTGTTTTTATTTGCGTTTACTGTAACAACTCTGAAATCACGAAAAAAAAATCTGCTGTTTCATACAAAAGTTCAATACCTACATGACCAAAATGTATGAAACAGCAGATTTTTTTTTCCTAAACCTTACTCAAAATTACAAAAATCATGTTTAGCCTTTTCCCAACTATGTTGGGGTCGACTTCCAGTCTAACCGGATGCAGCTGAATACCAGTATTTTATATCGAGCAACTGAGTATCTGACCTCCACAACCCAGTTACTGGGTAATACGATATACCCCGTTGATGTCCTCAACTATCCAACAGAATTCTTAAATTCGCTAGAATTGCCCGGATTACCACCTCATAATCATCTGCAATAAAAAATCGGATCGGTAATCATTATGTTGCGGAACATAAACCAGCCATGTCCTTGTAACGGCACTCGGCTTGCGGTAAAGGTAATGAACAACGTCATTTTATTTATTTTATTTTATTTTATTAGGGAGGACAAACAATTGTACATTTTGTCTTACACCTAAGTATACAATAAAGTGGGTTAACGTACAATCAACCACGTCTCCACATATTACTATAAGTATTCATTTACTTACATACAGTATTGAAGAAAGGTAGGGTTTATTTTAATATTATAACTACTTAATTATTAGGTTTTAAGTGCATTAACTAATTCTTTTTTAAATACATTATGAGATAATGTAAATATGTCTATTTTAACAAAATGTTATATATTTAGGGTAATCTGTGAAGAGGCGCCCGTTTACCCGCATTTGTACGACTAGAGGTCGTAGCAAAGAGTGGATAAGTGCGCGCCTCTCGCCTTATTACAGTTCTGGGCACTATATACAATATATTCACAAGTTCAGGGCAATCAAACTTGTTGTGTATCAGTCCACGGAGCATCATGGTTTGGAGTATTAGACGTCTTGAGTGTAGTGTTAGTAGGTTAAATTTCTGCAAAGACTCCTCATACGGCAGACGCTCTAAGTGACATTTAAACTGCATTGTTTTTAAGAACTTACGCTGAATTTTTTCTAATGCTTGATCGTATTTTGCATAGTAGGGGTCCCATATCATACACGCGTACTCAACTTGCGGTCGTAATAAAAAGTTGAAAAGATGTAGATTTATGTGACTGGGCGTTTGAAATCTGATGACGATCTCATAACGAAATTGTACATTTGGAAAGCTTTAGCTATTATTTTTTCAATGTGTAAATTAAGGTGAAGTTTGCAATCCAAAAGTACACCCAGATCACAAATTACGTTTCTTTAAGAAGGAGTTCGTCGCAGAGACAATAATTGTAGTTAATTACGTTTTTGTTTTTGGTAAAGTTAATGTATTTACATTAAAATTAAATTAAAATTCATTTATTTCGGATAACTAAGTGATCCATAATTCTATACATTCAGACTTTAAAAATTAAAATATAAGTATAATATAAGATTAAAAATAAATAAAAAATTACAAATGAAAGATTAACTAAAATTAGAACATTAACTTAAGTACATAAACAAATCAAAAATTTAAACTTAAAAATAAATTAATAGAAAATTAAATTAAATTAAAAATTAAATTAAATAAAAATTAAAAATTAAATTAAAATACCTTCAAATTACTCTCTTAATAAAGGATCTCCACATCGGAGAAGAGATCTTATCTGCTACAGTCTTCAGAATTCCGTTGCAGCTGCCACGCATTCTGCAGATCAGGGATACAGTTTTCTTGCGGATGACTGCATGAAAGCCATCAGTGCGATACAGCGCAAACATCCCCGATGCACTACAGAAGCGAGGCAGCCCCAACATCATCCTGAAGATGTTGTTATACTGGATGCGCAGGACATCCAGCGATCTTTTGGTGTGACTGACCCACAGATTTCCCGTATAAAAGCTTTGACAATACGCCTTGAACAAGGTTATCTTTACTTGTTCAGAGCAGCGGGAAAATCTGCGGGCCAGCATGTTACCTCTGATCGCTAAAGCCCTGCGCTCCCTCTCTATATCCAGGTCGTCTTCAAGACCTTCGGTAATTAAGTGCCCCAAGTATTTAAATTTCGTGACACGATTTATGCACAAGCCATTTAGGGTTATATTATGTGAGTACTCGGGGCATCCACCGGCGGCCCTAAAGATCATAAATTCCGTTTTTTGGACATTGTATACAAGGCCATGTGCACCAGCATAGGCCTCACATACCCGTAACAACTCTCTCAGACCCCTGACCGTCGGGCTCAACAGCACCATGTCGTCCGCGTAGCTGATGTTGTTGACGCAAACGCCATCTATCGAACAACCGACACGCTTGCTACTGAGCTCGACGATGAGGTCATTTATGTAGAGGTTGAAAAGCTTGGGTGACGTCAATCCTCCCTGTCTCACCCCGCTTTCCAACGTATATGCCTCAGAGAGTGTATTATTCCACCTCACAAAATTTGTTTGGTGTGAATACCAGTACTTAAACATGTTCAGCACCCCCACCGGTACACCCGCGCTCCCTAACTTTCTCCAGAGCACATCGTAAGAGACAAGATCAAAGGCTCTGGAGAGGTCAAGGAAACACGCATATACCGGTGTCCTGCGGTCCATGTAATATTGGACAGTATGCTTGAGACCTACGATGGCAGCTTCCGTAGATAACCCGGGTCTAAACCCAAACTGCGCGTCATGTAATTTAATGTATTTATCCAGGCAGGAATCAAGCATACCGTCCAGCACTTTAGCAACTATCGTTGCTAGAGATATGGGCCGGTAGTTCCCCCTGTCGGAGATATCCCCAGTCCTGTTCTTCACAATAGGCACTACGATGGTTTTCATTAAGTCATGTGGTAAGTATGAGTGACTCATGCACATTGTGAAAAACATGGCCAGGACCCTCGGCAGGTGAACCCCCGCATGCCGCAGATGCTCCACACTAAGCCCATCGTGACCGGGAGATTTACCGCCTGTCATTCTCTTTAAAACGCATCTTACATGACTGGCCGTAAAATGTACAGTCGACTCCTCCCCCTCATATCCGGGCTCAGACTTAATAAATGACGCTGACGGGCCCAACGGGGAGCGGACCTTAAAATTTTCCCTGAACATATTCGCAATAAGGACTGGTTCACTCTTTCCATTTACACTCACCGGGAGGCCAGGCTTAACTTCGTGCTTTCCAGTAGCTTTCCAGAAATTAGAAAAGTCCTTTGCCGACCTGTGTTTAGCCAGGATGTCCATCTTTAGTTGCTCTTGATTATTCTGGCACCACTTCAAGCGACTTTTGAATATTTTACGCGACTCGAGCATTTCGTCATAAATAATGCCTGAAGTGGGCCGTCTGCATGCTATCCACGTTTCGAACTTAAGCCTGGCTACTCTATGGGCTTCACGGACATGTCTATTCCAGCCACATAGATGCCTACCCTTATTTAATTTTGTGTCACGCTTCCCGCTAGACCCAACAGCGGCGTTACTCAGTGTTTCCACAATATTATTATACAACCTATCCAATACAATTTTGTGGTCATCCAAGCTGCATGACCCACGACTGCATTCCGTGAATTCGGTGGGAAAATCAATGGCTCGAAAAGCGTTGTTACACAGTTTATGGTAAGTTTTTATCTGTGTTTCATTTCTCCCACCCCATACAACCGAGTCACGCCGCACGTCCCTCGTCACCAACTTAGGCCTTACCACAGTTATGTCACAACTAATAAGTAAAGGTAAATGATCCGACAAGTAAACATCTTCTATAACACGTACTCCGACTACAGTTTGCTCGGCCGATAACGATACGACACAGTGGTCCAGCCATCGCCTGCAGCCATGAGCCTCGCTAACAAATGTGTAAGTATTAGTCACTGTGCCTAACTTTTCCAAGTCAACACAGATCCAGGATTGCTCCGAACAAAAATTTATCATTTCATTACAAAATAATTCGTGAGGGTGAGCATTAAAATCACCTAAAATAAACAAGGTTTCAATATTCTCACTAGCTACTATTGCACTAATTTCACCCAAAACCTCCGTCATAATTGGTAGGTTATCCGGTGAGTCAGTCGGCATATACACAGAAAAAACAATAATGGAGCGGCCGTCAACATCAGCTCGTATAGCTATCAGTCGCGTGCTGGCACAAGGCACCACAGTAACACTATCAAACATACCCTTTCTCCAGAGTATGGCAACTCCCCCATGAGGTCTGCCCTTCAGTAAGCCCACAGAAGTATCAACAGCAGACTTACCTGTGTATTCAAAATTATTAGAAATTGTTCCCAATAATGGTATGTCATGGGGAAGCAACCACGTCTCCTGGAGTGCTACCAGATCAGCCATTTCACAAATGTCTCTTATATCGTCAATAGACCTCTTGAGAGATTTGCAATTAAAGCTAATTAAATTAAAATACTGGTTAAGATTCAAATCCATACTGGTACAATAATTAACTTGCGTCCTGTTTTGTTTTGTACATAAAATGCACGAAACGCCTAAACGTTATTCCGTTAGGCCAAAAATTATCATCCAAGAATAATTCTAACTTACATTTGGAAACATACACTTTATAAGCATTATACTTTTTAAACTGCTTCATGTTTATCTTTTTTAAAGACACAGTATCATTCGTTTTTTCTCGTATATAGTTAATAATGTCATTTTCACACGTTTCTTTACTAACGTTCGAGATAAACAGTGGAACTTTTATATCGGCCGCTCTAAATTTACCTTCAGGCAAAGCAGCACAACCTCTCTGCCCTATTAGCTTATAATTACGTTTAGACACTTTGTTTCTCACTATTTGCCATTCTGACATTTGTCTGTTAAAAATTTTAAGGTCATCAGCGTATAACAAAAAATTACTGTTTTGAAAGCAATTACCGATATCATTAATATAAATAATAAACAACAATGGGCCCAAAATTGATCCCTGTGGAACTCCAGCTGTTACCAAAAATGTGTTAGAATGGTACCCATTACTTGCAACAGTTTGACTCCGATTACTAATATAAGACTGGAACCAGCGCAATAAATTCCCCCTGATGCCATTATATTAAATTTTGTTTAATAGTATCATATGGTCAACTCTATCAAAGGCTTTTTTAAAGTCCATATTTTTAAATAAGTAGGTAGTAAAGACCATTAAATTGGTAACAGTAGACTTTCGTCTCACAAAGCCATGTTGCTCCGGGATTATACAATTTTGAATAAATGGATATATCTCGTGGTGAACAAGCTTTTCAAATAGTTTAGCTAGTGTAGAAAGAAGAGAAATGGGCCGATAATTCTCAATGTTTTGTCTGGAGCCACCTTTATAAACAGGAACTATATTAGCCTTCTTCCAGATGGCAGGGAACGAGCCATTGTTAATACATTGATTGAAAATCCTAAATAATGGTTTGCATATTGTATTCGCTGAAACTTACAAAATTGAAAGTGAAGTACAAAGGCGAAGACATTTTGATTCCACGCATTCCTATGATTCCGAACGACATGCCCTTCGACTTTAAACGGTTACAATTGCCAATGCGGCTTGCATTTGCAATGTCGATAATTAAATCGCAAGGGCAGTCGTTAAGTGTTTGGGGCATCAGATAATATTTTTTTTATTATTTATTCCAGTTCAAATTGAATATTTATAGTTAAGACGGGACAACGTCTGTCGGGTCAGCTAGTCTTATATAAAATTCAAGGACCTGACTGAGATATCAACGCACAGCTTAAACCGGTCCTAGAGACATGAATTTTGGAGGGTGTGTTCTTTGTGAAGATTAGGTATCCCCTAAGAAGGGGTTTTTGGATATTCAACCTTTAAGGGGGTGAAAAAGAGGGATTTTGTTTATATGAAAAATCTTATTCCTTGAGTTACATTAAGCGTACACTTTGCAAACAAGCATACTATAAATTAGAAGATTATATCCAAGATAAGAACGCTTGGAAAAATGCTGGTCCTGCTCCATAGGACAATCTAGAGTCTAGACAAAATCGAACTGGTTGCTAATTTAATTGTAAAATTTATACTTTCTTCTTTTTTTTTGACATTGATTTACATTCTGTAATTACTTTAACTCACACCCTGACTTACTTGTATTTTTTTAAAATTTAAATGAAAACCTTTTACTTTTACCATGTTTGTAAATATGTGAGCGCAGTATCAGATAATTAATTTATATATCATGGTTTCAGTTTTAATTCTTTTACCTATTGTGGTACTTATAAATGATAATGATAAATGATAAATGATTTTATTTTGTAAGTAGGTTTGTACAAACACTTTTACACGTCAATCATGGTTTTTTAAAACTAGATGAGGTCGGCGTTTCCTATCTGACTACTCTGAGAAGAAAGGCCGAAACAAACTCAGAGGTCACAGTCTCTTTTAAAGTCCAGACATAATCTTGGTCAGGTTATATGAAGACCATGTAGATCGATGTCTGAGACGGTCTTTTGAAGAAAGAACCACACAGATTGAGAGGACCTGTCCAGTCAGTGCACGCATTTGTCAGAAATCGTGCAGCTCAACTCAAGACTTAAGGAGCTCAACGATTCGACGAACAATACCAAAGAAGGGACATTTGGGTAGGCCACATAAATTACTCAAACTGCCAGACCAAGAGAAAAAAAAAACAGAACAGAAAGAATAATAAAAAATATATATAAAAGTAACAAAATGACCCACATCGTCTTCACATTCACAAATCACAATAAATAAAATAATGTAATACTTTACAAAGTAAGCAAATGTCATTGTTTATAAAAAAATCATTAATGTCAAAGTGTATATAAAAAAAAAGGACGTTCCAAATGCAGAAATGTGAAGCAGCTCAATCCCAAGCCTTTTTGTCCTCAATATAATCTTTAACTGTATAAAAGGCTTTCTGGCACAACTTACGTTTAATGAATGATTTGAATTTATTGAGGCTTAGATCTTGAACGTGGCTTGGTAGCTTATTATAAAAGCGTATACATTGGCATCTGAACGAGCCACCTATTTTTTTGAGCATTGTTGTAGGTACAACAAATTTATGTGTGTGTATAGTAATTTTATTTGATTTTTTATTTATATATTATTATTATTTATTTAATCTATGCAAAATATTGTAAAGCATTTTAGTTTTTAGTTTCTTGCCCATTCTTCTCCATACGAATACTACCTTTTGGAATGGGCGACTAGAATCAATTCAATTTTTTTTATTGTAATTTTTGACGTTCAAACGTGCCTTCCTTATACGTGCCGTGCCTATTTGAAATAAATGCTTTAATTTTGACTTAATAACCTTAAAACTTGGCACGAATACTTACCTAAGTAAATCATGAAGTTTGGCATTTTTTGTTTTTCTAAACTATTTTTTTTGTTTTTTTTTTATTTTGCGACAACCTTTTATATCATATAAATTGTATGATGACATTATAAGTTGATAGTAAAAGTTTTAAAAGAAAAGTTTATTTTATTCTTTTTAGCGCATTTAAATAAAAGTTTGTTTTTAAAAAGTTTTTTTACTTTAATTTTTTTTTCAAAATTCTACCCCTGTGACAAGCGGGGATACCTACAGTTTATTTGAAAAATCTGGTCCCTTTTATCTATAAACTCAAAAATTGGCCCGATAACTTAAATTCATTAACATACATTTTCGAAATTTTTAGAGGAAAGTACGAATTTCACGCGGACTACGAGTCGCGGGCAGAAGCTAGTAGTAATATATGTATATTGTCTTGGCCGTATCGTTACTACAAGAACTATTTTATATTATTATAAAACAGAAAAGTATCGAACAGTGAATACAATTTTCACCTTACGCCCATGTGATGGTAGTGAAACGGCCAAGCCACATATTTTGACTAAGGTGTAGAGTTAGTGTTCTAAAGTTCGGGCGTGCAGAGTTAGAAGCTTGGCTCTACGTGAGATCAGAAGGCCAATTCTACTAATTTAAAACGTTCAAAATCTAGTCTCAGTCTCATCTCGGCGACAAACAAATGTCAAAAACTTGTCAAAATGTAGGGAAATTAAAGGTAATTTTGACAAATGCAGACTGAGATCAGACTGTGAACGTTCTTAAAATTACGAGAATTGCCCGTCTGATAACTTTTTGACAGTGCGAGCCCTATGTGGTCTCGTCTTGGCAACATTTTGCATGAATATGTTTTTGGTGGGATTTCCCATCTTTGTCACACTCTTTTTTTTTGGGGTGTTTTACTAAAAATCTTGAAATATGTATTTTATTATTTATAACAAGGAGTCCCTATATCAATTTTCAGACCTCTAATGCGGAAGTCTTCATCCCCTAGTTTAAGGGGTTGGGGGTAAAAATTCCAAGAATTAGATTTTTTTTGTCGTTTCTGTACTAATACTTACATACTACTTACATACTAAATTTTAGCTTTCTAGGACTTCAGGAAGTGCCTTAAGAGTTAAATGGTTATCAGTCAGTGACGAAATCGGGGTTTTTTAGATATCAATAAAATCTAAAGTATAAGCGCTATGCAATTGAAACTTTACATATTTAATAAGTCTACTATTGAAATCATATCCCAAAAATTTTGTTTATCTAATATAATCCAAACCCAAGTTATGAGGGTTCAAAAAAACGACGAAGCGCTTCGAGAAAATGTAGGTAATGCCCTTGCGCTTCGCTTGGCTCGTCTTGGCGGGGGTACTCCCGTGCTCCCAGATATATATTTTTCTGATTTTTTTTAGTGTTGTCAATCATATACTTTTAGGCATTATAAAACTTGCATTTTTTATATTCTTACGTCTGCGTTATGATCATCTCTTCATAACAAAAATAAGTAAGACTTCGAAGTTGACATAATAAATGCATTACAATAAGCCGTTAACTGGTTAGAACATAACAACTTAATTATAAATTTGAAGATAACAAAGATTATGAATTTTCGTCAAAGAGTAGCTAATTCGGAACTAAATTTAAGCTTTAATAATGAAAAAATTTAAGAAGTTACAAATACAAAATTTGTAGGCTTAATAATCGACAATCAACTTAATTGGAAACAACATACTTCAATATTTATTAAAAAAATTGTAAGTTTACTTTTGCTTTGTATAAACTAAAGAAAGTAGTCAATCAAGCAGCGGCAGTCACTGCATACTATGGATATGTCGATTCTATACTACTTACGCCACGGAGTCCTGTTTTGGGGTAGGTAACTCCTGCAATAAGGACACGGTGTTCAAATCGCAAAAAAGATGCATTAGAGCTATTACCGGTATAAAAATAACTGATAGCTGCAAACCTTATTTTATATTGTTAAAAATAATGACTTTACCTTGCTTGTACATATTTGAGACTGCTTTATTTGTTAAAAAGTAAATGCATCTATTCAAAAAAGCATCTGAACATCGCTACAAAATGATTAGACCAGAATATAGACATGAATTATGCATTTGACCATCAAAGACCGCCTTCATGCACAAAAGCATAATTTCCATGGCCCCAAAAATATTTAATAAATTACCAAATGGAATCATCTATTATTGGATAAATGTTACTATACTATTGACGAATTCCTTAATGATAAATTGTAAATTATTTGACATTGATATTTATTTAATTTTGACATTTTATTATTATCTTTATTTCTATTCATTAAATATAAAATGTATAGTCAATTGTTAATGTTTTGCTTGTGTAAGTTATGTTTTGTTTTGTTCTAATTATTTTACTTTAATATGTTGACTATTCTTATTAATTATTATAAGGTATTCTGATTGATTATTCTTATTAATTACTAATAATGTTAAAGAGTGTACACCTTTAAGGTAGATTTTTGAGGAACTAATTATTTATTATTAAGATCTCATGTAAAAATGTACCAAAAATCACACCAGTAAATGAATTTGAATTTTTGAATTTGAACAATAAATCACCTTTTGTACCGAATTCGTAAATAACATTATTCTGAGACTTCTTCTTTTTGCCTCGGAAGTCTCCAGGGAAAAACCAACATACTTTATCTAAGACTACCTCGCATATAAATCTAGTACTTACCTTTGCGACTTACCCAAAGGAAAAAGCGAAATCACTCACTTAATCCGTGTCAAAACCGAAGATATTGAACAAATATACAAGATATTTCCATCATCTCTGGATATTGACTTGAGCATCGAATCGTGGACTGCCGAATAAATCTAACATCAATACAGGGGTTTATTTATTCGTATTTTTTTTTTACCTTTCGTGCGCGAATCACCGACGAGGGAATACGCAGGAGCGAGCATGATAGCTGTTATAAGAACTATTGTTTATTTTCTATAGAGATGTTATATGAGGGCGAAATAACTTATGCTTTCAGTTTGCATTGGCATGATTATTACAGCAAATATTTTTGGTTGTTTCAGGTAATGTTGTGCTGTTACTGAAGGGATAAGATTTGAACGACCCATATTCTGCCCATATCATCCAGGCCATATAGAAGATTCTTTTTCATTTTCATTTTTCGGAAGCATTTACAAGTGAAGACTTCTAAATTATTTCAAAAAACTAACGCGTCTTGCGCTTGGTAATTAAAGCGTACCGTTTTGAGTTTAGCACAAAAGTGCAAAACAGCAAAAAATACTTGTATAAAAAGGAGAATGGCAGAAGTCCATAGAACGCTGGCATTAAACTTTTTTACTTACTACAAAAATAAAAGTGGCATGGTTTGAAAGGGAATATTAAGAGCTTTTGTTAAAAAAATAAATAAAAAATAATAACAATGGGGTTCAAGAGAAATCTTAATTTTTGTAAAAGTGAGGTTAAGTGCATTCATTTTCGGTTATTTTACCTCTATTACAATTTAACGCATAAATGTTTATTGTATGCATAACATATTGCTAATTATGCTTTGTAATGACTTGAAAAATGATAACTAGTTGTTGAATTTTGTTTAATTCAAATATTTACTCACTGATCATATATAGACCTAATGGCAGTCTAAGGCTGCGTTTCCACCAGAAATGTGCGAGGATGCGTAGCGAGGGATGTGTGTGAAACAAACCAATAACATCGTTTCATTTTCATAGCTTGAACAAAGTTAGCGTTGTTATTGGTTAGTTTTAACCTACGCATCCTCGCTCATCTCTGGTAGAAACGCAGCCTAAGGAACTACTCACACTTATTCAGCTCCGTTCAGCTTTTGTCCATAGAAAACAACGATTTTGTATGGAGTACGTTCAGCTTTCCGCGGCTGAACGGATGCGTACGCATCTCATACAAAATCGTTGTTTCCTATGGACAAAAGCTGAACAGAGCTGAATAAGTGTGAGTAGTCCCTAAGTGTACTCTGTCAGTTTTAATTAAACATAGTAGGTAGTCACAGAAAACTCAGACTCACTTATCAGAATCTAAGCATATAATATTGTTAATGGTAATTACCTAAGGATGACAGGATTATTGTAGGTACAATAAAAAACCAGTAGGTATTTAATCATAATATTTTATTCATCATAATTATATTAGCAATATATTATCTAAGAAAGGTGCAGGGGGAGACAGGCTAGCTTGATGCCGTGCCCTTGCCAAGTACCATTCCATTCTCGAATCACTTTATATATGCCTCGTTCTCTGTCCGAATCAGTCCGTAATTGGTGATTTCTGGAACGTGCTGTAGAAGATCCACAATTGACACACACCTGTCGGTGCCCAACTTTACAAGAAGGTAGATAGTATATTTATAGTTTAGGCAGCGGTCCGTGGTTGACATCACGTTGACTCGTAATGTTATACACACAAACACATAGAGGTCCAAGTCTCGCAACGGTTGTTCAGAAAGGTAGGAGCAAAGACTACAATATAATGCGGTGTAATAGACAGGAAGCTCTCTTCATTTTGTGTTGACAGCACAATTCGCCATCTAGGACTCAAGTATTTAAAACTATTAGTTACAGCGGAAGATGGTAGATGGAGCTCTAGTAATAGTCACGGATATAGATGGTAGATGGAGCTCTATTATATTAATTGTGTTGAAATTTCTACATTGTCGTATAAATTATTGTTTACTACCTATTAAGGTTTTTTTTAACAATTACATAATTATTAAAAACACACTAAGTAGTAGTAAACAATAATTTATACGACAATGTAAAAATTCCAGATTTTTACTTGCATTAGGAATAGGAGTATGAATGAATGTATTCGGAATATTAAAGATAAACAAACTGTTTATTCTTACAAAAAACACAGAAATACATACAAATTAAACATTTACTAACATATTAAAATCAAAATCATGTAGGCTGAGAATCAGCACTTTTCTTTCCTAATCACTAGACTTCCAGGTAGGTACACAACAAGAGTTTTGAGACATGATGGAAGTGCACTCAGTGTTCAGCACTATTCACAATAATAATATTATGGGTCCAAACTATAAATAGTGCCTATGCTCACTAGCGAAACAACCAGAATTTAATTTTATTGCAAAAGCAAAATCCGAAACTGACATTCGCGCTGACAGACATTTCAACATTTCAATTAAAGTGTTACCAATGCAACAATAACAAATTCCCATTATTTAAATGAAAAAAACACCTTTCAGAACCGTTTTATAAATCACTATAGACTTGTTACACTTGGTTTAGGCTTAATTTTTATTTTTGTTGTTTAATGTCCAATATTTTGAGACAATTATTTTATGTATGTGTTTGTTCGTCACAACATCTCCCGGTATCATCACTAAATATTTTTATATTGTATCACAGTATTTTTCGTTTTCTACTTGGTCGCTAGGGGCGCTAGGAGTAATAGTGTTTTAGGTGATGTTCCAAGCTGCCATAGCATGGGTAGGAGTCTTCGAAATCCAAAAGCAAGCCAGGTCGTTCAAAAGTCCACGTAAAACTTTGGGAGCACAAAACATTTACACCAGCACAAAACAGTAGCGAGCGAGCGAATGTGACTTGTACATTTAGTATTTTTAGGGTTCCGTAGCCAAATGGCAAAAACGGAACCCGTCATTATTTTCACATATAACCCGTCAGATTCGTCATGTCTGTCTGTCTGTCCGTCCGTATGTCACAGCCACTTTTCTCCGAAACTATAAGAACTATACTGTTGAAACTTGGTAAGTAGATGTATTCTGTGAACCGCATTAAGATTTTCACACAAAAATAGAAAAAAAAAACAATAAGTTTTAGGGTTCCCCATACTTAGAACCGAAAATCAAAATTTTTTTTTTTCATCAAACCCATACGTGTGGGGTATCTATGGGTAGGTCTTCAAAAATGATATTGAGGTTTCTAATATCATTTTTTTTCTAAACTGAATAATTTGCGCGAGAGACACTTCCAAAGTGGTAAAATGTGTGTCCCCCCCCCCCTGTAACTTCTAAAATAAGAGAATGATAAAACTAAAAAAAATATATGATGTACATTACCATGTAAACTACCACCAAGAATTGATTTGAACGAGATGTAGTAAGTAGTTTTTTTTAATACGTCATAAATCGTAAACCACAATTTACCATTCATTCAATCAACTCAAAAATAAAAAAAACATTTAATTTCATAAACATAAACCTTATGCATAAACCCGGATGTTACGGAACCCTCGGTGCGCGAGTCCGACTCGCTCTTGCCCGGTTTTTATTATCTATGAATGTGACTTGTGAAGTTGTCGAAATAAAATAAATAACATGACGTGAAATGTCATTTTCTAAAGAGTCATGTTTATGGGTTTTAGTGGGTGTTCATGTTTAGGGTAAGGAGGTTGAAACAAAGACTACAATATAATGCGGTGTAAAACCTCCTTTTTTTGAAGTCAGTAAAAAAATAAAAAAAACCGTGTATCCGGCCGCTTTGTGTTCGATCAAATCAAGTTACCTACTCATATTTATCGAGATTTTATCCCCATTGTCAATAATAAAGTTAATCTGGCTATCAGTACATTAAAAAAAGGGCTTTTTTTTAAATAGCTTTGAATTCTGTAGCTTTCCAAAATTAGTAATGCCAAAAAATGCCATCTCCAAACATGTTGCAAACTGCATCATACATTACCGCTTATGTTCATAATAAGCCAATCAATAAACCAAGTAATCTATCAATGGACAGTGACTTATGGCGCGCGCTGGTCAGTATAGCGCAGTACGGGAGTCCATTAATTTACCTGCTGCAGTTATGATGAAGTATCGTAAGTACTTAATCAGTTTCAAGCCCGTTAATGAATATAATTAATGTCATTACTTTATACCGATAACGTTTCAAAATTAAATATTTTCACTCAAATTACGAAAATGAGTTTGATATTCGTAATTATCAGCCAGACGGCCAGTAAAATGTTTACGTTGTGGTTTGAAATAGGAGCTTAATATAAGAAAGAAATTCAAATTGAAATAATGTTGTCAATACTATATTTCACACACATAAACATTCGATAGTAATTATTTTTCAACGAGCACAATCAGTCATTTTCAAATTTATGAACTATTCAATGAAACACAATAATACATATATTATTAATTTGTGAATTCTTTAATTGAATGTGTAGATTAAAACAGTTAATAAAAAAATAAAAATATTTTTAATGAACAAACAACACTAAAAAGAATCACTTCCAATAACAGAGTCATAGTTCTAAGAAAAGCGCAAAAATAAAAGATTTCTCAAAGTTTCCGCGTCGACTAGAGCTCAAGTGTTCGTGGAAACTTCCAGAACTTCTATAATAATAGCGTTTTCTTAATAAATAGTTATGCTCTGAGATAGTTTGTGGAATATGAGTTGTGAGAAGATAGTTATGAGTTAAACTCTCGGAATGCGGAGTGTTGATCTTGTGGAATTTACATGCAATATATGAGTAAGCACTAGGTTGTACATTCTGGGAATGGATCTTAATCTGTTAAATTTTTGTAACAATAATATACTTAATAGCCGCATTCTAAAAATTGAGCGATAGTGACAAATGTTTTCCAAACAATCATAGCAAGCAAATTACTAGTTAAGTGTAAGGGTGAACTAAGTAATTATCTTCTATCTCTGACCCTGATTATTTAAGTACAAGTTTCAAATACAATATAAATGCTAATATGATCAAAACAAAGAACAAATTCGAACAAGGGACACAATATTAGCTGTCTCGAGAACAAATTTACTTACATAATAGTCCATATCCCCACAGTTTTACGTACCTTTTCAGAGATAAGACCCGTGAAGTAAGAGGCTGTTCTTCTAAAATTAATTAATACCAGCATCCCCTTAGATAAGGGAGATCGCTGGAGGGACAGCTGAAGAATATTAAGTCGTCGTTAAGGCATATTCCGTTGTAAGACGATGTGTGTGGGTTTGAAGATTAGACAGACTTGTTGCTTGGCTTGAACGATGTTTTGTATATTATGTAAGTGTGATTTTGTACTTACTATACATCATTAATGTATTGCAATGAACCTACAGTATGTAGGACTACGTATGTTTGTTGAATTTGATTTTAATTACATTGCTGTTTGAGATTAGATAGATGTTATTATCTGATTTCATTCGTAATTGGTTAACCTAACACTTACATTTTTATATTTTTTCCGAACTTATTTAAAAAGGCTCATATGACGATATGCAAGCGCCTGTCTCATATAAATTGTGGAGGAATCAGATTAGCGGCCATCAATTACCAGCAAATGAGCTCTGAAACTGTGAGGTACTGTATAATCTACGCGATGAGCGGCGCGAGCGGAGCGCTGGGAGCGAGCAGTTTAATATGCAAAAGAGCAAATGGCTGTAAATAGTGGATGATGAGAGAACGATGCACTTTTATTTGAAACAGGATTAATCATTCAAATAATGATCTACTTGTCGATGATTCTTGAAATAATACAATAGGCAGCTATATTTAGATAGGAACTTAAATATCGTGTTATTCCTCATAATAACATTTAAGCAACGCAAAGTTATGAGTACTGGTCTGTTATTAGTGGTAGACTTAGTTAAGCCGTTGGTCCCGGCTGTCATTCATGGATCTTTGATAGTCGTTACGGGTCGTCAGAAGCCCGACAGTCTGACAACCAGTCTTACCAAGAGGATACCCCTTGGTAAGACCCTTGGTCAGATAGGCAGTCGTTCCATGTAAAATACTGATACTCAGCTGCATCCGGTTAAACTGGAAGCCGACCATTACATAGTTGGGAAAAGGCTAGGCAGATGAATAGGTTTAAACAATTGTTTTTGTACCAACCATGAAAATCGTCAAGCAAACCATACAAACCTACCTATCTCATGACTTAACCCACACAGAGCTATGTTTCCATACTAAAACTGAGGGTAAAATGTGGCTAAAATAATAGGGCGGGCGGCGAGCCCTTTTACTGCAGGCTGGGCGGGCGGCGCGCGAGCTCTTTTTAATTTACTTTTTTCTGTATCACACGTTATCTAAATGTTCTACAAAGCGGACATTTCATACTAAATGTTTTAAATACTTTCCTGGACGTTTTAAACTTCGTTGACTGTGTGTGACTGTTAAGTGGTCATTAGCAAATGGGCAGCCATTTAATTATCATAAAAAATTATTCACAATAACTAGTTTAAATCTGGATGTATTCTCATATTTCAATTAAATATTGCATACAATAAAACTGTCTTGATGAATTTATTAACATATTTTCTGATCTTAATGTTATGGTCGTACCACGATTGTAAACTGAATTACAGTTTATAGGCATAATTATAAAGTGTAATTAAAAAACAACGGATACCTAACCATTTATTTCAAAGTTAGATCGTTATATTCTCTCACACAACACCGACCGCTCTTTAGCAAATCAAACACAAACGTAGACAATGAAGAGGGATTACCACACCTGATCGCTCACGCTGACAAACATACCAACATACAAACAAACATTTAGATATACAGACAGGTAGACAGGCGGCGGTGAAATGCACTGCACGCATCACTGGATACTTAGTATTTAAACACGCTAGAATAAGCTTCTGTGTCTGTGTGGTGCCGGACTTAAAGAATTGCACCACCCCTTACTTCCCGTGGGTGTCGTAAAAGGCGACTAAGGGTCTTACCGGAGAATGGGCAGCAGCGTTCTCTATTTATTCTACAATCATACCATACTGCGATCGCCAACCCGCCTGCCAAGCGTGGCGATTATGGCAAACCCCCCCCAAAATTGGGGGAGGCCTATGTCCAGCAGTGGACGTCTATCGGCTGAAACGACGAATAAGCTTCTGATAGGAAGCTAACGGTGAATGTAAATACGAAACTTGGATTTGATTTTATTTCCATAAAGGCAAACATTGGTTCAATTAGAAAGAAAGGACGAATAAAAACCAAAAAAATATATTTTATTATTGGCCTGTGAAAACAGATAATTTCATACATACATGCTGTTTCATTTTATTAGATATTTTGTTTGATACAAGATGAAACTACATGTTATTACTAATTTAAATCCCAACTGAAAAAAAACTAGGCAGGTTTTTCCAATAACTTTATTGGAATTCATAAATTATCCGCGGCATTCGGATACCAAGTTCAAAAAAATGTTTTTTGGAGAGATTTGTATTGATTTAGCTTGTAAAAAAGCAAACACAAATTCGGACAGTATATACAGTAACAAAGCTACAACTATGTAGTTGTATGGTATGTATGGTTGGTATGTACCAACAAATACACATTTATACAGACAGACAGACGGCTGTTAGATACACTGAACACGTCACTGGGCACTAACTATTTGAACTCACGCGGATAATACAAATTAGACGAATATTTGTTTTGAATTAAGGGGTTCACGATTATGGACGCAAATGAATGGAACTCTCTACGTTTGCGTGCTACGAACAGTTTGAAACGGCAATTATAATGAATGCGAATACGGTTTGTTAAACTTGTAAAGTTATTGTAAATCAAACTAAAGGACTTGTTTACTAAAGATTATTAGTAAACAAGTCAACTTTCACCAAATAATTGAATGAATGCCAATGAAAATTGCAGTTTGTTGAATAATAACATGTGTCATATGCTGTAAAAAATTGTTTGTAAAGACATCGTAGACATCGTTTGTCTTTTCAAGAAATGTTAAAAATTTACTGTAGGTAATTTCACAATGTTATTACCTCCATAATCGTAGTTATTTTGCACATAACAACAAATCTACGGATCTAAAGAATAGCGTTATATTGCGAGTGGCCACACCTCGGCCGCACAGCTGAGCGCCACTTAAGAAAACCGTGCCCTCCTCTAGGTAGCCATAAACTGAGCCATTACTTGAGGGATATTCCTGTACGAGATTTTTATAAATTAGCTGAATTATACATCGAGGGCAGGGTGTTCTGGGCTGGCACAGCCTCGGACAGGCCTATGTCCAGCAGTGGACTGCGATAGGCTGAGTTGATTGATGATATATCATAGCTTATTTAATTCCTATAAGGGTACAATTAGACACAGTAGAAATAACATTCTTCAAAAAATCTTAAGGCATGATAGCATGGTAGGCACGTCAGTGGTAACTTTGACCTTGAACTAGCTGATGTTTTACTTCTGACGTGCAGCCTACTGTACCAACAATATGCATGCTGTATTACAGTGTTGCTTTCGATTAAATCAACACTGTAAAGCATACATGCACTATACAAGTATACATGCTGTGTATCTGTGTATAGTGTTAGGGCCGGTGCTGACTGACGTCGCGGCACGGTACGGAATGATAAAGGATTTTATTTCTAATCAAGTCCTTTTTGTCCTCATTTTAATGAGTTTAGAATTCATATTACTTTATTTTGATAGAATCCTAAGGCACTTCGTGGCATACCGCGGGACACCGCGGCATGTCGTATCATGCCGTTTCATTCCACGGATTTCCGCGGCGTGCCACCGCGTCCCGCGAGCCACATAGGTCACAGGATTATGACAGCTAAACTAATTGAAATAAGTACAGCCTCTTTATTCTCTTACTGTCATCTTCTTTGTGTTTCTGTAACTTGAATATTGTGTCTTCACTGTATCATTAACCTAGGTAATCTGTGGAAACGTTGTGGATTGTACATTTAACCACTTCCAATGTAATCTTAGATATAATATTAATGTACAATTTTTTGTTTTCCCTAACAAAATAAATAAATAAGAAATAAGGTTTTGGCAGGCAGGGCTTTCTGCGGGATGCCACGAAGTGACGCGGCATGCATCGGCATGCTTCGGTATTTCGCGGCATGCCGCGTCATACCAAAGCGTCCATCGGGCAGCCGTAGCACGCCCTGCCGTGCCGTGCCGCGTCGTCACTCAGCGTCAGCCCTTAACTTATAAATTAGAATAATACACGCTGCACTCTTACGTTACAGCCTAGTCTGAAACTGTGTGTACATTGTGTAAATTAACAATGTAAAACTAAATTGGTGACATGTTGAAAGAATAATGTTTCGAACGTGCATGACATCCAATAGAAAGGCGCAATCAAAACTAAATCACTGTGTGGCTCAATAACGATCTGAATTCTATTAGTCGAGGAATAGTTTGGATACACACATCAAAAGTGTCTAGGGATCAAGCATTTTTATGCGGATTTCTTGAGATTGAGATGTGGCTTTGTAATAAATTTATGATTTTATAAATTTATATGGATCCTTTTTGGTGCATTTCATAATTTGAATCAGGAACTGTGAATCAAATTCGAGTAAAAGATGAAAATCAGCTGTCAATATTTTCCCTATAAAAACATACAACGCATTGAAGACATTATTAGTGCTACTGTTTCCCTACTACTGATTAAAACCAACGTTATTATGGAGCGGCGACGTCATTTAAGCAGGGAAGAAATGCTCAGAGCCGTGGGAATGATAGAAGCTGGTTCCCGGCAACGTACTGTGGCTTTAGCTCTGAATACAAGTCAGAGTGTTATCAGTCGACTTTGGACACGTTACCGAAGCACTGGTACCGTGGCTGAGCGCCATGGAGGACGGTATCGCTGCACCACACGGAGACAAGACCGATACATTCAAATCTTAACTCGAAGAGCTCCAACAATAACCGCCATGATGTTAGCCGTGAGGCTTCATCACTCTTCAGGGAACTTAATTAGCGACCAAACAGTCAGAAACCGCTTGCATGAAGTGAACCTTCATTCCCGAAGACCGCTACGGGTACCACCTATAGCAATGCACAATCGTAGGATTCGATATCAATGGGCTCTTGAACACAGAAATTGGGCAGAAGAACAATGGCGTTTCGTGTGCTTTTCTGATGAGTCTCGTTTTGGTATGAGACCGGATACAAGACGTATACGACACTGGAGAACCCCTGGACGCCAACAGCGATTAAAATCCTTGCAGGAAGTCCATCCTTATAGTGGTGGAACCATCATGGTATGGGCGGGTATTTGGATCGGCGGAAGAACTGAGTTGATTTGGATCAGAGGCAACCTCAACGCTCAAATTTATGCTGAGACGATTGTATCAGACGTCATCGTTCCTCTACAAGTGCAAATCGGTCCCTTATTTCAGTTAATGCATGATAATGCACGACCGCACACCGCAAGAGTTGTAAGACAGACTCTCGCCGCAGCTAACATCAATGTCCTGCCCTGGCCTGCTCAGTCGCCAGACTTGAACCCGATTGAGCATGCATGGGATATGCTACAGAGAAGAGCTCTGCCGAATATGGAGGGTATCCAGTCGCAAGAAGACCTTTTTTTGTTGTTGCAACGAACATGGGCGGCCATTCCACAGCGTGATTTGGATGAACTCATTTTGAGTATGCCAAACCGATGTTCTTGTGTTGTTAGTGTTCGCGGTAGAAACACGGATTATTAATTGTTTAAGTTACCCAATAAAATTTTAAAGAAAACTGTTATTTCAGTCTTTTTTTCGAACTTTTGTGTTAGTGGTTCAAATGTCAAAAATCCCTTTATTAGGAAAATGGCAAATTTCTTTATTAATGCAAAGGTGACTTGGTTTATCGTTACTGTGACAAACGAAAACACTTTATTTGATGAATCCTTAAAGAAAATTTTAATTAATATCAATCAGGAGAAAAGTTATTGCAAAAATATATGTTGATCCCTAGACACTTTTGATGTGTGTATTTGAAAACATGAAAACATTGTATGAACTGAATGGCACTGCGTTCAATATTTTTCCAACAATAGGATTTGGCTTAACTTTTTCAATCAATTTAAGTTTTACGTGCTTGGTAAAACGCAATAGATTAAAAAGGTAACGGTAAATAAAATCCTTATCTACAACATGACATTTGTTACGAATAATATTTATCCTAATTGAACTGCGCCAATTTAAATAATAAAAAAATAGACTGATAAGAAAGATGGAAAAATAAACTGTGTAACTGAACCAGTTTGAAAGAGCTTAGTATAAAAGCTGAACTGTCAAATACGGACATTAAATTCAAACAAAAATATAATCAAAGGACAGTCCAAAATTCTTTTCCCGTCACACCGTTCCAACAGCCATATTATTGGATGGCGTTGTTTACAAGATATTTATGTCTCGCCCTTAGCAGCCCTTTGACGAGCTAACCGTAAAAACAGGCCATTGTCAACGACGATATTTTCGTGAGCCATTATTTTTGTAATGTGTCTACTTACTTTTATTATTGTTGAACCAAATGAATCGTTACGGAAGATTCTTTAGCGAAGGTTTGCGTTGAGACGTTTTAAGAATTCACTAAGTATAGCTTTTTATTCACAACAGACTCACACTTCGTTTCACACAACATTAAGTATATTATTATTTTCCAGCTGCAAGTGGCATACCCTAAGGCCCAAACAGTCAATTAGCCATTTTAAAAATAGCATTCCTTATTAAGTAGTCGCGCCGCGTCATCAAGACTAAATGGACGCGGAATGTTTCCCCAGGGAGCTATCGTAGGCCCATTTCTAAAACGCGCTTAATGAATCACTGCCAGTTCCATTTTCTTTTTTATAGCGTAGAGGACCCCAAATTAGTTATAATGCTTGTCGGCTAAGCTCTTTGTGTCATTAAGTTTCGAGTTAATCATGTCGGTGTCAACTAAACTTCTCAATTAATTTTGAATGATTCAATTTTCTTTGCTGATTTGGTAGTAAAGTAATTATGAATTGTCAGCTTTTTATCATTTCTCGCTATTAATTCATTCGTAATCGAATCAGCAATGTGATTAAGCTTTAAAGACGAAGAACTTAAAAATCTTTCTATTGTTCTTTCAACATAAACATTTCACCACTAACCGATTGATCGTAAGCAAAAGCATCGTATCTCCAAGTGTCTATTGTGGCAAATGCCCGACACTTGACAACGCTCGCCCAAAGATCCACACGTTTCGCTCGTATTTCACCAGCAGCCGACAGGTGGCGCCACTTACCGCCATTTTTATGACATTACACATAATTTGTCACGTGTATTCTTTTGTTGTTCGTAGCTGGTGATATATTTGTGAAGCAGGGAAAGAATACAGTTACCCTGGCGGGCGCCTCGCGATAATAGTTTTTTCTTTATTTTCAAGCACTAGACTGTAAAGGGGGCACTTATCATTTTTCTTGGAATATTACACACGTTAATAATTTACGAGTATCACATGATAAAGTCTTTTACTAAATGTTTCTTCGTTGATAAAAAGTCATTTTCATTTTTACTAGGTATTTTAGGTCTCTCTAGTGTTCCGTTTATATGAACGATCTTCAACTTCAAATAATTATCAAGAATCTGACAAGTTCCTAAATAATAAATCCACGAAGGCTTAGGCAGAGGTGCACCCACATTTCGGACATTTATGTACTTATTCAATGATTATTAAATGTTATGCTAAAACTCTAAGCTAATCTAGAGATACTTGAGATACGTACTTAATTTAAAAATAAATGACTACGAAACCGCGACTCACGCCAATTACCCTCTCCCAAAAATCAAAACAAAAAAAATCATCCTGTGCAGAATGGACTGACAGCGGAGACTCCAGTAATTATATCGTAAGGAGAGCTCTTGAAAAAAACTTTGCAAATTATTTGTGTAGCGTCAAAAGAAAGAATGACAGCAGATGATAGTAGCATCCCTCGGGTGAGGCCATTAATAACGTTCAAAAACATTGTTTGTTGAGGATCGCCGCGATTTATCGTGGAGCCACCCTCGCGCCGCCCTTCGGTAAAAAATTGTTGCGAAGTGAGACGCGGACGTTTCATCAAGTTCCGTATGAAAGTGAAAGTAGTGAACTATCTAGATTTTGGTTCAGCGGAAAATTATTCTATCGTAATGATGATAACAGAGCAGAAAAACAAAGAAATAAATTATTAATTATTAATTCAGGTAGTTGGTTGATCTTTCCAAAATCTATTAAATCAGTTACCGTTAAATTCGTGTCGAAATTCTTTCCATACGTGTGTTGTGTTGTGTACATTTTAGCAATAATCTGTTTGAATTTCATTTTCTCAACTCAGTAATGATAAACTTAATCAGAAATCTCTTAAGTTTAATCTATTTCTTCGAGAAACAAAAGGTCTAGATAATTAAACTTTCGCAAAGGGAATGCTTAAACAGAAACGTTTTAGGCCTCACAATAAAACCCATTAAGTACTGAAATCAGGCTCAGTCGTAAACCTAGATTTGGGAGTATTTGGGACTATTTTCAGCATCTGGACCGACTAATAGGACGTCCTATTTTCGTTATTTCAGCTGAGTGATAGCTTCTTTGATGTTTATTGAGCCGACTAGCAAGGGTTCTTGGAAATCGTGCTCCAAGTTTAGATCAGACAAAGTGATAATATTATCATTTGAACAAATTCTGTAACACAAACTCTCTGACGAATGGCCAAACCAATCTCTCAATATGTGGGTAGGCCAACATATCAACTGCGAATCAAATCGCTTGACATGGCATTGGCCAAAATATTAAATTGAATAGAATTTCCGAAACCGAGAGGTAGTCTGTAAACTGAAACTGCTATGCCTGCTGGCACTTTCAAAAGAGAAGTTCTACCTGTCTCCCTTCGACGAGACAGCGATCGCCTCTTTACTATAAGAGGATTAACTCTCCTATCCATAAACGGTCTATCTGGCTTGCCTATTCTGCCGTAGTAGATACTAGTAGTAGACCTAATATCTTCAGAACTTCTTTCGGGACTTCGAATCTATAGCCTTAACCATTCAAAGGTGTAGATGGTTTAATTGAAATAAATGCTTTGACTATCTTTAGAAACGTAAAATTTTTTTAAACAAAATTTTCTTAACAACTTCATCGATTTTGATATGTGTTTCACTATGATTCTGAGAATTTTTGAGAAACGTATTCATCGAATATCTACTACACTCATGACATTTGTGCAAAGCTGAGGCGGTTTGCTAGTGGTTCTCATCAACACGGATCTCTAAAAATGCGATGATCATCGTAGAGAAGCTATCTCCTCTCCCATAACACAAGCGCTCGTGAAAATTATTTTGTAGCGTTTTTCCAGTCTTAATTTTCACAAGTTTTTATGAACATTTTTTGTTATTAGAGAATAAATTAATTAATGTAAGAATACATCCTGAGGGTGGTTAGTATTGTTGAGAGCTGGTGCGTGAAATATTATGAACTCTTCTATGGATTTATTTTGTTTTAAAGTTCGTTTTATGAACCTGAACATTATAAAAGAGATACTTCAGGATAGTACAAAGTTTTGAATCAACTAGTTCGTTTTTTTACATTTGTTGTGCTACAACACCGATATTTGAAGCCCGCCTGGAGGTACGTTTTCGACTCTCGACACAAAGACGTGTGTTTTATGAGAACGCGACGTTATAAACAAGATAGTCTTCATAAAATTAAGTCCTTATAAGTCCAAGAAAAGAAGTTTAATGTGCATGTGTAAACTTCACCTTGTATTAAGATAATAAAAGACTTGGCATACCCTATCAATAACCCAATAATCCAACCGCTATATTTAACCAAACCCTTTTTATCGCCGAAAAAACCGAAACATGCTCCATTATTATTATTATAAATAATATTTTATCTAATAATAAACGTTGGAGCAACGCAAAGAAGATCTTAATAAAATCCGTGTAATAAACGTGGAGCGACAGATTTACGGCGAACCGGTCCGGCCCGAGACCGGCGCGATCCGCTCCAATCCGGCTTAATCCGGCCGGATCCGGGCCGGCGGCGATCTGGAGCTTTACTCCTTTGGGAGAGGCTCCGTAATAGCCGTAATACCCCCCTTAAACGTCCAGTTACAACATGACAGGACGAGTTTTGGCTCGTAAATTATGTTGGCTAATTAGTTTTCGTGGGTATTTAATAAGATATAAATAGTAAAGCAGGTACCGTTTGTAGTTTGGTTCTGTGTCCTCGCTTTGTGTTATCGAGTTAGCCGAGTTCAGACTGGCTCTCACAACTACGCTAGCCTTGATTTTCTCTACTTTGATTCAATTTAAACTGGGTAACAGTTTGTTTCTGTGTCATCATAATGCTTTAGATTAGTATTTTAGTGATTCAGCATTTTATTTATATATTATAAGCGCATTAAAAAAATAAAAATTGGTTGCATATCTCTATTTAAACAAGTGCGAGTCGGACTCGCACACGAAGGGTTCCGTACCACAAGGCAAAAACGCCGAAAAAAACATGTTTGTTGTATGGGAGCCCCCCTTAAATATTTATTTTATTTTAATTTTATTATTTATTATTAAAGTTAAAATACAACTGAGTATTTTGTGAATATTTCAAGTGCCTACCTGTTGCCATTTTTGATATCGAGCAAAAAAGGGCAAAAAAATCGCGTTTGTTGTATGGGGGCCCCCCTTAAATATTTATTTTATTTTGTTTTTAGTATTTGTTGTTATAGCGGCAACAGAAATACATCATGTGTGAAAATTTCAACTGTCTAGCTATCGCGGTTCTTGAGATACAGCCTGGTGACAGACAGACAGACAGACGGACAGACGGACAGACGGACAGACAGTGAAGTCTTAGTAATAGGGTCCCGTTTTTACCCTTTGGGTACGGAACCCTAAAAATCTGTTTATATCTCTCTAATCTAACCTCTCAGTTCCGGAACGAAAGTGAGCGACCTACGTTTCGGAACTGACAATGAGACTAACTACTCGAACAATTAAGTTTCTTGACACAAAGCTAGGCTAATTAATTAATTGTTAAGCAAATTGATTACCAACTTAAGTTGCCTGTATATTCAAAGTTGTATGACATGGCTATAACACGGCAATTTCCTTAACACATGTTTTCCCTAACTTTACATATAAGAAACCATACCTAAATGATATACTAAGCAGCCAGGTTTCTCTTACTCTCCCATCACCAGAAGTACCACCCATCTTTACATTAGAAGCAACAATCAAACTCGATGTAATCAGGTAACTAAACTAGGGCTGCACCACTGCCAGAGCTGACCAATTAGATTGTACGGTAACAGACAGACGGACGACGGAATGAGAGCGCCCTAATGGAGGTACGTTACAGACATTATTATTAACCAGCATTCAGACTTCACTGTACTTCTACTTGGGAACTTCAGACTTGGAAGAAATGTCAGTTTCTATAGATTATTTTTTGAGGAAAAGATGGTCTTTATGTCCGCAAAGGATTGAAAGTAGTTTCTGATTAACTCAGAATTAATATAAGGCAGCAAAAATAAAGAAATGCACTCAGATAATATATCATCTATATAAATAAAAATCAATGTTTGTATGTTTGTCCTCTATGCGTTCTAAAACCATTGGTCAGATTATGATGAAACTTTGGTAGGGTGTTCTGGGGACGCCCGTGAGTGAGGGTTCCTAATTATTCAAACATGGTAAAAAATAACAAAAAAAATTTGAGGCGGTACGAAGTTAGTTGAATTATAAATTTGACATAAGAGGAACCTAGTGACAGAATTGCGATTCAATTCTTCTTCCAGGTTATGTACACTTGTACAGTCAGGAAAATGTATTCATAAGCAAGTTGACACTTTACGTTCATTTTTTATGTTACAGAGTTTACAACAATCTTGCGACTTTCGTATCTTGCATCATACTCTGGGATTCTACTCATTAAGAGGGGACGGGGCCTGCGAAGAGTTTGAAAAATAGATATTTGAAGAAACTATTGCCGTCTCCTTACCTCAAGTCTTCCCCCGTAGTGTGTGATAGGGACAGCTGCAGCTCAGACCGAAATTATCACAAAAATTTTGACGAGATCGACGTTTCGTATTCCCCTTTTTTCTCCTCGAAAACTGAGCCGATTCAATTATTTTTTACATTAATATATTAAGAAAGAGTATGTTTACGTTCCTAATAATTTTTTTTAATGTTAATAACTTTTCTAATTTGTCTGGTAGTCCTCTAATCACGGCGGTATAATTAGGGCATTTTTTGTAATTTATAGAGTGTCATATTTTATTTACTAATAAGTCGCTGAAAAAAGAAAATGGCACGGACGTGTTTACAGCAGACCTTGATTTTATGAAAAAAAAATTGCTCTGGAGGCATTATTCATGACGAAAAAAAGGGGAATATATTTGTATGGAGAATCGCACGCCCTGTTCCTTCTTAAATACCAACAAGGCAGCAGTATATAATTTTGTATTATTTCAGCCAACAACAACTTTTATAAACACGCCTAACCCTTACAAATGCAACTATTAACCCTTTCTACAAAAAAACCTTTAAACAAGGCACCTCGGATATTGCAGGGTCACGTTGCCTAAGGGCAGTGACTAACTGGCACTAAAAGTACCACACGTCACATAGGGCGTAAAGGTACCATGCCGTAGTGTCGTTATGTGTACTTTGTGTATTTTGTGGAGGGCTGGTGTTTCTAGTACAACATGTAACGGAAGGTTAAAGTGCCAGGTGAAATATTTAGAGAGAATTTATAAGAGTTATTATTTTAAATAATAATTTATTTATTTATTTTATTTTAAAGTAGGCTTACAGATTAACAAACCAATGAAATAAAGAATATAATATTTAAGAAAAGTAGCTAATAACAAACCTCCTCATTTAGTTAAAGAAATAGTCGATATAGAAAGTACATACAAGCTAATATAATTAGCAAGTGAATAGTAGATACGTTAACTATCCATGAAAAAATACTATGCCAAAAGGTCGCCACACTGGTGCAGAACAAGTCGACATTAAGGTCCCTAGGAAGCCTATTGAAACTAAGTGCACTTCTTATTGAGAAAACATGCCGCCTATAATTGGTCATTGCAAAAGGTACATTTAATATTGGCCGTTGACGTAATCCCATCAGATTCGTGCGTAATGACAGTTTAGCAACGAGTTCAGGACAGTCAATGTGGCCATTTGCGATACCCAACAGTAAACTCATGTCTCCAATATAACGTCTCATCTCCAAATGAAGGAAGTGGTACCGTTTGCAGCGGTGCTCGTAGTCAACTAAGTATTGCTGAGCCCTAATAATCCAGATAACGTAGAAATTTCCTTTGGATGCCTTCAATACGGGACTTATAAGTCTCATACTGCGGGTTCCAAACCTTAACCTGCTATGTAACATTTATGATTATTTATAATTTTTATTGAAAATTTGTTGACTTTGCAATTTATCTGTAATATTGACATTGTGTGTTGTGTTTTGTCTTATTTTTGTTTATTTGCCTATATTTTATTTTTATTTAATGTACCTAATGCTATTGTATTGTATGATCCGACTGCTCATCGAAATAAAGGAAATGAATTGAATTGAATTGAATTAAAAATTAGAGTTGGAGTTATTGCATGGTACAGTACCATAGAGGCCAATTATCGACCCGAAGTGATCGTAAATTAAATAACTATTATTTAATTTAAGTAAGTCATAGGTAGTTAAATTTCTAGTATTAGTTTACCGGCTTTCATATCTTCGGTCCACGGCACTGATAAATTAATCAGTAAAATTCCTAGGCTCCACACTGATTAATTCGGATGTGCCGTGAAACACGGCACATCCGAATGAAAAAACCGAGGCTATGGATGCCTGGAGACTCGCTTGCCCGAATACAGATCCACCCGACAATCCATCTTCCCAGAGACGGTGGGATGAGCCGCTCTGCAGAGTAGTACAGAACAATTTACTTGACTCGTCTGCGACTACTGCGGAACGCGCGCGCCTTCTGGCTGTGGGTAGGTGGGAGTCGGTTCTTTGACTTCATGCACTACCTTTGTCGAACATACGCACTTTGTAAGACGACAATACTTTTCGCCTCGCTGCTTCCCTACGACTACTAGGCACTCCTTGCTGTTCTCCCCATCGCTGTCACTGTGGCGGAAGATGTTAACAGCCTCGGGCACCACGGCCTGTCTAGCAGCCGAAGTGCGGGTCGCTTAGCACAGCACGCGAACATTAATGACAGCATCCGACGAGCTCTTGTCGCCGTCGGCATTCCAGCTATATTAGAACCCAATGGCTGGCACGCGACGATCGCAAGAGACTGGACGATGTGCCTTTATTTCCATGGAAAGTGGGTAGGCCTTTAATGTGGGACGCAACGTGTGTCGATACTCTTGCGCCATCCCATTCCTGCCTCGGCATGCTGTGCTGGCGCTGTTGCTATGGCTGCAGAAAATCTCAAGCGGCGAAAATATAATAACCTTATCGGAAATTATATTTTCGAGCCGTTTGGGGTTGAAACCCTCGAGCCGTGGGGTTCGAGTGCTCATGGTCTTTTTAAAGAAATTTCGAAACGCCTGGTTGACACTTCCCGTGACCCAAGGGCTGCCTTTTACCTTGGCCAGCGGCTAAGCATCGCCATACAACGTGGTAATGCCGCCAGTCTCTTGGGTACATTACCAGTCGACAGCGATGCGGAAGAATTTTTCGACGCTATTTTTTAGTTTCTGTTTAGTATCAGGTAAGTTCAATTGTGTTATTTTTAGATTTGGTTAAATTAATCAATAAAAAACGTTTAGTGTAAAGTACAAACATTTGGAACTATAAGAATTTTAAATCATAATGTGGCATCACGGCTGAAATAGAAAAATGTCAACTTAATTTTGGAGAGCACTGTACGTAAATATAAAACTTAAGGCAATACATATCTTTTGGATCTCATTGCATTGCCGAATAGTAGAATTCTGGAGAACATTAGGTATGTACTGACATACATAACGTAGACGCAGTCGCTAGTACTCCCGTAATTACAGACAGGTGCAAATTAATGAACTAACAACGCCCAAGTAGGCCACGAGCAGACAGACGTTGGATGTGTCAGTTTTAGTGCACCGCGGCACCGCCAGTACGGCGCGGCGCCAGCAGCACGATATAGTTTATGTAGCGTCGTTTTGTACGATTTCCTCATTTAATAAGTATAACTTCTGTTATTGAAGTATTTATTATAAAAATATTAGTAAAAAAATGTTTTAAGTTAAACATTTTTAAAGAAAATAATTATGTAGATAATGTACTAAAAGCTAAAATATAATTTGGTAGGTCCTAGGTACCAGTCATCACATCACTTTCCTCATCAATCTAGGGCATTGATCAGACAAAAAAATAAAATCATGTGGCGCGTGAAATTTCTATGAACAGTCAACCGCTCATAAAATCCGCTCATAAATAAATGCTATTTACATATTTGCTCAGGTTACGCTACGCCCCACGCTTTTATTTTTTAGTCTGATCAATGATGCCCTAGATTGATGAGGAAAGTGGTGTGATGACAAGTACTTAGGACCTACGAACTAGGAATTATTTTTTAGCTTTTAGTACATTATCTACATCATTATTTTTATTAAAACCGTATAAATTAAAATTTGTGTTTTACTTACTTTATTTTCAAGTTTTTTGTTTTTTTTTTTCATGCACTGTGTTCTACACTTCTACTTGCAAAACCCTTTCATTTGATACCCTGGAGGAAATATGAAGTCTGGCATTTTGTGCCGGCGGCCATCTTAGATTTGAAATTGTTCATAGTGTACAGCATTCTAGTCAAGTCCTTTCATTTGATACCCATAGTGTGGGGGTTGTGAAAAAATATGTAATTAGCCATTTTGTAGCGGCGGCCATCTTGGATTCACAATGATATTGATTAAATTAAATTATATTGTCATCAAAACTAAAGGTGTGTACTAAATATTAGATCAATCTTCTAACAGGAAGGGGGTAAAATTTCAAGTACAAAATTAGACCCAAATATATAAATAAATAACAAACAGGGCAAGCTAAATAAAACCGTTTAATAAAAAGTATAATCTCTTTTAAAATAATATTTATGTATTTTAGTACCGAGACTTTTAAACCCCGTCTAGGAGCAGAAAAATAAACAACAATTTGTTTGTTTTTAGGAATTAGAGGATCTTTTCCCCAAAGCCTTCAGTAGAGCTTAGACTTAGTAGGCACTTAGTTAGGTCGCTTAACTTCTGGTCTCTTAATAAATAAAGAATAGGAGGCTACGACTTAATGTACCCATTTATAAATGTTTCTCTTTGAGAACACAATAATAGAGACGAATTGATCGACCAACTGTAATGAGTAATGTAAGAACCCAGAATATAGCTTATTAGACCTTTAAGTTAATAATTAGAAAGGTTACGGTTACCTCAAAGCCATAGGGATCATAATTTTTTATAGATCACGAAAAATAACATTATTCATCAATTTGCCTATAAACAAGTATACTAAGCTTTTTCCGGGCCCTCCATGGACGTGACAGCCAATGGATTAATAGCCAAGAGCCTAAACCAACTCCTGAGGAGGCTCTCGTTAGGCAGCTGGATCAAGGGCTTGATTCAGAACGCGATACTTCTGGACACGGCCCGCATTGTTAGGAGGTTCCTCTCTCTGGAGGCCTGACCGCCGCGCCGGTAAGTTGGACCCTGGTCCCGATACTAGTGGGCTACTATTTTTTATATTTTTAAATGTTTTTATACTTTTCATATTCTAACATTTAAAAATATAATCTATATAAGTTTAATAAAGGAAATAATTAAATAATTAAATCTTTATTTTCCAGTTTAAAAATTTACATTTACAACTTGATTTATCATACTTAGCATTAAATTGTCTTATAAACTGTAGGTTTACACGAAGTTATAAACCTCTGATACCCAAGCTAGGATTGAACTTGTTATGGGTGTCAGGGCTCTCAAGTTAAGGTAGACAAAAATATAAGTTCGGAATTTCATAGTGTATTTTCTTTAGCTATACAGAAAAATAAAAAAATATTTTTATACAAAAACAAAAATAAACTAATCAAAGAAAAAAAACATCTAAAAAGTGTATTATTATTACCTGACGTATTAATAAACTTCTTTGTAAAATTACTTTTACATAAACGACTAAACATAATCTGCAACAATATTTCACAGTACATTTACGAAATGACACATACAAATTTATTTTCCAATTTAGTACTACATACAAGTACATTAACAGTAATAGCTCGTCGGTCTGTTAACTGCCGATCGAAAGGTCGCGTGTTCGAGGCGACCTATTGTGTGAACCCTCCCTTATAACTAATACGTCACATTTGAATCGGAGGGTTGACGGGATTATTAGTAATGCGTTTTGCACATTGCTGTTACTCATAGAAAAATATTAATAATAGGGTAAATATAATAGAACTTCAATAACTAAGGGTGTAACTATAGTTTCGATTTTTGGGCGTATTTTATACTCGTAGCTTAGTTTGCCTGTCATTATCACAGCTTAGTAATTGTTATTTTATTGACAGTATACACGATCGACCAAATTAAATCGGTCATCTTTTTTTTACACATACAGTTGGTTTATTATTATCTACAATAAACCAGCTTATTTAATAATGTCTCAATATTCCAATGGACTCCTAAGGGAGAAAACGTTATGACAATATGAAGATAAGTTAATAAAAATATTTAGAAATTAATTTAAATGTTGAAGAATATGCTTCAAATGTAATTTTACTTTCACGTAGTATCGACAGATGGTGTGGACTTAAAGAATTGTTTCCCTCACTTTATGGGAAAGAAGAAACTTTTTCCATACAGTATTTCTTTTTTAATTTCAGCTTCTTTTTTCGGATGGGGAGATTTTTTCTGTATTAGGGAAGTAAAATTATGTATACAGTTTTAAATCGCTTTTAAAATTTATGTAAAAGGCTGTTTTTAATTTTAAATTACTTGCTTTATCCTTGCCAGATGGTTTACTCGTAGCAATTGATATAGAATTTACTTTTTAATACGATGAGGCAATAGCGGTAGCGTTTTAAAAAGTAAATTCTAATCTAGATTATAACTAAAATAGAAAATGTAACAGTGCTAAGAATATTTTGATGTCTAAACAGTTTTCATGCTGATGTGTTTTTTAAGACTCGGTCTTTCTTAAAGCATCTACTTATAAAGCTCTTAGTATGAAGGTCGAAGTTAAAACTATACTCCCAATTAAGTTACGCAGCAAATAGCACTCGCGCCAGTAACTCGACTCTCCCACTGAACTCTCCTCATGAATATTTACGAGCCATTACTGTTACTTCTCAGTGTCAAGTCGACAATTTTTGTAAATAAACAGAGGCTCTTGTTACAAAAGTTGTAAGTTAATTCAACAAAAAATAATGTAAAGTTACGCGCGTATTTTAACTGCGGAATATTTTAAAATGAGGTCGGTTTAACCCGAAGGCGATGGATTATTAACTCTTAACTTAATTTGAACTTTGTGCTTTCAGTAGTATTGTTGAGATAACTTTTAAATTGAGGAATAAAAAATGTGGTAACAAATAATTTTTGGGTCGTCACTCGTTGGATAGAAAATGTGGAACATTTTGACAACTTAAATTCCGAACCGGTTTATTACAACGCAAACCGACTCTAATTTCCACATAAAACTATTTGTACGCGATGATTTCGGGTATTTTATTGGGAGATAAAGGTTTGTAAACCCACCCATGGCAGCAGCGTAGTAGCATCTTTACAAATGTTTACATCATAAAATTCCCTACCCGAAAGTTAAACGCTGCCCAAATTTGTCATGATTGCATTAGTTAAGAACACTTTTTTTTTTGGGTGGGAAATTATCAAATGATCCCTCCCGCTCTGGGCGGAGCGGAAAAGGGTGTCAGACTCTTACTGACTAAAACCCACCCGTGTTCTTTCCTTAGCCCTTTATGTTGACAATCCCGCTGACCAGTTAAGAACACTTACTTTGACTATTCCACCGTTCTTAGAATTCCAATCAAATGCAGCCAAAGAGCAAACTCCGCAACCACAAACATCAGCTATCTCAAATTGACCACTACAACTAGCTTCGTTGACTCAACAACAAATGTCTACAGAATCTTAAAGAACTTAACATTGTCTCAAAGACTTTGGTTTGTGGACTCTGTACTACCAATGCTATCAATTTACAAGTACCCAGACAGACACTGCACAAATAGACACAAAAACATCCTGAAGACGACCCTGTAGCATTTCAATGGAAGATTCAAACACATTTACATCTACTACTAATATCACCTTTAAATTTAAAGTTTTAAAGTTCATTTTACAGTGGCACGTTGCCGTAATAATGTTGTCAAACGTACACTTGCGGTCAAACAAAACGGGTACCGACCAAATAAAAATAAATGTCGCTTCGTTAAAGCAAATTTACATTTTTCTCTGTAGCTTTTATTTAATTAATTTTCGTGTTGTGCTACTCTTTTACGAGTCGTCACGTTTCAGGTAAATTTCTTGCGATATTTTACAAGAAATGAATGATTCTTTTTATGTTTATTTAAAAGTCGGATTGCAGGATTTTTGAGTCATGCAATGTAACGATTGAGTTTTATAATCAATTTGTTAGGAATATTTAACAAAAAAATGAATGATTTAAGATAGTACGCATTTATAAATTGTAAAGTAGCGTATATGCTATTCGAAAAAGTGGTGGTTATAATAAATTATTATGTATTTAGACGAATTTTTACCTTATATGGTGAGCTATATTAGGTAAAATTTCGAATATAGCAACTTTATAATGATAGTCTACCAGAATAATACAGTCATTAGACTTAACACATCACTAAATGTTATAGTTGCTCAATCAAGTGCACCTACACATGTAATCTGTACACCTACTGCCGTGCGCAATCAGGTGGACACTGGAGCTAATTCCACATATTAGTTCTGTCGATTATTGTCTCGCAATTACGTGTTAACGAGCTGTCACAGGTCTGTCGACCGACAATCGGCCGTTTACCGGTGTACACAGGATTATGTCCGCCAGTGTAATCGATCGGCACGTATTAAGGATATTACCATATTATTAATTGTGCATGGATTGCTATTAACTGACATTTGGCACCTTTGAGGACACTGCATGGATCATGTGGCCGGTAAATGGCTCGAGTGCTGGATCGAGTGTTGTGATACTAGTTTAATGCCTTCTTTGAATGGCAATTTTTTAATAAAAGTAGTTATCACTTAGTTTGTTCATTAAATTCAGTTACAGTTTCATCTGCTATCCTTTGTGAAACGAGGAACTACAGACTATAATAGAATACCGTTTATTATGTACACTATTAGAATTAAAAATATAAATATACATAGACATTTGACATAGGGTGACAATTAGGCGGTTATAAGATTAAAGACTACGTTGAAGACAAGGTTGTATGCCAATAATTCCTTCTGCACATGTGGCTTCCCTGGCGCCTCTTTAACGGCATAACTATGTAAATGTCTATTAACTGATCTCAAATTACGATGTTTATTTTGTACATACCTACTTCTTTGACATAATCTTTTTATTATTTGTCATTTGTATACAGACAATTCTAATTTTCACTTTATTAGTGGTTGTAATGGCAATCGTATTACTTGTACTTATTTTAGTAGATTTTATATTTTATTTATTCTTTTGATAGATTCTTATTTTGTAAATGTGAGGACTTTGTAGGTTTTGTAGATATTAGATCTCTAGACCATTTTTTATTTTATCAAGTACCTGGTACTTGTTGACAGGCTTGCTGGTTCTTCTCCATAGGAAACGAACAATTGGAACCGTGCATCAAGCTTCTGACGTTTCATAAGTGCCCATGTAGGTTTATGTGAAATAAAATATTTTATTTTTTTGGTCTTATCGCTCAATGCGACAATCTTTGTATGGAAAAAAACGTGAAGGAGAGACAATACTACAGGAACTCTGAGATATGCCATTTACATAATCAATAAATACATACATACATAAAGCATAAAGTTACAAAAATAATCTTGAAACAAGAGCAAAGGACTACAAATAATATTGAAGGTTAGGGAGAAGTGTTTTTTTACCATCATTTTAAAAGTGGACAAAGATTGTGCACGCCTTACCGCGACCAAGCAAAGTATTTCATACCCGTGCCTACTGCTTGAACTGACATCTAAATTCAGTTAAAGCATTGTTTACGAATATCATTTGATTCAACGCGATAGTTAGACAAAAGTACGTTTGATGACAATATAAACGCTGCCACACAACCAAGCGTTTAAAGATATAATGTATGTGTATGTAAAAAGATATAAATTTTAACGCAACACGATCAAAGCAAAAACTAAATAACTAGCTAGAACGGGATAGTAATATTAATTGACATTACAGAACTATTCGTCACCCTACATCAAAGACGGCGAGGGTCATGGAGACCCCAAGTATAACTAATCCGTCTGATCCGTCGCGGAACTAACTTCATTATCAGACAAAAGAGAGGAAATCGTTATCGGAACACAAGCCATGTTCGTCATAATGTGTGTCGATACGCTGCTTAACTTAATGGGGTGAGTAGGAAATTTGACACATTGCTGTAGCTAGTGTAGCTACTAAAGTTATAAATGAATAAAAACTATGAAATATAATAGTAATAAATTAAAATGTAACAGGGTCCCTGTAACAGGGTCTCTCAAACTCCACAGATTGGGGTTCACGAATGGCTCAGATCTCAAGTGCGTATGCGCTATCTTCCCATAGACAATGGCCCACTTTCCATCCTGCCCAATGACCTATGCGCTTGATGATCTTATGACTGCGTCTGTGAGCGGAGTTCGCGCAGCTGAATTTTGGGTCAAAGGTGACTTGTAATAAGGCCATACAAATATTTTCGCAGGAGATCTTGTGAAGAATTTTCTCCAACTAGAGTATTTTCGGCTCTGTGTTGATGAGATAATCAGTTAAAACTTGCAAAATCATGTCAAATTTGGTGAAATCAAGACTGTAATACCTACTATCGTTACATGAATGTAAGCTACGCTTGCCGCAGTTGGTCCGTGGATGGGTGACCATCTTTATATACCAAGACCCTTCCGTGCCTCGGAAAGCACGTTAAGTCGTTGGTCCCGGCTATCATTCGTTCGATCTTTGACAGTCATTACGGGCCGTGGGAAGCCCCAAAAGTCTGATAACCAGTCCGTACCAAGGGGTATCGTATTACCCAGTAACTGGGTTGTGGAGGTCAGACAGGCAGCCGCTTCGTGTAAAATACTGGTATTCGGCTGGATACAGTTAGACTGGAAGCTGACTCCAAAATAGTTGGGAAAAGGATAAGCAGATCAATCTATATATCTATATATATTATGTATCTATTTATACAAAAAGAAAAGTCCTGAGTAACTGACTCATCAACGCCCAGCCCAAACCTATTGACCTAGATAGCTGAATTTTTGCACAGAGGTTCCCTTTATAATGTAGACAAGGATTAACGAAAGATTTTTCGAAATTCAACCCATGAGGCAGTTAAATAGGGGATGAAAGTTTGTATAACAATCTTATTCTTTGAGTTATTAAACTCGAAACTTGGCAGGAATACTTATCTAAGTAAATTATGAAGTTTAGCATGTTTCGTTTTTCTAAACTAGTTCCCCTAATGGGGGATTGGGGCGTGTCAAAATTTGTAGGGAAGAATTTTAACGCGCGGTCCGATTACCTCGAAACTTAAGACTACTTAAGACCAAAAATAAAGAATAACGTGTATCAGGGTTTTCCGAAAATCTACCCTTAACGGGGTGAAAAGGGGTAATTAATTAAACAGGGGAGGGTTTTACTGCATGGCTTGATTAACTCGATTAATTCGTATAAGTAATCTTTGAGTCAAGTAATTTTTTGGGTGGGAAATCATCAAATGACCCCTCCCGCTCTGGGCGGAGCGGAAGGAAGTGTCAGACTCTCACTGACTAAAGCCACCCGTGTTCCTTCCTTAGCTCTTTATGTTTCAGGCCAGCGGTAACCCTTTCGGACAATCCCGCTGACCTGGCAGGCTTCGGCCCTAAGGGGCTTGCTTGATGCTGACATCTCTTTGAGGCACGCGTGGAACACGTACGCGCCGTCCGGCACGGGCCTGGTCCTGATCGGACGGTGAGCTACCCATTACTCTCCGCCCGCAGGCTCGCGCCTAACGGTGGCCGGGTGTCGTCACGCGGTTCTCGACGCCCGGAGCGTCTCCCGCGGCGGCTGGGAGGCTCTCTCCGTCATCCATCCCGCCACCTCATTCGCTAGCATGACTGGTTCGCAGAAGGAGGTGACTGCCTCCCACTACCTCTCGCTCCGTACCATGGCTTGCACCAGGGCCGGACGCGAGAGGTCGCCGTCGCTGCCGATCGCCTCTACGAGGACACGGCGGTGCTCCGCCCAAGCGGGGCAGATCTCCACCGTGTGCTCAATCGTGTCCTCTGAGCAAATTCCACCCCTGTGGGAGTTAAAAGCGGGAATACAGTGTATATGAAAAATCTTATTCATTCAAAATCAAAATCACTTGGCACGAATACTGATCTAAGTAAATTATGAAGTTTGGCATTTTTTGTTTTTCTAAACTACCCCCTTAAGGGGGATTGGGGGGTGTCAAGATTTGTATGGAAGAAAATTTACGTGCGGTCCGATTAACTCGAAACGTTTTATACTTAGACCTATATAAAATTCAAAGTCCTGACTGATATATCAACGCACAGTCTAAACCGCTGCGCTGGTCCTAGAGACATGAAATTTGTAGGATGCGTTCTTTGTGAAGAGTACCTAGGTATCCACTAGGAAAGAGTTTTTCGGAATTCCACCCCTAAGAAAGTGAATAGGAGGAGGGCGAAATTTCACGCGGATGAAGTCGGGGGCAGAAGCTAGTGTACACATATAACACAAATAAATGTTTTGGATTTGGATTTGTCTCTATCCAGGTTATTCAATTATCTTGCGACCACGAACATAACAAAGTCAAAACATTTATTTCAAGTAGGCACTTAAAAGGCACTTTTGAACGTCAAAAATTACGAAAAAATTGAATTGATTCTAGTCGCCCATTCCAAAAGGTAGTTTTCGTATGGAGAAGAATGGGCAAGAAACTCCACACTTAACAATAATGCAATACAACGTTATTAATAGAGCAGCTGCTAATGCACGTAATTAAATTGTATTAAAATTGCTACGGACTCGCTTCAAGGCAAGAGGTTGGCGGCATTGTGGGTATGTGATTATATAGTATGTATAAAGTATGTCTCCCTATTTCTTTAGTAAATACAAGGGTAATGCGTTCCTATGTAAATTCAACAGTACTGGAAACCTCAAGCAAAATACAACTACTTGTACACTAATAAACATTTCGTTAAAAAACGTGATTTCCCCTAGGAGTGCGAGTCAGACGGCCCTCGTCCGTGTCCCACCGCGCTCTGCCTGGAATAGTTGGAGCTCCACTAATGACTGCACGTTCACTTCCTCTATTTGAAACGGATCTTGGCAATGAGCCAGAAACGTGAATTTTTATTTAAGGTCATACTCTTAAACATAGGGATGGAAATGATTAGCTCTTTAGTTTTGTGAAGTTTGAAAAGCTATTTGTAAAATTAACTTTTGGAATAAGGCTATCATATATTTGACAACGACAATTACCAAATTACCACTTGAAAGTTTGTATCTTTTCTAGGCTAACATAAAAGGATGCAAACTCTAACTTATGATGAAGATGTATCGAACAAAAGGCCATGCTGCGCTGACCTTAATAAAACAGGATAAGCACAGAAACATGATTTAATTAAAAGCAGGTACCTACTGCTAAAAGATCTATTCAAAAAGCTTTCATAGCATGGAGTTCTTTATTATTCAAATCCGCAAACTATCAAAACGCCTCCAAAACTTCCCACGAAGATTCATATAACAATTACACACTAAAATATTATATCCTAAATCCGTGTCTAATCAAAGAGGAGACTATAAAGGAGAGAGAGTCATTATTATAATAGGATTAGAGGCATATCTGCGTAGTTTATCTTAGCCAAATAATATCGGCACTGCAGGGATCCGATTACGAGCTCGGATCGCTTATGGGTGCAGAGCTGGGAGGGGGCGATGCGGTATCGGAAGAAATGTATTTGGGTAGTAGAGGTTGTAATATGGATCAAATATTAGGCTTGGATAATGTGCCTGTAGAGTTTCTACTGCTTTTACGAATTGGTTTAATAAAAAAAAAACGACGCTGTATTATAGTGCACTGGAACAGTTTGTCAGAACTGGCAGCCCTTGCTTGCTTTAGTAAAATTTTGGGTTGTTTCCGTTTAGACAGATTTTCGTTTCGCCAGATTTTTATTTCGTCGGATTTTCGCACAAGCTTTAATTTTTTTAAATTAAGCACAATATAATTAGTTATAAATTATCGGCCCGCCCCAGCTTCGCACGGGTGCAATTATTTTTCGCATTTCCGAAATTTTCTTTCATAAAACCCTTGCCCTGGCAATACCAAACACAACAAAAAAAGAATTATCCAAATTTGTCTGTGTGGTGCCGGACTTAAAGAATAGCACCACCCCATACTTCCCGTG
Organism: Mesoligia furuncula; assembly: GCA_916614155.1. Classification (NCBI taxonomy): domain Eukaryota; kingdom Metazoa; phylum Arthropoda; class Insecta; order Lepidoptera; family Noctuidae; genus Mesoligia; species Mesoligia furuncula. The sequence goes on along the minus strand of OU744811.1, from coordinate 749,583 downwards.
GGTGTCGTAAAAGGCGACTAAGGGAGACCGGAGAATGGGCAGCAGCGTTCTCTATGCATTACACCATCATACCATACTGCGATCGTCAACCCTCCTGCCAAGCGTGGCGATTATGGCAAAACCCCCCCAAAATTGGGGGAGGTCTATGTCCAGCAGTGGACGTCTTTCGGCTGAAATGATGATGGTGATGATGATCCAAATTTGTGCAGTCATTCGGAAGTTATGCGCGCACAGACTTTTCGGCGACTTTGTTTTATACTATGTAAGGATATTTCAGCGGTAACTTTGCAACTACTTATATTAGGACACACTTAGATTAGTTTAAAAAAGTTTTTGTTTATACATAATTTTTTATTAATTTTATTTTAATTTCTTCTGTAGATTGCCATTGGGCTTGCATGACTTATAATTTGACGTTTTAGTTTTCACTAGCGCCATACCATCAACATATTTTATTAATATACCTGTGTCTTTTATTTTGTACGTAGCTGTACGTTTGAGATCACACGCTGTCGAAACAAAAATCTGCCGAAACGAAAATTTGTCTAAACGAAAACAAACCAAAATTTTCATAGTAAGTTATTACCAACTATTCTTCGTAAGATTAACTGAATCCATCAATATAAATCAACATCGGGCTATTGTTCATAGGGCCTGTTTTTAGAAGCGATTCGAAGTAATAACTTTTGAGCAAGTCCACGCAATGGACCATAGTCCTTGTCTTTTATCAAAAAAGTGCTTCATTTTTAAGAGAACGCTAGATGAGTTTCAAACCATCACTTAGAAATTCATATTACAACTACGTAGTTCCAAAATATACCAGTGCTAGTTCCATTTCCACACAATATTTCTTCAGAAAATACTGCACAAGACCCTAAAAACACGTCATCGCAAATAAACAAAACCTGTATAGCCGAACACGATGTATTTATTCCTCACTCCGTGTACAGGATGTTGTTTATCTCAACTTGGCGCGCGCCCAGCAGCGCCGATGTTACAACTATATCATACGATTTAACAACGACGTGGTACACTTGCTTCCAAATCGAATTTGAATAAGTAAGACGTAAAATATTAGCGATGCAGTAGCTACTGAAGCATCTAAACATTAGCATAGATTACTGCTTGGTAAGCACACAAGGAGGTATGTAGTAACAATTTTAGTGAATGAGCTTGCCCCGAAACTGATCTTGACTAACTTAACAGACTTCTACAAAAACATTATATCTCAATGTGTCCCATACCTAGATATTTATGTGAGATGAATGAATGTGAAAATGTGATTTGTGTGTGTGTTTGTGAATGTGTGATTTGTGATGTGTGAGATTTTAAATCTCAACTGTATATTTATTATAGTTTATTTACTTAGCATAATTAAATTCTTTAGACAAGCAAATTTATTTTCAAAATTCAAAATTCAAAATCTGTAAAATTTCAACTCTCGGTTTCAACAGCGAGAGTTGAAAATCCAACAGAGCACATTCCAACGCATCAAAAAAACACATTCTTGTATTTTCAACTCTCGGTCCTAAGAAAAGCGATGAAAATCCAGTGCACGAAAAAAAAATTGCCGCGGGAAAATCACGCCCGTGCGAACCTGGACCACTATCATTCATCATCATCACCTTCATCTGTACGCCTTTGTATCTTATTGTGTGCGAGAAATTTAAATAAATAAATCTACAAATCTTCACTCAAGGTGTCACTAGTCGTCGCGCTGATTTCCGGCCACCGCAGGCGCGGGCTTGCGGACAGCGAGCAATGGACAGCTCGCCGACCGGTAAGGACCAGGCCCGGGTCGACGGCGCGTTGTGTTCCACGTGCGCCTCAAAGAGATGTCAGCACTAACTGTCGGGGTCCGTAAGGCCGATGCCTGCCAGGGTCGCGGGTTGTTCGAAAGAGTTACCGTGACCCCTGGCACAGGCAACTGAAGGAACACGGGTGGGTTTTAGCCAGTAAAAGTCTGACTGTCCTCCAGCTCCGCCCAGAGCGGGAGAAGTTTTTTGCTAATTTCCAACCCAAAAAAAAAGGTGCCACTAGTCGATATTTTTTCCATACCAATTTCGGGAGAGTATTACTCCACTGTTTGACATTGTGCATCCAAAGTTAAATATGATATCTTTTTGACTTATTATTAACTAGCTGACCGCGTAGGTACTTCGTACCACCCCGCCAGCCGATCTGCCCCCGCTTTTTATTAAATCTCTGATATCTTCTAAGGTATTCATTTTATAATATGCTGTAAAGGTCAATTTTGATCTACATAAAATGTCAAAGTCAAAGTCAAAACGTTTATTTCAAATAGGCACATAAAAGGCACTTTTGAACGTCAAAAATTACGATAAAATAGAATAGATTCTAGTCGCCCATTCCAAAAGGTAGTTTTCGTATGGAGAAGAATGGGCAAGAAACTCCAAAGTTACTCTTTTAAAATGTTTTACAATATTTTGTATACATTAATTACATAATAATAATTATGTGAAGACGATGCACCTAAAATAAAATAAAATTACTATACCAAAATAGGTAAAAGAATTAAAAATGAAAACATGACATAAATTAATTATCTAATAGATACATGGTGCTCACATATTTACAAACATGGTAAAAATAAACGATTTTCATTTAAATAAAAAATTACAAGTAATAAGTCAGTCAGTCAGTAGTTTAAGTAATTACAGAATATAAATCAACGTCAAAAAAAAAGAAGAAAGTATCAATTTTACAATTAAATTCGCAACCAGTTTGATTTTGTTTGATCTTATCTTGGATATAATCTTCAATGCACAACGTAGGTATCTAATGTATTTAATTGGATAAGGAATAATACTGTTGTTAGGAATCGAACCCAACACAACACCATGCGCGCGACCTGCACGCGCAGGCAGCGTGATCAGAGCGTCTTCGGCAAGCTGAGGCGCGGCGCGGCGACGACACGGCTCGGCCCGACGACCACTCGCTTCCACGGACTCCACCGCGACCGACGATACTCCTCACTTAAGCTTAACTTATCTTTTTAAGATATACAATTCCATAGTACATTATTTTATCTATCTCGTAAGGTTTAGCCAGCGTTTGCAATGTAAGCGCACAAAAATATATTTATTACGACATCACAATACAAATCATTGAATTTCTTGGCTTTTCTCTTCTATAATAATTATGCATTATAAACCTTCCTCTTGAATCACTCTATGTATTGCTGAAAACTGCATTAAAATCCGTTGCGTGGTTTAAAAGATCTAAGATTTGTAAAGATTTTGTCTGTACGGAAACAGAATAGTAAAATTAAAAGCCATTAAAAAGTTATGAGTCAACAAAGATTCGTTTTTCTTGCTATTTTTAACGTAATTTTGGATGTAATTAAGTAATAAAAGAACTGTAAAACCTTCAAAACCAAGTCCGTACCTACAAAGCTCAGTTATTAAATAAAATAAAATCATTTTAATTCGAGTGTCATTGACTCTTAATAGAAATACAGTACACATACAGTCACATTACATTACACAACGCTAAAAATTAAATTCAAGTCAAAATCACAATAATAAGACATAATCACAATTAAATTAGCATTTTACATAAAAAATAAAAATTAAATGAGGTGGATTAGTCGCATCAGCCTGCCACATGTCGCTGACAACAGTGGGAGATGATGGAGCAATCAAGCCTCCCCGCGAGCGCGGCCAGCATGCTGTTGTTATTGAAGAGTTCAATAAACTTTATTTGTAATTGATTTATGCCGTGGTTTTTTCATAAAACTCGATTTTCCGAAGCACTTTTAGATTTTTTTTACACGCCTAACAGTTCGGAACGGTGTTTCTGTGCGTGAGAACTAGACGTTGTTCGTGTAGACTAGCGTCTAACTGCTCATCACTGATACTAGCTCTGTTGGACACGAAGCCAGGTGAGACAGCGTGCTTTTTGGCCTTGACCACTAGCGAGTTCGAGCTCGCGACAAGTTTACTCTTCAAGAAAACATCACCTCATCCCTCGTAAAGTCAACATTATCCATCCAAATTACGTTAACCCGTTGATATACCCTCCAATGCGGTGGCATTATACCGACTAGACACGCGATTGGGCGCATTGTTGGTCCTGATTGATTGATCACCGCACTGTATTTGTTCATTACCGCTACCAATTGATCGATGGCTCGCTTTAAAGAATACACATCATTTTTGTCACAAGACATTACTCGTGAAAAGGGTGTGAAAGCACCTTTAATGTGTCGTTTCACTTTGTGACAAATAGGGACAATGCTAACGTTAGATAATGTTGACGTAAAAATGGGTCTATTGTGAGGTGGTTTTTTCGGATCTTTCGTGTGATAAATCACGTTTAAAAAGTGTGATTTATATTCCCGTATGCAAAGATGGGTATTTTGTGCGTAACGAGGTAGGTTCTTACCCCAACTAGCCTGCCCCGTTGGTCTAGTGGTTTCGAATTCCGGGTCGGGCAAAGTGTTGTTGTGTTTTCATTGGGAATTTCTTAATAACAGCCCGGAGCTTAGAAGTTGGCAGTGTGACACCCCCGTGTCTTGGGTAAAACATGTAGACATTGGTCCTGCGCCTGATCTCTCTCCAATAGTGTCGGAATGCCGTCCCATCGGACTAAGAGAGTGAGGGAAGATAGAGTGTACCTGCGTCTGCGCACACACTTGTGCACTATAACATTTCCCGCGGCGTAGGCTGGTCTCCGCTGAGATTGGTCGCCATGGCCGAAGTTCAGTTTTCATTAGGTAATTAGACGCTGAGTTATTCTCAAGTTATGTACTTAATAATTAAGTAACTCAGGTAAGTTGAGAGTTCTTCAAATGTATCTTTTACAAGATTTTTGAATATCAACACGCGACTGTGACGTAATTCTTAATTTTCTTAATTGCTGTTTTACCGAGTTATACCAGTGTTGTTATGCTTTTATTTTATTGTTTACTCGACAGAAATTGGCTTTTTTGCTGAAAACAGGCAATTCTCGCCTACAAGCTACAAACTAAATTTGAATGCATGTTTCAATTAAACTGATCTAATTAATTATCTAAACACGAGCAGTACTAAACAATACGTATTGCTAATCGCAGTGCGATCTATTTGATGTATCGGCGATCGGCAAACACAGCCCGCGTTTTAATAATACGCCAAACAGAACTGCGCGTATTAATGATACGCCAAACAGTCGATTGTGATGTATTTGCCGAATTGTTCATAAGCGTTTGCTTTGATGGTTATTGTTGGCTGTAAATGGACTGATGTAGGTACCTTTGTTTTAAATTGATGGGGGCGATTTGTTGATTTTGTGAGATTGAAGTATAACAATTATCCCTTTTTTGTCTGGAAATAGAATTAAAGATTCGAGATATTTTGTATATTCGACTTATGAATTCTTCTTTCTTCCACAACCGCTGTTTGTTTAAGTTAGTTATCTAACTGGACATAAACTTTCGCTGCTTGGGATTTTTTTTGCGCCACTTCTTCCCAGCCAAAGAAGAAATAGTGGTGAAGGGCGGGCGTTTTGGGGGACATTTGATTTGATTTATTACACAAAAATTAAATTAAAAATTTAAAAAAACCCCGACACAAAATAATAATAAAATTAAATGTAATTGGAAAAGGAAAAAATAATTTAAAAACCCCCGAGTTAAAGAATTTATGTAACGAGACTAAAACAGATAAATCCTTAACTCGGGGGTTTTTAAATTATTTTATCCTATTAATTTAATTTTTTTATTTCATGCTTTTTGTAGGGACTCCTTAATTTTTGTATTTCATTTCTTTTATTTTCTTCCGTTTTAAGATTCAGGTAATTTGGTGTTTAATCGGGTTTTATCCGTCAAAATATAATTATTAATTTATAGTTGAAGAATAATGTTTAAGACTAAACAGATTATTGTTTTATTATGTCCTTTTTCTAGTTTTTACCCGACTGCGGCGAAGCCCAAAAGGAGGGTTATGTGTTTGACCTGTATGTATGTATGTATGTATGTCCGTTTCTTTATTCCCTCGTAACTTTTAAACGAATGAACGGATTTGGATAAATTATACGTCTTTAGATTTGTCTTGGTAGCGCGAGTGTCACTGGGTATATCAAAATTGAAAAAATTATAAAATGGCCGATTTTTGGCGCAAATTATGTCTTCAAAAAAATTTATGTTTCTCGAAACCTATCGAGTGGGGTATCAAAATAAAGGGTTTTTAAAGGTGATTACAAAAATATATATAACTTTTATGGTTTAAAGTAATTCGAAGTGACAAATCGTAAAAAACACGTACCAAGAGCTAAATCGTCTGCGAAATCTTTCAAATTTGTTAACTAAAAAGCTGGAAATAAAAATAAGTAATTAAAAAAACTAAAGAACCCGACTGCGGTAAAAAATTAAGTTAAAAAAAAACTGAAAAGCTAAAAAAAAGGCCATTTTAAATTAAATAAAAGTTGGAAGCAGGCGGGACCCATACCATTTTTCATTATATTTTCAAACTCAAATGGGTCCCGCCTGCTTCCAACTTTTATTTAATTTAAAATGGCCTTGTTTTTAGCTTTTCAGTTTTTTTAACTTAATTTTTTTACCGCAGTCGGGTTTTTTAGTTTTTTTATTCCTTTAGTTATTCAACTTTCGTACAAGTATTTCATAGCTATTAGATACCTTAGCTATTTCAGATCTAGTTTATAAAATGGGACTGCGACACTATCTGATGTAGAAATACGTCCATTCGTAAAAATGGTCAAAATCAGTGGTCGTAGGTACCAGTCATCACTCCACTTTCCTCATCAATCTAGGGCATTGATCAGACAAAAATATAATTTTCAAGTTTTTAGTTTTCACTTCGTTAGTTAATATTCCTCATTCCCTTTCAATATACTGTACACTACGCTAGTAGTCAAGCCCTTTCATTTGATACCCATATTGAGAGAGTGGTGAAAAAATAAATATAATTCGCCACTTTGTGGTGGCGGCCATCTTGGATTTGAAATTTACCATAGTGTATAGTATTCTACTATTCAAGCCCTTTCATTTGATACCCATATTAAGGGAGTTGTGAAAAAATATGTAATCCACCATTTTGTGGCGGCGGCCATCTTGGACTGATTTTCATCAAACATAGCTAAGAACACTCCCGACTAATTCACCTTTCAAACAAAAAAAAACAAAATCAAAATCGGTTCATCCGTTCGTGAGCTACGATGCCACAGACACACACACACACACACACACACAGACACGTCAAACTTATAACACCCCGTCGTTTTTGCGTCGGGGGTTAAAAAGCGATTGTGGTCAAAATTAGCATCTTTGCTTATGAGTAGATCGCTGCCGCAAACAACAATATTAAAGTAAATATCGTTCGCCAATATTTTAATATCAACCAAATTAAAATACCTCTCATATCGAACAATTTCATTATTTCACAACCAAAAATTATAAATTCAGATACATAGTAAATAAAACCAGCGTCCGTGTCCGTGGCGGTAATTAATGAAAACAATCGGAACTGGCGACAATTAGTTATGTCGCGGTCGCGCGACTTTGCGACACCGTGACTTGACGCGCGACAAATGATCTCAGGACTGTTTCAGACTACGTTCATCTATTCATTATTGGAAATCGGGAATCGTAGAGAGCTAAATAAATGTTATTGAACTTAAAAAGGTTAATAGATACTGTAACTGATTAACAAGAGGTGGTCTAGAAGTTAACTTATTAACGTAAATAAAAAAGACAACACGAAATATTTGATGCCATTTTTCTAAAAGAATACATCAAACAGAGTTTTCTAGGATTATTTCGAATGAATTCATTTTTAAATTTGAAAAGCAACAGAGAATGAAAAGGTCAATCCTTTAAAGGCAGCCATCACGTCCTAAAAATAAAAACAACATGAAAAATAAACTCAATTCGCAAACTACTGAATTTTTCATGACTTTGTCGAACGCCCATGTACCTGGCAACGCGACCGTTTCTTTGAGCGATTTAATTTAACTCCCGATCCACAATTACAGGGAGACTGTCCCTTTCGGAGTTTGGTGTCAAAGCAACGAAAACTCGAATTACACTCACCAATTTCCGTTTGAAAGGGTTGCGACCGAGATCATCCTTTAGTATACATTGCTGTTTTTGAATAGAGAGTGTTTATAAGATCAGTATGAAAAGCAGCAATGGATGGGTTGCTTTGAAATGTGATCGAAGATTTTCCAAGTTAGGTGTGTAAGGACGTCGAGTTGAATTTATCAGGGCTGTCGTTTGGCAAAGCTAATGTATTCTCAAAGTTTGACAAAGCCGACTCACCGGGTAGGAGCGGGTAGTGCCGGGTAGTCTCCGAGGAAAAAGCGAGGGTGTAATGGAAACAAGTTTGGAATTCGTCAATGGATTACTTTGGTGTTTCACGAGATAGACTTTACATTGAACAGTTTCGCTATTTTGTTCTGTAATTGTACTGATTAACACTAATGGAGGTTAATTTTAGAATAACTTGGGATTTGTTAGTTACAAACGATTAGGTAATTGAAGTGTTTTCGAATGGTTGTACTATTTATTGCATGAAGTAAGAAAGCTGACTTTATATGAAACAAAGAGGAACGAGTACTCTTGTGGACTCACAGCTCATCAATCTGAAGTCCTAATTTATTACCGGACAAACTATTTACCTACCATTAATTCCGACAATTTCAAACGCGCAGCTATTACTATATGGCCTACAGAGTTAGAAAGTGATATGGAAGTAGATTAGCCACTTCTTATTTGATAGAGAACCGAGTAATGTGGCATAATTTAGGAAAAGTACAAATCCAGTTATGGGCAGCTAAACACTGAGCTGATTGATTAACAAAATATTAGTTACCTGTTACCAACTCCCACTTCAAATTGTACCCAAATTCCAGTACACTCGCAACAATACCAATACAAACCAACAATACTGGCAATAAATCGCACAATTAACGCGCTCTGACGTCACTGTTCAATTTGCCGCGTCATTGGCCGCTTTGTTCTCCACTCGATATGATGACGTCACTTGTTTGCCGTTTATCTTGGAGCTGGTAATGGTGGATGGAAGTTTTTGGTTGGGATATCTATTGTATAATAGTACAGTCAGCGCCCTAAGCTGCGGTATTCTCTTCCCCTCTTTTTCTTTGTAAGAGGTAAGGTAATGCAGGGCACTGACTGTACGATGGATATCCCTATTGGTTACCGGACGTACCAATGGGCATCGTGTTATCTAATAACTGGTTGTAGAGATCAGAAAAGCAGTCGCTCCATATAATAAGAATGTCCGGTTAGACTAGAAGCTGACCCCAACATAGTTGAGAAAATGCCGGGCAGATGATGATGACGTGGTATCAGTTGCCCTAGTAGAACTCATCACTATACGTTGGAATTGTCCAAAACTACCACTGTAACATCGATCTCTTGTCTAACACAAAGGTGGGCCCGGTAAAGGTTTCTTCTACATACTCGGGCCTACGAAGGATTTCCTAATTATTTGCCAGAATCGGTAAATAGATTACCGTGGGCGTGACGCGAATACGTTTACACACACACACTACCATAACTACACACACACCCGTACGTATATAGATACACATACAAACTCATCAATTTGCTTTTAATTATACCGTGTTGAACATCAATGTTTAGTTATGTTTTGTACACATTTGTATGGGATTGTACGAGCAATGATTTAAGTGTTTGCGTTAGAAATTAAGTTACATTTGCTAATGTAATATTGCTAACACATTTGCGAATTACATGAATTATCATTAGTTTAGTTGCAAATGCGCGTAAGCTGGGATTGTTTGTTTATTATAGGTTTTATGTAGAGATAGATAAAACTGTAATTAGGAAACTAGTTACTTTTTAACTTTCAAAACAAACTTTTATTTAAATCATTTTAATAAACGTAAAGTTCATAAGCCTGCTTACAGAATGCAAGGTATAGTCACTTACAGGTTGCTAGGAGTAGTCACTTGGCTACATCATTGTAGCTAAAAATGGTAGTCTAATTATCTTCAGCAAATAAGATTTTTCTACAAGCAAACTAACCACGACTCTTCTCTCATTAAAACCTCTGGCATGTAATTAAAATGAAATTTCTTACAAAAGCAGAAGTAAAGCAATTCAAAGTATTTGTTAGCCTGAACTTCAGCACCTTCAGTTGCAGTACTTAGAACAAGTTCGATTAATTACCGTCTGCGGTTGAAATCGACGCCTGCACTGAGCGGCGCTGAAAATATTCCTCTCTGTAGTTTTGTAAGGACTGCACAGAAAAGTTGATGTAAAAGGGTATACAACAGTTTTAGATTTTTATATTTTATTTCAAACTGTATGCAGAATTATGATGGCCAGTGGTTCATCTCTCATGCACGAGATTGTGGATATGAATCCGGTCAAGTATCAATGTAACTTGTGACTTTTTCAATCCATACGTATTTTCTGAGTTTATCTTCGACGTTACCGATATCGTTGAAGGAATAACGACGTGAGGAAACCTGGACATAGAGTTAATATAAGTGATCAATTATGAGACTATTCTTATACAGAGAAGGCACGAGTATTGATCACTGGTGTTATAGGCCTTTGAGCTGGCAAAGGCCTACTAGCTTACTAATGTCCCAATGCAATGCATCATTTCAGCCGAAAGACGTCCACTGCTGGACATAGGCCTCCCCCAAAAGGGGGGGGGGGGTTTGCCATAATTGCCACACTTGGCAGGCGGGTTGGCGATCGCAGTATGGTATGGTGGTGGAATGCATAGAGAACGCTGCTCATTCTCCGGTACGCCCCTTAGTCGCCTTTTACGACACCCACGGGAAGTATGGGGTGGTGCTATTCTTTAAGTCCGGCACCACACAGACCATGCAATGCATGCTGGTATTATATTGTTATACATAATATATTGTTTGTATTACATGAAGGGATAGGCATAGCTGACCAATAGCTGGACTCAACCCAGTCTCCGGACTGCTATTGAACATAGCTGGACTCAAACCAGTTTCCGGACTGCTACTGAACATAGCTGACCAATAGCTGGACTCAACGCAGTCTCCGGACTGCTACTGAACATAGCTGGCCAATAGCTGGACTCAACCCAGTCTCCGGACTGCTACTGAACATAGCTGACCAATAGCTGGACTCAACCCTATCTCTGGACTGCTACTGAACATTTCCTGATGATTGCACTTTTAGATTAAAGATTTTAAGTGACCACCAAGGCAAATACATTACTACACTAAGGGCTGATTTTTCAATCATCTGATAACTTTATTCGAGGAATGATTTTGATGACAGTTATTTCATACAAAAACTGTCAAACGTCAATTTTATTCCTCGAATAAAAGTTACCTGGCATTGGAAAAATCAGCCCTGAAAGAAATAAGCAGTAAATAAAAATGAAAAAACATTAATCCGAACTGCTTTAAACAGTTCCATATGAGCCTAACGTTCAAAACAGTATTTTTTAGTGATCCGAAAACTGAGGCAAAATGTTACCGTCATCGTCATGACAGTAAACTTTAACGTTGTAAGTAGCTAAAAGGTCACAAAATTAATTGTTTTATTCAATGGTGATAACGTTAAAACCATTTAAATTTACTTACATTACAGTAATGGTGGTTTTCCTTTTTTTTGTTGTTTTTTTCAGTAAACAGTAGGGATGTTCAATAATTAAAAGTTACTGTTTTGTATTTTACTGTTTTACAAACATTTCTTCTTACTGAATAGAGTCAGTAAGTCTTAATGAAATCGTTTTAATGTGCTGTAGTTGAAATTATTTTTTTCAGAGTAACTAATTTTTGAAAATTATTTGTGTGAACCGAACGTAATTGTTGTATTAGGTTACCTATGAAATTGCCGATTTTTGATACTGGCTATTGTGAAGATATCTTTATCTTTTTATCTTTCATTCTATTTAGACTTCTAAATTCAAATTAATTTTATAATATAGCAAGAAATTTTGTTTTTCAAAATCATTTGTTCATATGTATTCCCGCCGTTCGATTTTTTATTAATATCGCTGTGTCTGTAATATGGAAAAATCGAAAAAGATTGACAAATATGTAATATGGAAATCGGAAAGTGGGCACCGTATGAACTCGCTGAACAACAACAACAAAATCGCTTCGAAGCACCACACAAAACCGGCCGTTTCAAAACTAAGTATAGGAGTTATGACTAGAAACTCTCCGTCACCCACCATACTCACCAGACCTTGCTCCAACTAATTTCCGGTATTATTCGGAATTTGGATAACTTTTTACAGTAAAAAAATTTCAAATCCAACGAGGCGGTGAAAAAGCCTCTAAAGAGTTCATCGATTCCCGTCGCCAGGATTTGTATAGCAGAGCCATCAGCGACCTTCCATTAGAATGGCAAAAGTGCATCTTCACTAATGGCCAATAATTTGATTAATGAAATATCTATAAATAATCTGCCAAGAAGTTCTAATAGGAGACTTTTCTGCATGCCAAGATGTCATACCAACTTAAGGCAATACTGTCCACTGTCTAGAGTGTATGCTGCATACAATGAGAACGAGGTGGACATTGACCTCTTTCACTCATCAGTACCTGCCCTAAAAAAAAGTTGCGCTTGCCTTCTAATGGGTTTCTCTAGTCTAAAATCAAATATTATCCTAACCTTATATAAAAAATTTCAAAAATAGAATCTAATTTAATCTATGTTAGTTAATTCATTGTAATCAATTATGCTTTAACAGTTTATTTTTTTTTTTTCAAATTTCATATTATGTATTAATTGTTTTATTTAATTAATTGTGTTATTATCTGCGCATAATGTAGAGCATGCTGTGCTTTTCTGTAAGTGATGAGGCGCTTAGACTTAAGTTTGCAATGTACAGTATGCAACAGAACTCCTTAAGCGCGATAAGAGCGTTTTTGCTGTGAAGACCACCGCGCGCCACAGACCTACATCTGTGTGTGTAAGTGATCGAACGAAACAAAAATATATCGCCGCTACACAGGGCACGTAATCATATGACCTTGGTGGGTTCATAGGATTGCTAAATTGACTTCATCACAGCGAGCACATATAGCTAGTGACTTTACGTATTGGATTAGAAAACGCGGAGGTCTGGGTTCAAATCTCGTGATGAGACTTTTTTTTTTTTTCAACAATTATCTGTCTCGTTTTTTTTATTATTCGATAGATTAATAAACGAGAATAATAATGTAATAATTATAATATTTTTATTATTATATTGATAAGCTTAAGTTATATGGGATTCAAAATAAAAATAAAAATGTTTTAGGTATACTGAAGTGATTTCAAAATGTTTATTCGTTATAATTTTAGAAATACATTTTTAGTTAAAACAGTTTATTTTCTCATAAAGAACAATTAATTGAAGTAAAGCAGGTAATCAGTGAACTACGATCATTAGACTTTAAATATTGTATCTTAGTAATATAATAATATTGTGCTATAATTACTACCGTCACTCCAACAAACCACGACTAGCAAATCTACGCACGTAAATAAAAAAAAGTGCGGAATCCTTCACAATACATATATCACAATACAATTAAATTACTCAGTGGTACTACTTTTTTTATACTGTCAGTGCACTATCTCAAACATCAAAGTTAACAAATCGTACTTATTAGGACTTATTGAGGTTATAGCTTAAGTATTCATTTTCATTATGAAAAGAAGATTGAAACTAAACCTCAAAATAATCCTTATTACGGATATGACACAATATTATTTTAATATTACTAAAATCAATTTGTAATTTATAACTTAATACTTCGAAAAACCCCCATTATTATCAATGCTATCAAGTAAACCCTGGCGCAGGGATCCTCTATTATTTAAACATAATAATATCTGCATATTTCCATGAATGCAACTTCAACTGTTCATCAGATCTCTCATTCCATCCTTCCCATCACTGTATCTATCATCGCTGTATCTTATCGCAAAATGTAAACGTTCTTGTTTATGATTTCCAATCAAATATAGTTTTTGAGCTGGGTTTCGTTTGCACGGCGAACGCTTCGTGAAGACGTGTCGAATAATTTGGCAAAATATCTCGTTGGTTTAAACCACTTGTTTTATATTCACTGACCAGCTGGGGCCTTCCACTACGCTTTCGACTGGCAAGTGAAGGCTTACCCTCTTCCTTTGACCCTCCGACTCACAGTAGATAATTTCTCTAAAACAAAAATGGAATACTTAAGTTAGGCTACTAGCAAAATTATAAAATAATATTACTATTTTGAAACAAAATTATTTTGAAAATAGAAATGTTACAAAGTAATTATATTATAATTATACTTAATGTTTCATCATTCCAAAAGTAAATAAATAAAGTTATGGAAATATATATTTTTTTCTTCTATTTAGACCTTATAGTAAATACGATTAAAAAAATAATTACTAGGATCACAAGTTATACCTACTTTAACTAGCTAAATGTTAGATAAAATAATTAAATCATAATACTCACAGTCAGTCCGGTTTCATCATATATTTGTGATATAATGCGCTACGCTGCGCGATAATATCCGCTTTCATCTCAAAGCTTACATTTCAAAATGAACTATTACACAGCTAATAGATTAAACACACGTCACTAACCCACAATGTCAAAAACCAACCAAGAACGAACAACATTCTATTAGTCGCGGTGAATGAGCCGTAAGTTACCTGCATCAGTCTTCCATACCTAATTTATTTATTTAGATTTCTGTGGGTATACTCATAAAGTTTTATGAATTATGTGAACAAGACGAACATGACACGGAACTATATTCAAAAGCGTGATTATTCGAGTAATTTGCGGGTGTGTGTGTCAAATTACTCATTAAAAGAAGGTCGTAAGTCAAACTAAACGTTAAGCAAGTAGTTTGTATAATGCCCATGGACTTTTGGCGTGGATAGTACAAATTATAAAGTAACAGTGTACTCATTGTTGAAAAGCCTAATAAATAAATATCATAATCCATACTAATCCTACTTCCTACTTATATTATAAACGCGGAAGTTTGTGAGGATGGATGGATGGATGTTTGTTACTCTTTCACGCAAAAACTACTGAACGGATATGGATAAAATTTGGCACACAGATAGTTTATAACTAGGATTGACACATAGGCTACTCTTTATCCTAATATTGAACGCGATCGAAACTTATACGGGTGAAACCGCGGGGCGCTGCTAGTAATATTATAAATTCGAAAGTAACTCTGTCTGTCTGTCTGTATGTTACCTTTTCACGCCTAAACCATATAACGGATTTCAATAAAATTTGGCAGGGAGATAGATTGCATACCAGGAAAGTGCATAGGATAGTTTATAACGACATACCTTGGGGGCGAAGCCGCAGGCGGAAACTAGTATTCCATAAAAAAAAAAAGATTTTTCTATGTAAAACGGCAATTTCATAGGTAAGGTCCTAATATTGCCTGCTTCGGAAGTTCATATATTTATGTATTATGCATCTTTGATAAAGTCGCAGTACTTTTTGAGTTCACAAAAGAAACGTGTTAGCTTCGATCGTTGACACACATTCAACATACTACTAATTAAGGACATCTATACATTTAAAAAAAAAGAAATAATTTTTACTCATGCAAATTAGTTTTTAGGGTTCCGTTCCCAAAGGGTCCAAAGACGAACCCTATTACTAGCTGTCCATCCGTCCATCTGATACAGGGCTGTATCTTTTGAACTGTATAAAAAAAAACTCCATAAAAGAAATGTATTTATTTAATTAAAATATTTAAAAAAATATGTTTTGTCGAATATTGTACGGTGATACAGGACCCTTCAAGTGCGAGTGCGACTCACATTTGGCCGCTTTTCTAAACGTTCAAAGAATTGGTTTACAGGTTCCAGTTATTTGTAGGCATCGCACTTACCCAGATAAAACTCTGCCATCCTTTAACAGATCAGTAGACTATTTCGTCAGCCTTGAGCCTACCAACCTACATACATTGACTTATATATTACTATTGCCTACATACCTGTACGAGTATCTTGTTTATTATTTCTAAAGAAAGGTGTACATGTCTACGAAATGTAATATCCGCTCATATTCATAAGAACGGATCCAATAAAATATTTCGTGTATCTAATGAGGTATTCCAAATTCATCGTCTTAATATTCAACCTGATATGTCATATTATAATTATGTAGACATGATATTTCTAAATGTCAGGCCAACATTTATCTAATAGCGTTCTCTGGGCCCGCTCAGTAGGAATGGGGAATATTTACAGTACTTATCTTGATCAGAACGACACGACCCTGTTGCTAAGAAGATGGTATGGGTAAGGAATTGGTTCTAAAGCCTTTGAATTTTTTTTTTACAAATGATTGTTTAATTTGGTTCCCTAGAAGTATTGCTAAGTACTATTAGCAGGTAAAGCAAATTAGTTAGGTACATAAAATGGCCTAATCCAAAGACACCAAATACAGTAACGTACGATATATTTCAGATAACTTCTAAATAAATATAATGACGTCACGACTTGATACTTTTCTCCTATGACAAAGGTATGACCGCTACGTAACGTTAGTGAGTACTCACTCGTTTATCATACTGGAGCAATAGATTCATTGCTTGTACTTACTGAAATGTGACAATCTAGGCACTTTTATTGATAGATACACATTTGATAATTATGTCATGATCTTGCTATTAATGTAATAATCAGGATCAATTATAATAATGTTGTGCAGAAATATTAAGAAAAGAAAGAAAACGTATTTATTGGGACTCGCACAGGATGCTCACAAACCAAACTTAGTTTAGGTTGTGAGTAAACACACACACATAGAAACATAAAAATAAAACAAAAGTAAAATGAAAATAACAGAAAGTCTGATATACCTATAGGGTAGCCTAATACATTTTTATACATCGGTTAAAGAAATGTTTGTCTTGAAACCATATTCCAATGCTTCAAAAGAACAGTTTCACAATCAAATTACTTCATGTAACACATACATGAATTTATTTTGTTATCGCATTCACCTTTGCAGTCCAAATGTTAGCTTAGTAAATAGTTCAACGGAGAGTTTTTATAGCAGACCATAATACTGCTTTATTGCAGACATAACGTTTTTACTATTTTATACTAATGTAGTTTTCTTTTTAATGGCAAACTGTCTCTCACATTTCCACGTTTTTATTCGTAATCAAAATATCTCGATGAAAATAATTACTGGCAATGAAAATTGACTGTTTTAGGAGCATTTTTGATTTTCCACATATTTTTTTAAAGAAATGATTCAATATGGCTAGGTTTCACAGTCAACTGATTTTCCATGTGTGACTTCCTGAAACTGCCCTAAGTACTTAATATTTTGTACACAAATCTCATGTAAAAGTAAATGTGTGAAATCTGCAAAAAGTGAGAGTAAAATATAGTCCTTCAGGGCCAAAGATAAACAGATTCAGTGACACTAAGGACGGATGAGAGGGGTCTCCTGTAGTTGTATACTTTACGAGCTTCGAGCCTTTTGGCGGTCGTAATGTTTTATAAAAATTTAGTTTTGTCACAGGTGACATCCTCGTGAGAAAAGTATAAAGTGATAAGTTATTACCAAGGTTTCGTTTTTATTATCATCTAATTTCTTCTCAAATTGTCTTGCTAGGAAAATTTGAAGATACAGAACAGTACTATCTGTTATCTTTTATATTATCTTCTTTTTTATATAGGTGTGTCTTGTTGTTGTTGTGTCTTGTTTTATAGTTCTTTTTATTTTGAATATTATGTAGTCCGGAGCTAATCTAGCCCCGGTAATAACAAGGTCACTTATAACTGTGTCTTAAACTTCAGATGGTCGGTATAATCTTTGGGGTTCCCGAAACGGTTATGTTAAGAATAAAGTTTATTTGAACCTATAAAAGTGTTTGTTTGTTCCAGATATAGACACACTTTTAGTTTAATGAGATTTTTCCAACGTGTGCAATTTTATGTTAAAGGCAAACTGGAATGAAAATACATGGTAATTTTTATATTTAAGTTAAAATTTTTCAATAGAAGAATAAATATATGACAGCTTGACTTGATTCTATACAAAAGCTATCAAACAGCCATATTAAAATTTATACTTCAATTAAACATTATCTGAGTATTGAAAAATCAGCCCTAAGTGTAATAAAACAACGGCAATTTTTGTTTTTACGGCTATTTTTACGATTTACAAGAACGTCAGATTTACTAACACAATTACCTATCATGCCAATGCTGATTTAAATATGGCTTGGCTGGGAGTCACCAGTCTGAGGCACACATAATATTGCATTAAATCTAAAACGGCTACACTTCGTTTTTGAGTTCAAATAAGCACCTGAAACAGTGTCACATTAAAATAACATTTTATCTTTTGGTGTATATTATTTTTGTGCAAATCTATGTGTTAAAGGTTTAATTTTTTTTTTAAAGATAAATGTCTAATTATAACCCACTATGACTAACCAATTATCCCCTTTTCAATAAAAATCAACCCACTAACCCACCACTATGCTTTGTTACAGATTGCCTCCATCTCCAACTGTACCGCGACCCGAAGGACCGCTTTAAGAAAGGCCAGACGAAGGCCTCTCTCTCGCTCCAACACTTCCTGGGCTTTGAGTCAGGCTTCACTCTGGACAAGGAGTCCAACACCATAGCCATAATATGCCAAGACGTTACTGTGGTCCTAGCCTTCGAGACAAGAGAGAGGCTAATAGCCTGGCAAGTGAAGGTGGGGGGACAGCTCGGCTCCTCCAAGGAGTTCCTGGTGATGATTGGCGGAGGTGGGTCGAGGAAGCTTCCCGCTGGTCCTGCCAGGATGCACCTTCAAGGGAGGAGGTTCGCGCTGACGAGTGGAGTACCGCCGCGTTTGCTGGGATTGTGGGAGTTAGCGCATTTGAGGTGTGATGCACTTAATTTTTATCGTAATCTGAATAGTATAAACCATCAAAGATAGTTCGAGATTTTTATTAGTCGACGTTATGACGGTTCTTGGCTATAGATGAATGCTATTAAAAAGCCAATCAGCCAACTAAACGAATAAAATTCCAAGTGCTCGTTAAGTATGTAATACTCAAAGTTATGTTCATGATCTTGTTAAACTACCCTCTGAACTGTGCTGACCTAGATATGAAAACTCATGACACGTGAAATGAATTTCTACAGGTTTCATGAATTCGTGGATGATAGTTTTAATGTGATCCTTAAACTCAATAATATGAGTGGAATGCGAAAACAATAGAGCCATATGAAATCTCATAAATTGAGAGTTATTCCGAATAAAATAAAGTAATAAAGTGAACAGTAAAACAACATCGAAAGATATAATCGTGACAATAAAGGAGGTTTATGTTACGTCCGAGTCCGTCCTAGCAGAGTGAAAAAAGCGAGGCGACGCCATGTGAAATTATTTGACACAAGTGGCTGGTTTATGGGGATGAAAACAGCTATGCGTCGAATTTTGCCACTTGATTGGTATCAACAACCTAGACCAGTCAGCAACTAGAGTCAGTTGACACTTTTTACACAAAATATTGTTATTTAAAAAAAATATTTTAAAATACGTACTTAGTATTTCGAAAAATACAAAATATTTTTTTTAGTGTTCAGATAAAATTGAATATTATATAAAGTGTAAACCGAGTTCCGTTATTGTCTGTACCATCAACTGTAATTGTTATTACCAGCTTTTTAATATTTTAATATCGCATCATCGTAATTCTCGCTCACGTAAAACGATAGATAACGCATAAAAGCGCGTGACGACTTTATGCGCTCGGGCGGCGCGCGGACGCCAACCAACGCTAATGGCCGCTGCTTCCGGCGGCCATCTTGTGGAGTGATGCGCGAACTAGGGCTACCATGGAGCGAAAATACGCTCGTTGGGAAACATCTTTAGAAGGAAATGATGTATCAAGTAGATCTTAAAGAGAGGGACGCTATTTTTAAGTTAAACCCGAAAATTGGGGGAAAATATACAAGCGGTATTTTTTATGTTAAAAAAATGTTATCGTGCAGAGTTGTTGTTCTTATTTTTAACTAAACATTCGAACTTTGTTGGCTACACGTGTACTACATTAAAGTAAAACTAAAAACACACCAGAAAACAACCATCACTCAGATAGACAGCTAAACCACTCACAGGCGAAATACAACTACAGAAGTTCGATCTCAAAACTTTTACGAAAAGTAATAGTCACAAAGGAAAAATAATATAACTCTCAATGTATGAAAACCAATTCATTATCTGAATGTCCATTGGTTTCCCAGCAAAGACAGTATGTTAGTCCACAAATGCACATGAGTTGCTTAACTGCACTTTGCGACACACTGCACCCGCGACTAAATCTGCACTTTGTCCAAAAGAGAAAGAGACAACGACATCCTAACTCGTGTGATCAAAAGAGACTGCAAAGCAGTTATGTCATAAAGCTCTCGACAATATTCATGCCGAAGTTGCCGACAGTAGATAATGTTTTCTGAATTTTGTAAATGTGTGGTGACTCTTTATAAGCTTCTTTATAAGCTTGTGAATCACGGACGGCTAATTTCATTTTCATTTCACGAAAGTCGAAAGTTCGGATTCATATTATGTTATCCCGCTTCGTTACAAATTTAGCCGATAAACATCGCTTTTAGGTTGAAACAATTAAGTTATCGTAAGCAATCATAACGATCGGGAATTTAAAATGTTAACGTACAGTTGCTGTTTTCAAGAATGTAGATCTATCAGAATCATTTTATCAAAATCATTTATCGTAGATTATACAGGGTCAAAAATTAGCTAGCAAAACTCTGCAGACGCGATGGTGTCGCCTTTATTTTTTTATTTTCTTGTGATTAGATAAAAACAAGAAAATAAAAAAATAAAGGCTGGGGTGTTTTTTTAGGGCTCAACGACCGCTGGTAGTGTTACTCGGAGTATGAGTTGAGAAAAACATTTTAAAAGAGTAACGGTGGAGTTTCTTGCCCATTTACCCATTCTTCTCCAATACGAAAACTACCTTTTGGAATGTGGCGACTAGAATCAATTCTACTTTGTTGTAATTTTTGAAATTCAAAAGTGCCTTTTATGTGCCTATTTGAAATAAATGCTTTGACTTTAAAAAAAATTATTATCTTTTATCGTGTTTAGATATCGATACCAATCACGTCTATGACGTTTACACAAAAACAAACAGACTGTGGTCGATGACCCCACTATAACAGACTGCGGTCGATGACCCCACAATAACAGACTGCGGTCGATGACCCCACAATAACAGACTGCGGTCGATGACCCCACAATAAAAATCATCAAATTAATTTCTTTTATCATGTTTAGATATCGATACCCATCACGTCTACGCAGTTTCGCTACCTAATTTAATTTGACCTTGTGTATTTGTAAGATGAGCTTGAATTGTTGCCAGAGTTTCATACCGTACTGTGTGTGTAAAAATACTAGCCATTTTATGTCAGATCTTATTCGTTTATGATATCTTTTAGTAACTAACTTTAGTTAGTTGTATGACTTTAATTAAAACTTTAATATGTCGCATGCAGGCGCTATGGCGTGGTGGAGGGCAGATTCTGCTTCGAAGGGGGCTCCCACTGCGGCAAAGGTGAAGGCCTACACATGCTGATCACCGACCAAGCACAGGACATTACTGATGCCTTTGACATGGCTGCTCAGGGAACGCTGCAAAGGACACCGGCAGCTTCCAGAAAAAATACAGGTAACGTCTTTTCCTCGAAGCATTAATCAAGCTCACTTTGAAATGAACACAAAATATATTTGTTAAAGTAAAAGAAGAAATATAATCGATTAATTTGTGTTTTATTTGCAGGAAACAAAACACGCCCCAGCACACGACTATCAGACTTTAACTCTACAGAACAATCAATCCCAGATACAGCCAGTGCATTATACGAAGAGAACTTTTTCGGAGAAGACTGCGGGGGAGTTTCACCCTACTGGCCATCCGATGAAAGGCGACTTTACGATGACGATATAGAAATTGCTGCAAGGCCACCTTGGACGGGAGCTGATCACGTTACCTTAGAACGTTGTAATAACTGCCTCACAAAACTTGGTGCGATATCTCGTTCATCAACAGTGGCACTTACTCCTGGCAATACATTCAACCCTGCATGGACGATGGAAGCTGTTCCTGAAAGCAGTTCTGATAACTCCTCAAATTGCACAGAGTATTTAACGCCGAAAGCGATTAAGAAGAGTCGAGAAGCATGCCAGTGTAAAGAAAAACCCCCGGAGAGACCGCCGAAGCCTGCTCGTCTTGATCAAAAGAAGCCACCAGCACCGCTGCCAGTACAAGCTTGCTCGTGCTCTCTAAATGATAATAATTATCCAACAAATAACCCTAAAGTAGGACCCTACGAAAATTATGACGTTCCTAAAACAACACATACTGAAGTAAGTATTTATTAGTCTAGTTCTCACTTGATCAAATCGAAAACATGTCTTCGTTAAAATATTTATAGTTTATTTTATTCTTCTAAGCAAGGTATTGTTACAGATTGACCCTTCAGAACATTACGACACTCCAAAAAGAATAAAACAAGCGCTAGCAGATGACCTCTTCCAAGTAACAAACAGCTCAGCCCCCGGGTCCTTAATACTAAAGAAGAATTGTGGATGTATACTAAAGTTTGCTTCACAAAAGAAACCAGTTATTGTAGAATGTGAAGAAAACATCCAACCTGTAGAATGTCCCTGCCAAAAGGTTACGAATTGGGCAAACAACCTTATAAGTCTTCCGTATTGCAAAAGAACTAGTGAACACGTAAGCACTGAAGTTCTAACGAATCAAAAGTCAGAAGAAATGGCACTGTACGCTACCATTGATGTTTCGAGGAAAACTAACAGACAAAGCGCAGTAAGTGCCGATAAAGAAAATACCAACGAATATCCTAACGAAACACAATTCACTAATTATCAAAATATTGAACCGAAGGAAGTAGATAAAATTGAAGGACCATACGCAAACTACGAAAATCTAGAATTCGCTTTATCGTTGGAATATTATGAAAATGCTAAAGATTTGCTGAAGAGGGCTGGAGTAACCCAGAATGAGTTAGATGCACTCAGTGCAAACATAGATCTTGCTGTTAATTCGATGCCAAAAAAACCTAAACTTTGCACTAAATGTGGACACTCACAAACTGCTCTCAACAAACAGGACTCGAAGAAGAGTCGAAATGACGAATACTTACTAATGGAACCGACCAACGAACCGAAGCACGAATACTGTACTAAAACGTTAGGGCCTAACCCAGGATATACGCCCATGTCTCCAAATCCAAACTGGTCGCAGAGTTTGAAGCATCCTATGCATAAGCATAGAGTAGAGATAGAAAAATCTCTGAGCATACCGACGCTAACTGGCAATGAAAGCAGAATATCCATCTTTGGAGCAGGCAATAATAATAAAGAATCACTACAGAAAAGATCGAGTTCAGTAGACTCGGCAAGACTTCTTGAAGACTTGAAAGAATTTGACAGCAGCATAGGAAGCCACGCAACATCATCTTCACTTGAAACGTTACGGAATCTTGCTATAGAAAATAGAAGAACCTCGTCACCATGTGACAACGAGACTGAATACTATGACTGTTGCAAGTCGTCAGGATCTGAGAACAAAACTTCGGAGGAGAGCTGTTCCAAAGAAATACCTCACTTGAGGAACAAACTCATGGACAATGCACAAATTAAAAGATCTTCAAGCGTTCCTTGCAAGTCTGGTGGGAATAGGGACTCTTCAAGTTCAAATGATTCAGGAGTATCTAGTTGTTCTATGAAGCACGGTGGTCCAGACTTCAATGAATTCGAGATGCCACTGACTTCAGGACATTCACGGTACCACTACATGATTCATAAGAGGATGAGAGGAAATCTGACTGGTTGTGTGCACTCCTCACTGCCGAGGAAGTCAAAGTCGTCTGATCCCCTCAGAGATATGACGATGCAGCTACACAAAGCTGTTGTGCCCGCAAAGTCTTCTTCGGCTGAGGCAGAAGTGCCGGTTCTACCTCCAAAACAATTCAAAGGTATGTCAATGTAAGGAAAACTTATGCCCATTTGCACTTAATATTGACAACGCCAAGTTCATGCTTAACCCTCTAGATCGCATTTAGGGTCCCCGCACACGGGCCACCGGCCACAACCACAAAACGACACCACCGGCATATTTCCTGTAGTTTTCGTACATTTTATATGGACTCGCCGCACACGGTTGACGCCGGTGGCCGCCACACGCTACAAATCGTCGTGCTGGCTTCTCGTGGCGGCGTTTGTGGCTGTGGCCGGTGGCCCGTGTGCCTTAGCCATAAAAATGCATTATTTAAACAGTTGCCTAAATGCTGTCAGATATATTTGGTATTTATTATTGACTTGTTTAAGATTTTCTTAGTTAAGCTCTGTCTCAGTCCAAGTGCAGACGGGAATAAGATTATTAATGTGACTGAAATATTGCTAAATTGAATTTGAAAACATTTGATGGACGAATATTCGATATCCTGACGTCAGGATTGTTTGCAGGTGTAATGGACACACACAGCACGTCGAGCGGTACATCGGATATGTCGGACTACATTGAAACTCTCTCGATGTCGTCATCACATTCCTCTTCTGACACAGGAATGAGGTAAGTATTTGTGAACGTATTTTTTTTTTGTTTTAGTACAAAAGTTTTATAATTATTTTAATGTTGATGTATTTTATGTCCATAAAAGAAAGATTTTCAATTTAATTTCCCATGTGTTAGTCATGGTATAACTCTTTCTTATTCATTATTTGTCTTGTATTCATGTACCTACATTGGTTTTAATAACTCTTCTGCCTCAGAAAGTCAAATTACTCCAATATAATGCCAGTAACACATGTTTACTATCCCAAACAATGAAGCCCACAATATTGCTCAATTATTACACAGTGGAAATTAATCTGCCAACCAATCTATTTTGGCCCAGTTCAGCGCTGTTCAAAAGCAATATGAAACCGATCATGTATGTTCGAGTTCCGATATTAAAACTATGTTTTATTTGTGTTTGCCTTATTGGTCTTGTAGTCACAAGCGAAACTGCTAAAAGTATTTGGGTTCGATTCCATGCTCGGGCAAAGTGTTACCTCGTAAATGGCATTAGGCTGGCCCTTTTACGTGGGACATAAACATAACTGGCGAAATGCAGGTGTACATACACATCAACCTACCTTTTTTGGGAATATATACTTGTATTGAAAGAAAAAGAAAGGAAGAAAAATTGTTTATTCTGCACAAACAAAACGCACATTGAAAACAAAAAATTAAAAAAACAAAAAGACAAAATATACACACACAACGTAGTCAAAAGCCTCGTACTCAAGCTTAAAAAATGTTGATAATTTTGTTCATTGCTTGATGTCAGAGCCAGGCACCAAAGACAGACAACACACAATAATAATTGACATATTTGACATTGACATATGACATTTGACATTGATGAATTGTCATTAATACCTACTGTTATTTTTTTCACAGACTTAGCCGACAGCCAACGAACACGCTGCGGCCACGCTCGGGCAAGGAGTACCACAACATTGACCCCATTATCACCTCCATGTACAAGAATGGAAAGGACCTGGCCAATTACACGAATATTCCCTAAAGCATGTCTTTAAACCCTAACGTGTTTTAAACCCGAGTTTATATTGTTCATTTAGGTCTGAACCACACTGGTTGTTTTGGCTTTGAAACTTTTTGTAAAGACTTTTTCAAGAGAGTCTGGCAAAAACTGGTACAGAATACAACTACAATGAAATATTTAATAAAAACATTCTACAGTACCCAGTGTTCAGTTGGCACAAATAACTTCTATTTCACATATTTTGCTATGGAAACTATCAACGCTGAAACCGCTAGTCTGTGGTTTAGACTTTAGTCATATTGTTTTTAGTCACCACAATATAGCATACTGTTTTGATATTGTTATTTAGCCATTTGTTACCTATTTAGTACTACTTTACATAACAGTGCTCAAGTTATACCCTTTTGTTATCCCTATTTATTATTTATCTACGCATATAAGACTGAATGTTTAAATTATCACTTAATTTATTTAAAAAAACCAAATCTAATCTAGTCATCATCCGAAAATGTAAGGTTTAATGTAAAATAAGTGTTTACGTTTAGCGTAAATGTAAAGCTGTAAAAACTTTGGATAATTTTTATTAAGCAACGATTAATTTTTAAACAATTTATAGTCACTAGTTCATAACGTGCATTTTATACGAAGTTTTACTGAGAATAGATTCGTTTGTATTGTGTTATGTCAAGAATGTTCAGTACGAAACATTTCAAAATACGTAATCAACTCAAGTTTAAACAGTGAACCAAATTGAATTCAGATATTTGTATAGAGTTCAGTGGATAGTTACACTTAATCTTAACTTAAAAACAATGAAACAAGCGTTTTGTATAAGAATAGTAATTCTTCGCACCATTTTCGTAATAAAACCAATTACGGGATCGTTTCAAACCGTCTCAGGTAAAGTTCGACACTTTCGTAGCACGCTACGAATTTCGTAGCATCACTCGTAGCACTCGCTACAAACATCTACGACTTAATTGTTTGACATACCACAATACAAACCATATTGACCTTGTACATTTGATATAATCCTACTAATACGTTCGTTGCAGCAATGAGTATAAAGTTCCCAGAGAGTAGTGTTATCGGATAAGATGTGACTTGTTCTTGTAAGGGTCGTGTTAAGGTTATCAAGCCATGAAACGAGCTTTTTATGTGCGCTTGCTATGTGATTGGACTATCAAACGAAGAAAATATGTTTGTTTGTATTAAACGTGACTTATATGAAATTCAAAGTAATGTTCGAGAAATATTTAGAAGTTTTATTATTAATTCGTTTGAATTTTCTTTTTCGTGTTTTTATGTTTCCAATCACATATCAAGCTCTAGGCATGAGACTCTGCGTGCAATACCACGGGTTGGCGTGTTTACGATATACCTATATATCTGTAGTATTTTCGCTAGCTCATATACTGCCCACATATCAGGCTGTATATCATCCTCGATCTAAATGTATACCTTATACATATGAATAAACATTATAGTGATTTGTAGCGAAGAGTTTTATTGGACCTCATTCTTTTCACGACAAACAAATACGATTAATAAAAATGAGTAAAAATGAAATGAAAAAGAAACAACCTGTATATGAAGATATATAGGTTGTGATTTTATATTCTTACATGTTAACAATCACATCCAGCAGCGTCCAAAAATCGCAATTCGACAAAAATGGCCCCAATACAATCCTATTTACTGTCCACTGCTCCCAAATTGGCTCAAATTCAATTCATCCACAAATTGCGACTTTGATTCTCTGCCAAAAGAATTAACATACACACTGATTGCACAAAACTCCTTTTTATTATTACCTGGTGTATAAGGCGGGTTGCAGGCTGCCGACAATCGCTTGTGTGCTCAGAGGCTCGAGGCGCATACATTAGTGGGATGCACATGACGCGTGACATCGCGAGCCGAAGCCGCGTGACGTCACGTCGAGTCGAGAGTGTGCAGATAGCCTGTTAGCGAGGTGGCACAGATGTTGTCATTCTTTTTTTATTTTAGTTTGATGTTTTGAGTTGTGATGTTGTTTCCAAAATGTTATGTCTATTTAGTTCACTTCGAAAGTTATGAAATAATAATTACAATTCTTCCAATTCTGTTTTACTACAATACCTTAATTGGAGTTAAGGTATTGTAGGAAAACAGAATTGGTGAAAATGCTCTGAAAAGGAAATGTCAGTATCGACAATCAAGCATCAAGTATTTTTCTCTGTAATATTTTTAAACACAAACCACCACAAAATTTAACGAAAACGTCTTAGCTCTGCAAGAATACAATAACGTACATAATCTATCTATCTATCTATACAGTGTGTCCGGTCATGGACTAGCGATATTCTAGGTACTTATATAACAACTATTCTAGTACACAAATACACTATACACTACCTCTAGGGTCCAATCCACTAAAATATTAATGTTAATTTAATGTTGTATTGTAACTTAGCTCAAAATCTGTCGATCTAGGAAAAAAATAAAAAGGGTCATAGGGGTTGTTTTCGCAGTAACTTACAATAATTTGTTGATTGGCATAATTTTTTGAAATTTTTTTTTGAGTTTTTTTTTTTTTTATTATTTACGAGAATGTGAACCCATTGGATCGTAATGGAAACGATAGACAGTATTGTTACCCTCCGAATAAGCCTACTTTTATCTCAGTAGGACCAAAACTTTGAGAGATATGTTTTCTTTGTACACACGTAGAGAATATCTCAACAAAATGACTGCCAAATAGCGGGGAAGCAGATTGGACCCTAGTGTGTAGTGAATTTGTGTACTAGAATAGTTGCTTTATAAGTACCTAGAATATCGCTAGTCCATGACCGGACACATTGTATAAATAAAAAGAAAAGTCCTGACTGACTGATTCACTGACTTATCAACGCCCAGCCCAAACCCTTAGCCCTAGAGAGCTGAATTTTTGCACAGAGGTTCCCTTTTTAAGGAAGGATTTTTCGAAATTCAACCCCTAAAGGAGTTAAATAGGGGATGAAAGTTTGTATGAACAATCTTATTCCTTGAGTTATTAAACTGTAAACTTGGCAACTAAGTAAATTATGAAGCTTAGCATGTTTCGTTTATCTAAACTACCCCCGAAAGGGGGATTGGAAAATTTGTAGGGAAGAATTTTAACGCGCGGTCCGATTACCTCGAAACGCTGTAGTTATACTTAAGACCAACATAAAGAATTACGTGTATCAGGGTTTTTCGAAAATCTACCCCTAACGGGGTGAAAGGGGGTAGTTAATTATGCAGGGGAGGATTTTACTGCGTGGCTTGATTAACTCAAAAATTCGTATGAATAATCTTTGAGTCGAGTAATGAACATTATGCCAAACAATTTTTCGAAATTCCACCCCTGTGGGGGTGAAAGGCGAGAATACAGTTTATAAGAAAAATTTTATTCATTTGGATAATAAACTTGAAACTTGTCACGAATGCTGATCTAAGTAAATTATGAAGTTTAACATTTTTTGTTTTTCTAAACTACCCCCTCAAAGTGGATTAAGGATACTTAGACCTATATAAAATTTAAAGTCCTGACTGACTGATATATCAACACACAGTCTAAACCGCTGCACTGGTCCTAGAGACATGAAATTTGGAGGATGCGTTCTTTGTGAAGAGTACCTAGGTATCCACTTGGAAAGGGTTTTTCGAAATTTTACCCCTAAGAAGGTGAATAGGGGGAGGGTGAAATTTCACGCGAACGAAGTCGCGAGCAGAAGCTAGTATAAATGTATATAATCATCATCATTTCAGACGAAAGAAGTCCACTGCTGGAAATAGGCCTCCCCCAAGCACCTCCTCTTCGACCGGTTTTGTGCTTCTCGCATCCAACGAGTTCCTGCGGCCTTCACAAGGTCGTCGGTCCACCTTGTGAGAGGCCATCCAACGCTACGTCTTTTGGTACGCGGTCGCCATTCTAGAACCTTTCGGCCCCATCAGCCATCTGTTCTGCGAGCAATGTGCCCTGCCCACTGCCATTTAAGTTTGGCAATTCTTCTGGCTATGTCGGTTACCTTGGTCCTAGTTCTCTTTATTTCTGATTCGATCACGCAGGGTAACTCCAAGCTCTTCATTGCTCTTTGGGCGACTTTCAGCCTTTTCTAATAAGGCCCATTGCGAGCGACCACGTTTCAGTCATCACTGGCAACACGCAGACTTTCGTCTTGAGACACTGCGGTGTGTGGGACGAGAAGATATTGCGTAGCTTCCCGAACGCTGCCCAGCCGGGTCGGATTCGACGATTGACGGATTTGACGACTTTTTCGAAGTTGGACCTACCTATCTGAACAGTTTGTTCTAGGTAAACATACTCGTCCACGACTTCGAGTGTAGCGTCTCTGATCTTCATGAGAGTGGGGTGGGCATTTGACATGACCTTTTTGTCCATGTTCATTTTCAGATCCACTTTCGGAGGTTCTTTCTACTGAGGTCATCGAGCATTGTACTGAGGTTCTCCATACTCTCAGCCATAACTACGATATCGTCGGCAAACCAAAGGTGAGTTATGTACTCGCCATTGATGTTAATGGCACCCCCTTTCCATTCCAGAACCTTGAAGACATCCTCCAGTGCAGCGGTGAACAGTTTCGGAGAGATAACGTCTGCCTGTCTCGCACCTCGCTGCAGAAGGATAGGTTGCGAGGTCTGGTCCTAGAGTCGGACTGACATAGTGGCGTTTCAGCACCTCGATAGTCGATCTAGCACTGTTGAAAATACTGCAGTACAGCTCATGTCTCGATCGAATCAAAGGCTTTCTAGTAGTCCACAAACGCTAAGCAGAAAGGCAGGTTATACTCTTTGGTCTTCTGTATAACCTGTCGCAGCGTATGTATGCATAAAGTCCCCAATGACAACGGTGAAGTGAGTTTTGGAGCCATGTATCGCTCTGGAAATATCCTCATACATGGTCTCCACCTCATCGTCGGGGCGTGACGAGATCGGGGCGTAAACCTGTACGACCTTCAGCGAATATCTTGCGGATATTCTGAGTATAAGGTACGCCAGCCTGGTCGACACACTCTCGATCTTCACCACGTTGCTCATAAGGGACTTATGATGGACGATAAACCCGACACCACCATGGGGCTGCTGGTCGCCCTCCCGGAAATAGAACAAGTTTCCAAATTTGAGGATTATCGAGTCCTCCCCTCTCTTCGGACTTTAAATAACTTAACTATACTCCATCGCAACCTGCTCAATTCTTCCTCGAGTTTGGTGATCTTCTCGTCGGTCCGGAGTATACGCATGTTATATGTTGCCAGGTCCAGTTTTCGGTGATTGTTATAGCCGTATCCCTTTCAGGGATTCTTAGCACCCCTTGCCTCACCGTGGCCTTGGCCACTAACGTAGCTTAGGATAGGCGAGCCACCGGGCACAAGGGGCCAAGTATCATTTGTGCTTGAAATTCTTATGGGGGGGTTTGCCATAATCGCCACGCTTGGCATGACACACACGAACTTTATATAATAACTATATTGTTTTATTTATCAATCGTAGACGTCATAATTCTCAAGAATGAACAACATAAAACATCACCATTTTAAAAGTGGAACATAAATAGAAATATTCTTCGCTCAAACAACTGAAACGCCAAAGAAAATAAAATGTATTAAGAACGAATGCTACACAATACGTAAGCAGTAAAGTGGAGAGAATAAAATAAATAAATTCTTATTTAAGTATAAAATGAACAGAGACATAAAAGAATATGGCGGATACTTGGGTTAACAACTTGAGCAAGAATATGCAATCTTGTGTTCAGTGTTAGAGTGGAATGAGTATTAAGTATATGTTTTTTGACTAAATAATATGAGCTCTCATAAATTGTGTACAAAATCACCACGACTGGTAGTAACTGCAGGTTGTAGTTAAGCAGTAAATTGCAGAAAGAAAAGCACTGTGTGTTCCTTCCTCTTTAGTATTCATTTTTTTTTACGAAACCCAAGCGTAGGAGACGACTGGCCTACTTTTTGAACGGAACATCGCTTGTTCTGATCTTTGTCTTTGCACTCATTCATGTTTGTCGTCATATTCAGGGTACTTTATTTTCATCAGTAAATTGTGTCGGACGACCCCTCATTCAATTTGTGGCAATCAACATTGTGTACGCCTACAATAATAACAGAAAGCACTACAACAATTTCATCAAGCGCCTTGAAAATGTCTGCGGCATTTCCCACTATCCTAACAAGTTGCCAGAGATAAAAATTCCACAAAAAAACAATATCAAATTCCATCAATAAGAGGACGGGTAACATCGTTTCAGGACAAAATGAACTCTCTCTGCGGGTAGTTGAAAAATTTTTCGTCAAAAAACGCTGTTATAAATTGCGCGAGAACTTTTCCCGGGAACATTTTTGGACGTATTATTTTTTTTTATAATTTTCTGGGCGCGTTGTATTTGCATAGCATTAACATTACAATACACCGGTTTATTGTGCTCGGCCGTGCTGGGAAACAAAGCGCAGCGCAGGTTCGAAACAAAACCAGATGATAAATATGTTATTTTTGCATTCTCAAGTGTTTGCTTTAGCGAATACTAGTTAAAACTTTTAGTTTGCTGAGCAGTGTAGTTTGCATTACATAATTAGGTTGAATTTTCTAAAGAAGTATAATATCTACGTTCATGAAGCATCTGCAAATCCAGGTTTTTCTCTATAGCCTTCTGATGGCTTGGAGATAACGGAAGTACTACCCATTTGTTAGGAGGAACACAAAATAGATAGTGATGGCTCCTGCTACCTCCTTTTCTTTGTAGAACGCCCTAGTGACATCATAGCACTTCCTTCTTTCTTAGTACAACGCCCTAGTGACATTACAGCACCACCTTCTTTTCTTTGTAGAACGCCCTAATGACATTATTTGTACCTCCTTTTCTTTCTCATCAAAGTCAGAGTACTAAAAAGCAAGCGTAATGAGATTTATCTTCTCGCGTACAAACATACACGCGCCACATGCACGTGCTATAATTTGCTCATAAACGACGTATAAGCAATATGACCCCATTCGAATACATAACGATAATGTAAGGGGAGGCAATACCTCTAACATAATTATACAGCCGTGCTTTATTACCTGTAATCGTTACACTCTGTGGGTTTACTGCATGAACTGTGGCTGTTAAACTCGCATTATAACAGTCCATGAAACGTCCAGTGTTACAACATGGAAGAATGAATTTATTTGAGTTTTAATAATCAACATGAAGGGTGGCTCGCGTCGCAATCAATTTTCCTGAAAGATCCTGAACAGAAGATTATTTTTAGGCACACACACAGGCTACACAGCAAAATATACAATAAATAAATAATAAAAACGAATAATATTTTTTTTATTTTTTTTTTTTAACCCAACATAAATAAATAATCTCTCAACATAAATAAATAATAGGGTCTGTGTGGTGCCGGACTTAAAGAATACCACCGCCCCTTACTTCCCGTGGGTGTCGTAAAAGGCGACTAAGGGTCGTACCGGAGAATGGGCAGCAGCGTTCTCTATGTATTCCACCATCATACCATACTGCGATCGCCAACCCGCCTGCCAAGCGTAGCAATTATGGCAAACCCTCCCAAATTTGGGGGAGGCCTATGTCCAGCAGTGGACGTCTATCGGCTGAAACGACGACGACGAAATAAATAATAAAATATAGTCAACAGTTTCATTAAAAAACATGTTACATTTTAATTTGAAGCTCTGATTTCTGAGCAAGGTGGTACCTGTGTTACAGGAGTCAGAACATAGCCTACTGTTCAAAAAATCTAATCAGCCGATTCCCATTTCCCAGCAGCACACCCCATCAAATATTTACTCAAACCAAAAAGGATACTCACGAATCTTTAAAACAATTACAATTACGTAATGGCTACGAAAAACAAACGATTGCTAATTTCATATTTACTCATAACATCAGCCGTAGCAAATAAAACAACAGTAAGTGAATTAGGGATGGGCTAACACGCGAGCGATCCCGCAGTGATCCCGGGACGAGCACGGGAGAGGCGGCATGGACAGTGATCCCGGGACGAGCACGGGACAGGCGGCACGGACATGTTGGTGTACTGACGAGAGGCTCGCTGTTGTCGCGTTTAGAAGTGATTGACGATTAATGAAACGCGAGTTTCGTTGCAGTGGCACTGAATAGATTACTCTGTTAGTTGATGATTTACAAACAATATAAATTGCATAGGGCAAACAGTGGTGTCTGAAGCGAATCTATTACTTAAAAATAATCGGCTCTTTTAGAAAAAAAAGTAAACATACATGCCTAACCATCTAAGTCTACGTTTAGGGACTTCCTTTCCTCCCAGATTTACGTCCACTACCTAAGTGATTACCGCAAGTAGTGGTGGGAGTGAACACGTTTCATCAGCGGGATCCCAGGACGAGCACGGGAAAGGCGGACCGGACTAATTTGTGCAGCGGCGCAGCTCAGTTTACACGGTGTACGATTGGAGCCCACTCGGTGACATAGGAAGCACGTCATTGACCTAATTCTAGCGGATATATTGGACACTATGTGTCACCAATCCATACATTTACAAATTAAACTCGCTTTTCGTGTCTGTCTGTGTGACCGCGTAGCTTTTCTATTGTACGCAACGGATTGTAATGCGGGTTTTCACCATCACTTAGAGAATTTACTTCGGAATGTTTATTTGTATACCTAGTATACCAACTAATCCAAAAAATAAAACCTTAAAAACTGCGCAAAGCAGGGGCAGGTCGCTAGTCATTGATAAAATAAAGGTATAATTTTCTTGTTTTCAAAAATAGCGCACAATTCTAGAAATGAATAAATCAAGACAAACAAACTTCGTGATAGTTTAACCAACATCTAAACCACACCAATTAACATGAAACAAAAACAAAACTCGAACTATTTCTCTAAACTAAACAATAAAACAAACATAATATCTGCTCGAACAAAGTGGAACTAACTTCGAACTAGAACAAAGACAAGTTATTTATATCACAGTCCATTCTCAGGCGAAATTATCGCATAATCAATGGAGGCTAATGGGAGCGATCACGAACCCTTGGAAACAGGCCTCACTACCACAGAATAGAAAGTAAAGAAGGCCGACTCCGTACAACAAACGAATACTGGCACACACCTTGATTTATTTATTTATTAAATGGAAGATTTACAGACAAATTAAATAAATCCTCCCGGCCGAATCTCGGCCTTAGTGGCGATCGGGTCTCCCTTGTTTCATCGAAAATAAATTGCCAAATTATCACTTCCCAAACAATTTTCCGCATTATTTCATATGCCAAATCATCACCTACTTAGCAAATTAACTTTTCACAAAAAATTGTAACGCAAACCTAATGTGTGGCAAGTGAACGTTTAAACAATAACTTGCTTACCAAGTAGTATTTTACCAATTTTAATTTGGTAAAATATTTCAGTTGGTAGAACATATTTTACGCAAAATAAAATAAGCCAAATATTTCGTACCATCAGGGGTCGTTTATTTCTGTCTGCCTATGATTTCAATTGGCCCTGTTCAATATAATATGAGGTAAAGGTATTTGTATTCTCATTCGCTCGCTCTTGCATTTAATGTCTGTGAAAAAGGCCTAAGAGCGTTTACACCGTACGGAATTTCATACAAACTTTCAAACCCTTGTTTTTCGAAATGAATGAACCGATTTTGATGAAACTTCATACGCATAAGCAGGATACAAAGGTCTAAAAAGTTAGTAGAGAACATTTCCGAAAAATAGTGTTACAGCCAAATTAGACCGATTTTAAACTTTACATAGAAACAGAGATTTCCAGTTATCTTCATTTAAATAAGACATTTCGAAAATGTTTTCTACTAAATATTTAGACCTTTGTATCCTGCATATGCGTATAAAGTTTTATTAAAATCGGTTCACTCATTTCGAAAAACAAGGGCTTGAAAGTTTGTATGAAATGCCGAACGGCGTAAACGCTCTTGAAGTAACCTAACAAAACCGAACCTCGGGGTGCCCTTCGCTCGCTCTGGCATTATACGTCGCCTATCGACCGACTGCAACCATGCATTTTAATTTAAAAAGTAATTATGTAAGTAAAACCATGTAAATCCCAAAAAAAAAATATTTTTGTCTATTTATTTTTTTTATAACAAATCATTTGACTAATGTTTATTGTCTAAAGATTGTTTGCTGTAATAAATCATTTGATTAAAGACCAAATGCCTAAATTACATTATCCTTGATAATATTCTGCCAAGTAAAAACTTTGACCAAATGAAAATGTGCGTACTAAAATCATTCCAAACATTGCATTGGTATAAAAAAAGGTTGCTAAAATTTGTTTGGGTAGTGAAATTTTGGCAAAATCTTTTCGGTAAAACGGCAGGATCCCATGGAGACTACTTATGCGACACAGGTGCACTCTCTGTTCATTTACTCCCATTTATGATAGTCCGATAAGACGTCAATCGGACAAGATCGGGGCGAGATCAGGCGCACGACCAACGGCTTTACGTGCTATCCGAGGCACAAGGGCTTTACACAACCAACTTCCTGCTGCTACTATGAAATTCCTAATGGAAAAACCCAATTACACTTTGAACCGATAACCAAGCGGAAAGAGCGCTACATGATCCATGTTGGTTGCAGCGACTAGGCTAGGGCACATCACAAAACGACGATCTGATAACCGAGCGGAATGAGCGCTACATGATCCATGTTGGTTGCAGCGACTAGGCTAGGGCACATCACAAAACGACGATCTGATAACCGAGCGGAATGAGCGCTACATGATCCATGTTGGTTGCAGCGACTAGGCTAGGGCACATCACAAAACGACGATCTGATAACCGAGCGGAATGAGCGCTACATGATCCATGTTGGTTGCAGCGACTAGGCTAGGGCACATCACAAAACGACGATCTGATAACCGAGCGGAAAGAGCGCTACATGATCCATGTTAGTTGCAGCGACCAGGCTAGGGCACATCACAAAACGACGATCTGATAACCGAGCGGAATGAGCGCTACATGATCCATGTTGGTTGCAGCGACTAGGCTAGGGCACATCACAAAACGACGATCTGATAACCGAGCGGAAAGAGCGCTACATGATCCATGTTAGTTGCAGCGACTAGGCTAGGGCACATCACAAAACGACGATCTCATAACCGAGCGGAAAGAGCGCTACATGATCCATGTTGGTTGCAGCGACTAGGCTAGGGCACATCACAAAACGACGATCTGATAACCGAGCGGAAAGAGCGCTACATGATACATGTTGGTTGCAGCGACTAGGCTAGGGCACATCACAAAACGACGATCTGATAACCGAGCGGAAAGAGCGCTACATGATCCATGTTGGTTGCAGTGACTAGGCTAGGGCACATCATAAAACGACGATCTGACAACCGAGCGGAAAGAGCGCTACATGATCCATGTTGGTTGCAGCGACTAGGCTAGGGCACATCACAAAACGACGATCTGATAACTGAGCGGAAAGAGCACTACATTATCCATGTTGGTTGCTGCGACTAGGCTAGGGCACATCACAAAACGACGATCTGATAACCGAGCGGAAAGAGCGCTACATGATCCATGTTGGTTGCAACGACTAGGCTAGGGCACATCACAAAACGACGATCTGATAACCGAGCGGAAAGAGCGCTACATGATCCATGTTGGGGACACATCACAAAACGACGATCTGATACATAAGCAGAAACAAGTAGGAAACCAAAATGGGAATTGTTTGTGGCTTACAATATGAGTTTCATTTAGTATATTAGCGTATCCATTGATATTCATACGAAATGAAAATGGGATTTATTTTTATTTTTTTTACATTATTAAACTAGTATCTCAAAACTAGTAAAGTGTTGAGATACTAGCTTATAGTTCTGGGATACTCTATAGCATCAAAAGTTAGGTAAGTTAGGTTTGGGTTGATTAATCTAATAATGTAAATAATGCGGCGCTGCGCTCCCCATTTTAACAGGCCTCTCAAAGATTTTGGAAAAAATTATAAACAGTAGATTAATCAAATATCTTGAAAGTAATAAATTACTCTCTGATCACCAATTTGGTTTTAGCCCGCGAGGAAACGACATCCTCGGTCTTGTTTTAACTTACGAGACATTGGATGGCATGCCCTACCAAACGCAATCATTATACGAATGGGCCCGGTTTCCGTCCACATGTTAATGGCATTCGACCTAACTTGACTGCAGAAGAAGACTATGGTAAGCCCTTGAAATTCATTGTAATTGACGGCAGAAACGAGATGCGATAAATTCAAAGTCAAATCATTTATTTCAAGTAATTTAATTTTTAACCTTACATTTCAGGAACGCTTTCGTGGCTGTCACCTGTTGATGTTCCGCTGAAGTATGCAACGCACGGCGGCGACGACGTGGCGGTGTTCGCGAGCGGACCACACAGCTCCATGTTCAAGAGCCTGTACGACCAGAGCCAGCTGCCGCATCTCATGGCGTACGCAGCCTGCATCGGGCCCGGCCGACACGCGTGCAGCGGAACCACACAAGCCGCGGGCGCGACTGTAGCATTTGTCACCATCTTTGTACTTTCAACTTCTCTTTTTATACAATGACCTTTAATTTTAGTCTGGGCTATGTAGGTAATATAATAAAGGATAATTTAAACTTAATTATAATATAAAATAACGGGTGTAAAAAAAATCATCACCATGCCGAAAGTCACAATGATCTCCCGTCATTGCGATTATCAACCAACGACCTCAGACCAACATAAAAAGAAAGACGGCGCGCCGCGAACATCAAAAGTGAAGCCATAAAACCGTGCTCCTGCAAGTAAACATACACGCTCACGCACACATCTACACTAAAACCATGCTCATCGCTCTTAGTACGTCACGAGTCGTCAAGTTAACATAGATTAAAAAAAATTAATTATGCCTTCCTGTGCAGTGAAAAGTTGCAAAAACAACAGCAAATCACATAAAAAGTCTCACGGAATCACTTTTCACTTGTAAGTACTTGAAATAATATCGTTTCTATAATATTAAATTTTAGATTACTTGGAACAAAAAACCTCAACGAACGAAAGTAGTGACATAAGGTGCGGGGGTTGCCATAATACGATTTTAATTTTCCCCATTCGATTAATACATACATATAAATATGATTTGTTACTTCGAGTTATATTCCTATTTTCTTTTTTATGTATTGAATATTTTGGGTTTCCGATTAATACCAATACCATACTCAATAATATCTTACTCGTACAATATTATACTAGTTCCTACTCGCACAACTATCCCCAAATTATAGGGAAAACATTTAACAAATGGCAAGCCTTCGATACACACATAGATAAAAAGGTGGCTTCAGTTTTAATGTTCGTGGCGCGCTGTCTATCTTTTTTTGTTGGTCTGAGTCAATGACTTCAAAAAAGGAGGAGGTTCTCAATTCGACGGTGTTTTTTTTTTTTGTGTGTTTGTTACGCGATTACTCCGCCAATTGTGGACCGATTTTCAAAATTCTTTTTTTGTTTGAAAGGATATACTCTCGAGATAGTACCATTATCATGAAGTTGGAATTTGATGAGAGGATCCCATGGAAATCGAGGGAAACCCTCAAATTTTATAGGCAAAGCTATAACGATTTGTGTATTTTTTTAAATAACTTGAGCATTTGCTCTCGGAAATCATCATTTGGTAAAGTGGAGCTGATGAAAAAGACCACAGATGGCCATTGAAACTACTCAATGACAAATATTTCACGGGTTGCGATTCGATTACTTTTTGCTAAGCAATTTATGCTCGTCACAATGCGTATGGTGAGTGGTTGTTGAGGAGTTCTCCTGGTAAGATCGGGAAAAGCAATATTTTGTAACAAGTGATGAGCAGTTGACATTAGGCTATTATATTATGCAACTTAGATAAATTACAAACGGACCCACTAAAAAGTGAAAAATAAATACTTTTTACAAAAAAAAAACAACCGACCTCCGAAATTAAAGTTATTTTTCAATTTGTAGTGTATTTTTTTGGAAGTCGGTAACTTTAAAAAAAAAAAAAAAAATTTTTTTTGTAAAAAGTTTTTATTTATTTATTTGTACTGCATTATTACCTGGGAATCGAATATTGCTATTGAGATATTGAAGGATGAAACTTTTTAAGACTTTTTAAAACGAAGAAAAGTTTTAAACGTTAGTAACTGAATATCAACCCGATTTCCGTGCCGTTCTATAGACAGTTTTGTAAGTAGTTTTTTTCTTGCGTTAATAGCGGTTTTTAACTTCTGTTATAAAAGACGTTTCCCTGTTAATATTTTCGCTCAATGTTACTTTGATGCGTAGATTTCAGTTTGGCGATCGATGGGTTTCTTTACACCACGTGTTAAGAATTTACAATGTAAACACTAATAAACATATAGTCGGAACGTGTATTGATTTGATTTTACAAACCCGAACCCTTATGGTAAGCCATTTTATTTAACAAGCATTCCCTGTCCCACTCACACACACACACAATGGAGTGCTCAAACGCTTGTCCTGGTTCCACAATATTCGTTTGGTCTATCGACCTTCAAAATTACAGCGAACACGCGCGCACACAAACCCTCCTTGGGTTTGTGTGCGCGCGTGTTCGCTGTGTCAAGCCTGCATGATCCTTCTGTAGGTACCTGTAGGTGTAGATTTATTTGGTGTCGCTACTTAAACGTTTAGAATGGCTACTATTCAGTGGCGTTGAATAGTTAGACAATTTGTTAACTAAATCACTGTTAAGTTGCAGATTAGTGGTCCAGGTGCTCGTAATTGTCGATTTATTTCATTAGGTTCGAATTTAGAGTTAGTGTTTTAAGTTAAGTACTTGTGGGAATTGGGCTAGTTAAATGTGGCTGTCAGATTGTGTAGTATTGTGATACTTTTAAGTATTTTGCTTAAGAAAGAATCAGCTGCATCTTAAAAGAGGTATTATTTTCAATATACTGTTTTTCACAGCCATACCATGGAATTAAAATCATTTTCTTATTGTTACAAGTGATCTTTTGGTGTAGTATTTCCTAGAACTTTTTCTCTGTAATAAAAATATCTTCACTCGTATTTCCATAAAAAAACTACTTTTTCCTTAAATGCGATCCAATAAGACGATGTCACCCTCTAAACAAACACTGCAAACAGGCAGGTTAGCTATAATTAATCAGGTCAGTTTAATTGAAGCCAAAGTGGACTCGTAAAAATTCTGCGAACAGCAAACACATAGAATAAAAGTCGATCGTCAAAGGGTTCCGAGGAGCGAAGTGAAAAACTTTTAATTGCCTTTCATTTAAATGGGCTATAAAGGTTGAATTTTTACCGAAAGCCTTGAGTAAATAGCGTGCGGTAAAATGTTCGGTAAATGAACGTCTTGCTCCAATGATTAAGAAACTGAATTATGTTTGAGTGGACACTGTTTTGTAGAGATGGCAATTTTCGTGGTTTCATTTTCGGTTTTTGATGATTTTGGATAAAAAGGGGAAAGGGGAAGTTAGAAACTTAATTTCGTGAAAATGAATAAAATAAAATAAAATTATACTAGGTATGCGTGGCTAAAGTCACAATTAAAAACTTGGATAAGGAAAATTAATAAATGTTTCAAACCGAGGACCACATTTATAATTATAATGGTGTAGTAATAGATACCTTATATGAAAAAAATAAATAAATACTTGGAGGCAAGAAAGTTGAATAAATACTGTGGAAATGTGTTCCCTGCGAAACCTGTGTGGTGTGACTAGGAAGACAGGCTGAGGAATGATGTCATGAGGCAACGTTGCAGGTCATAAGAAGATATAGTGATAAAAATCTAAAAGAGTATGCTTCAAATGGTTTGGTCACGCTGATAGGATGAATGGAAGGCGACCAACAAAAGGTACAATACAGATGTGAGTGGAAACGCTGGGAGGGGACGCCCTGGGAGGGACGCCCCAGGAGGAGAAATACTGATCTTATTGGTGACGATCTTCAGAAAGGTCAGGTACATAGTACTCGCAACTAGTGTGCGTGTTCGAGCTGGATGTATTAACGTAAACGAAGCAAAAGGATGTAAGGATGGCATTCTGTAGTTTCTGCCTGCCTCCATATGAAGAAAGCATAAGTTAATGTATGTATGTAATACCTACGTACCTTATGAGTACGATGTAATGAGACTTGTAATTTTATACCTCGTTAATTGTGACTTCAAATTTAACCCTCTAAAAACAGAAACCAACACCACCTGATCTTAATTTCGTACCTCTATATTTCCCTGTGGTTACAACCCATCAATATGATGGCAGCAACAATATAGTTTCGGGGCAGCCATACCGATGCAATGATACCGGCCTGATATCTGACCCGACAAACTGTTAGCGAGTTAACTCTAAACACGGCCCATTGTGTTGAAGCCCCGACAAATAGGGGATCACCGGTTTACACCACAAAGTACCCTGTGGGTTTTGGATGTAGGTACGCATTTTCCTTCAACATACCTTTGGCGTTTTTAACAAGCTGAAGGATACTTTATGGTTCGAGTGGTATTACCTCACTGATGGAGATTATTATTGGTTGGTTTCTCGCTCGTTACTGCCTAAGCCATAAGAACGGTAGCCTGTAATCGCAAAATTACGAATTAACAGAAATTAAAAATAAAATCCTAACGAGTAAAATAAAATTTTAAATACTTGTTGTAATTATAAAGCCAGTTGATTATTCCTTATGATACGAAAATATACCATTAATATGTTATCGTTTCCTTAGCATAAAACTTAACTTACCTCGCAAATCGCTAACTACATAAGCAGATTCAGTTAGTCAGCCATATTTCAAGCTGGGCACGAAAACAAGGGGGGTGACACAAAGCATCGCTTACATGAGATAAACAGGATCGAATCACGCAGCATCCCCACTGTCCTACTGTCTCGTTTATGAAGCTAATGGCAGAAGAATACGCTCATAATTCAGAATGAATACTTATCTAGGGGTGGCCAGGGTGATGTTGAGCGAATGGAAGAGACAAGAAACTGGCATGTAAGGGTGCGATTGTAATGAAACAGATTGTTATCTGTAATCTTCGAAAGTGCAAGCAGCATTTAACAATGAACATAAATTCAAATAATTTAAATAAAATCGTTTCATTAAATTACTAAATTAGGTACGGGTGAAAAATGTAGATGGTGATGAAAACGATAGTCAATAATAGAATATTATAATGCAGTAGAAGGGGGAAGCGGTAAAGTAGCCCGCGAAGTTCAGATTTCTTACGGTTTTTGCAATTTGCAGCTCAGTGTATGGTTGTACGTTGATTAAAATATGATTCGCGATTGTAACAAATATGTATTTACAGAATTATAATCATTACAATCAGTAATACAATTGCTAAGATATTTATTTTATTTATCATACACTAGCGACCCGCCCCGGCTTCGCACTGGTGCAATGCTGATACTAAATATACTGCAGAATGTCTTTATATATGTCGCAGTCGGATTGTAAATCCGCCATATTACATTACGGCTAGCCGTTATTAAAAACAGGGCCGTTTTGAAATGCGGCGGTTCAACGATTAGCCGTATTGTCATTGCGATACGTTCTTCAATAAGGTGGGGTACGTTTAGCCGCATCGTACTACTACTAAGATTGTAGGGTGACAGTGAAAGGGCTTAAAGTAACCTAACCAAACCGAACATCAGGGTGCCCTTCGCTCGCTCTTGCATCCTATGTCGACGTAGCCGCGCTTCGCGGGGCTCCTATTTCTGTGTAAAGGGTTTAAAGTAATCTAACCATTTTTTTTTTTTTTTTTTTGTTCCGGGGTGGAAAATCCTCATGGATGTCCGCCGCCCT
Source organism: Mesoligia furuncula (assembly GCA_916614155.1). Lineage (NCBI taxonomy): Eukaryota > Metazoa > Arthropoda > Insecta > Lepidoptera > Noctuidae > Mesoligia > Mesoligia furuncula. Next base: position 706,164 of record OU744811.1, on the reverse strand, counting down.
GGAGCCGGCGACGGGGTCTGTCAGACTCTTACTGACTAAAAACCACCCCGGTGTTCCATCTCACACCTACGCCAGGGGTCGGGGGTCGCGGGAACGTTCGATCCTTCCGCAACCCCCGGCTGGTGCCGGCCCGCCACTGCGGGCCTCGTCGGGTCAGGGGGGGGGAGTGAGGTGTTAACTCCCCCCGTGACGTCTAAGAGGGGCGCGCGTGGAACACTACGCGCCGCCACCTCGGGTCCTGATGTGTGGGGGGCGGCGGACGTCCCCGAGTCCGTCGCCCCTGGACCCATTTAGGGGGGCTGGAAGAGGGCGTTATCCGCCCTCCGCCGACGCCCGGTGCGCCTGCTGCGCGCAGGGTGAGTGGACGAGATCTCCCTCTCCCTTTCCGCAGCCTCCTTCTGCGACATGACTGTTTCCAAAAGGAAACCACCGCGTCCCAGGACTCTTCGCTGCCGACCATCGACTCGACCACGGCCGGCAGCGACAGGTCACTGCCTACTTCTGAGACGAGGGCACGGCGCGGCTCCTCCCAAGCGGCACACTCTGCCAGCGAATGCCACGCCGTGTCCTCCAAAAGTAACCTAACCAAACCTAACCTCGGGGTACCCTTCGCTCGCTCTTGCATCCTATGTCGACGTAGCCCCGCTTTGCGGGGCTCCTATTTCTATGTAAAGGGCTTAAAGTAACCTAACCAAACCGAACCTCGGGGTGCCCTTCGCTCGCTCTTGCATCCTATATCAACGTAGTTCTGTATCCGACGCCATTGTTGTTGTTATGTCACGCAGCGCCACGAGTGTTAAGAATTTAGGTCAAAGAGGCGGCTAATGTCTCGCTGTATTACATTATGGCTAGCCGTGTTGAATAACGCATGGCGTCGAATACGTTCCGGCGGTTTTTTATTCAGCTGCATTCAATCCGGCTAATCGTTGAACCGCCGCATTTCCAAACGGCCCTGTTTTTGATAACGGCTAGCCGTAATATTATAAGGCGGATTATACAATCCGACTGCGACATATGTAACGTTCACAGGTTTTTTTTACAAACATTTGTTTTTTTTTTATACAAACATTTGTTTTCTTTAGAGGTTACTCTTGAAAGAGCGACATTATAATAATTGGCCATGTGAGAAACACTCAACACTCAAATATAGGCACGCGCCGCCGGCCGCCCGGCCGGTACCGCCGCAACCGCTATGTCCCTGCATTTTAAATCTGTAATATCATCGAAAATATTAATTTAAATTACATGCTGTAAAGAACAGATACAATACTTACAATACTAGTACAATACTGTAGTACATTAATTTGATCTATCTTGTTGGGTTCATCCAGCGTTTACAATGTAAGCGCAAAAAATGTGTTTATTTACATGACCTATAAACCTTCCTCTTGAATCACTCTATCTAAAGGGGTTTTCAAAAAAAAGTTTGATTTTTTAAAACAAAATAAAACAAAGAATTTAGATGAGAATGATTCAATTTTTTATTGTATTAGAAAGAGTAAGCTTGGGCAATTATTAATGAAAAATGATATCGGACAAATGTCCACCACAACCATCCTCGTGACGCAAAAATTTATCCGATAGTGATTGAAAATTTTGACCTGTTGTCGATTCTTTCATCAAAATTTTCACTCACTTTTTGGGTCGGATTTTGAGTTTTCAGGCTGCAATCGATTCGGGTGACTCCGTATAGGCTCTGTGTTTAACATAGCCCCACAACAAATCTTACAGAATAAATCTTCCATTTATTGGAGCGCGTGAAGTTTTTTTGAGAAAACCGACAGCGGACGATACGCTGGGAAAAAATCGACGATATCAATTTGGACGTCAGACGTCACCTATTTAAGTGTATAATTAGAGGTGACATTTGACCGATATCTTTTTTCATTCATAATTGCCAAATCTTACTCTTTCTGATATTTTTTTTTTTATCATTTTCATATTTGTTTTATTTTGTTTTAAAAAACAAAGTTCTTGTTGAAAAACCCTTTATTTAAAAAAACCGTATCAAAATCCGTTGCGTAGTTTTAAAAATCTAAGCATACATAGGGACAGACAGACAGCGGGAAGCGACTTTGTTTTATAATATGTAGTGAGTAGTGATGATACAAATTAAACAAATACAAACTATTTACACTAGACACTAAATTAAATGGCTAACTAACTTACTATACAAATAAATACAAAAATAAAGGACACTTAGGCGTCGAAGTACTCGTCCGCATCGCTGTCATCGGGAAACGTGCCCAGAAGACTGGCAGCATTGCCACGTTGAATGGCAATGCTAATTGTTTGGCCAAAGAACGACCCAGCCAGGTCACGTGAAGTATCGACCAGCTGGCGAGAAATTTCCTTAAAAAGGAGACGCGCACTCGGGCCCCATCACCCGAGCGTTTTGATCCCAAACGGCTCAAAACTATAGTTGCCCATAATGTTACAGTATTTGCGCCGCTTGAGGGTCTCAGCAGCCGCAGCAGCGCTGCCAGCACTGCCCGCCGTGCTAGGGACATGAGATGGCGCAAGGGTATCGAGAAACGTTGCGTCCCATACCAGAGGCCTACCCACTTTCCAAGGCAACAACGTCATGCCGTCTGGTCTCTTCCCATCGTCACGTACCAAGCCGTTTGGTTCTAACACCGCTGGTACGCCAACGGTGACAAGGGCTCGACGAATAATATCGTTGATGCTGGCGTACCGTGCTATGCGACCTGCGCTCCTGCAGCAGGACAGGCCATGGTGTACGAGACTGTCGACAGCTTCACCGCAGTGACGTCGATGCGAAGGTACGCCCATGCAGAGACACGTAGCGAGCCGAAACGATGAGTCATCCATCATAGTGCCTGTGGTGGATGACGGGAGCGCCTAACTTAACTAACTTGTTAAATTAGTATAATCCGAAATGTCAAAAGATTTCATGAAATAGTCATTCAATAGGATTACTTGGTGGTTGGGAGAGAGTTGTGTTGACTTTAATGATTATAATTCTGTTACCGTCGCGAATCATATTTTAATCAACATACAACTTAATACTGACTAGCAAATTCCAAAAAACGTAAGAAAATTTGCATCTCGCGGGTTATCCTGGCGGTTTAATGGCAACTGAGATAAACCATATACAAATATTTATCTCTTAATGCTCTGGTAGCTTAGTGCTTCTAGTAATCTATATTTCCTCAACCCTGGAGTGGGGCAGCAGTATAAAAAGTGGGTAAGAAGTAGGGTACAGTGGCACATAAATCAGAGGCTGGCAGCCGCGGCGCCGCCCCCCTCTAGTGGCTTGTTCTGCGGCTGTTAATACCAAATCTTATTGGTGTTGGATAAGATTTGAAGTTACTTAAATGTAGCGTTCTGCATCAAGTTTTAAGTGAAAACCTAAATAACGTAATCATAGTAGCAAGCACGGCAATTAGGTACTGCAAGATGTTCTACTTTAATTTTCTGCTGATAGCGGTAAATATATTGGCATTTCGGATATAATAATATCTTAGATATACATTTTAACTCTGACACAAATTGCATCAAAAGAGTTCCAATAAACCGAGTTCCGTGTAGGAATTGTAAATCGAAATTCGTGATTTTTAGTGATGGTCACTTAGCAAAATACGTAACGTAATTAACTCATTATTATAAAATGAAGAAGAGCCTAACAGCAGATTCGAAATAAAGATGAGAGAAAAACCCTACTGAAACAAAAATCGCAAAAAAATAACTACCTCTTAATTATTTTTTCCACAAAAACTCCCAATTACGGCGCTCCAATTAGATTTTAGATCCGCTGAACAAAATTAAGTGAGATATTAAAAGTGCTGACTTCGTTCGGGGACACTTCGGCCTGCCAATTATAGAATTAGCCACGAACTGATCAAGTGTCTCTAGAGGTTGGTAAACGAACACTAAGGTCGGAGGTTTTCTAGGTTGGTGAAATGGACAAATAAATAAGTTTACAGGTGGTATCTCCATTACCTTCAATGTGCTAAATGCTCAATTAGTCCTTTGCCGGTGTTCTTCTAACTGTGTTAACAAAACAATGCTAAAACAACTAAGCCATCGCCACACAGCTACCGATATCAGACATCTCAGAAACGCGAAGGAAGCGATAAAGTTCTCCACAAATTCAAATCCCGCATAAAAGTTGTGTGAAAATAACTTTGTCGTAAGTGGGTCGACACTACTCGGCACTAACTAGCGAAAGATTTGTGCGATTCGCACAATGATAAGGATGGAAGTAGTGTTATCTCGTTCCCTCATTAGGGTGGCCATGTGAGTGCCGCGGGTTTTATTAGAGGGGACCAGACGGATGAAACTTATTCACAAATGGAAATGAGAAAATTGGTAGTCTTTGAAAGAATTGGAGTTTAGGCAAGAGAGGGGTTGGACATTTTGAAGATACAATTGCAGTAAATTATAGATACTTTAGCAATAAATTGAGTATTTAAATGTTTGAGTAGGTATTGAGTATTTAAATGTAGCAATGAATTGAGGATGTAAACATGAAATAAGCAGATTTTTTGCTAACTGAATCAGTTTATCTGATTCTGTTATTAATGAGTAACTTGAACATTATCATTTATCAACTTTATTTCTTTCAAAATAGAACAGAAGCATTTCTCAAACAAACAAAAAAAGAGCAGGTTTACCGTACGGGAATGAAATTAATCCGCACCACCATTGATTTTGGCGAAATTCGGGCCCAAATTCAGGACAGGCGCGTCCCTAAAAATTGACTCAACTCTAGGTCCCCTATTAAGAGCAAATGTGGGTCAACGTTTAATCCCATTACAGAATTGACCTCCGCAAGGGTACCTATTGAGTTAACTTGGCAAAATCTTGATGAAATTCCCGTAATACAGCCCCGTATTCCGGGGAGCATAAAGATTATGGAATCAACTGTGTGAGAAATCATAAAAGTCGTTGCAATTTGTGTTTTGTTTAGGTGAGGGTGTAGCTAGGAACAAAGGTGATGATAGCAGATTACAATGGTTGTTTAAGATTTGAACCTTTGTTCGAATGAAGTAAAAAATGAGTTTGTTGAGTAATCTATTAATTGACCTTCTCAAGTCTCTACACTCGAAGCAATGAGTGGTTCAGTTACCTTTTGGGAATGTTTAACAATTTGAAAGCGTTAGAATTCACAAAGTGATAAATGCAACCAGTCCAGTTTTGGCAGACGAATGTGGATTTCGAGATAAAAATCTATACATGGCGTACAAACTAGTTTCATATTTTCTGACTGACCGACTTCACGACAATTCAAAAGTGCCTGTAAATGATTTAATTGAAATAAATGCGTTTGAGTAGTACCGAACAAAGCAGTGTTCGGTACTAGCATGACTGCATGATGTATTGCCTGGTGATGGAAGAAAGCTTTTGGCCGCAGGATGGGGTATTCCGTTACTATATTGTTCTTTATTACACAACGTTTTTAGGTAGCTAACGAAAAACTAAAACAAAGACACTCTGTTACACCGCCTTATGTAATATTTTGTACTAACAAAACGTTTGTGTTTCCCCAGGTTTCAGGTCCTGTTAAATTTCAGAGCTGTCTAAAACTGCACCTGAATTGAGAATAATAACTCAAAAGCTCGCGAAACTCGACAGAGCAACAGTGCCACTGTCACAAACAAAACAAAAATTGTTGGAACCGATTGATTTATAGAATTACTATTGAACGCACTCCCTCCGGTCGGGAGGGTTGCCCTCCAAGCGCCAGCCCTCCGGGGACTAAGATTAGGGTCTACAATAGCGAAGTGAACCAAAAATTTACATAATCTTGGTTACACCGGCGGACCGTGAATCCAAAGGTTGTGGAGGCGAACATTTTCAACTTTTCAAACGATGGCAAATGATTGCGGTCTGAATCCCATAGCTTGTTATCTGTGAAAACCTTCTTACCTGATAGTAATATCTTTCGTTGTGCGGATTTACAAATTTTGTTGAAGTTGTTTCGTGTGTGAGTAAGAGCTCTGCTCAGCGTGATGGTAGCGAGCCAAATCCGTTGACATAAAGTATTCAGGTGACAGATTGAGCGAATGTTCGCGTTGGGACACTTTTAGCGAGAATGTGTTACCTGCCTAAAATGACTTCCAAAGTTAGGATAGGCACGTTATTATTTATTGTCATTGTTTCGTTACTACTTGTATTGAAATGCCTGAACTTGTCTTCAGGACCATAGAGAAAGAGGGAACGAACATAAAACTTGAAAAACCTCTCCTAGATTATGATATCTTCAAATAAGCACATTACATTTTAAATATTCATCGGTTTTCTTCACTTGCGCTGCCAAAAACCGTTCAAACTGACACGTTTGTTTATAAACCGCACAAAATTCGCGCCGTTTGCATACATAGTGGAGTAAAAAAATAAAAAAGTGTTTTCTGCCCGTCACGTCTAACAATCGGTATCGAGAAGTCGGAGCTTTTTATCGATTCTCGGCGCGTATTGTGCGGCTGCCCTAGTCGCAGTGACTTACAAAGGGAGTGTTTCAATAGGTGATTTGGTATAGGTATAGGCGTAGGCAGCTGTGTTCCTGGTCCTATTGTTAGAAAGAAATCTGGCCTGGAGTGTAATTGAGGTTAGTAATGATCGTGATTAGAGTTTTTTGTTACAATGTCTGTATTGTCTTGCTGTACTATTCAATGCTGGTAAACCTTTTGTGTACCTATTATTTATCCAACTACGTTCGATGTTGCTAAGCCGATTAACTAACTTAATTCTAACAAAATTGGAACCGTTGTTTATAAGGAACTTAGTTTTTGTACATACTTACAGGTTTATTTTGTAGACACAGTCATGATCAGCCTAAAAACTGAACCACTGCTATTCGACCACATTTATAGTAAGTAAACTTTAAACAAACAATTTAGGAAAAAAATTTCAATACCGCACTTTTATCAGAATATCCAGTCTAACCAGATGAGCTGAATACCTATTCAGCTGCATCTAGTTAGACTGGAAGCCGGCCCCAACATAGTTGGGAAAAGGCTAGACAGATGACGACTTTTATCAAAATAAAAAAAATGCAGTTTGTCCTTATTTCAAAAGCTGTCAAACCGCCATTTCTAGATTCCTCAGATAAAAGTTATCTGAATATTAAAAAATCAGCCCTTAGCATCATGAAACCAGAACATAATCTTTTAAAATATCAACATAAATCGATTTAAAATACAAAATGTTTTAAACGCGCTGTAAAATGCTCACGTGGGGCGTTCCTATAAAATATTCAGCGGCACTCAGCGGCAGGCAGAGAGACGTCACGGAAATGTAGGACCTAGTCCAGGAGCTAGGTCACGATTCTTATGATGGCTTCTCTATCGCTCTGTGAATTATTCAATTCTATTAACGATTAATGAGTTTGGAAAATGATATCTCAAGAGATATTATAATTTCAAAATTAAAATAATTCGTTCTTGTTACTAGAACAATTTGTATATTAGTGATACACAACTTGTTTTATACGTCTACTATGATGTTAATTTTCGTATTTATAGGCACAATGAAAATCCACCGCAACTAGGCCAAAAACACATTACCTACTAAATATGAATACCTATTTCAAAAAGACTTTAACCCTTGGATTTTTACCATCCGGTCTTACCAACATTAGATAAAGAGTCTACATTCAGATCATTAACAATAAATGCTTGCTCTAGGGACGCCGTAATTTTTGCTAACATTTAGCTGAGTGGTGTGGCTGACTCGATTTTAATACTACACCGTTTCATTAGGGCTGCAAGTGCCTGCAATTAGATCAGGAAATTCAAGTCGGAATATTGCACGATTCTCAGAAACTCGGTATTTGATTGTGGTGCTCCTGATTTTGTACGCTGAGAAACGGTTTATTGTATTAATCACAATCAGTTTGATTGTTCATGAAAATATATTAATAATGCAACATCAAGCGCTTGGTATATCATTGTGGAACTCGACATTTCATTATAAACCTGCGGCTAACAGAATACATTGCGAAGTTTCGTAGAAATTGATTCACTGATTTGTAGAATTCGAATCGAGAATGACGACCAGACGCACGCGGCCTGTTACAAAGTGTTCCTTATTCGTCTATGAAACCCAAAAAATATTTTGATTGACTAATCTAATCTAAAAACTTTCAAGTTACAAAATAGACACAAACACCTAGCACAATAAACAAGATTCTGCCTCACGTTTTAAAGCAAAACACGCGTATATTCTAGACTAAAGCGCTGTACAGCGATACAATACAAAGGGGCATTTATTCTCAATACCAGGGGTATGTTTCTTGAAACCGCTGAGCGGTCGCTGGCAGCGCTCCAGCCACGCACTCGACCGTTTTTAGGGTTCCGTAGCCAAATGGCAAAAACGGAACCCTTATAGATTCGTCATGTCTGTCTGTCTGTCTGTCTGTCCGTCTGTCTGTCTGTCCGTCCGTATGTCACAGCCACTTTTCTCTGAAACTATAAGAACTACACTGTTGAAACTTGGTAAGTAGATGTATTCTGTGAACCGCATTAAGATTTTCACACAAAAATAGAAAAAAAACAATAAATTTTAGGGTTCTCCATACTTAGAACCGAAACTCAAAAATTTTTTTTTCATCTAACCCATACGTGTGGGGTATCTATGGATAGGTCTTCAAAAATGATATTGAGGTTTCTAATATCATTTTTTTCTAAACTGAATAGTTTGCGCGAGAGACACTTCCAAAGTGGTAAAATGTGTGTCCCCCCCCCCTGTAACTTCTAAAATAAGAGAATGATAAAACTAAAAAAAATATATGATGTACATTACCATGTAAACTACCACCGAAAATTGGTTTGGACGAGATCTAGTAAGTAGTTTTTTTTTAATACGTCATAAATCGTAAACCGCAATTTACCATTCATTAAATCAAATCAAAAAAAAAAAAAAATTAATTTCATAAACATAAACCTAAACATAAACCCGGATGTTACGGAACCCTCGGTGAGCGAGTCCGACTCGCTCTTGCCCGGTTTTTAGCTTTCAATTGTTTTCTCTACTGTTAATGTGCCGCGCTTTTTATTGTTCTCTAGCAGCACTTTGTTACTTGAAATGTTTTAATTTGTGAGATAATTTTCTTCTTGTTCTATTTTATTGTGGTTTATTACTATTGTTGAAACGGGGTTAGTTAGGATCGGTGATTAAATACGTTGATTGTGGGTCAGTTATTACTTCATGGTTTAAAAATGATACGTATTTGAGTACTAACACAATTTTTAAGGAAGAAGATAGCAAGCTTTTAGTTAATAATAATTATTATTTTATTATTAAGCAACTAAGGCCACACAAAAAAATATAAATAACACAAAATAATCTTATACAATAATAAACTAATACATATTAAAAAACCTTAAAACGATGACTATACACGGAACTTTGTCGACGTCCTGTTTCGCTGCGTGGTGTCGCGTAACCGTCCTCGGAAACGTCGATATACGACACCTTTAGGTCAAAAGTCCTCTTTCAGGTAGGTCTGTAGATGTTGGGTTGGAACTCGTAACGAATGACAACAGCAATCTGAGAGAGAGAGTAGAGTTATTCTTCTAGAGTTATTCTTTCTCAGTAATAAATAAGTAGAATATAGCGGGGTAGATATATTGTCGTACAGTGACGATGATAATAATAATATTATAATTATCTAATATTATGTTTTATTTTGCCATAAGTATACGATGCGCAAAGCGATCCCCACTCTACCGCCGAGCGCTCAAGATCCGTGCCGGTAACTATACGCTGAGTTGAATCGTACTAGCACTGTGAAACTAGAGTTACTTCTGATACAATTGCAATGGGGGCTGAATATAAAATTTAAATATTTATTTCTCAAAGATGCTTGGCAATTTGAGCATTATTTTGACAACCTTCTTCGAGATATATCGAAATTGCTGTATTGGCCAAATACATGCGAGCAGCGGCCGGCAAAAGTTGTATGAAAATCCATAAATCTGTCGTGGTTTAGCGGACAAATAAATTACATAGTAAACACACATCTGTCGTGTAATTTAAAAATGGAACGATCTTTTACTCCAAAACATGGCAACCAAGGAGGTAACTTATCAAAGGTTATATTTAAATTTCGAACTGGCTTGCAAATAGAAAGCTGTTTATTGAAAGAAAAAAACAAATGAACACTTTAATGCAGGAAAAATTATTGTTGTTCGTCATTGATTTTGAAAAGTAATTGTATTGACAAAATTAGTTCAAATGAAGACAATGAGTGTGATGAACTTACTTTAACGCCACCTGAAATTCAAGAGGCGGCAAGAGCCGTAATAAAAAACTTATTACCGCCAAAATCGGAAAAATATTTTCAAATAAAAAGTTCTGCCTAGGTACTTACTACTTAGTTTAAATTTCCGCAATATAACATATACAAGCCTTGGCCACAACTAGGCATTGATGGACTTACGTTTGTGTGCCTTGGCCTCGGCCCACATTTACACGTTCGTCCATCAATGCCTCTTTTGCTGGCAAGCTTACTTGCTTCAACACGTAACTTTGATAAGTACTTACCATAGAAACTTTTTATTTAACAAATGTGGCATTCAATCTTCCAGTGTCAAAGAGAATGATGATCATTTGTCATGAATTAATTAATTAGGTATGCACATAATATACCAGTATAGCAATACATACATATAGCAATGATTTTATCTAAATTATTATACGACCATTAATAAAGATTTAGGCTTCAACAAACAAAACAAATTGTGTACAATCATTGAGATTGATTAGACAGCCAACCGCAAAAGCACAAATCATAATATTAGTTAGAATTAATCGGTGTAATGAAAAGCAATAAGAAATTTCATTCAAAATGTACTAGGTCGGCAGCAATCCTCAGAGGTAGCGGAATGCTCTTAATTAATATGACGTCGTTGATTACTGAGAACTGAGAAGTCGTCTCACACAAAGCAACTGCACAGCTCGGTTGCTTTAGAATTTTAATGAAGATTGTTAGCAGTTCGAGAAAAATTAAACGAAAGTTGAACCCGATATTATTTTCTTTTAAATAAGCAGTGACGAGTGAATTGATCCAGGTTCAATTCCTCAGTTGGGTAAATCGAATTATGAGTTCAGTTCAAGGTAATTTTATACTTAATGAGTTGCCGAAATAACTGATTTTGAACAACTTCTGTGTATACAAAATGACGATGGTATTAGCTTTTTCTAATGTGGCAGTTTGAGAAATAGGTGTTTATAAACATAACAACAGTCTATTTTACTATTCTGTCATGTTCTATGAGTATTGTTCCAGGATGGCAGATATCCCAAGAGACAGATACCATGAGAGCACTCTCAGATATAATCATTATAGGCACAACATCACGTTGCGCCTTGCAGGAGTAAGGCTTCGTGTAGACGATGCCGGATCCGCATCGGCGCCGGACCGCATGTATGTGTATACGAATGAATATCGCGCATGAGCCGCGCCGTCACCGTGCCGTCGCCGCACCGTCGCCGCACCGGCGCCGGAATGAAACCGCGTGCACGCGCATTGATGCCCAGTTTAAATAGTAAAGCAACGATCACAGTTAAACGTTTTTTTCTTTATCATTTAAGGTTTCGAATTTTTCATTTAAAATTACACAGATCTCTTGCCACGCTTTTACATTTTTTCTTTTATCTTTATAAGATTCACTTGTTTTGTCCCATAATACCTCCCTCTCTTGCACTAAATTAATCAATAACTCATAATCGAAGTCAACCATTTTAGTATTTTTTTATTGGACACATGTGAACATCGGCGCAAGCGACGGGCTACTGAGCATTGTTCATGTACACAAAATGGCGGCACGGCGGCGGTCCGGCGCATGCGCGGTTCTGGTGCGGCGCCGGCGCGGCGACGGTGCGGCGCATGCGCGATTTTTATTCGTATACACAAACATGCGGTCCGGCGTCGGTGCGGCACCGGTCCGGCTCCGGTGTCGTCTACCCGAAGCCTAAAGCACTTCACTTGTATACAAGGAGAGGTTTTGCTCTTAATCCTTAATTACTTTGCTTTTGGCATAGGAAATTTGATTAACAATGAGGGTTGAGAATCACCTGGATATTATTAGGTACTATTATTTAAATTCTCCGTGAAGTAGGTAAATCATAGAACGTTTACATTTTCTCATTTTTAGGGTTCCGTACCTCAAAACTACTTCATTGTCCGTCTGTCAAGACCCTTTATCTCGGGAACGCGTAGAGGTATCGAGTTTGAATTAAAACCATATACTCAAGTCTACAGTCCCTTGAAACTGTGATAAAAACCAAACTTCTAAGGCCCCGTTCCCACTATGTCGTGACGACAGATCATCGTGTCGTTTAAAGTGTCGTGACTTGTGTGTTTAAACGTAGATGTTCACATAAGGACTATACGATTTACTGTCGTCCACGACTTTTTTTTACAGTGACGACAGATTATCAAGTCATGGGAATGGCTAGCACGATAGTCGTAAAACGCTAAAAAAACGTCACGACTTATCGTAACAACAAATCATGTCACGCCACGCCATGCCAGCCACGTATCACACATACGTACACACGTTCATACCACTGATCTTCAAAAAAACGTAGAGGCGACTAATGTGCAAACGACAAGGCGACTGCTGTGAACAGTAAAAATGTCGTCACGATCCAATGGGAACAGCTAGATACGACAGTCGTTGAACGATAAAATATTTTGACGACACAGTGACGATAAACAGTCGATATAATGGGAACAACTAGAGAAGATAGTCGTCCAACGATAAATTAATCGTCACGACATAGTGGGAACGCGCCCTAAGTTAACGTAAAAAAAAGATTCATGCAAAAAACATATATTTCGACAGTCTCAAGGAAATCGAAATTTATAGCGTACTTTTCGTTGACCTAGAATCATGAAGTTTGGAAAGAAGCAATGTCATGTTGTACAAGTAAAGGAAAAAATCAGAAATCCGTAAATTTGTAGTTACATACCTACAACTTTTTACGGAAGCCTCGGTGCGCGAGTCCAACTCGCACTTGACCGGTTTTTTTAAACCCAAACTCATAAATATTTGCTACAAAAATGTTGATCCCCAGTACTTAAACAGTAAAATACTCTTTTTTTTCCAGCTGCATGGTAAAGATCAAGTGATTACCGCAGCGGTTGGGCATTAAGGAGAGGTTTCTGAGCTTAGACCGAGGTAAACGGCAAATAAAAAATTAAAACAACGGTGTATATTTCGTTGTACCAAGACCAAGCTTAGTTTAGGATTAAACGTGCCGAGGTCATAAAACCTCTGGGAGAATTTTTGAAGAATTAATAAAACTTATTTATTCACAGGGGAATTAAAACAGATAACAATCATAGTATATCGTACCCATAATCGCACAATATGACTAGCAACAACAATATTAATGATTAGTATCTACACTAAATGACACCAACAAGGTCTGTGCGCCCGCCCTCCGACACACTTCTGTATAAGTGGGAATGTGTAGGGGACCAAACACGTCAGGTAAAATACATAATTGACACAAAGTTACATTAAGTATTTAAATAAAACAGTATTCAAAGCGTTACAATATGAAAAGTAAAGAGTACATACATGACTTTTGAAAGCGGTGGCACGAGAAGAAGATGTCAATACTGTTTTGTCTTTTGTTTCATTTTAAAGTGGACACAATCTTGGTTGTAATCATCATCATCTGCCGAGCCTTTTCCCAAGTATGTTAGGGTCGGCTTCCAGTCTAACCGGATACAGCTGAAAACCAGTATTTTACATGGAGCGACTGCCTATCTAACCTCCACAACCCAGTTGCTGGGTAATACGATACCCCTTAGTAAGACTGGTTGTCAGTTTCTTTTGTTGTAATATGATGTGTTATAAATTTGTAAAGACGAAGAAGTGCAAAAGTTTTCGATATTCGGGTGTTATACCTAGTATTTGATCTTTAATGTTTATAAGTGACAACCTTAAATAATGTTTTCGTTTAAAAAATTGTGATCTTATTAATGCCAGAAGAAGTTCTGAGAAATGTTTTAAGAGCAAATAAAAGTGAATTATGAATAAGTCATAATTATATCCGTTTTTCTGAAATCCCAAAAAATATGAAAACATAATGTTTCCCTTGCAAAATCCCTACAATCTCGCCATCTTATCCTTAATTATTATATCTTAAGCCTCCCATTGCCTTTCACACAACAAACGGTGGTAATTAACAAAAAGCCGGGCCCCAGTTAATTGGGCGACATGTAGCGAGGCCCGCAAAGGCCTACACTCGGAGGCCTGAGGCAACTCCCGCCTGGGCCCCACGGTGCTACGACTTTTAATAACAACATTTTGGTAACTTAATTTGGCTTTAAATTGGACATGTGTGTAGGTTTTGTGTTATCTTCAAATTAATCAAGCTCTGAAGCTATTTAATTAAAACCTATGTCTGTGTCGATAATATAACTGGCGTAGCTAATAATCTCAAACTATAATTTAGGAATACAACTTATATTATGTTAACCCAATATCATGGAAACTTTAAACTGCTTTCCACGAATCAATGCGAACATTATCAAGTTCCACAAACTACCTCAAAAAACGATTAAACTGTTAATATAAACGAGTAAAGAAAAGAGTATTTCAGATAAACTCACTAACAGCAATCACGAAAATTCATAATTCAAATAAAACTGCTAACTTAGTTATAGTCTAGCAAACGTTACGGGTATCAATCGCGAAGTCGGCGGTAACTGACGACTTCTTTAACATCGTTAGGGGAGAGTCGGCATTCGAGAGGGCGAATCTACCCAAGGAGGGTATCTCCACTCATAAATCTGAGGGTATCAGTGTCAACTCTTAAAACTGTTAGGGTTTATCTTTGAGTGCTTAGGATCCTTGTAATCGATATGTATTTTGAGTATCGAGGGTCGGAGATAAAGATTCAATATTCAGAATATGATTTTGGGTAACGATAAACTAGCACAGAAGAATAATAAATGTAGCTATGCTATTGGAAGTTTTGCATAAAATTACTGACATAATATAAAAATTGTGTTAGCCATATTTTCTTTACCAAACAAGCCAATTTCATACGCTTTTTGAACAGCTTTAGGAGACCTAAACGCCTTCAGAGCTCCATTAAAAAGATAATTCATCTTCATCATACGGCTTCAAAGCTCACACACCTCAGAATAAAGTCTCGAAACTCTTTGAAGTGAACAAAATGATAGAATACAAAATAGACGCTCCGAATACTTCGTGTGATAAAATTTACTTGTCTGAAAATTTCACGAGTTCGATTCAATTTCTGTACACAAAATGAATTTCGCAAAGTAAGTACAAATTCTTTGTCAGATGAAGTGCTCGCATACGATGGGTGAGCAATTTAACAATAACTTCGTTCGACACTAAATAAATTTGAATGAAACTTTGCGAAAACAGTTGGAGTAACTTAGTTACGACAAATATATTTGGAGAAACTTCTACAACAAGGTCAAAAACTATTCATAATCGAATTAAGAGCGGCCGTTTTCGGGGACAAATATTCTTACTGAAGTCAAAACATTTCCTTCTAAAGTCGTCACGCTATTGATTTCGAGGATTTGGCAGAAACCCAAGTACTTACACGTATAATGAAAAACTTTTCACGCTTTCTTTTTTTGCATCCCCAAAATGGCATTAAAGTAAAAACTATTGGATATGGGGTTCCATTTCAATGGGATTGCTCTGATCTCCCGTCGAGTGTAACTTAATGTATCACGTGATTTAGAGCGCGAGTGCTGATTGTTTCCGAGGCACTCGCTCGAGTGGGGCAGCAGTGGGGGCGAGCAGTTACTGAGCTTTATGTTATTGCAGTCTGATAGAAAGATATTTATTATGATGATAAGTTGGAAGGCGATTTTGATCTGTTAGTAAGATGCGAGATTGTTTGTAATCCCATTGCTGATGATGTCTCAATTATGTTGGCGTATCTCCCTACTTTTTGGTTGGACAGCTTTGATGTTTTACATATAATACTTATTGTATATCACACTGAGTTTCAAGTGCTTTTGTGAAGATCAATAAAATCTCCAGCAGTGTAATAAGTGTCCCACACTATATTGACTTCGTTAAAATATAAGTACTACGTATCAAAACAAATAATTATTGGATCATTAACTATGCATTAAAATAAGAGACCATCTCCATTTATTTTATCTAGCGGACTTTGACAATTCTCATCAAAGCCAGGTCACATTTTATTTTCGTCGGGAATGAGTTGAACAGAGGAATATTTTACACATTTGAATTATATTTTCACGATGACCGAACCGTTCACTCGTTCTACAAAAACATAGACCACCAGTTTTTGGTATTTAGTGTATGTATTTTATGTCGAATGTGCATCTTATTTGTGCAGAACCAATTTTGCTTTCTTTCTTTCCTAATACTTCGTTTGAGTTAGTTACACTCAGGGCGGTGATCGCGATTGGTGGCAGATGTGAGCTATTACCACTTCACAGGCTCACGAGTCGCGCCATCGACGAGCTTGGTTATAGTGTCATTACTGCCGAGCCCACTGACTTTATAGCTACGGACGTGACAGGGGACGGTGATCAACTGCAATTCACGCGGATCGGGTGGAAACGAGTTTGGAGAATCAGACCCTTTGGAAGATTGAGTACAGTTAGTAAAGTGAGGAGGAAGATTGTTCCGAGAAATGTCCGATGCAGCTTGGAAAGTTGCCTTGAACCAAGATCGGTAAATGGTAAACGGTAACAGAAAGGATTTTTCTACGAACATAATAATTATGTTAAATATATGTATTCATTAGAACTTTATTTTCTTAAAACTTTCCGTCCTGTTTTTTTTTTGATTACACGTTTTTAGGGTTCCGTAGTCAACTAGGAACCCTTATAGTTTCGCCATGTCTGTCTGTCCGTCCGTCTGTCTGTCCGTCCTCGCTTAATCTCTGTGACCGTTAGCACTAGAAAGCTGAAATTTTGTAGAAGTACGTATATCAGTTACGCCAACAAAGTGGTAAAATAAAATTTTGGAAAATATTTTTTTTTTAGGGTAGCTCCCCTACATGTGAAGTGGGGATGAATATTTTTTTCATCATCTACCCCATCGTGTGGGGTATCGTTGAATAGGTCTACTAAAATGGTTTCGGGGTTGCTAAAATTATTTTTCGATTTAATGCTCCATTTACGAAATATTAAAGTTTAAAGTGCACATTTTTGTTCCAGTAGGGCGTCCCCCCCCCTCTAAAAGCTAAACTACTAGCTTGAAAAATCTGGAAAAATTCTCGATGAAAGTGCATTTTATGAACTTTAAAAGAAAAGTATAGCGGTTAAGATAACTTTATTAGTTTAGCAGTAATAGTCGTTGAACTTGGGTGTTGGATAATTTTGTACCAAATACAAAATCCTTAGCATTAATCCTTTAAAGTGACTAAGATGAAGTAGTTGCTTGTATATAATGGGTAAAGACTTGCATTGAAAACCAAAATATGATTTTTTTTTACCTATTCAAAATAAAGAACAACAGAATCGTACTACATTGTGATAACGGGCTACTACGGAACCCTACACTGTGCGTGGCCCGACACGCACTTGGCCGGTTTTTTAAGAAACATTTTCCAGCACAGTGGATTTAAAAAATCTTTAAGAAAGAATAAGAATTATGTATTGGAAGCTGTTGTAAATAATGATGGCGTGAAATTCGATAGAGAGTAATCCATCATCAATATCAAAACTATATCACTAGATTTCAGTGTCTCCGCACGTACCTTGGGTCTAGCTTAACGAGAAAATAAGACCTTCTTTATAGGATCGAGGGCTGTTAAGACCGACGGGCTGACGGGCCGACAGGTCGACGGGCAGTCACTGCGCTACCTTCGGACTATCTTGCGGGGTCGAGTTTCATCTCTGTATGTTTTATTCATTGGACGTTTTATTGACACTGAAAGTTTAGAAGTTTTTGGTGACAAGATATTTTTATGTGGTGTTATGTTCTTTGCTTACATGATTTTTCTTGTCATGTAGTGTTAGTTTTTTTCATATTGTGGTTGAGGGAATATCAGCTTTCACTCGCATTTAGGAGCATGTAGTTCAAACAAAATAAAAAGTTAGTACTTACCTAAGTTTCATCGCTTTATTACATACTAGCTGCGCCCCGAGGTTTCACCCGCGTGAGTGTCGATCCCGTGGGAATATTGATATAAAAAGTAGCCTATATGTTAATTCAGGGTGTCAGCTACCTCTATACAAAATTTTATCAAAATTGGTCCAGCCGTTTGAGCGTGAAGAAGTAACAAACATATAAACAAACACTCACAAACTTTCGCCTTTATAATACGCCTTTATAGTATTAGTGTGATGAGTGCTATATGACGATCGATGTAGGCGCCAACTTAGAACAAGCAACAGGAAAACTAATCTATCACTCAGCATCAGTCACTCAGTATCTATCAGTCTGCATCGTCTATCACTTACTTTTACTGTTAGCCTGCATCATCTATCACTTACTGTTACTGTTAGCCTGCATCATGTATCACTTACTGTTACTGTTAGCCTACGCCATCTATCACTTACTGATACTGTTAGCCTACGCCATCTATCACTTACTGTTAGCCTGCATCATGTATCACTTACTGTTACTGTTAGCCTACGCCATCTATCACTTACTGTTACTGTTAGCCTACGCCATCTATCACTTACTGTTAGCCTGCATCATGTATCACTTACTGTTACTGTTAGCCTGCATCATGTATCACTTACTGTTACTGTTAGCCTAAGCCATCTATCACTTACTGTTACTGTTAGCCTGCATCATCCCACTGCTGGAAAAAGAACTCTTCCCAATCCCATGACTTCCAGCTCACTATCACTAATCTATCACTTATTATATTTTAAGATCCCTCCCCCACAATAATATATAAAATATTTTAAACATAATAGCCTGATGATAATGTGGTCTACCATCTAGAGCAACAGATAATAGCTTATCTAACGATCTGAACTTACCAACAACATCTTCAAAGCAAACTCTGCGAGTCGACTGATCCTAACAATGCGATTATCATCTCCACTTCAAAGACAAAGCCAGTACAATATAATTATGTGAGTAAACGAGACAATTACCGCAGACGCTCTAATTCGGCAATAATTAGCTTCTTAAAGTGGCGCTCAGTGGGGAGGCGTTATGTGTTAGAACGGTATGTAGGTAGGTATGTAAGAGAAGTTGTTTAATCTAAACGGTGATGTGAAGATGTTGGTTGATCGAAATATTCCAGTAAGACACTAGCTTTGGTTTAATCAACGGATAGTTTTCACATAGTTCAATAATAGAAACGGAACTCTCATAGGATCGCTTTATTTTTAATGAAAAAAAAGAACATCTACCTACGTTCAGCCAAAATACGTTCATTATCAGGTCATAGGCGTCTCCCGAGCACCACCACTTCGACCTGTTCTATGCTTCCTGCATGCAGCGGACTCCTGCGGCCTTCACCAGGGGATCGGTTCACCTTGTGGGAGGCCTTCTAATTCTACGTCTTTCGGTACGCGGTCGCCACTCCACAACCTTTCGGCCCCAATCTGTTCTGCGAGCAATGTTCCCCGCCCACTGCCACTTAAGTTTGGCAGTTCTTCGGGCTATGTTACCTTGCTTCTCCTGCGGATCTCTTCATTTCTGATTTAATTACGCAGGGAAACTTTAAGAATAGCCCTCTCGATTGCGTTTTGGATGATTCTTAGCCTTTTAATAAGCAAAACAACATCCATGCGCATTTTTGCTATGTGGTGCGCTGCGGCCCTCCGTGGCTAAGTGCACTTTAGCTTTGATCGAAAAGAATTGTAAACTTAGGTACTTTTATCTACATTTAATAACTCTCAAAGTAAATTACTTATAGACCTACCTACATACAAACCACCCCTCTCATGAATAACTGGAAGTAGGTCTGCGTTGCGTTTGAACTCGCTAACACAAATAGACACTGGTGACTTCTGCGCAAACCGATCGCGTGCTTAGTGAGCGTTGTATTCACACTGACAGAAGACGCGGCGATATATCTACATTTTAAAATTATTACTTTTTTGTTGTTTCTTTTCCTTAATGTTTCAGGGCTCGCTGTAGCGAGTCATCTTCTTCCTAACATCAGCCCTTGTTTAAGGTCTTATTTACCTAGGTACTTTGGTTTTAGCCATGTCGTCTTCCACGTAGCTTTTTCCATTGTGAAAAATATCTTTAAAATGAAAACGACACGAACCTTTTCACCAAAAACTCGCTATCTCTCGCAATGTAGTCTGACCGCGCCATTTCCTTTAGTTACTGCAGAGTTAATTAACAATTGCATCGTGTGTCCTATGTGTAAAATAAATGAATAAGTCAAGACACGACATATTTAGAAATGTGCAGAAGGACCGATGTGATAGGTCACTCATTATTTCCTTATAGAAAATGGATAGCAACGGGTATCTTCGGGCGCTGATAAGAGCATATACAAAAACAATTTAAGCATAGATGTAAAATTCACTATTATGCAAAACATGTAACACACTATCGTTATTATAGTTTTATCATTACTGTACACAAAATATTCTAAAATATTTTAAAACAGGAATTATATATTTTTTACCTTTACGAAGGGGCGGCCAGAATCAACGACATTTTCTTGTAAGTAAATGATGTCATTCAAAAGTGCCTACTTGAAACTGACTTTGACTCTGACTTTGATTGAAGGCTCGACAGAAAAGTGTGATAAAAAACCAAGGCGCCAAATTACCTACTCCGAATTCAAGTAGGTACGTCTCTCTTGTGTGCGAACGGGTTGATCTTCTAGTCTAAACCTTTCTTCTCTGTGTCCTACAAGTCGACTGTTTTATTACTAACTCTTTGTTCCCATTGTACATTAACCTTGTTTTTGCTCGCAATGTCTAATATAAACTTCGCTAGCTCTGTTTCAACGTTTAGTGTTAGTGTACAGCTTTTCTTTCTAGCTTGAATAGTTTAGAGGTCGGCACGTGATAAAATAAAATACACCGATAGAACATTTCTTAGAATGTTTTATTTCAGTATAAGTGCGCTCTTAAAGCACTGAGGAATGTTTTATGTTGGAGGAATTCTCTGTTTAAGGTCTTACATATTTTGCTGGAGATTTTTTGAGTATTTAGATCTAAAATTGAAATGTGATTGAAATGGATTTAACATTATCTGTAGTAACAATATGTTATTTCAAACTAAAAGAGCTTTTGAGTATGATTAAAAGGTGAAAGGTGACCATCTCTTGCTAGCCCACAAACCTATAGAAACACTACCTACATGAGCGTTCTTATTTACAGGCAATATTATATTTGAATGTCAAAATGAAGAAGAAAATAGAAGTAATTCTGAATTCCCAAGTAGTTTCGAGATCTTCGAGGCTTATAATTACATGCCACTTCCCTACCTATAAAGCAAAGACTAGACGATAACTAAAAAAACGCGTTGCGTATAATTGATCGTCAATAAAATCTGTAAGACGAGTGAAAAACGCTGAGCATCTGCCCAGCGTCTGAAGAGGGTCGAGGGGGTCTAGGGGTGAGATAAGGGGGGTGTCCGCAAAAAACCCGCTCCTCCCTTTGTTTAGCTGTAAGCTCGTTATTTCACCCTTGCCTTGTGTTTCGGCTTTATAGCGTGGTGTTAAGTATAAATGATTAGTGGAGAACAATGTCCAGAGTAAGTGCGATTAGTTCACATGAATAAAACACTTAAAATAATTCAGGTAGATTCGAAAACTAATATGAAATTTGGACAGATTTTAAAGCTGATATTATATTAATTTTCTGCTTGAAAAAAAAACTTCCTAATAGTATTATATTGCAACACCTAATCTTATTATAATGTTTATTTAAATAAAACCCACTTTAATATTTCACAATACAGCACAACATTTTCATTTTAAAACAACAACTAATCAATCAACCCTTTGATCCGCGGTCCGTCGCCGCTTGTGCCGCTTGCACCGCGGACGGGGTCCGTGAGACCAGAGCGCGCCCTCTTTGCGCGCCGATGAGATCCTTTCTTTTATTTTGTTTCCTCTAAGCAAATGATATTATATCGGGAGTTAATTTTATTGCCAGATGCCGAGCGGATTCGACTTTCACCCCAAATCACTTTTATCCAGTTCAAAATGTATTATATTTTTTTCTTTTACGTTTTATTTGAGCTTTTTTAATTTTATGGGCGGATTCCACGTTAACCGCTTGACAAAAATGCTCTTCAGATTTAATTTAAAGTTGTAAAATTGCAATCTAATTTTGCGTTTATTAAAGAGAGAACTGTAAACATCTGAGATACTTTTAAAGTAAACATAAGTACCAAGTTACAAATAAAATATTTACTTTTCAAATTAGATGAACGTACCGAACCTTCTGGCATTAATAGAGAAAATTCAGTAATTCAGCGTGAAAGCTTTGCTATCAGTGCAGCGCTGGTTCCTTTTGACGTCGCCAGCATTGCATCGCTTTGCAGCGGTCGTTTTATCGAACAAGTATTACGGCACCAGCTTAACGATCGACCACTCTCAAAGACCCTCGACGTCCCGCATTCTGGGCACAATATATTCGCCTTATTTGACAAAATATTTTGAAGACACAAACAAAATGTAGATATTTTCCTTTTTTACACGTGTTTCAAACTGAAATCTCTCTGTTCTGTGATATTGTTTTCAACACACTTGCTCGTAAATAAGTGGCTCTTAATAAACCGCTTTTAGGACCATAATGCAGTGTATTAGACACGCGTGCTTTTTATTTTATGTTACTGCACTAGTGCGGTAACGCCACATATAACTATTTACTAGTCGGAGATCTGCGCTTATTTAATCTCATCAAAGAGACTTCATGCGAGGGGCCCGTGGCTAAATAATAACAGCCGCACAGGTCGATCGATCGGGTTAAGCTACGCTTGCCGCGGTTGGTCTGTGGATGGGTGACCATCTTTACATATCGTGACCCCTCCGTGCCTCGGAAAGCACGTTAAGCCGTTGGTCCCGGCTGTCATTCGTCGATCTTTGACAGTCGTTACGGGTAGTTAGAAGCCCGAAAGTCTGACAACAGTCTTACCAAGGGGTATCGTATTACCCAGTAACTGGGTTGTGGAGGTCAGATAGGCAGTCGCTCTATGTAAAATACCGGTATTCAGCTGCATCCGGTTAGACTGGAAGCCGACCCCAACACAGTTGGGAAAAGGCTAGGTAGATGATGAAAGAGACTTCATGCCAAAAGGAACCCGCGGGCCATATTTCACTTTTTTTTAATAGTCTGAATTGTCCTTGGTCCCAGAATGAACTAAAATTTATTTATCTTAAATTGTCCGTGGTTTCTCCCGGAACCAAGCTCAAAAGACCCTGACTGGCGTTTTATTATTGCGGATTCTCACTGAACTAATGTATATTTCTGTATGCCAATAGTACTTTCTAATTCCATACTAACTAAACTACAATTTGACATACGACAACACTACGATCAGTCTAAATATTATTTTGTGTTTATTATATTTTTTCTATAGGCTGTTTAGCAGTTTTGTCAGTGCCTTTATCACCTTTATTTACATCTGAAAAACAAAAGCAGCGCGCCATTTTCAATACAAGTTAATATTTAACAGTACAAGTCTGTTTTTTTTCCTCGCAAGTGTGTTGAAGAACGTCGTATGAAACGCGTGTGCATTGATCATTATAACCGAGGCAGTATTATTCGATGCGATAAGAAAGCCAACTGTGTAATGATCAACATAGCACACATGTATCATAATGTACTAATAATATAGGCTGTTTAGTGGTTTTGCCAGTGACTGGCCCGTTGGTCTAGTGGTTAGTGGCCCTGACTGCTATGCCGGAGGTCGTGGGTTCGATTCCCACCCAGGACAAATGTTTGTGTGATGAGCATGATCATTTGTTCTGTGTCTGGGTGTAATTTATCTATAATATGTATGTATTTAGAAATATATAAGTATGTTTATCAGTTGTCTAGTACCCATAACACAAGCTCTGCTTAGCTTGGGACTAGACGGCGTTGTGTGATAGTTGTCGAATATATTATTATTATTATATTATTATTATAGTGCCTTTTTTACACCTGCGCGAGCATCGTGCTATCATAATGTACTATTTTATAGAATACATCTGATCGACCTTCTTTTAGCATTTAACATAAAGAAGTCTCTTTGATGAATAATGTGTTTTGTTCGTAAAGAATCCAAAATAAATAAAAATAGATTTCTGCAAAGAACAAGACCTTCGGGGACATACAACCAAAATATCAAATGCAGGTAAGTAAAGTAGAATGTACAATTTAATTTGAGGGTAAATACAATACCGTCAGAGTGGAGATAACAAGAGCGGTTTGACCGACCGCACTAAACTCAAGCATTCCTAATGCGTACGCAAGACATTGTAGGTGTCTTAATAAAATTGTCGTCTTACATCAGCGAATACGAATGCGGGACGGTGTCGGGCGTGGAGGGCGGGGGGCTACCATTAACTCAGTCTTCGAGATTACGGTAATGGTGGGAGTGCGGGAGACCCCGCCGCCGTTCGCACGGTTAACAGCGGTTTGGTCACAGATTTGAATACAAATACCGACATCGGACGAACGATGTGGAGCCGTATCTTTGCAATTATGTAGATCTAGTCGCTTTGCGGATGACGAGACGCGACGAGGAATGAGAGAGATAAGTTTTGAAAAATGGTGGCGCTCGAGAAAACGTCTCGCTAGCGATGCGATGATATAATTAAGTAACTTTCGTAGCTGTTTCATCTATACATTTTAAATAAGTAGTTACTTTGAAAGCGTTTCGCTGCTAGGTAAATTTTTAACTTCAACAGGTAGCTTGAGATAGCTACTCCAGATTTTGTTTTAACGAGCTGTTCTTCAAAATATTGCTTAATGAGTAGGTACCTTCTTCAAACTAACATATCTAAATAAACATTAATTATTCAGGATAATTACGTCAGTCGCTTCTAATCTAGTTTCTCATTTTAGCAAATCTCAATCTAAATTATTAGCAAGCCATAACAAGTGAATTATTAAAATGTTAATTTCTCTGTCGCTGTAGCTAATATAAAATACACCGAAGTAATTACACAAACGTAACGGGGAAGAGTTATTTGATATTTTGATATTCAAACAAAGTTGCTGAAACAAGGGCCTTGTTAGATGCGCGAGGGCGGCAGGGGGGGCGGTGGATGGATATTCGGAAATCCTTTCGCCAATCTAAATAAATTTAAAACTCGGACAATCGGATTACGAAGCGTCCTCCGTCTCATTGGTACCGTTCGTCGATTATACTGAATTCACGACACGTTTATTCAATTAGAGTTTGAAGTATTTAGCGGTCGGATGGCGGGGCGCGGTAATGGCGGCTGGCGGTCGCCGTTAAAAATTCAAATCGCGGCCACCTGTGCGCCCGGCGCGGCGCCCGACGCCCGAATCACTTTTATTTCTCCCAGCGCTCCTGCTTTCTACTCCTCTCCTGGTACTTCTTGAATTTTAATATACGCAAAGTTTCTGTGTAAACGTTTAGGTCTGAATTGTAGCGAGCTACTTAGCCTTATTTATGTAGGTGTTTTCATTATGCTTATCCGTATCGCCGAAACGAAAGAAAAACACGAGGTAATTTATACAGTAGACAAGGAGCCTCATTTGCTACGGCTTACAGAGCATTACCTTTTTCTGATGCTCTATCGATTGACTCGAATAAATGACTTCTTGGCACTACTCGCGGTCGCGGCGCTCTCAGAGTTATCTCTGACATTGTGTCTGGTTGATCATGTGTTTATCTCTGAGAGCACCGCGACCGTGACTATTGCCAAAAAGTAGTTGATCATGTGTTTATCTCTGAGAGCACCGCGACCGAGAGTAGTGCCAAGAAGTAGTTGATCAGTGTTTATCTCTGAGAGCACCGCGACCGCGAGTAGTGCCAAGAAGTAGTTGATCATGTGTTTATCTCTGAGAGCACCGCGACCGCGAGTAGTGTCAAGAAGTAGTTGATCATAATTATGTATAAACATATGATCAATAGTCACGGTCGCGGTGCTCTCAGAGATAAACACATGATCAACCAGACACAATGTCATCATATTATCCAGTTTTAAAAAGTCCTAAGAAATTATTTGAAATGCAAATGTTTCATACATTTGCATTTCAAATAATTTCTTATAAATAGAAAAATATTTTAGAGATACATTAGACGTTTAGTTAGCAAAATATTATTATTTGAATTTTATTATTTTATTTGAAACCTTGTCGAAATTATTGAATCACAAAATTCATAAAGCCTAAACACATCTACGACGCCTTTCAACACGGCCGCTTAAAAATCATAGCACAGGATCCCCAAAAATCGAACATCCAAAAATACCTTAACCCTTCAGTGGCGATGTGAATGCGCGTCAATATGACACAATGGCGTGACGCGGGTCGCGTGTCACGCCGTCACGCCGCCGCCGTCACGCGCGACAGTTGACGCGAATTTATCATCCAACTCTTGTTATCGACAGAGCTGAGTGCTTGACTTGACGCGTCGTTATGTGTAGTTTTTGCTGGTTGTCTTGTGTTTGTATGTTGTCAGTGTATGCGTTTGTGTACGAGGGCCACAGGGGAGGATTTTGAAGAATAGTTATGACGGTTTCTAAACATTTTGCAGTTTAATCATTCTTTTGATATACAAAAAATCTACTAAGTAAGTCTAATTCTTCGTGACACTTCTAAAATCTTGTAGTAGTATAAATCTCAAAGTTGGTGGGAGTATAACATCATTAAATAAGTTTATAAATTAAAGGACAAAAATATTTAAAAATAACATTTAAAAAATTGTTTTTATAAATCTTCTTACGATTAAAAAAATCACATGTAAAGTGCTTGTTTTGTGAACATAATGTACTGTTTGTTGACGTTATATTAATATCTTTATGAATAAAATACAAACAGACATATGACATAAATAATAGTACCTACCGATTGACAATGTTTTGGACATTTAAATAATAAGTTATTGTAGGCAATATGTAGGTACCTACATAATTACCAAAGGTACGTTTGTTGTTAGATCGCTTTTACCTAAATAATTGAAAGACTTCTTATTTTCTATCTCTTTTGTAATATTAAGTAGGTAGCTATCCCTAGACGCACACCGCGTGCCCGGCCTCACAGCTCCCGGCTCTCACGTCCCAACCTCACACTTATTATGCATGAAACACAAATACCTCAATAAAGTTCTTCTATAAAACAAAAGAGCCACGAATAATAGCATCACATATCAGTGACAGACTGCTCGACGTTTACTCAAGCGGGGTCTAAACTACCTCAAAAACGTCCCTCCATGGAAATAACTTCAAACATAGAATGGCGGGGGAGTGTTAGCCGCGGGCTTAGCGTGCTGTCTTCATCATAGCGGTCTAAGTGACCATTAAAATTCATTTTTAGAGCCCGCGGTGATGTGGCGGTCGCAAGGTTAGATCGGATGATCATTGCGTATGCAAGTTGCTTATGTTTTGTCTTTTGTAGCTTGGTAGCGTTGTGTGGAATAGAGCCCGTTGTTTGCTTATAGCTGCCAGCTACTGCTGCTCGTAAGCAAAGGTATGTAACGTAAAAGAGGAATCTGAAACAACGTTCTAGTTATGAAATAAAATCCGGTATTATTTTTAAGACAATGCGCGGCATGCTTTTTGGGAAAATAAAAAGAATTTGCAACAAAGGACATTCTATCAAGTATTTATAAAGAAACTTATGATTTGTACGAACTACCATGTGAATTGGTAAAAAAAATAATTAATTTTTGCATTGGTCAAAAAGTTAATTTTATGATCGTCATAAAATTAATTAACACAAAGGGTTAAGCAATTAATTACATTTTACTCTCTCAGACGCCACTAAATTAAACAAAAACAATTGAAATTCCAACCCATATCATATTCACACATCATTATTACTGTTATACTCTATTAACTATCTATTATCTACGACGTATTATTATTAATTACGCGCAAAAGTCCGTTCACGTAAAAATTCATTCGTGGAAATATATTTTCGCGTACTTACGCGAAAATGCGTCCTGTTAACATATAAAAATACCAAGATATCATACTTGATGAGCTGAATATCGTTGTTTTTTTACGCAATTGCGCCAGAAGGGGGTTATGTTTTTTCAAAAGTTTTATTCCGCAAATGGAACAAAGTAATTACTTTTATTAACGATTAAAGTTATGAACACATCAAAAAAAAACTTTGCAATTGATAAGTACTGTCTTGGGATGCTTCTCAACCACATATTCTTCATACACCATTACAGCCCCTCACACACATTTACCATATCACTGCAAACGACGCGTTAATATCACTCAACTACAATAAATCAGCACTTTGAACTCTGCTCATCACATAATTACTTAATGGCACGGATATCAGATAAGGAGTAAACGCATTTGTATGCGTGTATCCCCCGTACAGTGTAGGTACACTGTACGTGTACCTACACTGTACGTGTACCTACACTGTACGTGTACCTACACTGTACGTGTACCTACACTGTACGTGTACCTACACTGTACGGGGGATCGCGACGCGCCACGAAGCAGCTCGGAGCGATGACATTAATAACAAGACCGCTGTTACTATAACAATAGACATGTTTCGTGTAGTGCATTCACACGTTTTTTGTATTTTCCGTGACCTACTAGTAGTAATTTTTGTTAGTTTGTGGGCACAAAACTTGTTGATAGCACCATTATTTGCGGTAGATGAAGTTCCTTGAACAAAATCTAACAACCCTGGCTTGTGACTGCTGCAACGTAACTTATCGCAGCCAATACATACAATAATATATGTAAATGCGGCGGCTGTAATTGACGCAGCCATGATAATAAATATATTATTATAGAACATTAACACATGTCAATGAAGTTAGTTCATATTGATACAGACGCCTGCACATCAAGTTACTATAATCTGTCTTTCTTTAATAGATTTACAACTTTATCGCTAAAGCATAAGGTTTAAGGTTGATTGGGAAAATTTGACGATTTCGAGGAGCTTGATGTGATGACGTCTGTAACTTGAATGAGCTACACGCAATGATATTATATAGGAAAGATATGCTACATTCATACTGAGCGACGTTCTGTATTGTTGCGTTGTTATTACAAAGTGCTTACTGCGATAGATAATACGGAACGTATGACAGATAGCTAGCGGACTAAATGAAACTACAACAATTGTCTGAATTTGTCTGCAACACTTTGCGCGCGCTAGTGCCATATCTACCTCTTTAATATAATACTAACAAATGCGTGCACTGACTGGACAAAAATGTAGAACTGTTGGTAAAGACCTGCTTACAAAAATAAAAATAATTAATCAATGATTGCTTTGATTGTTATAGTAATGATGGTGGGATATATGTGACGTCGCACTATATTCGCAAAGCAAACACGGTCGCGAAGTGATTAAACACCTTCAAATATTTCAGCAAAACATATTTTCATGTCTTAAACTTTATGCATTGCAACGCTTTCCATTGACTCGCGCCAGTAGCTCGCCAGCCGCGGTTACTTATCGCGCTCGATCGGTTGCGGCAACGGAACACGCTATGGCTTTTATCTGACTATCCTTAGAGGTCGCTAGTTTGGGATGCACTCATTTGTGGGAGGGGAAGTGTTAGAAATTGGATTTTATAAATTTGCTAGACGGTTTACGAATAATAGTGTGATTCTAGGGATTTATTTTTATTAGTTCTTACATGTGTTGGAATATGTAGAAATATATTTATTCTTTCTCTTAGGAGTATCTATGGAATCACTTGGAAAAGTATTTTTATAATGTCACAATAGTTTAACAAGCACCACAGTTTATAAAATTTGTATGGTTAATACTAAATTTATAATAGGCGAGTTACGATTAAAATGACTAACTGTAGTCTTTGCTAAAACACAATTTAGCTGGTGGAAAAATATTACGTCAGCAAATGCTGTAAGTACCTACATTTTTCGGAATTTTCAGTATTTTATTCGGTCGTTTCTTTATTTGTATTCGTATAGAAGTTGTCGGAAAATTAGTTTAAAAAGCAGTAAATTTCATATTTTGAGTAAGTATGCTCATATTCAATTTTTTTTCGGACCTTTATTACTACCTACCCAAAGAAAATTGTAATGTATTTCGTTGGCAATCCTCAAATAATTAAATGAAAATAAAATTCCCCTTTCTGACACGTACATGATTTTACCAATATAACCTAACTCGTTTTACGTAAAGAGTAGACTATTGACTTAAGAAGTATATCAAACGAACTTTTTTGCTATAAAGATTAGCTCACAGGCTCAAGCTGACCTCCTTAATAGTCGTACGTCTCGAGCGCTGAAGTTACAAGTTGACTTACGAATCATTTGGCACGATGTCAGATTACAAAACAGATGCACCGAGCAACGTCAACACTTCCACAGAAACCGCATCACAAAAGTATGCCTACACATATAATAATTATGGGTGTAGACAGACATAGAAATGTATGAATGTGTGTAAAACTCACGCTTTTTCTCCTTTCTAGGTTAAACCCGCGTCAAAGGATACCGGGCGTCTGATTACATAGTAAGAACTAACAGAGGGTCAACTGCAGAAAAACACTAAATACACTCAGTGTTGAAAGAAGTGCACGTGCTTATAAAGACTGACATCCTGAATGAAATGCTAGCGTATCTTTCCAGCAGAAGTCAGTCGTAGATAGGTAATATTTAGCACACTGTCGGCACGTAGGCAAAACTACTACCTATTTCTAGATAGATTCACCATCTTTATCATTGGCAGACTTGTTCCACCCACTACTGTGTACAGGCCTCGTCCCTTTTATCTTCATTATCTGTTTCAGTCTGTGTTCGATTGTATACTTACATATTTAAATCGAAGGTAAGTATGTGTCATCAGATTTTCTAAGTCCTCATACGTTAAGCTTTGGAGCCATTTGTCCGTGAGCGTTCTGCACTCCCGTGAGGTAAGAGGACAGATTTTAAAAATCTTATTTACTCTGTAGTACAAAACAGGGCCAAAGAAGTGATGCTGACGTTGACGCAGTAAGGTACCTCAATGCTGCTGTCGTCATTATTGCAGGAAGCAAACCTTCTGTAACTGTGTAGTCTATGGTCTCATTAACACTGCTCGAATTAGTGCCGCTTGCAACTAACGCGCTCTTCTAGCATCACGCTTGTGAATCCCGACGGGGGAGCCAGACTTGTAGGTGCCCGCAGTCTGGGTGATTTATTGAGATTTTATAATAACTGGGTTTATGAGATACCATTCTGAAGTCTTAGGAGAAAGACAGCCATTTTTGGTCTTTGCAAATAAATAATACAATAACATATTAATCTGATTGTCAAACAAAGGTGCCATATTTAATGTTGATCGTTCAATTTACTGGTTCCAGGAACCAACATTTCAAGGAAGCAACCAAAACATGAGAGTATCGTAATATTGGTGTCATACTTCGTCGCTCCTACATAATACGAGGGACGGATAGACCGACTCATAGGTTGCCCACAATCAAACTGGAACGCAGTCTGTCTTACAGCACTCATTACACAAACATGCAAGAAACTTCAAAGTCCATCCACCAAATATCAAAGTGATGCAAGTACGTATTAATATTCAGCAGTGTTTCAACCGACAGCCGACGGACGGGGCGACCGGGACGAGTTGGGCGAACGGGGTGAGCGGGGCGAACGGGGTGAAAGGGGCGCTTGCATCCTCCGCGATGCAAATGTCTGCCCGCGGCGCCAGCGACTGATTGCCTCACAGACCCACGGGACAGACGGATTACTGCAATTATACACTCATTTGTTGCTATTTACAGATGGATGGAGACTGTTCTCATGTTTTAATTGATATCCACGTTGCAAGGAAGATTGAAGTGTCATACAGTTGCTTTTGAAGTCAGTAAGGATGAGTTTTGAATAATGGTTCTGATGAACGCTCCCCTTGTTCTTATTAATGTCATTGCAAGAATATTTTGAATTGGAATGAGTAAGTAATAACTGGCGTTGTTATTATTTGTTTATTGTTTTTATTGCGTGGATGCAATTTTCAACCTTAAATGTGTCGCTAGATGAATTAATATTCTTTAGCAATAGGAAATCTGGGGCAGCTTGGTACCAAAGTGTGTTAAATGAATAAGAAAATATAGAATGTAGACTATTTAAATAAATAATAAAATGTTATAAGATCTGCCTTTTAAAGAATAAGGGTCACAATTTATCTGACTTTATAAAAAACTGTACGCGTACCGCGAGGGCTGGTTTGAGGTGCCGCGGGAAAAGAGTTCCTGGAAGGACTTGGGGGAGGCCTTTGCCCAACAGTGGGACAGTATAGACTAAACAAAAAAAAAACTGTACAGCTACACATTATAAAATAAACTAAAATATCTTCCAACTTTCGGAAAATTTATTACTGTTGCGTGTCTGCCAGAACTCACAGTTTTTTCTTTAACGAAAAAAAACTGAGATCGTAACATCCTCTTTTTATATTCCAACTCATGCATTCTCATTGTGAGTAATTGGAACACTGGCTGGCTGGCTGAGTTGGCCCAAGATTGGCGCGCCCAATGTTCGGCCGTCTGGCAATGTCTTGGCTTGCCAGTAAGCCCGCACTTGGCACGCTCGCTCAGCTACTGAATCTTAAGTAAAAATCGCTTCGGCGAACCTACATGCCACTTGATTGCGTTTAAATTTAGACGTAGTTTAAGCAGTTTAGTGATATCATTCGGAATGGCTGGGATAGAGATTATTGTAGTTTATAGACTGCTGAATTAAAGCTCTGGAAACTATTCCAGTAACGTGTGCTATATGTGCTCTTTTCCTTACTTTGTTTTAAGAAAAGTGGTGATATAACAAACACAATGTCACAAGTTATGAGCAGAATAGTAAACACAAATGTCTCTTAGTAATGTTATCTCTCTGTACAAATTCCGCTCCACATCCTTTGTAGACACCTTTGAGTGTGTCTGCAATTACCACTCACGTCCCGCCCAAAGGGTGAATATCAATTTGGTTCGTATTAAGGTTTTAATAAACCGTGAGCCTTCAAAATTACACTCCACGAGAGCAGAATACACGGTGTAAATGTAAACGAGGGGCTGCCATGTGTTTGGGTCCCTATAAATAACGAGTACCCAAGGGTCCCGTCTTTCGGCCCGTGTACATCTAATTTTAGGTGCCCTACGACGCACCTGGGCCCCTGATTAATGGGTTCCGTCTATTTTGTTGGGATATTTAAATACCTGTCTGGTATTTGACGCGCGTCTTTAGCAACCCTCGTGAAGACAAGTGGCAGGAATTTATTTGGCGCTTGTTTTAATATAAGTTGAGGAGTTATGTGAAAGCTGTCCCTGCCTAATCGAGGAAGTCGTTGTGGTGATTTATGGAATAATGCTTTTTATACAGATAGATAGAAAAGTACACTGGAGTTATGATTAATGGTAAGGTAAGTCATATCTACATAAATCAAGTCGAGATAGGTTTCACAAAATCAGCTTCATGTCTCCATATAACCTCAAGTTAACTGCTGTGGCACGTTAATCAAAAGTGTGCTGAATTTTCGACTTTAGTAACCAAAGATAAGGCTCTCTGAGCAAAATGATCTAATACATCGTCGTTCGTCGTTTCAGCCGATAGACGTCCACTGCTGGACATAGGCCTCCCCCAATTTTGGGAGGGTTTGCCATAATCACCACGCTTGGCAGGCGGGTTGGCGATCGCAGTATGGTATGATGGTGGAATACATAGAGAACGCTGCTGCCCATTCTCCGGTACGATCCTTAGTCGCCTTTTACGACACCCACGGGAAGTAAGGGGTGGTGGTATTCTTTAAGTCCGGCACCACACAGACTAATGACTATCTCATACATGATTGTTTTCATTTCTTCATAATATCGATGCGTACAAATGAGCGCCCAATCTCGTGCGCTGTCACCGCGCTTCCCGGCGCGGCTTACGTCCCGACACAAACAGTGCTGCGTCCAATTTGCACCGCCTCCCTTCCCCGCGACTCGCATGGATTATAACTGTATTTTACCAACATGAGGTTTAACAAAGTGTCCATAATCATATGCTGTTGTTAAAATCTTATATGGTTCTATCTAATTTAGGTAAATTCAATAACGTGTACTCAGTTATATATCCAGAAAGATTGGTGAGTTCTTTACATTTTCGTGACAGTCCTTTTCGCCTTTCAAATTATCGGTTTAATAATTTGCTGTTTGGGAGTAATTTGTACACTCAGTACAAGGAGCAAGACATGTCAATCTTGAAGCTGAAGTAATAGCTCAAGTTAGTTATAAATAGGTTGGCATCCCCTGGACTGGAGCCGCCTTTGCCCTCGAATGTTACCCTGTCCCCGTTTCTGCGCTAAGTTAAGGAAATAGTCATGCTCAATGTTCATTAGTAAAAATTTGTCTTTTTAACCCTAGTTTCTACATTCATGATTTCCATTTGTGTTTACGCTACTAGCATCATTTATACTCTGAACACGAACATAGGTACTTCTGCTTTGTAAGAGACACCGATATGCGATGAGCTTTCTGCCTTCGATCTTGATGCAATCGCTATTATACTGTGAATATTGTGTTCAGACCCTTAGGGCCGGCCCTAAGCTCATCGGATTTCGGTGTCTCTTACAAAACACAAGTACCTATGTTCGTGTTCAGCATGAGTATGCAGACAGCACACACCCCAAGGAAAGAAAACCAATTTCCAATGAAGATTGTCTCAAAAATCTCGTGTGTTTTGTCCCATACATCCCCATTCTTTCTGCCCAGATTGCACCATTTCATTATCTTTCTTACGCCATGGATTATTTACAATACTTTATGAACACCATGTGTATAAATAGTACCAACTATAATTTGTTTCTCCCCTACCACATAAGAAAAGAATTGAATGTTTGAATTACTTATGTCTTTTATGCTTTTTAGCTTCATCTTCGTTCGTTAATTTATTCATACTTTAGCGTCGTTGCATTTAGAATGGAAATTTTCTTTGTGTGTTTTGTGCTTTTTATCATGACCATTCATTTTATTTAGCTAACATTTAATTCAAGATGGTCGCTTCTGAACAATTGAATTTTAAATTGCTAATTCTACTTTTTTAACTTTGCTTGCTGTAGGATTTCTTTGTTCTGGGTGCATTTAAGTAATATAATTCTTTGAAGATCTAATCAGTAGGCCTTGTAGTACTTTGCAGTACTGTGTATTTTTCTATTTTGCCATTCATATCCTTCTAATGTTGCTAACCAAAATAAGCGGAATAAGACATTTTCCCATCTCTGTCACAACAATCGCACTCAAAATCCATATTTCAAACATAACAATAGGAGAATAAAAGCAGCATGCAAGAGAAAAATAACCGAGCAATCTGTAACAATATCTTAAGTGTAATGTATACCGGGTATAATGTGAACGACAAAAAGACGGTAATGGCTGCGACAAGCGTCGCGCGTGATTTATGTCGTGTCGCGTTCTGTCGCGTTTTGTCGCGAGCGGGAGCACTCAGTGACGTCACACACGACGCGTCAGACATCAATCATGTTGGGGGGGATGTTTATTGAGTGACTTGACCTACTGCACTTTTGGGGGTTACCGTGTTTAAATATTCATTGGCTTTTACTGTGTTTGAGTGCCTTGAACTAGTAAATACAACATTGAATAATAAATATGATGTACATTGCAAAGCTTACTCGGGGCATTGGGTACGCGTACTTCTAGCTGCAGTTATTTTAGAACAGAACGATGTATCTAATAAATCTCGTTATACAGGAAATAATCCGAGGTTCACTAAATCAAATAGACTCAAGTAAACATAACAGTGACAAGTTTTAGTAAATCATCTGATGTTGTAGAGGATATTATGAATCCTGTTCTATGACTTCTCGTTCCCATTTACTTAAAAAGTCAAAAGAATAGATAGTTACGTGAGCGAAGCCGCGAGCCCAAACATAAAAGTTAAACCTTTCGTTTTTGCGCCCTTCAATAAACGTGAAACAATTTAGTCGACTTGTGTATTATTGCCATTAGGTAATTATCAGCAATATATTGAAACTCAAACTCAAAGCATTTATTTCAATTAAACCTTGTACAGGCACTATTGAATTGTTAAAATTAAATAGTCTGTCAGTTAGTCAGAAAGTTGAAGCTAGTTGCCCATTCCAAAACGTAGATCTCTATGGAGAAGAACGGGCAAGAAACTCCATGGACACTCTTTTAAATCAAGTTATTACAAAATCCTGGGTATGTACCCAGGATTTTGTAATAACTTTGTAATAACATTAGTCTTGTTGCTTCTATATGTGAGAACAATGTAAAAAAAAGACAAATGAAGAAACAATTCAAAATATAAGATTAAAAATAAGCCTTGGCAGTTAAGAGATGACCAGTCTCAACCGACGGCACCCGTTCACGAACATGACGCGTGGATCAGCACCATCCAGCTCAACCATTTTGTAGGGAACCGAATAATCCAACACACGCGCCACCATCGGTGAGACATTTAAGTGAGCATGACACGTTCTCAACTGCCATGCTCTTTCAAGTCAACAACAAAAAAAACAAAACATAATAAACGGAAACATGGTTCTTACATTTACAAAATTTTAAAAAATGCTTCTAAATTATACAAAACTATAGTTTGCACTTTATTTAAGATGTTAATATAATTTACTACTAAACAGGAAGAGGTATTTAATATTGCAGTATTCAAAAATTAAAACTGGATTGAATAAAATAAAAAAGTTATGTTCGTAATGTAAAAATTATTGAAAAAGAAAGGGAAGATAAGAAGATACCTCTTCCAAATATTGAAATTTTAACTAGTGAGCGCAAGTGCCTGTGGAGCGGGACCAGCATTAAGCCAAGCATTTTTATCTACGACTAGCTGACCCGGCAAACATTGTTTTACCATATAAATTATTTCTAGCTGTCCGGCGCTACTTCGTTTGCGTGGTGTCCTACCCCTTACTCTACCCTACCCCTACCCTACCCCTACCCTACTCCTACTCTACTCCTACACTAATCCTACCCTACTCTTATCCTACTCCTACCCTACTTCTACACTACTCCTACCCTACTCCTACCGTACTCCTACCCTACTCATACCCTACTCCTAACCTTCTTCTACACTACTCCTACCCTACTCCTACCCTACTCCTACACTACTCCTACCGTTCTCCTACCCTACTTCTACCCTACTCCCATAGATAATAAAAATTTTCTCCACGTAAGAACCATCCTCGTACTTCAAGGAATATTCAAAAAAAATAATTAGTGAAATCGGTTCAGCTGTTCTCGAGATTTGCGCTTAGCAACACATTCAGCGATTCATTTTTATATTATAGATATAATCATTAAACTTGTAATTTGGGGGCACGGGAGTGCCCCCGCCAAGACGAGCCAAGCGAAGCGCAAGGGCACTACCTACCTTTTCTCGAAGCACTTCGTCGTATTTTGAACCCTCTTATCTTGGGTTTGGATTATACCAGATAAACAAAATTTTCGGGATATGATGTCAGTGGTTGACTTAATAAACCTATAAAGTTTCAATTGCATAGCTCTTATACTTTATATTTTATTGATATCTAAAATACCCCGATTTCGTCACTGACTCACTGACTGATGATCATCAATATTCTTAAGGTTCTTCCTGAAGTCCTAGAAAGCTGAAATTTGGTATGTAAGCTAGTAATAGTACACAAACAACAAAAAAATCTTAAAACTTAAAACTTTTACCCCCCCCCCCCCCCCCCCCCCCAACCCCTTAAACTAGGGGGTGAAAGTTTGTATGAGACTTCCGTAAATTTTGATGCTAGAGGTCTGAAAATGTATATATAGGGGATCCTTGTTATACCTATAAACCCTAAAAAAATAAAGAAAAAATGAACAACAGAAAAAAATACTCGTATAAATATCATAACATAAGCAACTTACAAAAAGAAAGGAAATCCCACAAAAACATTTCATGTTAAATGTTGCCAAGACGAGACCATGTAGCTCGCACTGTCAAAAAGTAATCAGATCTCATGTAGAGCCAAGCTTCTAACTCTACACGCCCTAACTCTACAAGGCCTAACATCGCAAACTCTACACCTTAGTCAAAATATATGGCTTGGCCATTTTCGCTACATTCACATGAGCGTAAGGTGAAACATACTCATGTTAATGGTTCTTGTAGTAACGAAACGGCCAAGCCATATATTTTGACTAAGGTGTATAGTTTGCGAAGTTAGGCCTTGTAGAGTTAGGGCGTGTAGAGTTAGAAGCTTGGCTCTACATGAGATCTGATTACTTTTTGACAGTGCGAGCTACATGGTCTCGTCTTGGCAACATTTAACATGAAATGTTTTTGTGGGATATGCTTGTCTTCATAGTCTGCGTTTAATGCATGTTTTAAATTTCTTCTCATTTAATTGAAGAATAT
Source organism: Mesoligia furuncula (assembly GCA_916614155.1). Lineage (NCBI taxonomy): Eukaryota > Metazoa > Arthropoda > Insecta > Lepidoptera > Noctuidae > Mesoligia > Mesoligia furuncula. Next base: position 667,758 of record OU744811.1, on the reverse strand, counting down.
CGAGTGGTATTTTATTATAACATTTTACACAGTAACCCATAAAAGAAGTTTTTACTTTAGACAATCTGAAACGCGGTTGATCTAATTTGTCCCAATTTCTAGTGTTAAAATTATGCCTGTCACTTATCTTACTAAAAAGATGTAGATTTTTTCGAACGTACATAATGTTTTCTTATATATATTGACAAGGAACCGTCATTTCTTTAAACAGTTCTCGTAGAGAATCGCGTCTGCTGAGCTTGTAGATGGCTCTGACAGCCCTCTTTTGCAGAATGATGACAGAATCAATATCTGCAGCCCGTCCCCACAACAAAATACCGTAAGACATGATGGTTATGGAATGACTTGCCCGTGTCGGTAAGGCGTGCTCAATCTTTGTCCACTTTTAAAATTATGGTTAAAAAGCACTTCCTGTCTCCTTAAACATCATCATTATATTTTCTTTGCTCATGTTTCATGTTTATTATTATATGTATATATTTATATATATTACTATAATATACTTTATGTATGTAAATGGTACACCACAGACTACCTACAGTATTTGTCTGTCCTTTCCCTTTTTAATCCATCCAAAGGTTGTCTTTAAAAGATCGCTTTGAGCGATAAGACCGCCCATTGTGTCACCCTTTGTACAGTTTCTAGATATATATGTCTGTAATTTATATGGTGTACATAATAAAGAGTATTCTATTCTATTGTATTCTATTCTATGAAAGTAACTAAAATAGACCAGTCTCGCGGTATCCACGTCTGTTAATTGGCGAATTTTCCAAACAGCGTAAGCGGCCGAACTTAGCCGCCCTGCAAGTGATGTTAAGTGCGGACCCCACTGTAGCTTTGAGTCAAGCGCGATCCCCAGGAAAACCGTATTTTCGACGAATTCAAGTGTCTAGAGTTTAGTTTTTTTCTCATATAATACCAAATTATTCACAGTAAACCAATTATGGACCACAAGCATAGCGTTATTTACGTCGTCCAGCTCCTGTGCACGTCTGCTTACTTTAAAAATCATTATTATATCTGTTGTTATCTACTGTTTAGTGCCTGAATGATAAATGAAATCATTCAATGGCAGATAACACCACAGGTACAGGCCTCAGCTTTCTACAAGTATTTCGTGTTAAAGATTGTCTACAAGATAATATATTTTATCTAACTAAATGTTCCTATCGTTTACGGGTTTAATTAATTACTAAAACTATTTCAAAGAAATAAAAAAATAGGATAACGGCAAAAGCTCCCATTTGTAGTGGCACTAATTAAAAATATCGTGGAGCCAATAACTGGCTCCTATCCACCGACTTCATTTACTACAAATTTATTAAAACATTCCGCGCTTCGCCTTTCACAATCGTTCAAATAAAATAACATTTTTCCACCGGCGACGACTTTCGGAGATGACAAACTTGCATCTTCAATCTACTTCTCATTTAATTTTACTTAATTAAAATTTTAATTATCAAGTTGATGAGCTATTAAATGTGCGCTTCTTAAAGATAGCGCGTTAACCACGCACATGCCACGCAGCCGCCCCGCTCCCGCCACGCGCCCGCACCGCCGCCGCACCGCCGCCGCACCTAGCTCAAATATTAATAACGGGTTATCTTTGTGCTGCTTATTAATCGCGTTGTTGAAATATTTGCAACAACTTAAACGTAAAGTTTTATATTGATCAGCGTTGCAACCGCTTAGAGAATGTATTAGCTAATGATATGAACAAAGTTCGTGCCTCGGATCAAAAGATTATTGGATAGTTGGAAATCTGTTTTATGTATAGCTAGGGTAGCCTCTTCATCGTCAATAATATCAGCCCATACGAGTCCACTGCAGAACTTGATGTCTGCAATAACCGCGGCAAACAAGGATTAAATATTACAAAGTGGATCAATGACCGCACTATTGCGTTATTTGCAGAAAGGTGTTTTATTATGACCAGACCAGACCAGACCAGAGACCTACATGAAATTAAAGAAAAACAGAAATAAATTAAAACAGCAGAAGCACACGAACGCGCGGAGTATCTAAACGTAACGTAAATTCGAACAATTTTTGAATTGACAATACAAATTTTCTGTTGCATTTTGGTTTAAAGGAGGACCAGACAAAATGATCCACACGTTCTATTACAACTAAAAATATTGTACTAGATATGCATGTTAATATACTCGTAGAGCAATAATTGATCACTACTAGTCGCCTTAGTTTAAACATTCGCAAATATATGCATTCCGGTGATAGCAAAACGATGTGGTACCATCAGCTGGTCTGATGATAGACCTGGACTCTAGATAACGAAATTCTTGAATAACTAAAAAAAACAGGATTTGTTTTCGTTTTTTCTCGAGCCCACACTCGAGTGGTTTACTAGTAGCTTTTCAAGGGTTCCGTCAACTAGCGTCCAGATCCATAACTCGAAGGTACCATGTTGTTGTACTATCATCGGAATGCATATATTTAAATGCAAATATTTTAACTAAGACCACTAGAAGTGATTAATTATGCAAAGGTTCCGTTATCAAGCGTCCAGGTCACTCCTACGAAACATCGCCATAATTTTTTCACACAGCGATTTGAAATGAGCCGCCAAAGTTGTTATTGTATTATAATTAAATACCTATCTAATGACATATGTTTGGCTGTTATTGGTGCAGCTTTTATACATTTTTGCCAATTTTCCTTTTTGCCACAAGCACAATTTAATATCACTCATAGATATGAATAAAAGCTTAAAATTAGGTAAGTATTATGTGTGAAACGAGTATTTTCAATTTTAAAATCGCTTGACTTTGCATTGCGTCTACTCAGCGCGTTCGTGTTAGGAGCAATATAATATGAATTTATTAATTAATTGCAAGCAATGTTACAGAGCACATTGGCTCGACCGACGCCACAAATCAAACGAGTGATCAGTTTGCCGACTGACACCGATTTATTGATAACATCATAATCGGGATAATAATTGATTCTAACGTTGATCAACACATTCAATTATTATTAGATGGTTTACATTAATTGGATTTTAGATCTGATGTTAGGTTTACATGTAATCGGATATAAATATTAATGACAAAGCGCATAAATAGTGGATGTTATAGATTTCACATCATCGATTATAATTATAATGATGCTTTGAAACTATGACACGGACTACTATGACACTGACCACTATGACACGTACTACTATGACACGTACTACTATGACACTGACCACTATGACACGTACTACTATGACACGGACTATATGACACGGACTAATATGCCACGTACTATTATGACACGTACTACTATGACACGTACTACTATGACACGGACTACTATGACACGTACTACTATGACACTGACCACTATGGCACGTACTACTATGACACGGACTATATGACACGGACTAATATGCTACGTACTATTATGACACGTACTACTATGACACGTACTACTATGACACGGACTACTATGACACGTACTACTATGACACGTACTACTATGACACGGACTACTATGACACGGACTACTATGACACGTACTACTATGACACTGACCACTACGACACGGACTAATATGCCACGTACTATTATGACACGTACTACTATGACACGTACTACTATGACACGGACTACTATGACACGTACTACTATGACACGTACTACTATGACACGTACTACTATGACACGTACTACTATGACACGTACTACTATGACACGAACTACTATGACACGTACTACTATGACACGTACTACTATGACACGTACTACTATGACACGTACTACTATGACACGGACTATATGACACGTACTACCATGACACATACTACTATGACACGGACTACTATGACACGTACTACTATGACACTGACCACTATGACACGTACTACTATGACACGTACTACTATGACACTGACCACTATGACACGTACTACTATGACACGGACTATATGACACGGACTAATATGCCACGTACTATTATGACACGTACTACTATGACACGTACTACTATGACACGGACTACTATGACACGTACTACTATGACACTGACCACTATGACACGTACTACTATGACACGGACTATATGACACGGACTAATATGCCACGTACTATTATGACACGTACTACTATGACACGTACTACTATGACACGGACTACTATGACACGTACTACTATGACACGTACTACTATGACACGGACTACTATGACACGGACTACTATGACACGTACTACTATGACACTGACCACTATGACACGGACTAATATGCCACGTACTATTATGACACGTACTACTATGACACGTACTACTATGACACGGACTACTATGACACGTACTACTATGACACGTACTACTATGACACGTACTACTATGACACGTACTACTATGACACGTACTACTATGACACGTACTACTATGACACGTACTACTATGACACGAACTACTATGACACGTAGTACTATGACACGTACTACTATGACACGTACTACTATGACACGTACTACTATGACACGGACTATATGACACGTACTACCATGACACATACTACTATGACACGGACTACTATGACACGTACTACTATGACACTGACCACTATGACACGTACTACTATGACACGTACTACTATGACACTGACCACTATGACACGTACTACTATGACACGGACTATATGACACGGACTAATATGCCACGTACTATTATGACACGTACTACTATGACACGTACTACTATGACACGGACTACTATGACACGTACTACTATGACACTGACCACTATGGCACGTACTACTATGACACGGACTATATGACACGGACTAATATGCTACGTACTATTATGACACGTACTACTATGACACGTACTACTATGACACGGACTACTATGACACGTACTACTATGACACGTACTACTATGACACGGACTACTATGACACGGACTACTATGACACGTACTACTATGACACTGACCACTACGACACGGACTAATATGCCACGTACTATTATGACACGTACTACTATGACACGTACTACTATGACACGGACTACTATGACACGTACTACTATGACACGTACTACTATGACACGTACTACTATGACACGTACTACTATGACACGTACTACTATGACACGAACTACTATGACACGTAGTACTATGACACGTACTACTATGACACGTACTACTATGACACGTACTACTATGACACGGACTATATGACACGTACTACCATGACACATACTACTATGACACGGACTACTATGACACGTACTACTATGACACTGACCACTATGACACGTACTACTATGACACGTACTACTATGACACTGACCACTATGACACGTACTACTATGACACGGACTATATGACACGGACTAATATGCCACGTACTATTATGACACGTACTACTATGACACGTACTACTATGACACGGACTACTATGACACGTACTACTATGACACTGACCACTATGACACGTACTACTATGACACGGACTATATGACACGGACTAATATGCCACGTACTATTATGACACGTACTACTATGACACGTACTACTATGACACGGACTACTATGACACGTACTACTATGACACGTACTACTATGACACGGACTACTATGACACGGACTACTATGACACGTACTACTATGACACTGACCACTATGACACGGACTAATATGCCACGTACTATTATGACACGTACTACTATGACACGTACTACTATGACACGGACTACTATGACACGTACTACTATGACACGTACTACTATGACACGTACTACTATGACACGTACTACTATGACACGTACTACTATGACACGTACTACTATGACACGTACTACTATGACACGTACTACTATGACACGAACTACTATGACACGTAGTACTATGACACGTACTACTATGACACGTACTACTATGACACGTACTACTATGACACGGACTATATGACACGTACTACCATGACACATACTACTATGACACGGACTACTATGACACGTACTACTATGACACTGACCACTATGACACGTACTACTATGACACGTACTACTATGACACTGACCACTATGACACGTACTACTATGACACGGACTATATGACACGGACTAATATGCCACGTACTATTATGACACGTACTACTATGATACGTACTACTATCACAAGGACTACTATGACACGTACTACTATGACACGTACTACTATGACACGTACTACTATGACACGTACTACTATGACACGTACTACTATGACACGGACTATATGACACGTACTACCATGACACATACAAATCAAATCAAATCAAATCAAATCAATTTATTTGCGATAAGTGTTGGTACAATATCGGTCTTAACATATATTACAATATTATTATCATTATGGATCCTTAACACTTAGTCAAATTACTGTGACATGCAAACATTTAAGTTCCTAAATAATATTAAACGAAATCGATGAAAAAAAATAAAGATATGTTCTATTAAAGTAATTAAAATTGCAATTGGATAGCAATATTATTATTATTATTAGAGATATGTCATATGGTATTTAAATTATTATAATTGTTATTTATTTTACAATGTCTTATTAAATATATCGTTTACCGAGTAGAAATTCTTTTCCCTTAACCATGCTTTAAGACACCTTATAAATTTATTACCCGGTAAGAATTTAATACTCTCAGGTATAGCATTAAATATGCGACCGCACATTGCATAGCTATTCTTACTGTATAGTGCTGTCCTAGGAATTATGGGCAAAACTATTCTATTTTTGTGTCTAGAACTTTTTGGATATAGTTCATGAGCTTTTTTAAATAGTTCCGGGTGCATTTTTACAAATTTTGCGCATTCAAAGATGTACAGGCTAGGTAAGGTTAGTACCTTTAACTTTTTGAAAAAGGGTTTGCATGATTCCCATGGGCGTATTCCCGCTATGGCGCGAATGCACTTTTTCTGTGCGATAAAAACTCTCTGACTTTCCGTTGAATAGCCCCAAGTAATCAGCCCATATCTCAGCACAGAATCAACGTATCCATAGTATGCAGATAATACGGTTTTTAACGCTGATGTTTTTGAGAGTTCGTATAGAACGTACACGAATTTATTTATTTTATTACATACTTTATTGACTTGGGCCTTCCAGTTGCAATGTTTATCAATGGTGATGCCGAGAAATGTCGATTCGTTGACTTCGTTTAGTTTAAGTCCTCTATAATTGATGTCTAATGTCTTATTTTGTTGTCCGTACGTACTAAATTGCATAAAATTAGTTTTTGTTAGGTTCACGCGAAGATTATTTTCGTCAAGCCATGTTATTATTGATTCAATTGTATTGTTTATGTCAGTTGTATATTTATTCATGTCAGGATTCTTCGATGTCATTATTAACGATATGTCATCAGCGAACAGAAAACAAGGGTGATTAGTAACTTCCGGAAGGTCATTTATATAGAGTAGAAAGAGTAAGGAGCTAAGGACACCACCTTGGGGCACACCGGACTTGTTATGATTATACTTTGACCTATATGTTTTTAGTTCTAGTTTGCTATCAATTTTTTCGATTTCTACACACTGCATTCTGTTAGTTAAATAACTTTCAATCCATTGGAGTGCTGGGCCACGTATCCCATACTTGTCAAGTTTGTTTATTAGTAATTCATGTGATACGAAATCGAAGGCCTTGGACATGTCAAAAAATATGCCTGTGGTTTGAATACGCTTATCTAAATTACTAACGATTGTGTGGATTAGGTTAAAACATGCTAATGTTGTGGACTTTCCTTTTTGAAAACCGTATTGTTCTTCCCTTAAGATAGCATGCTTATTAATGAATTGAGTGAGTCGCTTGTGCATTGCAGTTTCAAAGATCTTTGATATGATGGGTATAAGAGTAATTGGTCTGTAGTTGTCTAGATCTTCTTTGTTACCTTTTTTGTGGAGAGGTTTTACTACTGATTGTTTTAGTAGGTCAGGAAAACATCCCGATTCAAAAGAGAGATTTACTAAAAATGTTATGACTGGTGTTAATTCAGTTGCACAACATTTTAGAATTTTTGTTGCTAACTCATCATAACCTACTGAGTTTGTGTTGTTCAAAGCTAGTATAATTCTGTGTATCTCTTCATATCCATATGGTTTTAGGAAAATAGTGTCACTAACAGATTGTTTGAGATTAACACGAGTATTTTTTTGGGTATCGTTTGTCAGATTAATCCAGTAGTTGTTGAATGTTTCAGCAATTTTGTCTGGGCTATTAACTACAGTACCTTTGTTCCTTATGTTTTGTATGAATTGTTTGTTCTTAGTACAACTGGACTCTTTTTTTATCAGTTGCCATGCTGCCTTGCATTTGTTTTTCGAATTACTGATAAATTGATGATTGATTCTCTTAATAGAGCCATGTATGCAGCGTCGCAGGAGTTTAGAGTAATTTTTAAACTTTGTCTTATTTTCAACAGTTTTGCTCGCGTAGTATTTGATTCGTAATGCTCTTTTGGTTTTGCAGCTTGCTCTAATACCTTTAGATATCCATTTTAGGATTCGATCCCTGTTTGATATCTTTATTCTTCTGATAGGAAAACATAATGTATAAAATAGATATGTTAGCTCGTAAAACTTTTCGTAGGCTATGTTAATATTGGTTTCTTTGAATACTTCTGTTCCGTAACCATACATTTTTTATCTATGCGCGCACTGTGCTTGCGAACGAATGAGATACGAGTCGATTCCAAGATGGCAATAATTCGAGTTGCCTAAGTGCGCGCTCCCGGTTAAAATCCTTGGTATGAGGGTTAATCGTCGCTAAACTGCTTCGATCTGGACTGATTGTGATTCCTGAAGGCTCCTATAGTGCAGTACAGACTTTGGTGCACCAATTTGTGAGTGGATAATCGGACCACGGCCGGTCGTCGTGCAACGCCAGCCACGTGCCACATCAGGACAAGATCCCCTCGAAAAGCCACAGGAGGCTAGCAGGTGAGTGATGCACTTTATGCTTGGAAGGTCTAACGGTCTCCCCGCGAGCAAGCACAGTTAATCATTCAACTAAAATACGTATCGAAAACTGAGTTTGCCCTCCAATGTACCACCATCGGCTTGGTACATTTTTTGGTGCCGAAACCAGGGAACAACGGATATAATTCGATAACATATTCATTCGTTTACCCGTTAACAGTAAAGTTCTCGTAAAGTCTTAGGTAATTTTCAACATTCAACACAAAGAAATTAAAATATTCTTTTTTTCCCACTTACCTCCAACTATTTCCCAATTTTGGGCAATACATATTCGTTTTAGGTCGATTGCTATACATTACGCTAGTTTATTTCGTTAATCGTTAAAAAACAAAAAAGTGTATTTTCAAACGTACATCGATCTTTTCAGAATTTTATCATCGATAAATTCTTTGTTTGTCCTATGCATTCTTGTTCATTTGCTATAAACTCGTGTGGCTACACGTATTTCGTTGTTATATTCTATCGAAATTGTCATACAAGTTGTTATAACATCGAATCGAAACGTAAATAACCACAATTAACCATACTTAGAACATTTGTAAACTTCTGGTTCGCCTATTTGACCTACCTTCCATTTTTGAATTATTTGTGTATTTTTTCATAGCCGCCATATTAGTGCGAGTACCTAGTTCTTTGTTCTACGATTTGAAATTGAATTGAACCATAGACAAATTGGATTTTGTTTAGTTTCTTTTTTCTTTCTATTCAACGACAATATTAATTTGTTGGATTTAGCATTTAGCGTTGTAACGATTGAATGAATGAACTGCGATTGAACAATTGACGTACGGTGCTCTGATTGGGCGTTCTATTCAGTTTGAAACAGTTGTTTACGTTTTTCATTGTTATTTAGTTGAACATAACGGTGCCATTATTTGTTCATTATATAATCTTATTGTTAAATATAGATTGTTTTAACTTTATTACGGCTAACTAATAAACAAAATGCCTTATTATTCTAAAAAATCATTACGCAGATTGAGTAAAGGTAAATCGGTTGAAGTCGAATACCCAACTGAACGCGACTTACCAGTATTGCGGAGAAAACGTACTTTAGCTTTCAATAGGTTATCTAAGACGCTTGAAGTCGCTCGTTTAGCGGAAAATAATGAATGTGATTTAAGTAAATTTTTGGCACATTACTCAGACGTAACTAAAATAGTAAATAACTTTGAAGAAGCCCATGATGACATACTTACCATATGCGAACTTACAGATGAACAACAAGCGGAACAAGATAGTATCAGATCCGACTTCGACGAACGATATTATGAGATTCTAGCGATACACCGACGCTTAACGAAGGTCGATGAGCCTAACGAATATAATGATGAGCCAAATAAATCTCATAATGAGTCGTCGAGTGTACTCAAAGTAAAATTACCTAAAATTAACTTACCGCAATTCAGTGGTAACATAAAGTTGTGGCCCGAATTCTTTGATATCTTCACCTCGCTGATTCACGAGAATGGTTCACTTTCGGATACGGAGCGCATGCACTACCTCGTCTCTAGTCTCACTGGTGATGCGTTAGCACTTATACGAACCTTTCCTGTGACGGGCTTATACTACCACGAAGCATACTCTGCATTGGTTGCGCGGTATAAAGACAAGCGGGAACTTGCCTTTACTTGCTGGAAAGAGATCTTGAACGTTAACCTGAAAGCCAACTCACCCATTGATTTACGACGTGTCCTTGATTCTTTCAACGAAAATCTATCGATTCTCAAACGGCAAGGGCTACCGACGGATCAGTGGGACTTTGTAATCTGTTACCTTTTACTATCGAAAATGGATTCAAAATCGCGTTGTGCTTTTGAACGAGTTACTGCTTCTCATGAGTTTCCAAAGTACAAAGATCTCAACGAATTTCTGTACACCAGTTGCGAGGCTTCGGTTCGCGACACACACTTCTCCGTAAGTGGTCGCGATAGCCGTGTCAACGAAAAACCACATAAGCCGAGTGGTTCACGGAATTCTAACACCGCGGTCGTAAGTAAAAAACATACTTCGACATTTCTATCGAATACAGAAGTTGACAAACCTCTTGCAGTTGCGCCCTCATCATCGAATTTAACCACATCGAACGCAATTGCACCATCATCGTCAACATCGTCGCGTTCTTCACGAACTGTTCTTGTGCCACCAAATGAACCTCGAAAGTACAAATGTCCGTTCTGTGGGGAAGCCCATCCCATTAATCAGTGCAAATCGTTTACTGACAAATCTGTTCAGGAACGACTTGACTATGTGAAAACCAATCATTGGTGCTTCAACTGTTTGAAGCCATCACATGGCCTCAAAAACTGTAAATCAATGTTTACGTGTCAAGTGTGTCGTCAACGACATCACACCTTGCTACATCAAGATCTAGATGTTTCGAAAACCGATAATACCGAAAAGGCCACTACCTCGCAGGTCAGTGTACTTACCAATATCGGTGATCGTTCCATGATTCTGCTGTCCACGGCTAATATCGAAATTCGTGATTCATCGGGTCGTTATCAGACTTTTCGTGCGCTGATTGATTCCGGAAGTCAGGCCCACTTCATAACTGAACGTGCTACTGAGCGTTTAGGTCTCCAACGAACGCAGTCAACGCGTAGGATTCACGGCCTAGGTCATGCTTCAACATCCGCTAGTGGTACAATCTGCTTAAGCGTAGGTGTCCACGGCAACGATTTGTTTAGTATTGAAGCGTTAACATTACCTAAGATCTGCGGCAATATGCCAGTCGTTAAGCTGAACAAATCTGCGTGGCATCATATTCGAAATCTTAACCTAGCGGATCCTGATTGTCACTTACCTGGTCAAATCGATGTCCTTCTCGGTGCTGAGGTCTTCCCTTCACTCCTGTTACCAGGTAGTGTTAGTGGAGGATTGCAACAACCATCTGCAATTAACACTGTGTTCGGCTGGATCCTACTAGGAAAGGTCAGCGGCAGTGATAATCACGAACTGCCAAAGTCGTTCTTCGTTTCAGACGATAATCTTCTCAATGAGCAGGTTAAGAAGTTCTGGGAAATGGACAACATTCCGCAGTCTTCAAAGTTAACACCGGACGAGGAACTCTGTGAACAAAAATTCGTTACCGAACATTCCCGCGATGCTTCAGGGAGGTATACCGTTACCTTGCCTTTCAAAGATAAAGACAAGAATCTAACTTTTCCTGGGTCGCGAGAATCTGCTTTACATCGTTTTAAATCATTAGAACGCAAGTTAGCGGCAAATGAGGCTTTATGCGAACAATACTGCGACTTTATGTCTGACTATTTACAAAGTGGTCACATGAGTCTAGTTCCTTCAAAGGAAATCAACCAGGGTTGTTATTACATACCTCATCACTGCGTTTTGCGACCTGACAGCGCAACGACAAAGCTAAGAGTGGTCTTCGACGCTTCTGCGAAAGACGCTCGTGGTGTGTCATTGAATGAAGCTTTACTCGTAGGTCCCAAATTGCAGGCTAACATTGCCGAGATCCTGCTTCGCTTCCGAACACATTTAGTTGTATTTACAGCCGATATTCGTCAAATGTTTAGAAATATTACTATGTCAATTGACGATCGAGATTTCCAAAGAATTTTTTGGCGATTCAAATCAACGGACCCAATTCAAGAGTATCGATTAAATACCATAACTTATGGGGTATCATCGTCTCCTTTTCTTGCTTGCCGCACTCTCAAACAACTTGTAGAAGATGAAGCTGACTTACCTCTCGCTCGCGAAGTGATGACTTCTGATACATTCGTTGACGATATCGCGAGTGGCAGTTCTGATATCCAGACAGCCATCCAAGTGAAAACTCAGGTTATCCAACTCTTAAAGAGAGGACAGTTTGAGTTGCGTAAGTGGGCTAGCAATAAACCAGAGGTGCTTGCTGATATACCTCCGGAACACTGTCTCACTGACTTTGTGTCTATGGACATCGAAAAGACGAGCACCCTGAAGATCTTAGGCCTGAAGTGGTGCCCCAGGAGAGACAAATTCTTGTTTGAGGTCAAACCTATCGATCGCCAATGCACAAAGCGTGCGATTCTAAGTGAACTCGCACGTATTTATGACCCCTTGGGTTTCCTAACTCCTATAACTTTATTAGCTAAGTGCTTAGTTCAGAAGTTGTGGATGTTAGGTATTAATTGGGACGATTCTCCGCCGGGTGAAATCGTCGAACAATGGCGTTGTTATACTGAACAGTTACCTGTCATCAAGTCCTTGGAGATCCCTCGATGCATTTCTGCAAAGGATATGAAATCTTTTGAGCTCCATGGCTTTGCTGATAGTTCCGAGTCAGGTTATGGAGCTGTAATCTACTTACGTGTCACTTGCGTCGATGGTGGTGTATCTGTCTTCTTTCTGTGTTCAAAATCTCGCGTAGCACCTGTAAAAAGGATATCATTACCTCGTCTCGAATTGTGCGCGGCAGTCCTCCTGGCAGATCTTCTGAAGTTCGTCAGAGAAACCTATTCATCGTTTTTCCCCATAGCTGACACCTGTGCGTGGTCAGATTCGATGGTGGCGTTATCGTGGATTCGATCTTACTCGTCACGTTGGAAGACTTTTGTCGCCAACCGAGTGAGTCATATCCAGGATACTATTCCGGAAGCTCGCTGGAACCATGTCTCCAGCTCGGATAATCCAGCTGACATTGCCTCTCGAGGTCTTTATCCTGCTGAGTTGGTCAACAATTCGTTATGGTGGGCGGGGCCCTGTTGGCTCGCTCAACCTTCTAACACTTGGCCAAACAACACTGACAATGTTAACGAAGCTGATGTATTATCTGAAGAGCGCGCGGTCTCTCTGTTTGTTCATAACGACACCAACGTCATTGATTCTTTACTCGAAAATTTCTCATCAATCCGTAAAGCACAACGAGTACTCGCGTATTGCATTCGTTTTGTAGAATGCGCTCGTAAAAAACCTTCGCGAAGCTCTAACCATCATTTAAATCGAACAGAGCTTCATAACGTTTTATTGATTTTCGTACGCAGAGTACAATCATTGCATTTCGATGAGGAAATAACTCGTTTGAAAGACTCAAAACCTATTTCAAAACCTATGCAAAAACTTAACCCTTTCTTAGATAAATCGGGAATTCTTAGGGTGGGCGGTCGCCTATCTCGTTCTGGGCTCGAGTATGAGCATAAGCATCCTGCGCTGCTACCTAAGGATTCTAAACTAACGTTCATGATCATCGAAGCACTTCATCGTGAATACTGTCATCCCGGTATAAATACAATGCATTATCTTTTGACACAGCAATTTTGGATATTATCACCAAAACGTGCAATCCGTCATTGTTTGTCTAAGTGCTTACAATGTTTCCGTACGCGCCCTACACCGCTTGAGCCTTTTATGAGCGACCTACCAGCGACTCGCATCAACCAAGTCAAGCCATTTTCAATCGTCGGTGTTGACTATGGCGGACCTTTTCGCATTAAGTTAGGACGACATCGAGGAGCTAAAATAAGTAAAGCTTACCTTTGCTTGTTTGTGTGCTTCACAACGAAAGCAGTCCATTTGGAGGTCGCTTCGGACTTGACTTCGGACGCTTTCATAGCAGCACTTCGCCGGTTTGCTGGCAGGCGGGGTCGTGTAAGCGTTATCCATTCAGATTGTGGAACCAACTTTGTAGGCGCTTGCAACCAACTAAATGAGTACATGAAGGACGCATCTAATACCGAAAACATAACATTTAAATTCAATGCTCCGGCTAGTAGTCATTTTGGCGGTGTCTGGGAAATACAAATAAAGGCAGTCAAATCCCATCTTTATCGTATTATCGGTGATCAGACATTAACGTTCGAGGAGATGACAACTTTGTTTGTACAAATCGAATGTATGCTGAACTCGCGCCCTCTTTACTCGCTGAGCTCAGATCCCAATGACTTAAACGTATTGACTCCGGGTCATTTCCTAACTTTAGAGCCGCTTACTTCAGTCCCTGATGAAGATTTATCAGGCATTAATCTTACTCGGTTAGGAAGATGGCAACTCATTCAGCGATTCCAACAAGACTTTTGGAAACGCTGGAAGGTCGAATATCTGCAATCGTTGACTCAGCGAGCAAAGTGGACTAAGCATTGCAAACCATTAGCTGTAGATTCAATCGTGGTCATCAAAAACGAAAACACTATGCCGCTGCATTGGCCGCTTGCTCGGGTCACGGAATTACATCCGGGTCCTGACGGCGTGGTACGTGTGGCCACCGTGCGTATGGCAAATGGTTCACTTCTTACGAGACCTCTTGTGAAGTTGTGCCCTCTGCCAACTCAGACTGACTAGACAAACCGTTTACCGTAACTTCAATTCATTAGATTCTAGTTTAGTTTAGGTTAGTGTTAATTTCAATTAGTGTTAATGTCAATCGATCACATCAGCTCTTCATTTGTTTTTGTCCGTTGTTTTCGGGTTCCGCTCTTTCAGCGTAGTGAAAATACTATGCATTTTGGTGGGCGGAATGTTCCGTAACCATACATTTTTTATCTATGCGCGCACTGTGCTTGCGAACGAATGAGATACGAGTCGATTCCAAGATGGCAATAATTCGAGTTGCCTAAGTGCGCGCTCCCGGTTAAAATCCTTGGTATGAGGGTTAATCGTCGCTAAACTGCTTCGATCTGGACTGATTGTGATTCCTGAAGGCTCCTATAGTGCAGTACAGACTTTGGTGCACCAATTTGTGAGTGGATAATCGGACCACGGCCGGTCGTCGTGCAACGCCAGCCACGTGCCACATCAGGACAAGATCCCCTCGAAAAGCCACAGGAGGCTAGCAGGTGAGTGATGCACTTTATGCTTGGAAGGTCTAACGGTCTCCCCGCGAGCAAGCACAGTTAATCATTCAACTAAAATACGTATCGAAAACTGAGTTTGCCCTCCAATGTACCACCATCGGCTTGGTACAACTTCTGAGAAGGATAGCTCAGACATACATTCTTTAAATTTGGCAATGTGTTGCTCATTATAGTCCCTCTTGAATGTTGAATATTGTGTAAAAGCTGTTTCTTTTTTTCTCACGGGTATACTTAATAACTGTGCAGTGTTATGATCAGAAAGACCCAGGTGTAAAAGTTCACCTTTAGCCGATTTGATGTTGCTGATTAGGTGATCTATACAAGAATTTTGTCGTGTTGGGGCATTTATATGGAGCACTAGATCATAATTTTGAACAATTTCGATTAACGTCTTAGATTTATTATTTAATTGCAAAGTGTTGATATTCAGGTCACCTGCTATGACTATTTTTTTCTTAAATTTGCGTGTCAAAAATTGCAGCACTTTCTCAAGTATTTCAAAAAACTTGGTGATATTAGAAGTGGGAGTTCTGTATATGCATAAGATAAATAGATTTTGGTTCATGACCTCAATGCCACAACACTCAAAGATATTATCAACACAATGCTGATTTAAGAATGCCATTTCCTTAAATAAAGTACCCCTTTTTACGAGGATAGCGACTCCACCACGCTTTTGTCTATTTGCCCTGCAGTAAGAGGTTGCTAAGCTATAGCTAGAGATTTTTATAAGACTTTCATTCCCTCTATCTATGAACGTTTCCGACAAGCAAATAATATCCGGGTTGATTTTTATATCTGAAAGTTCTGCTAAATGTATTTCTATTAAATGAATTTTACTTAGTAAGCCGGCGATGTTTTGGTGAACTATTCTTAAGAACTTAGTCTCGAAATAACATCTGTGTGCCTGCAACACAGAGGTCGCCATTTTGGGACGTACTTACGTGGTTGGCGTTAGAGGTACCGGGTACGACTTCCTCGGTGGAGTTCGTATCAATTGTTTGCGTACTAGAGTCTTTTAATATAGGTTTCGTCTCGTGTCTTAGTACTAGTGGGTCATGAATTGAAGCGGGGGGATATCTTTTAAGATTTAATAATCGTTTTGTATGGTCAGGGTTTTTATAAAAATGTAAGAATTTTGAATCGTAGTCAGTTTGATCTAGAATTGAATTAATCTTGCCACATAATCCATAAGCATTAAAAACGTTAAAAATATTATTGTAGTCCACAAATGTGCCGTCGTTCGATTGTTTACAAATTAATCTTAAAGTATCATTAATTTTTTTTTCATTTAGGTGATCAGTTTTAGAGACTTTTAACACTAGGCTAGGACATTTCATACATTTTAAAAGACACGGACTAATATGCCACGTACTATTATGACACATACTATTATGATACGGACTACTATGATAAGTACTACTATGACCACTGGAACGTATCTACAGCATACCCGTGCACAACGGTATTAGTGACCAGAGCATCCACGTGTCGTATCCATACGATTCCCGTTCTTTTGGTTGTACAAGCTTCTTATTTAACCCGTCTCATCATATCGCCGACAATTCTTGACGCACCGTGCATGGCTCGCGCCGGTGTTGGTTGGTGGCGGAACGGTCCAGTGGGTATTGTATAAAATATCATCACAAACATTCGCATGAATTGTGTTGTGATAGTAGCTGCTTAGCAACCCTTCCCGATTGTAGTCATAAGACAACACCCGCAGGTAAGCAATACCTATTAGTCGACAATATAGAAATGCTGACACATCCATTACCGGTTTATTTCCGCTCCCGAACGCAGAACTAGCACTAAACCAGCATTACAGCGGTAATCCGCGTGTAATCACATTAAGGCGTGCTGCAGTCAAGGCGTTTTATTTAGAACCGGATGCACTATTTGAACTAGGGAATATCGTTAATCGTAACTAATGTTATTAGAATGATGATGTACGTTGTCTGATCCACTTTACTAGCCCAAATGTCAAGAAGTAATGGTTTGAAAAATTTGGGATCAATATTTTCTTTTGATTTTCTACATACCTACTCGTAGCATTTGATTAGAGTAACGTTGTTTCTCCCCAGTTACGATGTCATGCTATTTTCATTTGTTCTTAAACTTAGTTTCTCACACTCATTTAAATCTTTATCCAATGGTGGAATACACCATTTTAAAGCCCATCTAAGATTTACAAAAGTTAGGGTTAAAAATACGATTGAAGTGTAAAAGTTAGTGCTATAGTTAATGTGTATAGAAAGCGTTTCATGCCAGTTTGGCTCATAAATGTTCGGTTATGATTACATGTTATTGTTTAGGTTAACAGCCATGTAACGTTCTATAGTGTTTGTGTATGTAAGTACATATCGTGCTAATTTTAGTTTGTTTACATTGTTAGTGACTTAGGTAATTCACCTTTTTTATTTTATAGCCTTTTCTGTTTTACATTATACTCTATATAAAACCATACTAAGGGCCGTCAAAGCAATAAATATTAACCTGGTTCATACTCAAAACTAAAATTATATTTATAGACAATTTAAATTATTCCTAATGACACTGACTCCACTTCACTTCTTCACGGACTTCACTTCTTCTCCATCCACTTTCAGACGGTAACGTGCTTTACCTTAAGCACGTAGTCTCTTTACATCAAACGCCAAAGCTCCTCAGTTCCACTTAGTAACACAGTTCTATATATGCATGCATAGTTTCTAACACTGGTTTCAAGCTAAATCTTACCTTCACATGCACTTAATCCTGATCTCCAAACACCGGACTCTCAAAAAGACGTGCATATTAAAACGCGTACATTCGCGTCTCGAGTGGCAGCAGACAGTGTTTACTGTGACTCTCGTCTTGCCTGCCTGTGTGTCCGTGTGCCTGTGTGTATGTCTGTGTGTCCCACTCAAGGAGCCATTAGCACTGAATGCGTAACTACAGCATTAAAATTCATCTGTACGTCTCTATTGCAGGCGGCGGGTGGCACCGAGATGTAACTGCAGTTAAAGTAGAAATGTTTTAAAGAAGCTCGCTTTTATTTTTGTAGTGCACGTCTAGTAGTTTTACGTGCGGTTTTTACTATAGTAAAAACTGAAGGTTTTAAAAGTTTAAGTGCGGAAGTTAAGTCCTAGAAAAGCTTTTGACCAAAAAATGTCTTACTATAATTTTAATCATTTCTATCTTATAAAATAATTGCAGCACTCATATAATATTTCAGTTAAATAAAATGTACATTGTTAGTAAGTGAGTCTAACAAAATTACGTCTTGTGATTAACATTACTCCTTTTTATTTTCCCCTAAAGATAATTAACCGTAATTTCTAAACCCAGCGCCATTTAACCGACGTTAACTAACGGCAGTGAACCCTCCGCACTAAAGTACTGGCACTAAACAGCGCGCGTTTATCATATAAATGGATTTCCTGAATTAAATCCTCTCTGCCTACCCACTATTAATTAAATGCCGTGATGCTTCACTGTTTTATATTTCGAGCGTGAGATTCGTGTAATGGAACATTGGGTTATAAACTGCGCGCTTCGTTAAGATTCTTGAGATTATTAAATTTATAATGTCGGATAAAATATCAAATTAATTATTTTATATATACGTTTTCTTTGAATAACCCAAAGATGGTTTTAATAAAACTCCGCGGCATTTTGTCGATTATAATCCATGTGCTAGGGGACAAATCTATTATAGTTATCTCTGTACGATTGGAAATTACAGAATGCTATTATGGATTTTCCTAATGATTAAAAAAAACAACCACACCTTGCCTTAGAACCAACCTTTGCAACCTGCAATCCAAAACCGCTAGTTGTCAGCATGCATGTCGCAATGGGTAAACACTCTGAATCCTGACAATAAAGGCCTTCTTACTGTTACAAAGACAATAAACACTGACATCTCATAATGCCTACGTTCGCCCTTCCTGCCTTTAAAAAAAAAAATATTTGTATTATGTGACATCGGGAAAACGGTAAACAGAGATAAAACTTTCTCTATTAATTAAAAATGCGCGCTCCAATTGGTAACTTTTCACATAACGACCGACTCGTAGCGACGTAGCACCGTAGCGCGTAGCACCGTAGCTCGTAGCTCGTAGCGGTGACGCTGATGGAACATGATTTCCGTAATTTGATTAATAAATATACAGTTTCATGTCTACACATGTTTTAAAAACTTAATATTTTCCAGTTTCGATGTATATTTTTGCTTTCGATATATGGAATGTATTTTTAACAAGATTTTGAAATCGATACATGCAATTAAAATGGTATGAATACCTCTACCAATACCATTAAGAGTTTGTAGTGACTACTTGATGTTCGTTACGTCTTCGTTTCGTGGCTGTTAAACTGAGTAAACTATTATTACATCTTCAAAAAAGCAGTAGCCTGAACTAAAAAACACTGCCTTTCATAGTTTCATAGCTTCTTGCAATCAGCAGCAGAGTCAAAAATAACATAAATACACCTCTAAACCTTGTAGAAATACCAGACATGATGGGTTATTTTTATTCCACCAAGATCCCGGCGCGTCGCACGGCCACGTCATTTAGTATGATTACTGCTGTTTGAAGCATTGAATAGTTGAATTTACTTGAAGCCGGCGCGTGCGAGCAATTTCCTGCAGTTACCGTGTTTTCTTCACAAATGTATGAAAGTTTAATCAGAGCTTTCAACGTGTACTATAAAGGTGTTCCCTTTGATTTCTGGGATTTAATGTTCTTAGAACCGGTGGGTAAATAAACTAAAATACGAAGGAACTGTTTCGATTTATTTATTTGGACGAAAAAACGGACGAAAATACCCTGTGATGAAGTGCAATACTCTGTAATGGGCCTTGTCCATAATTCTGATTATGTGTGTTCAATACTGCTTGGTAGTCATAATAATTATGGCGAAAGCACTTTTCGACCAAGATGCCAAGAAAATTTTTTTTTTTATTCTCTTCTCTCCATCGGGTAGTATCTTAAATCTTGGACTACACTTTAACGGCCTTATTACAAAACAAGATTTATGCTTAGACCTAGTTTTAAACCATCGAGACACTTTTAAATTTCGAACTATAATCCGAAAAGTTAAAGATCTCACTATAAAAACTGACGTTAAGCCCGAGTCTAAGTTGTCAATTTTGCATTAAGAACTTTATGTTCGTAGGGATAAAGTTTAAAATACAGTGACTGTCTCGCAGGATTAGGCTATGTCTAAAGTTAGAACTCATTTTTAAATAAGACGGTGAAAGACTAAACAGTTATTAATAATGTCAATTATAGACATCCTGTCACTTCTTAGATCAGGAATAAGATGAAACGAGAACAATTTCCAAGACAACTAATCCCAACTAACTTCCTCAATAAATACGAACATCTCCTCCCTAATCAATAGCTCGTTAGTCAGAGCACTATGAACTATTCCGTGCTATAGGCAGGTAGGTACAGTGCCGATACATCTTAATTACATAAATTACCAAATATCAGCTGCACAGATCTGATGTAGATGTGGATCAATTTATGGTAGCATCCTTTGTAGCCCCGGTTTCGCTTGCGGAGGTTTAATTTGAAACATTACGTTGTATTTTAATCATATGGTGGGCTATTTAGTATTTAATTGAAATATCTACTTTTTGTTAGTGACGAACATGATAAGTTAAAAAGTATTTTTGCTTGGAGTGCAAGTAGGTTCATATACATTCTCTCACTTTACATTAAAAATAAATATGAGATTATTAGATTCTATGATTGTAGGACTTTTCCCACACACAAGAACTAAAAAAAATATAGCTAAGCCAGTTAAAAGTCTAAAGAAAAATCCAGCTTGTCACTAAAAGTAATTCGAACTTTTTGGAAATTTTATAATTATATTAACATCACTCATATTCTAAAAATAGTTCATCTCAAACGATTCAACACACAGACAAACTATCCAACGTTAATATTTCATAATATTAATTAGGAGCGGGACAATCCGCTATCGCTAATGTATATTAGGGGCGCTTCACATTCGTCCGGCATGGTTCGGTGCTCGCGATGAATATGCATCCGTCGTAACTCGTAACTCGTGGGTAAAGCAATGGTCTCTCTGAATGATTCGTGTGCTGCCACCGTCGACATTTTTACGCTTAGTTACGTACTGCTGATTAGGTGACCTAGTTAGTTAGTGGGTTTGTAGATTAGAGGTCTTTTTGGCTTAGTGTAGGCTCTATAAATAATTAACAGATAAGCAACAAAAAGGTTGCTAGATTGATAAGTTTTCTCCACTATATGAGAATTATAAAAAAGTCATCAATTTGCCAACCTTTTTGTTGGTTATCTGTTTATTCTACTTAAATTGTATGCATCATTATATTAAACAGGTTGTAGATTAGAATACATTTCTAATGTATAACCTGTTACTTATACATATATACAAGATATTGTATAAAAAAATACAGAAAAGGTGAAAACATAAACCTTTCCCTCTTCAACAGGATTCTCCAATTATTTTCCATCCCATCCACACAGCACCCTGCACAGTCCCTTATATCAGCAGATCTTATGTAACGGTGTATCGCTAGTAAATCAGTCGTATCTAGCGCGGCCTCTAACGACCTCGCCCGATCGCGACGATGCGGACGGGCGGACTAGCGGACGCAGCGATAACGTCTCGACTGACCTTTATCTACAACGTGTTTCGCATTACGGTGACAGATATCTTTGAGTATGATTTGGTGCAACATGGATTCATTATGAAAATATTAAATTATAGATTACAATTTTGAGCAAAGGCTAAATTACCTAGGGTTCGATTCAGAAAGCAGTACTCCTGGACATGGCTCGTTTTTAGGGTTCCGTTGCCAAATGGCAAAAAACGGAACCCTTATAGATTCGTCATGTCTGTCTGTCTGTCTGTCTGTCTGTCTGTCTGTCTGTCCGTCTGTCTGTCTGTCCGTCCGTATGTCACAGCCACTTTTCTCCGAAAGTATAAGGACTATACTGTTGAGACTTGGTAAGTAGATGTATTCTGTGAACCGCATTAAGATTTTCACACAAAAATAGAAAAAAAATAATACATTTTGGGGTTCCCCATACTTAGAACTGAAACTAAAAAATTTTTTTTTCGTCAAACCCATACGTGTGAGGTATCTATGGATAGGGCTTCAAAAATGATATTGAGGTTTCTTATATCATTTTTTTCTAAACTGAATAGTTTGCGCGAGAGACACTTCCAAAGTGGTAAAATGTGCGTCCCCCCCCCCCGTAACTTCTAAAATAAGAGAATGATAAAACTAAAAAAAATATATGATGTACAATACTATGTAAACTTCCACCGAAAATTGGTTTGAACGAGATCTAGTAAGTAGTTTTTTTTAATACGTCATAAATCGTAAACCGCAATTTACCTTTTATTCAACCAACTAAAAAAATAAAAAAACATTTAATTTCATAAACATAAACCTTATGCATGAACCTGGATGTTACGGAACCCTCGGTGAGCGAGTCCGACTCGCTCTTGCCCGGTTTTTTAGGAAGTTACCGCCTGTTCCCTAGCTAGTGTAAAGTTATCGGTGCGCTACTATTTTCATATATTTAAATGTTGTTTTTTTAAATCTAGTATTTAAAAATTTAACTCATTTGACAACCATTCATAAAGAATAAAGGAAGAATAGGCAAATTATAGTAACAATAACACAATACATGACGTAATTGTATTGTTATCATTTAGTTTTTTGTTAATATCCGACCATTGCGATATTGACGAAGATATTATGAGAGATAACTAGATAACAATAAAGATTATTCGGTGCAACAAACAATTCATATTACTCTGGAGGGCAAATATTACTGAAAGATTTTACAAATTGATCTCCTCTTCACCCCTACTTGCAAAATTCACAGAAGATTGACGAAAAGATCAGAATTATCATGTGGGCAGATCCGAAAGCCCTTCTCAATAATCTCGACTGCGATCTGTAAAGACTTCCTCCACTTATCTACACACGTGCAAATCAATGTTTACCGACTCTAGAACATTATACCACTTGCGGACCACAATAGGCCTTGGGAGTATCTTAAAACCATCAATCCCCTAAATCCAAATACGACATAAAAAAAAAAAGTTTTGTAGGTTTTTGAAGAGACTAGACTATGAGTTTTGGCCAATCAGCCGATAGCTACCGGCAGGGACTAATGAGATATTATGTATTTGACTGACGTGCCCATCCTGTATGACCCCGTCCGTGATTGAGGGAAAATGTGTTTATGTACCTATTCAAATCAAATCAAATTATTCATTTTTGCAGAAAACACTGGTGTACAATGTACAATGGTGTTATTAAATATACATGTTTCAAGTGATTCTACCGTAAGGCATGCAAAAAGTCATACAATCATGGAGATTTGGCAATTTCTTTAAATTACAACGCCGCGCCTCAGGCGGCGGTAAATTAACCTGACATCGAAGATCTAACGAGTCTGACTAGAGGTTGGTAGGAAATGACCAACTCAACCCGCAGCCGAGTAATGGAGCCTTGGCTTCATTGCCTGGGCCACGAGAAAGAAAATCTCTTTAAAAATTACCCTAATCCTACGGTGGGAGACGTGCCTATAGGATGAATGGCTAGTAGGCAAATAGTCTCGAGCGCCAATCATGGTGGACCTGGCAAACGTCGCGTGTATCTGCCTTCCTGAGGGGATGGGCTTCACCCTTCTTGCGACTTTTTATATCGATCCAGACTCGTGGGAACATCATGGAAAACCTCAAAACAAAATCAATTAAAATAATAAGGTCAAAGACTAAATCTAACCATTCATGTTCGAGAGAACAAGATGCAACTCACTGGGAGCAAGGAAACTCACAAGGCTGTTGAAAAACAGAAATACAAAGTGGCAAAGAAAACATAAATACAGAGTGAAGGCAAAAAGATAAAATCCCTGCTAGAAGTAAGAAACGGAAATATACGAGTACAAGCCCTAAACAATTCAAAACAATAAAGAAGCCCAAAAACGCCGTTATTCACGCCTTAATGAAGTATCATCAAATAAAACTGAGACAGTGGCTAAAGAATACATACTAAAGGCGGAACCTATATTCGTGAAGGGAGTCACGAATATAGGTTCCCGAACGCTGCCCAGCCGAGTCGGATTCGACGATTAACTTCTTTTTCGAAATTAGACCTATTTAACTGGACAATTTGACCTAGGTAAACATACTCGTCCACAACTTCGAGTGTAGCGTCTCCAAACTTTATGGGTGGGTGTTAAATGAGCATTTGACATGACCTTCGGTTTGGCCATGTTCATTTTAAGACCCACTCTTTTGGAGGCTCTATACGAGGTCATCGAGCATTGTACTGAGGTCCTCCATAGTCTCAGCCATGACTACGATATCGTCCGCAAACCGAAGGTGAGTTATGTACTCGCCATTGCTAATGCCAGTGCCTTTCCAGCCCAGAACCTTGAAGACATCCTCCAGTTCAGCGGTGAACAGTTTTGGAGAGATAACGTCTCCCTGTCTCATACCTCGCTGCAGAAGGATAGGTAGGTTTCGAGGTCTGATCCTGTAGTCGGACTGACATAGTGGCGTTTTCATATAGACACTTCAGCGCCTCGATGTACCGATAATCGATGTGGCACCATTGAAGAGACTGCAGTACAGCCCATGTCTCGATCGAATCAAAGGCTTTTTTGTTGTCCACAAACACTAAGCAGAGAGGCAAGTTATACACTTCGGTCTTCTGTATAACCTATCGCAGTGTATGTATGTGGTTTACGGGCTAAAGCCTTTTTCTTGAGAATCCGGCTTGTTCGGGAGGCTAGAAGTCGTCAAACCTGCGTGCGACGGTTCGTAATGACTCTCAAAAACAGCTTGTAGACATGGCTCAGAAGTGTGATGAGCCTATAATTCTTAAGAAGGGCGACAATGCCCTTCTTAAGAATAATAGGCCCATCACACTTCTTCCCCCTTCTTTCATACATCATTGAATACTTGCTTCTTCGTCGACATGAACTCAATCTCATTTTAGTTACAACATCCGGGCTCTGCCAGATCCACTTTCTTCTCCATAAAACTTGCCACTAGGTGGCCCCGGTGGTTCTAGCGTCCAGCTCCAAATTGCCACACTCGCAGCCCATCATCGTTTCGTTTACCCAGTTTCGCGTTACTTTCCCTCATGATAACGGTAAAGTGAGTTTTAGAGCCATGCATGGCTCTGGAAATATCCTCAAACATGGTCTCCACCTCATCCTCGGGACGTGACGAGGTCGGGGCGTAAACCTGTACGACCTTCAGCGAAAACCTTTAGGATAGAGTATAAGGTACGCCACCCTGGTTGACTCTCAATCTTCACCACGTTACTCACAAGGGACTTATGGAAGATAAACCCGACATCACCTTGGGACTGTTGGTCGCCCTCCCGGAAATAGGGCAAGTTTCTGAATTTGAGGATTATCGAGTCCTCCCCCTCTCTTCGGACTTCAGATAACCCTGCTGTACTCCATCGTAACCTCCTTCAATCCTTCCTCGAGTTCAGTGATCTTCTCATCGGTCCGAAGTGCATGCGTATTGTATGTCGCCAGGTCCAGTTTTCGGTGATTGTGGTAGATGGATCTCTTCCAGGGATTCTTAGCACCCCTTGCCTCACCGTGGCCTTGGCCGCTACCGTAGCCAAGGGTAGGTGGGCCGCCGCGTTCTAGGAGCCAAGTGTTTTTTGTGCTTGTCAGTCAAACCCACCCTGGTTTGCCATAATCGCCACGCTTGACAGGCGGATTGGCGACCGCAGTATGGTGGTGAAATGCATAGAGAACGCTGCTGCCCATTCTCCGGTACGACCCTTAGTCGCCTTTTACAACTCCCACGGGAAGTATGGGGTAGTGATAAATAAATGATAAATTATTTATTTTCTGTAAGTAGGTACACTTTTACACGTCAATCATATTTTTTTAAACTAGATGAGGATGGTCTTTCCTAACTGACTAATCTGAGAAGAAAGGCCGAAACAAACTTAGAGGCTGTGACCTCTAAGTCTCTTTTAAAGTCCAGACAAAATCATGGTCAGATCGTGTGAAGACCATGTAGATTGGTGTCTGAAATGGTCTTTTGAGGAAAGAACCACACAGATTGAGTGGACCTATCCAATCAGTGCACGTATTTGTCAAAAATCGTGCAGCTCAACTCAGAACTTGAGGAGCTCAACGATTCGACGAACAATACCAAAGAAAGGACATTTTGGTAGGCCGCGTAAATTACTCAAACTGCCAGATCATGATTAAAACTAACTAAGAAGGAAAACAAAAAAGAAATGACCCACATAGTCCTCACATTCACAATAATTAAATAAAAAATTAAAAAATACTTTACAAAGTAAATATTCATGTCATAGTATATATAAAATTCATCAATGTCAATTTGTATATAAAAAATCCGGACATAATCTTTGAGGACCATGTAGATGTCTGAAATGGTCTTTTGAGGAAAGAACCACACAGATTGAGTGGACCTATCCAGTCAGTGCACGCATTTGTCAGTAACCGTGCAGCTCAACTCAGAACTTAAGGAGCTCAACGATTCGACGAACAATACCAAAGACAGGACATTTGGGTAGGGCGCATAAACTACGAGTACTCAAACTGATTAAAACGGAAACAATGACCCACATAGTCCTTACATTCACAATAATTAAAATAATATAACTTTATACAGTAAATGTACATGTCATTGTTTAAGTAAATAGATACTTTAAAAAATATATATATGTTAAAGTGTAAAATAGCAAAATAAAAACAACATTCACTGTCTGAACCTATTGGAGCAGCTCAATCCTTTTTATCCTGAATATAGTCTTTTACAGTATAATAGGCATTCTGGACTAGTTTTTGCTTTATAAAAGATTTGAATTTATTAAGGCTTAGCTCTTGAATGTGGCTAGGAAGTATATTATAAAAACGTATACATTGGCATCTAAACCAGCCACCTATTTTCTTGAGCCTTGTTGTAGGAACAACAAACTTGTGTTTGTTCCTAGTATTTATGTTATGGATAGTGCTATTCTTTAAGTCCGGCACCACACATATAATTATTTCCTCTACATATAATTATTATTACAATATTAGTTTGGAACACACTATCAAACTGGATGAAAAAATATTTTGTATTACTTAGCTAATCATACTGATATTAGCTGCCTATACATTAGACTGGAAGCAATTTCTATAAATCTAACCGATGAATATCTAGGCATGATTATTATCACAATATTGATGTAATATAAATAGGTAGTAGCAGATTAAGCAATTTAATACCTAGTTACAGGAAGATAAATTTAATAGTAGACAATTCTTTAATTTTATTTAAAATCATGAACACTCAGTATGCACGTCGCCACTCTAAAACATTGTAATGTCTGTATGTGTAAGCAATTTATTCGTGATCGGTTCGCACTTGCGCTAGTGTTCGCTCCGTTCTTTTCAAGTAAAATGTATTTTCAGTTGTGTTCTCTTTTTACTTGCGGAACTAAGATTTATATTTTATTCAAAGGAGAGCTGTACAAGTAGAAACTTCGCCTGCTTCAGACCGACTGACAGACAGACGCTTACAAAATATATAATTATTTATCGCGAAAGAAAAGTTTTGTATGGAGATAGATAAAAGTTGGAGGAGTTATTTAAACGAATACTTGAGTGCTAGTGTTGTACTCGGCACAATACAGACGTTACAACACGAAACAAATTGTAATACTTCACACTTCTCTGTACCTGTGCAAACGTGTTCTGATTATCAGCAATTTCTGGTACAAATATTTACAAATAACATGTTTTCGTATATAAATCCTGATAGCATTGATCGTCGCAGATTAAAACTTTTGCGTCGTATTGATAGATTGAAATAATCTACTTGTAACTGTCTTAGAAACAAATCAAATGAACCACAGAATACCTGCGGTTGCATCATCCTATCCGCCAGGTTTAATATCGTCTCCCCTTTGTAGGGAGGGGTGGAGAGGAGAGTGCACCTCTCAGCAAACAGCAGAAGTAGCAATAATCTTAGCGGCAAGACTCAGTCAAATATAAACCGCCGCCGTTGCGTTGTATGAAACATTCATTGTGAAGCGGTTCAAACGTCTTTGAGGAGAAAGGAAGGTAATGTTGACCAAAACGGGGGAGAAATGTTTTGATTTTTTAACGTTTATTTTATTTTAATAGTAATGAAAATTGGACCAGTTGCATAGGCTAACTAGCTGGTGCCCGCGATTTCATCTCCTTTTATTCAGTATTTCATCATTTGATCTATTTAATAAAAATCTTAATTTAATTCACTGACAGACAACGTCCAGCCTGAACGTCTAGGTCGGTTCCTTATAACTAAGGAAGGCTTTTCGCACTACAGAAGATGAAAGTTCGTACAGAAACTCACTCAGGTACACGGCTTGTTTGTATAGAAACTCAATCGGATACACGGCTAGTTTTTCAAATAAATCCAATCGGGTAAACAGCTAGTTTTTCAAAATAAATTAAATCGGGTACACGACTAGTTTTTCAATATAGATTCAATCGGGTACACGGCGTTTTTCAATATAAATTCAATCGGGTAAACAGTTTTTCAATATAAATTAAATCGGGTACACGACTAGTTTTTCAATATAGATTCAATCGGGTACACGGCGTTTTTCAATATAAATTCAATCGTTTTAACAGCTAGTTTTTCAATATAAATTAAATCGGGTACACGGCATTTTTCAATATAAATTCAGTCGGGTACACGGCTAGTTTTTCAAAATAAATGAAATCGGGTACACGACTAGTTTTTCAATATAAATTAATAACAAGGATGAAAAGTATCCTATGTCCTTTTTAAGGTCTAAAGATACCTATTTCTACCGATAAATCGCATATTGATAGGTTCCATGGTTTAAGCGTAAAAAAGCAACATACAGACAGAGACAGAATTACTTTCGTATTTAAATTATTTAAGTGAGGGGCACGTGGCTAATAACAAACGCACAGGTCGATCGATCAGTTTAACCTACGCTTGCCACGGTTGGTCTGTGGATGGGTGGCCATCTTTGCATATTGGGACCCCTCCGTGCCTCGGGAAGCAAGTTAAGTCGTTGGTCCTGCCTGTCATTCGTAGATCTTTGACAGTAGTCAGAAGCCCGAAAGTCTGACAACCAGTATTACCAGTATTACCCAGTAATTAGGTTGTGGAGGTCAAATAGGCAGTCGCTCCATGTAACATACTGGTATTGAGCTGCATCCGGTTAGACTGGAAGTCGACCCCAACACAGTTGGGAAAAGGCTAGGCAGATGAGATTTCAAATATAAAAGTATATTTGTAACCGGTTGTGTAATGTTTGATCTAATAACAAAAGTTCTAATGATCATATGACCTAATTTCATTTAGGGCTGATTTTTCAATGCCAGATAATTTTATCCGAGCAATAATTTTGAATTTTTGACAGTTCTTCCATACAAAATCTGTCAGACGTCAATTTTATTCCACGAATAAAATTGACGTCTGATAAATAAATATGTCTCTCTGATATAATTTAATTTTACCTAATTTTATATGGTTTAATCATAGATATATGAAAGAACATTTCTATAGGTTTAATGGACATTTTCTATAATGCACATTTGAATTAATATTCAATTAGTATAAATTCAAGGTCTGTGTGGTGCCGGACTTAAAGAATACCACCACCCCTTACTTCCCGTGGGTGTCGTAAAAGGCGACTAAGGGTCTTACCGGAGAATGGGCAGCAGCGTTCTCTATGCATTTCACCATCATACCATACTGCGATCGCCAACCCGCCTGCCAAGCGTGGCGATTATGGCAAAGCCCCCCCAAAATCGGGGGAGGCCTATGTCCAGCAGTGGACGTCTATCGGCTGAAATGATGATGATGATGATGATAAATTCAAAATCTATTTAGATTTTAAGCGCCTACACTTTTCCTCAGGTTAGGTTAGGTTAGAATAGTGGAGAGCGATGGCCGTCAGAGTGTCCGGTGGCGCGAGGAAGCGAGGGCGCGGGACGACTGACACATGGAGCTGCGTCGATGTCAGCTTCCCGAGGTCCTGGTGGTGGAATGGCGGGACAGCTTGGCTTTCACGCCCTTCCTCGTCACCATCGAGGCGCTCCAGCCGGTACTCGAGCGCTAGCTCGCGAGGAGGCACGGCTCCCTGCCGTTTCGGGTGACGCAGGTGCTCTCGGGGCATGGTTGCTTCGGGAAGTACATGTGTCGCATAAACAGGAAGCCGGACGCCCGGTGTCACCACTGCGTCGACTGCCGGGAGGACTGGCCTGGAATCCGCTGGTAGAGTGTGCCGCTTGGGAGGACCCGCGCCATGCCGTCATCTCACAAAAAGATGACCTGTCAGTGCCGGCCGAAGTCGAGTCGATGATCAGCAGTGAAGAGTCTTGAGACGCTTCTACAAAACAGTCGTCTCGCAGAAGGAGGCTGCGGAAAGGGAGAGGGAGATCTCGTCCACTCACCCGGCCCGCAGCAGGCGCACCGGGCGTAGGCGGAGCTATTGTTGGTGAATCATTTGGGTAGATGAGGTTATAACAGTTTGATGTTTCCTGATATTATACCTATTTACAGTTCATTTTATGAAATTTAGTAAATATGAAAAACAGGTCAAAAGAGCATTATACAAATTGTAAATTATATGTATGTTAAATATTATTAGAGCAAAAGAAGGTTTTAAGAAATATTTCGTTTTTATAGCATAATATGAAAATTATATCATATGAACGTTATTTCAAGTGATATTATACTCTCTGTTATTATGCCCTAGATAACACCTAGACACCCGGATTAGTACACATGGCTACATATCAACCTATAAATTTCCAGTACAAGCTGACCTCTTATTTTAAGGCAAGCCAAACCAATGCGGGGTCAGCTTATACTGGAACCGTATAGTTTCATAATTCTGTAGCCGTGTGTACCTACGGATATGATTGTATGGATTAGTTTAGTGGACTATAAGATTAGTCCTACGTGAGCTCTGTGAAAACCAAACGAAGTAGTAGTAGACCAGTTGGGTATTGTGCACTCATTTCTTATCAAGTAATCCAGTTCGATTACAAAAAATTATGATTTATGAGGCTGATTGACGATTGATTTATAAGACTGATTAATACTTAAATAGGTATGATATTATCAGAGCCGTATAGAGGTCGATTGACAATGAGGCAATGATTCATTGAATGGTCTCCGGTAAATCATCGTTTGACGCAATATTTAAATAGGTACTTCAGTTCGCTTGTATCTGGAAAATAAAAAATTTGAATGTACAATTTCTACAGGTCATAAGTAGGATTTAAAATTGGTTAGTTTCATGGCCTGTAAGATCGTTTGGATGTCATAGAAAACTACAAGGTACAGGGAAAAAAAGGGGGGAGGGGGTAGAGTTATTAATTAAGGTTGACCGGTAGAAAATGCCTGTGGCATTAAGTCCGCCTCTATAGATTGGGGATTACAGGACGTAAACGCAAAAAACGCAAGTTTTAGAAGCAATAAAAATATATGATCGGCTACAGTAAACAAAATCAGAAAAATATATGATATTCTTCAGGATAGTAAATAGTGTGTTGAATACATAACACAACTAATTTGATACGATAGAGAAAAATCATGAAGATGCCTCTAAAAACTTTCTTTTCAACACACTTGCTCGTAAAGTGGCTCTTATTGAACCGCTTTTAGGTCCATAATGCAGTGTATTAAAAACGCGTGCTTTTCCTTTATGTTATTTCATTAGTGAATTAACGCCACAGATAACTATTTACTAGTCGGAGATGCGCGGTTTTTTAATCTCATCAAAGAGACTTCATGCCAAAAGAAATCTGCGGGCCATATTTCACATTTTTTTAAGTTGTATAGACTATTTAAAAAAAAAGAGTGAAATATGGTTCTCGGTAAATATTGTCCTTAGTCCCAAAATGAACTAATGTTTATTTACCTTAAAGTGAATGCGCAGGAACCGCGGACAATTTAAGGTAGGTTTAGACCGCGAAATCCAAATTTTCTTAGGTTTTTTGCAAGTTTCAGGTCAGTGTCATCTTGATCAAAATATGATATGCGACTAGCACATCATAATGTACTATTATAAGTACAATAAAAACCATACAACTACAAGCAACATACTAAAGTACTAGTCTTTTAATTTTTTAGTCCAAAGAATAGATTTTTTGTAAATAGATAATTGCTTCATATTTTGGAATAAATTACCAGCGTTGTGTCATCGCGCTTCTCTTTCTTTTCTATGCAGTCCGACATTCACCGCGCTTTAGGTCATGTAAGCCCCTTAAAATAGTAAATTTATAAAAGATAAAATTATAATAAAAACATATTCAATGCTTCAATACTCATTCAACTTTCCACGCAGTTATACCTACTTCTCTGCGTCAGCGCTATCCGAAGCCACGTTCACCTTAGAACGTGTCTTTTGTGCATCGAATAAGCAGTATTTCACATTTTCTTTAAACTTTTGTAGATATGGGGAAAATAAAATGAGAAAAGAAATACCGAGATAGCTCATAATGTGTGTTTATTTAGTTAGTTCCGGGCAGTAATTACGTTTATCAGATTGAAAAATGACGTAAGATTGCAAGCTTGAAAATAAATACTACTTCCTGTAGGTAACCTACTCCCAAATGAATACAGAAACGTTACGTCACGACATCTCATCGCTGCAGCAACGCGGTATTTTTCCTCTCCCGTACAAAAACCGGGATGCTCCCGAGTTCCCGACTATAGGTACCCATTCGTTTGTCGCATTCACAAAAACTGACACCAACAGATATCATTTATCTTCGGCATCATAAGTTGCAACTAACGACCGTATCACGCGCCGGCGCCGCGCTCCGGCGGTGCGATAGTTGCGCAATCGTTTCTTCATTATACAGGGTGAATGATGAAGTTATTTTTATATTATTATACCATTCGAAGATTGTCTCATTGGTCTTGTGGTCGTTTGTTTGTTTGCTGAGTATGAGGTTTTTGTTTCGATGCGCCACCATGTTAGACTCTCTTTGTTACATTACTAGCAGCGCCTCACGGTTTTACCCGCATAAGTGTCGATGCCGTGGGAAAACTATCCTATGTCCTTTCCCGGGACTCAAACTATCTCTATAGCAAACTTCATCTAAATCGGTTCAGCAGTTTAAGCGTGAAGAGGTAACAAACACACAGACACACTTTCACATTTGTAATATTATTATGGATTAACTGGAAAATTGTCCGTAGCCTTGTAGTATTGAGCCCGGTTTATGGCAATTCAATCCGCAATGTATGTAATGTACATAATACATAATGTGTAATGTACGGTGAGCTGCATCAATTGGGTTCCCCAGTTGCATTAAAATTTTCATACAACTGGGGTACCCAATTGATGCAGCCCACTGTACATGTACTTAATATGTTCCTTTACTATACACGTCCGCTTTCACCTCCCGGGGACAAAGACCTATACCTAATAAACATGAGTACATTCACAGATAATAACGATATTATCATAATCGTAGAATCTTGTTATTGCGAGTAATAAGCCGATAATATCGGAAATACATCAATGTCGTTACACCACCTGTGTCAATATTAAAGTATTAACTGTTATCTTAATACTCTCTATCTGTACTTACTTACTGTACTCTATCACTACTCATTTGAAGGACTAAGTTTTATCATATCGTTTATATATAATCGATTCGAGAATTTAATTAATCCCCGTAGATTTTGATAAATCGTCATGAAATGTTTTTTTTTAATTTTTTGAACGTACTTAAAATATAAATATAAGTACATGCGATTTTCTTTAAGATAAGTATTGTAAATAACGTTCATATCAATATCAGGAATAGATAACATTGACTTAGTTTTATAATCATGTTATCGTATTTATCACGATTTTTTTTTGCAGATAAACTCAATAGATGGCGCTAAGAGTCGAAAACATAGCTAATTTTGTTTCAATATAAACATTGGTCAGCTACAAAGTTGAACATTATTTTTGATCGCCTGTAATTTCACAGGTAGGTTACCCATAACATTCAGACCAAACAACAGCTAAGCTACTTGGCAAAAAAGCTATGGTTTTAGCGTTTGTTCAAACTTACAATCATTTTAACATTGGTGTTATTAACAAATCCGTACATACTGCTAAATAAAAAAAACGGTTTTTTCCTGTGGCAACACTACAGCTAACAGCTGTTAAAAATTTGTTCTCGTAATATTAATCTTAAATATTAAATTTCGTTGTTTTTTAGGCCTATTTCCAATTACTCCTCAAGTAAATAGGATAATAATGTGTATTTTGTGTTAGATTCATATAGCTAGTGCAAATTAAGTGTAAATATTTCAATGTAAATCGGTGACAGTTACCGGCACAAGTGAATTTTGCATTGTCATCTCGATATCAGGTACAATACTCTATATTTTACTTGCTATTAGTTTGTTTACGTAGTACAATTTCAACAGCAATTTTGTTCATTTTTAGTAAGGCTACTTATTGATGCCAATGACCTTTGAACGTAAACATAACCTTACTTTGGTTTGGTGACAGAACTCCTTAGAATTGCATCTAAATTTCATTTTTCCCTTTATACTAATCATCTTTTCAACTGCTGCCACAACTTCCTTCTCTCTTCTAATTTCTTGTCGCTTCCTTACTAGTTTTAATCATGATTATGACTCGCAGCGCCCGTGCTCGCCTCGGAGAGTCCAAACTCAATGAGGCTTTGAGCGCCTTGAAGGCGTCAAAGGAGTCCTGTGACCAACTAATTAAGGAAATAGATGACAACGAAAGGGTTCTCTTTGATGCTCATGAAAAGAATAGGAAGTTAAAAATTGAAATGGCTCAGATATACACTCAATACACTGATGCCATAGAAGAACGGGATAGACTTCAACTTGTTGTGGATGGGTTCAGCCAGTGTAGCACAGAGTATGAACAAGCTCTCTTATAAACATACATTACAACAGCAGCTACATGAGGCTCAAAGTCAAATAACACAACTTGAGACGACCAATCTTAACATCACCGCCTCGCTGAACCAAAGTCTGTTCAATGAATTGATGCCTATTGCCCCGTCAATGGTTTCTGCCATAAACCCCACATACACTATTGATTTGACAGCTGATGATGAATCAAAGTCATATAATTCAGTGAGGGTAGTAACCAGTAAAAATAAACTTAAAAAATACATTAAAATTAATAAATACATTCTTAAAACACAAAAAATGGTAAAAAGACAAAAGTTCTTTATCAAAAATGTTAAATTGAATAGAGAAAGGTTGAATTTACTCAAACAATTAGACATGTATTCTTATAATTTGGAGCAAAGTACTAGGAAGTACAAAATTGACACAGATACCCTGCAATCTGAACTTGACCATCTACAGGAAAAACTTAGTTCAATGACCAACAAATATAATACCTCTGAAGACCTAATGAGGGAATATGTGTTGGCAATGAATGAGCTGGTAAACTCACAAAAAAACAACTGTGAGCAGTGTCAGACACCATCCAAGATGCTTACACCGGACCATTCATTGACAATTTGCAATACCACCTTACTGCAGCCCTGTGTTGATTTGATAATTCCTTCTACTAATAGTTCGTATAAACACTGTAAACAAAGTTTGAATAATGATATTGTATTATTTTGTGATGAGATTGGTAAGGACTTAGGTCACTTGTTGACAGATGAATATCCAGGACACTCAATAATAAATTACTGTATGCCTGGTTGTTCTTTGTTTCATATTATGAAAGAAATTATTAAATGTAACTTTACCCAGGATACAACATTATTAATTTTTATGGGTAATAGGGGAAATGTAAACAAAGGAGAACTGCTCCAGTATCATAGAACTTTATGCAACCTTAGTTTAAGAAAAGTTGTGTTGTTTACATTTCTTTATAGTAACAGTTTGCCACAGGAAGAAAATAGGTTAAGATTTGAATTGAACATGACATTGCATAACTTGACATTTAATAATAACATGTTCCATTTAGTTGATACTAATAATTATGTTAGTAATAATTTCTATTTGACAAAAGATAGATATAACACTGTTATGTACTATCTTTCTGACTACTATAAAAGACAGATAGCTGTGTCGCTATCTTATTTTTTTTCTATTACAGCCAAAAATTTGGCTAAACAACTTGCTTCTTTTGAGCAATGCAACGACATTATAAATAATTCTGCCAATAATTTGGTCACTATTAAGGACATTGCAAATAATTTAAATTAGAAATGAAGACAATAGAGGCAACCTCTAGCTATAATTGTAAAAATAACTCAAAAAAAAATGTTAACTCAGTAAATAGTATCAACCTAGTGCATCAAAATATTCAAGGATTAATGAACAAAGATTTAGAAGTAGAATTATTTATGAATTTTAATCATATTGACATTCTTTGTATAACAGAACATTGGCTGAAAAGCCACCAGTTCTTGTTCAATTTTAATAATCACCAGGTTGGTAGTTCGTTTAGCAGAATAAATGCTATACACGGTGGCTCATTAATTTTAGTAAGTAACCAGCTCAAATTTAAAGACCGTAAAGACATTGTGAGCCTATCTGTTGAGCGTACAGTTGAAATTGCCTGTATAGAATTGGAGCACTCTATTGTATTAAGCGTGTATAGACCCCCTTCAGGATTGTATGACTGCTTTGAAAAGGTAATGGATGAAGTGTTACACAGGATTTGTAACTCAAACAAGTCCGTTATCATTTGCGGTGATTTTAATGTCAATTTATTAGAAAACTCAGGTTCTTGTAGTAAAATTTTAAGTCTGTTTCAGTCCTACAATCTTCTAAACCTATTTTTAGAGCCAACAAGAATAACCCCTACTAGTGCCACATGCCTAGATAATATTTATACAGATATTATACCAAGCCACAAAGAAATTATAACTTTACTAGATTCTGATCATTGCGGGCAAAGGATAACTATTGAAAACCAAAACAAAAAAGTGGCTAAAAAGGATATCACTGTTAACCCCAAAACTGCAAGTCGCTTGGAGGCTTTTAAAGTTAAACTCATTAATAAACTACCCGTTTTGCCTATTCATGCTGACCCCAATCATCTTTATGATAATTTTTTTAATGTATACTGTAAACAATTTGATTCCACATTTATCCCCAAGACTATCTCGGTTAATAGTAATGCATCCTTCAGTGATTGGGCTACCATTGGCATTCATAAAAGTAGAACACGGCTTTATGAACTGTACAATGAAAGGAATTATATTAACACTGATGAATTTAATTTGTATGTCAGAAATTATTCAAAATTGTTTAAAAAAGTTTGTTACATGGCCAAGTCACGTTATTTGGGTTCAAAGATTAAAAACAGCAGTAATGTAATTAAAACGACTTGGAATATTATTAATAGTGAAATGGGAAGATCTAGTAACCGAAATACTGACTACAGCCTGTCTATTAATGACAACATAATAAAATCAGACTCACAAGTCGCCGAGGCTTTTGAAAATTTCTTTTCAGATATTCCCGTTTCAACTACTAAATCACTAAACTCATCACCTTCTGTTGCTGAGTCTTTGCTTAAGGAAAATGTTAATGGTTGCGATTCGGAATTTCATTTTGAATATATTACCTGTAGAGATATAATTAAAACCTTTCACACTTTAAATGTAAAAAAGACTGCAGATCTGTGGGGTAATTCTGTAGAAGTAGCTAAGTCTATTATTGACATTGTAGCACCTTCTTTAGCTCTTATCTTTAATAGTTGTATTGACAATGGGGAGTTTCCTGACCTTATGAAATATAGTAAAATAATACCTTTGTTTAAATCAGGTAGTACATCAGACCCCACAAATTATAGACCTATTTCTGTACTACCTACCTTTAGTAAAATTTTTGAGAAATTAATTTTAGACCAAATGCAAAGATTTTTTAATAAACATAAATTATTACACAGCAAACAGTTCGGTTTTACACGGGGTCGTTCAACTACTGATGCCGGTGTTGAACTTTTAGGACATATTTATAATGCATGGGAAGATAAATGCGATGCCTTGGGCATCTTTTGTGATTTGTCCAAGGCATTCGATTGCGTTCTTCACGAAACGTTAATCAGGAAACTCCGCCACTACGGAATCCGGAACACTGCTCTGGATCTTCTTACTTCATACTTGAGTAAAAGGATTCAGAGCGTTGACGTTAATGGAAAAAGATCACCCGGATCTATAGTAACAATGGGAGTCCCACAGGGCTCAATTCTTGGTCCTTTCTTGTTTCTTATTTATATTAATGACTTGCCGTACCTCATAAAGGATAATCATGATATAGTGTTGTTTGCAGATGACACTTCTCTTTTGTTTAAACTTAAACGTCAGCAGTTGGTTACTGACGATGTAAATAGCGCGATCTCGAAAGCTGTAGTCCATTGGTTCAATGTTAATAATTTGCTTCTAAACGAGAAAAAAACCAAATGCATTAAGTTTACGCTACCTCACGTTAGGCATGTGAAAACTAATGTGTTGATAAAGGGCGAGGAATTGAATCCTGAAGACAACACAGTATTCTTGGGCATAACTTTGGATGCTAAGCTTCAGTGGGGTCCACATATAGATAAATTGTCAAAAAGGCTAAGTTCCACAGCATATGCTGTTAGAAAAATTCGTAATTTAACTGATATAGAGACTGCCCGTTTAGTGTACTTTAGCTATTTTCATAGTGTAATGTCGTACGGTATTCTATTGTGGGGAAATGCCGCCGATATTCAGACTATCTTTGTTTTACAGAAGCGAGCTGTTCGATCAATTTATAAATTAAGTCCGAGACACTCTCTCAGAGACAAATTTAAAGAGATTAATGTAATGACTGTGCCTTCTCAGTATATTTATGAAAATCTTTTATATGCCCATAAAAATATAAAATTGTTTAAAAAATACAGTGATATCCATAATATAAATACTAGAAACAAACACAAATTTGTTGTACCTACAACAAGGCTCAAAAAAATAGGTGGCTCGTTCAGATGCCAATGTATACGCTTTTATAATAAGCTACCAAGCCACGTTCAAGATCTAAGCCTCAATAAATTCAAATCATTCATTAAACGTAAGTTGTGCCAGAAAGCCTTTTATACAGTTAAAGATTATATTGAGGACAAAAAGGCTTGGGATTGAGCTGCTTCACATTTCTGCATTTGGAACGTCCTTTTTTTTTATATACACTTTGACATTAATGATTTTTTATAAACAATGACATTTGCTTACTTTGTAAAGTATTACATTATTTTATTTATTGTGATTTGTGAATGTGAAGACGATGTGGGTCATTTTGTTACTTTTATATATATTTTTTATTATTCTTTCTGTTCTGTTTTTTTTTTTCTCTTGGTCTGGCAGTTTGAGTAATTTATGTGGCCTACCCAAATGTCCTTTCTTTGGTATTGTTCGTCGAATCGTTGAGCTCCTTAAGTCTTGAGTTGAGCTGCACGATTTCTGACAAATGCGTGCACTGACTGGACAGGTCCTCTCAATCTGTGTGGTTCTTTCTTCAAAAGACCGTCTCAGACATCGATCTACATGGTCTTCATATAACCTGACCAAGATTATGTCTGGACTTTAAAAGAGACTGTGACCTCTGAGTTTGTTTCGGCCTTTCTTCTCAGAGTAGTCAGATAGGAAACGCCGACCTCATCTAGTTTTAAAAAACCATGATTGACGTGTAAAAGTGTTTGTACAAACCTACTTACAAAAATAAAATCATTTATCATTTAATACGGCCAATTTTTAAAGGTTATATAGACACAAATATTTGTTACCGTGCAAAATGATGATGATGCTCTTTTTGCCAATAAAGTGATTTAGAAAATAAGCCGCCCAGCGGGTCTGTCACCGCGCTCTTTCAAGTTGCTACAATAAGCCGCCCAGCGGGTCTGTCACCGCGCTCACTCAAGTTGCTACAATAAGCCGCCCAGCGGGTCTGTCACCGCGCTCACTCAAGTTGCTACAATAAGCCGCCCAGCGGGTCTGTCACCGCGCTCACTCAAGTTGCTACAATAAGCCGCCCAGCGGGTCTGTCACCGCGCTCACTCAAGTTGCTACAATAAGCCGCCCAGCAGGTCTGTCACCGCTCTCACTCATGTTGTTACAATAAGCCGCCCAGCAGGTCTGTCACCGCGCTCACTCAAGTTGCTACAATAAGCCGCCCAGCAGGTCTGTCACCGCGCTCACTCAAGTTGCTACAATAAGCCGCCCAGCAGGTCTGTCACCGCGCTCACTCAAGTTGCTACAATAAGCCGCCCAGCAGGTCTGTCACCGCGCTCACTCAAGTTGCTACAATAAGCCGCCCAGCAGGTCTGTCACCGCGCTCACTCAAGTTGCTACAATAAGCCGCCCAGCAGGTCTGTCACCGCGCTCACTCAAGTTGCTACAATAAGCCGCCCAGCAGGTCTGTCACCGCGCTCACTTAAGTTGCTACGATTTGGATGTTTGTTGACGTATCCATACAATTCTGCGACATGTTACATGTTATCCGATACATTTTCTTTCATTCTTTCCCAATGAATTGCATCAAGTCATTATGGTAAATAATATGATCGAAGTAAAGTATCTCATCATCATCATTTCAGCCGAAAGTCGTCCTCTGCTGGACATAGACATAGGATCGCAGTATGGTATGATGGTGTAATGCATAGAGAACGCTGCTGCCCATTCTCCGGTCTCCCTTAGTCGCCTTTTACGACACCCACGGGAAGTATGGGGTGGTGCTATTCGTTAAGTCCGGCACCACACAGACAAAAAGTATCTAACGAAAATAAAATTGTTGTTTTTC
This sequence comes from Mesoligia furuncula, assembly GCA_916614155.1. Lineage (NCBI taxonomy): Eukaryota > Metazoa > Arthropoda > Insecta > Lepidoptera > Noctuidae > Mesoligia > Mesoligia furuncula. The sequence continues at coordinate 626,174 of OU744811.1, read as the reverse complement.
GGCAACCAAAAATGCTGATTTACAGTATGTAGAACGTTAACTTATTATTTATAAAAACTGACAACCCCTTTGTTTTATTTCTATAATAAACCATGAACATTATTTGCAACTGCCAGTGCGACCGGTTGTGGCGCCGATTTATACCATAAACCGCTGTCACACTAGTTCCATCCCGCGTCACTCGCTCCATCACTGTCACAGTCCTGCACGGCATAGCGGCACGGCACGGCACAAAAAGTGTAAGTGTTCGAGTGGCACACTTTCATAAATCTCACGCAGATGCCGTAGGTAACCGCTATAAATTCACTAAACGCCAACTAAAGTATTGTTGAGATCGCTCCAAGGTGGGAACAGTAGCGGAATACATAACATGATATTTGTACATCATAATTATGCTGTGGTAGATATACAGAACATACAATACTGTTAATATCATACTATTTAAAACTACGTTCTTACAAAAACATAAATTCTGATTCTGATACGAGGGCTACTAGAGTTTCGAGCTATGGAAAAATTACCGTTTTGTGAAACTACTGATGTATCCGTAGGTACTGATAGCAAAGAATAGATATAATCTCGTAGAGAGAAACATATTGGCAGCAAAACAAAAATCAGAAAAATCCAAAAGTGCACGACTCATAATGCTCATTTGATCGTAAAAAAACTATAGATATAAATATTATATTAGTTAGTTTTTTATTAATTATAATTATATTAATAAAAAACTGACTAAATATACTTTGAATAAAAGAATAATTTTCAATAAGGTTCCTCCTAAGGGTGAAACGAATCTATTAAAAAAAATTACTCAATTAATAGATTTTGTTGCAAGCTACAATATTTTCAGGTTTCACACTTGATTGGCGGGATTTTTTTTTGAAATATTTTGATGTTTTTTTCGTTTCTACTACTATTAAATCAATTTTTGAAAGTACAGTATTCATTTCCATTAAATTATCTATGCAATGGTATATAGATTAAGTAAGTTCTGCAGGAATATAACAATAGAAACAGTTGTAGAAAGGAGGCAATTTTTTTTTCGATCGTAAAGCACTCTCTAATATTTCACATTATGATTCGTGCAATTATAAAAGCACAAAAGTCAATGCAATATAATGCAATATTTTTTAATAGCCAGTAGGTACCTACAGGCTATTAAAAAATATTGCATCAGAAACGAAATTATTTCTTTGTTCTTCGATCCGGATTCTTATCATTGAATAGTTGGATCAAGAATCATATATTTTTTATTGTTACCTGTGGTTGGCATTTATTAGGTACCTAGCTCAAGTGCGTCAATCAATTTGATAAGAATCAGCAGACCGGGAAATACAATCACGTTTGCAAATCATAGATTAATATTATTAGCCGTTCAGTTATGTTTACTGCACTTTGACTTTCTGAGCCACTGATGTCAATCATATTAAACTGTTAACACATGCAAATTATGTACCTAATTACCTACTAATTGAAATAATAGATGCCTACAACAAACAATAGTGGGGATGATGATCCTTAACAATAGATAGGTAATCAACCAATTTCAACACAGAATTTGGTATGAAAAAGTCATGTTAATGCACGCTCAAGGACCCACATGAGACGAACGACAAAGCAGTCTAGGTCGCTACGTACTGGTCGGACGAAACATGAGACATTGATACGAGAGGAAGACAAATCAATCAATCTGCCGAGCCTTTTCCCAACTACATTTGGGTCAGCTTCCAGTCCAACCGGATGCAGCGGAACACTAATATTTTACATGGAGCGGCTGCCTGTCTGGCCTCCACAGCCCAAATATTGCTTAGATTTTTAGCACCCTTAAAGCAAGAGAGGCCCATAGCTGACGCCCAACAGCTCAAGACGTTTCGAACATAACCATTAATATTTTAATTCCTCGCCTTCCTCTCATTACATTAACCACATCCCTATCACAACGGGGGCTCGGCACAGAATAAAAGATAACGATTGAAAGATTCCCCACCAAGCCGATAGGCGCTACGTTACAGGACATGTGTTTTTGATAGCCTTACCCCCACCGCCCCCGCCCCCGGGGGCTGGGGGTTTTATTCAAAGTCATCCCCCATTGTGAGGCTGAGTTTTTTGGTTCGTTAAATACGGGAATGGATGATTGATATGCGATTGTGCCACTAGTTAACTTACCAGTCAAGTTTACTTTTATATGGGGAAATGATAAAAGATGATCCTTGCATGTGCCCTGTGATGTTTTACGGAAAATGTAAAGAAGTTTTTACCCATATTAGAGCTGACTTCGTACAAAGTTATGGTGGCCGGAGGCTTTGCATATTTCAGTGAATGCCCAAGGTGTCTTTTTCAATGTTATTTCTATTTTTCAGACATATTCTGTGTGACTTAGAGAGAACGGAAACATATCAAACTCAGACGTAACACACCTGAATCAATCTTATATGTCAGAGATAACAAAAGAATAAGGAAAAAATAAACTTGTTTAACAATACAACGATTTTTACGGTCACTATCTCACTTCCCTATCGTTCACAGGGTGTTACCCCTTATGTGGATAAAAATAGCTTCAGCAGAGATATATTCATTCGTTCATCCCCACATCCCACATACCTGTGTCAATCGCCCTATATGAAGTTGTAACAAGGCTTACAACCATAGCTTATTTATAACACAAACCAAAATATACCTTATTTCGTAGACATAAAGTGTGTGTGATGTGGATAGTGTTTGTTGTAATGTAAGGTGCGGGCTACACCTGCGTCCAGCCATCCGTCACCGATAAACCGGTTGGCGACGCGTGGACGCTATTCGAATAAAGATAGGGTAATAGTGTGTACTGAGCTTTATAATTGAATGCAGCAGATTTAAAATTTAATACGTGTGTGATACGTTTTATTTTCGCGGTAATGAGTGAGCAGATTGGGTGGTTCATGTTATTTATAATTACGGTTATTATGGAATAATAAGTTAATTTGCTGCAATCGGAGAAGTGACGCTAAATTACAATATTTTCCCATGCATATTATAACTCATAGTTACTGAAATGATTCGAAAAGGAGACCTTCCAATTAAAGTAATAACATCATTATCGACAGCAGAGTTTTTAAATGTTTCATCAAGTATGGGGTTTCAAAGCATACGATAAGTACCGTGAAGGGTCCCCTCGACCAAAAAACCCAACCCCAGGAAAAAAAGCAGCGTCACGCGAAATCATTACTTTCAACCATAAGCAAACCTGACCGCTAACCGCTCCAACAAGTACCGCAGTGTTGCCCCTAGTAGCCATGCATCGTCAAGTTTCATTGTGCCGACGACGCCTCGCCATTAACCAACACTAGTCGCGCGTCCGTAATTGGACGACAAACTATTTGATCGGCTGTCCCGCCCGTGTGTACTTAGCCTTACAATCACGACCTCAAATTTTTACACTAGAAATTAAGCTTTATAAGGTCGTAAATAAAGTTTATTTTAGAGTGAATGATAAGTGGAAATATTGTTCAGTACAAATTATTGTATAGTGTGATTGCTGGATGTGTAGTCAAGAGCTTGTCAGTAAGACAAATACGAGACGTGGATATTTACATACAATCTGGCAGGTATCCGAGTATAGTGGTAAGATAAGATAATATTTATTTGCACAAACATGTGTACACATACACGAATAAAAATACATGCAGGTTATCATAAAAAAAAAGGATCAGACACGCCTGTTTGATCTGATTTTTCTGTGGTGGTGACTGCAATTACCTAATGAACCGTTTCTAAATAACAGGGGTATATATACAGGGGGAAATTATATTAGCTAGCGGAAATTAGCAAACGCGACGCGCCTCGCTATCTAAACATGATAAAACAAAAAAAAAATCATTCAATTGACCACAATTGGATCATCATTATTATTATCTATCCATAGTCCATACTGTTGAAATGCTTGGTCTTTGTTGTTCCTTTTATATTATAAATTCTTCAAATTTTCCATAGGTACTTTTCTTTACCCTTACCTAACTTGTGAAAAGTATAAACTTGGGCGGGGTTCCAAATTGCCGTTTTATAAAACTGCATGTTTTGAAACTTTTACCACGAATGTATCCTAAGCCTAGGAGTTGACTGTTGTTTTTAGGGTTCCGTACCCAAAGGGTAAAACGGGACCCTATTACTAAGACTCCGCTGTCTGTCTGTCACCAAGCTGTATCTCATGAACCGTGATAGTTAGAGAGTTGAAATTTTCACAGATGATGTATTTTTGTTGCCGCTATAATAACAAATACTAAAAACAGAATAAAATAAATATTTAGGGGGGCTCCCATACAACAAACGTGCTTTTTTCGGCGTTTTTGCGTTGTGGTACGGAACCCTTCGAGTGCGAATCCGACTCGCACTTGGCCAGTTTTTTTGTAGACGGTGGCGGTGTTTCATAGTAAAAAATATTGCTCAAACTCTGCAGACTAGTATTCTATTTGGTAAACAATTAAGTCTGTGTGGTGTCCGGACTTAAAGAATAGCACCACCCCATACTGCCCGTGGGTGTCGTAAAAGGCGACTAAGGGTCTTACCGGAGAATGGGCAGCAGCGTTCTCTATGAATTCCACCACCATACTATACTGCGATCGCCAACCCGCCTGCCAAGCGTAGCGTGGCGATTATGGTAAACCCCCCGTTGGGGGAGGCCTATGTCCAGCAGTGGACGTCTTTGGGCTGAAATGATGATGATGAAATGATGAAACAATTAAACTAAATGCAATGGCTGATAGAGTGTTAAAACGCACTATTTTGAACAACAACACACTTGAAAGTTTGCAACTAGTTTTCAAAGGACCTGTTTTGCATTTGGTTGAGTTGGTCACGTTACTTGTGTAAACTTGAGCAATATGGTATACGAGGCGTTGTTTATAGTTGGTTCGAAAGCTACTTAAGAGGCCGACAATAATGCACGGAGATTAAAAAAATGCGTAAAAATGTGTTTCGAAACTAACACCCAGAAAACCTTTAGGTCACAGTACTTAGCAATCTACTGTGGTATACCGCAGGGAAGTGTTCTTGGCCACTTATTGTTTATAGTATATAAATAAACGAACTCCACTTATCAATATACTATATTGTTTGCAAATGATACTTACCTTCTTGACAAAAGTAAAACTCTAGTTATCAGTAAAATTGTTACGAATAAAGCATTGACAGATTTAATCAATTGGCTAGATAGGAATAATTTAAAAATAAATACAAATAAAACTAAATTTATAACATTTTTGCCATATAATAACCACAAAAAATAGGAAGTGAACTGAAATTAAATTTAAAATACAATAATAATGACATAGAAGAAGTAAATATTATCAAATTTTTAGGAATAGTTATGGACAGACATTGCAATTGGAAAACTCTAGTAGATAATGTATGTAAGAAAATAAACGAATTCGTATTTGCACTTAGAGGATCAAAAATCTAACAGACATTCAAATAGCCTTATTGGTATACTTTAGCCATGTTTGTTCTGTTTTATGATATGGACAAACTGTATGGGGGAATTCAACTGATGGCCAGAAGGCATTCATAGCCCAAAAAAAAGTGTGTCAATTTACAATCTCAAGTGGACAAACTCTTGTAAACCTGTATTTATTAAGCAAAAGCTGCTTACCTTCTCGTATTTATATGTATTTGAAACCTGCAAATTTGAAAGTAACTACTCTCGCTTTTTGAAAAACATGAAAAGGGTATAATAATAATAATCATTTACTTATCCAGATCACAGAATCTAATTTGTAAGTAATTACATACACATCTTAAACACTAATGTTAGTACTTTCATTTGGAAAATTTTGGTAATAATTACTAATAATGTCAAAATCACTAATATTAATGTCAAAATCACCATTAATAACGTCAAAATCACCATTAATTATGTTTAAATCATTACTAATACTTACAATAATCAAATACAATACAACATCAATAATCAAAAACGCAACATGTATAAGAACAACATTACAATGTTATTTCAAGGCACAATTTGAAGGCAATACTTGTTTCGGTCCAGTGCCTGAGTATTAGTCCTTCCGCCCTATCGGCCACAGTGACCAAGAGGCTGTTGGTGCTGCCCCGCACCCGCCGCATGAGAGAGGCTACACGCTTTCGCATGATTGCATAAAAGTCGTCTATACGTGCCTCTGCGAACATCCCTGATGCGCTACAGTGTCGTGGCAACCCCAACAGCGCCCTGTATGCGTTGTTGTACTGGACACGTAAGGCGCTGTAAGCCCTCTGCGTGTAGTCGACCACAGGCTGCAAAAAGATTGGCAGTATGCCCTAAACAGAGTAGTTTTCACACCCCTCGAGCACTTTGCAAACCTACGGATCAACATATTGCTTCTGACTGACAGCGCCCTACGCTCCCTCTCCATGTCAACATTATCCGTCTGCGTTACCACTGTAACGCAGACCCAATGTCCCAGATATTTAAAAGCTTGCACGCATTGTAACGCAGACCCACCGAGTGTTACAGGCGGCACTTCATGATAGTCCCTCGTGCCCATCTTGAACACCAGACACTCGTTCTTTTATGCGTTATTTCTGAGGCCCTGGGCCTCCGCATATCGCTCACAAACAGATATGAGTTTCCTGAGGGCGCTGATCGATGGGGCCAGCATCACCATGTCATCAGCGTAACTTATGTTATTGACGAGTGTTCCGTCAATAGAACAGCCTACCAGAGTCCCGCTGAGCTCACGAATCAGCCGATCCACATACAAACAGAAGAGTTTCGGCGAAGTCAGACCTCCCTGTCTGACCCCGCGCTCCAGCCCATACGGATTGGATAGCGAGCCTGCCCATTTCACTATATTAGACTGATGACCGTATCGATATCTGAACAACTCAAATATCTCACCCGGAAGTGTTGTATCCTCATACAGTTTCTTCCATAAAACACCATAGGACACCAGATCGAAGGCTTTTGAAAGATCAAGAAAACACGCATATAAGGAGGTTCTCCTGTCCGTGTAGTATCTGACAGTGTGCTTGAGACAAAGCACAGCGTGTTTTTTTGAAAGACCAGCTCTGAAGCCAAGTTGGGCATCGTGAAGCGACAGATGTTTATTTAACTGCTTGGCTATGTCAAAGAGGAAAATAGTACCAAAGCCACTTGTAGTCCCGCGTAATAGACTAAAAAGTATGCAACAAAAATTGTTTTACCATAGCGGTGAAAAAATATAATATCCACTTAGCTGAAGAATTTAGAATTTAATAGAAAGCTATATAACTGGTTGTGTGAGAGATGTTTTTATTCCATCAATGAATATTTTGAATGTAAATGTAAAACTTATGAATTATAATTATTACGATATCTGAGGCCCAAAAAGGCCACGTTGGCAGAGTCATAAAAGGATAACATAAAGGACTTGTTAAGTTAATCGTATCAAATCCCATTGGTGAAACATTTTTCATTAATTTTTTTTCTGTGCTAAAATACTAATCAATCCAATCCAAATCCAATCCCAATCTTTTTGATTATACCTACGTAGTGCAGCGAAAAAAAGAAAAACACGGACTGTCTTCGCCATATTATAATTCATAATGTTATTCTTTTATGATTCACCAAAGTGGCCTTTTTAGTCCCCCAGATCTACGTAATTACATTACTTAAATAATATTGAAACATTTTCATTATTCTTGCTATTTTTCATTGACATGAATCACATTATTATTATTAATCGCTATTTTTAATATAAATTATTATTTTAAAGGAACATAATGTTGTGTTTATTTATTTAAAGTGTTTACATAATTTTAAAAGCTAACAGTATTAAAATAATAATAATATTAAGTACAAGCTATTATTAACCTATCCTTGGAACAGGGCTATTTTCCTGACCATTGAAACTTTCTTTAATTAAGCCATTACATAAAAAGGGCTCCAAATCTAACGTTGACAACTATAGACCTATAGCACTAAGTCCCATACTTTCAAAAATATTTGAAAGAGTAATGTACAGGCGGTTATTAAGGTTCCTAGATAAATATAATATTCTAGTTAGTCAACAATATGGATTTAGACAAAATAAATCCACTACCTTAGCAATTTATACGTTAATGAAACAAATCATGAACAATATAAATAAAAAAGAACCTTCCTTTGCACTGTTTTTAGATTTAAGCAAAGCGTTTGACCTCGTTGACCATGTTAGGCTATTGAATAAAATGGAAAGATACGGATTAAGGGGTCCAGCTCTAAAATGGTTTCAGTCGTATTTAAGTGACAGGAAGCAAATAACAAGAATAGCAAAGTTGGACCATACGGCAAATAGTATGGATAATTTCGAATCCCAACCAAGAACTAACCATTGCGGTGTCCCTCAGGGAAGCATTGTGGGGTCGTTATTGTTCCTTCTCTATATAAACGACTTGCCAAAATCAATAAAACATCAGTGTGTTCTGTTTGCTGATGATCCCACAATTATTATTAAATGTAAAGATCAACAAAACTATGACAATGAAATTAATCAAACATTGAATGATATTATAAAATGGTTAGATATTAATAAACTAAAGTTAAACATTGCTAAAACGAATGTACTCCACTTTAAAACATGGAAAAGTAAACCCGTTCATCTTCATGTTGCGTATAATAATATTAGCGTAAAGCAGGTACATAACACGAGGTTTCTAGGCGTAACACTTGACGAACACTTAACATGGAAGAATCATATCGAGATACTCTGCAAGAAAATCAACCAATTTGTTTTTGCGCTAAGAAAGGTCAAAAATGTAACGTCGAGAGAAACATCCATAATAGTGTATCATGCCTATGTCTGTTCTGTCATTCGCTACGGCATAGTTGTATGGGGAAACTCTTCAGAAATAGATCGAATTTTCATTGCTCAAAAAAAGTGTATCCGCGCAATTTTTAATATGGAATGGTCAGAATCGTGTAGGCCTATATTTAAGTCACATAACCTTTTGACTGTACCCTGCATATATATCTTTGAAGTTGCCAAGTTTCTGAGATCTAATCTTGCATTATTCGAACAAAGGGATAATACAAATAAGAGGAAAGCTGCACATTTAGATTTCGAGATACCTGTTCCTAAGTTGCAACTCTTCCGGAAGAGTTGTATCTACATGGCTCCCCTAATTTATAATGCTTTGCCGAAGTCAATTACCCAACTACCCTTCAAAAAATTTTGTTCGGCACTACGGAAGTGGTTGTTGCAGGAATGTTTTTATTCAATTCACGAGTTTTTTGTAAAATGTCCCTGTAAATTTTTTTCTCTTGATCTGGCATCAAAGTATAGGCATAAGTAATTATTTAAGTGAAGTGATAATAATTGTTAAATGTATTGTTTTATTTATTAATAATAATATAGTAAAAATAGAAGTGAGTAGTATATAGGTATATAAAATAACAATTGAAATAATATTTAAATTTTAAAATTAATGTAACGTAAATAATGCACTTAATTGTAATTTTTTGTAAGAACTACATTTAATTGATAATTGTAATTTGTTTTTGCATACCGTTAAAACGGTGAGACATGTAGCACTATGCAATGTTACGAACACCTTTGTAAATACCATGTTTCTGGCAAATAAATATTCTATTCTATTCTATTCAAGAAAACTGGAACATAATTTAATTTTATTAATTGCATTGTAATCCAAAATTGTTAGTATTTTTATGTTATTGCTAATTACTATATGTGTACTGCATGCTATAAGTATAACCAAGAAGTAAAATCTAAATACTTCGACGGCTGAAATGCCGAATATAGTGAAACCCAGATAATAAGAACTTAAATTAGCTACCTATATTCTTGCAAATAAATATTTCATTCATTCGTCGTTTCAGCCGATAGCCGATAGACGTCCACTGCTGGACATAGGCCTCCCCCAATTTTGGGGGGGATTTGCCATAATCGCCACGCTTGGCAGGCGGGTTGGCGATCGCAGTATGGTATGATGGTGGAATAAATAGAGAACGCTGCTGCCCATTCTCCGGTAAGACCCTTAGTCGCCTTTTACGACACCCACGGGAAGTAAGGGGTGGTGCAATTCTTTAAGTCCGGCACCACACAGACATTCATTCATTCATACTGAAGAAAAAAACTGTATGCAGACCAGAGTTATCAAATTTATATTTTTGATGATTATTGACGCGAGTATGTTTAAGTGTTGATGAGTCTGCCGTCACATTATAAATAGAAGTTCAGATTGTGTCGGTGTAATTACAGCACAAATCACTTTAAAACAACCATAAAACCGACGACATCTAAATCTCGTGCGCTCACAAAGACAAGTGCGTGCCATTAAAAACAATTATGCGTTCGTTGGCAGCGTCGGGACATAAAGTGCGCGGCGGCGGTGCAGGCGTCGGGCGTCGGGCCACTAAACAGATTGGTCCAGAAGGCCGCCTTTATGCGACGAGCGAAAAGACATGCGTTTTTATCGTCATTTGTTTCACATAATTATCTAGTTTGAGGCCGTTTGTACACGACAAGGTTTCTTTACGGTACGGCGCGGTAGGTCGTCAGTGTTGTATGGACCACTATGAAAGCTTTTTTATAGTGGTCCATACAACACTGACGACCTACACACGGGGAATAAACCGTAGCTTTTCACGACAAGCAAAACGTGTGTGTACAAAGGGCCTGAGATCACCTTACGTATGTGCGCGAGCGCCCGTTTGCGCTCTTTGTATGAAGCCGGCCTTCTGTTCGTAGCTACCTTGTGGCCGGGCAGTGCGGGCGTCGGCCAAACTGTTATGGCTTTCTTTTAAACATTACGACGTCAGGGGTTAGTGAGCAGAGAGTTGGCAAGGTTGGCACGACGCTCGACTTGTATCGACACGATGTATGGATGGAGACATGCCTACTAACTGCTATATTGAAGTGCATAGCTCGTTGGTTAGTTGAGAAATGGTACATGTGGCTATAAATAGTTTGCGGGTCAAGTTATAAAATTATGCGTTTCACGCAGACATTATTTTTTAACCGACTTCAAAAAGGAGGAGGTTTCTCAATTCGACCGTATATTTTTTTTTTTTTTTATGTGTGTTCGCGGATAACTTCGTCGTTTATGGACCGATTTTGATTATTCTTTTTTCGTTGGAAAGGATATATGCCAAGGGTGGTACCATGATAAGGAAACCAGGATCTGATGATGGCATCCCAGTGAAATCGAGGGGAACATTCGAAAATAGTAGGAGCGACCAGTGCGTTTGTTAACTTTTTCATTAAGTATTTTAAAGCACTACAATTTAATGAAGGCCTGGAGTCGATCTGATGATGGAGCCGAAAGATAGTCGAGGGGACTCCTCAACGATCTACAGCAGTTACCTTGTGTTTGGGCTTGATTAATTTGTATTGTTGTGTACTTTACACCTAGATGGGTTGTGACTGTCATTAGGGGTCTGATGATGAAGACGAAGGACAGTTAAGGGAACTCCTCAACAGTTTACAGTAGCTACCTTGTGTATGTTCACCGATTACTCGAAAAAGGCTGGGCCGATTCCAAAAGTTCTTTTTTTATTTGAAAAGGTATACTCTCGAGGTGGTCCCATTATCATCAAATTGGAATCTGATGAGAGGATCCCATGGAAATCGAGGGAAACCCTCAAATTTTATAGGCAAACCTATAGCGATTTGGGTATTTTTTAAAGTAACTTGAGCATTTGCTCTCGGAAATCATCATTTGATAAAGTCATTTTGTCATTTGGAGCTGATGATGAAGACCACAGATGGCCATCGGAACTACTCAATGACAAATATTTCACGGGTTGCGATTCGATTACTTTAATATGTTTGCTAAGCAATTTATGCTCGTCACAATGCGTATGGTGAGTGATTGTTGAGGAGTTCTTCTGGTACTTACCGGGAGAACTCCTCAACAATTAACGTCCCAGCATCGGGAAAAACAATATTTAGTAAAAGGTGATGAACAGTTGGCATTAGGCTATTGTAACTTAGATAAATTACAAACTGACCAACTAAAAAGTGAAAAATAAAAACATTTTTACAAAAAAAAAACAACCGACTTCCAAAAAAAACACTACAAATTGAAAAATAACTTTAATTTCGGAAGTCGGTGTCGATAATCGAAAATGCGGAACCAAAGACACCGACTTCCGAAATTAAAGTTATTTTTCAATTTGTAGTGTTTTTTTTGGAAGTCGGTTGTTTTTTTTTTTGTAAAAATGTTTTTTTATTTAAGATTGTAATTGATTCCCTTACAAAGCCTCTGCACTGTTTCTATTCCTATTTGAATTCGTTTACTTTCAGATGAAACTTTCTGTACCCTGTGCATGTACGACCAAGTAGATGCTAAGTGTCCCTGCTGAAGGTAAGACAATAGATTCGTAGCTGATCTTGCTGAAATGTAGTATTGGGTGTCTTATTATTGTAGATATGTCGCAGCCAACTGGTCAAATTAGCTATTAAGTTAACCGCCTGGCCTTTGGAAGTAGTGCTCGCCTTGCTTCGCTCTCTTGCCTCGCTCGCGGTTGACCACAGTTCTAACCTAACCTAACCCATTTGGTCGGGGTACCCTGGCTTAGGTACTGCGAACAGCCGGGGACGCAAAGGCTGAGCCGGATTCCCATGACCCCCCCATCAAGGCGATGAGGGAACACCGCTGAGTTTTAGTGGGTATACTGCCACTCTGGCAGGGAGTCCCACATACTCCGTCTCGTCCCCCGACGAGCGGAGATGCGTGATGTCATTTCTCAGCGACAAAAAAAAAAAAGGTACTGCGACCAATTCGGCTCTCGCGTTATTGGTTACAGTTCCAACTTAAATTATAATATTGAATATCATCCGTTAGTTTAACGGTTTATTTAAATGGCTGGGTGGTTAACTAAACGGCTAATTAAACCAGTTGGCTGCGACAGTTACATCAGTCGTGATGTAACTGTCGCAGCCAACTGGTTTAATTAGCCGATATACAGATAGTGTTCTACAGTACAGATGGTAATCTTCTTACGTTCCACATAGCGCACGAAACCACCACATCTAGTTAAAATACGTTCTCAGTCCAACATTACTAATAACAGCAAGTAATCACAAACTTCCCCGTCAGTGCGCCATACATCGCCGCATAGGCACCGCAATACTCGGGCAGTCTGCAGCCGAAGCGCGCAACATACTACGTGCAACCAGCAGACTAACTTACTAATAACACAAGTATTCAAGCATCTGCAACTCAATGTGCGAGTTGTGGAAACATAATATTATTGACTTGGTTCTGAAAATTATTATCATAATGTTTGATTTATTTGATATTATGCCTAACACCCTCAGGTCTCAGGCTTGTGACTCTATTGGGTTGAAAGTAACTTAGTGTGGTTTTGAATTGTTGTGTGTGCTCCCCGAACGAGTAGGTACAGTCGACCGCACGTCGGCGCTTTGACCTTGAGCTGGCCTAGCGTAGTACGGAGTTCCAATAGAATAAAGTTCCAACAGATTAAAGTTCCAATAGATTAAAGTTCCAATAGATTACAGTTCCAATAGAATAAAGAGGCCAGCCTAAACTAGTTTAGTTAAAAAAAAAAGTATACAAAGTAGCTGGCTACAAGCATCCATAAAAAATAAATAATTCGTTTCAGTTAGAAAGTCATTCGCGCATTACAAAGCAAAAGCATTCATATAAAGACCGGTCTTAAACCACTATTTTTCTAAATACGTCAATTACGTTAAGAATAGCTATTTTTCCTAAACTGCCTCCCACTGAGCCTCAGATAATATTCCCGCCACAATCCCTCCCGCGTGTTCCCGAGGTGAGCATCTCGTGATAGTTGCCGACCAACTCCGGCCCACTAATAACAGAGTAATGAGAACACGCAGCGTTATTGCACTAACGCAACTTTACCCGCTCACTGCGTGGCCACAAGCTGTAGGAGATAGCGGGTGGATACAATCACTTTACGACTGCTGATTCAGTACTATTATTAGTGTTTGTGGTTAACTAATAACAGCCGCACGGGTCGATCGATCAGGTTAACCTATGCTTGCAGCGGTTGGTCCGCGGATGAATTGCCATCTTTACATACCAAGATCCCGGGTCGTCACAAGCCCAAAAGTTTGACCCAGTCTTACGTATTACCCAGTAACTGGGTTATGAATGTCAGATAGGCAGTCGCTGCATGTAAAATACTGGGTATTCAGATAGGCAGATGATGATTCATTGTTATTATGGTACTTTACAAACAATATTTTAGTGTAGCGATATTTCATAATTTTATTTAGTAATATTGATAAAAGAACGCTATTTGCGACGTTGCCAAGTTTCTGATTGGATCCTTACAAGTTCGCCCTTGTACCTTTTAAGGTGCATAAAGTTTAATGAATAATAATCTCAAAAAGTAGAGTATTTATGTTTAAAACAAAATTAATTTTCTTTGGCGTAGTGTGTAATAATGAGTGTTTTGGCAAAATAACACTATAATTATTGGTTTCCGAGTTACTTCCTAGAGGTCATTATTTAACACATCTGAGAGAAATGCCACGTCGCTTGTAGGGTCCTTTGCTCCCTCCTAACATAATTGTACTCGATTTATCACGAGTGTACCTGCGTGTTATGGTACCTCATACCAGCTGTCACGTCGACACTCAAGTACCTCGAAGTTATTTTTTATTTGGTTTGAAACAAATAGGACTAAAAGACCAAAAATCAAGAAACACATCAATATTTTGTCCTAAACTAGACTTTGTGCTGAGGGTATCTCAACATTGGAACAGGAAGACAAAATCATTGAATATGACAGCAAATGACAAGAGTCAAGAAACAGAAAAAATAATCAGTAATCAAAATAACTATGAACACTTTAACGGAATCAATTTTGGCATAAAGTTGACTAAACGTGCAAAGAAATTAATACTCTAATAATTTGCCATTTAAAACCATAACATCATCGCCCTCTCCTCCTGTTCACACCACTATGCACGTCTAAGGCCGGCGGCTCACGGCAAGATATGTGCAGTAATTAAATGTTTTATCCATTACATCCCACCCTGGACGGAAGCTGGCGTAAATTACATAGGGGCCGGCTCAACGCACTAAGTCTTAAGGTGATTTACTGCCAGATATTGGCGCCCAGTCTTCAGCTATACGTGTTTATGTACCTCGACTTCCTCTTGGAATAGGCAGGCTTCCAAATATTCGGGGCTTGAAGACGTGGCTATGCTACAGTAGTAAGTGATAGCCTATCTGACCGTAATGACTTTTAGATGAGCCCGAAAATGTCTGACATTTTTGGCGGAGACGTTGTAGGGGCCAAATTTTTCTTAATCAGTTTTCTACTTAAGAGCGTTTACGCCGTACGGCATTTCATACAAACTTTCAAGCCCTTATTTTTCGAAATGAATGAATCGATTTTAATGAAACTTCATACGCATAAGCAGGATACAAAGGTCTAAAAAGTTAGTAGAGAACATTTGAGAAAAATAGTGTAACAGCCAAATTAGATCGATTTTAAATTTTCCATAGAGACAGATTTCTAGTTATCTTTTTTAAATAAGATTTTCGAAAATGTTCTCCAGTAACTTTTTAGACCTTTGTATCCTGTTTATGCGTATGAGTTTCATTAAAATCGGTTCATTCATTTCTTTTTTTTTTATTTTTTTTTATTATTGTATTTATAATTTATTCATCTTTATGTTTTTTTATATTGTCTTTGTAATAATATTATGGATTTTTATTATCTGCAATAAATAAATTGAATTGAATTGAATTGAATTTCAAAAAATAAGGGCTTTAAAGTTTGTATGAAACTGTCAAGCCCTTATTCCCGTACCGCCGTACGGCAGTACGGCGTAAACGCTCTTAATGCTTTGAGGATTTTTTGGAACCTAACTGACTTGTTTTTACAGGTGATTAGATATTTTATCCATTGTAATTTTAATAAATTTATTTCCACAAAAATATATCCACAATCTTATCAAAGCAATGGTTAAATGTAATCTGATCCGAACTGGAACACGACATTCCCGATTGAGACAAAACCCTCCTAAGTCTTATCTGCAGTTATAAATCTCGGAGGCTTCACTATCGGATTTGTTATAGTTTGTCTTTAGGTCCTTATTACTTGGGCCTTAGTTCTGCTTGCGTTTATTTCATCGAAAGCAATACTGACGTGTAGTTAGCGAAGTAAAGGCACTTGGAGTAAGTTGCAGACAGAAGTCTTAGGAAGTCAGACTTCATGTGCCGCCGAATTGGAGGGATTTGGGGGACAAATGGGGAGTTTGAGGAGATGGCCATCAATTTTGTGTTCATGACTTTCAGTAAAGGCACTTCTATCAATAAGAAAGGAAATATTCTCCTTTGTCATCTGACAAAATAATAAAAACCGCTTTAACTGTTTTATAAATATTTCATGAGGAAAAAACTACCTTTCTTTTAATGAAAAAACAAGCCGATTACAAAGAAACTTTTCTTCGGTTTTCTTTACTACGTAAACCAATTTGATAGAGACAAGAACAAAAGGAAAGAACTTATTAATTATGTACCTAGTGTATATTTTCTTTTAGCTTGTAGATATAGAATCAAATAATACCTAAGCTCATGTAACTTGTATAAGATCAGCAACAGTATCTATACTGTAACAGGAGACATCTGCCCTTATCGCAAGTTATAAATCTGGTGAGCTCAGTTATCAGGACTCACCGTGTCACAATGGCGTCACTGCCGCTTCCGGTCTCGAACCGCACTTAAGCCTCCTTGCCGGCTAGTTTTTATTTCAGATTTGAGGGTAGATAAATAAGATGGTAGTTTTTGAGAGAGAGTTTTTTTATGAGATTCTATAGCTCAGTAATCTGTAGACTGAACTAAAAAAGGTTTTATTTTGTTGAGACATTTTACTACGTAGTATTTCTTTATGGTACCTTTACTTTGTCTATAATAATTTCACCCATCGTTACATTAGTAAAAATAATAAAATTCTTGGTCCGACTTCAATAGCATCTCAATCTTCGTAACAAAATCGTCATTGTACTGACATAGACGTGTGATCAAAAACCTGTCCAATCCCACCAATCCTGAATCCAACGCAAACATGAAAGGTAGAAATCAATAGAGCAGCACATTCGTGCCGTGACGGCTGCCAAACGTATGAATCTCCTGGGCATTGCCGGCCGCCCGGCGAACATTCCAGTAGGACGAGCCGTGCGAGAGCTGGCTTTATTGAACCAACAAGGGGTGTAGATTGCCTCACAGAAAGAGTTGGTTACGTTGGAGTATGAATATAACGAGCTACGGAATGGTAAGCCATCTTGGTTTGAAATGGGGTAGGATTTTTTACGATAAAAGTCTAAATAAGTGAATTTTTTATAGCACCTATACAAATGAGAGAAAAGAAACAGTCTTAAATATTAGTTCTGAAAACCACACAGTCAAGCAATTAAGGAGCAAAATAGTATTTTTGAAGTTATTCAGACGGTGAAGTGATAGCAGTCTGTTGTTTACACCTTTAATTCACTCGAAACCGTTACTCATTCATACTCAGAGGACAATAAGGATAACATAAAAGCTCCCAAAGGGTCGAAGAGCGATCCCTACCTGGCCCTCGTAACCCTACAGATAAGATGTCAGCTTATCTTTACAGGGAGCTTGTAAAAGCCAAGTCTTTCATCGATGCGGGGATTAGGACCGAACTTGTACATAAGGACCACACGTTATATTTAAAAGATGAAAGGATAACTATTGAAGTTTAGGATTTACGAGGATTTGAAAATTTTACTGAGCTTGCTTTACTACATCATCATTACAAAATAAGGGTTGGGGCTTAACTCTATTGTAATATTTTTCTATATTCATACATTAAGGTTATCGTCGTCTTCCGTTAAAATTCACAAGAATAATTTTTACATCATCTCGAATTCCGTTCCTGTTAATTTTATACAGCCTTTTATACGTAGCTCCTCGTCGAATACGAATTTTACTATCTTGGTTATAAGGTTCATTTCGTGTGGAGCACGTTCGGTGAAGTACAGTCAGTAACAAAGCGTTGACAAACGAGCGGCGCGCTCATATCGTTAGCTCGTAATGGCTGTTGGCAAGGAGACAAGAGAAATGTGTACCGTTATGAGAATTACACTAGTGAGGCCTGGTACAGATACCAGCTAATCGATACAAGGAGGTGATGGAGCTCGAGATCACTGCGGCTGCCAACAGTACGCAGAGCCAGGCGGTGAGACTTAGCTGCGTTGGAACAAATGTTGGTACGGCACTGGCCAATATTTGACTTGGTTTAGTGAGATATTAAGCAATCTAACCCTTCTTCTCGTTCATTTTCTCAACCTGATAAACTAAATCGTCTGTTATTATATAAATGGTATTGCGAACACAGCGATTACGTTCATGCCATTGGGTTCAGTAGTCATAAGTTCGTGACCGACGAGGAAGATGTTATTTATTTTTTCCTTAAGCTAAAGTAAAAGCTCTAATTTATTGGCATGCGACAATAATGTGTATCGTTGCTCAACAATAACATAGAGCTTATAATAAAACATAAAAGGAATGACAACCTTAGTAAACGTCAACGACCCGAGTTGACCCTGAACTTTCAAAAGAGAAACCATTTCACCGAGACAGACAGACAAGATAAATCCCAAATGAATCGCAACCACTCAGGTAGAATGACAGATAAAAGCGTGCCATCACATTAATTCTCTATGATTACAAACCTTAATTAAAACAGTCGCTATGGCTGAGATAACATCACAAGTTTTGACGCCGCTGCGTAAATTATATTCGAAATAAAAGAGGTGGCAACTCCTTAGCCACGTCTTTGGTCCTACCAAAGAGGTAGCTAAGGACCGAGAGCTTTACGCATAATTACGTCACCCAGGTCGATGTAGAAAGGGCTTAGTAGGCGACTCGGCCGCTGAATCTCGTCCGGTCCGGCCGAGACAGGAATTTCATTATTATTAATATTTTTGAGTGGTGTTAGATAAATTGAATTATTTTAATGAAGACTGTTTTGAAAATCTATTGCGATTATTTTTGGTGCATATTATCAAGCTGTGAAGTGACTATAAGTCACATATAGGTACCATATGAACATGTTTTTATAATTATATGAGACTCTAAGAAACTGGAACGAGTGTGCGTAAAATACAAATCGACACCAAACTAACTTTAAAAAATTATTATCACGTAAAAAAAAAGGTAAGATTAAAATTGTGTCAATGGATTGTCATCAGTTAATAAGACTTATAAAGAAATCTCTAATAAAGGAAAAAAATTCAAGCATTGTTCCATGCGGTGGCGCACGGAAGGTGACAAATATGAGGAAGGCTTTTGCCCATCAGTGGGACAGTATAAGCTACCAAAATAAATGACATCTATGTATTTTGATCTTTGTATACATACCACAGTGAATTATAAAGTTATTGGATAAAGTCTCAACTCACAATTATATTTTTCTGCCTTGAGTTTTTTGGGCCAACTTTACCAATTACGAAGCGTAGCCTCCAAGCATACCCGGACCCTCATATCCGCTGATAACGTTCGCAGGCTCAATTGGCTTAGGGGTGGGTTTAGACTAGACTTAGCTGAGCTGTAGTTTATAGGAGTATTTTAGAACAGGCATAAGATATTAATGGCAAGGTACCATAAAATTCTATTGTGTTTTGGTACTTATAAGAATTAGAAAAATTTTCTTTTAATTAGTAAAATATCAATAAAAATTACATACACAACATATTTAGAAGAAGTTTGAAGGTGGATAAGAAGAAGTTTGAAGGTGAATACAAGAAGTTTAAAGGTGTAAAAGTGAACTAACGAATAATGTTTCGTAACTCAAACTTAAGATGGTCGAAGACTTAAAATATCAGCAATCCGAAGACAGGTCAATATCAGCCCGCTCCAGTTTACACAGTCATTTTGGAACAGCCAAAATGTGCTTATAGCCACAGCGATTTGATTTAATAATAGGTATCGAAGAAGCTCACTTTAGAGAGTAAGTAGATACGTTTATCATCTTTTCTTGGAAAAAATGTTTTTTTTGTAACTCAACCTCTAAGTGGGTCTAATTGGAGTTCAAGCTTTATTCATACAGGGTGGGCCATCTAGTGTTTTAAAGAATCGGTTATAAAAAAGAACTACTGATGAATTTTTCAAATTTCTGGTTTCATTGGAAAGGTTGAACTTTGTAATTTATGAATGTAACACAATATCATTCATATGACTACCATGACTGGCTCGGCAGTAACCCATCCGATCAACCCAATTTTGCTTTGTTTGCTACTCAACGAATTTTTGAGCAGCTCCCTCTCCTGCCGCCACACCCGTCTCTGCCCGAGTGCATCCACTGATCCGCCTCAAATATTATTTGCAGTTTTTAATAATTTTATATGGTATTTACGGCTTCATTCTGGCCGAACCGTATACCAAGAATATATTATCTTACAAAAAGACACTTTGCGTGCGATTAAGATACGAACCCACATCACCAGGCGCCAGCTGATCATCATAGACCGTGCCTTATACCACTAGGCTATTGGCTCAGTTATCAACCTCAACGAAAATTGGAATAGCATTACTCCTTTTATCGAACATGGTTATTAACGGTCTAATCTTTTAGATGTTAAGGTTTAAATTTCAACTTCCATGTTATAGTTAATACTAGCACCTTACCGTCTTGTTTTACAAAATGCCATAAGCAACGCCTCAATTAACTAAAAGAAGGTTGAAATTATCCTAGATTTCTTGTTTGGTTGAATAGAATGTGTTGATTCCGATTGTTGCAATACCGTAATTTTACTTCAGAAACTTAACTGCTTTATGAACTGCGAGTTAAGGTTGAATTTAGTATACTTCTTCGCCTTATTTACTAAATTGTGATTGAGGATATAATTATTTCTCAAATGGTTTCTTTTTCGAGCCGATCCGTTTGTGTGTAATTATCTTTTTACCCGACTGCGCGACGCAAAGGAGTGGTAATGTGTTCATCAGTCTATGTATGTATGTATGTATGTATGTATGTATGTATGTATGTTTATATGTTCCTTTGAAGCACTATACAGACCAAACGCCTGGGCCGATTTTTATGATTCACACGTTAATCGATTCCTCTTAGTCCGGCGAGTGTCACTAAAGACATGACGTTAGTGAAAATTCAATATGGCGACTACTGGACGCCATATTAATTTTTTTTTTTATTTTTTTTTTTCAAAACCTATCGAGTGGGGTATCAAAATAAAGAGTTTTAAAAGGTGATTACAAAAATATATACAACATGTATACTTAAAAGCAATTCGAAGTGACAAATCGCAAAAAAACACCTACCAAGAACTAAATCGTCTGCGAAATCTTTCAACTTTGTAAACTAAAAAGCTGGAAATAAAAAAAGTTATTTAATAAAATCAAAAAACCCGACTGCGGTAAAAAACTTAAGTTAAAAGAAACTGAAAAGCTAAAAACAAGCCCATTTTAAATTAAATAAAAGTTGGAAGCAGGCGGGACCCATTTGAATTTGAAAATACAATAAAAATGATGTGGGTCCCGCCTGCTTTCAACTTTTATTTAATTTAAAATGGGCTTGTTTTTAGCTTTTCAGTTTCTTTTAACTTAAGTTTTTTACCGCAGTCGGGTTTTTTGATTTTATTAAATAACTTTTTTTTTCGTAATATTATCCAATTTATTTAGTTTTTGACCAGTTTGTTTTATTAACCGATGGCATGGTTCAATTAACAACTTTTTTGAGGGGTAAAATTGTTGTTCTCTGGGAACAGGAACAAAGCATAAAGAAAATAGCACGAGATATGGGCATAACGGTAAGATTTACGTTACTACTTACACATATACCTATTTATTGATGCAATCTTGTTGCATTATTACTTACAAGTTGGATTTTTTTTATGTATTTCTAATATTATTATTTTCATTACAGAGAACGCGCGTTTAAGTGCTGACTTCAAGAAGACACAGAGTATGTAACCTTTTCAAGAAGACTGAAAGACAGTGACGTTATTAATAAGCAATTTACTTGGCAGATTGATTGTATAACTTATGTAATAAAATTGCATTGGAACATCTATGAGCAAGTGTTAATAATTCCCAATATTTGTGGGATCATTATCTCGTAGTTAATCAAACACAAGCAACCTTTATACTTATCAATCCAGTTACTCTTGTTTACAAGTAGTCTTGTAATGTGTTAACGATGCACCATCTGACCTCACATATTTTTCTAATGTTGTGTTAAATAAGAGTTACCAGAAAAAGTGATAAAAGTGAAAGATGTATATTGCTATACTGTTATAGTTTATCATGTTGGTTCTTTCTCTGTAATTCACAGACACAAATGACAACATTTCATTTTTTAACCAGGCCTTATTCCGTTAAGATCATACAGAATATAAAAAAATTATGTTTTCACAACTATAAATAAATAAATATTGTTGTAGTTATGTTTTAGAAATATCTATAAACGAACCGTTATCTAATGTTAAACGTTCTAAACCTCATCCATGGTATCTATTTTGTGTTTAGTTAATATTCTAAGTAAATAACCCCAATTTAACACAGATAGAAAACTGTATACTCAACCAGGAAGTGGATTCCATAAAGTCCTAGAAAAGTAATTAGAACAATAAATGAATATTGTTTATGCAAAATGCCTGGCTTTTATTACAAACCTCCTTTTGATTTCTTAAATAATAAAATCACCTATTAAAGAAACTAAAAAAAGGGTACTTAAATAAATCAATAAAATAAAGAAGAAAAAATTTCTTACCCGCGGATTTGAACTCGTGATTGCTAAGCCGCAGTGTTAACTATTAGACCAACACGCCATTTACATTACATCACATCACAAAAAACTTTAATAGGTTTGATGTCAATACCAAAGGGGTACCCTTTCTCTGCAGCGAACTGTACATTATGAAGTAACTGGAAACACCAAAAAATTATTGATCCACATAGATTGTACACAAGAATATAATAATGTCAGTCCATTTCCAGGTGTAATCAACATTGCCCATCCTGAGTAAACTCCAACATGCTCACTGCTGTCACCAGCTGGACATTCTCTCCTATGTACAATATCCACACGCATGTAACTTGGAAGCCTGCCGCATAGCACACGACGATCATGACTTAATCGCTTGGCAGTAAGTCCGGGGAGCAATCATATTGTTATTAGTACGTCAATACAGAGTCCTTTGAGTAAATCAGAGTCCTGGCTGGCTTCACTAAGAATTACCTAGTGAAACTAGAACTATGTACTAATCAACGTGTACATGTCCAGTTATAAAAGTCACAGTTTAATTTGAAATTAAAACTCTAAGTTTGTAAAGTCAGGAAAAAGTTTTACAAACTACCTCAATTTGCCATGTGATAGCCATTTTATACAACTGGCAAAAAATGACCGTTGCCATTTTATTTTAAGATAAAATATGATAATGTTTATTTTGTAAAACATGAGTACAGTATGAAGGTCTTATAATTATTGTCAGGTGGCTACATGTTTTGCCATTTATGGCATACAAAATTTGTTGCACTAGACAAAAAAAATACAAAAAGAAAAAATAAATAAAATAAAATTACAATGTCAAAATTAAATTAAAATTACAACGAAATCAAAGTTTATGTGAATAGTAAGGTTTTATGGATCTACAAAGTAATAACAGCCGTGTTTACCTGATATCGTTTTCATGGGTATAGAAAACGATATCAGGCATAGTTTTATAACAAAATATTATTTTTAGCATGTAGCAAGTAAAAGTTGTTCCACAATTTTCCAAATAATGCTGTTAACTGTAAGTTTTACGATATTTCATCTTTAAAAACCTCATAAAATCCTATACTTTGTAAACTGTTTAATTTCACCCCACAATGTAATACAATCCACCAACAACCCAGTTCCAACTGTTCACAATGGTGCCAACACAAGCAGCGTATCAATGTACCAACCAAACAAAAATAACGCGACGTAATGAAGTTAGGCCCGTAGTCGTAATGCGAGGCGAGGACGGCGGCCATTCAGCCAGCGTAATGAGCGAGCGTTTAACTTTGCACACTACAGAATGTGGTAAACAGAAGTTCCATTGCTATCCATCGTAATTAAAATCACACAGTACCTAATATCTTTAATAGGTTATGATACGAAAATGGACGGTACCTAAAAAAAGCCAAATGTACAATCGTGTGAACCATATTTATTACTACTTAATTAATGCTATAATTAATATTGTCGCTATTGATAGTATTAATAAAAGCTGCCACTAGATTGCTTATAATAATAATAATATTCTTTATTTCAGACAACTTGTACACCGTCCATATAGAGAGAAAAAAAACAAACCAAAGTATTAACTAAATTAAATAACCCTCTCAATTAAAGACCTCCACAGCTTATGCAATAAGTGATTTTTTATATTTTTACCACGAAATTACATTTCTTTGAGAGGCTGTTCCAAGTGATGTTAGTAATAGGTAGCAGTACTTTCTTCTTTTTTAAGGTTCCGTATCCAAATGGCAAAAAACGGAACCCTTATGGATTCGACATTTCTGTCTGTCTGTCCGTCCGTATGTCACAGCCACTTTTTTCCGAAACTATAAGAATTATGCTGTTGAAACTTGGTAAGTAGACGTATTCTGTGAACCGCATTAAGATTTTCACACAAAAATAGAAAAAAAAATTTGGGGTTTCTCCATACCTACTTAGAACTGAAACTCAAATTTTTTTTTTCATCAAACCCATATGTGTGGGGTGGGGTATCTATGGATAGGTCTTCAAAAATGATATTCAGGTTTCTAATTTAATTTTTTTTTTAAACTGTATAGTTTGCGCGAGAGTAACTTCTATAATAAGAGAATGATAAAACTAAAAAAAATATATGATGTACATATTTCTATTTAAACTTCCACCGAAAATTGGTTTGAACGAGATCTAGTATCTAAGTACCTAGTTTTTTTTTTACCTTTCGTTCAATCAACTCAAATATGAAAATAAAAAAAACATATAATTTCATAAACATAAACCTTATGCATAAACCCGGATGTTACGGAACCTTCGGTGCGCGAGTCCGACTCGCTCTTGCCCGGTTTTTTTTTTCTTTATGTATGCTAGCTATCACACATGGCTATTGGTCCTTCTGCACACATCTCTTTAGTGCACCAACTCAATGAGACGCAGCACTGAATCACAGTATAAAGATCATACAGTATTGTAACTCGGCCGTAACCTTGAAATAAATGCCTACAGCCGCGCGGTACGTAAACATGCGATAGGGCTGCCCGCCTCCAGCATTTTAATTACATTTGCCTACTTTGTGTTTCCATTTAGTTTTGTTATTGTATTTTACTGTGTGTAGATACATAAATAATAAAATAAATAAATAAATATACTTTTTTTATATAAACAAATAAAATACTTTGTGAATTGAATAGGAAGTGTTTAATAAAAATGCGTGTTGTTTTTTGATTGGTAGATTTAATTAAAAATACATGTTTATGTTTGAATAACAAATCTTATAAATTTGCGACCGAAAAATATTTGCGCCTCGACTGAGACGTACAAAATGCTTTATTATTCAATTTTAAAGTATAAACAATCCGCATTATATTATGTATAAAGCTTCATTAAAAATTGTTGTGGGAAACATGGACAAGGTGGAGAAAAAGGAATATCTTTTACTTGGTTATAGATACCTGCAGCTACTTTACAATTTATATGTTTGGTTTTAAATGAAGTTCGGAATATTACCTCCATTTTTTCTATATATTCTACAAAATCATCGCTGGGTACAATCAAAAAAAGGTTGCGAATTAATCTTATTGTAGTCCGTATATCTTAATCATAGTATAATCTTATTGTAGCACAATATAGCCTACTCGTCATATTAAATATGTACTTGAACTTATTTTTAGTGAAAAAATCGCGCGGTTATTGTTAGAAAAAACAACACACCGTCCGTTCGTCACACGCGCCACAGTCGCGACTGTCTGCATGCCGAGCGCATGCCGAGGTCGAGGCGCGTAGGTATAGCTCGCGTTTCGTCCGTTTGTATGAAGTCGAAATACTGTATGATCTTTATACTGTGACTGAATGGTACAACATTCAGCCTATGCTTTGGCGCGCTTTTGATTTGAATAAAGAATGTTTAAAACTGTACATTGAGTTGAATGAGTTTTGCGTTGCTGTACCAAATGTTTGACGTTCAGCGCTGGCTTTATACACAGAAATTCTATGCCAATGAGAAATAAAGCGCCTGTGGAAAATAAAGTGTGTCATTTTAAACGAAACATTCTTTTAAATAGTAAATATATAATGAAATTGGTTCTACACTGATAATGTTCAACTGACATTTTTTTTACAATGTTTAGATAGCAGAGGAGAGAGAATCGTTCAAAGCTTCCATTTAATAGTTTCACTTCGTTAAAACCCACAGATTCTTGAATAAAAGATTGACCAAAGTTAAAACTTTTATCCGCATCTGGCAAAACTACGTACCAAACAGAATATCTAAAACCGCTCAATTTTCGGCGCGCAAAAAAACGTCCCTTTTTCAAAATTAAACAAATTCCACATCACTTTAAAAAAACATGGCTGTTAAAATGAAAACGCAACATCCCATCAAAAGATTTAATTTCCATCGCTGTCAGTGCAAATCATACGGCGGGAAATAAAATATCGAGAGCGATCAATTGATACGACCGACCATAAATTCAGATTTGATTCATCGAAAATAAAGAATATACGTGAAGCGAACTTTTAATTAAGTTTTTGTTTTAAGTGGGCCTTTCAGTTACATCAAGTGTTTTATTTCTGCTTTTGTATCATACAATGGTCGCTTTCATAACTTGTCAACAATTTATTTATTTGTTCTGAAACGGAAAAGATAAAAATATAAACAATGCTTCATCCCAACTATGTATATTGCTTGACGATTGGTCGGAAAGGCCTAAAGTCCAAGTCAAAGTCAAATCATTTGTTCAATTAAGCCATTAAAAAGTACTTTAGACTGTTATGTAATTATGCGATAGAAGAGTCGCTCTCTCTGATCAGATTAGCCTCACTTCATACCAAAATATTTCAGAAGTTTAACATGACTTTTCTCAGTATATTTTAACTACGAAGTAAAGGTCTTCTATCTCAAAACTTTAACCTTCTAATTACAAATTAAATATTTGTTTATGGTAGCTTACAGATTTGACGACTATACCAAACTATAGTTGCATAATATTATAAAACAACATGTCGACCTGCCACAGACATCAGTATCGCTTCAAGAGCACGCTCGAACTGACCTATTCATCAGGAATCCAATCTGGCCCCAAGCTAAGCCTATTGAATGTATACGCCATACCGATATGATATGAACACAACGATGTACATCTTACACACATGAACAGGTTTCAGCAAATGTAAACATGCCAAGAATATATTAGAAATATAATGAAAGAGTTGAAAATGTGTATGCATACGATAGGCGTCAAACGGTACCTAGAATGTGTTTTTCTTTTTAACCAAAGTTATTAGTCAGCAGATTAAAAACATTGATTAAAAAGGGTTTTCTTTTCAGAAATGGCACACAAGTGCTGCTGAGGGCGTCTAGACGGGCTATTGTTGCTAATCCGATAAAGGTACCTACTTAAACGTATGATTTTTAAACGCTTATTTTGGTAGAATTTATTCATAAACTATTTGGTATTTACGCAATATCCAGCCAGCTGAATGTCAGCATGCTATGTGAAAAATAAAATGGCTGACTGTACCAGCTCCAACTTTCAAGACATCCGAGTTAAGACGACGTCGAGTGGTTCTCCAGACGGCAACTAAGAAAAACGTAATAAGCTTAAAATTGTGAACTTACAATTTATATTTTTCCGCATTACAGAGACAGAGAGAGACAGATAGACAGGTCCCTTGACGAGGCGACTATTACCCACACGTTAGGCAGAACATGTCAAAGTGAACACGACTCATGTATCCTCTGTAGCTATTGTGTGACAGCTTGTTTCGCTCCTGGGAAACGAAATACCGGCTCCAATGACATACTCGCCTACACCTTTGCAAATTTACCTCGAGTGCTTGACAAACACACCTTACAATCGAACACTATCCTTATTACAGACACACAAAGTCTAAATTACGACTTCGGGAACGCAGCACCCGAATTTCTCTGCTAAACCTTGCACAAGATCCATTTGCATCTTAATCAAACCTTGTTGCTATTACAACAGGATCTCAAATCGCGTATCAAGGTTGTAAGGAGCTAGATTGTACGGAGATATCATCCGACCCATTTTAAAACGTAAGCGATCCGAATTATACTGGTGTAAGTCGAGGACCCTTTGACACAAACGTGGATAAAATAAAATATAAACCGTCGGTACGTTTGATGATATTATTTATCTTGTACGAGTGAGAGGCTGAGGTGGGACGGGCTAGATAAACGAGGATATTAATTCGTGGCAAGACCGCAAAGTAGTGTGATTCGGATCCCGGTTACTCCTGGAGCCCGTATTCCTCTGCGCCTTTTTGTGTTTAATTCGGGAGTCGAAGGATTGGCTCGTTAGAATAATCTACGAGACTCCTTTTACTTAGTTCTACACAGCTAGGAAATGATACAGAACACTGTCTTCTTTAAAGTATGTGAAAGCTTTAATATCTATTTTGGGTGAAATGAAATTGGTAGATGAGAAACAGATCTATTTAGATTTCTTCTGTGGTTTTAAAAACGATAAAATCTACGAGTATCAGTAGAAATAACTGATAGGTTGCAATGCTTTCAGGCACAATATTTTCTGATCGACGTCTTTATATATTACTAGCTTCCGCCCGCGACTTCGTTCGCGTGGAAGTCATAAAGACACCACAATATATTAAAATAACAGCCACATTTTTTTTGAACTTTCATTTAAACTACGTTTACGTAGGTACAGTTGTCCGTGCGAGAAGCAGCTCGTTCTAAGCTCGACCCTCGCAGCCTTCAGTAGGAAATTCCCATTGCTTGCGACGTGTTTAGTTTTTAATCGACATCAAAAAAGGAGGAGATTCTCAATTTGGATGTTTATATACATGTTAAATATTTTTTTAATGTATATTCGGGTATATTATTTGTTGGGAATCGAACATAGGTTTGCAAAGCAGTCGTCGGACTTTTAAGCTATTTGATTTGTTAAAAGTAGACTAAAAAAATAGACGTTCTTACTCTTATACTTGACTGCTTAGCTCTTTAAAGATATAGCGGGAATCATAAAAAGTTAAATCTATCGCTATCTGCCTTTGATTATATGTCTAGATGGAGCGTCGCCCTATAATCAAAACAAAGAAAACGAGCCAACAAAATCAAGCATGTGTGCGTGCAGGCGGTGTTTTACAGTGTGCGTCTATGTCTACACGGCGGGTAAGAACTTACAGGCCAACAGTTGGCCGATATTTTTTGACACGTTTGCGCGCATTTGATGCTCATGTCTAGCATTATATAATCAAAGCTATCTGCATATATTTATTCCCTGTTCAGCCCAGTGAAGTATGGAACAATTCGACTGTTATCACATACTGTTATATTGTGTTCTCTCTCATATTAGTCTCATTTAATACGAAATGTATGGAAAGTTTAGTTTCATATTCAAACCTTAGCGGTCCTATAGAGTTTTTTGATCTTGACGAAACAGAGTCGATTGACACCCAATTTTTTTTTGTGAATATTGTTATTTTCTTCCTGACAGGACATTTTTTTCCAAATTTTAAAAAAATGTGTGAATGCAGATCAAAATTAAAAAAAATTAAGGGCAGCCTTCTTACACCGTTATCTTGTAGCGATAATGGTTAGGTTAGGCCCTTACTGTCCTGACGCCGTCGTGTCACGACTGTGGCGCGGCGGAGGACACGCCGCAGCACACTCTCGAGGTGTGCCCGTCGTGGCCCGGGCCGCGCTGCAGTCTCACTGCGGCGATCGGAATGGACCTCTCGCTCCCCGGCTTGGTCAAAGCCATGCTGGGGGATGAGGGGTCCTGGGCGGCAGTCACCTCCTTCTGCGAACACGTCATGTCCCAGAAGGAGGCGGCGGAGCGCGCGCGGGAGGAAGACCCTCTCGCGGCGCCGCTCCGAAGGTGGAGGAGGGACGTCGGGGGACGAGACGGAATACTCCGTCTCGTCCCCCGACGAGCGGAGATGCGTAATGTCATTTCTCAGCGACAAAAAAAAAAAAAGGCCCTTACTGTCCCTCCTCAAAAATCCAGCCTGTAGTTATAAATGTATGTATCTCGTGATTTCTAGTCGCGTCTTTCACGTTTGGCTCCATAAAGGTATAACGTGATGATAAACGTATTATAACTGTCTGCAATGGAACGCTGCTCGAACATATATTTAGACAAACAGATAAACATAACTATCTGCAATAGAATTACGATGTTGGAACATACATTCAGACAAACAGATAAACAGACAAACCGACAAAAATTCTAAAACTTATATTTTCGGCTATTTTGTTGCCGAAAATATAAGCTTTAGGCCGCGCTCACTTTGGATACGTTTTCGTACAAATTCCATTCGTGCAGAAACGTACGAACATGCACGAACATTCCCGACCTTCTGAGTACTATGAAAGCGCTCACAATGCGCGCGAGTTAGTCGTACGTATACGTACGTGCAAGTCCGACGTCCGAAATCAATCCGAACATGTTGGGATTTTATTACACGTTCGTGCGTTTATCATCATCACGTATGCGCTAACACCGGTACTCTGTCTATTTGACGGAGAAAAACGTATTCAGTGTGCGCCCTCAATTCGTACGAACAGTGTTCATACGTTTACGTACGATATAATTCGCATCCAAAGTGAGCGCGGCCTTAGAATTTTTGTCGGTTCCCCGACTTCGAGAAATTAACTTAAAAATAACAATGCTCAGTTTTGACTACGCTACGATTTTAGTATATGTATAGATACAATGTAACCGAAGCCTTTCTTCAAAGTACAAATAGTAATAATAAATTGAAAATTTGTGAATATTTCATAAATAAAACAATTTCGGAACCGGTCCTTTGTCTGTACCTTTGACCTTAAAATCTAATTCAAATATTTGAATACCTATAATAAATTCATTTCGGATTCAAGAATTTCGCAATTGAATTTGTGACAGTAGTAATATTACGCGGCTAGACGCGTACTGGCGAGGCATCAGTAATATTACGCGGCTAGAGGCGATCTGGTGACATGGCGAGGCATCAGTAAGGCATTACAGAACCAGACATTACTAAAGCCCAGTCTTGACATCCTTTTTTTTTGAGGACCTATTGCCAAAGTTTTAGTCTCCTCTTGGCAAAAACGATACATTCGTTACTTATTCTTAGATTTAAAACTGAACTAACCTAATGCTTGGTAAACCATGCAATGTCTTTTAAACAGTGAAACTATGGAATGGAATTAATATCACAATAGTGATTACAAAGTAAAGCTTAGCATAGCAATGTTAGGCTTAGTGGCCAGACTGACCAGCAACAGCGCAAGCGCAAGCTATGGCAGCCCGTGGCAGCTTTTGCTTTACCTATTACATGTCAACATTTACAATGCAAAACATTTGTCCGCGCAAAACAATGCGACTGCGGAAAATGTTGTATCGAGGCTGTGTGCTCCATTCATTCTCTGAAGCGACCATTTGTCAAATGCGCGGCTTGAAAGGCGGTGGGGGAAGAGAACTGATGATTGTAGAGATTTTCTCGAAGACTAGGAGACTGATTATATAAAACTAGGTTTTTCTCAGGATTTTGCAACAGAGAAAAAGGTTAGTAATATATATGACTAATCTATTTGAAACCTTAGTAAACACTTACGTTTCAATGTTTGAGAGTCGGAAATCTAAGGCAAATTATTGGGAAAAGGGAAACCAGAACGTAGTACATTTCCGAATATAACTTTATTTGGACATCCTATTGAGCAGTGAGCACCCAACTACTTTAACTGCTACAGCTAGAATCACTCATCACAACACTAAACTGCTCCTACACGTCACTAAGCTTCACAAGGCTACATCTTGTGAGAGCCAGCAATACATTAACTATTCATTTATGAGCACAGCAATGAAAAACCGTAGCTTCCTCTGATCCGGCCATGAATATCATCCGTCTCGTTTTTATCGCCTCACTGCTTCCTCGCTCGCTTGCGACGTGGGTGTCGTTTTATTTCGAGTTCAGCTCTTTACAAGGATTTGCATATAAAATGTTAGAACTGTAACACGGTATTTTTGTAAAATGAGGTCATTTGTTTGTACAACGGGTGATAGACATAGGTTCTATGTAAGAATCAGCATCAGTGGTAGATAAGGTTTTCAATCATTACCGCTTCGTCTTTGCTCTAACTTGTCTAATTTTTGTTATCTGACTATAGAACTAAATTAGCAAATAAGTCAAGTCCAGATCAGTATGATTTATAACTAAAGTTTGACTTCTTTTAGCATTTCCAGTTACTTCTACGCCAAAATCCAACATTGTGATAGGATTTATGAAAGTAGCGCGAACTCATCTTGCGATTACAGAACTGCAGCCAACTAACTCCATTAATCTCTGGAGACATTACAGAACTGATATTAAATTCAAAAATTCATTTCCTTGCACTAATTTTTCTTCTGAAGACAACGATGACTCATTTTTAATGTAATGAAGTTCCGTCGGGTCAAGTTCAAACTAATTAAA
Organism: Mesoligia furuncula; assembly: GCA_916614155.1. Classification (NCBI taxonomy): domain Eukaryota; kingdom Metazoa; phylum Arthropoda; class Insecta; order Lepidoptera; family Noctuidae; genus Mesoligia; species Mesoligia furuncula. Next base: position 593,557 of record OU744811.1, on the reverse strand, counting down.
AGTGTAGTCGGGGAATGCATTAACCGACAACCTTCCTCCCCTCCCTCTCTCCCCTGGGGGGGAGCGGGGTGTAGGGGATCTCGAAATATTCATGGCGAAGAGTAATCTCGGAGATAATGAGGGAAGTGGGCCGCTGAGGCGAGCCAATTAAAATGATTGCGGTCCGCGCCCGCGCCAAGTTTGCAGCGCGCCTACTTTGATGAGCAATATAATCGCTCCTCTCAGGTAGTTTGTTCAGGGCAAACGTTGCTAGATGGATTTTTTTGAGTGATTTTCTTGTTTAAGTGGATTTTGTTGAACGGTTCTGATTGTTCAGGCTGCAATGCTCTGGTGTGCTCTATTTTAATACCAAGCTACTTGAATGAATTTTATGACTTTATCTGAGTCAGCACATTAAAAGTTTCTACATAACCGTTGAAACAGCTATATCATGACTTTTTGGTGGTATTCATATCAGACTTTTTTATATGCCATGTAGGTATTAAAATCACTAGGTATGTTTTTCTATTTTTTACGCCACAACAGTCACCAATATGTGCAAAATTTTTCATCACTTTCGGCCAACAACATGCGGCGCAACAAGACTAAATAAAAGTTTTGTAGGACGCGTTACAATAACATGACGCATGGTCGGACAAAGCAAATTGTTCGCTTTGTAACATTCCGATCGCGTGTTTGTGCAGGCGACGCCGACGGTAGCGCTTGGTTCGCGCGTTTACGCCTCTATGCGTAAGCACGCACTGGCTGGTACGGACGCTGTGTCTGAGAAAGTAACTATGAAGTTATAAAGAATTATATCCTAGCTCGAATTTGTGATTTCGCTTTATGTTGGTAATACGCATTTCTCATACGAGTCTTCATACTGATGCAAAGGTACTGGACCTTAGCGTTGTAAGAGCATTTGACTTTACAGCACGGATACAGTCATTAATAATAATTCTAGTCATTTATATTGAAAAATATCTCCACAATATTTAAATTTTCATTATAATAAGCCGAAAGACGTCCACTGCTGGACATAGGTCTCCTCAAGCATCGCCATTTCGACCGGTTCAGCGTATCTCGCATCCAGCGTGATAATTGTTTTCACTTACGAAAAATCATTGAAAAAATATCTCGACGTCAGAATCTAACCGCGTCGTCAATCCTTCCGAGTGCGTAGAGCAAGTGCAGCGTTATTATTGCGGTAACAAGCGCGCAATCAGTGCTCCACTGTTTGTGAAAACAAGCGATTTTTTGCCGCGCGACCGCTTTGTGGCGCGCGTCGGAGCAGTGTACAGCCGCCTTTATGACGACAGGCCGTTTTACGCACTGTGACGAACAAAGTGAAATATTTGGCTGGAATGTTTTATGAAAACTTGTCAAAGTTTAACAAGTTTTTTTTTTTCATAAAACGATTATACTATCTTTTATTTACGATATCAACATATTCTGAGCACGTGAGGAAACATGTGAGCAATTTTCTTGTCTCACCCAAGACCTCCGCACGCGATGAGATTGTAAGGGATGGCCTCTCACAAACTCATCGCCACGTCTTGTTCAATCATACACGAAAACATTATAATACTCATCCTCGTTAATAAATTCGGAAGTCAAGTGTTCCGAACACATCAATCACTGAACCCTTCGATGCGCGCCCCTCGCTGTCCGCGCGACCACCGCGCACCGGCCGCTCGTGGGCCGGGCCGGCGCGGCCAGCGGACCGGCCCGGGTGAGGCCGGACGAGATGAAGGACGCTAATAGTCCCGCAACCCATTTCTAAAGCATGTGGCAACTAATTGGAAAGAGTGCGTGCGTCTTAATATGAAGCTTTCTGGAAGATTGTGTTGACTTTTAAATTAAAATAAAATGTAAACTACCAGAATCACACAATCGAGGGTAGTGGAAGGAATAGGCTAAGCCTTTACCCGAGAGTAAGACGTACATGCTTATAAAAGAAAATGAAATAGGGAAAGTAATAAGAATAATCCCAGCCCATCCTCGCCCCACAGCAGGGCCACAGCACCTCGTACAGAAGGAAAGTTAATAGTAGGATAATAAAAACCGGCCAAGTGCATGTCGAATGGCGTAGAATGAAGGGTTCCGTAGTTGGCATGAATTTATCCCAACAACAAACTTAGCATTGTACCTAATTGAAAATCATGTCCTCCCATACCTCCTTACATTCCAACTGCAAATTTAAGTTTGTACGCACAGTATTGAAAGATTTGTCATGTTATTTTAAGACCGTAGGCTTCTTACAGGTTTTCCTGTAAGTATAAGTTTTGAAATATTTACTGTATATAAAAAAATGCTAAATTATTATATATTTTCTTAGATAATGATAAAACTATTTATTTAGTATTTTAAAGAAAAATATTTGAGACCCTCAAAGTAAGCCCGTTTATCTGAAATGTCACACGATACAGTCAGCAAAGCCCCGCTTCACGGATTTCTGTCTACAGGGTTTAAAGGAACCTAAAACGAAGAAGATGACCCAGGCTCGTTCGCTCGCTTGAGCCCCCGTCATCCCCTTCGAACCTAACCTGTCCGAGTCAGGGTGCCCCAAGTCCCGAGCTCGCTTCGCTCGCTCTTGGACCGACACTTAGAAAAAATTCTCAAATAAATTAAGTAAGTATCAAGCAATGCATTTTGTTAAACGCTACTTATGCTTAGCGTTGTTAACTAACTATTACACAACTAACTATTTACACTAGGTACTATTAATGCATATTTTTTACCTAATTAATGAGTGTCATTTTTGGGAAAATGCGTATTAATAAGTAAATATTATTATTTAAAACGTTTTTATTCCAAACGTCGTCGTTGATGTCACTGTAGGGTGCGGGACGCGTGAGTGGATGTGAATTATTTGGCAAACTTGTCATTCACTTTTGCCAATCATTACTTGTCAAGTAAAAATTTGTAAATTATGTTTTGGTGATCTGACTGGACACCTTACAAACGTTTACCTTCATGCATTACAAACAGTCATATATATAGTTCCAAAATGAAACAATTTAATTGCCCCACAATTTCCGTACCTCTAAGCGGTATTATGAACCCGATATTGTGATCCCTGTTGTGCTTACAACTAATTTTGAATAGAGATGTTAAAGCGATTGTGTTTAAGAGAAGGGCAGTATTATGTTCTATATTGATAATAACACCGGCCCGCAAATATCTGGTTTCGCTTTAGACGCGAGGATGCGAGGGTCTCACGACTCACACCAGACGCGACTAATAGCTAATTTACTGTGTTTATGGATTCAGAAATTGATCCCATGCTTGCTAAAATGTTCTGTCACAGCAAGTAATTTTAAGTAAGTGAATAAGATTGCTGTTTATTTTGCTGAATCTGTTAAGATTTATTTAAGTAGTAGGTATAAAAAAAAAATGTTAACTGATATTTAATGAAAACCAACTCATTTCTAATTATGCCTGCACTATTTACTTACAATACATCTGCAAACTACAATTAATTTATTATTGAAACTATTCTAAATAAACATTCAGAGCAAACATAATTAATTCACCCGTTTCTAAATAATCTGTCAAAATAATACACCGATTTGGTCGGCCATTGTGTATTTATTTAGACAATATTTGTTCGTGACAATAGCAAAAGGCACAAATCGAGGGCACGGACACAAAGGAACAACAGGTCGGAAGGGGACTTTTAAAATGTCCAATGTGCCGTGTGATATTCCTAGTCTAGCCTCACATAGTCGCTTTTAATCCCGCTAATTGAATTTGTACGGCTTAGCAGACCGATTAGATCGCATTTGTAGGGTTGAACAAGCTGAGCGGCGCGCTCGGGTGGACTCTTTGAATTATTATTAGTGACGTGGCATGATGAGGGTTGTTCCATGCAAATTAGCGAGTGTTATTGAAACTATCGGCGCCGGCAGCCCGACCGCGAAATTGAAAGATTGATCTTCAACGAGCTTGCTCGGCGGCGCGGAAACCTGCTTGCTTAGCTATGCGCTCTTGCTCATAGTTCGGGCTTGAAGAGGCACACGTCACTCGGAATGATTTTTGAGGGGATGCTTTTAAATGTTTCCGCTTGAAAATGTTTGTGGTTTTTGTATTAAAATTTCAAACTCAATTTTACTAGGTGTGCAGTATTAGACACACGGTGTTCTGAAAACTGGTTAGCATTCAAATATTTCAAACTTTCTTCCCCACGCCCCCTAACGTAAGACTCACAGATAGACTATTTTTCCTTTTACAACAATAGTTACTGTTCAATCAAACGCTACACCCAAGTTAAAGTTAGATTTGTTTTCATATTTGCTACAGTGTATTTTCAGCTTTCTAAAAAAAAAATATATTGGAAAACATAATGCTTAATCCCCTACACGTGGGGATAATATACGAACTGGCGAAATGTGGCTGTACTATATATTATGTATATCTCTGCCTAATCCTTGGGGAATACAGGCGTGACGTCATGTAATGTTATTTATCACTTATGTGTTGTGTACTAACAACCTCCTCTCTCCCTCACCTCTGCATCCCTTTATTTCCATCTACAAAGTGTTCATCACAGTACTGTAAGCCCGCATTATTCCTCACAAAACGCTTCCTGCGCCGCAGAATGTTTCTACATTACAACCGGATTAGGTTCACGATGCCTTCACTACACGCTCGTATTATGCATAGCTGACATTAAAGGTGAAGTGGAGAGTTCACACACACAATAACAAATTGCAGAAGGACTACCTCCTTATAATATGTAAGTTAGTATAAGTACGAAATTAATAAAAAGATCTTATATTTCCTTTTTCGTCAACCAGCCATCAACCAACTCATGGCTTCAATAGTTCTTACGAAACAGTCTCACAATAGTTCTGGAAAGAGTAAGCTACTTTTCCTTTTTGAAGGCCGAAAGCTCTGTGAAGTCTCTCTGCTGTGGAACAAAAAAAAGAATATAGAAGATTGATTTAGCCATCAATTTACTAGTACAAAATTACTTCCTGCTTTGCAATAGGTACTTCATCCTAGTTATGCAGTGGTGTGTAAGAAACTGTTGAATGCTAGAACTTCTGCACCTACCTATGTCCTAACACTACCGTTCTCCTGACATACCTGCAGCCTGCAGCGCCCTGCGCGCGGTATCAGGTCGCCTCATTACGGAATATTCCAGCACGGACCGAATCTTCGCGATCGTGCCGCGGCAGGAATTGTGGCTGATTGGATGTTCGATATCCCATGCAGGGCGCGATAAATAATAATATAAAACATTTATATTATTGAATGGACAGATAATAGAGGATAAAGTGAGTTTTACATGTGAATAATACTGCTTAGGTGAAGAAGATGGGAGGGAATTTCATTAGGTAATTGGGAGGGTAACATTTAAAACTACATTTTATATGCGAGATTAAATGGGCGACTTTAGAGCATTTGTTATACGTACATACCTCTAAATCCATCCTTTTTAGTTGAATGGCCTGCCTATCAATGTAGATTTTCGCACAAAACAAAAGGACTAATTTAATATTCTGCTGTTTGGGATGGTACACTGCTATCAATACACTGACAATTCAACCTACAGAAATATCACTTCTTATCTTGATACATCCATCAGAAATCTATCCCTTTTATGAATAATCTATTGTAACCAGCCTCAGGATACAGGGCGCTCTCCGGGTGGCGCGCCTATCTCGGCTCACTCACATCGGCCCGCTCCCGAATGCGCTCACCTCACATTACCCCCTCGTGCTCTGCAGGGCTGATACTCATTGATAAGGAACTGAAGTTTATTTAACATAATGTGTTGGGGATTTTGTATGACTGAAACAAATTCCGATTGCGGATTGAAAAACGAAATCGTATTATGTGTGGAGGGACGTTCAATGTTTACAAATCAAAGGAATCACTACTGTCAAAGATATTCATATAAGTTAATCGCCTGAAGGACACTGAACGAGACACAATATAACTTTTATTGTTATGTGGGAGTTTAGTGTCCGTCAATGCAAGTAGATACATCCCTAAAAGTAAAAACATAATTCTATGCAGACAGAGTAAAGGTAACACGACGACGAACAAGAAGAATGGGATGAGCTGTTATTCACCCATTTCCTTGCGCTCAATTACCAGCTAAAGCATTCCTTCAAATACATAAAAGTGTTCCAGCCAATCGAAGTCCTATAACAAAGCATTCTCAACGTCAAGCAAAGACATTCCTAATTCAATAAAGATTTCAACCCATTGAGTTTCACGAGACCTTTCACAGAACGTGTACCGAACATTACTTATATTTCGGACAAAGTCATGAATTTCTATGGTATTGTCATCGAGTCCCGTCGTCTTTCGCCAATGACTCGGAAAATGGGTGAAACAACCGCTTTGCCAGCCCTGCCCCCCCCCCCCCTCACCTGCAACCCCCTGCCACCCCTCTAAATGGGAAACTTCTCAACTAATCAAACTGTCTTAAAGACCACCTTCGACATATCGACTGGCCAAATTACTGTTGTTGTTAACGCGCTCCTATTATGTACACTCGTTACACTACGGTGTCACAGAGTGGGGAATTATCTGTGGCCTTGCTTTCCTATATTGAATTCGAGTATGGTATCGCTACAATGAGTGAGTGGGATTGTGATCATGAAGTCACCCAAGCTATTTTATATTGGCCTGGTTATTGAGTCTAATTAATTAAACTGGTTTTAAAATAAATTAACTATAATGAATGCGTAACTTTTAATTTATGTAACAATGTTATTTGGAAGGTAGTTTTCGTTTTGGGCGACTTACGTCACATACTGAGCACCGACGTATAAACGAGCCGTTCGTTAGCTAATGTGTACTCACGGACGCCAGGCTCTACCTAATGGAGCGACTAATGGAATGGAGTATTTTTGTTCCCAATATAATATACGGCCGAGGCGATTTAGTAGCTTAGATTTATCTCCCCGATAAAACGAAAGATTAATGCATTCGCTAATGTGAAAATCATTTATTTCAATCAAGATAACCATAAAGTTACAATTAAGTTTGATGAAATATTGGCAAACTGTAAATAAAACGATGTTTGAGTCAATATTCTAGTCTGTGGCACAGGCCATCCACAATATTGTAACACTAGCTTCTGCCCGTGACTTCGTCCGCGTGAAATGTTTTGTTCCCCCAACCCACTCCGCAGCATCGCATCGCCTGCCCGCGCAGCGATCTTTCTGTCTTATTTTGTTTTTGCTCGGCTCCTAAGGGTCATAGCGTGATGTTAAATAGCCTATAGCCTTCTTCAAGAATTAGGCTATCAAATGCAAAAAAAATCTTTCAAATCCGACCGGTAGTTCCAGAGAGTTTAATTATTAGTATAGATTTAATTTTCGTTCCTCACAAAGAGAGTTTGCTTCTAAGTTAGCAGATACAATTTTAAGAGATCCCCAGTAGGTAGGTACAGTATGCTTATCTTACGACGCGACGCATGCTTTACTTGTGGTTACCAAGTGTAGAAACACGCTGTGAATGTGTGTACAACCGCAGGAGCTCTCGTTACTGTCCGAGATAATGGCGATTTCAGAAGTGTGTGTGTGTGTGTGTGCGTGTGTGTATTACACGCTGACGCTACTCGTCGTCACGCCCACACTCTTAGCGTGTTTGTACACTTGGATACTACAAGTAAAGCGCGCGTCGCTTCGTGAGATAAAATACTATACTTATTATTAAGTAGTAGTTGATGAGTTTGCGAGGATTTTTGTAAAACTATCCCTAAAGTTACTCCTCGCTGATACAAATACTTGCAAAGTATTTAATTTGAACCCCTAAAGATATTGGTTGCAATAAATAAACTTAGATTGCGTAAGTCAAGCGAAATTATTTAGAGCTCATTAACTTGGTAATTTACAAAATGTGGGGTCCCGTACTTTGCTAACTAGTTGGTAAATATTTAGAATTTCTTTAGGGAACTTTATATTACTTGAGTAATTTGAAATTAGTTTTTCTTGTGAGAAGGGCGAGTAAATGTTGTAAAATTAGTTCATTACAGCTAAATTAATTACATAAAATTATGAATTACTGAAAGACAGTTGCACAAGTACAAAGGTAATTTTTTTGGGATCGTAAGGTATCCAATTATTTTTATTATTTAATGATTTTCCGGTCTCACTTTTCCCCAGCTGACCCAATCCCTTTCCAATTCAATCTCCTCCATTCAAAAATACCAATACATCAAAGTCATCGAAGAATTCCAAAGACCCAGGAATACAATGAATACATTTGTATACCGGCGTGAAAATCAAAAGTCTTCTGAGTAATTAGAAAGGGAGGATCAGATCGACGCGGCGCGGTGGCGCGAAATGGAGATACATGATGTATACAGAAGGTCAGGTCCATACAATGATACAACGAGCGATACCCACGCACTTAAAGACACGCGTCTACGTATAGCGAGTGCAAATTAAACCAATGAATAGCACTATTGAAAAAGTTATAAAAATGTTTGAAGTTGTATTGTAAACTGAACTTTACTGTGTAGGATTTAAAGTTATTTTTCCATAAACTTATATGTGTTAACATTTTTTGGCAAAGACAAATTACATTGTATAAGATTAATTATAAGTAGTAGGTAGGTATAGAGTAATAAGGTGGTGCATTGTAATATAAAAGAGCGCCTCTCGCCACCAAACGTAAAAGTTTGGTGAGTTTAGATTTAAGTTACACCTCTGTATTTTGAATATCATTAAATAAAAAAATAAAAAAAAAGTATTCTCGAGACGGGCATTCGCTTGACATAGTTTGAAATCTCTGTACCTACAGTCAGCAGTAAAGCTTGAACTACGCTCGAAACCCGTCCGTATAGGATCGAAATAAAGGTGCTCTCAATGTAAAATTGTAACCATAGACTGGCGGTTGGCTGTGCGTTTCCAGTCATTGTATGCTGCAGGCCTTCTGCACCTATCTACTTGGTGGTGACGGCGAAGTGCGGGTGTTCAATCAGCGGTTGGCATTGTGGCGCGACATCTCGCGCGGAATATTTTAATTTGTAGAGTAGAGTACCAGTGTAATGGCGTGCGCCGTGTGCTCAGTCGGCGCGGTCCTTTGAGCTTTGGTCGGCTCAGTCGGAACTGGCGGTAATGTTAGCAAACTATAATTGAGTATTTTTGATTTTAAACTTAATATAGCATTACGCCTGTATCCCCGTAAGGTTCCCCTTCCAGTAAGTTCAAATGGAAATGACTAACGGGAGATATTATACAAAATTATCCTAGCTGGTCGAACGAAAAGCCAGTGACGGCAATTGCAACAGAATCATAATAGTGACAAAGATTCCATCGGTTTTTCTAATGAGTTTGACATAAATTTAAGCTTCCTGGAATTAAGCATCCTTTCCGTTGTGAAACTCCCTCTAGCAGTGTGGTTCTACTGCTCGATACTGCATAGATCGTGTAGACTGTGGGTGCGGCTCAGGTGGCGCGGCCGTATTAATGGGTATTCCTTATTGCGCGGCCGCAGTCGTGGTTGTCTGCGAGCGACACGACCGACGCGCGCCGCGGTGACGGGGAATAGCACGAGACGAGAGTTCCGACCAGATGCGCGCGTTGATTATAGATATTTTTAAAATATCAACTAAAGCCCTGTGTTTGATGTTTTAGAAATAGTTATTTGAATAAGCTACATACATTATAAATACTGTTTATTTTTTGTGGAAGGTGATTTACAATCACTTGTACACGTCAATACTATTTAAAAATTGGATAAAGGCGGAGTTTCCTATCCGACTCAGATTGAATGATTCAATACATTTTCATTATTAAATTGAATTATTTCACAATTACCTGCATCTGTTTTGCCTTTAAACTAGACGTAATTGTAAAATAATTAAATTCATGAGCCTGCCTTATGCGGTATCTAAGTTTCATGCCACAATCACATTATTATGGCACGAAACTTAGATACCGCATAAGGTCATAAATATTATAAGCTACGTGTACCAAGTAGCCACGCCTAAAATGGAACTTAGTCAATGTTATCCGTAAGCCCATTTTATGAGCGGTATATTCTATTGTAAAACTTATAATAACAACAATTTATTATTTAACTAACAGCCACCTATTCAAACACTAAAGAGGCGTGATTTAATAAAACACATCAGACTTGAAAGTCGAAGCCATTTATTTCAAATAGGCACATAAAAAGTACTTTTGAACGTCAAAAATTACATAACAAAGCTCCGATGAGCGCCGCGTACCCGCGTATGAGTCTCATGCAAATCACACGCGCTCGACAACTTATACCGAACAAAGCTCAGAACATTAGGATTTTCTTCTTTCTTTGTTGTAACGGACTAAGGTTTAAAAGACGAGCGTATTGGCTGTTGTCAACTTGAGGAAGATAAATGTAGAAGAAATCATTGAGCTTTTCAACAACTCATGCAAGGGGCAAAAAGTTAACTATCTATCTTGTTAAGAGATTCTGACATCAAATAAAACACACAGCTCTTTATTATTATTTACAAATTGTAGACTGTGGCGTACAGCGGATATTAGGGCTCTTTCAAAAAGCCTTCAATTGTTCAAAAATTTGCAAAGTTGCAGTGATCTTCCTTTTATAATAATAATGCATTTAGAATTTCCACTGACTCGCTGAACGTTATAACTTACTCAATACTGGCGCATGTTTCAAAATGTAAGTTAGCACATTCATCACTGCCTGCCCGACGTATCAAACTGAGAGTGCTTCGCATTGCATTTTTCAATACTTTCGTACTTTCGTAAATAAGCTTACGTCGTGAAGTGAGGAGGTGAGAGTGTAAGAAAATGTTAATATAAACATTAGTACATTAAGCCCCTGTGTACTCAAATGAACCATATATTATCAAAAAGGTTGAAGTATGAGATATTATTGCATCAGCTAAAAAAACACTATAATTGCCTTATACAAAAGAAATCTTTTAATCTTCTTCAAATTTTTTTCTCCTAAAAGCTCTGAAGTTCACTCTCTGAACTCGCTCGCTTGCTCTTTCGCTCTGAACTTTGGCTCATTTAAACGTTGGATTCAGACCTAAAATATCCTCTAACCGAATAAGTAGTTCTCAGTATTTCACGAGCATTAACGTCGAAAACAGCTCCGAATAAAAGCTTTAATTACTCCAATCCTTAAGAAAACCTCTCAACAATCCTAATACTTTTAATTGCTGTATACGCTTTGAGTCCGCACTCCGGTCCTTTGAGGCGCGATCTTCAACCGCTGTGTTGTTCCGAACAAAACGAGGAGCGATAATAAAAAGCCATCTTCCATTCCGTCACCCACTCGAGCCGCCCACGCCGCGTGTTCACAAAACGAATGCTCCAGACGAGATTACGCATCAACTCAGCCGTGTCAACAAACTTTGCCAATCTTTCTACCATTATTAAGTAATCCGACACCCTAAAACCAGCTTTAACTCTGCCGAATAAAGTTTAAATTCGACGGCATAGATGAGACACAGCAATATGTCTTTTCCATTTTTCCTATATTTGTCGAGCGTCCGAGCGACAATTTGGTCGCCAATAAATGCGAGTTGCAAATGGCTCCAATATTTCAATGCCACCATGTCAAGCTGCGGCTCAGCGATTCACTTTCACAGGACGTTCATTACATTTCTAATCAAACGGTAGATGGTGGTCTATTGTCATTTGCATCCGTAGTAGATTAGGTTTTATTTTACAAAACGGTAGATGGTGGTCTATTGTCATTTGCATCCTTAGTAGATTAGGTTTTATTTCATTTCAAACCTGCATAAGCTTATTTTCTTCTAAACCTAGTCTTCTTACTACAATAAAACATGGAATACAGATGTGTTCCAAGTCTATGACTAGGTACCCTTTCATCGACATCATAACTGGCCGCTGGATATCAGTTACCTACTTAGCACAATTTGTGATTATTTCCATAATTTATATCAACTTAAATGTCAAAACATAGTTGCTACTTGGGTCAGTGTAGTTTAAAAAAAACAGTGGCACTCCGGGAGTGCCGACAGAAGTGAAAACAAAACACAAACAGGATACTTTGCCATCACTCACTGACATATCGGGATATACATTAAGGCGCTACCTCGAAAATCTAAAATCCTCGAAAACTTACTAAGCGAGCAAAAGTGATGCAATTACTTTTGAAACGAAAGGAGAGTGATGGCTTTATTGTGCGTGCGCTCGGAATAAAACGACGTATGTGCCAAAACGAATTTACTCCTTTTTAGGTTACCGTACCCAAAGGGTAAAAACGGGACCCTATTACTAAGACTTCGCTGTCTGTCCGTCTGTCCGTCTGTCTGTCTGTCCGTCTGTCCGTCTGTCCGTCTGTCCGTCTGTCCGTCTGTCTGTCTGTCTGTCACCAGGCTGTATCTCAAGAACCGCGATAGCTAGACAGTTGAAATTTTCACACATGATGTATTTCTGTTGCCGCTATAACAACAAATACTAAAAACAAAATAAAATAAATATTTAAGGGGGGCTCCCATACAACAAACGCGATTTTTTAGCCCTTTTTTGCTCGATATCAAAAATGGCAACAGGTAGGCACTTGAAATATTTACAAAATACTCCGTTGTAATTTAACTTTAATAATAAATAATAAAATTAAAATAAAATAAATATTTAAGGGGGGCTCCCATACAATAAACATGTTTTTTTCGGCGTTTTTGCCTTGTGGTACGGAACCCTTCGTGTGCGAGTCCGACTCGCACTTGGCCAGTTTTTAAAAAGTTGACTAAAAGTTAGTAAACTTTGATATGATCGTTCTCTATGTTTTAAAGTAAATCCCATTGAATAACTCTTAAGCGTTACGGCGTGATGTCGAAAAAAGGAAAAAAAATTAGATAAAATAACTTCGCAATTTTTTTGTAAGTATAAAGAAAAATTCATTGAATCGTGTATTCCTTTTTTACGATACTAGACCAAAGAGTCAAAAACATACCAAAATGTTAAATTCTTATTCAACATACTTAACAAGTTAGACGAAATAGAAAAACCATATTTTTTTCAACATATCACCTTAAAACCAATAAGTACATCCCGAGGACTGCCGAACACATCCGAAGCGGGTATTTTTTAATCTATATACAGGGTGTTTGGTGCATCGTTTGCCAAATGGAATTGGCCGAAAGGAGAGGTCATTTGCTATCTCTTAAGGCCCAGTAACTCATTCCTTATCACACCGGTTTTTTTATTATGACTTTTTAATTTTTATTTCGAAAAATACGAGAACTCTGCATTAAATGCAGAGTTCTCGTATTTTTCGAAATAAAAATTAGCAAGTAATTTTGTATTTCATAGAACCATACAAAAATAAACATAAGAATTGAAATGAAATTTGAAGGCTATACTCATAACTTTTTTTTAAATTTAAGCTTAAATGCAGAGTTCTTGTATTTTTCTAAAAAAAAATTAAAAAGTCATAATAAAAAAACCGGTGTAATAAGGAATGAGTTACTGGGCCTTAAGAGATAGCAAATGACCTCTCCTTTCGGCCAATTCCATTTGGCAAACGATGCACCAAACACCCTGTATATAAAATTCAAAGTCCTGACTGACTGATTGACTGACTGACTGATATATCAACGCACAGCCCAAACCGCTGGACCTAGAGACTTGAAACTTAGAAGGTGTGTTCTTTGTGAAGAGTAAGTATCCACTAAGAAAGGATTTTTGGAAATTCTACCCCTAAAGGGTTAAAATAGGGGATGGAAGTTTATATGAAAGTCCGACAGTTTTGAAGTTAGGATCTTCTAATTTTATATATAGGCTGACAATTGAAAATTAATTTATACGTATCTCAGCGTTTTTGATAATTCCACCCCCGAAGGGTTAAAAAGAGGGATGAAGTTGTGTATAGAAAGTCATTAATTTTCGACGTAAAAATCACAAAATTTATTATCTAGGCTTATGATTGGAAGCTAACACAACGGTGTTGTTAGAATTTCATTCATTAAGGGGGTGAAAAGGGGGATGAAATTTTGTCCTGACTGACTGTTATATCAACGCACAGCCTAAAACGCTGGTCGGTACCGCTGGGTAGAGAAATTAATTTTGGAGGGTGTGTTCTTTGTGAAGAGTAGATATCCACTAAGAAGGGGTTTTTGGAAATTTAACCTTTAAGGGGTGAAAAGAGGGGATTTTGTTTGTATGAAAAATCTTATTCCTTGAGTTAATAACCATGAAACTTGCCACGAATACTTATCTAAATAAATTATGAAGTTTGCCTTTTTTTTTTAAACTACCCCCTGAAGGGGGATTGGGAGGTGTCAAAGTTTGTATGGAAGAATTTTAACGCGTGGTCCGATTAACTCGAAACTCAGTATTTATACTTATGACCTTATAACCACTCACGCGGCCATAACCACGAGCAGGTATTGAGGAAAATGTTACACTCGCTCGAAAACCAAGATCGGCCATTGAAAAAACTGCGACAGCAAGCATTTTCCACACCGCAGTATTTTATTTTTAGTAATTTTGTCTATGGGAGTATTGCTCACGTTCCAGGTTCTTTAGTCGAGTGGTTAGATGAAGTACATTTGTGCCAAAGGCCGTGTGGTTATATCGGCATTACGAAATAAGTTATCTGTAGTTGAAAATCTTTAAATAAACAAATGAGACGGCGATGACGCATGCGTAATTTGATACTCGCGTGATGTTATTGTTATTGTATATCAAAACTTTGGAACAACAATGGTATGTATTATATGTCATTCGATTCAGTATGAATGGGGCTATTTTTTAGGTAAATAAAAAAATAGGGTCATCGCTTTCGATTTTGAAATAATATTATTTTAATTTTTAATTGTCGTAATGTAAACAAACATTAAAAATAAACAATTATTTAAAAAAATCAAAGTCTCTTAAAGTTACGGAACAAGTTTTGTTATCTACACTTGTCTATCCACTTGAAGAAACAGCCATTAGTTTAACAGCGGTCCATAGAATTTTTTTATGTACGAGTCGTGTATAAGTGGCGAGGGCGCTCCGCGGCGCGTCGAAAAAAATGAAAAAAATGTGCTAAAAACATACTTGCGTATAGGAAGGCGTTACCGCGGGGTACTTGCGCGTGAGTGGATAAAGAATAACGTGTATCATCGTTTTTCGAAAATTTACCCCTAACGGGGTGAAAAGTTAATTTTATAGGAAAGACTTTACTGCGTGGCTTGATTAACTCGAAAATTGGTATAAACAATCTTTGAGTCGAGTAATGAACACATCCCAAACAATTTTACGAAATTCCACCCCTGTGGGGGTGAAAAACGGGGATACAGTTTATAAGAAAAGTCTTATTCATTTGGTTAATAAACTTGGCAAGAATACTTGCCTAAGCAAGTAATAAAGTTTATCATTATTCGTTTATCAAAACACCCCAACACCCCTTGTGTTGGGGTGTTAAAGTTTGTGTGGAAGAATTTTAACGCGTGGTCCGATTTACTCGAAACTCAGTATTAATACTTATGACAGAAAATAATCAATAACAACAGCCGCACAGATCGATCGATCAGGTTACGCAGGCTACGCTTGCCGCGGTTGGTCTGTGGATAGGTATCCATCTTTACATACCGTGACCTCTCCCGGCTGTCATTCGTGGATCTTTGACAGTCGCTAGGGGTGGTCAGAAGTCCGAAAGTTTGACAACCAGTCTTATCAAGGGGTATCACTTGGCAATATTTGGGTCAGTAAATAATAAAGATTGTCACTTTTAGTTTAAAAATCCCTCACAGAGGATTTGGGGGGTGACAAATTTGATGGATTAGAAAAATATTTAACCAGCTGTCGGATTAACTCAAAACTCGGTACTACTAAAACAAAAAATACTTAAAAAAAGTGATTTAGGGTTTTTCAAAAATTGACTCCTACGAAGGTGGAAAATTCTACTGCTTGCTTCCATTAACTCGAAAATGGGTACCTATGGGTCTTTGAGTCAAGTTATGAACACATCCCAAACGATTTTTCAAAATTACTCTCCTGGGGGGTAAAAAGCTGGGATACAGTTTATTTGAAAAATCTGATCCCTTTGAGCTATAAACTAAAAAATTGGCCCGAATACTCATTTATATGTAAATAAATGATAAAAATCATAAACATACATTTTCGAAATTATAAGAGGAAAGTACGAATTTCACGCGGACGAAGTCGCGGGCAAAAGCTAGTCGTCTTATAAACAAAACGCGTGCGGTGTCGCTTACGGTAACAGTGGCGCGAGTTCAATGGTTTTATCCCATCAGAAAAAATGCCCAACGCGCCTAAAGATGTTATCACTTCAAAAACTTGCATATATGTTGCATATATGTTGCATATATGTTGCATATATGTTGCATATATGTTGCATATATGTTGCATATATGTTGCATATATGTTCAGCAACACGAAGAACTGCTTAAGCTCCTGTCTTTTCAGCACCGAAGTGTACCGGGTGTAGTCGTAATTAAGTGTAACAGCTGTCTAGTCGAACTCTGTCGGTGAACTGAACGGACTCGCTTTACTAACATTATGAGGTTTTTTACGTTATTCTGGTGTAGTTAAGTTTGGAGGAATTTTAACTGCATTAGAATACCTGAATAACTTTTACATACATACATAAACTCACGCCTTCTCCCATGCGGGTAGGCAGAAACTACAGAACGTCACCTGCTACGATGCCTTTTGCTTCGTTTACGTTAATGCACCTGGTACTACCTGACTTTCTAAAAGAACATCAGCAATAAGGTTACTATAATTATAACCGCGCATTATTGGCGTTTCAATACCTCTGAAACCGTCTACGCATACTTTTTTCAATTTGAACTAAAACATCGATGGTTGTTGTCGTTGTTTTAAAAAATGAAAACTAAGCAGTTAATGTTGAAAGTAAACAAATGACACCATGTCAAAAGGGAAGACTTTTATTTAGAGAACAGTAAATAAAGAACAATAAGGAAAACGAAAAGCTTGTTTTAAAGCTCAGTACTTATCAATAATACACTAAAGTTCTGTAAAATCTGTTCGGTGTAAAATAGAAAAACAAACTTTTTCAAAGTAACTAAAAGTGTACTCCAAGATTTTGTTATAGGTTTTGTTCCTTAAAGCACACGAGGACATAACTCTGAAACTCGTATCAATATGAGTGCAGAGCCTTAAACCTACGACACCGACTGAGGTACTACAGACGCGCGACGCCGCGACAAGACGCGGCGACGCGACGGTTCGTTGCCTACTCCTGACGGGTCGTAAGTAAAGGGTGCAATGAGCTATGACCGAGCTACTTCTTGTTTTATGATATACTTGCAGACGTGTGCGTACAAAGCGATGTGTTTTACATGGCAGTCGTAAAATTATCTGAAAAGTTTGTTACAACGATATTCCGTAAGGTTAAATTTCTCCAAGAACCTAATCCTGTTATTATGTATCTCTTGATGATATTCTTATAGTTCAATAGCAATAAGGATGCAGTTCAGCTACTTTAAAGGCCAGTGATTGTACTCATAAATAGTAACAAAAGCGTAACTCCTGGGTAAGTAATCAGTGAATCGTAGGAATAGAATCTGTAAATACTTAATAGTCTAGAATACCGATAGCTAAATTGGCGGAATCGCGGCTTAGAAGACTGCGCCCTGTGATGGACTTAAAAGGCTTTCCGATGTAAAGAGTTTAAGTGCAATTTTCAAGCTATTTCCACTTTAAATCCATTTCTCTTTAACGTTCACACTTGCACAGTAAATCCATTTAATTTCTTTTTGTCAAATAATGAAATAAATACATCAAAGCCTCGCGCTCGCCATTACTCGGACGTACAGGAACTAGGTTAACGATGCAGAACACAGACAGAAATACCACTTTGTTGCAGGCAACATTAGCCCACGATATTAATTAATTCATTGCTAAACTCCTCTTTATTAATCTACTTCTATAATTTACTTCTGAAAATGTTAATAGGCGCAACAATATTTATATTTTAAGTTAACGATTTTATTTGTCAGTTTTTCCATGCAACAATTAAATAAATAATCTAAAAAAGTATCCAAAATTAATAAACGAAAATCATGGTAAAACGTGTTTCAGGGCGAGTATCTACTCAATCATCTCTAGTTATGTTCTCCGGAGACCGATCATCAAAATAAATTAACTGTCGCTTTCAACAACATTCTACGAAAAGAACAACGCGGACCTAATAATAGATACTATTAATATTATAAACGCGAAAGTGACCCTACAATACTAATTTACCTCTTTCAACTGCAGGGATTTATTGTACGCAATGGTCCTTCGGTGCTTCATCATCGAGCGGGTACCGCTAACGAGCGCTGCACAAAGCCAACAACATAGGTATAAGAACATTACGAGCCGGACGTCAGCGCTGCAGCCGGACGTCAACGTGCGGCACCGAGCGGACGCGTGCGATCAGCGGCGGACAAGCCCAGTTGGACTGCTTAGAGCACTGACTTACCAGCCTTAAGGGACAATATTATATTATATTATTGTGTCTAGGTAAGTCAGTTGAAAGGAGGGGGTAAGTACATCGAAAGGTGAATTGTTGACTTTCAAATTGCACACAGAATTGCATAGTTCGTTACACTTCCCGTAAATATTTCATTGCCAATTTTTACAATATGGGAAAATTGATTCATGAAAGATTTATACGGATTTTTGTACAACATAAAAATTGTACCCTTTTTATTTCCCGAATGAACGTGGGTGGAATTTTATTATAGATTGCTACTCATTACAGATTCAAGCCGTTATCAACTTGCACATCACACTTCAACAGTATACACTGAAAAGTTCTGAATTCCTGGAAATCTACAACATCGAATTTTTTCACGAAAGGAAAACCTCCTAACCCAGCGAAAAAATAAAACATTTAATATATTAAAAACCAACAACGATAAAAAAAGCAATTACACAGAAGTTTATAATTTGGTCACGTCGGCCATCATGGAATTTAATTATAAACCGCGCGTTTTTTCATCCTCTCCATATAACTGTTTAAATACGAAGTGTGGGATGCGAGTCTGTCCTAATTACGTGATATTAAAAAAAAAATGCATTAAACGTTGTGTATCTATAAATTATTTCTCCTTTAAAAAAACAAAGATAATCATTATGAGGGTAATTAATTTAAAATAAATTAAGGTCTGTAATGAAACTGACAAAATAACCCGGTCTGTTGTGAAATTCCTCTGAGATTAATAGTTTCTTCTTATATGACGGTTAGCTACGCTAGAAATCTTACAAGCTCTGATATCAAAAAGGATTTCTTTAAGTGTCATAGAGGAATTTAATATTTTTTCAGACAAAATAATAATATTCCGCTGATCCATGAATTCATACACCACCTTCAAAAGTTAATTCAATCATAAATATATGAAAACAGGAAAGTTTATTCTTAAATCACGTTCGAACAATATTCGCAACAAGGAATCCTTACCGAGTGCCGGCTCTGCACGGAACTCAATCCTCACCGAGTGCCGGCTCCGCACGGAACTCAATAAGTACACAAGTTAACAATAACGACGTGTTCCTTAAGTAGATCAACTGAATTAAACATAACAAGGGAAACTTGAAAGAAATAATGTTTTAAACAGTCGATGCACCTTAATTCAGGAAATGAGTGATGGAAAGAAGTATCAAAAACATTTTTTTTTAGGTATCTCATTATCAAAATATTGTGCTTAAGTTTTAAACCTTCCCATAATGCAGAGTGGGGAAAGTGTTGGCATTTTCTTTTTTTCTTTAATCACTAAGCTTTTGGTAAATAATCGGGACTAATTTACAGTATTTTCCAGTCAGTGATGGTAAGCTTTTCTTGTCTTACTCATCCAATCCGCTTTATCTTAAACAGAAGAAAATCTACCTAAGGAAGGGTTTTCGGAAATCCGCCTGCGAAAGTCCGGCGCGGGTACAAAGGCACTTACACCCGCACAAAGCTAGGAATAACATAAAGGAGCAGAATAGCCGTGTTTTGTTTCATTGTGAGCACGCTCACTGTGCGGCGCGGTCAAGTTATTGTGCCAATTTATATATTTGTAAGGGTAAGCAGAATTCACTGCCTTGTTGTCATTACGACGGTTGAAAGGCTAATTGGTCTAAACGACATTTATTTCATTCATTCAATAGGAGAAATAATTGAAAAATAAACTAGGTGCAGCCGCACTTCGGCTATTAGCCGTGACATCGATATTTATTTATATGTTGTGCTACAAAAGTTCAGAAACAAATTGCTGCAAAACCGGCTCCACGTGGTCTTGTCTGCCCTACCCCTAGAGTGTAATTTAAGCCTGCGTAGGCGCGGAGGGGCGAGGTGGCCCACGAGCTGAAGAGTAGGCGGTTTGGACACGGTGGAGCATACGGTGAAGATCTGCCCAGCTTGGGCAGAGCACCGATGTGTCCTCACGGCGGCGATCGGCGGCGGCGATCTCTCGCGTCCGGCCCTAGTCCGGGCCTCTGTCGCCTCCTTCTGCGAAGCAGTGATGCTCGCGAAGGAGGAGACGGAGCGCGTGAGGGAGAGGCAATCCTTGCGCCCTCACGCCCCTAGCCGCCACAGGAGACGCCCTGGTCGTCGGGAATCGATAGCCGATTCCCGGCCACCGTAGGCGCGGGCTTGCGAGCGGCGAGCAATGGGCAGCTCGCCGTCCGGTAAGGACCAGGCCCGGGTCGACGGCGCGTTGTGTTCGACGCGCGCCTCAAGGAGATATCAGCACCAACTGACGGGGTCCGCTAGGGCCGATGCCCGCCAGGGTCGCGGATTGTTCGAAAGAGATACCGTGGCCCCTGGAACAACTGAAGGAACACGGGTGGGTTTTAGTCAGTTAGAGTCTGACACTCCCTTCCGCTCCGCCCAGAGCGGGAGAGCACCGCCGTGTCCTCACGGCGGCGATCGGCGGCCACCGATGATTTCCCACCCAAAAAAAGAAAAAAAAGAGTAGGTGAGCGTTAAAACCGTCGACGACGATAAGCTCGCGTGGGACCGCCGGAGCCACGCAGCGCCGGAGCCGTGGCAGAAACCAAGCCTGCTGCATGTTGCATGCTTGCACATTTTTTCCTATATCAAAATTTGTTCAATATTTTAACTAGTAGGTATTTTTAACGTAAACATTTTGAACTTAGGTATAATGACTATAGATATTTTTAAGCATTAGATATTTTTATCACTCAGCATTTCAATGTTAGACATTTTAAGCTTAGGTATAACAATTTTCGATATTACGATACAATTGAAATGTAAATTTTCGAAGTTTTGAACGTTGATATTTTACCCGTATTTTAATGTTCGACATTCAAATATGTACTCGGTGCAACACTATCATGAACGCGTTGTTCATGCTCATTGAGTATATTCAACTGCCAGTTGACTTGGCGCTGAATTCATTTTCTTTTCTGTCGTATTATTTTATTCTAGGTATCGACCTAGAAAAGTGACTAAAGCATCGGCTTTAGTCAGTTTCTTTCAGCGATTTTATTTACGGTAGGCATTTGAAACATTTTGCCTTTCTCAAAAAATATTTGATGCATTTTGGGCTAACCAACAATTTTTTTCTAAAATAATACACAATTTTCAACAGTAATAACTTAAAAACTTCCTTACTTAATTAGGAATATACTGTATTAAATAAATAAAAGTCTATCAATAGTTGCTTTTTAAGAATAAAAATAAAAACTTTGATCCGTCCTCCTGCAAGTTTTACAAAATGTCACTAAGATCAATTAGCCTTTCAACCGTCGATTATACATTTTTCCGTACATGCATTTACAAGTATCATAAAAGTAATAAAAAATACAATACCATCCACGATACGGAGGAACTTATTTATTCTACAAATCACAACTAAAATACCTAACTTTGCATTTCCTTGACAGATCTTTACTACATTTACCACACCCACACACCCCAACGGACCAATCTAACTCAACAGCAACAGACACACACACACACACACACACACAAACACTTCCCACAATTAGTTAATAAATATGTATGTTAGCATCAGAGCTATTACGCAGTTATGAATATTTTGTAAAATGTGTCAATCCCTTAAAAGTACACTGTCCTTTAATTTACAGGATTTTTAGTTTGAAGGGCAGGGATCTTCTTATATTTAGTAGCCATACCCATCCCTTATTGAATTAACAATGATGTTACCTAGGTTAGGTAAGTCTTTTAGTAAAATAAATAATTACTTACTTACCATCCAAAAACCATCCATCTAGTTGGTAGTTACTACTAATTACCTACATGTGGGTCATTGTTTCCGTTTTAATCATGGTCTGGCAGTTTGAGTAGTTTATGCGGCCTACCCAGATGTCCTGTCTTTGGTATTGTTCGTCGGATCGTTGAGCTCCTTAAGTTCTGAGTTGACCTGCACGGTTACTGACAAATGCGTGCACTGACTGGACAGGTCCACTCAATCTGTGTGGTTCTTTCCTCAACAGATCATTTCAGACACCAATCTACATGGTCCGCACACGATCTGACCAAGATTTTGTCTGGACATTAAAAGAGACTGTGACCTCTGAGTTTGTTTCTCATCTAGTTTAAAAAAATATAATGAACGTGTAAAAGTGTTTGTAAAAACCTACTTATAGAAAATAAATAATTTATCATTTATCATTCATGTCCTAATTTGTTTTTTAAAACGTAATGTCTACTAGATATCAAATCAAAACTGGGAGTAATTAAAATAACTATTTACATACTCGTTAGTCGTAATAACAGCGGTGTAATTCAATATGATGCTGCCTAAATATTGACCGCGAGTAGTCCGCTCTGACGCGGCACTACGGTAATGAAGTTGCTGGCGCTCGAACATGGCCGTGTAATATCGGTTATTAGCGAAATAACAAAATGTCGCGTACACGACCGGCTATTACAGTAATTAATTTCGTTATTAATTACCTACACAAAGCACAGCGACGGATCAAGTGGAATCATTACTCGTGGTGACACGAGGTGACGTGACGTGACGCGACGTGACGCGACGTTCACGTCATGACGTGGCCGTCTCTTCGCTCGCTGCGCTTGTTTTATGAGCAGCGCGTAAATGCCTGCTAATTGGGTGCCACCCTAATTGTTTCGGAGTCTCCTTTTAGGATATTTTGGAGAGTCACTGTGACTTTAATGTTGTAAAGTCTGTCAGTAATAAATATGCTCTAAACAGAGTTAGTTCGGTTTAATGAACTTGTTTCAAGAGTTATTTTAGAACAAGACTTATTAAGCTACAATAAAATTACAAGGAAACAAGTAAGAACTTATAATACGAGTCACAATACGTGCAAATGGAAATAATGCAAGTAATGATAGCACATTACGTCTCCCCAACAATATCCCCTCCTAATATCCGTTAGTTAATTATCACAACTTACGTGAGAAAATATACAGCTGACATATAATATGTGTAGGACAGTACACTGAACTATACTATCGTGAAGACAGCGAACAGTAAGCCAACCCCGTTCCTAATTCCTGCAAATAGGTGCGGTCATCGGCAACAGCTCAGTCAATATTTACTTCGGAAGTTTACGAGCAGATTACGTGAAGACCAATCTTAAACACTTGCCGCAGAATGTATGCAAATCACAGAGGCTACAGTACCTTGTTGAATTAATTTGTAAGTGGTCCTTCGAGTCGCGTCCGGGCCGCGGTCTGTAAGTCCCGGCTTACGGCCCGGGACGCCCCGGAACGAGCCCGGGACTGGCTTAATCTTACAAATTACAAGCAGGCGTAGTCCATCGGCGCGTTATTGAATTAAAACTTAATAGTGTTGCGCTCTGGACGTGAATTTTTCATGTTGATAAGAGGGGTCAGGGGTAGAGTTATCATCAAGTTAATAGTTTGTGTTCACACCTTTATTAGAGTTAGGAAAAAAGGTTCGCACGCGTAAAGAAAATGTCACATGTTTAAATATAAGGAAAGCCAGTCATTACTCATATCACTTTGTAATGTAATCTTTGTCCCAAACAGCCTTTCAACATTCATCACAGCAAATTAAAGTTTTAACAAAACAAAGTGGTCATTGTGAACTTGCTCTCCTGTGTAACTGGCGCTAAAACTGCGCTAAACTTAAAACTCGTTTATGTTGCGCTAACTGGGTTAACTAGTTGGCTGAAGTGGTTAATGATCACAGGTAAACTAATGAGAATCAGCTAATTAGTAACTACTAGAGAGTCCACCAAATGAATGAGGCATGACCTTGCCTTTTAGTCATAGTACCTACCTGTTTGGTCTAGCGGACACAAACACGTGTAATAGGTGCTTGCGTTTGACTCCCCATGTTAATAAGAGAGGCAAATTTTTTGATCCTAAGCTGGTAATATTAAATGGACGTCCTGTTTTGTATAATATGTCAGTAGAAACATTAGATACACTCTAAATATCTCAGTAGAAACATTAGATACACTCTAAATATCTCAATAGAAACATTAGATACACTCTAAATCAAATGTTACACCATGGGGCTTTTGGCTGAGTAATAAAAGCCGCACGGGTCGTTTGAGGGCAAGGTAAGGTCGGCCAGAGGATGAGTGGACCATTTGTTATATACCGAGGTCTCTCCGTACCTCGGATAGCACGTTAAGTCGTTACGGAGAAGAAGGCCGAAACTCTGACAACCAGTCTCACCAAATGATATCGTGTTACCCAGTAACTGGGTTGTGGAGATCAGATAGGCAGTCGATCCATGTAAAGAATGTCAGCTGCAGAGCTCCAGCCGGCTGGAAACCTAGGCAGATGATAAAAGCTAGCATCTGTCTAATATAATCGCTTGGCTAACTGAAACGAGTGTACAACGATACACCGCTGACTACCTCGACGATAAGTTCCCAAATATTTAAATTGCTTTCATATTCAAAACCTACAGTTGAACATCTTAGAGGCTCTCTCAAACGTTAACTAAAATACTTTGGTAAGTATATTTATGTATATATTTTCTACCGCTTTCCGTCAGAAAGATACTTGAAGACAACATTTCCTTACCGCTCTGCCTCTCTCGGCCGCGACGAGTGTGAACTTACCAAACCATCTTCACCATCCCGCTGCTATACACTTTAAGAGTATTACGCTAAGAGTGATTATTGAGTGGGTGGGTGGTAAGGTTATATTGGTAAAGTTAAAGGCAAGGACTCTTCGTTACGAAGGCCTTACAGAAAATGACGCGAAAACTGTTGAATGTGCATTTTGGGGGATTTCGACTGTTGAAGTAATGTATAAGCACTTTGTTGGAGTTCGGAGTCTTGTCTTCGTGTTTACTTTCATATTTAGTGCCGAGTTTAATGTGGGTAGTTAGACTGTGTGCTGTGTGACTGTGTACTTGTTGCTAATATTCAAGTTTGTGTACATAAAGTTGCACATCGGGTATCGACTCTTCTTAATCCACTCTAAGACGGTTATTGTTAATCTTGGTTCAGATCTTACAAACTTAGATAAATTGAGAAATTCTTACTGTAGACTAAACTACTTAATGCTGTAAATGGTCCATAAATACAAAATAAGACGAGGGAGACTTAACATGTCATGCTGCTTAGTATAACATTTGTTCTTAAAAAAACAAACATGTATTTTATTTAAATCTCAATAACTTCCTACAAATTCATAAGCTGATGACGCTACCTACGATACGTCAGGCGAACGCGCCCTCCGGCAGAAAGTCACAACATCAAACACTCCCGGCTCTGACGTTAACAAAATAGAGCAAAACAAACTTCCAACAACATCCAAAAACAATTAAGTACATAATACAGAGGAAATTCATTCGCAGATAATTAATTTTCAAGTTTAAAAGTTGCTTCTTAAAACTTAATAAGCAATATTCCTTTGAGATTCGTTCACAAAATGGCGGAGGCGGCTTAGATATTTCTGTTGCTAATAGAAATGTGTTGGTTGAAGCTGGTTTGTATTATTTCTGTACCAAAGAGAAACCTATTTTAGACCGTTTTATTTTATGCCTCTTTGTTAAGAGACTACTCAAGAGGCATAAAATAAAACGGTCTAAAATAGGTACCCCAAGGTGTTGCAAAAAACGTGTAAAAGTTACGTCAAAAGAACGGACTGAAACAGAATACTTACAGTCTCATAAGAACTAAAAAAAAGTGATTTTCTCAGAAGCGTGGTAAAATAATGTAAGTAATTAAGTATTTATATAATTTACCTTTCCACCGCTCATTGTTAGCGATAGAGCAACATAAAACTGTACTTAAATGAAAAGGGAGTAAACAACGTTATTGAAAATCTTAACATTTGAGACAGATTCTCTTCTGCTTCCTTTCTTCTTCGCAGCTTGATATTGTATGAGACATAATATAATGTCCGCAGTTACTACACTAACTATAAGATGTGAGAGACCATTCGGTAAGGAATAGCATCATTGACTTATATAATTAGCATACATTAGGTAAAGTAAGCACTACACCTAGACCCGACCGCTGCTGCATATTACGTGCATAGCCTAGTGATCCAGAATGCCTCACATTCCCGGTCTAAATGCCGATGCGTCATTATCGCGTGTGTTTGCGACATACTTGCACACTAATTATTTGTAGCTCATAGCTTTACTAGCAGCTTGACATGTGGTAAATACATAATCAGCAGGGTCAGCTTATTTTCCTACAGCCGGCTGTCGGTGATAACCAGCGCTGGAGCTCTGTCTCGCATAGGGTCTTAGCAATATGCTGAGCGATGGCCGTTTAGCGTGGATGTAATGCATATTTTCCCCAACTTGTTCTTTTTTGTGTTTGTGTTCTTGCTCTGCGTCATGTTTACCATAAATAAAGGTCTTTTCCTTCCTTTTTCTTATTTCATGGTTTAGAGGAAGTCTCTGCCTTCTAGCCGCGAGATATTGGGAAATACATTGGTATTGCAAGACACACGACGAGTTACGAAGTTTCGTCTGGGAAACCAATTTAATATTTTCATACCATACTGTTCTATTAATGCCATCTAATGGTCACTAAATACTCAGGAATGTCAATTTAGCTGGTACACAAAATGAAATAAAAAGTCAAATAATTTCGGAGGTCTTATTTGTCACCCTTTGATGCCGCTAATGTAACATTTTCGTAGTCACATCCGGTCCTATTTGAGGCCCCGGTATGTTTGCATCACAAATTGACTGCACCTGAGCTGAAGGCTCACAGAGTGAAGCTCTTACTAAACACATAAACACGCTCCGAGATCGCCGCAATATTTGACAACAAAAATTGTCTCTGTATCGCCGTAAAACCCAATGCAAACATACTGCCACCTTTAACATACAAACCCAAAAACCAAAGCCATTGGATTAACTACTTTATTGACTTGGGTTAAGGTTGTTGTATGTCTAAGGCGTAGGTGTATGTCTAATGTACTGATGTTGACAAAAAATCTCATCATTGAAGGGTCGTCAAAGCGTCATAGATCGTGGAGTTGTTTGCTCGTGTAAACTGTTTGTGGTATTTGTTTGAGTTTTGTCACAGTTTGATGTGGGTAGCAGATCGGGCGTATCATCCGTCTGTACGCCGCCGCCGCCCGTCAAACAACATCGTTTAATGGATTTTTGCGTTTTTCGATCGATCGACACCTGATAGATTTTACTAGTACCTGCCTATATACATTTTTAGATTCTATCATTATTTTTTTGAAATAATAAAAGGCGGGAGGAAACGCCCGGGTGTCACCATTGTGTAGATCGCCCGGAGGACATGGTGGAGCATACGGTGGAGATCTGCCCAGCTTGGGCAGAGTACCGCCGTGTCCTCACGGCGGCGATCGGCGGCGGCGATCTCTCGCGTCCGGCCCTAGTCCAGGCCCTAGTACGGCCTGGACTAGGCAGGCCATGGATGATGCTCGTGAAGAAGGAGGCGGAGCGCATGAGGGAAAGGCAACCCTTGCGCCCTGACGCCTCTAGCCGCCGCAGGAGACGCCCCGGCCTCCGTAGGCGCGGGCTTGCGGACGGCAAGAAATGGGCAACTCGCCGTCCGGTAAGGACCAGGCCCGGGTCGACGCCACGCGCGCCTCAAGGAGATGTCAGCACTAACTGACGGGGTCCGCTAGGGCTGATGCTCTCCAGGGTCGCGGGTTGTTCGAAAGAGATACCGTGGCCCCTACCACAGGCAACTGAAGGAACACGGGTGGGTTTTAGACAGTAAGAGTCTGACACTCCCTTCCGCTCCGCCTAGAGCGGGAGGGGTCATTTGATGATTACCCAACCAAAAAAAAAAGGCTTACAATGTACTGGAACAAGCCCGTTTTATTAATTTACAGCGTAAACTTGTTTCTAGGACGGTAAGGGACCTAGTAGTCCAAAGCTGAGAAACGTAAACTGTGATTGGCTATAAGTACTTCTTAAGCAAGTAATTTTATACAAAAATATAAAGCACTAAATAGCTACTCTCAACACCACAAGGAGAAAGTATCACTTAAATAAAATAAAACTTCACAAAATTTATCGAAATTGATTTAACAGTTGTTCGAAAGTGTTCAGTGCTCAGATCTCTGGAGTGCCCCGAACTGTTACGAACTTCGTCGACAGCACACGAACCCAGAAAGTATTAAAAAGATACACGCTACTGTAAACTTTGCAAAGATCTCCCGACTCCCAAAGCTAACAGTTGAAAAATTAATAAGGCCTACTTTAAACTTGGGCAGCACTGAATATGGAGAAGTTACGTTATTAAGCTTTTAGTTTCTGACGTCGCTGTATTGAGATAAGAAAGTTTCAGTGCACGTCATGTTTTATATTTCATCGTGTGTCTTCCAGGAACATGTTTCATGAGAATAATTGCTATTAAAGTCTGGTATATCTTGTCTCACTATGTCTGTACTGAGGATCCTGAACTTTATGAAGAAGAATTTTAAAATAATATTAGTCAGGTTAAAAATGGGAAAGAGGAATTCAATGCAAGTACATAGTTCGTAGCATCCCCTGCACGTTAAAGAAAGCGAGTGACGTATAAAGACATGACGTCTCATAAGTCTGCCTCGGAGCTCTGTAATAACGACAATGTTCTTTGCTCTATTACCTCAAGGAAGTATGTCACTAAATAATATATCTATTACTAACAAAAGCTTTATCATTTGTTACTTTTGGCTGCAAAATATGTTCCTGACATTGTATACCAACCTTATGAAACGCGAAATGTAACCGAGCTAACAAACACTACATCACCACATATTTAGGTCTTAAGCTTGTACCCTAAAACTAGTAGCCACAGTTCAGAAGTGAGTGTGGTACAGCCGTTCAACGACCACTCACCCGCGCGACCGCTCGGCATACGCCCGGCTGCCGCCCGCGCGGTCCCCCGGGCTACCGTTTGTTTAGGATGTTTGCGAGCCCGCCTTTGTTTTGTCTTATTACTATACCATTTGTTCTCTTACTTCATCGAATAAGTCAGCTTAAGATGTTCAGCGAACTAATACACGATCTCGAACGATCCTTTGCGCTATATCTGTGTTGGAGTGCTTTGGATTATCTTTGTTGTAAATAAAAACATTTTTACAAAAAAAAAAAACAACCGACTTCCAAAAAAAAACACTACAAATTGAAAAATAACTTTCGATTGGTTTCTTGGTTCCGCCTTTTCGTTTATTGACACCGACTCACTTTTTAGTAGGCCAGTTTGTAATTTATCTAAGTTACAATAGCCTAATGCCAACTGTTCATCACCTTTTACAAAATATTGCTATTCCCGATGCAGGGACGTTAATTGTTGAGGAGTTCTCCCGGTAACAACCAGGAGAACTCCTCAACAATCACTCATCATACGCATTGTGACGAGCACAAATTGCTTAGCAACCATATTAAAGTAATCGAATCGCAACCCGTGAAATATTTGTCATTGAGTAGTTCCGAAGGTCATCTGTGGTCTTCATCATCAGCTCCACTTTACCAAATGATGATTTCCGAGAGCAAATGCTCAAGTTACTTTAAAAAATACCCAAATCGCTATAGCTTTGCCTACAAAATTTGAGGGTTTTCCTCGATTTCCATGGGATCCTCTCATCAGATTCCAACTTGATGATAATGGGACCCTTTCAAATAAAAAAAAGAACTTTTGGAATCGGTCCAGTCGTCTTCGAGTAATCGGTGAATATACACAAGGTAGCTACTGTAAACTGTTGAGGAGTTTCCTTAACTGTCCTTCGTCTTCATTATCAGACCCCTAATGACAGCTCATCTAGGTGTAAAGTTCACATCAATACAAATTAATCAAGCCCAAACACAAGGTAACTGAGGAGTCCCCTCGACTGTCTTTTGACTCCATCATCAGATCGACTCCAGGCCTTCATTAAATTGTAGTGCTTTAAAATACTTAATGAAAAAATTAAACAAACGCACTAGTCGCTCCTACCATTTTCGAATGTTCCCCTCGATTTCACTGGGATGCCATCATCAGATCCTGGTTTCCTTATCATGGGACCACCCTTGGCATATCTCCTTTCGAACTACAAAGAATTCTGAAAATCGGTCCAAATTGGCGGAGTAATCGCGTAACAAACACAAAAAAAAAACATACCGTCGAATTTAGAAACCTTCTCCTTTTTTGAAGTCGGTTAAAAACAAAAGACTTTTTCAGAAAGTGATTACGTACCGATGCACTTGATATGCTGTACAAAGCTTAAATTAAGAGGTCAAAGTGGCGTATATTTATAATTCAAGTTAATGCCAGAAACATTGGAGCGCGCCAGACTAGCTCAACTCATTTATCATATCATAAACGCATTTGATTAATCATTTCGTACATCAAAAGTAAATAATTGTTAAAACACGGCAACACGTTACCGGAGCAAATGTCCGCAGTATACAAAATCACTATCCATACGGGTCCAACAAAAGCTAGTTTAGGTAAACTATTTAATATTGCAGGATACAAAGTGAATTTCACGCTGGAACGAGCGACGCGCGGGCAACACGCGGGTGTTGCCGCGCCGACATGCGACATCGCGACACGCCGCGCCGTAAATAAACAATCGAACAATGTATTTAGTCATTTGGTCGACAGCTACACGCGTTTGCGTCCTGATACAAACATATTAGTCGCGAGCGCTTTATTTCGTTGCGGGATTGGAAAATAAAATAAAGTGGTTGACACAATACTCTGTTTTGGAAAATGGATACTGAAATATTTAGGTTCGAATTTAATTCGTTTGCCTACTTTAACGGTAGCTTGCTATTTTACATAGATTTTAGAAGTTAATAGTGAACAGCCATATTTGTTTTAACTTCTCTAATCCCTATTACGCGAAGTCGCAAGCTATACGAGAGTTAATATTATACTGAAACTTTGTTTCGCAGTAAGTATCTATATACATATAATAAATCTGTAGAAGGGTCAATTCTGTACATTGAAAATATTGAAAAAATAAATAGCGGGGGGTGTTGCTGGATCGATACCAAACCCAAATATGTGATTAAAAAAATTTTTGTCTGTCTGTCTGTCTGTCTGTCTGTCTGTCTGTATATGCAGGCATCACGTGAAAACTAACGGTTCGATTTCGATGAAACTTGGTATAATTATACCTTATTATCCTGGGCATAAAATGGGATACTTTTTATCCTGGAAAAATACGTAGAAAAAAAAATCTTATTTTTCAGTTTTATTCATAGACGTTGTTCTGTAGAACCGCGAACACACGTTGCGTTACCCGCAGTGGATAATTTTCCATTTCAATTTAAGAGAATACAGTGTCCTGTAGCTTTGTGTTACGCCATGACAATAAATAAGGCTCAAGGTCAGACCCTAGGAGTTGCTGGCGTAGATCTTACCGCGAGTTGTTTTTCACACGGGCAACTTTACGTAGCTCTTTCCCGTGTGAGCAGTCCAAGAAATCTTCATGTTCATATTCCGGACGAGCTCACTAACAATGTTGTGTATGCTGAAGCTCTCAATTAACTTTCTGTCGCATTGTCACGATCACTTTTTTATTATTGCAAACTTTTCGTCACTGTCAGTAATTTACTGCTACATGCTACTTATCAAGGTCGGAATTACTATGAAAAAAATACTTACCTACTACAGAACGCGATCTCAACAGCAGTAGCTCAATAGAGGGATCTCCTTAATTATTATAGGCTTAGCCGTATTTGGGTCCAATAGATATTTATAAGATGTCATTGTCAGAGTTACTCAAAATGGAGAAATAAACCATCTACGCGAAGACCGACATCCGCGCGGACGGAGTCGCGGGCGGAAGCTAGTTACTGAATAAAA
This sequence comes from Mesoligia furuncula, assembly GCA_916614155.1. Classification (NCBI taxonomy): domain Eukaryota; kingdom Metazoa; phylum Arthropoda; class Insecta; order Lepidoptera; family Noctuidae; genus Mesoligia; species Mesoligia furuncula. Next base: position 561,452 of record OU744811.1, on the reverse strand, counting down.
TTCATTGAATGAATTGCAAATTCCATTAAATAATAATAATAAACTCGTATTTATTATGATTGTGGATGTAAATTAACGAGTAATGAATTTCACAGTACGCAATCACAGTGCGACTTATTGACGTGATGCTCATGCGACATAACCCGGCGTCACGCGACACATTGACGCGATGCTCATGCGACATAACCCGGCGTCACGCGACACATTGACGCGATGCTCACGCGACATAAGCCGGCGTCACGCGTCACATTGACGCGATGCTCACGCGACATAACCCGGCATCACGCGACACATTGACGCGATGCTCACGCGACATAACCCGGCGTCACGCGACACATTGACGCGATGCTCACGCGACATAACCCGGCGTCACGCGACACATTGACGCGATGCTCACGCGACATAACCCGGCATCACGCGACACATTGACGCGATGCTCACGCGACATAACCCGGCGTCACGCGACACATTGACGCGATGCTCACGCGACATGAGCCGGCGTCACGCGACACATTGACGCGATGCTCACGCGACATAACCCGGCGTCACGCGTCACATTGACGCGATGCTCACGCGACATAACCCGGCGTCACGCGACACATTGACGCGATGCTCACGCGACATAACCCGGCGTCACGCGACACATTGACGCGATGCTCACGCGACTTAAGCCGGCGTCACGCGACACATTGACGCGATGCTCACGCGACATAAGCCGGCGTCACGCGTCACATTGACGCGATGCTCACGCGACATAGGCCGGCGTCACGCGACACATTGACGCGATGCTGACGCGATTATCGAGCTTTAGATACACGTCTGTCAACATTCACAATAATTAACACACTAGTTTCAAGCTTTTAATTTAATAATAATTGATTTTGATTAGCGATTATAACGGAAACCTGATCCAGTTTCTTCATGGGACTAATCGATGCGAGGACCATTTTCTGCCTTAAGAAGAAAAATTACTAATATAATATATCATTACGTACAGAAAACGTGTCTTTTCGATACAAGTAGGTACTCCGTATTTCTATAATATTAATTACAAAATATAAAATTGAGCCACGTCTGTGCGATACTGATAGCAAAAAATAACATAATTTAGTTTGTAAAAGGCTGGCGAACTTGTAATGGATTTATTTTCAATAACTGTCGTGGGCTTAGTTGACCGCGCGTTGATTTTCCGGCGAGCGATCAAAACATGGCGGTGCGACGGCGCGTCACCGCGACAGATGACGCGCGGCATGTGACGCGCGACCGGCGTGACCGCGGGAGACGCGCGGTCGCGGGAAAAATAATACAGTTTTGTTTTTGACAGTACATTACCTTCATAGGTTCTATACACTGTATGAATGTGGTTTAATGGTCGTATATCGAAACTACGACATTTATTTTTATCTCATAGTTGTAAGAGTTCTGAATACTGAATTTCGGAACATAAATTAACTGTTTTTGGGGTAGACGAAATTGGATGGTACTGGTTTTTGAGATATTATTTTTATTGAATAGATGTAGCGTGTGTCTACTAAATTGATCTCGACGAGTGCCGCCGGCACCGTTTAAAAACATCCGTCACAAACACTAATGCCTGGTGATCAAAGTAATGGTGGGGATTTAAAATGCCTCCGAGCAGATTGTACAATATACATCTGCTTAGCACTCGTGTGTTTACATATGATATTATAAAATAAAATTGTGAACAGAGTATGATTATTATTTTAATCTTGTGATTTAACTTTAGATACTTTATTGGGTCGTTCTTTGGCCAAAGAACTAGCCATCATGTTGAATGGCAAGGCTGCCAGTCTTCTGGGCACGTTTCCAAATGACAGCGATGCGGACGAGTACTTCGACGCCTAAATATCCTTTTGTTTTAGAATTCATTTATAATTATAGTAAAATTAGTTGTCTTTTAATTTAGTAGGTTCCTAGTGTAAATTGTTAGTTAAGAGATTATGAAGATTAAATTTTTAGGTACTATTTAAAATTTTAAAACTACCTTCTATTGAAATAAGTTCTATTGATAAAAGTTTTGTAAGTTTTTCAAAAAGGATGGATGAATGACTGACAAAACTGCGTGTTTGTAAATGTAAGTAAATTATTAAAACTATATTACAGGTAGGTACGTACCTATATGCCAACATTTACGTCGTTTCTCGGTCCTAACAGCCCTATTTGAGCGATTATAACATCAGCGCAGTACACCACAGTTTCAATATCAGGGATATAATTGCCGAGTGCGTGTATAGGCGGCAACTATCCGCGGCGATAACCGACGACGCCTTGAGGGGCGCGGGCCGCGCTAGTGATGGGCACCCAGGATATTGCGGAAAGTCGATACCTACAGAATTAATATTGTACAGGTTTATGAAACAAGATTAAACGTCATTTGGAATAGAAAATTAACTAAGTACCTATAGTTTTTTTTTAAGAACTTTGCGCAAAGTTCGGACCGGCCATAGTTCATACAAAAATCCCATAGAAAAAGGACTTTCAGCTTGTCCCGTTTTTACAAAGTTCCGGGATTTTTTTCCAATTTACTTTTCTTAAAAACATTTTTCGGACGATTGCGAACATTTTAAAACATACAATAGCCAAATCAGTTCAACCGTTCTCAAGTCACCAACAACACTAACGAACAGCATTTCATTTGTATTTATATAAAGGGCCTCATATTACGGCGGCACATTTTACTTCATTCAAAATGACGATTCCCTAGTAATATAAAAAATGTGTCATCGAATTTTTTTAAACAAGCTATGTCTAGCAGATCTTAAGCCGGGACGTCTCGTAAGCCCGGGATAGTGTCCCCGTGTCGCATCCCTGCGCCGGATATTGCAGGCCGGCGGCGTTGCTAAAAGCCTCGAGTGTGAGTAGGCCCCACCGTGCAGACTGTTTGGCGTTCCGCTCACGACCAAATTGAGTCTAGGAGCTGCTGATTGTGACGGAAAAATGCTAAACAGAGCCCAAATTAAACACTTCTGCCTAGATTGTGAGCGTTTTAGCTGCTTTTGTGTTTCGTTTTGGAGACTTTTCGGCTTTGAAGGCTTTGGACGTGACAGCGAGGCTTATTAAAACGTTAGCGGGTTTATTGTGCCTTTGGGATTACCTGGCATGCATCATGCATGGCTGCGAGACTCAAAGGACCAAATATTAGCCGGCTATACTTTTACCTTTTTTATGCAAATGTAAATTATATGGAACACAGTAAACTCGTATTATTGCCAAGCATTTTTGAAAAATTATGTTCTACTTTGGAGAATGCCAAAAAAATGGACCCCTTTTCACCAAATCACTATCATCTAAAACTGAATAAAATCCCTCCACATCGGCCGAATAAAGATCTTATCTGCTCGCACCGACTTAATACTCTTTGTTTTACGACGAGCGCATTCGGATGAGGGGCGTTTAGATTTAACGGGCCTTCCATACGGACACACATACGGAAATACATACATTATACATTTAATCTCGTAATGTGGACGTCTGTCTCGTTGAGACGTCGTAAGTCGAAGAATTAAGGGATCTTAAACTAAGCGGTGGATAGGGGAGACTGTGATACAGATTGCCCTGTCATTAATATTTCAAGATGGTTTTGTAATTAGAAGGAATTAGAATATTTTTTTTTAGGTTTAAGTAACGGGACGAAGCCGCATCATTATTTATTCATCACACTAATATTATAAAGGCGAAAGTTTGTGAGTGTGTGTGTGAGTGTGTGTGTGTGTTTATATGTTTGTTACTTCTTCACGCTCAAAAGGCTGGACCAATTTGGATAAAATTTGGTATGGACGTAGCTGACAACCTGGATTAACATATAGGATACTTTTTATCCCGATATTCCCACGGGATCGACACTTACGCGGGTGAAACCGCGTGGCGCAGCTAGTATACTATATAATAAAACACGATCTAAAATACTTATTACCAGCTAACAATACATTGTTAGCTGCACTACAGTTGCACTACAGTGCAACCACCATTCTATCATGGAGCGCGGTAATTTATAGCATTATCGCTGCTAGATCGATTTTTGTCGCGAACTATTGCCAAGAGCCGCTCCACACAGATTTTCTCTGGCTCAATATCTTGTTACACAGTTTCATTACAGTATATCGATCGCTCGGATATGGTATAAGTCTATCGATACAATTGGTCCTTTGCGCCGACCGTTGCAACTCCCCGGACGTGTGTGGAATGTATCAGTAACTTCCTACTATGGGGGTTTCTTTGCAGTTTTCCCTTTGTGGATTGTAGTGAGGCAGCTGGTAAATATAATTTCGGTGCATGAATAAAAGCCCGAGTGGTTGCTACGGCGTAGCTGGAGGGCTACGCCGTAGCTGACGTGCTACGTCAGTTACTATCTCGTAGCAAATAGAAAATTTGTTACGCTTCACACTGTTATTTTTTGTGCGTTTTTAAGGCTATTTAATTCGAATAATCACAGTACATGGACAATGTTTTAAAGCATGGTCTCTATTAGCAGATAATCATCCCGTTTACTGTCTACAGCTTAGAATAAGCACCCCTTTGTTTAAGTACAGGCTATTACAGACACGACTTTAGGACTTTCTCTACAAAGCGTGGTGATTTGTTACAGAGTGCTAAAACTTCATGTTAAGCTACGAAGTTTTTATATTTACGTAATCTTATAAAAAAGAACTCATTTAATTTATAAGTCATCATCATCACCTGCCTTTCTCCAACTATGTTGGAGTCAACTTCCAGTTTAACAGCTGAATACCAGTATTTAACATGGAGCCAGTGCCTATTTGACCTCCACAACCCAGTTACTGGGTAACACGATACTCCTTGGCAAGACTGGTCTAATTTATCAGTAAATATAATAAAATAAAAGCTTCGTTTTCATGAAGAAGCTAACTATCGTGTCACACAAAGGACATTCCATCGGATGCTGTACGGAGCTGTCAGGTGACACGAAATCTTATTGTAGCGCCGTCGCGTATTGCACGGAAATCGAATCTGTGCCCCAGCGCAGAAATGCTCGTGACGACGTCATCACAGCGAAGAGGACAAAAGTTGCACACTACACAACCCGGTATTGGAACCAAACACATTAAAAAGTAACCACTGAAATCGCTTCACTAACGCAAACCATTCGTGATTCACTTGTTTTGTAAGTTGAATCATTATTTGCGAAATATTGATGAAATAGTTCGTGAAAAATGAAACTTCTGTGTTCTTTTGTTTTGTGGGAATCGCATACGATGTAACACGTTACATAGAACGGCATTTTTCGTATTAGTACCTATTATTAGCCATACACTACTGTAATACACATACTCTGTAACATACTATTTGTATCGCTGTTGGTTGCCTAAATAAATAAATAAACGGCATTTTTCGTGTCAAGAAGTATGAAGAAGAGGATACGATCGAGCAACTATGTTGGGCCAAGTTACCTATCTTTTTTAAACGGTTTTATTTAGCTTGCCCTGTTTGTTATTTACTCGTATTTGGGTCAAATATAGTACTTAAAATGTTACCCCCTTCCTGTTGACAGATTGATCTGATATTTGGTATACAATTTAATTTAATCAGTATCATTGTAAAAACTTGAAAATAAAATAAGTAGGTAAAAAAATATTTTTAAGTTAAACGGTTTTAATGAAAATAATGATGTAGATAATGTACTAAAAGCTTAAAAATTATTCGGTAGGTCCTGGGTACTAGTCATCACACCACTTTCGTAATCAATCTAGGCCATTGATCAGACAAAAAAATAAAATCGTGGGGCGCATGTGACTTAAAAATATTTTTTTAATTACTTTTATTTTATAGTATACGATTTAAGTCGACGATAACTACGACTTACGATTTAAGTAAGCAAACATGATTACACAATAAATTATTAAATTAATTACAAACATCGTCACATTTAGAAGGGCTCGTGGCTAAATAATAGAGGGGCTCATGCAAAGAGAATATAACCGTCTTTGGGCTCATGGCTCCTTAATAACAGCCACACGCGTCGCTACACTTGCCGCAGTCGGGTCGCGGATGGGTGACCATCCATTATATATCGAGTCCCCTCCATGCCTCAATTAAAACAAAAAACTAGATACTTTTGCTCAAGAAAGCTGCCCAAAAAAATAAAAAGACTCGTTGAATTCAAGAACAAGATTTAACAAGTCCTAACACTAATTCTTTGGACTGAAACATTTCGAGTAACCTAAAAAACTTTTAATTAGTCGCTCTACTTTCAGTTTCTTTGCTAACGCTTACTAAGCCTTAGCCTGAAGTTATCTCAATATAAAACTAGCACCTGGGTTTTCTAATTAAGTATCCAGACATTTAATCACTTGTCTATACTTAATATTGACTAGGACACCGAACAGGCTTTAATTAATAGTCGGTTGGGTCAAGGACTTGATCCAAATAGCTTTACTACTGGACATGTTTTGCATCGTAAAGAGGTTTTTCTTTCAATAACAAATTAAAAAATGCAATTTTCCTAAAAGCTGGCTAGGATATTGTAATAGGGCCGTAAAGATCTTGTACTGAACATGAGATTTTTCATACATATTTATTACTGAAGAAAATGTTGTCAGAATACTTCATAAGTTTAGTTTGTTTCTATCTCTCTACTACTAAGATAGTCTACAAATACATGAAATCATGTCTCAAGATTGCTGGACGAGTTATTCAATACCTGTTGTCATCCTTTGAGTCAATCTAGTAACGCTTGTACACAGCCGTATCCTCTGATTTGCAAAATCAAAATCAAAATCAAAATGTTTTATTTCACATAAACCTACATGGGCACTTATGAAACGTCAGAAGCTAGGTGCACGGTTCCAATTGGTCGTTTCCTATGGAGAAGAACCGGCAAGAAACTCCATGGTTACTCTTTTTAAAAATAATTGGCTTTTACAATGTTTCCAGATTACAGTAGGTATGGGAGGACAGCGCAGGTTTGCGTCGTTGGGGTATTCGCAAATTACCACCAGTTGTCGCCCGATGCGAGCAACGAGCGTCGCACACTTGACCGACATCGCACCCGAAGCTAACAGCTCCTGCTCCACATTCACGAACAGAGGGAACTATACGATTACCAGGTACGTCTGTTTGTAAATGAATTTAAAAAAAAAGTTATTTAAAAAAATAAAAAAACTCGACTGCGGTAAAAAACTTAAGTTAAAAAAAAAATGAAAGCTAAAAACAAGCCCATTTTAAATTAAATAAAAGTTGGAAGCAGCCGGGCTCCATACCATTTTTTTAAAATATATTTTCAAATTCAAATGTGTCCCGCCTGCTTCCAACTTTTATTTAATTTAAAATGGGCTTGTTTTTAGCTTTTCAGTTTTTTTTAACTTACCGCAGTCGGGTTTTTTATTTTTTTAAATAACTTTTTTTATTTCCAGCTTTTTAGTTTACAAATGTGAAAGATTTCGCAGACGATTTAGTTCTTGGTAGGTGTTTTTTACAATTTGTCACTTCGAATTGCTTTTAAGTATATATGTTATATATATTTCTGTAATCACCTTTTAAAACCCTCTATGTTGATACCCCACTCAATAGGTTTTGAAAAAAAAAAAATAATAATAATATGGCGTCCAGTAGTCGCCATATTGAATTTTCACTAACGTCATGTCTTTAGTGACACTCGCCGGACTAAGAGGAATCGATTAACGTGTGAATATTAAAAATCAGTCCAGGCGTTTGGTCTGTATAGTGCTTCAAAGGAACAACCATATACAGGACACAAACATACATACATACATAGGCTGATGAACACATTACCACTCCTTTGCGTCGCGCATTCGGGTAATAACAATTTGCCAGCAGTTCTGTAAAATCTTTAGACAGGTTCCTACTTGTTTTAATCATCTATAATTATCTAAACACATTACCTATAAATAAAAGTCGCTTGTCTCGACAGTCTGCGTGACCGCATTATCCTCGTAAACAACGCAATGATGCGGTTGCGATTTTCTCCATCACCTAGAGATTTTATTCTGGAAAGTTTATATAGGTAATTTTTTTTTTGGGAGATTTACTTTAATTTATGTAAACTGTAAAAAATAATATTAAATTTACATAATTATGATAAGAAAATCTCGAAGTTTTATCACGTCGTAATCACTGTGAAAGGCAGGGGCAGCTCGCTAGTTGGAATATATTTAGCAACAATTTCCATCATTCCTGAATCTGAGTTTTCAGATGGCTTATCATTTCTTTGAGCAGTGAACAAAGAACCATCCATTTCGACGGGTCCTACATAGACTGGTGCAACCCGCAAAATGACGAAAACTGTTTTTTGCATCAACAGCCTTATAATAAGCTATATTTTGTATACTCTAACATTTATTTTAAAATATCAATTAGTTTCGAAGATACAAACATGTAAATCCATGTAAGTAACATTATTTTTTGCCAAGCATCCGTCAACACTGATGTAAGTTACTTGCACCACTGTAGGTAGTTGCTATCCCTATGGCATGCGAGCGCTAGTGGCCGCTAGTGCTCCTTACCCCAGTATGCGCGCGGCGACGTTATTGCGCGCACTAGCATAACTGTAATGAGATTCATTTCACGGAGGTATTCAATTGTTAAAATTAACCAATATATTATAACTTATAATTTTAGGAATAATCCTACCTAAGTTGTAATCTAATAATCACTGAGCGATCAGCGCTATAGAGCATACAAGATTGTATGAAAAATCCTTCTGCGTGATCAGATTAACTTGAAATTTGGCACGAATGCTTAGCTGAAGAAATAGTAAAGTTTATCAACAAAAGTTTAAAAAACTAAGCCTCCAAGAAACAAATTGGTGTTGAAGTTTGTATGAAAAATTCTTAACGCGATTCAATTAACTCTGAGCTCGGTATCAATAATATCTACAATTAACAAAAACATTAAGAATTACATGTCCTAGGGCTTTTAGAAAATCAACCTCTAATAGGATTAGGAGGATTGAAAAGGTTTGTTTCATCATCATCATCATCATTTCAGCCGAAAGACGTCCACTGCTGGACATAGGCCTCCCCCAAGCACCTCCACTTCGACCGGTCCTGTGCTTCCCGCATCCAACGGGTTCCTGCGGCCTTCACAAGGTCATCGGTCCACCTTGTGGGAGGCCTTCCAACGCTACGTCTTCCGGTACGCGGTCGCCACTCCAGAACCTTTCGGCCCCATCGGCCATCTGTTCTGCGAGCAATGTGCCCTGCCCACTGCCACTTAAGTTTGGCAATTCTTCGGGCTATGTCGGTTACCTTGGTTCTCCTGCGGATCTGAAAAGGTTTGTTTACTAGGATTTTATTGTGATCCTGAAAAAATATTTCTTTAGATATTGGACCTATTGAATTTTCAAAACTATCTGGGCGAAACGGGAAAACAGTTTATTGAAAAATCTGATTCCGTTGGTAAAATAAATATATACTAATCTATGAAACTTATAAGGATACCTAGTTCTTAAATAAGGAGATTAAAGATACGTTTTGGTTGTAGTTTGTATAGATAAAACTCAATGGGATAGCAGGTCGATCGATCAGGTTAAGCTACGCTTGCCGCGGTTGGTCTGTGGATGGGTGACCATCTTTACATACCGTGACCCCTCCGTGCCTCGGAAAGCACGTTAAGCCGTTGGTCCCGGCTGTCATTCGTGGATCTTTGACAGTCGTTACGGGTAGTCAGAAGCCCGAAAGTCTGACAATCAGTCTTACCAAGGGGTATCGTATTACCCACTAACTGGGTTTTGGAGGTCAGATAGGCAGTCGCTCCATGTAAAACACTGGTATTCAGCTGCATCCGGTTAGACTGGAAGCCGACCCCAACGTAGTTGGGAAAAGGCTAGGCAGATGATGATTTTTTTTCGAAAAACCCTTAATTCAAATTCAAATTAAAAATCTTAAGTTCGAGCAAAGACTCATATTTATAATAGAGTTAGTAACATTGTCCTTAAAACTAAGTGTTATTGAACAACACAATACGATAACACAAAGCTTAATCTTAGTTTTATTCACACTGTATTTCTACCACTACTTTGATACTCGTAGTTATTGTCATATAGGTAATACTTAATTAAGTGACGAAGCGATATGTTATTTTGCGTCTGAAATACTGATTTGTTAGCAAGCACTTAATAAACAAACACTTAACTAATTATACAGTTAACGACAGTTCCTACATAAGTTAACAAGAATATAATCTTTTTGTAAGGTGGCAAAGCCAAATTAATTCTTTTGAGAACATGATTTGGAAATAGTGTTTAGTTATTTTTAATATTTATATTTTATTTACTTGCTATCTTTACCTATACAAATACTTTATTTAGATAATGTCTGAAAGACGTCTAAATAATAACTACGAATAAACGGATAACTAAGTAAGTTAAGATGAATTATGTATTAATTTGGTTTTTTATTATTGTTAGATGGTAAAATAAGTAATGGAAGTACGCGTTCACAGTTACTTGGAATAAACCTTCTTTATCTTGTTCTTTTATTTTTGTTTTCTTTTACCATAAAACTAAACAAGTATATGCGAGTAATACCTTGAAATCAGGTACAAATAGTTTTCCAGTACTTAGTAAATTGGTGCGATGTCAAAAGTAAAAATAACAACTTTTTACAAAAAAAAACAACCGACTTCCAAAAATAATACTAAAAATTGAAAAATAACTTTAATTTCGGAAGTCGGTGTCTTTGGTACCGTATTTTTGTTTATTGACACCGACTTCCGAAATTTTTTGGAAGTCGGTTGTTTTTTTTTTGTAAAAAGTTTTTATTTTTCACTTTTTAGTGGGTCCGTTTGTAATTTATCTAAGTTACAATAGCCTAATGTCAACTGCTTATCACTTGTTACAAAATATTGCTTTTCCCGATGTTGGGACGTTAATTGTTGAGGAGTTCTCCTGGTAAGAAACTCCTCAACAACTACTCACCATACGCATTGTGACGAGCATAAATTGCTTAGCAACCATATTAAAGTACCTAATCGAATCGCAACCCGTGAAATATTTGTTATTGAGTAGTTCCAATGGTCATCTGTGGTCTTCTTCATCAGCTCCACTTTACCAAATGATGATTTCCGAGAGCAAATGCTCAAGTTATTTTAAAAAAATACCCAAATCGTTATAGCTTTGCCTATAAAATTTGAGGGTTTCCCTCGATTTCCATGGGATCCTCTCATTAGATTTCAACTTGATGATAATGGGAGACCTCGAGAGTATACCCTTTCAAACAAAAAAAGAATTTTGAAAATCGATCCACAATTGGCGGAGTAATCGCGTAACAAACACACAAAAAAAAAAAAAACATACCGTCGAATTGAGAACCTCCTCCTTTTTTGAAGTCGGTTAAAAAGAAAATGATTTCTAATATTACAAGCTTTAAAAATGTAATACTGTACGGAAGGTACATCATCAAGTTCAGTCCTTCATTAACCCTTAATTTTCAAAAAAATCAGTACACGAAAACTGCTACAAGTGGTCGCTTGTTTAATACATTGAGAAAAACAAGCTACAAAAATACAAGTAACGCTGTTTTCTAAGGTATACAAATATTTAACATATTAATTATGCAGTCATATTATAAAAATACTCAAGTATAACATATCTAAATTTTAAAATATTTCTGATGATATGTGTTAAACTTAAAGCTTTAAATCGCTCTCCTGTAAAGTTGTGTTTTTGCACTTGCATTAGTTTACCTAGGACCCGTCGATTTTAGATATTAATTTATTTTATTCTTATTCTTTAAAACTATCCACATATTTTAATATCCATCTATCTTGTCGCAACCACAGAGGTGTATTATCTGAAGTAAAATGTCAGCAATTCAAATGACGTCACAGTGTGATGGGTGATGTTAATGAACGCTGATTTCTCACATTTAAATGAGAACTCTTTTTCAACGCGTGCTGTGTGCAGCCACATCAGCGTCAAGCTATATAAGAGAGAACAGTGACCTGCTGGAAAACTATGAATATGATTCATGTAGGTACGGGGAAAATCTAAAAATATATGAATACCCTGTTTCAGTTTTATACAACGGATTTTCATATGGTTTAAAAAAATATACCTATACATTATCATTACACGTTGCTAGACTAGCAACAGTTCTAATAGTCCGCAAAATATAAATCCTTCTTGTGTGCTTGTATGACAAATTGCTTCTAAATAAAGATAAAGAGAAATATTAGGTAGGTACCTACTTACTGTTTTCCCTTCATATTTTTACAACAAAATATCTCAATTTGCAGGCCCGAAATAAATCAACACCAATATGGGAATATTGGTGTTGATTTATTTCGGGCCTGCAAACCTTCAATAAAAAAAAATAAACTTCGCCACAATCGATATTCAGTTACCGATACACAAAAACTTTTACAGTAAATATTTCCCCTTTCCGCGCCGGTGCGGCCCCGGTCCGGTTCACTCCGTCTTGTCCCGGGGCGCTGAGTTTTTCGTCGAGTTGTTCCACAAATTAATTAATGCAGAGGTTCGCTTCGGTAAAAAGCAATCGTTGCCGCTCGGCGGGTTATCAAATATTAATTATTTATTTGTAACCGATTTATGCGGTACGGTGTAAGTGTAGTTTCATTAGCTGTTTGAATAATGCGATTTTAATTTTTGTAAAGCTGATGGAAACTCGGAGAGCCAAGTAGACCGGTATCCACGTTCATCATACATGAGTTACATGACCTTATTTGATAGGGCTCAGTTATTGATAGAGCTCAGTTATTGATCGGGCTCAGTTATTGATTGTTCTCAGTTATTGATCGGGCTCAGTTATTGGGCTAACTTTAAATGAATGTAATTATTTAGTTTTCTACCTTTTGCCCGCGGCTTTGCCCGCGCGGTTGTCAGGGAACATCCCACGGGAACGTACTATCGGAATTTAAAGTACCCCATGTGTTAATCCAGGTTAAAAATTGCCGTGTGTGACAGCATCATGAATGTTTTGTTGTGATTTCTTGTGATTTGTTTAAAAATATCATTGGCTATGTTTCTGATTATATTTTTTACATATTGCTTCATAATATGTAGGCAACAGGGACTCACATACTTTTTTATTTGTCCAATTCAGTAGGTACTTTAAAGTAGTAAATAGACCAAGAAATAAGGCAATATTTTATTGGACAGCCCTAGTACCCGATCAAGTGGCGTAGGTATGTTGCGGACGAGAAATGACACAAATTTATAACAACTCTCAAGCGCGGAGATTAAGTGCAATTTAGATTGCTCGTTGGTGGGGAAGTGATTTTGTAGGCTATTATAGAAGCAGCTTTCTTCAAGCTCAAAGGAGTCGATCTTCTGTAGGTACTAAGTACTATTACTTAGTTATTCTGTGGTGCCGCCTCAGATATTTTTTTTGTTATTTTTCCCCATATTTTAATAATTAGGAACCCTCACGGGCGTCCTCAGAACCCCCTACTAAAGTTTCATCACAATCAGACCAATGGTTTCGGAACGTATAAAGGACAAACATACAAACATTGGTTTTTATTTATATGGATAGATAGATTTACTTATTTATTTATTGTCTGAATATAATTTGTGTAAGATCTGTATCTGAATATAGTTTGTGAGTAATAAGTGTGTATTTTTAACAACGATGCGATGGAGGGTCGGATAAGATATTGTGGTTACCTAAACAACAGCCACCCTAATGTCAACATTACAAAATTAATATTGCATCCATTTCCTAATACCAGCCGGAATGCACCATCATTTCCCAAGGTGATGGGGAAACCGAAAATACGACGAGGGAGACTCTATAGAAATTGAAAATATGTTGTCACAACCTGTCAATCTCTCCGACATGACGCAGCTAGGCCCCTCTGTGTGCTACCTTTTAAGTCGTCAATATTCATTGGAAGTGATCACACGAGTTCCATTCACTGTGGGCAGGCAGCCGTAACAAATCTTATAAAATTTGTCTACAAATCGGCTTACCGGCTCTGTTAACTAGGCCCGATGGCTCGCCTTTGAGTCTTTTGTGGCACAACTAAACGGTCAGGGGCCGGCGGCCGCAGCAAATGGATTTGTTCTAAGCCTTCCCAGCGCGTCCTAATAGATTACACATTTGTCAAAACAGAAGCCGATAAACTGATTTGACTTGACTGGCGAGAATAAAAGCAGAGCTACGGTTATTGAGTTGTATACTATTGAATGAAACCTCAATTAATTTCAATAATGAAGTGAACAAAGTTTCAGCGTCGAACTAATACCTAAACGTTGCGCATTGAGCGTGCATATTAGAGTGTGTTGGGACCGCGCGCCAACTGACCGGAAACTTAGCAAAGTAAGCTGACCTAGCCAAATTGCAGTAAAAGTTGCTGGCCTTTTGGTAATATACAAACTTTAGTGCCTTTTAGTTTTTAGCTTTATAATAACTTGTTTACTTAGGAGCTCGTATCGCTTTTTAGTTTCTAATTTCAATGAATATTTAAATAGGTAATGGTGGTAAGATGTGCAAAAGTTAACTTTAAGTGTTAAACACATATACTGCATGTAAAAAGAGCCAGCCGTTATCAACGCATTCTGCACATCAAACTATTTAACACAGCAAAAATTATTGCTGGGAAACGAAATTTATTTTTGATGTGAAAAATGGCTGTTTACAACAGCGCGCAATGTACCGCGGGCAATACATTGTGCTTTTGGGTGCATGCGACGGTGCTGGAGTTGTAGGGGTATTTAAAGCTAGGACATACCATATAACTTGTTTCGTGTAAAAAAGTAAAAAAAAGTTAGAACTTCAGTATAAAAAAAATCACAATGAGGGGGGTACAAGTGACTCTCGCCTTCGCTAAGAGTTTTTTTGAACCCGTTATATTCTAACTCAAGCGCCGAGCATCAGCGATTGCGGTGCTTTACTATCTCATCTATGTGTAACACGTTGCATCCAGCGCCGCAAGCAGCTTGACCGCTTTGAGCACGTTTTTGCAATCGTCTGCAAGCGCCATACAAAATGTATGAAGCAACAAGTGTATTGGGATATTATCGCCATTTGTTATAACAATTTGTCTGTGCTTCAGCTCGGACGTGTAATGGCAATGCGTCGTGAAAGATATTGCAGGAAATAATGCTGGTACTTGTTAGTAACTTTTTCTTGGAACAGAGCACGATGAAACTTAACGTTGCTTAAGAGCAAACTAGTCGCGAGCTCGAACTCACTGGTGGTCATGGCCAAAAATCACGTTGTCTTATCTGACTTCGTGCCCGACTGAGCTAGTATCAGTGATGAGCAGTTAGACGCTAGTCTACATGAAAAAAGTCTAGTTCTCACCCACAGAAATACCATTCCGAACTGATAGGCGCGGAAAAAAAAATTAAAAGTGCTTCGGAAAAAAGTGTTTTATGAAAAAATTAATGCGTAAATCAATTAAAAATAAAGTTTATTGAACTTTTCGATAACTGAGCTTTGTCGGTACGGACTTGGTTTTGAAGATTTTACAGTTCTTATATTACTTATTTACACCCAAAGTTACGTTAAAAATAGCAAGAAAAACGAATCTTTGTTGGCTCATAACTTTTTAATGGCTTTTTATTTTACTATTCTGTTGCCGTACAGACAACATTAATAATAAGACAAAACGATATCATGCTTAACTTTGGATGCACAATGTCAAACAGTGGAGTAATACACTCCCGAAATTTGTATGGAAAAAATATCGACTAGAGTCACCTTAATGATGCAACAGAAGAATTTGCTTCATTACCGTTTTGTTTTTGTTCGTCTTTCTCTAAGCAATCAACACTAAACTTTTGATTTCAAAAGTGTTGATTGCATATTGCATCGTAGCATTGATACTTAACAGTCTATAAAAGTCCTTGTAGTATTTTTAATTCTACGTAATTGCAATAAATGCTTTGACTTAACTGTTTTTCTAAATGGTATACATATTTATTTTAGACAATAAACTGTAGGAACTCTTATCGTTTGTAAATAATTATTACGTATTGCTGCGTTACCTCTGCGGTTCTGTTGAAGGCTGCTGAACGTCCAGGCCACCTTCGCAAGAGTCCTGGAAACTACGATATTTATCTGATATTATTATTATTAACACTTAAGCGCTTGGGCTTTTAGTTTTCGGGACAACTTAGCTAATCTAGTATTTTTAGATTGAATTAATTTTAAAACCTGTGCAAATTAAAAAAAAAATACGAACGAAAAAACCGATTGCAATTGTTTCGCTAGTTCGTGAAATTCGTTATAAAATTTTACCCTAGATTCAAAGGTAAAATTTAGGGCCTAGAATATACTCAAAAATTGATACGCCCTACTGTTTTCTCGTGTTCCTGTTATATTTCTACTAGCTTCAATATCGTTCAGTAACTGTTTTATGTTTAGATTTTTTTACACTTTAAATATAAATTTGGTTCCGTTTCTATAGATAAAAAAATTATACGTTTTTCTATGCAGTGAAGTGCCTCTATTATTTCGCTACAGAATGTATTATCTGCTACTAATCTAAAGGGTCAAATTAAATTAGCTGTTAAAACTTCACAGACGTCGGCGGTATCGAGATCTACTGACATTCAAACAAAAACGACAAAGCTTTAGTTAACTATTTGAAATTATGAGTTTAGAATATCTTTTTTTTTTCTGTTTTATCTTCATTAGTAATCAATACCCTATATATATATATGGTTTAAGCCTGTATATCGATATTTATTCGCGATCTAATCACACTACCGCATCCTGTGGTTTCTTCCGGCAGTGCTCGTTCCAGTCACTTACTCTCTCGACTGCTCATCACGGTTGCTCAGCTGAGCGACCTCGCACTCTGTGTGGCGTCGCTCACTCGTGCCGCCATTGTCTGAAGGGTTGTCTGCGAGTACAGCGGTGCACTGTGCTGTTGTAGGTACTTTTAGCTGACGGCGTTTTGTGCCTGTACCTTGTGCAGGCTGGGAAGCAATCATGAGTGGTGAGAGTGAAAAGACATGCGATTCGAGGAGTAAGTACGTTTGTAATTACTAATATCTTATTTAAAAATCAACGTTGAAAAATGTATAGCCATAGTAGATATTGCAGCAGTTTTTCATTTAAAAATATGTGTAACGAAAATGGTACAAAATGTAATACTTAATTATTACTTATTTTAATGAAGGAAGAAAGTCATTCTTTAGTTAAAATATAAATGACTAACGAGCAGCAGATTATTTAACTTGACCTGAAGAGTAAAGAGCTGCTGCTGATTGAAATAGCAAAACCTTTAACACCTTTACCCCAATAATCTAGTGAACCCCAATATCCCCACTTACAAGCTGTAAAAGAATGTCATAACACGTAATACACGAACAATTTTTATTGTGACGGCACAATGGCCCAGTGATCAGTGCGCGGTGCAACAAAGCCGCTCGTTAGCCGGTTCTATTCCGTCACCGAACGACGGAAACGGAAAAATGTATTTGAGTGCAATCTCCGGGAGGCGCTTTGTTCTGATATCGAGGGGGGCATGAAGGGGGCACGGGGGCACATAACTTGACCTAGGCGTTGAGTTTCTGTTATGATGTCCGTTTTAAACAGTAACACAGAAATATAGGTATTTATCCACGTTTCTTTTTCTAAAGGTACTACTACTGATCTGAAGAGCACTATTAGATTTTTTTTTGTAATACCTTATACCAGTTAAGTACCTTATTAATAAGCAAAGCAAATTGATGTTTAGGCAACATTCGATTGAGAATGGGTATTATGGGTACTGTGGGTATCTGGCTTTATGGAAAGTTTTATATTGTTAGTGGTCAGTGGCCCGACTGTAGGATGAATAACTACTCAAAATAAACTTCTAAAAGCCCTTTCAGTTCTTAATTAATGTAATTAGTAAGAATTCAAACTCTACGCTACTGTTCTATGATAGAATAACTGCTCTATGATAGAATTTTAAGTTATGCTTCAATTGAAATTATTAAAACTAACCAAAGTTTTAACACTAGCAGTAAAAGTGACGGCGCGATTGAAATATAATTTAATTTGTAAAGTTCGCCTTCACGCGGTCGCCGATAACATTCACGAAGTGAAGAGAGCGTGGCGTAGAGTGGCCACTGAGCCACTGAGGCACTGAGTCACTGTGGCCTGCTTTTTACTAACTTGACAGAACTGCGTTTTCAACTAAAATAATTATTTCAAATGACATTTGAAAATCTCTCTGTGTAAGTTTTCACGAACTACATTAATTCAGGCTCGGCTATACAAAAAGCTTGGCGTCAGAGCTAGCGGGGCAGTGCGACTTCATACACTCGAGAGCAATGAATTAAGGTCACATAAACATACCTGAAAGTCTGGGAAACTAAGAATGGCAGCTTAATTAAATAAATTGTGTTATAGACAATCAAATGTTCCTTATAATAATAATAATATAGCCTTTAAGTCTGAAATTAGACATCAAAGTTAACAAAAATATTTACAACAAAAAATCACAATGTCTCTAATTTCGGTGTGCCTCGTGGCATAGGCCTCCTCGAAGAATTTCCATTGTCGTCTGCCGCGGGGTAGGTACCCCCCTCCTCCAGTTTGGACCTGCTACCAGCTTAATAACTTCCTCCTATCGGGTAAGATGTCTTCCCCGATTTCTAATAATAAAGGAGAATTTATTTATTTATTTATTTATTTAATACATCAAGCACATAAATGTACAGAGGCGGACTTAATTCACCAACTACTAATTCAGCTACATTTAATAAACCTAAGGTTGATTGAACTAACGGACGATTCAAACAAAACCTGATTTTGTCTGTTTTTGTGCTATTGAATCAGAAGAAGACGGTCGACGTCAGGGACACCCCGAGCTCACCTCCACAGCTTCGGCTTGCTGGTCGACTCCGGCGACCTGTACAGTCAGCTGACTGTACCCATAGTTACGCGCAACTGTGCCGAGAGCCCCGGCGCGCGCGCTCGGCGGCATCCGGTTCCCAC
Source organism: Mesoligia furuncula (assembly GCA_916614155.1). Taxonomy (NCBI): domain Eukaryota; kingdom Metazoa; phylum Arthropoda; class Insecta; order Lepidoptera; family Noctuidae; genus Mesoligia; species Mesoligia furuncula. The sequence continues at coordinate 542,553 of OU744811.1, read as the reverse complement.
TTTTCACCACTATTTTATACTTCTCACTTCCTTGGGAAATTTTTAAGTGAAATCATAAAAGCTTGACTTTCTGACTATTAAATGTAACGAGGCAAGTTCCGCCACCGACCGCAGCTCCAAGTTGTGCGCACTTTGTAAAGACGATGCTGTGTACGAGTGCGACTGGTGAGTTAATATTGAGAGAGACCGCTTTGGTACGAACGACCATCTTCACTTTAACAACCTCGGAACAGTTTACAGCACAATTTGTACAACTTCAATACATTTCTCTTACTCCGTTTTATAAGTGTTTATTTATTATTCAACAACTTAAAACCAATAAGTGTTAAATTCATATAAAAAATGTACACCTTCACAAAAAGACTGATGCGATTTCCTCAACTCTCCATGAAACGTTAAACGGAATATTTAATCGTCACATGGCATTATAAATCCGATACACGAATCAAATATTCATACTCGTCGCTCGTCAATCAGATGGAATTACACTTCATTTTTGACAGAATTCCCACAAAATATAAAATCATAAATAATGAGTGTAGGGATGGGCGTAACAATTTTAAAAGTATTAAAGCCCGGAGTGTCGTCCCAGTGCGATTGCACTCGCGCCGCGCTTTGTTCGCGGGCGCTCATTGTGACCGCGCATTGTACGCCCTAATGTAATGGACTTACTGAATAAAGAGGGGAAAGTAGACCCATTCCTATTATATGCGCTGAAGAACTCTTACATAAATTACAACTCTTGGTATTGCCAGCTACAACTGGAGTTCCATGGGCAGTTGTAATTATAGGACCACTATTCTAAACAAGAAAATTTGAATGACGAGTTACTTACCCTCAGTCAGTCACTAGGTAATTTACAGAGATAAAGATATCACTGCGGGACATAGAATACGTACAAAGCATATACCTACAAAGCCGATAAACAAGTGGAAAGAAGTTCTGAATCAACAGCGAAGCTTGTAGCGCGTAGCTTGTTATCATCATCGTATGAAGTGAACCTTCTGCACACCTTGATTTAGTAAGGTAGTGCTGCACGCATGCCCCGGGACCGCCAGGGAACATCCCGCGAGCGTTAATCGATGCGAGATGCTTCCCGGGATTATTAATAAGAGATATATTATGCTAATGGAACTGCGCCATATTGTTTGTTACAAGTTTTTGTTAGCAACTTCCAACTTCCACATATTTAACGTGAGCCTCATTAAATATGGAAATGTGTCGGAGTAGGCTCGCGCTCGTTCAATACGAGGAGGAAACGCGTTTCTTTTAAAGCAATTTTATAATAGGTAAGTACATGTCATAACGACTAGCACTAAATTTTTTAACTCATAGTTGTATAATAAAAACTGTCGCGCCTCTTGATGGAATATAATAGCCAGACATAGAAGGAAACGAAATGATTCTTAGGAATTAAAACCAGGCTAAAACCACACAGCTGCTGCTTTTCAATCAAGTTAAATTAAGTGCCAAAATTAGTGTCACGAAATAATAATAATAATAATAATAATAATCGTTTATTTCAGGCATTAGCACCCATAAAATTAAAATTGAAAACTTAGACTAAAAATAAAATAAAACTTATACTAAAAACATAAACATTTCACATCAGAGAAGCCAAAACACAAAGAATTACAATTATTTTGTCTCCCTCAGTACATGCACCGCATAAAACACAGCTTTTACTAAAACATTTTTACTCCCCACCACACGTGAAAAGAACGACGCCCTGAGCTTCCTCATGAGCGCAAAGAAGTCGGTAACTCCGCTCTCAGCAAACATCTCAGTCGCACTACACCGCCAGGGCAGGTTGAGCATGACCCGAAACGCGTTATTATATTGTACACGAAGAGTGTTGTATGCACTCTTCGTGTACTTGTACCAAAGTTGACTGGTGTAGAACGACTGACAGTAAGCCTGGAACAGGGTTACCTTTACTTGCTTCGAGCAATGGAAGAAACGTCTATTTAGCATGTTACTTCTACATGCAATGCTACGTCTTTGTCTTTCCATGTCATCGTCATCTTTTAAGTTGTCCGTTATGTAAATGAAATAAAGCACCAGCGCTAGGAACGCTTACAATATGGCTTTCATCATCCCGGGACTCGCATCCCGCGACACAGTTCCTTTGCGAATGTTTCCGCGACTTTCACAAAAGCTTACTTAGTTGCGAAACTACTAGTGATGGAGTTTTAAGTTTTCGCGCACACTTTGCGTTATAATGAGTTATTAGCATAAGCTCCTTCGAACGCCTTCATCCTTTGGTGTTTGTGTTGAATGAATTTAAAACGGTTTGAGACTAAAAGATCTGGGTTTGAAATGGCAATGTGAAATATTCCGCGCGCTTTGTAGTTAGATGGTTATCTATGTAGGATCGGGCTCTGGAAATCGTGGATCGGGTTTCGCAGCCAAGTAAGAAAGTTCGTGTTTCCGAACAGAGTGGAGAGGAAAAATCCGAGTTGAGTAATGATGACAGCTCCTGAAACTCAATTTGGCCGTTTTCCATAAACGTTCATTTTCCGTCCATTTGAACTGAAAATATACGATGTTGATACCTGAAGTGTGTTTTAATTTGCATGTAAGGACGAATTTTTAATTCCTACACAAAGAGTAATTTTAGATATAATCATTCTTAATTTGACCATTGTATGCACGCCTATTGAAATTCACGTCAGGTATAAAAGGAACATCAACAGGAATAAATGTAAATACTCAACCCTTCCTTGTGAAAGGACAAAGAATAACAAATGAACAGCCTCCCATAGAAAAGGATATTACTTTGGGACGCGTAAAAAATCGCCATTATTAGCGAATTACGTGAACAAAGAGTTGGCGCGGTAATTACGCGCGTGTTGCAGCATCAAACGCTCGTTTGTGCGCCGCGCGGTCGCGTGCTGGCGCGGTGTGCACCCGCCCTTACGCGGGATGGTGTGAATAGCGTATGAATATGAATGTGAGCGCAAATTGTCCCGCTGTCGTTGTGGAAGAATTCGAGGAGGTTGTTGTTGAAGAAACGATTAGCATACGCGCTTACGTGCATAACTTACGTATTCTCCTATTTAAACGATTATAATTAAATATACAAACGTTGTTCCATTAGAATAATTATGTATACGACGAAGCCATAATTCCATTGAATTTATTTGCTGCATTTTCTTCCAAATAACGTTGAAAATTCTAATCCCAGATAAACATTGTTGGAAGATTCCTTGTGCTTTAAGTTCTTACTTATCTAATTACGACCATCACACATCGTCGTCAGCGTCTCATTAGAACTACAAACCCCAGGTGCTTAGTATTGCACGTACTTTCCAAACTCATACGATACAATCCCAGGAGACTTAGCTGCGAAGATTGCGAGCCGCTCGCACATCCCCGGTGCCTTTGTCGGATCACGGCGAAGTCGACCAGTCTTACACAACAAGGTTACAGTGCACACAGCCGTGCACTGGACTGAATAACTGAAGGAGATTCTCTAGTAACGTATAAGATATGGACAACAAACACGGTATGATGATGTTATTGGCAGATCACTATAGGGAACATCAGAAACTTTCCAGGTGAGCGCCTTAGTTTCGTAAACAAGTAGATATTGAAAGTAAAATTAAGTAAGTACACTTTTAAGGTCGGAATAATTATCTTTTGATTGAGGAATGAGTTTCGTTTAAAGAAGCTCACATGCACACTTGCATCAGTTTATACATTAGAGTTTATGGCTTTAGTACGCAAGCAAAATAAAATTTCTAAACCAGTTTCCTATGATTAATTTCCCACAAAAGCTTCAGTAATCCTTGCAAGTGATCCCACATAAACAGAGGAACATTGTCTCAAATAAAAGAAGCGCCAACACAGCAGGTCTGCTCTACAATGTTAAGGTTGTTCGCAACTCAAATATGAAGAACAAATAACGTAATACGGTTTGTAGGAGCCCGCACAGCGAACAGATATGTTTGCTAAGCGAGTGGCGCGCACCGGGGCGTAACACGATACTAACACATCGGTGACAAAACGAAATACGAAAAAACGAAAATTATTAAAATGATCTGTTTGAACGAACTTGGAATGTAGGTACTATACAGCAGCTTACGTTGAAGTTTGGCGTAATTAAATTACAAAACCTTAGAAACTTACAAGACATATTACAATAACGCGTATTTCATTATCTCGTTAGTTGTTTGAGATTAGGTTCAGATAGTGCGTGTCCCTAGTTGGTTGAAACATTGGTATACTTAATTGTAATCATATTCCCCCTTATTAAAAAAAAACTGGCCAAGTGCGAGTCGGACTCGCACACGAAGGGTTCCGTACCACAAGGCAAAAACGCCGAAAAATACATGTTTGTTGTATGGGAGCCTCCCTTAAATATTTATTTTGTTTTAATTTTATTATTTATTATTAAAGTTAAAATACAACTGAGTATTTTGTGAATATTTCAAGTGCCTACCTGTTGCCATTTTTGATATCGAGCAAAAAAGAGCAAAAAAATCGCGTTTGTTGTATGGGAGCCCCCCTTAAATATTTATTTTATTTTGTTTTTAGTATTTGTTGTTATAGCGGCAACAGAAATACATCATGTGTGAAAATTTCAACTGTCTAGCTATCGCGGTTCTTGAGATACAGCCTGGTGACAGACAGATAGACAGACGGACAGACGGACAGACAGCGAAGTCTTAGTAATAGGGTCCCGTTTTTACCCTTTGGGTACGGAACCCTAACAAGGTTTTTCTTTAGATGAGGTTTAGACCACCGAGCCAGTAATTGAATTAAGTACCTAACTGTTATAGAAATGCAGTTCTTTATACAAAAATGACAGCTTAGTTCAGTGCTAAGTTGTAATTTTAGTATTAAGAACTTTGCCTAAATCGAAATAAAGTTTGAAATACAAATACTGGCCCAAAGGCAAATTTCATTTTGTAAATAAAAAAAAAATAAGACGATAAGAGTCGTACCACGTAATGACCAACCATTAGTACGAACTTGCATTACACACCATTGGATGCCCAACCTTATATCATTTGCCCACTCGGACTCGGTCGCGTAACATTGACTTTTACAACTTCCTACTATTGTATCAGCCTTCTATCTCTTTCACTCCTACGATAATCCTACGTGATGATGGCATTGCTATCTCTGTCATATCAGTAATAATCGCATCGTCATCGGAATGGCTCGCCGTTCGTTTCGCGCTGTTTGCAAGACGGTAACAGCAAGGATTACTTTCGTACTAAGTTCGGTGGTAGGTATTATTTTGTGGTGGATTCAATCTCATCTGATTTGTATTCACAGAGGAGGGTAGCACAAACTTTTAACTTGACAAAGTCTCAACGGTTGTGTCTTCGATCATTGTCTTTATTTGTTTTTACTACGAATGTACTTATGTAGGTGCCTGCCTCGCTAGCTTTATAACCAAAGACCCTTTAACATGGGCACTTTTGGTCGTAAATGTCATAATATGTTTCTTACTAGAACTTGGCTAGAAGATCTATGTCATACTCGCAGGTAATAGAAAAAGAAACATATATTGTTGGATGGCAAAGGGTAGAATGTACCTGTAGTCAAGTATTATTTTGTAACAACTCACCTGTGTACCTACATTATATGCAAATCAACGTTTTCTATTCTATTTTTATTAAAGTTGTTATCGGGCTTTCTACCCCCTTAATCATTTTGGAGAATTTTAATAAAAGATCGTAATTCATTATTATTCCTCTCCTCTTTTTATGCTACTGTAGTAAATGAGTCAAAATACTTAAATTCGTCACTACCCAACCACATTAATTAAACTAATAATTATCTTAAACGAACAACAAATTATTCACTTTAAAATACAACCTAATTAAAACTAACTTGTTTATTTTATTAAGACTAGCCGAAGTATTCGTATCCCTAACACAAAGTTGCTTCAATAAAAGGTATGAATATCTACTTTCATAGCGACACTTTTGTTGCTCAAATGAACAATTTATTGAGATCTACAAAATAAAGCCAAATAAAATATATTTCTTATTTATTGTATGAAAGTTCTTGAATTTGTTTAGCTTGTTCTTTAGTAAGTCATTTAGAAATAAATAATGTTATGAAGAAAATACAAATGTCTTTTTCTAGTTTTGAAATAGATTCTTTTCACTTATTGAATACTGAATAGAATTTGAAACACATTTATCTATTGAGGTTCTCGGACAAAAGATATACTATAACTAGGTTAGTGTATACACTGAGGCAAACGTAATAATAGATTCAACTTCTGCAGTAAATTGTCAAAAAATACAAATGCGATAACAAGGCATAGGTACAATTTACCACGTTATTGTCCATCGTCTTTATCAAAACAATACGTTTTTGATTCATCGCGTCCGTTTCAAAACAAAACATCGTGTCAATGTTCATAAGAGAGAAAACTTCAGTCGCGGCGCTACGCCGCGCGCCGCCGTAGCACCGTAGCGCCAAGTAGCGCGTAGCTTCGTAGCGTGATTTATTAAATATAGAATAATTTGTCTTAGATTAATAGCGCTGTCGCAAACGCAGCGAGTGACGCACTCGCGGTAATCGCAAAAAATACAGATATTACCCCGAATGTAATAAATACTGTATTGTATGTGAGACATATCTCTCATATTAGCGGTTTTTTCGGCCTTTTTGGAGGTACGAACTGGATAAGCCGCTGTTATTACTTATTTTTACCAAATTGAGGCAAGCAAACATGAGCATGATATTTTCTCGAATCCTCATTCCGATATCCTTCTTGGCATACATATGTATAGACTTCGGATAAAACATGTCAAAGTAATTGCAAGTCTTTAAACCTATTAGAAAAATGTCAAAAATATAAAATAATGAGAATTAGGGTAAGCCTGCATGCACGCGGTAGTGCATCCGGTCACGTGCACCATTGACGTCATGCATCACTGCACAACGACTGCATACAAACTGATTGTAGATAGCTTTGTGTTTTATTATATTACTTCTGCCTACTGACAGTATACTTGCGTAGTGTCATTTTAATAATTATGAGAGAATACACTTTAAACAACAAGCTGTTTCTTTGTTAAATAAAATGAAATTAAAAAAGTTTTTAAAAACAAGTTTGTATTTCAATAAAAACGTAACTAAAAAGAATAAAATAAATTTGAGTGACACTGTCATTTTAAAATATATATTTTTAAATACTTGAGGCACTGTTATTGTGTAGTAGGTACACCTGTATAACGGATACCGTACATCAGTGCCTCAAGCTTTTAAAAATAAATAGTATTTTAAAATGACAGTGTCACTTAAATTTATTTTATTCTTTTTAGTTACGTTTTTATTGAAATAAAAGCTTGTTTTTAAAAACATTTTTTTAAATTTCAATTTATTTTTTACTTTTTAGTCTATATTAACATTTTTTTTTCATCTTTTTAGCTATGAACGGTGGTCAGCTTGTTTTGTAAAACTTTTTTTAATCCGTCATCTTGGAGTGGCGGTCATATTGAATTTAGTGTGATATTACTATATTTATCGTTTTCTACTCTTCAAGCCCTTTCATTTGACACCCATATTAAGGGGATTGAAAAAAAAAAATGTAATCCGCCATTTTGGAGCGGCGGCCATACTGAATTTAGTGTAATTTTACTAACTTTATCGTTTTCTACTCTTCAAGTCCTCTCATTTATGACGACCCATATTAAGGGGGTTGAAAAAAAATGTAATCCGCCATCTTAGAGCGGCGGACATATTGAATTTAGTGTGATGTTATTTACTTTATCGTTTTCTGCTCTTTAAACCCTTTCATTCGATACCCATATTAAGGGGGTTGAGAAAAAATATGTAATCCGCCATCTTGGAGCGGCGGCCATATTGAATTTAGTGTAATGTTCTAAATTTATCGTTTTCTACTCTTCAATCCCTTTCATTTGATATCCATATTAAAAAGATTGGAAAAATTATATAATCCGCCATCTTGGAGCGGCGGCCATATTGATTTTAGTGTGATGTTATTAACTTTATCGTTTTCTACTCTTCCAGCCCTTTCATTTGATACCCATATTAAGGGGGTTGAGAAAAAATATGTAATCCGCCATCTTGGAGCGGCGGCCATATTGAAATTATTACAATATTGAGTATTGCACATTGTATTGTTACCAGAACTAAAGGTGTATGCAAAATTTCAGTTCGATCGGATACGGATACGGGAAAAATGGTTTACAAATTTTGACGGACAACTTATATACCTACATACATACTTACATACAAACAGCGCAAGCTAAATAAAAGCTCGTAAAAAAACCCGACTGCGGTAAAAAACTTAGGTAAGTTAAAAGAAACTGAAAAGCTAAAAACAAGCCCATTTTAAATTAAATAAAAGTTGGAAGCAGGCGGGACCCATATCATTAGGGTTCCGTAGCCAAATGGCAAAAACGGAACCCTTATAGATTCGTCATGTCTGTCTGTCTGTCTGTCTGTCCGTCTGTCTGTCTGTCTGTCCGTCCGTATGTCACAGTCACTTTGCTCCGAAACTATAAGAACTATACTGTTGAAACTTGGTCAGTAGATGTATTCTGTGAACCGCATTAAGATTTTCACACAAAAATAGAAAAAAAAAACAATAAATTTTAGGGTTCCCCATACTTAGAACCGAAACTTAAAAATTTTTTTTCATCAAACCCATACGTGTGGGGTATCTATGGGTAGGTCTTCAAAAATGATATTGAGGTTTCTAATATAATTTTTTTCTAAACTGAATAGTTTGCGCGAGAGACACTTCCAAAGTAGTATAATGTGTGTCCCCCCCCCTGTAACTTCTAAAATAAGAGAATGATAAAACAAAAAAAAAAAATATGATGTACATTACCATGTAAGCTACCACCGAAAATTGGTTTGAACGAGATCTAGTAAGCAGTTTTTTTTTAATACGTCATAAATCGTAAACCACAATTTACCTTTCATTCAATCAACTCAAAAATAAAAAAAAACATTTAATTTCATAAACATAAACCTTATGACCCCTTACTTCCCGTGGGTGTCGTAAAAGGCGACTAAGGGTCTTACCGGAGAATGGGCAGCAGCGTTCTCTATTTATTCCACCATCATAACATACTGCGATCGCCAACCCGCCTGCCAAGCGTGGCGATTATGGCAAACCCCCCCCAAAATTGGGGGAGGCCTATGTCCAGCAGTGGACGTCTATCGGCTGAAACGACGACGGCGAAACCTTATGAATAAACCCGGATGTTACGGAACCCTCGGTGCGCGAGTCCGACTCGCTCTTGCACGGTTTTTTTTATTGTATTTTCAAATTCAAATGGGTCCCGCCTGCTTCCAACTTTTATTTAATTTAAAATGGGCTTGTTTTTAGTTTTTCAGTTTCTTTTAACTTACCTAAGTTTTTTACCGCAGTCGGGTATTTTGATTTTTTTAAATAACTTTTTTTATTTCCAGCTTTTTAGTTTACAAATTTGAAAGATTTCGTAGACGATTTAGTGCTTGGTAGGTGTTTTATTTCGATTTGTCACTTCAAATTGCTTTTAAGTATATAAGTTGTATATATTTTTGTAATCACCTTTTAAAACCCTTTATTTTAATACCCCACTCGATAGGTTTTGAAAAAAAAAAATAATATGGCGTCCAGTAGTCGCCATATTCAATTTTCACTAACGTCATGTCTTAAGTGACACTCGCCGGACTAAGAGGAATCGATTAACGTGTGAATCATAAAAATCGGCCCAGGCGTTTGGTCTGTATAGTGCTTCAAAGGAACATATAAACATACATACATACATACATAGGCTGATGAACACATTACCACTCCTTTGCGTCGCCCAGTCGGGTAAAAAGAAGCTTAATTCATTTACTTGCTCAAGTATTCTGGGCAACCGTTGGGTGTCAAAGCGAGCGTCATTACCGGGAATGCTCAAAATCGATGTCAGAAATACAATATTGGTGGGTTCAATCAGAGAAAATGAAACAATCATCCCCTTCCCTCCCCCCTCGACCCACCCCTAAGGATTCGAATTTTCCGTTTTATTTAGTAGAAACAAACGGCGCATAAACAGAACGGATGGGTGTTCGACTGATCTCACCGGACTCATTTGGATGCAATTACGTTAAACAGAAAAAAGAGATTCTGTAAAGTCAGAGCCTTTGACAGATCTCCGTTTATGTTACGAGTATCTTAAGAAATACGCCCTGGAAGTACATCTGTTGTGCTCGCAGAAAGAAATTTAAAAGAAAACCTTTTGTCCAATTTACATGTCGTCGAATGCTCTTATTCCCGGCATTGTTTTGCAATCTGTTCGTGTACCTATTAATATTTGTACACATATATTGAACTTGTATTTTATGAATGAGTGATGCGCGTACATCATCACCATCATCATCATTTCAGCCGAAAGACGTCCACTGCTGGACATAGGCCTCCCCCAAGCACCTCCACTTCGACCGGTCCTGTGCTTCCCGCATCCAACGGGTTCCTACGGCCTTCACAAGGTCATCGGTCCACCTTGTGGGAGGCCTTCCAACGCTACGTCTTCCGGTACGCGGTCGCCACTCCAGAACCATGCGCGTACATGTTACGAACGTATTAGGCATAATAATTATAACAACAGCTGACGTCAATGGCAATTGAAATGGAAAAAGTAAGCGTTTAGGTGCTTTGAATGACAATACCTATTTGTACTAGATCGATTAGGCAATAATTAAAACATAAAATACCCTCTTACAGATACACATTGTAATCGCACCGCACATAATTATGTACTCGTATACAAGCTATTTGCTAAAGTCTCAGACACCAAGAAAGGTCCCGTTAGAAGTCAATACAAAAATCTTTTAATTGTCAGCAGCTATAAAACTGCACTACTTAGAAAAAGTGTTCTTTGCATGGGTCCAATTATATTTAATAAACTACCGGACAACATAAAAAACCGGGCAAGAGCGAGTCGGACTCGCTCACCGAGGGTTCCGTAACATCCAGGTTCATGCATAAGGTTTATGTTTATGAAATTAAATGTTTTTTTATTTTTTTAGTTGGTTGAATAAAAGGTAAATTGCGGTTTACGATTTATGACGTATAAAAAAAAAACTACTTACTAGATCTCGTTCAAACCAATTTTCGGTGGAAGTTTACGTAGTATTGTACATCATATATTTTTTTTAGTTTTATCATTCTCTTATTTTAGAAGTTACGGGGGGGGGACACACATTTTACCACTTTGGAAGTGTCTCTCGCGCAAACTATTAAGTTTAGAAAAAAATTATATAAGAAACCTTAATATCATTTTTGAAGACCTATCCATAGATACCTCACACGTATGGGTTTGACGAAAAAAAAATTTTTTAGTTTCAGTTCTAAGTATGGGGAACCCCAAAATGTATTGTTTTTTTTCTATTTTTGTGTGAAATTCTTAATGCGGTTCACAGAATACATCTACTTACCAAGTTTCAACAGTATAGTCCTTATACTTTCGGAGAAAAGTGGCTGTGACATACGGACGGACAGACAGACAGACGGACAGACAGACAGACAGACAGACAGACAGACAGACATGACGAATCTATAAGGGTTCCGTTTTTTGCCATTTGGCAACGGAACCCTAAAAATGACACCCTTCAACAATTTAAAAAGAAACTCAAGGCATATTTGACTCAGAAATGTTACTATACAATAAGTGATTTTTTGAATGACCCTTTACTGTGACATTGCAGTTACACCATGAACATTGTATTATTGACATGAAGTATTATTGACATTAATTATAATTGACATTAAGTAGCTATTATTGACATTTTAATTTGAAATTATTATATTAATTATTTTATTAGTTTTCCTTAATAATGTATTGAAGTTTAAAATGTAATTTTGAAATTGTTATATCAATTTTTTTATTAGTGTTCCAACTGTATTTAAAGAAACTTATCTTTGAAATTATTAAATCTATTTGGTGTTCCTTAGTATTTAAATTTGGAACTAAATTTGTTAAATTTTGCATGCCAATACTCAGGCAGAATGTGCACGGGTCAATATATTTTTTTTACCAACTTTTTTTGTTAAATACCTACATTCTATGCGAATAAATGATTTGATTTGATTTGATTTGATTCGTATATTATATAGGTTCAGGAACAAAGCAATCTCCAACATAGTCGTCTCTTGCGCTAACTCGCAGCGTGAGTGACAGAGCTGTTGTATTCAAGTGCGCAGTACGCGCAGATTACATGTTCAATAAGAATCACCTGTCTCGCACGTACCGTACGTGGCTCGTTCGACGTGCGACAACGTGACTCGATCGAGCTGCATTTAACAAATGTGGCAGAAGGCTCGGTAACAACTTTAAACAGAATAGAATAGAAAATGTTGGTTTACACAGGTGAGTTGGACAAAATAATGCTTAGCTCCAGTGTAATGATTTAATTGGTGACTCTAATTTTACAGTTTTTGGTATAAGGTTTGGAACTACATAAATAGACTCTGATTTATGAATGTGAAACAAGAACGAAAGTTTTATTTCCATGACCCGTGGAAAAAGTTTGGATGCAGGAATTCATTTTTACAGTTGCACGGATCTCATTGTTGGGAAGTGCAGGGTCGGGCAAGGTGACATTTTGCAGTTAGTGCAGGTGAGCACGTGGAGCCTGACACTTCACTTTTATCTAATATTGGCCTGAGTGTATTAAAAACTTGTTTTGGAAAATGATCTGTGAAACTTGTCGCATTACAAAACGGACCTTCTGCAGCCATTAATATTGTGGCGGTAGTGACTTGCAGCGTGTGATGGAGTGGGGTACTTAGTGCGTTCGAACAATGGCGTCATCGCTCAGATAATTATCGCGCAAAAAAGCGACAGCGCCGTGTCGATGAGTCATGAGTCAGCTGTTCTTGGCGGCGTCTACTGGGACACACGGCCGGGGAGGATGGCCAGCCAAAATAGTTAGTAGTTGAAGTTCAAAGAGACTGAGATATGCTGTGACTGTTTCATAAAGAAATTGAGAACAGGAACGTGGAGGAGGTATGTGTAATTGGTGTGAACAGCATCTAGCTTAAAAAAATATGACTGACGTGTAAAAGTGTTTGTACAAACCTACTTACAGAAAATAAATAATTTATCATTTATAACAACTAGCTGATGATTGCTAGGTATTTATTTTTAATCAAAAAGTATAAGTACCCCTTTTGAGTTATACGAAAGGGTCATAGTTAGAAAATCTCTTGCACAAATTGTATTCCCCTTGTTTAGTTATTGCAATCGCGTGGGATGCCAGGCAGCTGCAGTGACATGTTTATCTTTAATTCCTAGAGCGTCATACTTATTTGTTTACTCAAAAGTGTATTCTGTTTATTACAATAGGCTTAGATTACTCAGTTAAAGACCATCAGAAGTATAGAACTGCGATGTTCTAAGTCTGAGTTTTATTATTTAAGTTAGGGACAAACCGTTCGACACACTTTCAAAATATTAATTCCACTAAATCTAAACCTCATTTATTTGATGTTTTTCAAGCATTGTGTGTCATATCCTGAGACAATGATAGTGCGACAGCGTCGCGAGGGCGCGCGGCTAAGCGTGACACGCGCGACTAATGACGCGCCGCCGCGCCGCCCGCCGCGCCGCCGCGGCCCGTGTGAGCATCGCGCAGTTTTGCTGCTTGTTTATTGCTCCTGCACATTTAAAAGTTCATGGTTAGTGTCTATGATTTTCTGAGCTAAGGTGATGTGAAACGGTCTGAATAAAACAGCATCACAGTTGCAAACGCGTCGACAGAGAGCCCAAATAGATAATTATGATATGAATTCGTTTCGAGAAGCACTTGAAACTGTATTTTCTTTCTTTTTACAACGATAGTCTTAACTATACTAGGCAACAATTTTTCTAAAATTCTATTGCCATGTTTCCACCGTTTTTACATTTTTATTACAAATTGTGCCGAAATAAATACATTTTATTACAACATTTCTTGTCATGAAAAAATACGTCATAAATAATATCGTTAATACGTCGTTGCACATGTTATATTTATATGGCGATGAAACAGCTTTATGACCGAAGGGCGAGAGGGATTGTTTTCGTCGCTATCGCATTAGAGCTAACGATGGTGCGCGTTAGTGCGAGCGTTAACGTACCGCGATAACGAGTGTCGCGACCTTACGCGCCACAAAAAAAAAATTAAAGGGAGCAAAAACCTGAAATTCATATTTTTTTGTAGACATTACAGGTTCACGATATCAGTAATTTGCGGTAACACATGATATCCAAGCCGTGCTATGTGCCTACATTTCGTCCTAAATGACTCGAAATAACATTTAATAACGCCAATAAAAAAGTATTTCAGCAATATTGTATAGGGTCGAATAAAAAGCGGCGTCAGATCGGCTTGGTGAGGCGCCGCGATAATTTCGATTTATATGAAAATGTCCTCGCGGACGAGAGTTTCACCTCAACGTAGAGGTAATAATGATGGTCATTATTGAGGTTAATTATTTGAGTTGTAAGAGAGTAATGGTTGACCGGAGAGTCGTCATAATGAGCGATTAAAAAGTCATTCTTGATTCACACAGAATTATTAAGGAAATTATTAAACGCAAATTAGGTACCTATTAGAAGATGGAGCGTTTAATGAAAGCTAGAATTATATTTTCGAAGAACCTGACTGATATTATGTAGGAGTGCTAAATATCAGCCCAGCATTTTTTCTACAAATCGCTATAAGCTACATAAAGGGAAAGCACTGAGTGATTTACGCAATCAAACAACATAACATCACGCCTGTACCCTCTCAAGGGGTACGCAGATGTTTCCAGTATACCACGGTGCACCCACATTTCTGTCAAAGTTGTTATCTGGTACCTCCAATCTTGCAAGTAAATTCGGGCATAACTTTTTAGTTTATAAATTAATTTAATTGACTTAAAAATAGCCGGCTAAGTGCGTCGGGCCACGCACAGTGAACGGTTCCGTAGTAGCCCGTTATCACAAAAATCGACTTTAAATTTGAATTATCATTTCTAAGACATGCGGGGATGTCGATCAGAAGTGTAATGGTCTTAAACGCTTAAGAACGGCTCCACAAAGGACGATGGAAGCTAAAAAATGAGCTATAAAATCCGACTTTACATAGGAAGTTAAAAAAACGTTATCTATAAGAGAACCACCTTGTGTAAAAGCAAATGGATGTAAAAACTGGCCAAGTGCGAGTCGGACTCGCACACGAAGGGTTCCGTTCCACAAGGCAAAAACGCCAAAAAAAACATGTTTGTTGTATGGGAGCCCCCCTTAAATATTTATTTTATTATTTATTATTAAAGATAAAATACAACTGAGTATTTTGTGAATATTTCAAGTGCCTACCTGTTGCCATTTTTGATATCGAGCAAAAAAGGGCAAAAAAACCGCGTTTGTTGTATGGGAGCCCCCCTTAAATATTTAATTTATTTTGTTTTTAGTATTTGTTGTTATAGCGGCAACAGAAATACATAATTTGTGAAAATTTCAACTGTCTAGCTATCGCGGTTCTTGAGATACAGCCTGGTGACAGACAGACGGACAGACGGACAGACGGACAGACGGCCAGACGGACAGACGGGCAGACAGCGAAGTCTTAGTAATAGGGTTCCGTTTTTACCCTTTGGGTACGGAACCCTAATTAAATTAAAATTTTAAAAACCCCCGACACAAAGAAAACCGAAAACAGAAGGATAGGTTTCGAGGTCTGATCCTGGAGTCTGACTGACATAGTGGCGTTTTCGTACAGAAACTTCAGCACGTCGATGTACCGATAGTCGATCTGGCACCGTTGAAGAGACTGCAGCACAGCCCATGTTTCGATCGAATCAAAGGCTTTCTTGTAGCCCACAAATGCTAAGCAGAGAGGCAGGTTATATGCAGTCGGGGGACCTCTTAGCATAGAAGGTGTTCCACAGAACGGTCCCCCGACTTCCATATGAATTTATCTGTTTTAGCCTCGTTACCTAGATTCTTTAAGTTGGGGTTTTTAAAATTATTTGATCCTTTTCCAATTACTTACATTTAATTTTATGTTTTTTTTGTGTCGGGGTTTTTTTAAAATTTTAACTTAATTTTTTATTTCATGCTTTTTGTAGGGACTCCTTAATTTTTGTATTTCATTTCTTTTATTTTCTTGCGTTTTAAGATTCAGATAATTTGGTGTTTAATCAGGTTTTTTATCCGTCAAAAAATAATTATTAATTTAGTTGAAGAATAATTTTTAAGACTAAACAGATTATTTTGTTTTAATAGATCCTTTTTCTAGTTTTCTTTTAGTTATTCAACTTTCGTACAAGTATTTCATAGCTATTAGATATCTTAGGTATTTCAGATCTAGTTTATAAAATAGGACTGCGACACTATCTGATGTAGAACTACCTACCCTTTTTAAGTAGGATAATTCCATTCGTAATAAAAATGGTCAAACTCAGTGGTCGTAGGTCATCACTCCACTTTCCTCATCAATCTAGGGCAAGAATGAGAAGAAAAAAAATTCAAGTGTTTAGTTTTCATTTCGTTAGTTAATATTCCTCATTCCCTTTCAATATAGTGTACATTATTCTACTTGTCAAGCCCATGCATTTGATACCTAATATTGAAGGAGTTGTGAAAAAAAATATAATTCGCCATTTTGTGGTGGCGGCCATCTTGGATTTGAAATTTGTAAGAGCGTATAGTATTTTACTAGTCAAGCCCTTTCATTTGATACCCACATTGATTGAGTTGTAAAAAAAAATGTAATTCGCCACTTCGTGATGGCGGCCATCTTGGATTTGAAATTTATCAAAGTGTATAGTATTATACTATTCAAGCCCTTAAATTTCATACCCATATTAAGGGAGTTGTGAAAAAATTGTAATCCGCCATTTTGTGGCGGCGGTCATCTTGGACCGATTTTCATCAAACATAGCTAAGAACACTCCCGACTAATTCACCTTTCAAACAAAATCAAAATCGGTTCATCCGTTCGGGAGCTACGATGCCACAGACAGACACACACACACACACACACACACGCGCGCACACACACAGACACGTCAAACTTATAACACCCCGTCGTTTTTGCGTCGGGGGTTAAAAATAAACTTATGATAATTTATTAAGGTTTTTTTGTTTTTTTATTTCACATTTTGTTTTTCAATACAAATCTTTACCCGTTATAAATAAGCATCTACTTCATCTTAGTAACTTTAAACGATTAATGCTAAGGATTTTGTATTTGGTACAAAATTATCCAACACCCAGGTTCAACGTCTATTACTGCTAAACTAATAAAGTTATCTTTACCGCTATAATTTTCCTTTAAAGTTCATAAAACGCACTGTCATGGTGAATTGTTCCAGATTTTTCAAGTTAGCAGTTTAGCTTTTAGAGGAGGAAGGCGAAGAAAAAATTGCACTTTAAAGTTTAATATTTCGTCAATGGAGCATTTAATCGAAAAATAGTTTTAGCAACCCCCAAGTTATTTTAGAAGACCTATTCAACGATACTCCACACGATGGGGTAGACGACGAAAAAAATATTCATTCTCACTTCACGTGTAGGGGGCTATCCTAAAAAAAATATTTTCTAACGTTTTTTTTTTACCACTTTGTCAGCGTAATTGATATACACACTCCTACAAAATTATGGCTTTCTAGTACTAACGGTCTCTTAGCAAAGCCTCGGACAGACAGACAGACAGACGGAAATGACGAAACTATAAGGATTCCTTGTCAGAACTACGGAATCCTAAAAAGGAGGCGGTTCTCAATTTGGTAAATATATTTTTTTTATGTATGTTTGGGCATAACAGCCCCGTCATAAATATAGACGGATTTGCAAAATTCCCTTATTTTTTAATGATAAGGTATTCCTCAGGGTTGGTCCCATACAAATATTAACTTTGCTTGGGTAGTTTTTGAGTTATTTTATCCACTTTGTTTATATTATTGATGTTTTAATAGTTTCCTATCATTGATATTTACATAACAAGTAGTGTTATATGAATTTGTGTGGGGTAAGTACACTAAAAAGTAAAACATAAAATCAATGAACTTTAAAAAACCGGCCAAGTGCGTGTCGGGCCACGCACAGTGTAGGGTTCCGTAGTAGCCCGATATCACAATGTCGTACGATTCTGTTGTTCTTTATTCTGCATATAAAAAAAAGCATATTTTCTTTTTCAATGCATGTCTTTACCCGTTATAAAAAAGCAAGTATTTCATCTTAGTCACTTTAAAATATTAATGCTAAGGATTTTGTATTTGGTACAAAATTATCCAATACCCAAGTACAACGACTATTAGCGCTAAACTAATAAAGTTTTCTTAACCGCTATACTTTATGCACTATCATCGTGAATTTTCCCAGATTTTTCAAGCCAGCAGTTTAGGTTTTAGAGGGGGGACGCCCTACTAGAACAAAAAATTGCACTTTAAAGTTTAATATTTCGTAAATGGTGCATTAAATCGAAAAATTATTTTAGCAACCCCCAAGTCATTTTAGAAGACCTATTCAACGATACCCCACAAGATGGGGTAAACGACGGAAAAAATATTCATCCCGACTTCACGTGTAGGGGAGCTACCCTAAAAAAAAATATTAAAAAAAAATATTTTACCACTTTGTCGGCGTAATTAATATACGCACTCCTACAAAATTACAGCTTTCTAGTACTAAAGGTCTCTTAGCAAAACCTCGGACAGACAGACAGACAGACGGACTTGACGAAACTATAAGGGTTCCTTGTGGGAACTACGGAACCCTAAAAAAGACACTATAAAGTAAAAAATAACTTTAATTTCGGAAGTCGGTGTCAAAAAACGAAAATGCGGAACCAACGACACCGACTTCCGAAATTAAAGATATTTTTCACTTTGTAGTCCTATTTTTTAAAAGTCGGTTGTTTTGTTTTTTTGTAACAAAGTTATTTTTTCTATGCCTTTTCTGGAACTTTCGTTTGGCATTGAATTTCGTACGTAAGTAGTCAAAATGTGAACTTTTTAATTGGCAACAACGGCATATTTGTGAGGGGTCTTACTTAATAAGTTAATACCCCACGAGGCACAGACGGCTGCATAGGGTGTGGGGTACCGGTCCCTCATGATGTTAATTACTTGTAGTCCAATGTGTCAGTGGTGACACATCTGTACATTGTGTTGATAATGTTTGGCTCAAAAGGGCCACAACGGACTTGAAGCCATGCATGCTAATTAACATTTTTTTTTCAAATCGTATAGATTCCCTACTGAAAACCTTTATTCGCTAAGCGGTATTCTCACAGTCAGGAAATTATATGTCCTCCATGCTATTTTAAAACTCCATAAAACTTTCCCTTATGATCCTAGCCTCGACAAAAAAAAAAGGCAATATCTTGTTGCACCAGAAGTCTCAGTTAAAACGACACGCAAAAAGACAGTATACTAGGCAATCCGCTTCCACCTACAACAAATTAAATAAACTTTTAAATATTCTCCACATAGATTGTAAAAACCTATGACGACATCGAAACTCTTTTATGAATTATCGTGTGATAATCTGGCGATAAGTGGCGCATACACAAACATACCTCCATATACACTGACACAACACACACCACCCACACCCCCACACACCTATACACGCACATGTTATAAGTTAATCAAAATAATTTTTGTTTTTTTTACATTTTTTCCAACATTACATAATATAAGTTACCAAATTGTGAAACTAGTACAGTAGTTTCGTTCCTACAAACTACTGTCCTAGTTTTACCAAATTGCACATTTGTTTAGCATACTTAAAAGGAGACCACAAGGAGGACATAAGATTATCGTAGAAGTTGTAAAGTTACTGAAATAGAATTTATTATTATTTTTAAAATATCTTTGACACATCTCGGGACCCTCGGCCCCAGACCTTTGGAAGGCGTGCGAGGAGCCAAAGCCGACTCGCAGAGCTCCCATAAACAATTTTAAATGATGACCAGGCACCAACTGACGATTATCTCTATAAGCTCTATGCAAGTGCACCCAAGGACAAGCCCCGGGTGGTGCTGGACTATTGCAGAACATGGAAACAAAACATATTGGGCTATGGGTTTGGGTGGTTATAATAGATTAGTTACCTTGAACTTTGGTAGAACTATGTCCCCTGCCTGACCAATGATATAATACACGGATAAAATGACAAAGGGTGACTTGCATACTCAATAAGGGCCCCTGAAAACTGTTGCTAGCACATAGTGTCGTAGCGACAAGGAGGCAACATGTCCTGAAGTGCTTATGAGGAGTGGAGAGGTATTCCACGGCTATCAGGACAATCCAGGAAGTAAGGTCAAGATCCCTAACAGCATCTTACTGAAATACTTCCTTCCTCTGAGCACGTTTGCTCTTGCGAATCTCCACTCAAGCCGGCCAATAAAGGCAAGAAAGAAGTGGGAGCTCTATTCCTCGTCATTGTTCACTCCAGCCGGCCAATAAAGGCAAGTCACAGGTGAGAAACAAGACTTCTCCCGGGAGATAGGGTCCGTGGGGTCGCTACTGCCCAAAGACTATTATTCTCTATGCTACTGCCCAACAGTTCGCCACCTGCTGCCCTGCGGGTTTCTGTATCTCTCTTGGTCTGACTCGTCACCCTACACCTGTTCCGGCACAGTAAACTCTTCCTGCACAGGCCTAGAGTTCGGAGCGCGCAAGCCCCACCAAGATGTCAACGTAGATATACGGCGGTGGGGTTATTATTATTATTTTTATAAACATTAATTAAAATTATCTGAACCAAACTAATTTTAAAATATTAGGAACAGCAACAATAAAAGATAATACAAATTATTAGATCACAAATTCACCATATTGACGAATAAATCGTCGCCAAAGGAACTTTTGTTGTAAGACCATTATTTCTTTATCTTTTTCAATTGAACACTTATAAAAAATTGTGTTCACTGAGTCGTACCCTATAACAATGCGACATTAAAACAGGACTATCGGCACCACCATTCATTTTCTGTCTCAACGAATCCGAGGGGAAACGCGCTCGGGGGACATAGTTCTGCCTACTACGTAATGAGTTAAGTTACACCACGCTAATGATGCTCTCAACACAAACGATACCGAACCTTATCGTTAGGGGGTTCAAATTGGTGCGAATGCAGATGCAATATTGTAGGTTGAAGTTGAGAATGTTCCGGCGACAGTGTACGCTTCAAAGCGCTTTAAAGCACAGTTCGGCGTCACCGGACTAGTGCCGCCGCAGACGCGCGGCCCCGCGCCGCAAGCCGCTGGATGAGCCTGTGACGTCACGACTCACGACTCTCGACAACCTTACAGTAATAAAACCGCGGCGACGTGATTGCCATTCCACAGTTCTGACGATCAGCTGCCACAGTTCATTTGTGTTCGCTCGGAACAGACCGCCAGCCACACGGAACTGATATTGGCAACAGTTCCGCATAGTTCGATGTGTTATAAGTTGCCTGTCTCATCTATGTGATCCTGAGCTTGTTACGAAGTTCCGCTGCGATTAAGTCCGTGTCAAATTAACGTAATCTTACTTAGCGTCGGTAGTTAGGCAATTACCTCTTGAGCAGCCTCTGTGTCTGTGCTACCCGATACTTGCCGAGTACTTCACACACGAGAATAAATAAATATAAATAAATAAATAAATATATTCGACCACTATCACACAACGCCGTCTAGTCCCAAGCTAAGCAGAGCTTGTGTTATGGGTACTAGACAACTGATAAACATACTTATATATTTCTAAATACATACATATTATAGATAAATTACACCCAGACACAGAACAAATGATCATGCTCATCACACAAACATTTGTCCTGGGTGGGAATCGAACCCACGACCTCCGGCATAGCAGTCAGGGCCACTAACCACTAGACCAACGGGCCAGTCACGGAAAAAGAATGTTTTGGGACTAAGTATAAACGGGACTTCAAAGACGAGATTTGGTATTTAGTCCTTTTCGTTACTTGGTTTATTTACTGTCGACGTTAGTTGACATTAAAATAAAAACTTACAAACTTACTTAATAGTGTAAACTTTTATTACCGTATTGCACAGACGCCAGCACATCAAGCTACTACAATCTGTCTAATTTCCTTAATAGATTTTCAACTTTATCGTTAAATCATAAGGTTCAAAGTAAATTCGGAAAATTTGACAGTTTCGGGTAGCTTGATGTACTGGGGTCTGTATCTACTTGAGTTAATAATACCTAACCTTCTCAAAAAACTAAAACCGCATAGTGAAGAACCTCCTTTTTTTGCTTTTTAGGGTTCCGTAGCCAGGGCACGCCGCGATAGCGGCGATAAGACCCCTCTTTGAGGAGTGGCTAGAGAGGCGCCACGGCGCCATCACCTACCGCCTGACGCAGGTCCTCACCGGACACGGAAGTTTCGGGAGGTTCCTGCACATCATCAGGCGGGAGGAAACGCCCGGGTGTCACCATTGTCAGGATCGCCCAGAGGACACGGTGGAGCACACGGTGGAGGTCTGCCCCGCTTGGGCGGAGCACCGCCGTGTCCTCGTAGAGGCGATTGGCAGCGACGGCGACCTCTCGCGTCCGGCCCTGGTGCAAGCCATGGTCCGGGGCGAGAGGAAGTGGGAGGCAGTCACCTCCTTCTGCGAAGCAGTCATGCTAGCAAAGGAGGTGGCGGGACGGCTCAGGGAGAGAGCCTCCCGTCCCAGCCGCCGCGGGAGACGCTCCGGGCGTCGGGAGCCGCGTGACGACTCCCTGCCACCGTAGGCGCGGGCCTGCGGGCGGTGAGTAATGGGTAGCTCACCGCCCGATCAGGACCAGGCCCGTGCCGGACGGCGCGTACGTGTTCCACGCGCGCCTCAATGAGATGTCAGCATCGGGGAGGGGCCCCTTAGGGCCGAAGCCTGCCGGGTCAGCGGGATTGTCCGAAAGGGTTACCGCTGGCCCGGAACATAAAGGGCTAAGGAAGGAACACGGGTGGGTTTTAGTCAGTAAGAGTCTGACACTCCCTTCCGCTCCACCCAGAGCGGGAGGAGTCATTTGATGATTTCCCATCCGCAAAAAAAAAAAAAAAATGGGTTCCGTAGCCAAATGGCAAAAACGGAACCCTTATAGATTCGTCATGTCTGTCTGTCTGTCTGTCCGTCTGTCTGTCCGTCCGTATGTCACAGCCACTTTTCTCAAAACTATAAGAACTATACTGTTAAAACTTGGTAAGTAGATGTATTCTGTGAACCGCATTAAGATTTTCACACAAAAATAGAAAAAAATAATAAATTTTAGGGTTCCCCATACTTAGAACCGAAACTCAAAATTTTTTTTTTCATCAAACCCATACGTGTGGGGTAGGTATCTATGGGTAGGTCTTCAAAAATGATATTGAGGTTTCTAATATCATTTTTTTCTAAACCGAATAGTTTGCGCGAGAGACACTTCCAAAGTGGTAAAATGTGTGTTCCCCCCCCTGTAACTTCTAAAATAAGAGAATGATAAAACTAAAAAAAATATATGATGTACATTACCATGTAAACTACCACCGAAAATTGGTTTGAATGAGATCTAGTGAGTAGTACGTCATAAATCGTAAACCGCAATTTACCATACATTAAATCAACTCAAAAAAAAACATTTAATTTCATAAGCATAAACCTTATGCATAAACTCGGATGTTACGGAACCCTCGGTGCGCGAGTCCGACTCGCTCTTGCCCGGTTTTTCATTATTTTCTGTTCGAATTAAAAAACCCTCTAATTCCTAACAACAGCGGTAAATAGAGGCAGTACTAGCAGTACAGTAAAGTACGTCTACTTTGTTTGTGCAGCTCGGCGCAGCACCCGCGTGTTTGCTGTGTATCCCCACATCGCCCACTGTTTGACGCCTCATGCGGGCGCGTGTTTTTGACTGCACACAACTTTAGCTACCAATTAGATAAGGCTCATCGGGTAATTGTGAATGTAAGTGGAAGAGCTGAATGTAAAGCTGACCGCAGTTACAGTGATCATGATCTATCGCAACGTAGGTCATGGTTGTAAGTTGTAGAAATTCCAGGTAAGGCGGCATTTGTCGCAGCATAAAAAACGCCGTTTTGGTAGTCAAAAGCCTGCTCTTCCTGTAGTATGGTCTGAGAAAAGCTTAAGTTTTATTTAATTTAATGTATCTTCAATTCAGACACATAATCCAAAAAATAGTTAAATAAAGAAGACATTAGTTGGTTGTTAGTAGTACAAACAAAAATAAAATTCTAAATGGTGGCCTCAATTATTATTACAAAAGCACCTGGCAGTTGCAACTTTGTTTCTTTTGGTAACAGGCGCGCGTTCTGTCAGATTGTGCGAACTAATCTGTGGGACGAACAAATATAAGTAGGAAGCTAGTTCACTAATGAGCGTTGCGATGGCCGCCGTAATCCTCTTCCGTGACATTTCCGCTTTGTTTGACAACTGGCCGACGTATTGCTATTTAGGTCAATATGTACTTAATAGGTAATAAAATAATAATAATTAATTATAATTCTGTCATGTTACGTTACAAATATAATTATGTGTGTAATTTTAATGGTGTATTTTACACAAAGGTATTTAGTTATATTTTGCTATCAAAGTGCTTTCCACATTCTGCAGCAATTTGTTATTTCAAGTAAGAGGTTTCATACTACTAATTGTTAACACTTCTAACTTATACATATAAATACGATTCTATTACGATAACATTATCTTGTAGCCATCTGTTGGTTTTCCTTTGTTCGTAACATTAATCAAATAATCAGTAGATGTACGTTAATCGCGTGTACAGTGATTCGTTACAGAGTACCTACTTGCGTAGCTAGGTAGGTAGGCACGTGTCTAGCTAGATTTAGATGCTGTCAAGATGAGGGCTTTGATCTGGGCTTACGAGGTGCGGCAGTAAGGGGCAGAAGGTCCATTTTCAAAGGAAATTGTGTGTAAAAGAGCAATCTAACAAATATAATGTGACACATTTTATATGCTACATTCCACTAATAAAAATTGTTTCATATTTGTGACAAAACATCAAAAACTTACAGTTCGCCAAATAATTTGTCAAACATGCAATATTTTTTGGCCTAGAGCACTTCATGGTCTACTAAGCAAGATAACAAGCTAAATAATTTGAACGTTCAAATTGTTATACAAAAATATCGCTAAAATGCGTGCAGCCTACCAGATAAGATTGCCTTATTTAGTGGTACTATGCGTTTAACTTTATTAAACTATTCTATCGTATTGCGATGCACATAGACTCAGAAGAGCTGCATGTTAAAATCGTTGAGAATGACCCTCTATGTCTAAAATAATAGAAAATCTTATCAATATAACGCTTTTAACATACCTAAAAGTTTTCATCGTACTATCTGAGTCACAATTTGGCTTTCGTCGAGAGATTTCCACTGAAGGTGCAGTTACTGCACCAAGTACTCATATAACCGAACAGCTTGACAAAGGTAAAAATGTATAAATGTATTCTTGGATCTAAACAAAGCCTTTGACACCGTCTCTGTTCCAATCCTTGTAAGAAAGCTGGAATGTATCGGAGTTCGCGTAATGCCTCTTAGCCTTTTCAAGGATTATGTCAGAAACAGGAAGCAGAGGGTTAGAGTGGGTCAGTACAATAGTGAAGACGCAAACACATCATACAGCGTCCCTCAAGGAAGCGTATTGGGACCTAAATTGTTCCATAATTACGTCAATGAACATTAATATTGCAAACGCACAAGTCTTCTTTTACGCGGATTATTATTATTATTCATTTATTTCAGAATCAAAAAATATTCCATACAATTAGTGTATTAATAATACTACTGTAGTTTTCACTAGTGATACTTTGCAGAATGTTAAACTTAGTACTGAGACAGGCTTCGGTGAAATGGTCAAGTGGTTAAGAATTAATTTCCTTACATTAAACTTCACAAAAAAAAATACATTTGCTTCAGTGTCTGCCTACGTACACAACCAAAGGTAGATTTTAATGTAACAATTAAAAGAAGTGAAGAAGAAAATAATAATAATAATGTTTATTGGAACTAAAAACAAATTACAATAAAAATTATGTACGATAATGACTGCATTAGTTATAAACTGTGTCGCAGCCATTAACGCCCATACAAAAATGTGTGTGCCCATGAAAAGAAAAAGAAGAAGTGAAGTGGGGCCTATCCCTAAAAAATACACTCTAGCTGTACACTGCAGTGATTCGCCCCATGATAAGCGCTTAGAATTTAGCAAACGATCTACTGAGCTATATAACAAAATCAATAAATACATCTACATTTATCCCAAAAACGACTATGACAGTAAAAAAATAATAATGGAATGGATACAAACGCTTACCTACAATTACTTCTGAAACCATGACATAAAGACACCATCATACTCATATGTACTCTCAGTCACACCTACAAGCTCCACATTATGTAATAAGTTGATCCTCTGAACCGAATTACTTGGTACGAAGGCTTGAAGGAGGCGCAGACTTGAGACGTCGCAAAGGCTCGCTAAGGAAAATATTAAGCTAAGTGGACGACCGCGGCTCCGCGACTCTCGAGCGCGGTAAGCAGCCACTGTGTGCACAATGTGCTACGTATAGCACGAATTAGTTCAAAACGGAATTAAGGAGTGGTACTATGCGTTTAACTTTGATTATTCAGCCTTTGGGGTTATAGTCTAAACGTATTGTCAAAGAATTAACGAAGACACGGGTTTGGCTATTGTTAAAAATAATTAACATTTTTATTTAATTAAATGGCGTGCAATTTGGAGTGGAGGAGAGACCTGTGTCCACAAGTGGACTGCTATTAGGCTGATGATGGTAAAGAATTACGGGACAGAAAATGAAATTTTATGTACAGTATACAACAGAATTCCATACGCACGATAAGAGCGTTTTTGCTGTGAACACCACACGCGCGGGCCTGTGGCGCGCGCGCGTGCTTGCGCGCGCCACAGACCCGTACAGCTACATCTGTGTGTGTAAGTGATCGAACGAAACAAAAATATACCGTCGCTTTTACATAAAGGGTACGTAATCTATGACCTTGGTGGGTTCATACGATTGCTAAAATTGGCTTCATCACAGCGAGCACATATAGCTAGTAACGTTACGTATTGGATTAGCAAACGCGAAGGTCTGGGTTCCAATCTCGAGATGAGTCTATTATTTTTCTTTTCAACAATTATCTTTCTCGTTTTTTTTTTTATTATTCGATAGATTAATGAACGAGAATAATAATGTAATAATTATTACATTTTTAAAGTTATAGCTTAAGTTATATGGGATTAAAAATAAAAATGTTTTATACTTCATTTCAGCCGAAAGACGTCAACTGCTGG
Source organism: Mesoligia furuncula (assembly GCA_916614155.1). Taxonomy (NCBI): domain Eukaryota; kingdom Metazoa; phylum Arthropoda; class Insecta; order Lepidoptera; family Noctuidae; genus Mesoligia; species Mesoligia furuncula. The sequence continues at coordinate 515,273 of OU744811.1, read as the reverse complement.
ACATAGGCCTCTCCCAAAAGGGGGAGGGTTTGCCATAGTCGCCACGCTTGGCAGGCGGGTTGGCGATCGCAGTATTGTATGGTGGTGGAATACATAGAGAACGCTGCTGCCCATTCTCCGGTTAGACCCTTAGTTGTTAGACCCTATTCTTTAAAGAATCCGGTGCCAGACTTAAGTCCGGCACCACACAGACGAGTTTTATACTTATGTGATTTCAAAATGTTTATTCGTTATGATTTTAGAAATAAATTTTTAATTAAAACAGAAACTATTTTGAAACAAAATTATTTTGAAAATAGAAATGTTACAAAATAGAAATGTTACAATATTTTAAATATACTTAATGTTTCATCATTCCAAAAGTAAATAAATAAACTTATGGAAATATATTTTTTTTCTTCTATTTAGACCTTATGGTAAATACATTTAAAAATAACTACTAGGATCAGCAGTTATACCTACTTTAATTAGATAAATGTTAGATAAAATAATTAAATCATAATACTCACAGTCAGTCCGGTTTCATCAAATATTTGTGATATAATATTAAGTCCTCTTTTACGCTGTGCGATAATATCCGCTTTCATCTCAAAGCTTACATTTTAAAATGAACTATTACACCGCTAATAGATTAAACACACGTCACTAACCCACAATATCAAAAACCAACCAAGAACGAACAACATTCTATCAGTCGCGGTGAATGAGCCGTACGTAAGTTACCTGCATCTGTCTCATCATTTTCCTGCCCTTATCCCAATTGATTTGGGGTCGGCGCAACATGTCTTTTTCTTCCATACTTCTCTATTAGTCGTCATCTTGGTAGTCACCCCCTTTCTAACCATATCATCATTCACACATTCCATCCATCGTTTCTTTGGTGTTCCCCTACTCTCATAGCCATCGACATCCATACTCAAAACTCTCCTCTTACCTGCATCTGTCTACCATACCTAATATATTTATTTAGATTTCTGTGGGTATACTCATAAAGTTTTACGTATTATGTGAACATGACACGGAACTCTATTCAAAAGCGTGATTATTTGAGTATTATGCGGATGTGTGTGTCAAATTACTCATTAAAAGAAGGTCGTAAGTCAAACTAAACGTTAAGCAATTGCTTTGTAAACTTGACTATGGACTTTTGGAGTCGACCGTACATAGACAATGTATGGTCCTGGAGGGAGTCGTATTTGTGTACAAAGACAATCTATGGTCCTGGAGGGTGTCGCATTTGTGTGCATAGACAATGTATGGTCCTGGCGGGAGTCGCATTTGTGTACATAGACAATGTATGGTCCTGGAGGGAGTCGCATTTGTGAATTAATTTATTTAACCGTCTACTGTTCACAGACAAGTTATATTATTCCTTACAAAGTCAGCAAATAGCTAGGTAATATAAAGTGAACGACTAAACGAGCAGTTTAAACAATTTCATTTGAGATATTGCTCTCCCACGTACATTGTAATACCTTTCCATATCTAGAGCTGACGTCACAACATGAGGAATAAAAAGCTGATTCTCTCAATATTTCCCTCACAAGTGAAGCATACGATTTGCGGTCCCCAGAACACACACAATATTTTTAACGTGAGGCGATTGGAACTTTTGTGAGGAAAGTATTACATAAAACACACTTACGTAGATGGATAACTGACTTTTACATTATGTATTCGCCACACGTACATACACATTGGTAAAAGTCGTTGAATATTAAGTAATATTTTGCAAATGAATATATTTTGTGGCCTGTTTAGTGTTAAATTCCGCGAAGAAAGCACTTTGTATGTGTATGCGACGGTTCCACGTAAGAAGTCCCCATTTCTCTTCGCATGTAATCTGTGGTATCTGGTTTCTAAGACGTCGCGTGTATACATAAATTATAAGACAACAAAGAGATAAGGCCTGCTTCCGAGGACGTCTGTACGTCTGCGAGACTCGGCTGCCTACAAACGAGATAACGTCCGCTGAAAGGAACAAAAAGTCCTCACGCAGCCGTCTCCTTAGTTTATGGGAAACCTATTTTGCGCTGATCTAGAAAGAAAATGCTAAACGTGTGACTTAGCTTTGTGTTAAACAGTCTGGAATAAAATGAGATAGTAGGAAAAACTGGAAGTCAAAAAAATTTGCCGCGACAGAAAAGAAGAATAACAGGACTCCATGTAATCTGGGTGTCGCGTACATATGTAAAAATACTCTCAAAAGATAGATCTCGGTCAAATTAAGATAAAAGGTAGGTAATCATAGCATACATGCTTTAAATATTGGGTTTTGCCAGAAAAACATTGTTTAAAGAGCAAGGGTGGCTTTGCTTATACTGACCTCATGACAGTTAACCAAAGAGTGCCTATTATAAGCAGAAAACAGTACCACAATAAAATATGTCGGAAATGAATAGTTTCGATAATTACTCATCATCTGCCTAGCCTTTTCCCAACTATGTTGGGGTCGGCTTCCAGTCTAACCGGATGCAGCTGAATACCAGTATTTTACATGGAGCGACTGCCTATCTGACCTCCACAACCCAGTTACTGGGTAATACGATACCCCTTGGTAAGACTGGTTGTCAGGCTTTGGGGCTTCTGACTACTCGTAACGACTGTCAAAGATCCACGAATGACAGCCGGGACCAACGGCTTAACGTGCTTTCCGAGGCACGGAGGGGTCACGGTATGTAAAGATGGTCACCCATCCACAGACCAACCGCGGCAAGCGAAGCTTAACCTGATCGATCGACCTGTGCGGCTGTTATTATTTAGCCACCGGCCCCTCAGTTTCGATAATTACTACTGAAGGGAAAACACGTGTAACTTGTAGTCGATTTGTATGTTAAGCCGGTACACATGGCACTGGCTCGGACTTAGTATAATATTCTTCTGTTTCAAAGTACAGGAGCTTCTTCTCCAAAACGTAGTTAGATTTGATAGAACATAACTGAGCTATCATAGCAGTAATTAATGTCTTTTACTGTAATACTCCTCAAAAAGTCCTTAATAGTTTATACGAATAAACCGTAAAACCACTACCACCAAAATCCGGCTAATTAGCATAATATTATATAAATCCACTGCTACCTTCCCCGGATCTACGTTAGATGTTGCAAATAATTACGTTTAGATATTCAGATTTAATCAAATATGTGTTTCTTCTATGTGCAGCTTAATAAAAAAGCTAGCATGTATTAGCTTTTTACAATTAACAATTACAGAACTTTTCCTGTAATTGTTTCATATAATGATAAATGATTTATTTTCTGTAAGTAGGTTTTTACAAACGCTTTTACACGTCATCATATTTTTTAAACTAGATGTGGTCGGCGTTTCCTATCTGACTACTCTGAGAAGAAAGGCCGAAACAAACTCAGAGGTCATAGTCTCTTTTAAAGTCCAGACAAAATCTTGGTCAGATCGTGTGAAGACCATGTAGATTGGTGTCTGAAATGGTCTTTTGAGGAAAGAACCACACAGATTGAGCGGACCTGTCCAATCAGTGCACGCATTTGTCAAAAATGGTGCAGCTCAACTCAGAAATTGAGGAGCTCAACGATTCGATGAACAATACCAAAGAAAGGACATTTTGGTAGGCCGCGTAAATTCCTCAAACTGCCAGATCATGATTAAAACTAAGAAAACAGAAAAAAATTACCCATATACTCCTCACATTCACAATAATTAAATGAAAAATAAAAAAATATATGTACTTTACACAGTAAATATTCATGTCATTGTCTAAATAAATTTCATCAATGTCAATGTGTATATAAAAAATCCGAACATAATCTTTGAGGACCATATAGATTAGTGTCTGAAATGGTCTTTTGAGGAAAGAACCACACAGATTGAGTGGACCTGTCCAGTCAGTGCACGCATTTGTCAGTAACCGTGCAGCTCAACTCAGAACTTAAGGAGCTCAACGATTCGACGAACAATACCAAAGACAATTGCATAAACAACTCAAACTGCCAGACCATGATTAAAATGAAAACAATGACCTCACATTCACAATAATAAAAATAATATAATACTTTATACAGTAAATGTACATGTCATTGTTTAAGTAAATAGATGTCATTTTTTTACATTGATTTACATTCTGTAATTACTTTAACTCACACCCTGACTTATTACTATTTTTTTTTTTTTAATGACAATCGTTTATTTTTACCATGCTTGTAAATATGTGAGCACCATGTATCTATCAGATAATTAATTTATATGTTATGGTTTGATTTTTAATTCTTTTACCTATTGTGGTACAGTAATTTTATTTTAGGTGCATCGTCTTCACATATATATTATATAATTAATGTAACATGCAAAATATTGTAAAACATTTTAAAAGAGTAACGGTGGAGTTTCTTGCCCATTCTTCCCCATACGAAATCTACCTTTTGGAATGGGCGACTAGAATCAATTCTATTTTAGTAATTTTTGACGTTCAAAAGTGCCTGTTAAGTGCCTATTTGAAATAAATGCTTTGCCTTTGACTTTGATACTTAAAAAAAAAGAAAATATTAAAATGTAAAATAGCAAAATAACATTCACTGTCTAAGCCCATTAGAGCAGCTCAATCCCAAGCCTTTTTGTCCTCAATATGTCAGAAAGCCTATTATACTGTAAAATACTACAGTCTAATAGGCTTTCTGGCATAGTTTTCGCTTTGTAAAAGATTTGAATTTATTAAGGCTTAGTAACTTGAATGTGGCTAGGAAGTTTATTTTAAAAACGTATACATTGGCATCTAAACGAGCCACCTATTTTCTTGAGCCTTGTTGTAGGAACAACAAATTTGTGTTTGTTCCTAGTATTTATATTATGGATATCACTGTGTTTTTTAAACAGATTAATATTGTTATGTGCATACAAAAGATTATCATAAATGTACTGAGAAGGCACAGTCTTTATATTAATCTCTTTAAATTTGTCTCTGGGACTTAATTTATAAATGGAACGAATTGCCCTTTTTTGTAAAATAAAAATTGTCTGAATATCGGCGGCATTTCCTTACAACAGAATACCGTACGACATCACACTATAACTAAAGTAAACTAAACGGGTTGTCTCTAAATCAGTCATATCACGAATTTTCCTAACGGCGTATGCTGCAGAGCTAAGCTTTTTTTGACAAATTATCTATATGGGGGCCCCATTGAAGCTTGGCATCCAACGTTATGCCTAAGAATACTGTGGTATTTTTGGGTTCTTTTTAACTCTTCATCCTAAATGAGAACACTAGTTTCGACTTGTCTAACGTGAGGTATCGTAAACTTAATACATTTCGTTTTTTTTTCGTTAAGAAGTAGGTTATTGACATTAAACCAGTTAACTACTTTTGCAAGAGCGTTATTTACATTGTCAGTAACCAGCTGCTGATGTTTGATTTTAAACAAAAAGAAGTGTCATCTGCAAACAACACTATATCATGATTATACTTTATGAGGCACGGCAAGTCATTAATATAAATAAGAAACAAGAAAGGACCAAGAATTGAGCCCAGGAGGACCCCCATTATTACTACAAATCCGGGTGACCTTTTTCCGTTAACATCAACTCTCTGAATCCTATCACTCAAGTAAGAAGTAAGAAGATTCAGAGAGGCGTTCCGGATTCCGTAGTGGTGCAGTTTCCTGATTAATGTTTCATGAAGAACACAATCGAATACCTTGGACAAATCGCAAACGACGCCCAAGGCATCGCATTTGTCCTCCCATGCATTATAAAATATGTCCTAAAAGTTCAACTCCTGCATCGGTAGTCGAACGACCCCTTGTAAAACCGGAATGTTTGTTATGCAGTAATTTATTTTTATTAAAAAATCTTTGCAGTTTAATTAAAATATTTTTTTCATATAAATGTACATATTATTGTATTTATTTTAAATATTAGCACAGATTATGTAAATAAATAAAAAAAAAAAAAAAAAAAATAAGTTTTTCAAAAATTTTACTAAAGGTAGGCTACTAGTACTGAAATAGGTCTATAATTAGTAGGGTCTGAAGTACTACCCGATTTAAACAACGGTATTATTATACTGTTTTTCATAAGATCAGGAAACTCACCACGGTCAATACAATTATTAAATATACCAGCTACAATGTTTATAATCTACTTAACAACATCCACAGAATTACCCCATAGATCTGCGTTCTTTTTAACATTTAACGTGTGAAAGGTTTTAATTATATCGTTACAGGTTACATAATTATTCAAAGTGAAATTCAGAATCACAAACTGGAACGTTTTCTTTAAGTAAAGACTCTGCGGCAGCGGGTGATAAGTTAAGAGATTTAGTAGTTGATACTGGAATCTCTGCAAATAAATTTTCAAAGGCCGCGGCGACTTGAGAATCTGATTTAATTATATTGTCATCAATAACAAGGCTGTAGTCACTACTTCGGGTGCATGACCTTCCCGTTTCGCTATCAATGACATTCCAAGTCGTTTTAATAATGTTACTACTATTTTAATTTTTGAACTCAAATAACGTGACTTGGCAATACTACAAACTTTTTTAAATATTTTAGAATAATTCTTAACATAGAAATTAAATTCAGCAGTGTTTATAGAAATCCGTTCTTCATATAATTCATAAAGTCGTTTTCTACTTTTATGTATACCAACGGTGGCCCAGTCACTGAAGGAAGCGTTACTATTAACCGATAATGTTTTTGGAATAAATGTGTTATCAAATTGTGTGCAATACATATTAAAAAAAAACATTATATTGTTTATTAGGGTCATCATTATTGAACAAAAGTGGTAATTTACCCCAGAGTTTAGTTTTAAACGTCTTCATGCGATTAGTTGTTTTTGGGTTAATAGTGATATCCTTTTTAGTAACTTTTTTGGTATGATTTTGAATAGTAATCGATTGTCCACAATGATCTGAGTCTATTCGGTTTATAATTTCTTTGTGGGTCGGTATAACATCTGTATAAATGTTATCTAGGCATGTGGCACTAGTAGGAGTTATTCTAGTGGGCTCCAAAAATTGGTTAGCAAGATTGTATGACTGAAACAAACTTATAATTTTAGTACTTAACCCAGAATTTTCTAACAAATTAACATTAAAATCACCATAAATAATGATGGACTTGTTTGTAGTACAGATTATGTGCAACACTTCATCCATAACTTTTTCAAAACAATCATACAATCCTGAAGGAGATCTGCTCCAATTCTATACAGGCTAATTCGATTGTCCGCTCAACAGAGAGGCTCACAATATCCTTGCGGTCCTTCAACTTAAGCTGGTTATTTATTAAAATTAATGAGCCACGATAATGACCATAGTCTCATTCATGAACGCTTTTGAAATTAAGAGACACCAGAACTGCCATTCTTCTTTAAATAACTAATATGTTTAGGACACGGATTAGCCCTTAGTCGAATTATAATTATATTCTAAAAAAAACAACATTTGCAAGTGCAAATGTTGGTTAAAATTAAATATCTACCTTATGGTCATAACTAAAAAGTATCGGTATTTTTTTACATAATTGATACTTCTGAAACACAAAGACAAAAGAATGGAATAAATGTCAATGTCAATGTAATAGCACATGTATCAAATCGGAAAGGAATCGGCACTGTATCACCCTTCGCCTCGTTTCAAACTGGCGTCAACCTAACGTAAGCACGTAACCAAAGCGGATCAGCCGCTCCGATACGTCGACTCGACTACGGCTAGGAGACGCCGCGCTTACGGCTCGCCGACCGCTGGTTGAAGGTGCAGCAGGCAGGCCGGAGGGGTGAGAGGGGCAAGGATGGACGAAGAGACGTAAGGTCGGGTACGGAGAGAGATAAGTGCGGGGACGCGGGGACCGCGGTTCGTGAGCGTGTCCCGAGGCGAGGCGATTACGTTACGATTCCGATCAGTGTGCGTTGCAGTAGGGAGTTTCATACAAAGAATACTGAACGGCTCGAGTTAATACGGTGCCGATTCCTTTCCGGTTTGATACGTGTGCTATGACCTTAATTAAATCTTTAGAGCAATAACAATTTAATATTTAAGTTGAGTGCGCCTTGCTTTATGACTGCGGCGGAGCCGGGCGCGTCATCTCGGGCCATTCATTTTAATATGGTGAAATTAAATCCCGAAAATATAACATTATGTTTGTCCCCGATGTTTAGCATACTGGGTTAAAGCGTCTATAATAAAGTTGTAGTATATCTGGTGTGATTCCAATTGATTCGCGCCTCGCTATTGGTTTAGTCTAGTGGCACGGCGGCGGCGGCGGCGTGCTTCCGCTCCGTCAAGCCCGAGTTCACTCTTTTAAATTAAATTGCGTTTTCTCAAGATAGCGTTTTTCTTGGTTTAAGTCAGTTTAAAAATATTATATCCCTACCTTTCGAGTCGCGGAAATATCTTTTTTGATTTAAGCTTCAAGACAATGTTACCATAAGAAGTTTAAAAGAACTTTTTCACTCCTCTTGCTCAAAAAGACCGTCATTGTAGCGCCGCAGCAGCAGGCACAGCACGAGCATCGGTTTGTCGACGGAAGAGTAGACAAAGATGACTTTCCGTTTAGAAAGATAGAGAAGTAGACAGAGTTAACTTCACTTTTTACGAAATTCACTCTTTTACATAATTCAACTCGGAATTATATTCTCAAATTTTACTGATATTAAGTCACGTATATAAGGAGGGGTCCGTGGCTAAATGATAAAAGCCGCACAAGTTGATCGATCAGGTTAAGCTACGCTTGCCGTGGTTGGTCCGTGGATGGGTGACCACCTTTACATACCGAGACCCCTCCGTGCCTCGGAAAGCACGTTAAGCCATTGATTGCGGCTGTCATTCGTGGATCTTGGACAGTCGTTACGGGATTTTGCAGATAACTTTGTAGCCGTCGAGTAGAAAGTTTTCTACTGTCTTTAGCGATTACAAAATCTCTTCACTGCCTTAGACAACTGTCAGTTATCAGTGTGATTTTGACAGATTGGGATAGAAAACTTTCTTCAAAAATAGTCTACATAATAAAAGCTTGTAAAAAAGGACCTAGACAAAGATTGTTACAAACGAAAGACAAAATGACAGATTGTAGAAGGATTTCTACGGTGCGATGTCAAAAATGGAGAAATAAATTTCACTTTGTATAGAAAGAGATGTGTCTATTCTTCGTAGAAATAGAAAGCGTCATGCTAAGCCCGCTGAGCGAGGAAAAAATTCACAGATCTCGTGCCTTTCACGACCTTCTGGTACATTGGAAATGCACTTACATAGGGCAAACTATAATGAAAACAACTCTTTGCGCAAGAGATACACAAGGGTTAGTAGCAGGTACCAGCGAGCACCATAGCGGGTGGTTGACAGCCTCAATCGGATCGTACATTTGCGCTGTGAAGCTGAGATTTACAAAAATAAAATGTGTTTGTATAAAAACAAGTCAAAATAATGTTAAGAGCAATGAAAGAGGCGTATAGACGATTGTTTCTCTGTAAATAGATCAGGAAGCGCACTCATAAATAAAGACTCAGAAAGATAGTAGAGTCATAAATCAATAGTAAGTATATTGTTAAAATATGTTGAGACCATGAAAAAAATAGGACTTCATTGTTTAGAGGGCCGCTTACGAGCAATAATACAAAAAATGGACTATGAAAAGGGTGGTGCAGAGCCTGTCGCACGTGTCACAGTAAAAATAAAATAAGTTGAAAATTAATGCTGCACCCCGCGGTGCGCCTTAGCGCGACTGTTATGTCTGGCGGTTGGCATGGTACTAGCCGGTTGAATGGCGTCCTCGTCCTCGTGCGAGGACTAGCAAACAGATGTACTAGTTTACTTTGTAACCTATTTTCAAGTTATTGTACTCGCCAACAATCACAAATAAAACAAAAAATAATAAAATAAAATTTTATCATTCATATTTATGAAAAAAAAAAAATTATGTAATCTAAAAACGTCAAGGTTTACAACTTAATTAAAAAAATATTAAACTTACTAGTACTAGTACACGAAACTCACTAGTACACGCACGCGCCGCGCGCCGCGAAAACTCCGCTGCATAAAGGTAAAGGTTTCTCCGACTCCATTACAGATAGCGAGGTTCCGGTTTTTGCAAACTGTAGCTTAACTCAATACCCCGAGAATATTTTTTTTTTAATTTATTCGATATCGCTTTTCGTTTTAGAGATATCGTCGATTCAAGTTGAGAAGTCGCAAAAAATCTCGTAATTTTTCGACATTTTTGCACTTTTTCGAAAAAGCTTTTGACTTTTTCAAATATTTTTTACACTATATTGTAGATCTCGTCAAGACTTGTCCTTTGATACCCCATTGAACCGCGTAGCCCCAAAATTGACGACGCCAGAGCGATGTCGCACTTTCGCTGAAAACGGCCCCCTACCAACGCGATCGAAAAAACATTTCCAATGTTAAAAAAAGTATGTCTTCCTCTAGTTATTGTAAATAAATAAACGTACTATTCTTATTTATAAGGGTGATAAAAAGTAGTGTCTAAAAGCAGAGTGTACATTCGAACCACTGTTTTCAGATACCTTGGTTCACAAAAGCGCAACGTAGGATGCAAGAGCGAGCGAATGGGAATACAGCTTACTTATTATAAAAATCTAATTGGTTTCCGTGAACCAAAGGTTCTTTCTGCTGTGAACCAAGGTGAAACAGTGGTTTCTATACAGCGGCAAGAAGTGCTATCTATGAACAGAGATCTCTGTCAACAGTGCTTCCTATGTACCAAGATATCTACAAACAATGTTTTCAATCAACAAAGTTTTCGGCAAAACGTGGTATCTAGGAATAGAGATTTCTATTGGCTGTGCTTTCTGTATGTAGTCGTATCGTACAAGCGTGTTTCTATCTTAGGTTCCACACTCGGCGATCATAATTGAATAAGTATACTACATCCCACAAAAACATTTCATGTTAAATGTTGCCAAGACGAGACCATGTAGCTCGCACTGTCAAAAAGTAATCAGATCTCATGTAGAGCCAAGCTTCTAACTCTACACTCCCTAACTCTACAAGGCCTGACTTCGCAAACTCTACACCTCAGTCAAAATATCTGGTTTGGCCGTTTCGTTACTACAAGAACCATTAACAGTATGAGAGTTTTTCACCTTACGCTCATGTGAATGTAGCGAAATGGCCAAGCCATATTATTTTGACTAAGGTGTAGAGTTTGCGAAGTCAGGCCTTGTAGAGTTAGGGCGTGTAGAGTTAGAAGCTTGGCTCTACATGAGATCTGATTACTTTTTGACAGTGCGAGCTACATGGTCTCGTCTTGGCAACATTTAACATGAAATGTTTTTGTGGGATTTCATTTCTTTTTGTAAGTTGCTTATGATATTTATACGAGTATTTTTGCTGTTGTTCATTTTTTCTTTCTTTTTTTGGGGTTTATTTATAACAAGGACCCCCTATATAAATTTTCAGACCTCTAGCATCAAAATATACGGATTTTTTTTTTTTTTTTTGGGTGGGTAAAAGTTTCAAGTTTTAATATATTTTTGTTGTTTGTGTACTATTACTAGCTTACATACCAAATTTCAGCTTTCTAGGACTTCAGGAAGTACCTTAAGAATTTTGATGATCATCAGTCAGTGAGTCAGTGACGAAATCGGGGTATTTTAGATATCAATAAAATCTAAAGTATAAGAGCTATGCAATTGAAACTTTATAGGTTTAATAAGTCAACCACTGGCATCATATTCCGAAAATTTTGTTTATCTGGTATAATCCAAACCCAAGTTAAGAGGGTTCAAAAATACGACGAAGTGCTTCGAGAAAAGGTAGGTAGTGCCCTTGCGCTTCGCTTGGCTGGTCTTGGCGGGGGCACTCCCGTACCCCCAGATTTGTGCCTGTGCTGTTGACCGCTGAGGAGATATCTCTTAGGCTGGTTTCAGAGTCGCGCTGACCGCACGCTGACCGTCGGCGCTGACAGCCGAAACGTATGAAACGCACGCGCTGATAGCTACGCGTTATTCTAAAACGCTCCCTAGAAGTTCATACGTTTCAAGCTGTCAGCGCCGACGGTCAGCGTGCGGTCAGCGCGACTCTAAAACCAGCCTTATGGAACAGAATCAACTTGTAACATCTCAAGGATGAGAGAAAGTGATTTTAATTCAGCTTGCAAGATTTGACCAGTACATAATAACTAACAAGGAAAGTTCAACAAAAAATTAATTGTACAAAGAATTTGCACTTCTTGTGAGTGTTGTCTATCTGAAAAAAATGGAACATTAATTTCACCATAATCAAAACTTATTCATTTGATTTATATGTTCTACCGCTTTTAGAGAAAGCGGTTTATAAACGAAACTGTATTTACAAAAACTCTCAAAGGTAACTTTAGTTAACGTCATTATCTCATTAAAAAAACTCGAGTGTCCTCCTCACAGGCGTTTTTTTAACATTATAATTATGATCAAATCCGTAGCTGTGCCATCCTCCTGTGAGTAGTCTCGTCGTCTGTCAGCGGGCTCTCGACGCACGGGAGGAGGCTGGAGGCTGTAGCGATGAGCTTATTTATACTACCTGGGAACTAGCTGTCTAATTATCATATGCACTGGAATATGGAACTTTATACAGAAGGTTGACTCAAACATGCGGTGAAAACCAAATCAATAAAGGGTGTGCAATTGATAACTACTGTGTGCATTACATCTCATTTGGCAATTCTGAAAAATGCTGGTTTTAAGCTCATGGTCACCCACAGTGTAGGCGGTTGCGACTACTGCTTCTGAGAATAATTTGACATGCGGAGCAAGGCTGATTAGTTAGCAAAATATTAGCGACATTATTTTGTTTACTTGATTGCAAACCACATAAAACAAAAACGACATTCCTGTTCTAAGAAGGGCAGGATAAAGTTAAATTGAAGGAAGGTGATCTATAAATCATTTCTTGTGGCTGTGTTTTTACGCGTTGCATTAGTTTGATAATTAATTTCGTCACACAGTAGTGTGACGTCCCCAAAAGCTACAGTTTTAAGCACAGCACTATGACATACCTAACCGATAGTGCTTGACGTTTGCGTCGCGTCGAATAAATCTACAAATTACGTTACCTTCCCGACGTGTTTATGTTACGTTAGATAGCGTGACATTACTGTCGCCGTTATACATGGTGTATGAGCTTGTTTATTGTGATAGCGTTACACGTAGTGTGAACGATAGCTAATAAAGTATGTAGTCTCCTGTAATGAATAAATTGCAATCCTTATCTGATAGGCCTCTTCCAAAAATACCTCCTGAAACGGATCAAACCTTAGGATACAAGGTAGTGCAACAATCACGCCTAATCTCACAACAACGTGTTCCAGTGACGTCACGGCCTGGTCACCTGCCTGCCGCCCAGTAATCTGTGCGGTATCTACGTGATGTAGTTGTTTGTGCCCGATTATCAATTATGTACGGCCGCCCACTGCGCCGCTAGTGACGTCATCATCATAATGCACCTCATGACACCACCTGCATAGTGATGGCACCTACTCTCATGGGGTGCGATAGGTCAATATTATGTTCTGAATACAAACCTATTTTAATTAGTTCAAATGATTTCAAATAATAAGTTGTCTAACGCAAAAATAGTAAAGGTGAATACATACTTCTACCTACTTCTGAAAATACAGTTCCTACGTCTTGATCTTGACACAAAGCCGACATAAACAAAATAATTTCGAATAACACATTAATAACTCAGTATAATAGTTATACATACGCGTTTCACCGGTATTAACTCCCGAGTTTAGCGGTGAACGGCAAAATAAATAAATTATTGAGGAGCCGAAACTTTGCCCGCAGCGAGGGTAACTACGAATAATACAATATTCATGGCGTCGACTTCATTATCCAATTGCGCTTGTTATCGTGTCGCTGAGCGGACCGGGCGGGCGGCCTAGCGAGCCGGCCGGCGGCGGCGATGTGCGCACACTTGTGACAGTCGTCGCCGCCTCCGGCTTCATACATCGCGCCATCGTACTGTAACATCATGTAGACTTCACAGTGCAAAGATGAACTCAGAAGCAGAAGTCTTTACTACTTCTAAAATGTAAAACTTAAGAAAAACCGGTCCAGACTGTTCATTAATTTAGTTGTCCTGACTTAATAACAGTTCAATTAACAGTTCTTAAGTTTTACATTTTAAAAGTAGTTACTGTGTGCTACCTACTGTATACTAGAAAATTTTTGGAATCGCAAAATTCATAGTACATATAATGTGTTTAAAGTCGCGCATTTCGTACCCACAGTTTATTTGCTTAATATCTTTTTCTCCTTTTGAAACAGTATTCAATCAGCTTCAGTGTTGATAGTGGATGAGCTATCTGTGGACGCATCTTAGATACCTAACCCACGCTGACTATGACGTCATGAATGACTGCAGCTACCTACCGGTTTTTATGGCACCTCGTTTTATCTAAAATGTGCGAGAGATTGTGTACAAATGTAGAATACCTTCTCCTTCTGCGCCTAACTGTTCGGTTGGTTTAGTTTGTGCTTTCTCAAATTATTTTCGATCTTATTAGGTTCTGGCAGACGACGGCAGAATGACAAACACCGAACTAAAAATTAAATGATTGCTGTTGTATCCTTGTGTGAAAGTTAGTTTGATTACGAACAAACTAACGACTTTGAATTGTTTCGTATAATTATTAATACGACAACTAACAATAATAGTCTCGCTATTTCAAACTGCCGTCAGCAAAAAAGGAGACACTAAATTAAGGAGCCACTAGAAGACATGTTCCACTAACGAGTCTTGGCAAAGGAACACTGTGTTGTGTCGGGCTTGACTAAATAAAATGACCGCACTATTGGCGCCAAGTGTTGTAACTTGCTGAGTATTTGGTAGCTCGACAAGCTATGCGCTAGAGGACAAGATATCTGTATGTTATCTACTGTTTACAAATAAAATCCATTTCAAATTCCTGCTTATTATAAGTGTCTAAACTTCTGAAGAATTCTATAGCTTCTATAACTTGTTAAAGTGCCTTGAACGCTTCAGGAGTTTTGACGCGTATTTTTATATTAAAGCAATACAAACAAAAGCAAAAATTTATAAATTGAAACACCTTTTAATCTAGAAAGTTACGAATTGGAACACTATTCACATACAGAATGGATTAGGTACTTACTAAATAAGTTAGCACTAGGTATACTAAGTTTGCTTGAAAACGCGGCCGGCCTAACGAACGATTACAAGTAGTTCTTATCCCCAATGTTCCAGAAAACACAATTAGGAGAAACTTTAGTAATTCTAGTGAGTTAGAGCTTATCGTGTTAGCTTATATCGTGCCAAGTTGATTATTACAACAAGCACATTTATTTTGTGCTCAGATCTCGAGTGATTCCAGCTCTGATTAATATTGGAGACTTCATTACGGCCCTAATTAATGACATCATTATCTTTGAATGCGTAAAACTAGGACAAGACCCTTATTGAATAGTCTTACCGGTTAGTAATGTCATATTGTCAAGAACGTCTTAAATGCAACGTTAACATCAGTGACCTGATTCCAGCTCCATAATGTATGTATGCTCCTGAATTTGGGTGAAACCCTGGCAATTTGCTAGATTAATTCCTAACATGTTCCTCTCGGTTAGTGGACTAAACAGGCATATTAGCGATGCTGTGTGTACCCGTGACGTAACGCTGACGTGTAGGTAATCCCGGCCATTCATAATTCATCGCGGGCCTTAAACCTGTGCCAAAACCGCTCGTCGTTTATGAGCAGCAATGAACATTTTATGAATGTGTTGGCTCGCCACATAACTAAGTAGTTGTGAACTATGTCGAGTTATTTATGACTCCGGCGTGTTTTTTGTTTCCATTTCAGCTCAAGTTGTTGAGAAATTGTGTTCTGCTTTATGAAGTATAAATGAATGACAAAGAGAATACATTTTCTTATGGAAATATCAAGTTTTTGCAGCTGGGAGGTTCCGTGGAGCGCTCTGTTCTCCTTTAATTGTTATGTGTATTTTGAGTAGCTCCACTGGTACAAAGGGAATGATACATTCATTCCTTTTTGTAATGTTGACCTATTTAATGAAGTGGTAGGACGTCTATTTTCTGTGCAACGGGTTGCGGGTCGTTCGGAAAGACCTTTTTAAAACCTTCTGTTGTTATGATGGTTTTGTATGTCGTAACTACATTACGTAACGTTATTGTGCCAGTACGCGCGGGGATATTGTTAATATTTTAACGAAAACCATCAGTGTCTGTTTTATATTTTAGGTACTTAAGTAATGGACATGGCCGGATCCTGCCCTCAGAATCAATCAAAATATATCAATGTACAGTGGGCTGCATCAATTGGGTACCCCAGTTGTATTAAAATTAACTTTGCTACAACTTTGCAATTCAAACATAATAATTATATATGTCGCATCACCGGGTGGCCGAGATGCGATACATCGGGTCTTCTTCACGATCCGACATAGTTTAGATAGGTGTGGGCACTACAGTGGGTACTCGAACGAAAAGATTATTTGAATTTACAGTAACTTTAATAAACTAGCTATTAACAACCGAAACGCACACGTGCGTCGGAAACAAACACGTGCGTTGGTATTGAGCGTTTGCCGAGACTGTCCGAGCTCGACGACTGTCCACTGTAGACTGTCTGTCGCAACACTCGGTCTCTCCACCAGTCCTCGCTGCATTCCCTCTACCGACGATCGTGTCCAAGCGGCTCGCTTGCGTTTCCGATCACATGATTCTTCGTTTACCAAACAAATTGTTAGATGGCGCTGTTCACTATACTGTGGCGTCATCTATCCACGACACGGCCATCCCTGACTAGCACCCGTCCTCGGGTGTAGTACCTGGGGACCAAAAAATACTCAGAGTAAACAAGCTCGGCTATCCTGCCAATACCTAATTACTAAGGTAACTGTATCTCATTGTTACTTTAATTTCTCTAGTCTTAATTTTATTTACAATGCCTTGTTGTCAAGGTTTCACACCCCATACAACGATTATTCATTAGAAAAGGTTCGATCATTAAGTTGAATCAAAGAAAATCAAAATTGTAACGAATCAGTTACTATTTACCAAAGTCTGTGCAAAATCACAGTCCAGAATCACACCAATGATTCTTACCAGATCAGTTGTCACATTTGCTACTGCACATAAGGTGCGGTTGAGACTAGTCACGACATGTGCTTCCTACACATGTGGTGCTCTGTGCATCAACACAGACTAGAATCGAACCATTGATTCTCAGAAAAAGAATACTAGAACATGAAGCGGTCTGTGCACCAACACAGACAAGAATCGCACCAACGATTCTCAAAAATCTAACGCAATATGTGCTACAACACATGAAGCGCTCTGTGCACCAACACAGACAGGACTCGACCGATCAACAAGTTATACCATCACAATTGTTGTGACAAATCAGTTAGAATTTACCGAAATAAAATTCATAGGCAATGTATACTCAACTCATGAAACTTTTATTGTAAACTGTGCACCAACACAGGTCAGAATCGCACCAACGACTCTTTACATATCTACCACCACATATGCTACAACACATGAGGGGCTCTGTGCACCAACACAGAAAAGAATCGCACCAACGACTCCTTAGATATCTGCCGCCACATATGCTACAACACATGAGGGGCTCTGTGCACCAACACAGAAAAGAATCGCACCAACGACTCTTTAGACATCTGCCGCCACATGTGCTACAACACATGAGGGGCTCTGTGCACCAACACAGAAAAGAATCGCACCAACGACTCTTTAGATATCTAGCGCAATATGTGCTACAACACATGAAGCGCTCTGTGCACCAACACAGACAGAAATCGCACCAACGATTTCTTATAGACCCATCGCCACATGTTACTCATGAGGTGCGGTCTTAAGTTTTGAGTTTGAGTGTACAAGCCATTCTTAATCAGAGGTGGTTTCACTACCACTGTCCTTAACTGATGTAACTTGGTGATCGGGTACCCTCCTCACAAAATCATGAGGGCATTCTTAGGTTCGCTCAGTCAAGCGCCTTTAAAACAATCATTTAAAGCAAACTTAGAGACTAACTTTACTTTAGTCAAATCGAATGTTATCGTAATTGCATTTTTTTTAAGACCCCGTGTCACGTGGTCTACTATCTCATCTAAGTGAATATCAGTCAACTCATCATCAGTTGTCACTAAGCTAAGCCAATACACTTTGACGCAACACAATCTTTGATGATAGAGCGACAGAGTCGTAATAAAATGGATGTGACTCACCCAGTATTCATCTGCTCGGATTGCTGACATAGCAAACTTGAACCGTATCACTCGCTACTAGCCGCTGCTGCAGGCGCTGGCCCGAAACCGCCTGGGCACCTCGCCATACTGGCGCCTTCATCATTGCTTCGTGGACATCTCGAAGCAAAATGTCTGGTGTTGCCGCATCGAAAACAGATGCGGTCTGAAACTGCCATCCTGCTTGCACTCGTTCTCGTGTGTTAATCTGTCAACAAACATACCCGCAAAGTATCACATAGCTCGGTCACTCCTGACCAAATATGGTACAGGCAAAAACACAATGAAAATTTGAACAAATTAAAAAAATTGCAGAGTTCAAAGCATTACTCATTATTTGATTCCCAAATCTCAAGATCACAAAGTAAACAATCAACTAAGCCAATAAAACATCCTTAGAGCATCACAAAACACAAAGCAGGAATCTTATTCGTGACCTGTGGCTTTTCATCAAACCCAACAAACCTCACGTTTGTTTCTATGAATTCCTCTGAATTCCAAGTCCCACGGACTCTATGGTTTCTACAAGACTCGACTTCCGCCAGAGCCACCCGCGCACCGCGTATCCACGAACTACTAAAAGCAGATACCGACTTCTAACGGACTACGGCTACGAAATGGCTACTGGTACGGTTCCGACCCGCCGACCTAAGATTCACAACTATCACTCGACTTAACCTCTACTATGTTTCATCAACAAGACTATCACTTGGCTTTCCTCAAATTCGTCAGTAATAATCTGATTTTCTGTAATTTTTCGCAACCTCCCTTATGAAGACTGATGAGATAATTAAAAGGGACTCGACTCGACTCTATAAAATCTGTTTTATCAATTTGCAATAAGCATTCAAATTAGAAATCAAAAATTAGGCTAATCTAAGAATTTGAACTATCTAGTTTCGAGATTACCGAGACCAAGTACAACGATTCCACACTACGTTAGTCAAAGAAAACAAAACCTCAGGTATCCCATTCACGGTCTCACACATTTGTCACATGCGCACTTCCCGTAGGAATGCCGAGTCATCGTTGACTCTACGGTCTTGGCTTCAAGGCTAGACCCGACCATACTACCCAGAGCTACCGCGTATACCACGTACTCACGATACTCTGGTACGGTCTCCGACCCAATGAACCGTGAACCTGAGTACACAAACTAAAGTGATGCCAGCTCATCATCCATTTCGTCTACAATCTCAATTGGTACTTGGCGCTCGGGCATCTTCCGAACACGGTCATAGAGCGTATTTGTAAGTACGCACCTAAGTCAACCTACTGACCAAAAAAACACCAACCAGAGCCATGTACCATCGTTATCCACGTTACAACAATAAACTTTTTCACTAAGAGCCTTAGACACCTGGAAACCCACACACGAGCAAACCACTCTAACGCCACGGCTCTCCGGCCGACTAGCAATCGCATTGCTCTCACACATCCAGCGCATGGATCCGTGTGCATCACCCTGTGACTACACACTTTTTACTACGGCCGATAGAGAACCCCTACTCGTGTGGTTCCCACTACTTAGGCTTGCTCATCACCACTGTGATCACCATCTACTCCGACTGGTACATGACCTACTGGCATCATTCGTAATCTATAGTGAGAGTCTTTAAAAATTGCATTTTAAACTAGTCTGGGCTTTACTTCTGAATGTAACTGTTTTTGCTGTTGTTTACAAGGGAAGCACTCAGTACCCGAGTCATAACAAAATGAAAACGACTCACCAGATTCGGTAGACAATAGATCTGTAGCTGGCTTAATGGTACAGACATTCACTCGCTGTCACTGCCTCCTTGGCAGAAATCGCGAAGCTTCTTGCACGGAAAACACCGTCCTTGATCAGCGATTATTCATACAGGAGATCCACAGAGTGCAGCGTTCTCCGACACTACCATTCTGCTTGTACACGTCCGTGTGTGTTAACCTGTAACCACAAAAACAAACCAACAGCAGTGCATGTTCCACTTGGCCAATTCTGTTTACCAATTCTGTTTACACATTGTTATCGAAACGCATTACTTAATTTTGTAAAAACGATAGCAATCATCGACAACAAAAGATTCCTCTAAGCCTTAGTAATAACAAGGACAGGTCAGGAACTATATCAATTTAGATCACATACAACGCTCATGGCCCTGCTGCCGAAGCAGCTAGTGACACTCATGCCACCCACATCGTCATCACCTCAAGTGATACGACCAACACACTTCACTTAACATAGAGTCCACAACTCCCAGGTCACTACAAGACCAACACAACAATAGTCTCCATTGAGACCCTGGTCCCCGCTGCACCACCAGCTGCCCATCGCTTCCTGAACAACTCACAAGTGAGTTGCAGTTACGACTACAGACAAGTGCGTACAGTGCGACTTAACCATCTTCTACGTTTAACTCTTTAGGAATACTACTTAGAGGCATCTTTCGTATGCGACCGTGAGCATACTTGTAAGTACGGTTAGAATTTAAATCTTTTAACGTATGGGGTCACCATCCAAAACATCAACTAACTTAAGCGGACCTCTGAACTTCCGATCTAATTCTGATGATCTGAACTTAGTATCTGATTTTGCTACTTATTTTCTACTAACACTCAATCGCCAATGCTGTTATAGCTGCCTTTGTTCTATCATAATATTACTTTGAAAGTAAATATCAGGTAAAAATGTTATAAAATCTCAATTTGTTGCTCACTAATCGCAACGCTACATATGATTTGTTCTGTGCTGAATACACGCGTTTGACCAATACCCGTCAACACAACAACGGTATTAACTCGATTGTCACTTAATTTGGCTGCACAACTCGCTTTTACTAACGAGCATTCAGCACCAGAATGGTAAACAAAACAATACAGCTCACCTTTATTTTGTAACGTGCCTGAGGGCAGATAAACGTCATCCACTCGCCCTTCACTACTTCCAGCACGTTGTCTACCATCAGCTTGGCTGCCACTGCTCGTGCAGGGCCGCGATATGTCCTGGTTTCTCACTTGCAACACACGAAGGGTTTCAATGACGGCTGCGAGGCTGCTTGGCTCGATTCTCAAAGTCACTCCATGTCCTTATCCAGGTGAAATCCAGTCAAAGAAATATCGCACCGTGACGTCAACGCTCAATTCTCCATCATTTTTTCAGCTCGAGTGTATCCCACTTCTGATGTCGCATCACCGGGTGGCCGAGATGCGATACATCGGGTCTTCTTCACGATCCGACATAGTTTAGATAGGTGTGGGCACTACAGTGGGTACTCGAACGAAAAGATTATTTGAATTTACAGTAACTTTAATAAACTAGCTATTAACAACCGAAACGCACACGTGCGTCGGAAACAAACACGTGCGTTGGTATTGAGCGTTTGCCGAGACTGTCCGAGCTCGACGACTGTCCACTGTAGACTGTCTGTCGCAACACTCGGTCTCTCCACCAGTCCTCGCTGCATTCCCTCTACCGACGATCGTGTCCAAGCGGCTCGCTTGCGTTTCCGATCACATGATTCTTCGTTTACCAAACAAATTGTTAGATGGCGCTGTTCACTATACTGTGGCGTCATCTATCCACGACATATACAATACTAGCTTCCGCCCGCGACTCCGTCCGCGCGGATGTTGGTCTTCGCGTGGATGGTTTATTTCTCCATTTTGAGTTGGACCCAAATACGGCTAAGCCTATAATAATTAAGGAGATCCCTCTATTGAGCTACTGCTGTTGAGCTCGCGTTCTGTAGTAGGTAAGTATTTTTTTTATAGTAATTCCGACCTTGATAAGTAGCATGTAGCAGTAAATTACTGAGTGACGAAAACTTTGCAATAATAAAAAAGTGATCGTGACAATGCGACAGAAAGTTAATTGAGAGCTTCAGCATACACAACATTGTTAGTGAGCTCGTCCGGAATATGAACATGAAGATTTCTTGGACTGCTCACGGGGGAAAGAGCTACGTAAAGTTGCCCGTGTGAAAAACAACTCGCGGTAAGATCTACGCCAGCAACTCCTAGGGTCTGACCTTGAGCCTTATTTATTGTCATGGCGTAACACAAAGCTACAGGAAACTGTATTCTCTTAAATTGAAGCGGGTAATGCGTGTGTTCGCGGTTCTACAGAACAACGTCTATGAATAAAACTGAAAAATAAGATTTTTTTTTCTACGTATTTTTCCAGGATAAAAAGTATCCCATTTTATGCCCAGGATAATAAGGTATAATTATACCAAGTTTCATCGAAATCGAACCGTTAGTTTTCACGTGATGCCTGCATATACAGACAGACAGACAGACAGACAGACAGACAGACAGACAAAATTTTTTTTAATCACATATTTGGGTTTGGTATCGATCCAGCAACACCCCCCGCTATTTATTTTTTCAATATTTTCAATGTACAGAATTGACCCTTCTACAGATTTATTATATGTATAGATACATCCATAAGAATAATACAAAAAGTGTTTATTACGGACGAGATTCGAACCATCGAATCATCGGTTATCCTTTGAATACCGCGAGCTCTTACCAACTAAGCCAGTTAGGTATTTAATAACTCGATGAATTATCAATCTACTTGGCGTTATAATTCTGTCTCTGTCTAACCGATATATTATTGAACTCGCAGAGAATGCATAGTTGTTAATTGAGGGTAGTTACGCATACATTTTACTAATCTATATTGAAGTTACCGTCTGATGAGTCTAGTTTTGTTTCACCTTTCGCACTATCGCATATTAAACGTGTTTGTGTTAAAACAATAATTTAAAACATTTTTCCAAAAAAATACAACCGACTTCCAAAAAAAACACTACAAATTGAAAAATAACTTTAATTTCGGAAGTCGGTGTCTTTGGTTCCGCGTTTTCGTTTATTGACAAATGCTCAAGTTACTTTAAAAAATATCCAAATCGCTGTAGCTTTGCCTATAAAATTTGAGGGTTGCCCTCGATTTCCATGGAATCCTCTCATCAGATTCCAACTTGATGATAATGGGACCACCTCAAGAGTATACCCTTTCAAATAAAAAAAGAACTTTTGGAATCGGTCCAGCCGTCTTCGAGTAATCGGTGAACATACACAAGGTAGCTACTGTAAACTGTTGAGGAGTTCCCTTAACTGTCCTTCGTCTTCATCATCAGACCCCTAATGACAGTCGCAACCCATCTAGGTGTAAAGTTCACATCAATACAAATTAATCAAGCCCAAACACAAGGTAACTGCTGTAAATCGTTGAGGAGTCCCCTCGACTGTCTTTCGGCTCCATCATCAGATCGACTCCAGGCCTTCATCAAATTGTAGTGCTTTAAAATACTTAATGAAAAAATTAACAAACGCACTAGTCGCCCCTACGATTTTCGAAAGCTCCCCTTGATTTCACTGGGATGCCATCATCAGATCCTGGTTTCCTTATCATGGGACCACCCTTGGCATATCCCCTTTCCATCAAAAAAAGAATAATCAAAATCGGTTTATAAACGACGAAGTTATCCGCGAACACACATAAAAAAAATATATATATATATACGGTCGAATTGAGAAACCTCCTCCTTTTTTGAAGTCGGTTAAAAATTAAAGATAATTAAATTATATTTCTTTCATTTTAATATAAACCTAATAGTTATAACAACAATAAAAAGAAAAAGTTGCATTAATAGTATAACTCAGAGAAAAATAAAATTTGATGAAAACAAAAACCTAATTATCAGACTGCCAGTGCGAACCTGGGTCAGCGGTTTCCATCCTAAACCTCTAGACCAACTTAACTGTTACTAACAGTTCTAAATTAATATTCTTGTGCATTGTTGTTTATCTATAAACTGTTTGAAAAAGAATTACAATAAAAAAAATTAAGAAAAATATATAAACCTATATATAAAAATATATAAATTGAGAACCTCCTTTTTTTTTGAAGTCTATTAAAAATACAAAACTTGCAATGCGGCCATCGCGGGTTCGAATGTGGATGCTTTTAAGGGGGGGGGGGGGGGATACCCACATCGTGAAGCCGACTGAACAGCAATTATTAATATATGAAAATTACTTCTTAAATATGTTAAAATTAATCGCAGCAATTACATTTCTCTAGAACAGGCGACAAAAAATGGCAAAAAAATATGTGTGTTAATTGAGTTTTTGTGGTTTTAGTAATGCAATACAAATTGCATCTGCGTTTGGATACATGCATAAGACAAACACTGTATCTGTAGCACGCTTGAAGTTCAGATTAAAATAAGAAACACCCACGACTGCCAGAATCGTATTGCTAAAGTAAACACATATAGAAGTCAACGTTTTCACGATTATCGCAGTTATCATTTTTTAGAGATGCCTTGGCCCGTGCCATGATGTCGATCACGTTACGCATCGACAATCATCGACAATTATATACAAGAGTGTATCGGAACGTGTCCGTGTGTGTGAGTGTGTATTTTGTTTACGTCTGTCACCTGTCACTCATTGCTGCTACTTTTTCCGTATATAAAAAGTACTCTTTGGTGTAGTTTTGCGCTGATATTAGCACGTATTACTGTGTTCTGTTTGTGTTACTCTGTTGGATATTTTAACTTGACCCCACGCTATCGTTTATCGGACTTTCGTTTACGCTTCTAACGTTAATATTCTGTTGTGCATAATGGACTTGATTGTTTACGATTTGGATTCTGACGCTCATGATGTCAAGGTGCCTGAATTGTAGTGTAGCCACTAATCGAATGCGAAGGCATATTGTCACTCTAACGCCGCATAAGGCCTCGGTCTAGAAGTCCGCGATTGCGGGGCGGGGGCGGCGGCGGTGCTGGCAGCGGCGCGACAACGCAGACCGGTCTTATATACCTGAATATAGACAGACAGGTTGAAGAACTAGAAGAAAACGAAGCTGGAATGCCGGAACCACCTCTACTTCCACCAATTGTTAATCCTATTGTCGCACATGAACCTCCACCACCAGCTGATAATCCTGCTGATGATAATCTTAATGATGTTTTTATTAAAATGTCCCTACTTATTTAGATAAGTACTTAAATAAAAATTCAAGTGCTATTTTAGTGTTTTATTGTCTATCGAATTGTATATTTTTTGCCAAGTCGCTATGAGGAAGTCATAATATCCAGACATATCTGTAGACGACGAGCTCTTTACTATAGCGGCTTGCCTACAACGATTGAAATGTGTAGCCAGAGAGCCAATACATCATCTGCCTAGTATTTTCCTAACTATGTTGGGGTCGGCTTTCAGTCTACCCGGACGCAGCTGAATACCAATATTTTACATGAAGCGACTGCCTATCTGACGTCCACAACCCAGTTACTGGGTAATACGATACCCTTTGGTAAGGCTGGTTGTCAGACTTTCGGGCTTCTGACTACCCGTAACGACTGTCAAAGTTCCACGAATGACAGACGGGACCAACGGCTTAACGTACTTTCCGAGGCACGGAATTACCTATATATCAATATGATTACTAATAAGTTTTACTTGGTATTTTCATTTTCGGCTCTTTCTTCACTAGCTGACACGAAGCGTAATATGTATGGAACACCGACATTTAGAGTAATCCATACATTTTCATAGAATTAGATATTCACTGATATCGATGTGAATAAATGTCACGTCAACTAGTGTAGAAAGGGCCTTTATATCCATTGATAATATTTCTCGTATTGTTTCGTCTATAAAACTCGGAATGATTGATCGAAAAGATCGAAAAACGTCTAGGCACTTTTTTTGTATCCTATTTATAGTTTCTCTCGCTTCTTCTCTGATCATAAAACTTAAACAATTGTAAAGACATACCTGTAAGCTTTAATATGATGTACTGTATGTTAGTGTACATGAATATTTTTTGTTAGGGCATAGCTCTCTACGAATTCCAGCCGTGTCTTTTCTTTATAATGAGACAAAATCCCGTGTACCCGAATCACAGTGTTTTTCACAAGCTTTACCTTGTCCAGATAAGAGCGGGTAGCGGCTCGCGGCTAATTGGACGTTTCAAAGCTCTTTTGATCATCAAACTTACTTATTTAGGTAAACAGCGGATTTTTGCCGCGTTATTTTTCCTGGCGTTTAGTTGTCGCAGTCGCAAATTGAAAATAAACATATCCGCGTCTGCGCTTTGACGGATTAAATAAATTTGGCGGAGAGTGGCTGACGCGGCACGCCATGTACGACAGAGATACCCAACCTGCTTGCTGAGTTTATCTGAGTAGACTGCGAACCTTTTCGTTTCAGTTTTGGAAGACATTTTAGTACCTAGTAGGTATGTGCTGAAGTAGTTTCTCACAAAGCCTGCACGGAACTAATCAAAATGCTACTACATTCGTCACTTTGTTCTGGTCAAGATTAATTTGATGTATTTTTTTTAAAGCTTCATCGTTTTCCCACACAAAGTGACGATTTAAATCCACGTATGCGATCCATGAATGAATAATGTTCACTACAACTGGTCACACTCTCCAAGAAACCTCAGTGTCAAACACAGTAGTTCTCCAACAATAGTTTGTTGGAACAAATCGTAGTGTTATGTTCCGGCGACTTGTAATAAAAGCGTGTTTGGTTCCGAGGCGAGGGAAAGATTCGTCCGCGTCAGTGTTATAAGTTCCCGCGTTATGAGCAGAGAATGATGTTATCGCTATAAGAACCTACGCTGAACTCACGTTATTGTAATCGTTGAACAGTGAATACAGTTATCTTGAAACTTTGTGATGATAACACGTATTTATGAAATTAGATGATGAAGAATTCGTTACGACCCGCTTTTACAACTTATTACTCAAGCTGCTGCTGTAACTTTGGATATTCAGTCTCGTGCGTTCTGGCTGCAGATTGAAGCTGAACTCAGAATGCACAATTTAATCGTTATCATTCTAAAATGCGACATCCTGTGATGTGTCAGTTTTTCAAAACCCAATTATAACGGTGATACCAGTGACTTATCAAACTATTATTGTTACAGTCTAGCCCGTCTGTTACAGGACATGCAGTAATGCACACCCCAGCGCCCCAGCGAGCACATCACAGCCTGCAACCGCTACACTCGATATTATTCCTTCATCTCGGATCGACGGAAATAAACGTTCAAAGTAGAGCCGAATGTCTCGACGCAGCAAAATATAACGCTGAAATAAACTTGTGCATATTGTAGGAGAGCATGCAATAGATATGTGTAGAAGGTTCACTTTGTAACACGCCAACAATAGTTTACAAGAAACTTTAAAAGCTACTATAAAGTTTCGTGTTAGTTTTTGATTGTAAGATGACATAATAGGAAATAGTCTATCATTACAAGTAGCAATGCTTAGACAACAGATAGTTCTCATGACATTGGTACCTACGTCTCTCTAATACTCACGTGGCTTTAGTGCGTAACTAACAAGTAAATCAAAAGTAGTCTAAAACGAAATCAACGTAGAAGTGTACGACGATAGACCAAGCAGGTTTGAGTGAAAACCTATATGTATATCTTACCTTCGTAGTAAGTCGCCATCCATAGCATTACGTCATTTCATAAGATATGGTCCTTCTGTACGTTCACACTAAGTGCAGCAAGAACTGGTGGATATTGCGAAAACAGTTGTCGGCGAGTCATTATGTGTGAGTGTGTCGGAAGTCGGGCGGAGGCGCGCGGCGAGCATAACTCACGGGTTGGCAAAAACATCGCTTGGAAACTTGCCGGGCAGGGCTGCCTAACGAATTGCGGTGGAGTGGTCTTTTGGAGTTCTAGGGATTGGTTCTGTCGAAATACTAATATATTAAAAAAAATATATATTATTGTTTTCCTACGATAAAGAACACCAGCGTCAACTAAAGCTGAATGTTATTGGGCGTAATAATGATAACGACCAGCAACTTTCCCTTATTTGTAAGGCGGTGCTGCGACCTAGACATAACAGTTTTGTCTGTCACTGACAAAACAGGTTTTTGAGGAGATACATTTTGAAAATAAAACTGTTTTGTAAGGGTACCTAATTGTTATCATGGAGTGATCCACTGAAAGACAGTTTTGTCTAGGTCGTAGAACGGCCTTATTGTCACTATTAACGCCTACACATAAAAAATCCTAACTTTACATTCCTATTCAAAGTATCACAAAATTAAAAGTCATAAATATACGCAAACGTGTACATACAATACACGAAGAAACTCACCCCCTTTTTTATGCAGTCAACGTGTGAATATGAAACACGAATAAGCAAAAACAATAACAAATGAAATCAGAGAGCAAGGTTGTCACCGCGTTTAATTCCTCCACACGTTGCCGAGTGGTGAGCTCTGGCGAGTGACGGCGAAGCGAACAAAACAGCGCGACTTAACTGGCGCGCGGCAGCCCTGCGTGGTTATCGAGACGCGGGACATTTCAATACATCGCATTAGACGAGTCGAGTGACGCTCGACGCTTTGTTTTTATGTTCTGCTGCAAGGAGGACTCGGTCGGTGTGAAAGCGGAGTTTGAACTGAAGTGGTTTCTTAAAATGTAAGTGTTTGAAAAAAATGTACAAGCACTGAATCTTTTAGTACCTACGGCTTCTTCATCTATGCTTATGTATACTAAGAATTAAAAACGCTTTTCATCTTACCATATTCACCATCATTGAGATCATCTATTTCGGAAGGTTTATGTGTGTATATATTTTAGGTATTATGAAATCACACTATAATAATATTGTAACGGACGCCGATCGTGTTATGCGAATATGTACATAAGTTGTAATTAAGACTGGGACATTACAGTGAATTAACTAAGAAAGTGTTATGTTAAGATCTCTAGAATGTAAGACGGATGATTCGCGCTCTTTACGCTTGGTGGCGCCACTGGCGCGATTAGGTTAAGTGGTACCAAACGTTACCGTAAGGAGGACCGTCACCGATTTTTGATAATTTTAGGGTCTAGAATAAGGGTTTTTATACCAATTTTTTGTAAATAAGCTAGAATAAGTGTTTATCTATGTTAGGAAAATAAGAGCACCATTGTAAGGGCTTAACTTCGGAAAATTGCCCCCACGAAACCGCACTAGTGACGTGTGCACACCTGACGCGCTCTGATTGGTCAAAAAGGACGCGCTCTGATTGGTCGAGAAAAATCAGATTGGTGCCGTGTGCAAAATGTACGCGTTTTGATTGGTCAGAGGCGTCTATAAAAGACGGGGCACTTTTCTGAAGCGGCAGTCTGGATTGGCTAAGTGGTCACTCAGTGCACATCCTACCCACGTACAGCTGTGTTACCTACCCGCGCGGACCGCATATTTTAACCGTTTCTCTTGTGTTTGCACGGGTTACCTAGCTCACTCGTGCGAACACAGGGGAAGCCACCCGCGCTGCCCGGCGGAGTCCCGCCGCAGCGGTCGCGGCGACCACCACACCAGTGATGCCGAAACCCGGCATGCGCGGCTCCCTGGGCCGCGATGCCGGGTCTCCGGAATCACCCCCGGCGTTGGATCGGGCGGCATCTATGCCAAATATTGGCGAGGTGTCGTCCGGTGCGCCGCCGGGCGTGACAACCCAGAAGACGAGGAAGGAGGGAGGAAGAAGAGGGGGGGAAACGGGAGCCGCTGCAGCTACCGGCCCACCGACGGCATCGGCGCCTGCGCGCGCTGCGCCAACGCCGTCGTCGAGCCGCCAGCACGCGGTGCCCGTCCGCCCAGCCGCGTTCCGCCCGGTGCCCATCCAGGCCCCGGGGCCCGCCGCAAACTCAGGCCGCGCGCCGCTCACACGCGCCGCCGTACCGCCCGCGCGCGTACCCGCGCCCGCGCGCGCGACCGCGCCCGCAACCCGGGCCGCGGCGCCCGCGCGCACCACCGCGCACACTGCACGTGCCACCGCACCGCAGGCGCAGCCCGCGCTGACCGCGCACACCGCCGCACCGGCCGCGCGTACCCGCGCACCCCCGGCGCGCACCACCGCACCACCACCCAGCTTCGCGTCTCCGCCCGCGCCCCCCGGGGCTGCGGCGGCGGAGGCGCCCACAACCCAAGCCGGCCCAGCTCCGCGCACCGCCGCACCCGGCCCCCGCCTCTCGCTGGCGGGACCGGCGATGGCTGAGCGGGAGCGGTCGGCGCTGAAACCGCCATCGACGCCCGCATCACCGGCGCCCCCCAGGGCCTCCGCCTGTGACTCGCCCGCGATGCTGTCGGCATGCTCCTCACGCGTGGGGTCGAGCATGTCGCTGGTGTCGGAGGGCTCGGCCGCGTCTGGTCGCGATAGCGTGTCGAGAGACACGTCCCCGCGATCCGGACGACGGCCCACCGCGGGAGGGGCGGACTCCTACCTCATGGACATACCGCCGCCGCTTGCATTCGGGTTCGAGTTTCAACTCGAGCCCAGACCGCAGCGGCGCCGAAGGAGCAGCACGGACGAGACCGAAGAGGAGGCGAAGCGGTACTGCCTTGACCCGCCGCGGCCACAGCGCGAACGCGCGCCGCGGGGTCGGGCCACGCCCGCCTCGCCCACCTTCGCCGACGTGACGCGGCGCACACCGCCGCCGCCGTCACAGGCGCCCACAACGAGGACATCAGGGGTAAGTGATGTTGTACTCCTTGCCCCCCCCCCCGAATTTGACACCCCCACTGCCGCCCCCGGCGCCCCGACGTCAACGGAGCAGCAATCGGGTAAAAAGAAGAGGAAGCTGCGTTACCCGCCGCTGGTGGTGGAGAGGCTGCCCAACTGGGCCGCCCATTTCCGGGCCATCGCCGCGAAGCTGGGCCGGCCTCCGAATGCGCGTCCCTACGGGGGTGGTGTACGATTCACCCCCGACACGGAGGACGAATACAGGCTGGTCCAGCGTTATCTGACCGGCCTGGAAAAGGACAGCGGCGTCTCATGGTTCGCCTACTCACTACCAGCGGAGCGAAACATGAAGGTTGCCATCCGGGGGCTGCCAGCGGACACCGACCCCCAGGAGATAGAGGAGGAACTCCGGGCGTTGGGGTACCAGCCGGAGTACGTGCGCCACATCAAGGGCGCACAAGGAAGACCCGGCTGTGTATTTCACGCCATTCTCAAGAAGACTCCTGACGTCCGGACTATCTTTGACACCACTGTATTCATGTACATGAAGGGTGTCAAGATAGAGGCTTGGCGGGGCAAACGTGGGCCCGCTCAGTGCCACCGGTGTCAGAAGTTCAGACACAGTTCGCACCAGTGCCACCGCCCGCTCGCTTGTGTCCGTTGCGGAGGTGAGCACGCGGCACGGGACTGTCAGCGCCCGCGCGAGGAGCCGGCCACCTGCGTAAATTGCGGTGGCCCGCACCCCGCGTGTAACGCAAAGTGCCCCGTGTTCCAGGCAGAGATTCGGAACAAGCGAGCGGGGACTGCCGCCATCACGGCCACCGCGCGCCGGCCTCAAGCGGCCATCGAGAGGCCGCAAATGGTGGAGGAAGAGGCCCAGAGCGCTACGCTCATGGCGGCAGCCAACGGGCCCACACAAGCCACCTCCTCTAAGCGGAGGAAGAAGAGGCGCGGGGGGAAGGGGAAAGGGAAGAAGCCCAAACCCCCCCCCCAGGCGACCCAGGAGGAGATCCCTAGGGCCGACCCTGCCACAAGCGGGGCACAGGTCGTAGTCACACAAGCGACTACTAGCGCCGGCACAGCGTCGCGGCCGCAAGCGGAACAAAAACAGTTCGCACAGAGAGCGAGCCGCGGCGCCACCGGCGCTAACAAACAAACGAAAGAAACCAAGACCGAGACCAAAACTGAATTCACGACCTGTGCCATCAAGCTGTTGATGGACCTAATAAAGGCCATCAGGCAGGGTCACGATATAGAGACGGTCATCCTCGATGGCCTGGCCATGCTATTAACCTTGTACCATGGCTAGGCCACTGAGGGTGATCCACTGGAACGCCCGCGGCCTTAGGGAAAAGGTCGCCCCCCTCCGCCATCTCCTGAGGGAACAGGATATCGACGTGGCGCTAATCAGCGAGACGCTCCTGGGACCCGAAGATAGGGTCAGGGTCCCAGGATATCACGTCTACAGGAAAGACGAAAGGTCGGCTCACGTGAGGTACCGTGGTCTGGTAGTACTAGTGAGGCGAAGAGTCGTACATCAAGAGCTCCCCTTGCCGCCGAACGAGACGTTCTACACGCTGGGTATCCAGCTGCACTTCGCCGGCGAGGACCTAAATATATACGCAGCCTACAAACCGCCCAAGGCTCGCATAGACTTGAAGGAGCTACGGGCGGTCCTGGAGCCTACAAGCGGCAACGCGACTATCCTCGCCGGTGACTTTAATAGTAAACACCCAGCGTGGAACTCAATGATAACGAACACCGAGGGGAGACGGCTCTTCGCGGACGCGGAAGCCTTCGGCTATACGGTGTCCGGCCCAGAGACGCCGACCCACTATCCAGATGCCGCACGGCGGATGCCGGACGTGCTGGACATCGTAGTCCACCGAGGGCTACACTGCCAGATCACGCAGCAAGTGTTGGACGACGAGCTACAGTCGGATCACCATCCGGTGCTCGTCGTCCTAGCGGGTATGCCGACCCGACTGAAGCCCCTAGCGCCACGTCGATACACGGATTGGACAATTTTTACAGAAAAAGTGGAGGCCACCACGCCGACTCGGCCTATTGCCTCACCCGCGGACGTAGACCAGACGGCAGAGGACATCACTGCTTGCGTCCAAAGCGCCTTAGAAGCGGCGACACAGAGTACGCAGCCGCAGGGGAGAGTGCTATTGCCGCCCCTGCCGGCGCGTATCAACTCAATGATCGCCGAGAAGAGGCGCCTACGCAAGCAGTGGCAACAAACTAGATGTCCCACGATGAAAACACAGCTCAACCGTCTCGCGGAAAAGGTGAAGGCCGAGTTACAGGCGCGCACCACCGCGGACTGGGATGACCGAATAGACGCAGCCGCTGACAGCTGGCCGTCTCTGCACAAGTTGTGCCGCCAGCTGACGAATACCCCAGCCCCGGTGCGCCCGCTGCTTAACAGCGACGGGGCGCTTAAATATGTAGCGGAGGACCGGGCGGAGGTCTTCGCCGAACACCTGGAGCGTCAGTTCCGCCCCAACCCGACCGGCGACACCGACCATGTCGCAGCAGTCGAGAAACACCTGGGAGACTACTTCGCAGCGCCGATAGCTCCCGATGAGGACCCCGTCTTCTTCTCGCCGGGCGCAGTCAGACGCGCCATCCTTAGGACGAAACCGAGGAAGGCCCCCGGTGCCGACGGCATCACCAACGCAGTGCTGCGCCGCCTGCCCTACCGTATGGTAGCAGCGCTGGCGCGCCTGTTTACGGCGGTGCTGCGCACGGGGGCCTTTCCGGCCTCGTGGAAGGAGGGGCGCGTCATAATGCTGCCCAAGGCGGGGAAGGACATACTGAAGCCGGAGAGCTATCGGCCGATCACTCTGCTGCCGACAGTCTCCAAGGTGTTCGAAGCACTCCTGCTGCGACACCTCCAGCCGCATATCTCGCCGCGTCCGGAGCAATTTGGTTTTCGGGCGGAACATAGCACGACGCTCCAGCTGTCAAGGGTACTGCACCACCTTACAGCTGCCCACAATAGAAAGGAGTACGCAGTCGCAGTATTCCTTGACATGGAGAAGGCCTTCGACCGGGTATGGCACGAGGGCCTGGTATATAAACTGGCCACATCAGGCGCGCCCCGTCGCGTCGTGCAGGTGGTCTCCTCTTTTCTGTCCCACAGGACCTTCAGGGTGGTGGTCGACGGGGCGCTGTCCAGCGCGCACCCCGTCATGGCGGGTGTGCCGCAGGGTAGCTGCGTCTCGCCGGCGTGTTACTCACGCTACACGGACGACATCCCCACGACACAGGATGCGACGCTCGCGCTGTATGCTGACGACGCCGCGTACATAACAACTTCGCTCAATGCGAAATACGCGGCGGTCAAAATGCAGCGCGCCCTAGAGCTCCTTCCCGACTGGTTGTCCAAGTGGCGGCTGTCGGTGAACGTGGGTAAGACGCAGGCGATGATCACCGGATCAGCGCCCCTCCCGCCTCCCCTGAAGCTTCAAGGAGCCGACGTCGCGTGGTCGCCCCGGGTCAAATACCTGGGGGTCACCATCGACCGTCGGCTCTCGATGGGGCCTCACGTCCGCTCGGTCGCCGCACGGGGTAGGGTAGCCCGCAACCTGCTCAAACCAGTGCTCTCGTCCCGCCTCCCGGCGCGCGTCAAGTTGGGCGTGTACAAGTTGTACGTGCGCCCAATCTTGACGTACGCCGCTCCGGCATGGTTCGTCCTCACTAGCGAGACGAACCGCAAGCTGCTCCGCACGCAACAGAACCTCGCGTTGCGGACAATAGTCGACGCCCCTCGCTATGTGAGGAACGACGTCATCCAGAGAGACCTCGGGATTGAGAGCCTGGATGAGTTTGTGCGGCGCCTCGCGAAAGGAATGTTCGCGCGTGCCGACGCGTCTGCTTGGCCCCATGTCAAGGACATCGCGCCCTGGCACGCGCGCCCCCCTGACGCGAGACCCTTGCCCCGCGACCTGGTAGCGGACGACGACCCCATCGCACCGGATTGACGCCTCGAGTGAGCCGCACCCAGGTTACACGCGGCTCACCCGAAACAATAGCACTCTACATATCATAACACACACTCGTCGCGTAGCGTGTGCTAGGTTAATATAGGCACGTTACGTAACGAACGCAGTCATACACTACTAAACAGACGCCATACTCACACGTGAACGCGCAGTGCGGGCTGCGATCACGTAGACACTGAGCGGTGTCACACAGCACAATACCGCTCACACACACACGACTGCCCCTTAGCCCGGACCGTGACCGGCTAGCTCTGGGAGCGGGGCGGGCGGGGGCAACATACCTATAATCCGTAGGAGCGTCGAGTCGGCACCTTCGTCGCAGGTCGTCTCTCGCCGGGCCTCCCCCAGGTAACTGGGGGTCTCACCTGGCGGGGACAGACCGCCGAGGTGTCGTGAAGAAAGCGGCGCTGCTATACAGCGTCGCGGCGCGCCTACGGATACACTATATGCAACCACTCACATGGACGCGCGTTTTTAAAAACGCGCGTTCAAAAACCGCCAGCCCATGTGGCGCACACGGTGAGAGGCCCGTATTAGCGGGCCGCCGTATGGCTTCCGCGGCCGGGGGGCATAGCCCTGACGCCGCTCGCCACGCCCCCTAACGGGGGCGTCGCGACTTCCAACGATCGAAGCGGCAGTCCGGATTGGCTAAGTGGTCACTCTGCACCAAACCTACCCACGCGTTGTTTTGTGTCACCTACCCGCGCGGACCGCACTTTTTTAACCGTTTCTCTTGTGTTTGCACGGGTTACCTAGCTCACTCGTGCGAACACAGGGGAAGCCACCCGCGCTGCCCGGCGGAGTCCCGCCGCAGCGGTCGCGGCGACCACTACACCAGTGATGCCGAAACCCGGCATGCGCGGCTCCCTGGGCCGCGATGCCGGGTCTCCGGAATCACCCCCGGCGTTGGATCGGGCGGCATCTATGCCAAATATTGGCGAGGTGTCGTCCGGTGCGCCGCCGGGCGTGACAACCCAGAAGACGAGGAAGGAGGGAGGAAGAAGAGGGGGGGAAACGGGAGCCGCTGCAGCTACCGGCCCACCGACGGCATCGGCGCCTGCGCGCGCTGCGCCAACGCCGTCGTCGAGCCGCCAGCACGCGGTGCCCGTCCGCCCAGCCGCGTTCCGCCCGGTGCCCATCCAGGCCCCGGGGCCCGCCGCAAACTCAGGCCGCGCGCCGCTCGCACGCGCCGCCGTACCGCCCGCGCGCGTACCCGCGCCCGCGCGCGCGACCGCGCCCGCAACCCGGGCCGCGGCGCCCGCGCGCACCACCGCGCACACTGCACGTGCCACCGCACCGCAGGCGCAGCCCGCGCTGACCGCGCACACCGCCGCACCGGCCGCGCGTACCCGCGCACCCCCGGCGCGCACCACCGCACCACCACCCAGCTTCGCGTCTCCGCCCGCGCCCCCCGGGGCTGCGGCGGCGGAGGCGCCCACAACCCAAGCCGGCCCAGCTCCGCGCACCGCCGCACCCGGCCCCCGCCTCTCGCTGGCGGGACCGGCGATGGCTGAGCGGGAGCGGTCGGCGCTGAAACCGCCATCGACGCCCGCATCACCGGCGCCCCCCAGGGCCTCCGCCTGCGACTCGCCCGCGATGCTGTCGGCATGCTCCTCACGCGTGGGGTCGAGCATGTCGCTGGTGTCGGAGGGCTCGGCCGCGTCTGGTCGCGATAGCGTGTCGAGAGACACGTCCCCGCGATCCGGACGACGGCCCACCGCGGGTGGGGCGGACTCCTACCTCACGGACATACCGCCGCCGCTTGCATTCGGGTTCGAGTTTCAACTCGAGCCCAGACCGCAGCGGCGCCGAAGGAGCAGCACGGACGAGACCGAAGAGGAGGCGAAGCGGTACTGCCTTGACCCGCCGCGGCCACAGCGCGAACGCGCGCCGCGGGGTCGGGCCACGCCCGCCTCGCCCACCTTTGCCGACGTGACGCGGCGCACGCCGCCGCCGCTGTCGCAGTCGCCCACACAAATGACAACAGGGGTAAGTGATGTTGAACTACTTGCCCCCCCCCCCTGAATTCGATACCCCCGCTGCCGCCCCCGGCGCTCAGACGTCAACGGAGCAGAAGTCGGGCAAGAAAAAACGGAAGCTGCGCTACCCGCCGCTGGTGGTGGAGAGGCTGCCCAACTGGGCCGCCCATTTCCGGGCCATCGCCGCGAAGCTGGGCCGGCCTCCGAACGCGCGTCCTTACGGGGGTGGTGTTCGTTTCACCCCCGACACGGAGGACGAATACAGGCTGGTCCAACGCTACTTGACTGGCCTGGAAAAGGAGAGCGGCGTTTCATGGTTCGCCTACTCCCTACCAGCGGAGCGGAGCATGAAGATCGCCATCCGGGGGTTGCCAGCGGACACCGACCCCCAGGAGATAGAGGAGGAACTCCGGGCGTTGGGGTACCAGCCGGAGTACGTGCGCCATATCAAGGGCGCACAAGGAAGACCCGGCTGTGTATTTCACGCCATTCTAAAGAAGACTCCCGACGTCCGGACTATCTTCGACACCTCGGTATTCATGTACATGAGAGGTGTCAAGATAGAGGCTTGGCGGGGGAAACGTGGACCCGCACAGTGCCACCGGTGTCAAAAATTTAGACACAGCTCGCACCAGTGTCACCGACCGCTCGCTTGTGTCCGATGCGGAGGTGAGCACGCGGCACGGGACTGTCAGCGCCCACGCGAGGAGCCGGCCACCTGCGTAAACTGCGGTGGCCCGCACCCCGCGTGTAATGCAAAGTGCCCCGTGTTCCAGGCGGAGACCCGGAACAAGCGAGCGGGGACTGCCGCCATCACGGCCACCGCGCGCCGGCCTCAAGCGGCCATCGAGAGGCCGCACATGGTGGAGGGAGAGGCCCATAGCGCAACGCTTATGGCGGCAGCCAACGGGCCCACACAAGCCACCTCCTCAAGGCGGAGGAAGAAGAGACGCGGGGGGAAGGGGAAAGGGAAGAAGCCCAAACCCCCCCCCCAGGCGACCCAGGAGGAAGTTCCTAAGGCCGACCCTGCCGCAAGCGGGGCGCAGGTCGTGGCAAACACTGACGCTACAACTAGCGCCGGCGCAGTGCCGCGGCCGCAAGCGGAACAAAAACAGTTCGCAC
This sequence comes from Mesoligia furuncula, assembly GCA_916614155.1. Taxonomy (NCBI): domain Eukaryota; kingdom Metazoa; phylum Arthropoda; class Insecta; order Lepidoptera; family Noctuidae; genus Mesoligia; species Mesoligia furuncula. The sequence goes on along the minus strand of OU744811.1, from coordinate 477,445 downwards.
AGAGAGCGAGCCGCGGCGCCACCAGCGCTAACAATAACGAAACCAAGACCGAGACCAAAAAAGAATTCACGACCTGTGCCATCAAACTATTGATGGACCTGATAAAGGCCATCAGGCAGGGTCACGACATTGAGACGGTCATCCTCGATGGCCTCGCCATGTTACTAACCTTGTACCATGGCTAGGCCACTGAGGGTGATCCACTGGAACGCCCGCGGCCTTAGGGAAAAGGTCGCCCCCCTCCGCCATCTCCTGAGGGAACAGGATATCGACGTGGCGCTAATCAGCGAGACGCTCCTGGGACCCGAAGATAGGGTCAGGGTCCCGGGATACCACGTCTACAGAAAAGACGAAAGGTCGGCTCACGTAAGGTACCGTGGTCTGGTAGTACTAGTGAGGCGAAGAGTCGTACATCAAGAGCTCCCCTTGCCGCCGAACGAGACATTCTACGCGCTGGGTATCCAGCTGCACTTCGCCGGCGAGGATCTAAACATATACGCAGCCTATAAACCGCCCAAGGCTCGCATAGAGCTGAGGGAGCTAAGGGCGGTTCTGGAGCCGTCAAGCGGCAACGCGACCATCCTCGCCGGTGACTTTAATAGTAAACACCCAGCGTGGAATTCAATGACTACGAATACCGAGGGGAGACGGCTCTTCGCGGACGCGGAAGCCTTCGGCTATACGGTGTCCGGCCCAGAGACGCCGACCCACTACCCAGATGCCACACGGCGGATGCCGGACGTGCTGGACATCGTAGTCCACCGAGGGCTACACTGCCAGATCACGCAGCAAGTGTTGGACGACGAGCTACAGTCGGATCATCATCCTGTGCTCGTCGTCCTAGCGGGTATGCCGACCCGACTGAAGCCATTAGCGCCACGTCGATCTATTGATTGGACAATTTTTACAGACAAAGTGGAGACCACCACGCCGACTCGGCCTATTGCCTCATCCGCGGACGTGGACCAGACGGCGGAGGACATCACTGCTTGCGTCCAAAGCGCCTTAGAAGCGGCGACACAGAGCACGCAGCCGCAGGGGAGAGTGCTACTGCCGCCCCTGCCGGCGCGTATCTACTCAATGATCGCCGAGAAGAGGCGCCTACGCAAGCAGTGGCAACAAACAAGATGCCCAACAATGAAGACGCAACTTAACCGTCTCGCGGAAAAGGTAAAGGCCGAGTTACAGGCGCACACCACCGCGGGCTGGGACGAACGAATAGATGCAGCCGCTGACAGCTGGCCGTCTCTGCACAAGTTGTGCCGCCAGCTGACGAATACCCCAGCTCCGGTGCGCCCGCTGCTAAACAGCGACGGGGCGCTTAAATACGTAGCGGAGGACCGGGCGGAGGTCTTCGCCGAACACCTGGAGCGTCAGTTCCGCCCCAACCCGACCGGCGACACCGACCATGTCGCAGCAGTCGAGAAACACCTGGGAGACTACTTCGCAGCGCCGATAGCTCCCGATGAGGACCCCGTCTTCTTCTCGCCGGGCGCAGTCAGACGCGCCATCCTTAGGACGAGGCCAAGGAAGGCCCCCGGTGCCGACGGCATCACCAACGCAGTGCTGCGCCGCCTGCCCTACCGTATGGTAGCAGCGCTGGCGCGCCTGTTTACGGCGGTGCTGCGCACGGGGGCCTTTCCGGCCTCGTGGAAGGAGGGGCGCGTCATAATGCTGCCCAAGGCGGGGAAGAATATCCTGAAGCCGGAGAGCTATCGGCCGATCACTCTGCTGCCGACGGTCTCCAAGGTGTTCGAGGCACTCCTGCTGCGACACCTCCAGCCGCATATCTCGCCGCGTCCGGAACAGTTTGGTTTTCGGGCGGAACATAGCACGACGCTCCAGCTGTCAAGGGTACTGCACCACCTTACAGCTGCCCACAACAGGAAGGAGTACGCAGTCGCAGTATTCCTTGACATGGAGAAGGCCTTCGACCGGGTATGGCACGAGGGCCTGATTTATAAATTGGCCACGTCAGGCGCGCCCCGTCGCGTCGTGCAGGTGGTCTCCTCTTTTCTGTCCCACAGGACCTTCAGGGTGGTGGTCGACGGAGCGCTGTCCAGCGCGCGCCCCGTCATGGCGGGTGTGCCGCAGGGTAGCTGCGTCTCGCCGGCGTGTTACTCACGCTACACGGACGACATCCCCACGACACAGGATGCGATGCTCGCGCTGTATGCTGACGACGCCGCGTACATAACCACTTCGCTCAATGCGAAATACGCGGCGGTCAAAATGCAGCGCGCCCTAGAGCTCCTTCCCGACTGGTTGTCCAAGTGGCGGCTGTCGGTGAACGTGGGTAAGACGCAGGCGATGATCACCGGATCAGCGCCCCTCCCGCCTCCCCTGAAGCTTCAAGGAGCCGACGTCGCGTGGTCGCCCCGGGTTAAGTACCTGGGGGTCACCATCGACCGTCGGCTCTCGATGGGGCCTCACGTCCGCTCGGTCGCCGCACGGGGTAGGGTAGCCCGCAACCTGCTCAAACCAGTGCTCTCGTCCCGCCTCCCGGCGCGCGTCAAGTTGGGCGTGTACAAGTTGTACGTGCGCCCAATCTTGACGTACGCCGCTCCGGCATGGTTCGCCCTCACTAGCGAGACGAACCGGAAGCAGCTCCGCGCGCAGCAGAGTCTCGCGCTGCGGACTATAGTCGACGCCCCTCGCTATGTGAGGAACGACGTCATCCAGAGGGACCTCGGGATTGAGAGCCTGGATGAGTTTGTGCGGCACCTCGCGAAAGGAATGTTCGCGCGTGCCGACGCGTCTGCTTGGCCCCATGTCAAGGACATCGCGCCCTGGCACGCGCGCCCCCCTGACGCGAGACCCTTGCCCCGCGACCTGGTAGCGGACGACGACCCCATCGCACCGGATTGACGCCTCGAGTGAGCCGCACCCAGGTTACACGCGGCTCACCCGAAACAATAGCACTCCACATAACATAACACACACTCGTCGCGTAGCGTGTGCTAGGTTAATATAGGCACGTTACGTAACGAACGCAGTCATACATTACTAAACAGACGCCATACTCACACGTGAACGCGCAGTGCGGGCTGCGATCACGTAGACACTGAGCGGTGTCACACAGCACAATACCGCTCACACACACACGACTGCCCCTTAGCCCGGACCGTAACCGGCTAGCTCTGGAAGCGGGGCGGGCGGGGGCAACATACCTATATTCTGTAGGAGCGTCGAGTCGGCACCTTCGTCGCAGGTCGTCTCTCGCCGGGCCTCCCCCAGGTAACTGGGGGTCTCACCTGGCGGGGACAGACCGCCGAGGTGTCGTGAAGAAAGCGGCGCTGCTATACAGCGTCGCGGCGCGCCTACAGAAACACTATAAGCAGCTATTCACATGGACGCGCGTTTTTAAAACGCGCGTCCAAATAACCGCCAGCCCTTGTGGCACATGAAGTGAGAGGTCCGTATTTGCGGGCCGCCGTATGGCTTCCGCGGCCGGGGGGCATAGCCCTGACGCCGCTCGCCACGCCCCCTAGCGGGGGCGTCGCGACTTCCAACGACCGAAGCGGCAGTCCAGTCCAGATCCAGCTCTGAATCGGAAACCAGTTCTCAAGAGAATAAAGGAAGATACTCTACGAAGGCTTTCATTTCATCACCCACGTCTACGTGTACGGCAAACAAATACAGTCCACAACAGTTCTGGTCCTTCGCATCCGGATTTAAAAGAACTCTGAACAAGCCCGGTTCTTTGCAACAAGAAACAAGGAACACTCAAGATGGTGATCACAAGGAGCCAAGGAGATACAGCGGAAGTTGAAGAACAACGACGCGTCCAACTACAACAGGAAGCGCGACTCAGAGAAGCCCAGCTGATTGAACGAGAACGCATGAGAAGACTCTCGCTGGACCCGCCAGCATCGCCGCTTTCGAAGCCGACGGACAACAGCACAGCGGGGCCCTCTAGACTTCCACCGACAACAGCTACGGTTCAAGGAAGAAGATCACCAACCCAATCGGTTAGATCAACCACAAGTGTCAATACACGACTACGGGTAGCTGAACTGGAGGCAGCAGAGAAGCTGGCTACCATAAGAAGAAGGGAATTAGAGCTGGAAGCCGACCTAGTCAAGAAGCGGTTAGCCGTCGAAGTATCGGTCATCCACGATGAGGAAAGCGTGCATGAAGAAGAACCTACCCTCCCTCGTGAACCACATCAGAAGGTGGACGAATGGCTGAGGACGAACCCCCTTGGCACACGGGGGGAGGAAGGAACACGTGAAGAACCAAGGCAGACACGGTTCGAAATCCCACGAGGAAGATCGCCGACGCCGACGAGGAAAAGGAACAGTATCGAGTACCTGGCAGCCACGTTAGAGAAAATGGCCGGACCCAGGCCCCGATACATCGATTTACCAACGTTCTCCGGAGCGGCAAACGAATGGCTACCGTTCAAAGCAGCAGTACAAGACTCGACCCGCATGTACCAGATCTCGGCAGCAGAGAACATTCAGCGGCTAAGGAGCTGTCTCAAAGGGGAAGCAAGAGACGCCGTGGCTGCCCTCCTGTATACGGCGACCGATCCAGACGTCGTGATGAAGACACTTGAACAGTGCTTCGGGAGGCCAGAAGTGATCATTGACAAAGCGATGGAAGATCTCAAGAAGCTACCAAAACCAGGTGCATCGGCGGCCGAACTGAACAGTTTTGCAATCAAGCTGCAGAACATTATCTGCGTGTTGAAAACGATCGACCGAAGAGGATACCTGTTCAACCCCTTGATGACGAGAGAAGTGTTGGACAAGCTGAGCCCGCACCTACGATCCAGATGGTGCGACTACGCCTACGAACACGAAGGGACAGCGGACCCGGAGATTGTGGTCATGTCTCACTTTCTGATGCGAGAAGCGGACAGGGCGCTGCGTTACACGTACACCCCGTCCACAGGCGTCGTGACTCAGAAGAAGGAGACTCGCCCTGCCGTGACACTCAAGAAAAAGGCGAGCGTGTTCAACACTACGGAGGAAACGGAAGAAGGAATGAACAAGTGCCCCAAGTGCGAACAAGCCCACACCCTGACACGGTGCCCCGAGTACAAGGCACTCACAGTGGACGACCGCTGGAAGTTTGTGAAGGAGAAGAAGTTGTGTTTCAAATGCGCTCAGAAACCACATAGGCGCATGAACTGTAGAGCAAAGCCATGTGGCGTGGACCAGTGTAGCCGTCCGCATCATGCGACCCTGCATCAAGAACGAGGAGCGAGGACGGAAGACTCAAAGCCACCAAAAGAAGAAGCGGTTCTGTCGGTAGCAACACGACCAGCTGCCGGACCACGAACAGTCCTGTTGAAGATGTGCCCGATCGTCGTTTCCGGCCCACGGGGGGAGGCGAACACATACGCCCTCCTGGATGAAGGGGCCACGATCACCCTCATCGACAAGCAGCTGGCGGAAAGCATCGGGGCAGAAGGACCGTCGCAACCACTTCACCTGAGTGGGGTCAACATGACGCAACAAGAAACGGACAGTCAGCTGGTGAACATCCAAATCAGAGGGCTGAAGAGCGACGAAAGCTACAAGGTCAGAGCGAGGACCATGAAAAACCTTCAACTTCACCGGCAGTCTATTCCGGAGACTCTGTTGGACTGCAAGCACCTAAGGAGCCTGGCACCAGAAGAGGTGTGCTACGAAAAAGCGCGCCCAGGGCTACTAGTGGGAACAGATCATTGGAAGTGTATAGTGTCCCGTGAACTCCGCATCGGCGGCCCTGATCAACCGGCCGCATCAAGGACAAAACTAGGATGGGTGGTGCACGGAACCGCGCCACGTAACACCATCTACCAAGAAGGAAACGTGCTGCACGTTTACGAGCCCGACCGAACGACGGGAACGAGCAGCCAGGAACTTCACGACTTAGTCGAAGGCCACTTTAAGATTGACGCGCTCGGCATACAGGGAAAGCCGAGAGTCAAGGAAACGGATCAACGGGCCATCGACATAGTCAGAAGAACCACGAAGAAGATCGACACCGGGTACGAAGTGGGACTACCGTGGCGGCGGGACGACGTCACTATGCCAGCAAGCTATAGTCAAGCACTGCGCCGGCTGAAGAAGATCGAGCAGAAGATGGACGCAGATCCAAAGTTCGCGACCGAGTACTCCCAACAGATCGACAACTTATTGGACAAGGGATACGCGACACTGTGCGACGGGTCAGAAGAAAGAAGCGCCATCTGCTGGTACCTGCCTCACTTCGCCGTGCAGAACCCGAATAAACCCGGAAAATATAGACTAGTATTCGACGCTGCTGCAAAAAGTAACGGCGTGTGCTTGAACGACGAACTGCTAGAAGGACCCGACCTACTGCTGTCGCTGCCAGGAATCCTCTTCCGATTCCGAGAGAAGGCGGTGGCGATTACAGCGGACGTGCAGGAGATGTTCCTGAGGATCAGGATAAGGCCGGAGGATCAACCAGCGCAGCAGTTCCGGTGGAGAGGTAACGAACGAGAAGAACCTCCAAAGAAGTACAAGATGACCAGCATGATCTTCGGCGCAGCGAGCTCCCCGTACATGGCCCACTATGTCCGCAATTACAACGCAGACGTATACGGGCAGGAGTATCCACGCGCATTAGAAGCCATCAAAGAGAGCCACTACATGGACGATCTCGTAGCCAGCTACGAAGACGCGGAAGAAGCATGGAAGGCGGTCGAAGAAACAAGAAGGGTACACGCACACGCGGGATTCACGTTGCGTGGATGGAGCTCCAGCGACAAGAAGGTCCTACGGGACGTACCTCCGGAGCTACACGCCACCTCTCCCACACAACTGGGGGGAGAACAGCCTGAAAACAAGATCTTGGGGATGTATTGGAACGCGGAACGAGACGAGCTGGGATTCAACACGTCGATGAATCGAGTTCCAGCTGAAGTACGAGCAAGGACCCGCGCGCCGACCAAGCGCGAAGCCCTCAGCGCCGTAATGTCCATTTACGACCCGCTGGGATTACTGAGCCATTACACCATACGAGCGAAGATTATACTGCAGAGTTTGTGGCGCCTCCACATAACGTGGGACGAACAGATTCCGGACGATGAAAACGAGCTGTTCGCGTCCTGGATCGCCCGACTCGCCGAGCTCACTCAACTCCGATTACCGAGATGCTACCTGACGAAGAAATACGAGCGCCTCGAGCTACACATCCTGTGCGACGCCAGTGAACAAGCCTATGCGACCGTAGCCTACTGGAGAGTGAAGTACGTCGACGGGAGCCTGAACATCGTGTTGGTAGCCGCCAAGGCCAAGGTAGCGCCTCGTCGAGTCCAAACGATACCACGTTTGGAACTGCAAGCTGCGGTCATTGGAGCAAGATTGGCTGACGCAATAAGAAGAGAGCATCGAGTTGACATCGGCCAGACAACCTACTGGACCGATTCATCTACCGTGGTGCATTGGATTCACCACGATATGCGACGGTACACACCATTCGTCGCACACCGGCTGGGAGAGATCGCGGAGCTGACGAAGAAAGAAGAATGGCGTTGGCTACCCACCGCTTGCAACGTAGCCGACGACGCCACGCGACTCATCGACACACCCATCAGTACAGAGGACCGATGGTTCCAGGGACCGGATTTCCTGTACATGCCAGAAGAACAGTGGCCCACGGCGGCGACAAACGAGCCAGAGGATGAAGAGGTCCTCCACATCAGTGAGAAGACAGAACGAGACAGCTGGCTACCGAACCCAGCCCGCTTCTCGAAATACGAAGTCTTAGTGAGGGCTACCGCTCGAGCAATCGCCTTCACCGACATCTGCAGACGAAGAGCAGCCGCAATGGAGCATCGCCACATCCAGCGCGCCGAGGCCGAACTAATACGGCAAGCTCAAGAAGATAGCTTCGGAGAAGAGTTAAAGAAAATACGGGCCGCTCGTCCACTGACGAAGACGAGTCGGCTGTACCGGCTGGATCCAGTGCTGGAAGACGACATCCTGAAGGTGCGGGGCCGGATCGAGGCCTCTTCCGCACCAGCCGAAACAAAGCGGCCGATCATCTTGGATGGCCGCCATCAACTGACCAAGCTTCTCGTGTTGCGGGAACACTGCGCTGCGGGTCACGCCAATAGAGAACGTGTAACAAATGACATACGACAGCGGTACTGGGTTATCCACTTACGACCCACGGTACGCGCTGTAGAGAAGAACTGCGCCTTCTGCAAGAGGCGGCGAGCAACGCCGCAGCCTCCAGCCACGGGAGACCTGCCACGCGCCCGCCTGGACCCCTTCCATCGCCCGTTCACCAACTGCGGGGTGGACTACTTCGGGCCAATGATGGTCAAGGTGGGGCGTCGTCGAGAGAAGAGGTGGGGCGCACTCTTTACGTGCCTTACCTCCCGCGCCGTGCACATCGAGCTCGTCACGTCACTCTCCACCGATTCAGCAATCATGGCACTGAGGCGAATGGCTGCGCGCAGGGGCTGGCCAAGAATTATGTACTCCGACAACGCGACTAACTTCCGAGGGGCTGACCAAGAACTTCGCAACGCCTACACCGAGTGGATGCCTGCATTACGGGACGAAGGGTTACTGCACCGAATGGAGTGGCGCTTCATACCCCCTGGCGCGCCCAATCAAGGCGGCGCGTGGGAGCGAATGGTGCGCTCCGTGAAGACGGCACTGAGCATCACCCTACGAGAGAAGGCACCGACAGAAGAAGTCCTGAGAACTCTACTCACTGAAGCCGAGTTCTGCATCAACGCGAGACCGCTGACCCACGTCAGTGTAAACCCCAACGACCCCGAGGCCTTGACCCCAAACCACTTCTTGTTGGGGTCATCGGACGGAATGCCAACGACGGGACCCTGCGACGAGGCCGATAGAAGAACCTGGCGAGCTAGTCAGGCACTCGCCGACCACTTCTGGCAACGATGGCTACGCGAGTACCTCCCGACCCTGGTACCTCGCGGCGAGCCGCAGAACAACGTGCGACCAATGGAGGTTGGCGACGTAGTCCTAGTGGTCGACAGTACACTGCCCCGGAACACCTGGCCGATGGGAGTCGTCGAGCGCACGCATCGCGGTCCGGACGGCGGCATCAGAATCGTCGAAGTGCGCACCAGAACCGGCACCTTTCGGCGCCCCGTGAACAAGCTCGTCGTCCTGACAAAGGAGAACGAGGCTACGCGAGCTGCGCCGGGGGGAGAGCTGTAACGGACGCCGATCGTGTTATGCGAATATGTACATAAGTTGTAATTAAGACTGGGACATTACAGTGAATTAACTAAGAAAGTGTTATGTTAAGATCTCTAGAATGTAAGACGGATGATTCGCGCTCTTTACGCTTGGTGGCGCCACTGGCGCGATTAGGTTAAGTGGTACCAAACGTTACCGTAAGGAGGACCGTCACCGATTTTTGATAATTTTAGGGTCTAGAATAAGGGTTTTTATACCAATTTTTTGTAAATAAGCTAGAATAAGTGTTTATCTATGTTAGGAAAATAAGAGCACCATTGTAAGGGCTTAACTTCGGAAAATTGCCCCCACGAAACCGCACTAGTGACGTGTGCACACCTGACGCGCTCTGATTGGTCAAAAAGGACGCGCTCTGATTGGTCGAGAAAAATCAGATTGGTGCCGTGTGCAAAATGTACGCGTTTTGATTGGTCAGAGGCGTCTATAAAAGACGGGGCACTTTTCTGAAGCGGCAGTCCAGTCCAGATCCAGCTCTGAATCGGAAACCAGTTCTCAAGAGAATAAAGGAAGATACTCTACGAAGGCTTTCATTTCATCACCCACGTCTACGTGTACGGCAAACAAATACAGTCCACAACAAATATTATAAAGGCAAAAGTTTGTGAGTGTGTGTGTGTGTTTATATGTTTGTTACTTCTTCACGCTCAAACGGCTGGACCAATTTGGATAAAATTTGGTATGGAGGTAGCTGACAACCTGGATTAACATAATATAGGCTACTTTTTATCCCGATATTCCCACGGGATCGAAACTTATGCGGGTGAAACCGCGGGGCGCAGCTAGTATTAAATAAAATGCACTTTATTTCAAAACTGAATTTTATCAATGCTGAACCCGAAACGTTTGGTTCTTTCTATAGTAGTTTGCGGTTCATGTAGTAAGTGCTATGGTAGTGGTATAGTGGTATAACAGTCATCTGACATCACCTCCTGTAGACCCTTGATTATTTATTTTACAAGAAACTACAACTTTCATTTATTTCGTTGTCCGCCTTCAACCGCTGTTCGCGTTCAGTAAGACCTAACCTGAGCATTCACCGGCGCGGAACAGACAGCGGGCAAACTTGCACAATAAAACTGTGCCGCATCGAACCGCAAAACGTATTGCCACGCACCGCTCCGATGCGCATCTCTACTACATTGTCACCGCACTAGCCAGCGACTTTGTAAGAGCCAACATCTCGCGCAAATGTAATGTAATGCTTGAACAATCAATATTGAGTGTGTACTGACTTGTTACGCGTCCAGTTAGAGTGGTATAGGTTATAGATCATTGTCGATAACTTTTTGGTTGTCTAGGCTGTCATATGAGAAAATGGGATGTCAAGTTCATTAACTTGACTGAACATTTTCTCAAGGCTATCTACTTACAATATCACTAACTCTGTAACTTGCTGACAAATTGCGCAACAGCTTGGCAGTGGAGTCGCAGCTGACATGTTCTCATAGCAAACATTTATTTTTGTCATAGTAATTACTAGATACCTGTACCTACTATTGTTGCGAAGTATCTACTCTTAGTAATTATTATTATTATTGGCCTGTGATGTCCCACTGCAGGGTAAAGGCCTCCCTACTCTCTTTCCACTTCTCTCTGTTCAAAGCTGCTAAGGACCAGTTCTCTTAGTAAGAAAGAGTATATTATAGGAGACTTGATTTTTTAAACTGTATGAAATATTACAAGTTTTCAGTAATATTATCAGTCATTGATCAAAGGAGGCGGCAAAAATCCGTAGTTACCTATTTACATTGGGTTTCAGCAGCTATGTTAGCGATTGCAGTGGCGCGCAACAATAACTCAGCGGGTCTCCGCCTCAATCTACTAAAAGGAGACTGCGGATTAACCTTTTTTTTGTCGTCGGGGGGAAACCTTCAAAAGGCACCCGACCTCCGGAGAGGGAGGTCTGGGAGTGTGAGATTTTTAGCTAACTAAAACCACCCCGGTGATCACTATCAGCACATAGGGGTGGTCCCGGTTCCTCTTAAAAGACCAATTCCGGAACCCCCCCGTGCAACGCCAGTAAGGCACATCCCTGGGGAGACTGCAAAGGGGCCTCTCCTGAACCTTGCTATGCACGGCAGCACGTGACCACTGTGCCACCGTCTTCCCTGGGGTCACTTGGTGGGCGGACAGAGTAACTGCTCCTACCTATCCACTACTAGGTAATTGACTAACTCATTTAATATTGGGGCTACTGTTCGTAGATAAGTAGGTACTACTAACTATTTTTACATGAACCGAGATGTTTTACATAAATCGCTTAGTCACAATCATGAAATGACACATTTTTTAATAACCGACGGAAAATGTCAACGTGCTAACGTTTAATGTACTAATAATATAATGTTCTAACAGTGTACGTGATCCATGGTACTGAATCCATTGCAGCCACCCTGTCAGTGTATACACTGAGAAACAACTCACAGCCTAAATCACTGATGAAAGAAACATGAATCTTTGAATAATAAAACATCACATATATTATATTTAAATTATTTAAAGTTTCATGTTTCTTTCAGTTCAGTTTCTTTCAGACAGCGGCGCGGCGGCGCGGTGGCGCGGCGGTGGCGACGGTCGGCCAACACATAATAATTAAACAAACATGCAATTTACAAAGCCGCGTGCCACTCGTGCCAGTGCCTGCATCATTAAAGCTTGCGTCACTCCTGAAGCCACGGACCACTTCTTACACATCACAAGCCTACACCAATCCAGTGCTGGACCTAGGCCTCTCCTATTGCACGTCATTCAACTTGATTTGCCGTCTGCGCAACTCTCACCCAGCTGCTACCAGCCACCTGCGAAGATGGTCGCTCCACCTAGCCTGAAGGCGTCCCTTACGTTTGCTGATTGTGGCTTCTTACACACTAATCTCTTATTCTTTTAATCTTGGATAGTAGGTAATAACAGCGCGGGCGCAGTAACCGACACAGAAAAGTCAAAGTCATTGCATTTATTTCAAATAGGCACATAATAGGCATTTTTGAACGTCGAAATACAACAAAAAACAACCGACTTCCAAAAAGCACTACAAATTGAAAAATAACTTTAATTTCGGAAGTCGGTGTCTTTGGTTCCGCGTTTTCGTTTATTGGCACCGACTTCCGAAATTAAAGTTATTTTTCAATTTGTAATGTTTTTTTTGGAAGTCGGTTGTTTTTTTTTTGTAAAAATGTTTTTATTATTCACTTTTTAGTGGGTCAGTTTGTAATTAATCTAAGTTACAAAAGCCTAATGCCAACTGTTCATCACCTTTTACAAAATATTGCTTTTCCCGATGCTGGGACGTTAATTGTTGAGGAGTTCTCCAGGTAAGAACCAGGAGATCCTCAACAATCACTCGCAATACGTAATTGTGACGAGCATAAATTGCTTAGCAACCATATTAAAGTAATCGAATCGCAATACGTGAAATATTTGTCAGTGAGTAGTTCCGATGGCCATCTGTGATCTTCATCATCAGCTCCACTTTACCAAGTGATGATTTCCGAGAGCAAATGCTCAAGTTACTTTAAAAAATATCCAAATCGCTTTAGCTTTGCCTATAAAATTTGAGGGTTTCCCTCGATTTCCATGGAATCCTCTCATCAGATTCCAACTTGATGATAATGGGACCACCTCGAGAGTATACCCTTTCAAATAAAAAAAGAACTTTTGGAATCGGTCCAGCCGTCTTCGAGTAATCGGTGAACATACACAAGGTAGCTACTGTAAACTGTTGAGGAGTTCCCTTAACTGTCCTTCGTCTTCATCATCAGACCCCTAATGACAGTCGCAACCCATCTAGGTGTAAAAATCACATCAATACAAATTAATTAAGCCCAAACACAAGGTAACTGCTGTAAATCGTTGATGAGTCCCCTCGACTGTCTTTCGGCTCCATCATCAGATCGACTCCAGACCTTTATCAAATTGTAGTGCTTTAAAATACTTAAAGAAAAAATTAACAAACGCACTAGTCGCTCCTACGGTTTTCGAAAGTTCCCATCGATTTCACTGGGATGCCATCATCAGATCCTGGTTTCCTTATCATGGGACCACCCTTGGCATATCCCCTTTCCAACAAAAAAATAATAATCAAAATCGGTTCATAAACGACGAAGTTATTCGCGAACACACATAAAAAAATATATATATATACGGTCGAATTGAGAAACCTCCTCCTTTTTTGAAGTCGGTTAAAAATAGAATTAATTCTAGTCGTCCATTCCAAAAGGTAGTTTTCGTATGGAGAAGAATGGGCAAGAAACTCCACCGTTACTCTTTTAAAATGTTTTACAATATTTTGCATACATTAATACAAACTATTTACACTAGAATACTAAATTAAATAACTAACAAACTTACTATACAAATAAATACAAAAACAAAGGACACTTAGGCGTCGAAGTACTCGTCCGCATCGCTGTCATCCGGAAACATGGCCAGAAGACTGGCAGCATTGCCACGTTGAATGGCAATGCTAATTCTTTAACCAAAGAACGACCCAGCCCTCTGGTCACGTGAAGTGTCGACCAGCCGGCGAGAAACCTTAAAAACCGGGCAAGAGCGAGTCGGACTCGCGCACCGAGGGTTCCGTAACATCCGGGTTTATGCATAAGGTTTATGTTTATGAAATTAAATGTATATTTTTATTTTTGAGTTGATTGAATGAATGGTAAATTGCGGTTTACGACCTAGGACGTATTAAAAAAAACTACTTACTAGATCTCGTTCAAACCAATTTTCGGTGGTAGTTTACATGGTAATGGAGAATGATAAAAAAAAAAAAAAAAATATGATGTACATATTTTTTTTTTTAGTCTTATCATTCTCTTATTTTAGAAGTTACAGGGGGGGGGGGACACATTTTACCACTTTGGAAGTGTCTCTCGCGCAAGCTGTTCAGTTTAGAAAAAAATGATATTAGAAACCTCAATATCATTTTTGAAGACCTATCCATAGATACCCCACGCGTATGGGTTTGATGAAAAAAAAATTTTTGAGTTTCGGTTCTAAGTATGGGGAACCCTAAAATTTATTGTTTTTTTTCTATTTTTGTGTGAAAATCTTAATGCGGTTCACAGAATACATCTCCTTACCAAGTTTCAACAGTATAGTTCTTATAGTTTCGTAGAAAAGTGGCTGTGACATACGGACGGACAGACAGACAGACAGACAGACGGACAGACATGACGAATCTATAAGGGTTCCGTTTTTGCCATTTGGCTACGGAACCCTAAAAAGGAGACGCGCACTCGGGCCCCATGACCCGAGCGTTTCGACCCCAAACGGCTCAAAGCTGTAGTTGCCCATAAGGTATTTGCGCCGCTTGAGGGTCTCAGCAGCCGCAGCAGCGGCGCCAGCACAGCCCGCCGTGCTAGGAACGTGAGATGGCGCAAGGGTAAGGGTACACATGTTGCGTCCCACACCAGAGGCCTACCCACCTTCCAAGGCAACAACATCATGCCGTCTGGTCTCTTCCCATCGTCACGTACCAAACCGTTTGGTTCAAACACCGCTGGTACGCCGACGGTGACAAGGGCTCGACGAATAATAAAGTTACTATACCACAATTGGTTAAAGAATTAAAAATGAAACCATGACATAAAAATTAATTATCTGATAGATACATGGTGCTCACATATTTACAAACATGGTAAAAGTAAACGATTTTCATTTAAATAAAAAAAATTACAAGTAATAAGTCAGGGTGTGAGTTAAAGTAATTACAGAATCCCACAAAAACATTTCATGTTAAATGTTGCCAAGACGAGACCATGTAGCTCGCACTGTCAAAAAGTAATCAGATCTCATGTAGAGCCAAGCTTCTAACTCTACACGCCCTAACTCTACAAGGCCTGACTTCGCAAACTCTACACCTTAGTCAAAATATATGGCTTGGCCGTTTCGTTACTACAAGAACCATTAACAGTATGAGAGTTTTTCACCTTACGCTCATGTGAATGTAGCGAAATGGCCAAGCCATATTATTTTGACTAAGGTGTAGAGTTTGCGAAGTCAGGCCTTGTAGAGTTAGGGCGTGTAGAGTTAGAAGCTTGGCTCTACATGAGATCTGATTACTTTTTGACAGTGCGAGCTACATGGTCTCGTCTTGGCAACATTTAACATGAAATGTTTTTGTGGGATTTCATTTCTTTTTGTAAGTTGCTTATGATATTTATACGAGTATTTTTGCTGTTGTTCATTTTTTCTTTCTTTTTTTGGGATTTATTTATAACAAGGACCCCCTATATAAATTTTCAGACCTCTAGCATCAAAATTTACGGATTTTTTTTTTTTTTGGGGGGGTAAAAGTTTCAAGTTTTAATATTTTTTTGTTGTTTGTGTACTATTACTAGCTTACATACCAAATTTCAGCTTTCTAGGACTTCAGGAAGTACCTTAAGAATTTTGATGATCATCAGTCAGTGAGTCAGTGACGAAATCGGGGTAATTTAGATATCAATAAAATCTAAACTATAAGAGCTATGCAATTGAAACTTTATAGGTTTAATAAGTCAACCACTGGCATCATATTCCGTAAATTTTGTTTATCTGGTATAATCCAAACACAAGTTAAGAGGGTTCAAAAATACGACGAAGTGCTTCGAGAAAAGGTAGGTAGTGCCCTTGCGCTTTGCTTGGCTGGTCTTGGCGGGGGCACTCCCGTGCCCCCAGATCTAAATCAATGTCAGAAAAAAAGAAGAAAGAATAAATTTTACAATTTATTAAATTAGCAACCAGTTTGATTTTGTCTAGACTCTAGATTGGACCAGCATGTTTCCAAGCGTTCTTATCTTGGATATAATCTTCTTATTTATAGTATGCTTATTTGCAAAGTGTACGTTTAATGTGAGTTTTAAATTTTCTTTCATTTAATTGCAATATATCTCAAGGTATTTTATTGTAACATTTAACACAGTACCCCATAAAAGATACTACTACTTGGCACTTTGGCTAATCTGAAAAATTGTTGATGTATTTTATCTTTATTATTTCTAGTGTTAAAAAAAACACCTATGCCGAAAACTAATTCGCGACCGACCGCACAAGACTCTATAACAACGTAATGAATATTGGCACCAATGTTTGTCATCTGCATATGCTTTTAATTATTACCCGACTGCGTCAGAAGGAGGTTATATTTTTCGAGTGTATGTATATATGTATGTATGTATATATTTTTTGGCACGCTCTGTAGCCTAAACGGCTTGATCGATTTCAGCTTGAGAGGTACCTGTAGATTCTTCTTAATTGTGAGAGTGACACTGGGTATATCAAACTTGAGACATTAAAATGGCCGAATTTTGGCGTCATATTATGTTTTCAACATTTTTTTTTCTCAAAACCTATCCCTCACTCGATAGGCTTTGAGAAAAAAAAAATTAAAATAAAGGGTTTTAAAAGGTGATTTACAAAAATATGTACAACTTTTAAGGTTAAAAGTAATTCGAAGTGAAAAATCGTAAAAATCACGTACCAAGACATAAATCGTCTGCTTGCACATTTGTTAACTAAAAACCGGCCAAGTGCGTGTCGGGCCACGCACGTGTAGGGTTCCGTAGTAGCCTGTTATCACAATATAGTACGATTCTGTTGTTCTCTAATCTGAATATAATGAATATATGTAACGGTAATGATATTAGAATTTATTTATATATTATATTTAGATTATTATATTGTTCCATTTTGAATGCGTAGTAATGACAATGGTGTCCAGAGTAAAACAAAACTTTAACAAATAACGTAACCACGGAGGTGCAAGAAAAACTTAACACCGCGATCAACAAAAGTGACGTCACGGCACCACGCCATCTGTAATCGAATAGCGATACAAAACAAAAAAATATTGATTTTCGAAGATAATTATTTAAACAGATTTTAGAGACATTAACTAATAAGAACCACTTTCTTCCTTGTAAAGCTAAAAATTATTGCTGCCAAGTTATTATTTTAATTCACAAAATTATTGTAATTCTAAAATTAAACAAAGTTCGTTTGTGACTTCTATAGGTACTCGAATGAAAGCATAAACCGTTGGTACAGCGCCATCTAGCGGCAGTATTGTGAAACATGATAATTTTGGTTTTTTTAGTTTTTTATTTCTTATTTTGTTTTTTTAATGCAAGTCTTTTCCCGTCATAAACAAGCAACTACTTCATCTTAGTCACTATATAGGATTAATGCTAAGGATTTTGTATTTGGTACAAAATTATGCAACACCCAAGTTCAACGACTATTACTGCTAAACTATTAAAGTTATCTTAACCGCTATAGTTTTCCTTTCCAGAAATTTACCTTAATTAATAATTTAATTATTAATTTAATTTTCCAGAAAAAATATTTTAGTATAGTTTTAATTTTTCCAGATTTTTCAAGCCCACATTTTAGCCTTTAGATGGGGGGGGGGACGCCCTACTGGAACAAAAATTTGCACTTTAAAGTTTAATATTTCGTAAACGGAGCATTAAATCGAAGAATAATTTTAGCACCAAGTCATTTTCGCAGACCTATTCAACGATACCCCACACGATGGGGTAGATGACGAAAATAATATTCATTCCCACTTCACATGTAGGGGAGCTACCCTAAAAAAATATATTTTCCAAACTCTCTATATCAATTACGCCGACAAAGTGGTAAAATAAAACAACTTTGTCGGCGTAATTGATATACATACTCCTACAAAATTACAGCTTTCTAGTAGATACTAACGGTCTCTTACCAAAACCTTGGACAGACAGACAGACAGACGGACATGACGAAACTATAAGGGTTCCTTGTAGGAACTACGGAACCCTAAAAAGCTGGAAATAAAAAAAGTAATTAAAAAAAATAAAAAACTCGACTGCGGTAAAAAACTTAAGTTAAAAAAAAACTGAAAAGCTAAAAACAAGCCCATTTTAAATTAAATAAAAGTTGGAAGCAGGCGGGTTTTTACTAAACTTCAACTGTATCCGACGATCCTGCATACTTATCACTTTTGTTGACTGTACATATATTATGTGAACACGATGGCGGGCGCTCGCACCGTCCATCTCGATAAAATATAACCCTCCTTCTGACGCAGTCGAGTAAAAAAGGCATGGTGCGCTGTCAAAGGGCGCTGGTCTGCTGGCTGCTTGCGTATTCTAGGCACGTTATAGTGTTGATTAGGGTCGTGTTATATAATTCTTATGCACTTGTTATTTACCTATGTGCTTTTAAAAATGATTTGTAAGAAATGTAACTTTGCAGATCATTTAGTAATTGGTTTTTCAATTTAATTTTTGTGATTTTACTATCAATTATTTTTCAATAAATTGGAACATAATTTGAGTAGGTACTCGGTGTACGCACCAATGATTGATGACATGTTACTTTGATTTTAAAATGATTTACTTTGTGAAATCTCCATTGTTTCTTTACGGCAATTATTCTTGTATTATTTAATTACTTATAATGTAAGTCTTATTAGATTTAGCACATTTTAGTGTTTTGTATCAACTTAGGTAAACACACGTTGACGTACGTCCGTGCGTCATCGGACAGAGTTGTTGTGGGGCGAGTGCGTGGTGGGAACAAACCCTGTATAACTAAGCGTACTCGTTTGTGCCGGGAGTCGGTCTTCGGACTCTTATAGAGCACTAGCTCCCGACAACCCTGTCGGTTTACTAAAGTTCAGCCTTGCTGCAGGAATTACATACCTGTATTCTAAATACGCTATATTTGCGTGGCTCTGTCACTATACGAACAGTAATCGATCCTACGATTTGTTCGCAATTATTTTGTTACTATACATAGTTAGGTATTTTACTGTGTATCTAGTTGACCTACAGTGTATGATTTGCTAATGTGATTAATTGTTCAAATTATAATCTGATTTGAACTGCAAACCGTTTTTCTATTGCGCAAAACCAACACCACCTGTGGGTGGTGTTGGTTTTGCGCAATAGAAAAACGGCGTACTGTGGTACGCCCACAGTAATTAAAATATGCCTGATAATAACGAGACAACACCATACCTTCTCCGTCATATATTAATATAATTTTTAAAACCATTTAATATACATATCTATCCTAATAATAAAGCTGGAGAGTTTGTTTGATTGTTTGAACGCGCTAATATCTGAAACTACCAGTCGGATTTCTAAAGTTCTTTTTGCATTTGATAGCTCAATTCATAAGAAAGGTTATGGATAGCACCAAGGCCGCAAAAGAAAAAATCAGAAAGAAAGCTAAGCGAAAACGAAGTAATAGTGCGGGAGGGAGGACGATGCTGTGTGTCGCAGTGGGTTGGGAGGCAGAAGTAACAGTGCGGGAGAACGATCCTTTGCGACATGGTACACGTACTTATAAACCACAAATGTTGAGAAATTTTCTACATAACCTGAACTCAAGTACAAATGTCTAAAATATGGTTTGTTTATGCACATAATATAGAGAGATGGCAAACGTTCCCTTACAAAGACGTCAATTAGCTTTGATAAATGATGATGCATAACTTGGGTTGGGAGTCAGAAGTAACAGTGCGGGAGGACAATGCTTTGTGACGCTGTGGATTGAGAGGCAGAAGTAACAGTGTGGGAGGACGATGCTTTGTGACGCGGTAGGTTGGGAGGCAGAAGTAATAATTCGGAAGGACGCTGCTTTGTGATGCAGTGGGTTAGGAAGCAGAAGTAACAGTGCGGGAGGACAATGCTTTGTGACGCAGTGGATTGGGAGGCAGAAGTAACAGTGCAGGAGGACGATGCTTTGTGACGTGGTGGGTTGGACGGCAGAAGTAACAGTGTGGGAGGACCATGCTTTGTGACGCGGTAGGTTGGGAGGCAGAAGTAACAGTGCGGGAGGACGATGCTTTGTGACGCAGTGGGTTAGGAAGGAGAAGAAACAGTGCGGGTGGACGATGCTTTGTGACGCGGTGGGTTGGGAAGAAGAAGTAACAGTGCGGGAGGACAATGCTTTGTGACGCGGTGGATTGGCAGGCAGAAGTAATAGTGCGGGAGGACGATGCTTTGTGACGTGGGGTGGGAGGCAGAAGTAACGTGCGGGAGGACAAGCTTTGTGACGCGGCGGGTTAGGAGGCAGAAGTAACAGTCCGGGAGGATGATGCTTTGTGACGCGGTGGGTTGGTAGTCAGAAGTAACAGTGCGGGAGGAAGATGCTTTGTTACGCAGTGGATTGGAAGGTAGAAGTAACAGTGCGGGACGAGGATGCTTTGAGACGTGGTGGGTTGGGAGGCAGAAGTAACGGTGCGAGAGGACGATGCTTTGTGACGCGGTGGGTTGGGAGGCAGAAGTAACAGTGCGGCAGGACGATGCTTTGTGACGCGGTGGGTTGGCAGGCAGAAGTAATAGTGCGGGAGGACGATGCTTTGTGACGTGGGTTGGGAGGCAGAAGTAACAGTGCGGGAGGACGAGCTTTGTGACGCGGTGGGTTAGGAGGCAGAAGTAACAGTCCGGGAGGTCGATGCTTTGTGACGCGGGGGTTGGTAGTCAGAAGTAACAGTGCGGGAGGACGATGCTTTGTGACGCGGTAGGTTGGGAGGCAGAAGTAACAGTGCGGGAGGACGATGCTTTGTGACGCAGTGGGTTAGGAAGGAGAAGAAACAGTGCGGGTGGACGATGCTTTGTGACGCGGTGGGTTGGGAAGAAGAAGTAACAGTGCGGGAGGACAATGCTTTGTGACGCGGTGGATTGGCAGGCAGAAGTAATAGTGCGGGAGGACGATGCTTTGTGACGTGGGGTGGGAGGCAGAAGTAACGTGCGGGAGGACAAGCTTTGTGACGCGGCGGGTTAGGAGGCAGAAGTAACAGTCCGGGAGGACGATGCTTTGTGACGCGGTGGGTTGGTAGTCAGAAGTAACAGTGCGGGAGAACGATGCTTTGTGACGCGGTGGTGTGGGAGTCAATTTATTTATATAACTTTGAGATCTGTGTGTACAAATAGTAACCGATCCTTAAAAGTTTTTAAAACTACTAAGAAGTCTTCACTTATTAAATTGCGCCTGAAAATCTGGAACGACTTTTATCGCACAAAGTGTTTCCCTTTCACCTACGTTTTCAAATCAAATCATTTATTTCAGATGAATATCCAAACAAATCAAATCACCACAGGTAGTGTTTTCACCTACACTACCTAGGTACTGATAACCAGAATTCTGAAGACCGCGTATGGAATCCCAACCCTACAAGCAGGGTCGTACATCACTGGCAGAGCGAGCTGTCACTTGAAGGTTACAGGAGATGATTTCCCGCGCTTTCGAATTACCAGGCGATTTGGATATCAATGTTGGACTGTAATTAGATGATGATGAGGGTTTCGTGACGTTGCAAAGAAGGAAGTGCCGGTTGCGAAAGAACAAGAACCGCTGCGGCAAAGCTCCTACGGAGCCCGAAGTCAGATTGCCCGCCGCAAAGCTGAACACACCGGTGTACATCTCCCGCCTACACTACACCACTACGGCGGAGGACATCGTGGAGTACGTGCGCCAGAAGACGAGGTGCAAGCCAAGGGTGTAGTTATTGTAGTCACACCGCAACGTCAACTTCAAGGCGTTCGTGGTGCGCATACCAACATGCTACCTGCACCTGGTGATGGAAGAAAGCTTTTGGCCGCAGGATGTGGTATTCCACCGCTTTCGCGGACAAGTGACACCAGAACGCACAAAGACTTAGTGCAACTATATTATTATTATTAGTGAAGACATTAAAGTAATCGGTTATTAACACATTTTAAAGTATTGCGAAGAATAATGGATCAAGGCTTGATGGCAACTTCATGGCGTCACTTTATGCTCTGTTTGCTGTTCCGAGTGCAACGCTGGAGAGTCAGGAAGGCCGAACTTATCGAATCCCAAGATTCGATATGTGTTCTTCAGAATTCCAGTTCAGGCTCTACAAGCAAGATCGTACTGGTCGTAAGCACGACACTTTTCATTAGGCATTAAGTTTAACAGTACATTATAAATAATCACTGAACATACCTGGGGCTGTTTCGGAAAGGACACTGTAAATGGGCTATCCTGTATCTTTCCAAGTATGGATTTACCAAACAACTAGTTTACAATAACAAACCTGTCATACATATTTTAGAAAAAGGATTCCTTTTCATTTTCCACATCCGAGACCACGTCAAAAAATAATAGAAACAATTCGCATACGTATGCAAGCTGTCAGACGATCCCGTAATGTATCAATCCAGGCGGCATGAGCTTCATTTCACGGGGCGCGCGCCGCTGTCCCGCGGGCGATGGACGCGGAACCGACCGAAACAGTCGCTCGTCACTCGCGACAGTTATTGATTTATTATCTGTGGCGCGAAGTGGGCTCGCTCGGACATTTATATCAATTTGAGGAATCCGTGTTGAATGCCCCGAGGATTGACTCGGGCAGAAATGGGCCGCAATTTGCGTTGCGAGGAAGAAAAGAAGTTGATACTTCATTTTATCATTTTTGTAATTAATCTTCCATATCGTCTTCAGCTAATAATCTTCCTGGCTTTTTGTCTCAAACTATACAAAGAATGATTACGGTTTTAGTCAAACGAAACTTGTCATAACTTGGGGCTACAGTTGTTATAAGAAATTGGCAATGTGCTCGACCCCTGTCACATGGGACCTCAAACTGTCACCGTACTTATTACGGATGCATACAAAAAGTAAAGCAACTATTTTTCACGCACATTCGTCACGAGAACAATACTATTTAGTTGTACAACGAATATTATGTTCAGTTAAAATACACAATATTATGTTCAGTTAAAATACACAATATTATGTTCAGGCCACTACGTTGTGTTGCTGCATTCAACTGACAGCTTGCACATCGTAAATTCATATAGCGCTAAACATTCAGCGTAATGACTGACGCTGAATTAAATAACTACGAGTTACAGCGATGCTGTACCATTGTGCACTAATAAACTTATTCATAAAACAACAGTGAAACGGAGAAGTTTACCCAGTGCAGGACATTACCAATGGACTGATAAAGAAGGAAAAAATATAGCCTTGCTTTAAAGAGATTTATGTGCAGCTGCAGACAAATACTCATGAAAACAACTAATTATGTCCGTTATAAACATGCATTACCTGTGTAATGCATGTTTATAACGGACATAATTAGTTGTCTGCTTGCTAAGTTAATCATTAAGGGTATGTTGACCTGTGTCAACAAACCCTTAATGATTAACTTAGCAAGCAGACAATTCACCGCTTTACTATTTCAATAAGCCTTACAAAAGTATTGGTCACACAAAATGACTTCCGAATTCTGGTGCTCCATAAAGAGAGACAAAATTGCTACATGTCGGGTGAAGGGGTGCTTGTCAAGAAATATGTCCTAGGGGCAGGAGGAATTGATTCAATTTCGCGGTAATGGTGGCGGAGGTAGTTAGGAGCACTTCACGACTCACCCGAGGGCGGTAAGCAGCGAATTTGTGGCAGTGGACAGCGATGTGGCGCAATTTGAATAAACACTTTGTAAGTGAATGTTACACACTCGATTGAAGATGGGCACGATACGTGTGAGTAAGTATTTATTTGTTATTCTTGTGATAGTAAAAATAAAACAAATTAATGATTTCATCTGTTGTTAATAATAATTGAAAGAAGAGGAAACCTGATAGCAGTTGACGAAGCAATTTACAAAATAGCGGCAGCGTTTTCTAGCAAAAAAAGCCCTCGAAGTAGTCGGTGGCTCATTTACCCTCGTTTACACCAAGGTATACAACATGCATTTGAATCATAATTCCGTTTATAGTTTACATCCAAAAACTAGTTGCAAAAACTAGTATACAAAACTTGTCAAAAACTTGGTTAAAAGGTGACCATATAGTTAACGATTCATGTCTGAAATAACGTCAATATTTTGAAGTATAATTATAGACTTGTTAACTTGTTAATTATTACGTGTGCCAGCGCGAGCTGACAATGACCGCAATCACTATCCCATCGTCATCGTCTCGAACAGCAAGACGGCCAGATGTGTAAACATATTGACTTAGAACGCTATAGTTGTCTCGTCGCCAGCTGAGTGACCATCATCATCTGCCTAGCCTTTTTCCCAACTATGTTGGGGTCGGCTTCCAGTCTAGCCGGATGCAGCTGAATACCAGTATTTTACATGGAGCGACTGCCTATCTGACCTGCACAACCCAGTTATTGGGTAATACGATACCCCTTGGTAAGACTGGTGATCAATAACAAATATATCTCTGGTCAGTGAATCTCTTAACTGCGACCACAATTTAAGGGTCAGTCAGTACCCTACAGCCACAGAGCAGTAAGTGTGAGTAGGTACGTAATCACTGACTAACGACTGCGCTGTTAATAACTGTGATACCGTACGATGCGTTCCGCTCCATCGCGCGCACATGGCGCGGCTCACCCTTGCCCTTGTTGTGGGCTACAAATGCCCTCCTCGATACTCTGTGACGCACTTCTGCGAAACACCATATGGTCATGTGGTGGGAAGTTTACTTGCTTTTTGGCGTCTTCCGAAATATAATAACGGTGTAGTGTGGACAATGCCAAAACTGAAGTTTTTTTAAATGTTTTTACCTTTTAAAGATAGAAAAAACGGGTAAAAGCGAGCCGGAGTTCCGCACCGAGGGTTCCGTAACATCCGGGTTTATGCATAAGGTTCGGATATCTATGGGTTTATGTTTATGAAATTAAATGTTTTTTTTTTTATATTTGAGTTGATTGAATGAAAGGTAAATTACGGTTTACGATTTATGACGTATTAAAAAAAAATTTTTTTCGATGTAAGTTTACATGGTAATGTACGGTGGGCTGCATCAGTTGGGTAACCCAGTTGTATTAAAATTTTCATACAACTGGGCTACCCAATTGATGCAGCCCTCTGTACATCATATTTTTTTTAGTTTTATCATTCTCTTATTTTAGAAGTTACAGGAGGGGGGCACACATTTTACCACTTTGGAAGTGTCTCTCGCGCAAACTATTCAGTTTAGAAAAAAATTATATAAGAAACCTCAATACCATTTTTGAAGACCTATCCATAGATAGCCACACGTCTGGGATTGATGAAAAAAAAAATTTTGAGTTTCAGTTCTAAGTATGGGGAAACCCCAAAATTTTTTGTTTTTTTCTATTTTTGTGTGAAAATCTTAATGCGGTTCACAAAATACATCTAATTACCAAGTTTCAACAGTAGGTATAGTTCTTATAGTTTCGGAAAAAAGTGGCTGTGACATACGGACGGACAGACAGACAGATATGACGAATCTATAAGGGTTCCGTTTTTTGCCATTTGGCAACGGAACCCTAAAAATGATTAAATGACATTTACCTCTACTTTTATTATCTCATACAGTTTATTAAAAATAACAATGCTATAGCTCATCATCATCATCTGCCTAGCCTTTTCCCAACTACGTTGGGGTCGGCTTCCAGTCGAACAGGATGCAGCTGAATACCAGTATTTTACATGGAGCGACTGCCTAGCTGACCTCCACAACCCAGTAACTGGGTAATACGATACCCCTTGGTAAGACTGGTTTTCAGATTTTCGGGCTAAATACTAACGCTTTAGCTATCCATCTAAATTACCACCGCGCATAATGCCGGCGTGACATAACCTGCGGTGTCCATCTGTCCATTATACAAGATGTAACGCGCGATGCGTGCGACATGGTGACGTTTAGCGTGACACGTGACGTCACTCATATCATATGACCCAGTTTAACATTCACTATTCAAACATGCACCACGCACAACATTCGTACAGAAGTTCCACTTATACTGAGTCTTACTATTAAAGTCTTACTATTAAAGTGTTGGGTAGGTACAGTCGAACCAACAAATAAGTTTACATTTTACATGTGTGGGTGAAGTCATAGTTATGCACACATACACTAAATAATACGAGCGAGCTCTGTTTTTATTAGTGTGCGTATGGCATACCAATTACCATATACCAATATATAGTAATCATTCATTTATGTTATTGAATGAGATATATTTTAATTTTGTTTTTGCATGCTGTGTCTATCACATCATATTGTACACTATGCTTGTATATTGCTTGTATTTTAAGGATAAACAGAGTAACAATTGTAGATAGGCCAATAAATAAATAAATAATATTTCGCATGATTTACTATAGCAACCTTGGCACAATGGCTATAGTCTTTGGTCAGGGAACGAGAAGTCGTAAGTTCAAACCTTGGGTGCAGCAATTTAATCTTTTTGTATTCATTATTTTGATAAAACATTGCTTAAAGTTGAGTTTATAACGATTCAATCCCGTTCATGGACGTATGGATTCATGGATGGATGAGTAATTAAGTTTGCAACGTTTGAGACAACCACGGAACTCTCAGGCCATTTTATTTTGACTGTTTAGAAAATAACTACTTAACCACAATTAAAAATGTTTTCAAACAAAAATGTTTTTAATTTATAAAAAAATGAGCGTTCTTAGTTGTCAATCTACGAGTATTTGCATTACTGAGTATATTGATTACTTTATTTTTAGAAAATTTTTCCAAATCTCCACTCATCTTAAAAAGTGCTCCTTTTGCGAAGTGCACCAATTGAGAAGTGCACCAGTTGCTAAGTTCACCATTTGAGCATGATGTACAAGTTGAGATGTGCACCAAATGCGTCAAACCCTCATATTCGTGTTCGGATTTATTTCTGTGGATCCAACCATGCAACATTTATCAATGTTTAAAAAGGCACAATTGTTGTTCTGCATGAGCAAAACATATCTATATGTGGAGTTGATATCGGTGAGTAACAGTTAGATATTACGTTGATATTATACCTACTCTAACTCATCTCACCTTTCAATGTTTACCTAGGAATAAATTAATGTTACTTATGTAACTTATACCTACCATAATTACATAATAATATAATACCTATTATATATTATTTTTACACCTATTGTCATAAAATGATTACTTACAGTTTTTTTTTTCACAGCCCACACCAAATTGAACCTTAAAACAACCATTGTAAGGAAGGAACATATTGGAAGAAAGTAGAGGGATCATTTGCTAGCAAGCATTAAGCTCGCTCATTCCAACTAACACCAAATAATTATAATATGTTTACCCAATAAAAAAATCAAATTACTTTAATGCTTTTGTTTAATTTAGGTACCTTTCTACATTTTCGCTTGAGTGATTTTATTGGCCACAAAATTAATTTAATAAAAACAAAAAGTAAAAAACATCAAAACAAAATTCCTCAGCTGGGATCGAACTCACGTCGTCAAGCTTACATCATGGTAGCTCTCGCAGGCGCTTACACCAATTAGCTATGGGAACTATGTTATACTAAAATGCTGGGTCAAATTCCTTCATTGTGAATCCGTTTATTTTATCTCTAACCATGAATGTACAATACGTATACGCACATAATAATAATGACAGTTACCGATATGTTCGTGATGTAAACTAATTAGCATTTCCGACTGTACTTCCCATGCGCTCCAAAGTTTTGTAAAACAAAAATGAAGGAAAGCAATTGAAATCCTATTTCACCCACCACTGATGGGTCCTAGGCCCTGTCTTTTTTGTACCAATCTCCATGCAACTTCTCCGCTATATTACCTTTTTTTTTTTCTTTATTAATCAAAAACAAAACAATTACAAATCATTGTTTAACAAATTAAACATACCGCACAAACCATCTCGGGTTTAACAGCGGTATGGCCATATACCGGTACCTATAACGGTCCTTCTGTACGTCGTAGTGTGCGTGTGAATGCGTATAACAGTTCCGTGGCTCGCAGCTCGCAGCTCGCAGCTCTCAGCGCCGTATGACGTTTGTTCGCAAATATTCATTTGGCGGGATTACGCGCCCGCTCGCTCTAATGTTAAGACCTCTCATAAAGCGCCACAATCGGTGCTCGTTGATAAATATCACGTATTTATATTAAATCTGTGCTGACAGATTATTTGCGGAACTCTATATTGATTGGGCTTGCTGTGGACGCTTAAATGGTTTATTGCATTACTAGCACGCGACTTCGTCCGCGTGGGTTTCGAACTTTCCTCAAAAAAAATTAACACCCTCTCCACCTCCCCTTGAAAGGTAGTTTTCGAAAATTAATGTTTACGATATTTATAATATATAGCTTCTGCCCGCGACTTCGTACGCGTGAATTTTTTGTTCCCCAAACCCACCCCGTCGCATCGCATCGGCTACCTGCGCTATTACTTCGTTTTCGCTTAGCAAAAATTTGTGACTTTTTTCTCAACTCCTGCGGGTCCTAGCGTGATGTTTATCAACCTATAGCCTTCCTCAAGAATTGGGCTATCAAATGCAAAAAAAAAAATCCGACCGATACTTACAGAGATTAGAGATTTCAAACAAACAAACTCTTCAGCCTTATTATTAGTATTACTAGCTGTGCCCGCGACTTCGTTCGCGTGGAATAGTGACTTTTCGGGCAGCATATTTTGAATTACATATACCGTCTACAGACCGGGCATTTGCTGTCCGAACCCTCTGAGAACTCAGGCGAATTTCCCTATCAGTGAAAGTTTCAGACTCACCCGATAGTGCTTGAGCTTCAACATCGGCAGTGAGACGTATTTCTCATTCTTCCTGTGTTTCCTTAGACCGAGCATTTGCTGTCCGAACCCTCTGAGAACTCAGACGAATTTCCCTATCAATGAAAGTCTCAGACTCACGCGATAGTGCATGAGCTTCACGATCGGCAGTGAGACGTATTTCCCGTTCGTCCTGTGTCTCCTGGGATCGAGCATTTGTTGTCCGTACTCTCTGGGAGCTCAGGCGGGTTTCCCTGTCAGCAAAAGTCTCAGACTCACGCGATAGCGCGTGAGCTTCGCGATCGACAGATAAACGTGCCTTTCGTTGTTCCCCGTTTTCCCTATTTCGAGTTGTCATCATTCGAGAACGATTTGAACTCAGTCGAGATTCTTGCTGTCGAAGTTTCTGCAGCACGAAACCTAGCCTGATGTTCCTCAGATTCCTGTGATCGAACTAATCTCATCCTTTTAGCATTTCTGCTACAGTGGGAGAGGTTGGATCTTCTTCGAGGCATTCTTACAATAAAACAGTACTTACTACTTAACACACAGTTATTTAGTAAACACGTACTATCGTAAACAATTAAATTATAAATACTTACAGATTATTATACAGTCTAAAATTATCACAGTTTAAGTAATAAGTGTTAAGACGTGTAAACCAAAGGTACTAACTTTATAAAACAAAAGAATTGCTAGAAAAATTAATTACTAACCTGAGCTAATGAACTTATACTTAATAAAGAAAATTACTTAATAATATTTATAATATTTATATACAAACCCTAAATACAAATTAAGATAAGTATACCGAAAATCAGGGAAAGAAATGCCTAACCTATCATAAATGCTTACAATATTTATTTACAAACCCTAAATAAAAATTAAGATAAGTAAATACCCAAAAATCAAGAAAAGAACCGCTTAACCTATACCAAATACTTACAATATTTATTTACAAAATTTTAAAGAAAATGAAGAAAAAGAACCTAACCTACAAACCCTAAAATAATAAATAAATGAAATATGCAAACAGTCAGTCATCATCATCTGCCTAGCCTTTTCCCAACTATGTTGGGGTCGGCTTCCAGTCTAACCGGATGCAGCTGAATACCAGTATTTTACATGGATCGACTGCCTATCTGACCTCCACAACCCAGCTACTGGGTAATATGATACCCCTTGGTAAGACTGGTTGTCAGACTTTCGGCCTTCTGATTACCCGTAACGACTGTCAAAGATCTACGAATGACAGCCGGGACCAACGGCTTAACGTGCTTTCCGAGGCACGGAGGGGTCTCGGTATGTAAAGATGGTCGGTCACCCATCCACAGACCAACCGCGGCAAGCGTAGCTTAACCTGATCGATCGACCTGTGCGGCTGTTATTATTTAGCCACGGGCCCCTCTAAAATATGCAAACAGTCAGTATTCAAGTTAATCGCAATAATCGAATGCAACTATTCGCCTATACTCTCCAGGATACGCGCCTTCACTGAATACCTTAACAAATGTTCGCCGTGATTCTTTAAATTGACATAACTTTTTCATTTATGAACCGATTGACATGAAATAAACACTAAATGTTAAGTGAAGCTTACTACAATATATTAGTGAAAACTGCATCTAAATCTAATAAGCCGTTTCTGATATTAGCGTGCACAAACATACAGACAAACAGACAAACAGACAAAAAAAAAATTAATTACAATTTCGGGTTCGGCATCGATATAATAACAACCCCTGCTACTTTTTTTTTATATATTTCCATTGTTCAGAAACCACTTTTCTACAATTTTATTATATGTATATAGATTTTAAAACGATGATATCTCGTAAGATATTCATTGAAATCAAATGATGTCAAGGGCAATTTTGTTCAAAATTAAATACTTGTGATGAATAACCCCTTTATTTGGATAAGGATTAATATCATGTTTATAAAAACCTTCGCAAGTAATGCATTATTTTAGAACAAATTTGATTACCATAAAAAAGCTTATAGTGAATCAACCATAGAAGATAGACATAATATGCTGTTGTGAACTTTTTTTGAACTTTTAAAATGAAACAATTCCGTGATATCTGATTTTTGCGTAACTTTAACCGTTTGCGCAGCGTACGCAAGGGAAGCTCTCAAAAGGAATCTTTTATCCCGTTTTGGCAACATTTTTCAGTGATGCTCCGCTCCTATTGGTCGTAGCGTGATGTTATATAGCATATAACCTTTCTTAATAAATGGACTATGCAACACAAAAAGATTTTTTTAAATCAGTCCAGTAGCTTCGGAGCCTATTCAATACAATAAACAAACAAACAAATCTTTCCTCTTTATAATATTAGTGTAGGTTACACCTGAGTACTTGTGCTTTGAGTGGATTTATTTTAAAAGCTTTTATTTAACTTGCAATGTACTCGTAACTATGTTTGTTCGGTGGACTCTTGCAACTCAATTTTGAAGCAGATATCTTCAACCGATTGAGCTAAAATTTTGCATACACGTTTAGTTTGGATGACAATGCATGATTTGCTGTGTGACGTCACTCTAAATCCAATATGGCGGAACACTCAAGATGGCGGACTAGTTATTTTTAATGCACTCTTACAATATGGGTATCAAATGAAAGGACTTGCTGAGAATGCGAATGCGAGTTAAACTACGTTGCTCCAATCCGTCTGAAATTTTGGTGTACCTACTGGGGTTTTGGAGTCCTCGATCATGGTGTTGAGGTCGAATTGTTCAAGTCTGTAGCATCGGTTGGTTAACTTTGACTTGTGTAATTTGGTGAGATAGGCGTCAACGGTATTGGTTTGGAACCTGTCTAGGAGAAGGATAACTCCAAAATCAAACCCGGAACTGTGTTTCGTAAGGCACAAGTAAGCTTCAAGCTGAAATAAGTGGAGCATTCCTCCAAACACCCAAGTCAAGGTAAGGTCGTGCCGAGGACTCAGTGGCATCAGGGTGTAACATGATGCCGTGAACGAGATGAACAGACTGAAAAACCTGTCCAGCGATAGCTAAAAAGTAAAAAATGAATTAAAAGTAAAAAAACTTTTATAAAAACAAGCTTTTATTTAAATGCGCTAAAAAGAATACAATAAACTATTCCTTTATAACATTTACTATCAACTTATAACGTCATTACACAATTTATATTATTATGATATAAAAGCTTATCGCGAGATTTACCTGTGTAGATAAACAAGTAAATTAAATAAAATGATCTAATTGATTTTAATTTTTTAAATTTTCAAACTAAGTAAATACGAGTACCAGACCTACTTACCTACTTAAATCTCGTGACAAGCTTTCTCTTAGTTTGATTCCTATCTTTGAAATTGAAATGACAGGAATCAAACTAAGATCAGCAAATATACCAAAAAATCCACCCCAACTTGAACGTTCAAAAAATATGGGCGTCATGTGTGGTGCGCCACGTCGCGACGTCTCGAGCTGTCAAGACGTGTATTTGCGCGGCGCAAACACGGCGCAGATAAAGCACCGCTGTATGCCGCGCGCGTCCCACACGTGATAAACCGAAGCGCCGCGCGCCTCCGCTGAATGACAACTTTGTGCCGCGACGTGCACCTTGCGCTCATACTCACTCGCAGTTAAAAACTGCCGGTCGATTCTGTAAAAATCTCACCGTGAAAACTTAGGTGAAGTGAATTTGTTTTGCTAGGAATTGACACTACTGACAGCTCACTCCACGCTCACTTCACCTAAGTTTTCACGGTGAGATTTTTACAGAATAGCATTGCAGAGCTGTTTTTTAGACAAATTGTTTTTATAAAGTGACTTATTTTTATTAGACTACAGACATCTCTATGAGACTCTCCTTTATGCGGTTAAAAAAAAAACTTTTGAGTAGTTACAACTTAACCACAATCATAAATATTGGTACTTACACCTCTTTTCTTTTTCTCTTTTTTTCTTTATTCTGTTTATTTAATAATAATAAAAACTAGTGCTGATTTACATCAACCTTAGTTATATAGCGAGTTTAGTTCAATTACCAAGTTTTGTGTCCAACCGTCAGTTCAAAAGTGTCAGTTTTTCAACGTACAAACGTCAAGAAACTCGTTATTTAACTAATGCAAACGTACACCAGCCTTTAGGGATGTTACATACTTGGGTCAGCAACACAGCACATTCGATTTGGCAGTATCTATTAGAGCTAAGCCGGGCGGCAAAATATATTTGATTTTGCCGCTCGGGTAGGCCGAATCATGCCGACTTGATCAATTGTGTAGCACCCCGTAGCAACGTCATCAAAGATTTGCTAAAAATGTATATAGATACAAGATATGTATTTCAATACATCTTATCGTAACTAAGTTGTTCTAGTTTAGCATTCAGTACACATTCACGTAGCGGTGCGGAGGGTGCGACAATCACCGCGCGCGCCTTTTATTTCTTACATTCATTACACGAGTCGAGCCGAACCACGCCGCGCCGACTACTCCCGAAGCGCGCCGACTTCACACGTCCACGCTCATTGCAAAACAAGTGTTTCACTTGACTACAGTTGCTTTGTCGTAATGTTCAATGAAGTTGTAAGAAGCAAGTTGTTTCAATTGGAAAAACTAGCCGTCGACACTCAAACAACGTCGTAGTACGTGGTAGTACCGCCTTCAGAACCCCGCAACAGTCTCAGTTACATTGTGTTATTTTAATAATACAATTTCTGTGACGAGAAATTACTAAGAGATTTCCCGGAAATAGTAGAGAAAAATTCATTGTTACTTTAACGGGAAGCAGTTCTGCAACAAAGAGAAAAATATTTCTGAAAAAGCACTTACATTCTCCAGCACACATCTAGCAAACGTCATAAATAGTTTCCGGGAATACTATGTGTTTGTAAATGTTAATAACGGGTGAATTAATTTAAATATACTTTTCCTGTCCTATTTCAACTGTAGGTATGTAGTTTTTCAAGCGTCCGAGCTAGTTGTCTAAATTCAATTACGTGCGTGAATTCCGAACCGATAAAAAAAAGTCAGGCACCGCTCGGCATCGGTCGATGACGTGCGATCAGCGCCGACTACCGACGCTGGCCGAGTGTTTGCTAGCTACGGTGCGGAGTAGTGTACAGTGGAGTGCACGAGCGATACATAATACAGAGGAAGTGGCTCTACAGTCTTCACACTAGCCCGACTGCCGAAGCCGGGCGATCGCTGCGATACGTTGCATTTTTCCAGTTTGCAGAAGTGAATTACGTAGACACAGATTGGTTTAGTAACCAAGGATTTTGGAAAGTGCCTAGTTTTTAAATATGCAGTTGGGCGAGGTAGATTGGAAAGACCTCGCGGAACCTAACCGCTGCACGCGTTGGTCAGACCAAGTAACCGCCCTCACTGGACTCTCTGTTACGACCGCCCTTAGAGAAGCTGAGAACCAAACGATGTGGAAGGACATCGTACATAGAGCAGCTGGACCGGGAGCTCCTCCTGGAAGCCTCGATCGTGCAGACCTGGGTGTCATCACCGGACAGGCCTGCCGATATCGACGATGAGGCGGAGTGGTTCCAGGAGGCCATGTCCGAGATTTGCGAGGTGTCAATGCCCCGAGTCTGGCCAGGACGCGCCCGACGGCAGGTGTACTGGTTGTCGCAGGAGTTGGAGACGCTATGCAAGGCGTGCGTCGATGCGCGACACCTGTACACCAGGCACTGCAGGCTCCGCATTCGGCCTCCGGATGCGGAAGCTACGGAGGCGGAGCTGTACGAGGGGTACAGAGCGGCGAAGACCGCCCTTCAAGAGGCTGTCCAGCGGGCCAAGGATGTGGCCCGCGAGGAGATGGTGGAGGCGCCCTTATAAAATGGTGCGGAATAAACTCCGCACCTGGGCCCCCCCGCTGACTCAGTCTCCGTCCCCAGCTGGTGGAGGAGGTGGTGAGCGCTCTGTTCCCTTCACGGGGGGAGCACACTCCCCCGCCCATGGCTCCGCCACTTGCGGTGCCCGAAGCGGACCACGCGGACGACGACGACGATATCCCTGAAGTGACCAGGGTGGAACTGAGAGCGGTGGTAGGAAGGCTAAAGGCCAAAAATACCGCCCCAGGACCCGACGGCTTGCCAGGTAAAGCCTGGATCCTGGCCTCGAGGGCTCTCGGGCCTCGACTTGAGGCGTTCTTAAGCGCATGTTTGGAGAGAGGCCAGTTTCCACTCCGTTGGAAGACGGGGAAGCTGGTCCTCATTCGGAAGCCAGGGCGCCCTACGGACTCTCCGTCCGCATACCGGCCCATCGTGCTGCTCGACGAGGTCAGCAAGCTGTTTCAGAGAGTGATTGCGGTCCGCCTCGTCGGGCAACTGGTAAGGACGGGGCCGGATCTTGCGGACAGGCAGTTTGGCTTCCGCAAGGGGCGCTCGACGGTAGACACCATCATGCGCGTGAGAGCCCTCACGACGGGGGACGTGGTGTCCCGGAGTGGGGCCGTCGTGGCGGTGTCACTCGACATCGCCAACGCGTTCAACACCCTGCCCTGTAGCTGCATTGTGGAGGCACACCGGTATCACCGGGTGCCGCCCTACCTCCGTCGAATAGTCGAGGTGTAACTGACGGACAGAGCCGTCATTTACCCCGATTGCGACGGGGAGTGGAACTGGCAAGAGATGTCGTGCGGTGTCCCGCAGGGATCGGTTGTGGGGCCGCTCCTGTGGGACATCGGCTACGACTGGGTGCTGC
This sequence comes from Mesoligia furuncula, assembly GCA_916614155.1. Taxonomy (NCBI): domain Eukaryota; kingdom Metazoa; phylum Arthropoda; class Insecta; order Lepidoptera; family Noctuidae; genus Mesoligia; species Mesoligia furuncula. The sequence continues at coordinate 442,063 of OU744811.1, read as the reverse complement.
GGGCCGACCTCCTTGATGGCGTCAGCGTGGTTTGCTACGCTGACGACACGCTGGTCCTGGCACAGGGGATGTCGCATCAGGCGGCGGCCGACGCGATGACACGCGGGGTTGCGATAGTCGTGGAGAGGATCCGGCAGTTGGGTCTCGAGGTGGCATTGCACAAGTCCGAGGCCATGTCGTTTCATGGGCCCCGGAACGTGCCACCATCGGGATCCCAACTAACGGTAGGAGGGGTCACATCGGCGTCGAGACGATGATGAAATATCTGGGTCTCGTCCTCGACAGCCGATGGAACTTCGTCGAGCACTTCCGACGTTTGGCCCCCAAACTGGAACGGGCCGGGGCTGCCTTCAAGCGGCTCTCGCCCAACCTAAGGGGGGCAAACGCCTCCTGTCGAAGGCTTTACGCGGGGGTCATGCGGTCCATGGCCCTATATGGGGCCCCGGTGTGGACGCGTTCATTGCGGCGGCGAGCCGCCCACTACCTGAACGCGCCCCAGAAGGTGGTAGCCGTTAGGCTAATCCGGGGCTACCGCACGATCTCGGGCGAGGTGGCAAGCCTCCTTGCCGGACTGCCGCCATGGGATCTGGAGGCGATAGTCCTCGCGCGCCTGTGTGAGTGGCGCGCGGAGGCACTACGCCGGGGGGAAACTCCGCTTCCGCGGCAAATCGCAGCGGAGCGGACGGATCTCCGGCGCGATCCCATGGCGGCATGGAAAGAGCGACTGTCGCAACCCAGCGCAGGGCACGCCGCGATAGCGGCGATAAGACCCCTCTTTGAGGAGTGGCTAGAGAGGCGCCACGGCGCCCTCACCTATCGCCTGACGCAGGTCCTCACCGGACCCGGAAGTTTCGGGAGGTTCCTGCACATCATCAGGCGGGAGGAAACGGAAGGGCTCCTTAGGGCCGAAGCCTGCCGGGCCAGCGGGATTGTCCGAAAGGGTTACCGCTGGCCCGGAACATAAAGGGCTAAGGAAGGAACACGCGTGGGTTTTAGTCAGTAAGAGTCTGGCACTCCCTTCCGCTCCACCCAGAGCGGGAGGAGTCATTTGATGATTACCCATGCGCAAAAAAAAAGCCTTTCAGGGACGCGACCTTCAGTAATGAAGAACGCGACCAAGAAGATAGTGTTGATTAGGTAAGAGGTAATACGGGCTGGTGTCCGCAACTCCACGTCAATGCGCGTATTTTGATTAGGTACTAATAATTATAATTAATAATGTTTTCAATTTCATAAAAAATCTTAGATTTTGAATGTGACTTAACCGGGGTCATTTTCATGTTTCAAAAGTACACATTACTTACATACAGATTATTCCCATTTACAGAACATTGCCATTTGTGACTTAGGTTTCATTGAGTGAACGTAAATACATGTATGTCCGTTCTACATTGGCACTATTGGCAGTAAATACAGTGGGCTGAAAATATTAAATGCAGTTGCATGAAAATTATTCCGGACTCCCTTGACAAATCTAAGATTTTTTGATAAGTACTTTTCCCTTGATTCATGTTGTAGGTATAGTGTGTTGGCTACACACGGGCGAGATCGCGGTGAGTGCACGTTATTAATGAGCCGCGAGTCGCGCGTTTTTATTACGAGTACGTCTTAATACCATCCCCCTGCCCCCACCGCCTGCCCCTCCGAGCCGCGCGCCTTACCGCTAGATTTATGGACCGCGAGTAGTGGCCGTGTTTGTTTGCTCGGCGGCGGTACAACGAGGGTTAAGTGATTCAGATACCGCACTTATTCGTGCTGCCCGAGGATTTCTCTGTCGACAGTTTTACAAGTTCTTTTTTTAATGAAACTACTTTCTGTGTATATAATGGGAGTGGGAACTTAATTTGTTTCTTGTTTTGTTTGTCTCTTTAGCTGATACGATTTATAAAAGATCGTGCACTATAGCACACTACTATTAGTGACTGTGTCCAGTCATAGTCTACGCCCATAATAAAAGTCCAGTCAAAATTTTGCATATATTATAAGCCACCACCGTCCACCACCACTGACAACGGGACTTCAACGAGCATGAGATGAAGGCACCGAAGCAGTGATACATACATTTACTATGGCCGCATGTACTTTCATGAACCGAGCGGTGGGATCCTGACTCCCAAATTGTCAAGTACTTTGGAGCAACCGTTAGATCTTGGCGCGAGATTGTGACGGGCCGATGTGCCGGCTATAAAAAACACATTTGATCTTGTCCACAAACCACCGTCGCAACGGTGGCGTTCGCTCGGCTTTTATATTGAACTACCCTACTGAACTACCAAAATCGGTCGCGATGGACAAACGACCGCCGTCACCGGGACGTCACGTTTGGTTCCAATAATCAGTCGGCAGGTGACCGAGATCGTGAGGGGCCGGTCGGTGTACTGGCTTGCGGTGCATTGTTTCAGCATACGACATTCGACACCTATCCGTCTGCTGTGTATCTATGGTCTGTTCCAAAAGTATTTGATAAAAATGTAAACAAATGGATCAGAAAACGTACAGTGTAAATGCCAATCTGTAGTGTCACTTATAAAATTACTTAAATTATACCCGTACTCCTAATCTCAAATCACGTTACAGGTGTGTTTCTTAATTACAATTTGATAAAGTTTTTCAAACAATAATAATTATTGGCTAAAATGGTGAGATATAAAGTTGGAAACTTCTAGATACAGATGAATATTACTCATCATCATCATCATTTCAGCCGAAAGACATCGACTGCTGAACATAGGCCTCCCCCAAGCACCTCCACTTCGACCGGTTCTGTGCTTCTCGCATGCAACAGGTTCCTGAGGCCTTCACAAGGTCGTCGTACTATCTTGTGGGAGGCTTTCCAACGCTACGTCTTCCGGTACGCGGTCGCCACTCCAGAACCTTTCAACCCCATCGGCCATCTGTTCTGCCAGCAATGTGCCCTGCCCACTGCCACTTACGTTTGGCAATTCTTTGGGCTATGTTGGTTACTTTGGTTCTCCTGCGGATCTCTTCGTTTCTGATTCGATTCCGCAGGGAAACTACAAGCATATTCCTCTCCATTGTCCTTTGGGTGACTTTCAGCCTTCTAATAAGGCCCATGATGAATGTTACTAAAAACCTATAATGAGTGATTGCGTGAGAACTTAACCTGAACAGGGTTTGTGAACACTATAATCAGATACTTTTGGAACAGAAAATACAAATCTTCGTGACGTAGTAACCATGCGTTTGAGGTGATTTTATTATATCAATACTAAATACTTATTAAGAGTATTATTACTATTTGCATTGGGCATCCATTCTTTCTTGAAGAGACACTCTGTGTCTGTGATGGGACTTACATAGCTACCGCACACGATTTGAAAGCGAGCTCGTATGTTTTTAAAGATCTTTGCAAACTCACACTTCTTCGAAGTAATGCTAGTGAATGATACTGAAGAACTTGAAATACTCCTATTTCTATACTTTAATAGGAAATTAATCTTCAATTTGTCTCCACAACACGAGCAGCAATTGATAAAACCCATCAGCTATAACTACCCTCATCTAAAACGCGACGCGACATGGTAAATTATCCAATATGCGCCATAATATTTTCCTCAACGCTGATCGGCAAATGGAAAGAAAATGTTTAGCTCGTTCGTCCCGCGCTGAGATTCAATTAAAGGGATCGGGTTAAGTTCTCTGCTCTCCCGCTCCCCTCCGCTCCACTTGAGGGTGTATACGACCGGGGGGTAACATGCAGTATGACAACAATTTTATTGTTGTTGTGCGCCGCACGAGTGGCGCTGTTCATTTGTTTCTAATTGGCATTATGAGGAGCGCATTGATAGGGTTTCGTCTAAACCAATCGCAAGCCCTCGTTATCTAAACTACAATATTATAAAGCTGAAGAGTTTGTTTGTTTTGACAGAATTGTTCCCTTTTAAAAGTTCTAAAAAAAGTCTATCTTTTAAGGTTGACTCACTATAACCTTTTTTATGGTAATCAAATTTGTTCTAAAATAATGCATTATTTGCGAAAGTGTTTTTATAAACATGATATTAATCCTTATCTAAATAAATACGTTATTCATCACAATTTAAGGGCTGATTTTTCAATAGACCGATAATTTTTATTCGTGGAATAAAATTGACGTTTGACAGTTTTTGTATGGAAGAACTGTCAAAAATTCAAAATTAATTCTCCGATAAAATTATCTGACGTTGGAAAAATCAGCCCTTAAACAAAATTGCCCTTGATACCATTTGATTTTAATGAATATCTTAAAAGATGTCATAGTTTTAAAATAACTCCGAAAGACGGTCGGTCATGAGGGTATACGTAATAATCTTACTTAATACTCTTAAAGTAATGGAATATATTTTAGTAGGTTTTTTTCCTCAACTTAACGCGGGTGAAACCGTGGGGCACCGGTTTTTTTTTTGTGTGGGAAATTATCAAATAACTTCTCCCGCTCTAGGCGGACCGGGACGGCGTGTCAGACTTTTACTGACCCACTCGTGTTCATTCAGTTGCCTTTGCCAGGGGCCACGGTATCTCTTTCGAACAACCCGCGACCCTGCCAGGCACCGGCCCTAGCGGACCCCGACAGTTAGTGCTGACATTTCTTTGAGGCGCGCGTGGAACACAACGCGTCGTCGACCCGGGCCAGCCGGTCTATTTTGTAAAAATCTCACTCACGCTGTCAATTCCTATAGCATCAGGTGGAATAACAACTCATTTCTAGCTCACTTCACCTAAGTTCTCACGGTGAGATCGTTACAGAATCGCTCGGCTGGTCCTCACCGGACGGCGAGCTGCCCATTGCTCGCCGTCCGCAAGTCCGACCGCGGGGCATAGCTAGTTAATAATAATGCAAAAATCAAAACAGTACAGTCTGCCATGCTGCACTTACTCATTGGTTTCTAATGAGTGTAGCCGACGTTTTTTGGAATACTGCTGTAGTTGTGGTCACAAGCAGGACGGCAGACCGTCGGGTCCTGGGCTTGAACACTAGGCAAAGTCTTATTGAGTTTTTAAACATTTTGGATTTTAATTTCTACATACCTCAACCTGAGCCAAAAAAAAGTACCACTACAATGGTCCTCATGATCGAAAAAATAAAAAACCCGACTGCGGTAAAAAACTGAAAAGCTAAAAAATTTAAAAAACCCCCGACACAAAAAAATAATAAAATTAAATGTAAGTAATTGGAAAAGGATCAAATAATTTAAAAACCCCCAACTTAAAGAATCTAGGTAACGAGACTAAATCAGATAAATTCATATGGCAGTCGGGGGACCTCTTAGAATAGAAGTTGTTCCACAGAACGGTCCCCCGACTTCCATATGAATTTATCTGTTTTAGTCTCGTTACCTAGATTCTTTAAGTTGGGGGTTTTTAAATTATTTGATCCTTTTCCAATTACTTACATTTAATTTTATTATTTTTTTGTGTCGGGGGTTTTTTAAATTTTTAATTTAATTTTTTATTTCATGCTTTTTGTAGGGAGTCCTTAAGAGCCTATACTACCTCAAATGGCTTAGCATGATCCTCCGTTATGTCGAAAATACCGCAGCATTAATTTTGAAATAAATATATGGTAAAGTTGAGGATTAATGCTAGGTACTATGTTAGCCGAAAACACGATTCCATAAAATTTTCTCGATAGAAAAAAATTCCAAAGTTACCTCCAAATTGAACAATAAACCGCTTGTATTAAAAAAATACTTCAAATTAGATCATGAAACTTTGCATACTAACTGAACTAACTATAAATAACATAAGACCTGCTGTCTTATGTTATTTAGTTTTTTTTAATTACCTTTATTTTCACCGTAAAAAGCAAATACCTAAACTATTGGCGCTGCCTTCCGCCCAGCACCGCACTCTGTCTCGCTCTCACACAGTCCGCGAGCAGTATCGTGCGAGCGAGATAAAGAGTGAACTTTAGCTGAGGTAGTATAGGCTCTTAATATTTGTATTTCATTTCTTTTATTTTCTTTCGTTTTAAGATTCAGGTAATTTGGTGTTTAATCAGGTTTTTTATCCGTCAAAAAATAATTATTTATTTATAGTTGAAGAATATTTTTTAAGACTAAACAGATTTTTTTGTTTTATTATATCCTTTTCCTAGTTCTTCCTTTAGTTATTCAACTTTCGTACAAGTATTTCATAGCGTTAGATATCTTAGGTATTTCAGATCTAGTTTATAAAATGGGACTGCGACACTATCTGATGTAGAAATACCTACGCTTTTTAAGTGGGATTGTTCCATTCGTAATAAAAATAGTCAAACTCAGTGGTCGTAGGTACCAGTCATCACTCCACTTTCCTCATCATTCTAGAGCATTGATCATACAAAAAAATATTTTGAAGTTTTTAGTTTTCATTTCGTTAGTTAATATTCCTCATTCCCTTTCAATATAGTTTACATTATTCTACTTGTCAAGCCCTTGCATTTGATACCTATATTGAAGGAGTTGTGAAAAAAGAATATAATTCGCCATTTTGTGGTGGCGGCCATCTTGGATTTGAAATTTGTAATAGCGTATAGTATTGTACTAGTCAAGCCCTTTCATTTGATACCCATATTGAGGGGGTTGTGAAAAAAAAAAAGTAAATCGCCACTTTGTGGTGGCGGCCATCTTGGATTTGAAATTTATTATAGTGTATAGTATTCTACTATTCAAGCCCTTTCATTTGATACCCATATTAAGGGATTTGTAAAAAAATATGTATTCCGCCATTTTGTGGCGGCGGCCATCTTGGACCGATTTTCATCAAACATAGCTAAGAACACTCTCGACTAATTCACCTTTCAAACAAAAAAAACAAAATCAAAATCGGTTCATCCATTCGGGAGCTACGATGCCACAGACAGACACACACACACACACACACACACACACCCCCACACACACACACAGACACGTCAAACTTATAACACCCCGTCGTTTTTGCGTCGGGGGTTAAAAACAAGCCCATTTTAAATTAAATAAAAGTTGGAAGCAGGCGGGACCCATTTGAATTTGAAAATATAATAATTAAATGATATGGGTCCCGCCTGCTTCCAACTTTTATTTAATTTAAAATGGGCTTGTTTTTAGCTTTTCAGTTTTTTACCGCAGTCGGGTTTTTTATTTTTTTAAATAACTTTTTTTATTTCCAGCTTTTTAGTTTACAAGATAAATGTGAAAGATTTCGCAGACAATTTAGTTCTTGGTACGTGTTTTTTACGATTTTTCACTTCGAATTATTTTTAACCGTATAAGTTGTATATATTTTTGTAGTCACCTTTTAAAACCCTTTATTTTGATACCCCACTCGATAGGTTTTGAGAAAAAAAAAGTTTTTTTGAAGACAATATTGCGCAAAAAAACGGCCATTTTAATTTTAATTTTATTTTGATATACCCAGTGTCACTCTCACCATTAAGACGAATCTAACGGCACCTCTCAAGCTAAAATCAATCAAGCCGTTTAGGCTACAGAGCGTGCCAAAGAAATATACATACATACATACCTACATACCTACATACATACATACACTCGAAAAACATAACCCTCCTTCTGACGTAGTCGGGTAAAAATAGCCCCAATCAACAAATGACTGATTGGTAATAGCAGTTTGTTATTACTACTGCGGGCTCGTCCTCTCTATTAATTTTTTTCCAGAACTACAAGCAAAGGTAGAAAACGTACCTTCTACGATTTTTTTGTTTTTTACTGCAAGTCACAAAAAATCTGTTTCAAGTGCCAACAATCTCCCGAAGCCTTATAAACGGCTGCTTTTAATAAGAACGTAAACCTCTGAGTAATGTTTACAATTATTTGTAATAATTTTCATAAGAGGAGCAATAAGAAATCGTTTACACTGTAGGGCGGAGGTTGTTTGTGCAATAAATCGCGCAGGCATTGCGTGCCGCCCAGCCTGCGCGGCGAGGCTTGTAGATGTTGGAATATTGGGCAGCTAATATAGGTATATATTTTATATCTTTTACTTGCGACAGATTTACAACATACATCTTCGTATGTATGTTGTAAATCGAAAGGAAATGAATGAAATTAAAATGGTACATATGTACCATTTGAATTTCATGAAGCGTAGGTAGAGTTGAACAATACTTAAACAGTTAGGTAGTTGGCTGTGATAAAATTGGAACAATAATGGCGAAGTTTATAACTGGTTAAAGAGAAAACGGTTTCTATACGTCTTCCATACAAACATACCGCTTTAATTCCAATTAAAATAGTCCCCTCATTTCTGTGCAAGTAGTTTACTTCCCTAATACCCCTAAATAGGAAACGCTACGTCTAAGAGGCGCCCCGTAGCTCGTAGCGGCCCAAGACTCAGTTTCAGTCGCCACTAATCGTGATGTAGCTGGTGCTACGTAATCCGGAGCTATCTACTGCGCTACGAGGCTACGAGGCTACGACGCTACGCCGCCTACGAACGCTACGACGATTTCGTACTCCAGAGCCTTTTTTGCTGATACTGAGGCTAAATTGAGTTGGTCGATTGGAAAATTGGATACCTTTCTTTTTACGCAGGTATTTTAGTAGAAGTTGTGTGGAGTGTGCAGTGATGAGCAAAACTGATAGCGTTTGTCATTCTATTGGGAAAATTGGAATAAAAGTACCCAGGTTAAAACTTATTAACTGAATCAATTAAAGTATTTAGTACCTACTATAATAAAAAGTTACAGTTTGATACGATTTCTAATTTGAAGAAAGATTAAGTTTTACCTTAGTAACGGAGAGTTTTCATTTCCTACCCTTACCTACTCGTAGATCTTACAAGAATGTGTTATTCTTATAACTATTAAAGGTTCAGGTACTGGTGACACGTTGTTTAAAAAACAAGTGGAATAGTAAGTGTATCTTAGTGTATCATAGTCGAATCCATTTTTATCTCACATAAAACACTTTCGAAAGAGCGTGTAAAAATAATTATCTAAATTGAGTCTTTTTTGAACTTTTTCTTGTGTGACGTCAGGCTCCCAATAACATACTCCTTGAATAGCAATAACGGAGTAAAGTAAACAGGCGCCGAGAGAAAACGGGCCAGGAGCGAGTCCGTAGGTCGCTAAGGGATCCGTACCGCCAAAACAACTTTACCTCACCTTATCTTATTTTTATTAATTCTTATGAGAGAGGCCATTGTAAAACATATTCCGCGGTGTGTAATTTCAACTATTTCGTTTAAAACTTGAAGCACACGTATAAGCACTGCCCCGAATCAGCTTCGCCTCTACTCGAGCCGTTCACCATTCTCTGTATGAAACTCCTTCTTGCAACGTACACTTACATATAAGCATTGTAAGGGCGCGTCGCCGCGGATTGAGCTAGTATATGTTCGTGTGCTATGAGATAAGCTGTAGAAGATAGGTACAGCCCTAAAAGGTAGACCGCGGCAGGCTCAGCGGTAGCCGTCCCATCCCGTTGGCATCTTTTGGATACGTAACCCTAAAACACATCGTGTGGGAGCCCGCCATCCGCGCGGACGAACATTTGCATATCAAAGCGGCGACGCGCGTTAACTTAATGCCTCCGCAGAACATCGCAGAGTTTGTACCGCGACGTACGAAGAGCATTGTGCCCGCATTGCGAATGTAGCGTTGTTTCTTCTGGCGTTTCTTTCCGGAGGCTGGAAAAAAGATGTGGAAAATAAACCTGGCGATGACTTATTATACTAATAAACCTACCTACCTAAAAACCGAGCTCGGAATAAACCTTAAATATTTTTTGTCCTGGTAATATAGTTGCTATAAAATGTAAAGTCTCTTTAAAAATCCAATCCGGCTCTGTGTGCAAGTTGAAGTACATAATATGATAACATGCGATAGTGTAACAAGGCAGCTATACGGCCCGTAGCCTCCTTGAGCGCGGGCCGCTTGTGAACCATTGTGCGCCAAATGATGGTTGTGTCACATGCGAGGCACACTCGACGTCCTGCATTCCTGCTTTGATACTACAGGACATTCACAAGAAGACATGTTATTACATGTTTCTTATCAACACACAAATCCCAGAAACGTTCAAAGAAACCGTGTCACACGTACGTACGAGTATAGTGTTCTCGTACTTTTACTTCACATGAATGGGGAGATGAGAACCTTTTTGTTGAACTCATAATATTGCGACGAGTGTAGTGGCGACACTGGCACTCGCCGGCAACAAGCGAGAGACACTGTTGTCGCGCGGTGACCTGTGAACTGTGCCGTGTCGTCATCACGCTCGCACGCACCTCACTTGATGTGTGTCCTCTAAAGAATGCAATCTCGTGACTCAAGGACATCTGAAGGATAAATTAGAAAGCGTTTCCTTGAAGCTGTGGACGAAGTGCGATGAACCAAAATTACTGATCAAATTATATTAAGGAGGTTTCAGCTTGGATGATCTTCCTACGCTTGCGGTCACGTAATTGGTTTAGTTTATACTAAGATTTGTTATAGATTGAATAGCTTCCATTAAGGCTCAGACCGCAAGCATCTGTTGTGCTGTTTCCTTTGTGTGTTGGAATCATTTCAAAGTAGAAGAAAGTATGTCAACCACGCACATTCAGCTCTCTGCTACATCTACTGGTACATCTAAACCGAACACGGTTTAAAGAAGAATTTTGACAACTCACTTATTGGTTGGCTGTAGATACGAGTATGAATAACAATAAGTAGGTACGTTGCCTCTACTATACACACACACATGTGGCAGTAAGCTGGTGCTCGTAGACAACACCCAGTGGTACATACTCACGCATACGTGCTGTGGCATGCGGCCTGTTTCCGGCGCGCGGGCCCGTTGTGCGGCCCACTAATGAACCTCTCGGGGCCGCATGCGGTTGTTAAAAATTTTCGGTTACCGAGCACTGGACGTAAGCAATAACATGCAAAAGGTTCACATCTGAAGACCGAATAAAAAGGGATATGATGGACGTCATTGTATTGTGGAATATCAGAAGGAGAAAACAACGTCAACCTGTCAGTAAAGTATGCAAACCAACCAAATTGCAGTCAATTTGTGTTACACGGTGAAATGGTCCTTCTGACATACCCGAGACATCGCTAGTGTCGCCGCACTCAACGATTTAGCAACACACCAAACTTTTTTAATGAACTCTTTTGGCAAACTTTGATATGAATACCGCTACACCGTAGTACCGCAGTAACGGTACCGGAGTGCCGCAGTACCGGGATACCGAGAGGATTGAGACCTGGATTTTCATAATCCTTGCAAATTCATCAAGTTGCGCGCCCTTGTGCGTGGGATTTATTCACGATCGGCAGTTTCAATTTTTATGATCCTCTGTTACAAGAGTAAAACTCAGATTGTTATAACTTCAGCGTGTGTTCAGCTGGACTTTAATACAATCTGTACTTTCAAGGAACAATGGAAACTTGTCTGGAATTCATAAAAGTTTGTTTATGTTCCTATCCTTTTTTAGGGTTCCGTAGCCAAATGGCAAAAACGGAACCCTTATAGATTCGTCATGTCTGTCTGTCTGTCTGTCTGTCCGTCTGTCTGTCTGTCTGTCTGTCCGTCCGTATGTCACAGCCATTTTTCTCCGAAACTATAAGAACTATACTGTTGAAACTTGGTAAGTAGATGTATTCTGTGAACCGCATTAAGATTTTCACACAAAAATAGAAAAAAAATAATAAATTTTAGGGTTCCCCATACTTAGAACAGAAACTCAAAATTTTTTTTTTCATCATACCCATACGTGTGGGGTATCTATGGGTAGGTCTTCAAAAATGATATTGAGGTTCCTAATATCATTTTTTTCTAAACTGAATAGTTTGCGCGAGAGACACTTCCAAAGTGGTAAAATGTGTGTCCCCCCCCTGTAACTTCTAAAATAAGAGAATGATAAAACTAAAAAAAATATATGATGTACAGTACCATGTAAACTACCACCGAAAATTGGTTTGAACGAGATCTAGTTAGTAGTTTTTTTTAATACGTCATAAATCGTAAAGCGCAATTTACCATCCATTCAATCGACTCAAAAATAAAAAAAACCATTTAATTTCATAAACATAAACCTTATGCATAAACCCGGATGTTACGGAACCCTCGGTGAGTGAGTCCGACTCGCTCTTGCCCAGTTTTTTGTTTTTTTTTTTGTCAGATTTATTTTAGGAATTGTCATACTTATGCAACACGATATCATTCAAGTGTCGAACATTTTATACCCAAAAATTTAAGTACCGGCCAGAAAAAAAAGTACTATTTTCTTATGGGGAATAACATCTTGAGCATTTTGCACGACTCATAATGCGAGGCATTAGAGAGTACTTTACGAGCGAAAAAAATGTTTGCCTCCTTTCTGCAACAGTTTCGATTGATATACAGGAGTATATCAATAGAAACTGTTGCAGAAAGAAGGCAAACATTTTTATGTGTGTGTATTTTTTTGTTATGTGTACTAGCAGGAGCTAGTACACATAACTTGCTTAATTTATATACCACTAGCAGAGCCCCGCGGTTTTACCCGCATAAGTGTCGATCCCGTGGGAATATCGGGATTAAAACTATCCTATGTCGTTCCCCGGGATACAATCTATCTCTCTGCCAAATTTTATCGAAATCCATTCAGTGGTTAGGCGTGAAAAGGCAACATACAGACAGACAGACGTACTTTCGAATTTATAATAATAGTAGGGATTGCATAGATAATTTAATGGAGATTAATTCTGTACTTTACAAAAAATTATTTAATGAAGTAGAAACGAAGAAAACATCAAAATATTTCTAAAAAAACCCCTTCAATACTCAAACTCAAAGCATTTATTTCCATTAAATCATTAACAGGCACTTTTCAACTGTCAAAAAGTCGGTCAGTCACAAAATATGAAGCTAGTTGCCCATTCCAAAGCGTAGGTACAGTATGCATCAATTTTGCTTACGCACAATAGAGTTTAAATTTCTGTGAACATGCTTCGCGCCGTCCCCGCGCCCGCACCGTAGGCCCGTACTTACATCTGTGTGTGTACACTGGCGTCGAACGAAACAAAAGCATACCGTCGTCGCTTTTTCACACGCGCGGCGTAATTACGTATGACCTTGGTTGGTTCATACGACTGCTAAAATTCACAACTTCATAACAAGTACCGCCAGCGGATAGTGTTGAGTATTGGATTAGTAAACACGCAGGCCTGGGTTCCAATCTCGAGACGAAACTTTGATTTATCTTTTCAACAATAATCTTATCTTTTTTTATTGTTAGATAAATTAATACACGAGAATATTAATGTAATATTTATTTTATTTGTATTATTATATTGTTATTGAAATATGGGGTTAAAAATAAAAAAGTTTTTTAAGTGATTTCAAAATTTTTATTCGTTATAATTTTGTAAATAAACTTTTAAAACAGTTTATTTTGTCTTATCGAACAATTTAATGAAGTAAAGCAGGTAATCAGTGAACTACGACCATTAGACTTAAAAATGAATTTGCGTCTTGCCAAATTTCATTATTTTAGGTCAACGAAAAGTACCCTATACATTTTAATTTCCTTGAGAGTGTCGAAATACACACCTGACTATATGGTTTTAATTTTAACTCGATACCTCTACGCGTTCCCGAGATAAAGGGTCTTGACAGACAGACGGACGGACGGACGACAAAATGATCCTATAAGGGTTCCGGTTTTTCCTATTGAGGGACGGAACCCTAAAAAGAGTTTGTTATAAAATATTTAATCAGCACATCGTTGTCGCATATACAAGGTCTAACAGAATAAACGCAAGTCCTGGAAGTAGTTTGTTCATAGTTGATTACTGAATCGATTTCAGTAACTTTTAATATAGGTATTTTTTTCAATAATTATGTATTTTGCTACACTGATCGCCTAACGAGCCAAAGAAAATGAAATCTTATTCCAAGGCAATAAGACTCAATTTTAAATGCGTAAAGTAATGCTAGAGTAAACGCGATTTTCTTAATAAAAAGAGCTTTAAAAAAAATTCGTTTTGGTCATTGTAAAGCTTTTAACTCAATGCTCTAATTGGGGTATATGAGGTCTTGCGTTAATTATGTTACACGTTGTATACAGAAAAGATTAAATCATCACTAATTTGACACCAATTAACACATTAGGTACCTATTAACATTCATACATGTAGGTTTATTAATAATTGGTAAACCTAAAATTATAAAATAAAAAGCAATCGCCATAAAGATAATCAACAGTTATAAAGATAATAATTAAAAATGACAAAGATAAATCAATCGGAGAAACATCACTGGTCAAAACAAAAGATTTTATTGTATCTTCATTCTTCTCATAGGTCTGTCCTACTTCAAAGTAGCCAGCATAACCATTGTTTACTTACCCGATAATAACCGAAAGCCATACATGTCTACCATTCTTATTAATTTGGGATAGCACTTGAACTTGTACATTTGCTTGTAAAATGAAACAACGAACTGTTGTTCAAAAAATATTATTTAGTAGGTACTACTTTTTTAATATTAAATAATCTATGAACAAAACGAAAGTTAAAACTAAAAATTCTCATATAAATATTGTTATATCTTGTCTTACTAACTGTACCAAACGTTCATAAATTTTAAAGTTCCACACAAAAAGAAACGTGGGACGACTTGCAGAATGAAAATATTATTTATTTTGATTTTCTGCAAGTCGTCCTAAATGGGCCGTAGGCATGTAGGACGAGTCTGTTGATGAATTACTCGCCGGCAGCCCTCGCGCCGCTTCTCGTTTGCGGGGCAGACCTCCAGGTCACTAACAGCTATAGCAGCACAACTGTGAACCCGACACTAGGATGATCCCATAGAAAACCGAAGCATTCAATTGTTTTAGGATTCAAACTTTAAATTAAGAAAACAAACAAGTACTAATATTTACTACCGTTTTTTTGTTCAATCCTACGCCAAGATTATGCGTTGGTTACGTTTAAACTTGTCAAGTTATAAGAAGCTTAAAATAGCTCCACCTTAAAGTCTTGGTTGAGCCTGTTTGTACTGGAGGTAACGCGATTTGACGACGCTTTATTTGATTACGAGCTACGTCAAAGAAACGGAGCCGAGGCGCGTCACCAGGTTTGACGCTAATTTAGACCTTTGTTGATGTTCAAGTTATGTAATGTAGGAGTGTCGTTGTTGTGTTTCGAGCTTGTTAAGTAGGTCATAAGTTACTTTGTGCGATTGTGAAGTTACCTAGTTTAAGTGGTAACGTAATGTTCATATTAATCTCAAACATACCTACTTGACGAATTCAGTAACATTAATATTGGAAGTGCACTTACAAATGAATCGTCTAACGTACATAGCAAGACTGGGTGGTCAACTTTAGCATATAACTGTTTTAGCATGTAACATAATGCAACATGCTCTCCCGATGTTGACACGGTGCTGGACCAACAGTGCACCTGTAAACAGTGCGACGTGCACACGACGTCATCCGCATTCCAAAACAATTACATGAACAAACAGATCTGGTTGGAGACGCCCGACTGAGGCCAGGACAAGCGTCTTGTCAATTCGGACAATGTGCAAGCACTGCTCGAACGCAATGAACCAGTCGCGACTAAACGACGCGCTCGCTTATCCCGAGGGTTTGCTCACACAATCCGTCTCCTGTAGTTAGCACAATTACAAGAGGGTCTGCCGGCCATCCGGCACGGGGGGCGGGGAGACACAGTGGCCAGGAGGGGGCACGGTCCTTACGATACACAGAGAATTATTTAGCAGCGTCTCATGAGTGTCTTGCGGGCCGGAGACGGCGCTGGATTTCGTGCGTTATTGAAACCGAATTGAATCATGAATAATATTTATACGATCCGTATCTAGGCTGTAACGAGGTCTTAGTGTCGTACACGCTGTTATTTGTTATAGTAAGCTCTTTATAGATATGATATGAGCTTCAGGTCTTTCTTTGTTCAGTTCACGTTTGACTGAAAACGTGTATAAATACGTGTAATACATTATGTAAAACGTATACTAATTTATTTTATATTAAATTTGTGTTTTACAGGTACATACGCTTCAGTACTACGAATCTGCAGCTAATGATGAGTGCAACATTCGTCGACATTTCGTTGCGTCAGAATAAGCGTCGCGTCGAAAAGCACAAGATGTGGAAATAAAGACGAAACAAGAGTTGCCGCGGGCGACCAGGCCACTGTGAAACGCAATTAGTGTCGTTGAGAAACAGACCGCAATTATAATGAACTAGTTTGTACAGTTAATATTTTGTTATTTTGTTTATGCCCTGGAAAAACATAATTTTCGCAACTAGGTAAAGGTCTTCATGGCCATGCGTACCATATACCTGTGTCTATCAATATCCTCTACCAATTAGCGAAATATTTTATTAACGTGCACTCATTGGTTGAGCAGTGAGTTACTGTGTAATGTGACTTCGTGAAAGTAGTACACAACTCAGTAATTGCCTACAATATTACAATTCTTTCGTCACATCCTTTTCATCGTTTGCGCGACATATAACGATGTACATATAATAATACTATGACTCACAATTGCCAGCAGACAATTCGATATTGCTTTCTGCTACATATCAGATAATAATGTAGCTAATAATATCTCGGAAAGAAAAGGAAACGTAATCTCAGTTGATAATAGATGATTGAAAGATCGAAGGAAAAGATTGCGTATTATGTGAACAGCGAAACAATAAATGATTTCCTTCAGATCAGAATATAATACGAATTGGTTTGGTTTCAGTGAGGCGGGTAGCGCGGGGGCTAATCTCTACAGGCGGTGTATAGAAGACGACTAAATGATTAGTTCGGCATGGGGCGTATTGAAAACAAAATGCTATTACCAATACGATTGCCAAAGATAAGAAATTCTTCTGTAACATATGTATGTCGCATCACCGGGTGGCCGAGATGCGGTACATCGGGTCTTCTTCACGATCCGACATAGTTTAGATAGGTGTGGGCACTACAGTGGGTACTCGAACGAAAAGATTATTTGAATTTACAGTAACTTTAATAAACTAGCTATTAACAACCGAAACGCACACGTGCGTCGGAAACAAACACGTGCGTTGGTATTGAGCGTTTGCCGAGACTGTCCGAGCTCGACGACTGTCCACTGTAGACTGTCGCAACACTCGGTCTCGCCACCAGTCCTCGCGGCATCCCCTCCACCGACGATCGTGTCCAAGCGGTAGGGCTCGCTTGCGTTTCCGATCACATGATTCTTCGTTTACCAATCAAATTGTTAGATGGCGCCGTTCGCTATACTGTGTTGCCATTTATCCACGACACGGCCATCCCTGACTAGCACCCGTCCTCGGGTGTAGTACCTGCGGACCAAAAATACTCAGAGTAAACAAGCTCGGCTATCCTGCCAATACCTAATAACTAAGGTAACTCGGCCTATCCTGCCAATACCTAATTACTAAGGTAACTGTATCTCATTGTTACTTTAATTTCTCTAGTCTTAATTTACAATGCCTTGTTGTCAAGGTTTCACACCTCATACAACATTATTCATTAGAAAAGGTTCGATCATTAAGTTGAACCAAAGAAAGTCAACATTGTAACGAATCAGTTACTATTTACCAAAATCTGTGCAATAACACAGTCCAGAATCACACCAATGATTCTTACCAGATCAGTTAACACATTTTCTACTGCACTTAAGGTGCGGTTGAGACTAGTCACGACTTGTGCTTCCTACACATGAGGTGCTCTGTGCATCAACACAGACTAGAATCGACCCATTGATTCTCAGAAAAAGAATACTAGAA
Organism: Mesoligia furuncula; assembly: GCA_916614155.1. Classification (NCBI taxonomy): domain Eukaryota; kingdom Metazoa; phylum Arthropoda; class Insecta; order Lepidoptera; family Noctuidae; genus Mesoligia; species Mesoligia furuncula. The sequence continues at coordinate 424,357 of OU744811.1, read as the reverse complement.
CATGAAGCGGTCTGTGCACCAACACAGACAAGAATCGCACCAACGATTCTCAAAAATCTAACGCAATATGTGCTACAACACATGAAGCGCTCTGTGCACCAACACAGACAGGACTCGACCGATCAACAAGTTAAACCATCAAAATAATTGTAACAAATCAGTTTGAATTTACCAAAATAAAATTCATAGGCAACGTATACTCAACTCATGAAACTTTTATTGTAAACTGTGCACCAACACAGGTCAGAATCGCACCAACAACTCTTTACATATCTACCGCCACATATGCTACAACACATGAGGGGCTCTGTGCACCAACACAGAAAAGAATCGCACCAACGACTCTTTAGACATCTGCCGCCACATATGCTACAACACATGAGGGGCTCTGTGCACCAACACAGAAAAGAATCGCACCAACGACTCTTTAGACATCTGCCGCCACATGTGCTACAACACATGAAGCGCCCTGTGCACCAACACAGACACTAATCGCACCAACGATTTCTTATAGACCCATCGCCACATGTTACTCATGAGGTGCGGTCGTAAGTTTTGAGTTTGAGTGTACAAGCCATTCTTAATCAGAGGTGGTTTCACTATTACTGTCCTCAACTATAACATCTAATTTTCGATTAACTTGGTGATCGGGTACCCTCACAAAATCATGAGAGTATTCTTAGGTTCGCTCAGTCAAGCGCCTTTAAAACAATCATTAAAAGCAAACTTAGAGAATAACTTTACTTTAGTCAAATAGAATGTTATCGTAATTGCATTTTTTTTAAGACCCTGTGTCACGTGGTCTACTACCTCATCTAAGTGAATATCAGTCAACTCATCATCAGTTGTCACTAAGCTAAGCCAATACACTTTGACGCAACACAATCTTTGATGATAGAGCGACAGAGTCGTAATAAAATGGATGTGACTCACCCAGTGTTCATCAGTACACTGCTCGGATTGCTGACATAGCAAACTTGAACCGTATCACTCGCAACTAGCCGCTGCTGCAGGCGCTGGCCCAAAACCGCCTGAGCACCTCGCCATACTAGCGCCTCCATTATTGCTTTGTGGACCTCTCGAAGCAAAATGTCTGGTGTTGCCGCATCGAAAACAGATGCGGTCTGAAACTGTCATCCTGCTTGCCCTCGTTCTCGTGTGTTAATCTGTCAACAAACATACAAGCAAAGTATCACATAGCTCGGTCACTCCTGACCAAATATGGTACAGGCAAAAAAACACAATGAAAATTTGAACAAACTAAAAAAATTGCAGAGTTCAGAGCATTACTCATTATTTGATTCCTAAATCTCAAGATCACAAAGTAAACAATCAACTAAGCCAATAAAACATCCTTAGAGCATCACAAAACACAAAGCAGGAATCTTATTCGTGGCCTGTGGCTTTTCATCAAACCCAACAAACCTCACGTTTGTTTCTATGAATTCCTCTGAATTCCGAGTCCCACGGACTCTATGGTCTCTACAAGACTCGACCTCCGCCAGAACCACCCGCGCCCCGCGTATCCACGGACTACTAAAAGCAGATACCGACTTCTAAAGGACTACGGCTACGAAATGGCTACTGGTACGGTTCCGACCAGCCGACCTAAGATTCACCACTATCACTCGACTTCATCTCTACTCTGTTTCATCAACAAGACTTTTACTTGGCTTTCCGTAAATTCGTTAGTAATACTCTGATTTTCTGGCATTTTTCGCAAACTCCCATATGAAGACTGATGAGATTATTAAACGGGACTCGACTCTTTAAAATCTGTTTTATCAATTTGCAATAAGCATTCAAATTAGAAATAAAAAATTAGGCTAATCTAAGAATTTGAACTATCTAGTTTCGAGATTACCGAGACCAAGTACAACGATTCCACACTACGTTAGTCAAAGAAAAGAAAACCTCAGGTATCCCATTCACGGTCCAACACATTTGTCACATGCGTACTTCCCGCAGGAATGCCGAGTCATCCTTGACTCTACGGTCTTGGCTTCAAGGCCATACTACCCAGAGCTACCGCGTACACCACGTACTCACGATACTCTGGTACGGTCTCCGACCCAATGAACCGAGAACCTGATTACACAAACTAAAGTGATGCCAGCTCATCATCCATTTCGTCTACAATCTCAATTGGTACTTGGCCCTCGGGCATCTTCCGAACACGGTCATAGAGCGTATCTGTAAGTACGCACCTAAGTCAACCTACTGACCAAAAAAACACCGAGAGCCATGTACCATCGTTATCCACATTACAACAATTATCTTTTTCACTAAGAGCCTTAGACACCTGGAAACCCACACACGAGTAAACCACTCTAACGCCACGGCTCTCCGGCCGACTAGCAATCGCATTGCTCTCACACATCCAGCGCATGGATCCGTGTGCATCACCCTGTGACTACACACTTTTTACTACGGCCGATAGAGAACCCCTACTCGTGTGGTTCCCACTACTTAGGCTTGCTCATCACCACTGTGATCACCGTCTACTCCGACTGGTACATGACCTACTGGCATCATTCGTAATCTATAGTGAGCGTCTTTAAAAATTGCATTTTAAACTAGACTGGGCTTTACTTCTCAATGTAACTGTTTTTGCTGTTGTTTACAAGGGAAGCACTCAGTACCCGAGTCATAACAAAATGAAAACGACTCACCAGATTCGGTAGACAATAGATCTGTAGCTGGCTTAATGGTACAGACAGTCACTCGCTGTCACTGCCTCCTTGGCAGAAATCGCGAAGCTTCTTGCACGGAAAACACCGTCCTTGATCAGCGATTATTCATACAGGAGATCCACAGAGTGCAGCGCTCTCCGACACTACCATTCTGCTTGTACATGTCCGTGTGTGTTAACCTGTAACCACAAAAACAAACCAACAGCAGTACATGTTCCACTTGGCCAATTCTGTTTACCAATTCTGTTTACACATTGTTATCGAAACGCATTACTTAATTTTGTAAAAACGATAGCAATAATCGACAACAAAAGATTCCTCTAAGCCTTAGTAATAACAGGGACAGGTCAGGAACTATATCAATTTAGATCACATACAACGCTCATGGCCCTGCTGCCGCAGCAGCTATTGACACTCATGCCACCCATATCGTCATCACCTCAAGTGATACGATCAACATACTTCACTTTACATAGAGTCCGCAACTCCCAGGTCACTATAAGACCAACACAACAATAGTCTCCATTGAGACCCTGGTCCCCGCTGCACCACCAGCTGCCCATCGCTCCCTGAACAACTCACAAGCGAGTTCCAGTTCCGACTACAGACAAGTGCGTACAGTGCGACCTAACCATGGTACTCGTATGTGCTCTAACTACACGGTGGAAGAACTCTCATCACCGACTTCTACGTTTAACTCGTTAGGAACACTACTTAGAGGCATCTTTCGTATGCGACCGTGAGCATATTGTAAGTACGATTAGAATTTAAAGCTTTTAACGTATGGGGTCACCATCCAAAACATCAACTACCTTAAGCGGACCTCTGAACTTCCGATCTGATTCTGATGATCTGAACTTAGTATCTGATTTCTCTACTAATTTTCTAATAACACTCAATCGCCAATGCTGTTATAGCTGCCTTTGTTCTATCATAATATTACTTTGCAAGTAAATGTCAGGTAAAAATGTTATAAAATCTCAATTTGTTGCTCACTAATCGCAACGCTACATATGATTTGTTCTGTGCTGAATACACGCGTTTGACCAATACCCGTCAACACAACAACGGTATTAACTCGATTGTAACTTAATTTGGCTGCACAACTCGCTTTTACTAACGAGCATTCAGCACCAGAATGGTAAACAAAACAATACAGCTCACCTTTATTTTGTAACGTGCCTGAGGGCAGATAAACGTCATCCACTCGCCCTTCACTACTTCCAGCACGTTGTCTACCATCAGCTTGGCTGCCACTGCTCGTGCAGGGCCGCGATATGTCCTGGTTTCTCACTTGCAGCACACGAAGGGTTTCAATGACGGCTGCGAGGCTGCTTGGCTCGATTCTCAAAGTCACTCCATGTCCTTATCCAGGTGAAATCCAGTCAAAGAAATATCGCACCGTGACGTCAACGCTCAATTCTCCATAATTTTTTCAGCTCGAGTGTATCCCACTTCTGATGTCGCATCACCGGGTGGCCGAGATGCGGTACATCGGGTCTTCTTCACGATCCGACATAGTTTAGATAGGTGTGGGCACTACAGTGGGTACTCGAACGAAAAGATTATTTGAATTTACAGTAACTTTAATAAACTAGCTATTAACAACCGAAACGCACACGTGCGTCGGAAACAAACACGTGCGTTGGTATTGAGCGTTTGCCGAGACTGTCCGAGCTCGACGACTGTCCACTGTAGACTGTCGCAACACTCGGTCTCGCCACCAGTCCTCGCGGCATCCCCTCCACCGACGATCGTGTCCAAGCGGTAGGGCTCGCTTGCGTTTCCGATCACATGATTCTTCGTTTACCAATCAAATTGTTAGATGGCGCCGTTCGCTATACTGTGTTGCCATTTATCCACGACATGTATATAGAAAGAATACTCTTGGACATTCATACCATTGGACACCAGCTAATGAAAAAACAAATTCATGTAACAAAAACTTGTGATATATCATACATTACCTATTAGTACTTATATTAGAATATGAACGCTCACAAGTGATATTGTGTGATATTGATATAAGTAAGAAGATTGTGACCTTCCACCATCCTATTGACCGGCCGTGTCTGTTGAATTCGTTGCTACAATAAGAAGGCAAAGCTTATGGCTTACTGAGCTCAACTTCCTCTTGTAACAGGATGAGCAGTACCTTGCGACAGGCCGTGGATCCAAGTCATCATTTAGATTCGTAACATACATTGCGCGCTAGGTGAGCGGATTCATATTGAACTCTCGACACGTTTACTTTTTATTTGTATTGTTTCGTTAGCAGTCAATTTGATCACGAATAAATTCGTTGTAAATAACAATAAAAACACACGCGTAGAAATCCCGCCTACAAATACAATGCATTATACAGTAATGTGTATTAAACCTATGTGTTTAGTACTGTGGGTGTATTAAAACTATCAGAAGCATAAGGCCCAACGGGGGTATTAATCGTGTTATTCAAGCCATTTTATTGTGTATTTGATAAGGTCATACAGACCGATATTATATTAACGTGTACCAATAAACATTAAATAGAGCTATGTATAGTTATGATAGATGACCGACTTGATCATATTGTTGGTGCCATTAAAATGATTACGGTCATAAAAGTTTAAATATAAAATGATTATGGTAAAATATGATTGTATAAAAAAAAAACAATGTAAGGCACTAAAGGCTTGCTAAGGTCATAAATTACATGGTGGAAAACTGATCCCATAGGTGCTCTCTTTCTCTTGTAATTCGGTGATTTGAGATAGTGTCGATGTTTCCAACCAGCAGTACCGTTGGATTGGGTTCATTTACAAATACAGAAATATTATCGTTAAAAGAATCCACCTCGACTTAACCGCCGCGTGCAACCAAAAGCAGAATATGTATATGTAAGTACCTCATGCGTGGTGCATTGCATTGAACTTGATATATTATATTTACCTAGAACTTGGTTGGTTATTAAAGCATAATCTAACAGGAAATTAGCAGATTTCTGAGAAGCACTCCAACAATAAATATGCGGGTTGCATTGAAGCTCGCGGTTAGTTTAACTAGTGCCAACTAGTTGGTAGTACTGAGTACTAACTTGTAAAGTTCAACAATTGCTATAGAAATCTATAAATAGGGCAGCGCCGAGTGGATCACCTTGTGCCACTTGAATAATGTAAAGTTAAGAACAAATAAAGCTGATTTATTATTTAGTTTATATTAAGCGAGATTACGAGCGTCTCCCCCCAGCACGACGCGCCCTCATGCCGACCTCCGGGACAAGTCAAACCGTTCCGTTGAATTTTAATGTAAATCGGGCTCATTTCCTGTACTTTGCGAATAGGCGTCAGTTTCAATTGTTGATTTTTGTCCCATTTCTGTTGGTTTTGTGCCTCTTATTGTACCACTGAGGGTTATGAATGTACCAATTTAGAGACTTCTCTGAGAAGTTATGAAACATAGAAAATCAGTTTTATGACACAAAACACGATTATTACTATAATGAGATTGTAACGCAACGTAACTCGTGGCAGTACGTAACTCGCGGCAGTACGTAACTCGCGGCAGTACTTAACTCGTAGCACTACATAGCTCGTAGCACTTTTGTAGCAATTGTAAAAGGGTTGCTTCCTCTGTCACAAATAAATAATAATTCGGAAAGCAGTGCAGTATAAGTTTCACGTAGAATAGATGAATGTATCTATTATTGGTAATTATGAAGGCGCACTTAGAGAAAGGAATGGAACAAATGTTTCACATACCTTTTCCCAGCCCAAAACTGAAATATTAAACGTTTAGTGTAAATCTGTAGTGTGATGTGAGTGGAGAGCGCTGATGGCCGCATTAAATATGTACGCGCGGTGAGCCCGGACCGCTTGCCAGCTTATATCTGGCAAGGTAGTGCCCCCGCCAAGACGAGCCAAGTAAAGCGCAAGGGAACTATCTACCTTTTCTCGAAGCGCTTCGTCGTTTTTTTTAACCTTAACTTGGGTATGGATACCAAATAAACAAAATTCTCGGGATATGATATAAATAGTAGACTTATTAAACATATAAAACTGCAATTGCTCACATACTTTAGATTTTATTGATATCTAAACAAGTAATTAAAAAACCGGGCAAGAGCGAGTCGGACTCGCGCACCGAGGGTTCCGTAATATCCGGGTTTATGCATAAGGTTTATGTTTATGAAATTAATTTAATTTTTTATTTTTAAGTTGATTGAATGAATTTTAAATTGCGGTTTACGATTTATGACGTATTAAAAAAAAACTACTTACTAGATCTCGTCCAAACCAATTTTCGGTGGTAGTTTACATGGTAATGTACATCATATATTTTTTTTAGTTTTATCATTCTCTTATTTTAGAAGTTACAGGGGGGGGACACACATTTTACCACTTTGGAAGTGTCTCTCGCGCAAACTATTCAGTTTAGAAAAAAATAATATTAGAAACCTCAATATCATTTTTGAAGACCTATCCTTAGATACCCCACACGTATGGGTTTGATGAAAAAAAAAATTGAGTTTCGGTTCTAAGTATGGGGAACCCTAAAATTTATTGTTTTTTTTCTATTTTTGTATGAAAATCTTAATGCGGTTCACAGAATACATCTACTTACCAAGTTTCAACAGTATAGTTCTTATAGTTTCGGAGAAAAGTGGCTGTGACATACGGACGGACAGACAGACAGACAGACATGACGAATCTATAAGGGTTCCGTTTTTGCCATTTGGCTACGGAACCCTAAAAACCTAAAAAACCCGACTGCGGTAAAAACATTAAGTTAAAAAAAACTGAAAGCTAAAAACAAGGCCATTTTAAATTAAATAATAGTTGGAAGCAGGCGGGACCCATACCATTTTTTTTATTATATTTTCAAACTCAAATGGGTCCTGCCTCCAAATTTGAACTCCACAATATGGCACCCTAAATCCGCCATTTTACTTTGTTTTCGATTTTAATGTAGCCAGTGACACTCGCGCTACCAAGACAAATCTAAAGACGTATAATTTATCCAAATCCGTTCATTCGTTTAGAAGTTACGAGGGAACAAAGAATCGGACATACATGCATACAGGTCAAACACATACAGGTCTCCTTTTGGGCTTCGTCGCAGTCGGGTAAAACCCTGATTTCGTTACTGACTCACTGATGTGAGTCAGTAACTCGAAATCAGGGTTCAAGGGCAGAATTTTGATGATTATCAAATCATCAAAATTCTTAGGTTACTTCCTGAAATCCTAGAAAGCTGCCATATTGTTTTCACGTGAGGTAGGTCGACCTCGGACGCGGGATTAAAACTCATCAGTCACATTTTGGAATCCTGGGACAAGTCCCAGGAAGCAATTGGCATTTTCTGTGATGTCTCAAAAGCGTTTGACTGCGTTGACCATAATACACTGATCTGTAAATTATATCATTACGCAATTTGTGGACAAGCCGCTGATCTTATTCTTTCCTATCTGTCAAAGCGGGAGCAAAAGTAAACGTTAACGGGGCGACGTCATCGGGGCTCCAGTTAAAATGAGCGTGCCTTATTTTTTTAGCGTGCCTAGCTCTATTCTTGGCCCTTTCCTATTTCTAGTATATATGTAATGTTTTCTATGGATGTGTAGTTTCTTTGCTTTGAAATAAAACTAAATGTGTTGCTCTGTAAAGAGAAATTTTATTTTACACTATGTTTAAGTTTTCACTCTGTATTTATTAAGTATTTTTTTAACACAACTTACCTGTAAAGAGAAACAACATTTTAAGCTATATTTCACTCTCGTTTTCTTATTTAAATTACTTTTAATGTATTTATTCAATCGCCACGTGAAAACTTTTATATTACATCAAAACATGTGTCAAACTCTGTCTTGTGTCAAACTTCAAAGTCAAATCGAATGCGCGGCAAATTTAAATAGAGTTCAATGAACTATATTTACATCTCCCCCCCTCGAAGAATCTTCAGTACCCTTGTAGTATTGGGATGAGTTTAGTTATGTGGAACAGGTTTGATTCGTGTTTTTTATGTCCTGTGTTTATTTTATAAATTGAGTTTGATAATTTCTCCGCAACCTTATAAGGACCAACTTTTAGTTCGTCCAGTTTTTTTCTGTTTAGCCGATTCCCATTTTCCACATACACCACATCTCCTACTTTTAGTTCGTATTTACTCCTGTTCTTGTCAAAGTGCTTTTTATTATAATTATGTGACTTTATAGTGTTTTCCAATGAAGTTCTTCTATCTTTTAATAAATCATTAAACGTTACTTGTTGTTTTAATTCATCTGGTAAAATATCAATTTTCTTTCCTTCTAATAGGTATTTTGGGGAAAATCCTGTAATTGTATGTTCCGTTTCATTATATTTTTGGGTGCACTCGTGAGCAATAGTAGTCCAGGCTAGTTTATCCTTCTTTTCATGTATTTTACATCTTATTTTGTTAACAAGAGTTTGGTTTATCCTCTCATTCAAACCATTTGAAAATGGTGCATTAACTGCAGTGAATATAATGGGTATGTTTTCTTTGTCTAAATATCCTTTAAACTCTTTTGAGTGTATACCTGGGTATTGGTCAGACAAAATCAAGCCAATTTTATTTTCCTGTGTCACTTTTTTTTACTAGTTTTATGAAATCACTTGAGTTTTGAGTTTTTGATGTTAAAATATAGGCATATCTTGTGAAGTGATCAACCAAAAGGTGCAAATATGTTTTTGTAGAGCGTGATCCACCAAATCCACCAATAGTGTCTATAGATACTATTTCATATGGGTAAGTAGCAGGGCCTAGGTGCGACATTAGCCCAAATTTATATTTCACTCTTGATTTGTTTTTTATGCATGTTTCACAGTTTTCACAGATTTTTTTTATATTATTTGTTAAGTTTTTTGCTGCATAATACGGTTTAATTTTTTTTCCATTTGTTCTATTCCTATATGACAGTAATGATAATGAACTCTCTCTATAATATTTTTACTGTAGTCCTCAGTTAGTAATATTTTTTCTTTTTTTCCGACTTTTTTGTAGTAAATTGTTTCTTTTAATGTTAGTTTAGTTTTTCCCTGTTTTATGTCTTCATTTTTTTCTTGATCTTCTTGGATGTCTCGTAATCTTATTAAATTTACAATTTTTAAACCTTCCTCTAGATTTTCATTTGGCTCTAATACAGGGTTTCTGCTCAGAGTATTAGCTTCTATGTTAAATTTTCCTGGAGAGTATATTACTTCGAAATTAAACTGTGAAAGATAATATGTTAGATCCCCCAACTCTTCGTCTGTTCTTGCCTTTATATTCATTTTCTCTAAGGGCTTATGGTCAGTGATGACCATAAACCTTTTTCCTATGAGCCAATGCTGCCAATATTTTACTGCTTCTTTAATCGCTAAGCACTCTAGATATATAGCCTTCTTTCTCTTTTGAGTCTCATTCAATTTTCTTGAAAAATATGCGCACGGTTTTTCTTCTCCGTTTTGTTGTGGTTGTTTCAAAACAGCGCCGATGCCTTGTATACTGGCGTCTGTATAAATATGTATCGGTAAATTTGGATCATATATTGCCAATATGGGTGTTGAACAAAGTAGTGTTTTTATAGTCTCAAAAGATTTTTGACAATTTTCTTCCCAGATAAATTTCTGCCCTTTTCTTAACAAATTATGTAAAGGGTCTAATATGATAGATATTCTTGGCACATATTTTCCATAAAAAATTATTTTCCCTAGAAATTGTCGTACATTTTTTTGTGTTTTAGGCATTGGGAAATCTTTTATAGCGATTAAATTATCCTTCAGAGGGGTGATTGTATTATTTCTTATAATATGGCCTAAATATTTGACGGAGTCCTTTGCAAAATTACATTTTGTAAATTTTAATTTAAAGCCTTCCTCCGATATTGCTTCCAACAACCATGATAAATGTTTAATGTGGTCCAAAAATGATTTTGAAAACACTAAAATATCATCAATGAAATTCACCGTACACCCTGATAGGTTATGTTTCCTTATGATGTTACTTAATATTCTTTGAAAGATTGCAGGAAAAGTCTTTAAACCAAAAGGTAAACAGGTCCATTGATAATGCCCTTCTTGGGTAACAAATGCCGTTTTTTTCCTGTCTTCGATTTTCAAGGGAATTGACCAAAAAGCTGAATTTATATCTAATGTAGAGAAATACTTACAGTCTCTTGTCTTTACCATTAAATCTTCAATTAGTGGAAATGGTTGTGATTGGGGAACCACAATTTTATTTATATCGCGAAAATCTATACATAGTCTTGTTTTTTTTTCCTTCTTCTTTTTTAAACGCTAGTGTTACTGGTGCGGCGAAAGGGCTGTAAGACTCTTCAATTAAATTTTTTTTAGTAACTTCGATATTTGTTGTTCTATTTCTTTTTTGTCTTCAATGCTGCACCTGTATGGTCTTTTACTGCAGTATTTATCTATTAGTAAGTCAATATGCGCTTCATAGCCGTTCACAGTCCCAATATCATATTTATCTTTGGCAAATAGTGTTTTATACAAATTAATTAATATGCAAATATTAATTCCTCAATTTCAGATTGCTTCTGGAGATCCAGGTGATTTACTGAAATGTTAAAGTTTGTCTCCTCTATGTGTTCATTAAAATTTATCTTATATTTTATTGTTTCTTCTTCTTTTTTTTTTCTTGGATATCCACTGTATTTGTTTTGTAACTACACACATCAAAAGTGTCTAGGGATCAAGCATTTTTATGCGGATTTCTTGAGATTGAGATGTGGCTTTGTAATAAATTTATGATTTTATAAATTTATATGGATCCTTTTTGGTGCATTTCATAATTTGAATCAGGAACTGTGAATCAAATTCGAGTAAAAGATGAAAATCAGCTGTCAATATTTTCCCTATAAAAACATACAACGCATTGAAGACATTATTAGTGCTACTGTTTCCCTACTACTGATTAAAACCAACGTTATTATGGAGCGGCGACGTCATTTAAGCAGGGAAGAAATGCTCAGAGCCGTGGGAATGATAGAAGCTGGTTCCCGGCAACGTACTGTGGCTTTAGCTCTGAATACAAGTCAGAGTGTTATCAGTCGACTTTGGACACGTTACCGAAGCACTGGTACCGTGGCTGAGCGCCATGGAGGACGGTATCGCTGCACCACACGGAGACAAGGCCGATACATTCAAATCTTAACTCGAAGAGCTCCAACAATAACCGCCATGATGTTAGCCGTGAGGCTTCATCACTCTTCAGGGAACTTAATTAGCGACCAAACAGTCAGAAACCGCTTGCATGAAGTGAAACTTCATTCCAGAAGACCGCTACGGGTACCACCTATAGCAATGCACAATCGTAGGATTCGATATCAATGGGCTCTTGAACACAGAAATTGGGCAGAAGAACAATGGCGTTTCGTGTGCTTTTCTGATGAGTCTCGTTTTGGTGTGAGACCGGATACAAGACGTATACGACACTGGAGAACCCCTGGACGCCAACAGCGATTAAAATCCTGCCAGGAAGTCCATCCTTATAGTGGTGGAACCATCATGGTATGGGCGGGTATTTGGATCGGCGGAAGAACTGAGTTGATTTGGATCAGAGGCAACCTCAACGCTCAAATTTATGCTGAGACGATTGTATCAGACGTCATCGTTCCTCTACAAGTGCAAATCGGTCCCTTATTTCAGTTAATGCACGATAATGCACGACCGCACACCGCAAGAGTTGTAAGACAGACTCTCGCCGCAGCTAACATCAATGTCCTGCCCTGGCCTGCTCAGTCGCCAGACTTGAACCCGATTGAGCATGCATGGGATATGCTACAGAGAAGAGCTCTGCCGAATATGGAGGGTATCCAGTCGCAAGAAGACCTTTTTTTGTTGTTGCAACGAACATGGGCGGCCATTCCACAGCGTGATTTGGATGAACTCATTTTGAGTATGCCAAACCGATGTTCTTGTGTTGTTAGTGTTCGCGATAGAAACACGGATTATTAATTGTTTAAGTTACCCAATAAAATTTTAAAGAAAACTGTTATTTCAGTCTTTTTTTCGAACTTTTGTGTTAGTGGTTCAAATGTCAAAAATCCCTTTATTAGGAAAATGGCAAATTTCTTTATTAATGCAAAGGTGACTTGGTTTATCGTTACTGTGACAAACGAAAACACTTTATTTGATGAATCCTTAAAGAAAATTTTAATTAATATCAATCAGGAGAAAAGTTATTGCAAAAATATATGTTGATCCCTAGACACTTTTGATGTGTGTATTATCATTTTCTTCAATTATGTTTCCTGAACTGCTCGAGAACATTTTTGTGTTTTTGTGACTTTTGTTCAGTTTAAATTCTTCATTGATGCTGTTGTTATTCTGTGTAATTTCTAATTTATCATTTTGAATTAGCTGGTATTTTTTTATACTGTCCAATCCGATTAGAAAGTCATACTCAAAATTTTCTCCATCTATTACAAAAACATTCATATTGTCTTTAATTTCAAAAAATATTTATTTTTAATGTTACCATTCCTTCAGTCTTTTTCACGCCATTAATCGTTTTTATGTTTGCATTTAGTATTAAATTGTTATTTGTATTATTTTTCAAGGATAACAATTTGGAATTTATTAGAGACACATTTGATCCTGAATCATAAATCCCCATAATTTCTAAAGTATCATTTATGAGTAATTTTATTTTGATCAATGGCGGAATCGCTAGTTTTTTTGGTTCTTTTCGTTTAATTCTGTTTCTAATTCTGAATTATTAACACATCTTATCTGATCTCTGTTTGGTCTATCGTTTGTATTGGTTCTGAACCAACATGAGGACTCAGGATGATAGCGGTTCCCTTGGTTTTGTTTTTCACCAATCTTGCATAGTTTGTCTTTTCCGTCTCTCTCCTTTATTTTATTACCAGTACTAATATTTTTTCCCATATCCCTTTTTTTTACTAAATGTTCTAATCCTCTGATGTTATTAAATAAATCTTAGGCTTCTTTTAAGTTATTTCTATCTATCCTATCCGCTATGAAATTTGGGAGTCCCGTTGCGATGAGGTCAATGATAGTGAGCTTATCCATTGATTTATTTACCTCTAATAAGAATCTTTCCTTTTTAGGGTTCCGTACCCAAAGGGTAAAAACGGGACCCTATTACTAAGACTTCGCTGTCTGTCCGTCTGTCCGTCTGTCCGTCTGTCCGTCTGTCCGTCTGTCCGTCTGTCCGTCTGTCTGTCTGTCTGTCACCAGGCTGTATCTCAAGAACCGCGATAGCTAGACAGTTGAAATTTTCACAAAGTATGTATTTCTGTTGCCGCTATAACAACAAATACTAAAAACAAAATAAAATAAATATTTAAGGGGGGCTCACATACAACAAACGCGATTTTTTTGCCCTTTTTTGCTCGATATCAAAAATGGCAACAGGTAGGTACTTGAAATATTCACAAAATACTTAGTTGTATTTGAACTTTAATAATAAATAATAAAATTAAAATAAAATAAACATTTAAGGGGGGCTCCCATACAACAAACATGTTTTTTTCGGGGTTTTTACCTTGTGGTACGGAACCCTTCGTGTGCGAGTCCGACTCGTACTTGGCCAGTTTTTTTTATTGCATATTCTAGTAGTGATCCCGAAATTGCATACCGGACTGGTGACCATCCTTTATCAGCATAAGTTTCACAAAAATTTTCTTTCCATAACAACCATTCTGAGTTTACTGTATGTTTAATGAGCATAGAACTGTACCAATCCAAACAAGAATCCTCCAAAAATAATCTCAGTGCCTCAATTTTCTTGATATCTTCTTCAATTCCTAAACGTGTACATCCTGATTCAAAGGTGATCATCCATTGGGATACATTTGAGGTTTTTCTACTGAATTTTTCTATTATAAACTTTTCTCCTAAAATTTTAAAGTTACATGATTTAGAAGACGTATCCTTCTTTATTTCAGTGAAGTTTTCTAAGATTTTTGTCAATGCCTCTTCTGAGATACTCGCTGTGGAGGTTTGTTGTTCTGTTATTTCTTCTAACAAATATCCTTTGAACTGCATATTTCCATCTTCATCCATATAAACATTATATATCTCTGGTGTAGGTGTAATCCAGACATGTCTTTTATCATGTCTTTTTTGTAGTGTTGTTTTTACTTTTTGATAGGTTTGAGTCTTTATCACCAGATCATGTAGTTTTGCCGGTTGAAGTTGTTCCGGAATCACAAAAGTATTTTTATTGCTATCAGTAATTGAGGTTATGCAAATTATATTTGTTTTTGGATCATCACCCGCTTTTACGACAAATTCAAATTTCAACTTTTCCATTGTTGTAAAAGACAGCTCCAAAAATGTTGTTTTGTAAAAAAAATTGAGTTTCGGTTCTAAGTATGGGGAACCCTAAAATTTATTGTTTTTTTTCTATTTTTGTATGAAAATCTTAATGCGGTTCACAGAATACATCTACTTACCAAGTTTCAACAGTATAGTTCTTATAGTTTCGGAGAAAAGTGGCTGTGACATACGGACGGACAGACAGACAGACAGACATGACGAATCTATAAGGGTTCCGTTTTTGCCATTTGGCTACGGAACCCTAAAAACCTAAAAAACCCGACTGCGGTAAAAACATTAAGTTAAAAAAAACTGAAAGCTAAAAACAAGGCCATTTTAAATTAAATAATAGTTGGAAGCAGGCGGGACCCATACCATTTTTTTTATTATATTTTCAAACTCAAATGGGTCCTGCCTCCAAATTTGAACTCCACAATATGGCACCCTAAATCCGCCATTTTACTTTGTTTTCGATTTTAATGTAGCCAGTGACACTCGCGCTACCAAGACAAATCTAAAGACGTATAATTTATCCAAATCCGTTCATTCGTTTAGAAGTTACGAGGGAACAAAGAATCGGACATACATGCATACAGGTCAAACACATACAGGTCTCCTTTTGGGCTTCGTCGCAGTCGGGTAAAACCCTGATTTCGTTACTGACTCACTGATGTGAGTCAGTAACTCGAAATCAGGGTTCAAGGGAAGAATTTTGATGATTATCAAATCATCAAAATTCTTAGGTTACTTCCTGAAATCCTAGAAAGCTGCCATATTGTTTTCACGTGAGGTAGGTCGACCTCGGACGCGGGATTAAAACTCATCAGTCACATTTTGGAATCCTGGGACAAGTCCCAGGAAGCAATTGGCATTTTCTGTGATGTCTCAAAAGCGTTTGACTGCGTTGACCATAATACACTGATCTGTAAATTATATCATTACGCAATTTGTGGACAAGCCGCTGATCTTATTCTTTCCTATCTGTCAAAGCGGGAGCAAAAGTAAACGTTAACGGGGCGACGTCATCGGGGCTCCAGTTAAAATGAGCGTGCCTTATTTTTTTAGCGTGCCTAGCTCTATTCTTGGCCCTTTCCTATTTCTAGTATATATGTAATGTTTTCTATGGATGTGTAGTTTCTTTGCTTTGAAATAAAACTAAATGTGTTGCTCTGTAAAGAGAAATTTTATTTTACACTATGTTTAAGTTTTCACTCTGTATTTATTAAGTATTTTTTTAACACAACTTACCTGTAAAGAGAAACAACATTTTAAGCTATATTTCACTCTCGTTTTCTTATTTTAATTACTTTTAATGTATTTATTCAATCGCCACGTGAAAACTTTTATATTACATCAAAACATGTGTCAAACTCTGTCTTGTGTCAAACTTCAAAGTCAAATCGAATGCGCGGCAAATTTAAATAGAGTTCAATGAACTATATTTACATATATTAATAACCTTCCTTACATGATGGCTAACTTATCGGATATAATTTTATTCTCTGACGACACTTCCCTTATTTTTATAAAATAGAAAAAATACGAATGTCTTACATGTCAACGAGAGTCTGGCTATTCTTTCGAAATGGTTTGCAGCTAATAGTATTTTACTTAATGCGAACAAAACTAAATGTTTTATGTTCTCATTACCAAATGTACCTCAAGTGGGTCTGAATTTAAAACTTGATGGCAAAAACTAGATGCTGTTACGGAAACTGTATTTGTAGGAATTAATTTACATTCAAAATTACAATGGGGTGCACACATTAGAGCTCATTCAGGTAGATTAAGTTCAGCTGCATATGCAGTAAGAAAAATAATGCAGTTGACAGATATAGCCACAGCTAGGTTAGTATACTTTGCTTATTTCCACAGTATTATGTCTTATGGTGTTCTGCTGTGGGGATCGGCAGCTGACGTAGATTCAATTTTCATTTTACAAAAGAGGGCAATGCGCGCAGTCTATAAAATGGGTCCTCGCGAGTCTCTTAGAAACAAATTCAAAGAAATTGTTATACGAACTCTGCCTTCTCTATATATTTTAGAAAGTATTTTGTATGTTCGCAAAAACTTAGGACTTTTCAAAATAAGAAGTGATTTTCATAATACAAATACACGTAGTAAAAATGAAATTGTGGTACCTAAATTTAGATTAACTAAAACTAGTATAGAGGTATGAGGAACAGGGTGTAAGTGTAAAGTTGCCAAAGCCGGCTTAGCGATGGAAAGTTCAAAACCCTAATCAAACGTGTCCTTATCAAAAAATCATATTAGAAGAATACGTTGAAGACAAGGTAGTTTGGCAATAATTATCTGCAACTGTGGCTTCCCTGGCATCTCATTAACGTCATAACTATGTAAATGTCGATTAACTGCTCTCAAATTACGATGTTATTTTTTATTTATTTTTTACATTATTCTTTGACATATTTTTTTTATTATTTGACATTCTAAACAGACAATTCTAATTTTTCACCTCTTTATTAGTGGTTGTAATGGCAATCATATAACTCGGTTTCAGTAGGTTTTTATATTTTACTTTTTATTTATCCTTTTGATAGATTCTTATTCAGTAAATGTTAGAACTTTGTAGGCCTTGTAGACTTTAGATCTCAAACTCAAACCATTTATTTCAATTAAACCATTTACAGGCACTTTTGAATTGTCAAGAAGTCGGTCAGTCAGAAAATATGAAGCTAGTTGCCCATTCCAAAGCGTAGGTACCTATGGAGAAGAACGGACAAGAAACTCCATGGACATGCACTCTTTTAAATTGTATTTTTACAAAAATATTAGTTACATCATTAATGTTGAATTTACATATGTGAGAACGATGTAAAAAAAAAATACGTACGCGTTAAGAGCGTCCAGAGTACAGCAAATAGTAAGAAGACAACAATCCAAAAATAAAATAATTAGAAATAAGCCGAGGCAGCTGAGTGATGACCAGCCCCAACTGACGGCGCCCGTTCACGAACATGACGCATATCTGTAGACCATTTATTTTTATTTTAACAAGTACCTGGTACTTGTTGGCGGGCCTCCGCTGTTCGCCAATACCAACTGTAATTTGAAAACATTGTTAAAGCCAATTATTTTAAAAAGAGTAACCGTGGAGTCTCTTGCCGGCTCTTCTCCATAGGAAACGACAAATTGGAACCGTGCACCTAGCTTCTGACGTTTCATAAGTGCCCATGTAGATTTATGTGAAATCTATAATATAAAAACTGGCCAAGTACGAGTCGGACTCGCACACGAAGGGTTCCGTACCACACGGTAAAAACCCCGAAAAAAACATGTTTGTTGTATGGGAGCCCCCCTTAAATATTTATTTTATTTTAATTTTATTATTTATTATTAAAGTTCAAATACAATTGAGTATTTTGTGAATATTTCAAGTACCTACCTGTTGCCATTTTTGATATCGAGCAAAAAAGGGCAAAAAAATCGCGTTTGTTGTATGGGAGCCCCCCTTAAATATTTATTTTATTTTGTTTTTAGTATTTTTTGTTATAGCGGCAACAGAAATACATACTTTGTGAAAATTTCAACTGTCTAGCTATCGCGGTTCTTGAGATACAGCCTGATGACAGACAGACGGACAGACGGACAGACAGCGAAGTCTTAGTAATAGAGTCCCGTTTTTACCCTTTGGTTACGGAACCCTAAAAATGAATAGCTGAATATGTTGCTAAGCGCAAATCTCGAGAACAGCTGAACCAATTTCGCTAATTCTTTTTTTAGAATATTCCTTGGAGTACGAGGGTGGTTTTTACGCAGAGAAAAATTTTATATATATAGGAGTAGGGTAGAAGTAGGGTAGGAGTAGGGTAGGAGTAGTGTAGGAGTAGGGTAGGAGTAGGGTAGGAGTACTGTAGGAGTAGGTTAGGAGTAGGGTAGGAGTATGGTAGGAGTAGGTTAGAAATAGAGTAGGAGTAGGGTAGGAGTAGGGTAGGAGTAAGGTAGGAGTGTAGGAGTAGGGTAGGTGTAGGGTAGGAGTAGGGTAGGAGAAGTGTAGGAGTAGTGTAGGAGTAGGGTAAGAGTAGGTTAGGGGAAGGGCACCACGCAAACGAAGTAGCGCCGGGCAGCTAGAAATAATTTATATGGCAAAACAACGTTTGCCGGGTCAGCTAGTGTGAAATAAAATATTTTGATTTTTGCTGAAAGGTATGAAAGACAACAAAAAATTCTAAAACTTGGAACTTTTACCCCCCAAGCCCTTAAACTAGGCGATGGAAGTTTGTCTGAGACTTCGGTAGATTTTGATGTTAGAAGTGTGAAAATTGATATAGGGACTACTTGTTATAAATAATAAAACACATAATATTTCAGGATTTTTAATAAACAAACACAATTAGTTTTTTTTAATGAACAATTTACAAAAAGAAGTGATATCCAAACAAAAACATTTTCATGTAAAATGGGGGTATTCCACTCAGAGCACTGATTTGAATCGCACTTGGACGAACCGCACCTGAGCACTTCCACTAACCGCACTGAAACAAAATTTCGTAACGTGCGGTTCGGTGGAACACTTTATCGTTATTGTTTCAGTTCCCGAACGGCACTTGCATACAGTTGTAGTGATGGGACGTATGTATTCTTTGTTCAGGACATTACCAACGTATCGATACGGCAACTGCGTGTTGAACCACGGTCCAGTAAAGGTTATGAATGCGGTTAAATGTTTACGAATGTAATTTTATTAACATTTGACCTTATGGCTATTGATGCCAGAGTTCCTCAGGGGTCTGTTCTCTCTGCAACACTTTTCCTGCTGCACATCAATGACCTGCTACTTCAGCCTGGTATTGTTGGGTACGCAGATGACAGTACTGTTTCAGAGAGATACTTGTCCAGCGCAAAAGCCAGCAGGGCCGAAGTTCGTTTCTTGAGAGAGGCCCCATGATCTCTCTCAAGAAACCTTAAGAAAGAAAGAAAGGCTTAAGGTCAAATCTGTCCACTCTACCATTAGAGCGGACAGATTTGACCTTAAGCCTTGTCTCCCAGTGGGGTGATGACAATTTGGTCTCTTTTAACGCCACCAAAACACAGGCGTGTCTTTTTACCGCGAAGGAGTCGTTTTGACCACACTCCTACTTTTCGGGGTACATCTGTTCCTGTAACAGATCGGCTCGAGCTCCTAGGCATGGAGTTGACATCTAGTCTCAACTTCGGCGCTAGCATCGAGTACAAAGCCCAAATTGCGGCCAAGAAGCTGGGTATCCTAAATAGGGTGAAGCGATACTTTACGCCTGGAGAGCTTTTAACCCTTTACAAAGCGCAAGTCCGATCCTGCATGGAGTATTGCAGCCACCTTTGGGATGGCTCAGCGAAATACCAACTTGCCGCGCTAGACTCAGTGGAACGCAGAGCTAAGAGGCTCATTGGTGACGTAGAAACGGTGGATGCCAAGCAGCACAGCTTGGCTCATCGCCGCAAGGTTGCCTGCTTGTCGGTCTTCTACAGATTGTACTTCGGTGAGTGTACCGAAGAACTCCACGACCTCATTCCACCGGCCCCCTTCTACCTTCGGACATCAAGATACACTGCAAGTTACCATCCCTACCTAGTTGATATTCCACCAATTCGCACTAAGCGTTTTCAAATGTCCTATATAATCCGCACAGCAAAAGAGTGGAACTCTCTACCTGGGTCTGTGTTTCCGAGCGGTACAACCCGAATCTCTTCAAAGTAAGAGTGAACAGGCTTCTTTTGGGTAAGCTCATTCCATCGTCGACTTTGTCTCAGTCACCTCTGACCTAGACTAGAGTCAAGAGCAAGCAAACCCATTTCAAAAAAAAAAAAAAAACAAAGTCAGCTGATAGTGCCATTTTTCCCTTCAGAAGCCATTATTATAACTAAATATTAATTGCCACCATATTTGAATGTCATATGCTGTTTACTGCATCATATACTCTTTAGTTTACTGTCATAGGGTCTATGTAAACAGAGCCACCTGCTCTTTAATCAACGTTTTTTAGGTGAAACCCAATGATAAAAAAATATGCTGTGATTATCTTTACCTTCTATCTTTGAGAGTATTTTTATGAATGTACGCGAAGTCTAAGCCTAGGTTGCATCATCTTACTTTAACTTTAACAAACGTCAAAAGTCTGTCAAACTGCATACAAAAATCACCGGTTATGGTTAAAGTTACGGTTAAAGTCAGATGATGCAACTCAGCCTAACTGAGACACCCAGATTACATGGAGTCCTGCCATTCTTTTTTATTGCAGGCCATAGGTGCCTAGCTATGGTCACGCCATCTACATTTAGCTTTGACCGACCTTTGGGGATTTTTTGTAAAGTAACCTCTGTAGTAGAAACTTATTCAATGACATTCTAATTTGTAACGCCGTTAACACGCCGCGAGCCACGGTGTGAAAAAATTAAATTTAAAATTTAAAAAACCCCCGACACAAAATAATAATAAAATTAAATGTAATTGGAAAACGATTAAATAATTAAAAAACCCCCGACTTAAAGAATCTAGATAACGAGACTAAAACAGATAAATTCATATGGCAGTCGGGGGACCTCTTAGAACAGAAGGTGTTCCACAGAACGGTCCCGTTTTCGGGGGCCCAATATTGAGTGTGCAAGTCACCCGTTGCCATGTTATCTGTGTAATTTATATAAAATATTTTTCAGGCAGGGGCCATAGAATTTCCGTAGTCCTAAATAACCAGTTCACTTTAGCCACCCAATCCCATTGGCGTGGTCATACACATTTGTCTACGCAAACACAATGTTTTTGATTTCCGAGCTGCATGGAAAACATTCCCCGCGCGGGTGAAGAAGGGAAGGGTTGGTTTCATTTTTAACCGCCGCGTGCACCATCTACATCTAATCACATCACATCTGCAGATCGGATCGTATAAGTTAACACAATTCTTCGAAATCGGTTTTGAAACACGAAAGAAATTGACCGATTCAATTCGAAAACGATTCGGCTTAAAATCTGTCTTCTCGTTGATATTGAATCTATAATTGCTAAAAGACTGGTAGACTTACTATTACTGACTTCCTCTTCGGAACTCATTACGACATCTAAACAAAATGTGTTATTATCTAAAAATCTGCAGGAAATACGCAGGAGACAGCTTGTGTATGTAACAAATGTTTTTGTGTAAGGTTTGTGTAGAATGTCTCGAAACAACACGCGCAGCACACACGCATTACCAGTAAGATACATGAACAAGATGGAATTATCAGTTACAAGACTTAACTTCTGCTGATTTGTATCGATATGTTTTGCTTGGTAATGCTTTGAACGAAAAAGTATATCCCATCACTAAAAAAATAACGATAACAACAACGATAAATTGTTCCACCGAACCGCACGTTACGAAATTTTGTTTCAGTGCGGTTAGTGGAAGTGCTCAGGTGCCGTTCGTCCAAGTGCGGTTCAAATCAGTGCTCTGAGTGGAATACCTCGTAAAATGTTGCCAAGACGAGACCACATATGGCTCGCACTGTCAAAAAGTTATCAGATCTCATGTAGAGCCAAGCTTCTAACTCTAAGACGCCCTAATTCTACAAGCCCTAACTTCACAAACTCTACACCTTAGTCAAAATATGTGGCTTGGCCGTTTCGCTCCCGTCACCATCGTGAAAAATTTATTCACTGTTCATTATTTTTCTGTTATACAATAGTTCTTGTAGTAACGAAACGGCCAAGCCTCATATTTTGACTAAGGTGTTATTTGTGAAGTTAGGGCTTGTAGAGTTAGGGCGTGTAAAGTTAGAAGCTTGGCTCTACATGAGATCTGATAACTTTTTGACTGTGCGAGCCATATGGTCTCGTCTTGGCAACACTTAACATGAAAATGTTTTTGGTGGGATTACAGTTACAGCTTGAACGTCCAATGAGAGACGCTAAGAAATACTGGGCCATCCAGATCGTGGTGAAACGTGTCCGTTATTAGGGACTGGCTTTTAAAAGTGAAAACATTTTTGGGTATTTCGCGCTGCTAAATACAGTTTTCGAGTTATAGTTTAGAAATTACCACACAATTTAAATATGACAAGTAGTAGTGTGTTAACGTGAGACAGAATTAGCAACTCATCAAGTTTGTAAAAGATGTTTACAAAGTAGGTTCCGAACATTAAAGTACTTAAAATGGGATTTTATCGTCGTTTGATAATGTGACAAAACTGTAGTGAACTAAGGTAATTCATTAGACATCATCCATTTCCACGTCGCCTGTTAAGTAGTTCCAAAGTTCAACTACAGCACAAACTCAAAGCGGAATTAATCCATTACCTGTATCCCTTGGATTATTAAATTACAAGTTTATCCGCGAGCGGGGAGACATGAAGCATGGCCTAAATGTTGAACATTCGCGCTCAAGAAACTTTTCTCAGCGGTTATTTAATTTAGTAACAAGTACAGGATTGTGAAACTGTGAGAGAGCTTATGATTTATGCAAAAAACTGGAGAGTGTACTGGTTGAAATTGTTTCAGCGCGCGGCGCCATGGCTGGCGCCCGGCGGCGGCGCCCGTCGCTCTACTAATGTTGATAAGTACCGCAAGCAGACTCGCGCTCAATGCTCAGTGGATATTGTAGCACCGTTACACGTTGTGGTCAGCAACATGCAGACGGCTCCACGGGACACGCTATTACCGAGTAATGTTTATGGTTATAAAAGTAGAATCATTTGGGCATATCGCAAGGATCGATAGCAGCATCATTTATTAAAAAAGGTAAGTACTGCAATCATATTGTGTTTCCAATTCTTTGCCGACGGGTACCTACTCTATACCAGTGACATACTTCCAGTCAAATTTGAACGTGTACCTACGACATTACGATAATTAGGAACTGTTACGTTCCCCGTTTCTTGCGCGTCATCTGAATTGTTAATGGCGGCAGCTCGTCGTGTGTCATGTGCGCCTGATACTTACTGTCACTAGTATAACTGTCACGTATATAGGTAGTACTGTACCTTACGTTGTCGGTGGAATGCATGCTCGTGTTCCGGCTGGGAAGCAGAGCGATACCTCGCGTATGGTCGCCGAATGAGACCGCGGGTGATCGAGGTAAATGCGGGTAAATACACTTGTAGGCAGCTGGATCCTTGTGATCGCAATTAATTAATCAACTTGATTGATATAACCAATATTTTGATTTAAAAGAGTGTCAGTGGAGTTTCTTGCCAGTTCTTCTCAATAGAGAACCTTATTTGCTTTGGAATGGGCAACAAGCTTCATCGTTCTGACTGATCGACCACTTGACAATTTAAAAGTGCATGTAAGTAATTGGTTTTTTGAAATAAATGCTTTGAGTTTGAGTTAAAGTTTAATAAAAAAATACAATAATAGTTGGAATACATGTAAGATCAAAGATAATTATCTGTTGCACTGGTCTAGTGGTCGCTTGGTCACTGACCAAGCACATTTAGTATTGTTAGTAAAGCTACACTTCTGCCTATACCTGTTCAGAGAATATTTATACAAACGTCTTATTTCCATATAATATTCCCTGAGGCTGTAGACAGAATGGAATGCGGAGACATTTTCAGCCCACGGGTGGCGGGACGCGGCCGCCGTAATCCCGGGGTTGCAAACTTTTACGACGAGTGACGCGGGACATGCAGTAAACACCGCTTCGCAAACAAATAACAAAAAATAACATCATCTTGCGTAACAATGTTGACATCGTTTTAGCGGAACACTTTCCGCGATGACACCACGATCAGACCCGATCAAGGCGCGATCTCACCGCGACCGCCAATCAACTATCACTATAGCGATTATTAAACCTCTACCTTCAACTTTATTAAATTAATTTCGCGAAAGTCAAACAGTAGGGGTCGGGCCCCGCTGCGGGCGCTAGAGGGGTATGTGTGGCAGGTGGGAGGCGGAGGTGGTTTAATATTAACAACAGGTTAGTTACATTAGGCACACGAACAATACGCGAGCGCACCGTACGAGTGGCGGCCGCGCGGGCGGCAGCGGGACGTGGAAGGTTACTAAAATGTTTACCCAATGAACCTGTCCACAGCGCTTTGTGCGACGAGGCGACCCACGACCTCGGGAAACAATATCAGCTCACCGTGCTTATAATGCAACGAACACGTTCCTAAACGTTCCCGCGTACATTATGTATGCGTCCCTCTGCGAGCTCCAGTACCGTGACCCTTGTGTAAGACGCTCTACTCACTGATGTATTATGGAACCTCTGTGTATCGTTATGCATAAGATATGAGTGATTAAGTATTTACTACACGACAAGTAACGATGAGAGGATGCTGTCACTAGCCATACATATTTGATACCAACAACATCATTATCAATCTATAAACATCGTCCGCTTTTAAACTGGTGGAATGTAGTCAGTGTTATAGTCTGTCTTATTGAAGATGTATTTGTATATAAAAGTTCAGTTTTTTAGATTATCGTCTCGGTCACTTATGCAAGTCTGACAGTCTCTTTCTACAGCTCCATGTATCAACTATGAACAGCCGGGTACTACACTACTTTACTGACTAGTACTTGCACCGCAAGAACAGATAAGCGGTTTAGGCCTAATGCATACAGAGCACATACAAGCATATAGTGAGGGCGGCAACATCAGCTACGGCCTAAACTATAATTACAATAGCGCGGCTGGCGCTGTTAGCTGTCGCGTCGTGTTTGCGAGCACTGAGCATACGTTGTCTACACGGGACCACAACATCTGAAGCCAGGTATCCACTAGTGGATACGTAGGTATTATATACGAATAGTGGATACGTTCGGACTCCTAGAGCGTGCTATGTGGAGCAGTTGCAGGAGCGCGGAGAGGAAGAGGTTCGCGAACATGGTGGATACCCGGCAATACCCGACTTAGAACCAGCAACAAAGAGGTACCTACTATTGATATTCTGAGCAGGAACAATCGTTGTTCGCTATTTGGAATACAGGCAAAACTTCATATTTCTATTAAACATCCAATTTATTGCCCTCTAATTTGTACTAAACTTGAAGTTGCCTGTACCACAATTAGTTATCAGCGATTCACCGCGCACTGACGAAATGTTTTATGTATTTATCATTTAACAGAGCCAAAAACACCAGACTCCCGGAAGACTGGGAACTATACAAAGAAACCCAATACACATATAAAAAGCAAATCAGAACCGCCAGAAGGACAGCATGGCGGAAATTCTGTGAATCCATCGAAACCAATAATGAAGCCGCAAGAGTAAGGAAGATCCTATCATCAGATCAGGACCGAACCCTTGGCGCGCTGAAGAAACCCGACAACTCATACACACTAACAGACCATGAAACCAGCAAGGTCCTTCTCGAGACTCACTTCCCAGACTGCAAACTCCTAGAGGACAGGACCTGGGAAGATGTGCCAGAATGGACCCCAACGGAACAAGACTGGTCCAGTGCCCACAACCTAGTAACAGTAGACCGAGTAAAGTGGGCCATTAACACCTTCCAGCCATATAAATCCGCAGGACTAGATGGCATTTTCCCAGCCCTACTACAATGGGGTGTTGACCATATCGCACCACGCCTGGTAGAAATCTATCGGGCCTGCATAGCACTTAGATACATACCCCTAGCCTGGCGCGAAGTGAAAGTCATCTTCATACCAAAACCGGGCAAGGCCGACTACACACAACCCAAGGCGTACAGACCCATAAGCCTCACATCTTTTCTACTAAAGACCCTAGAGAGGCTCTGTGATCGACACATCCGAGATGGACCTCTTCGGGCAAAGCCACTCCACAAACAACAGCATGCGTACTCCACAGGCAGATCAACGGAATCTGCGCTACACAGCGTGGTATCCAAAATTGAATGCGCAGTGGACCACAAATGCTCAGCACTGGCAGCCTTCATTGACATCGAGGGCGCTTTTGACAAAACCACTTTTAACAGCATCAGCACGGCCCTAGACAGACACAATATAGACCCGTCTCTGAGCGGCTGGATCACCAACATGCTCAAACGAAGGGCAGTACAAGTGACCGTAAACGACACCACAAGAGCCATAGTGGCGAAGGGCTGCCCGCAAGGGGGCGTCCTGTCGCCGCTTTTATGGAACCTGGTCGTGGACAGTCTAATAAAAGAACTCAACGACAAAGGTTACTATACCGTAGGCTACGCCGACGATATAACCATAATAATAAATGGCTCTCACGAAAACACCCTGTGCAACCTAATGCGCCAGGCCCTGAAAATAGTAGAAAACTGGTGTGGTAAACACCAACTATCAGTGAACCCCACAAAAACTGAACTGGTTCTCTTCACAAAAAAGAGAAAACTGACGACACTACAACTACCACGTTTCTTTGGTACAACCCTAAGCCTATCAACTGAAACCAAATACCTGGGCATCTTTTTGGACAAACAGCTGAACTGGGCAAAACACACAAGCTATATTACCACGAAAGCCAGCATATCCCTGTGGCAATGCAAGCGAATGCTTGGCAAGAATTGGGGGATTAGCCCCAGGGTCACTCACTGGCTATACACCACAGTCATCCGACCAATCATTACATACGGCTCACTAGTCTGGTGGCCCAGAACAGACCTGAGCACAGCCCAAAAAGACCTTGAAAAGCTGCAGCGGTTTGCGTGTGTGGCAATCACTGGCTGCATGAGAACTACACCCACTGCTGCCCTACAGGCTATGCTCGGACTGCCGCCTCTACACCTCATAGTGAGGGAGGAGGCGACCCTGGCTGCCTTTAGGCTCCTTAACTCAGGGACCCTGAGCAAAGACTCTAGGGTCAAACACACACGTTTAAAAGAAGATGCGATCAAACGGCAGCCAATGATGGCATCACCCTGTGATAAAGCCCCGAAACAATACTGCTTCCAAAAGCATTACAACATAGTGCTTGAAGAGGAGCGGTGCGACCACTCAGGCCCGAAAGAACTGAGAATTTACACTGATGGCTCAAAGACCGACTGTGGAACTGGAGTCGGAGTCTTCTCACACGACCTCAGCATAAAAATATCCAAACCGCTGGGAATGCTCAACACGGTATATCAAGCAGAGTGTGTGGGCATAATGCAAGCGGCTTATGCCATAGCAGCCAGGAGAGTCACGGACACCCATGTTCGCATACTCTCCGATAGCGCCTCAGTCCTCCAATCCTTAGACAAAAAATGCATTACATCGAACCTGATACTAGAATGTCACAATGCGCTCGAGCGGGTAACTGTACCGAACCGCAATACAGTGACACTACAATGGATAAAAGGACACAGTGGATCGCTAGGCAACGATGCAGCTGACGAGCTGGCCAGAAGGGCTTCCAGTATGTCAGTCTGTGGACCGGAACCTATCGTGCCCATCCCCTTCAACCAACTACGCAGGTGGCTACAGGAGCACACCCACACACAAGCAGAAAGCTGGTGGACGTCGTCACCAGGCTGCAGGCAGTCTAAAGAAGCCATGCCGTTATTGGATGGCAGGCTGACCAGGCGCTTATTACGACTGGACAGGAAAGGCCTGCGCCTGGTGACGGGGACCATCACGGGACACTGCTCACTAAATAAACACTTTTACACATTAGGCATAACAGACAGTCCCCTGTGCAGGGCTTGCATGGAGGCTGATGAAACCATTGCGCATGTGCTCTTTGAGTGCACAGGCGTCACCCAGATAAGGTCAGAAACCCTCGGGACACCCAGATCGTACACAGATGTTCTTAACAGACCAGGAGATTTGATCAGCTTCTGGAGGGAGGTGGGCTGGTTGGAATAACCGCCGACGGCCGCCATGGCCCACGCACAATGGTCCACTGAAGGACTAAGTGCGGAAACCAAACCCATAACATAGACATAGACATAGACATTATGTACAGATCTCTGTGTAACGGTGTAAATATTTGGTTTCATAAAAAACGGACAACAAAAATTCTGTTACTAAATTGTAATTTCGTATGCCTATTTGATATTCGTACGCCATTGACGGCAAATAGAAATTTCTGTACCTATTTTCTTTATAAAACCTATTTTTACAACCATGTTTAAAAAATAAAAACTTTGACTTGACAACGGCCACACAATGACGGCAGTCCGAATACAGGGGGTCTAAACGGCCACTTTTGCAGAATCATAATAGGATAACATTATGAATCATACTATAAATCGTAAAATGGTCTCAAATTGACAATTCATAATTTTATCGGCGTACAATTCATATCATGCAATTCATCTGTTTGACAGTTTTGTATGGAGTTTCATAAAATGGTCCACAAATTATGAATTGCTTTATTGAAGTTGTCAAATAGCAGAATCATAAGCAGTTAGTCAAGAGCAGCATCTCACAATTCATATTGAATATTTTCTGAAGAAATATTCTAATGATGGCAGATTTAGCCATTTGTGAAAACTATCTTGAGCACGCGCGGGTTATGCCGACCATTTTATATCGCCGACGAAGTGCAGCTCCTCTGAAATTGGACATAGTCTTGGAAATGTCGGACCACGAGTTTGTTGGCGTCTATAGGATAAATAAAAGAGACTGTGACCTCTGAGTTTGTTTCGGCCTTTAGTCTCAGAGTAGTCAGATAGGAAACGCCGACCTCATCTAGTTTTAAAAAACCATGATTGACCTGTAAAAGTGCTTGTACAAACCTACTTACAAAATAAAATCATTTATTTCATTTCAATAAAAGTGTATTTCGTGACCTTATTCGTGAGCTGGAGCCACACATATCTATTAGTATGTACCCGCCGCGATGGCATAAGTACTACCCCCAAGGCATTGACTGTACGCTTTAGATCATACCAGAGGATTTTTGACAATTTAATATCAAATACAAAAAAAAAAATTGTTTATTCTCAGACAAATACATTCCATAGAAGAGGTTAGTAACATAAATCTTATACACATGTTAGTACAATTAAAAAACAAAACTGGGAATAAAATTGGAAATAATATAAATCTTCACTAACCTGCACCTGTCACATGCAGGTCAGTGAAGCGACGCAAGACCGCCGAGTCCATCCTGTAGGCTATCATTTTCATACTGCTGACAGACCTCCTTGAGGGCTATATATGACGGAACCGGTTTCTTAGGAAACGCTGATTTCTTAGGATCTTTAAACATTTCTATTTAAAGTATTTATCCTGTAAAGTGTGAGTGCGTGGTAAATCGCTGACATATTCTCCTGCTGCTCTTTAGCTCCTGGTACCGGTGTCATGCGACTGGAGGCAGGTGATGGATTGCTTCGCGCGCTGGTACTCGCAGTCACTGAGCACCGCCGCAAGTCTGTATCAATGCGCTATACAGCTGTCAGCGTCGCGTGTCGCTGTGTCTCGCACTACATTGTTTAGCAAATAGATGCATTGAAGAGGGGTTAACGCTTCATGATTTAGTGCATGAATAGATTCCATACATCATTCATCCTAGTCAGTTTCTGTCTAAATAATGCCTAAACATGTAATGAAAATTATTATAATTTTCACTGATTTTTACCTGAAATCTCTTCTAATCATCTTCTAAGCCGTTTAACTAATGTCTGGGTAACAGAACAAAACTCGAATAGAAGTAAGGTAAGCAAGCCATCAACAAACTGCAATCGCTGATTATTTAGCAACGATAACCTCCTCGTATACTGAAAGAAAATCTAGGAAAGCACAGCTAAGTAAAACACTATTTCTCCGTAAAGATTCGCATATAAATCTAAATAATAAAGCTTTCCTGAACAAAACAGTGTTCTGCGAGCAGTAACTACTTCTCGTAACAGTCGCGTCGCAATCAGGGCGGTGCGGTGCGGTTCAGTGCGATACGGTGGCAAGGACACATCGCAACTGTGTCATATTATACGACTTGCAACTGAACTCACTCTTTTCAAGTGATGAATGCATGCTA
Organism: Mesoligia furuncula; assembly: GCA_916614155.1. Lineage (NCBI taxonomy): Eukaryota > Metazoa > Arthropoda > Insecta > Lepidoptera > Noctuidae > Mesoligia > Mesoligia furuncula. Next base: position 393,546 of record OU744811.1, on the reverse strand, counting down.
TGATAGCGGGACTACGTACAAATGATGCAAGGAATGCCATACTTCCTATTTGTACAGTTTTGCATAATGTTTTATGGGTTATGACGTAAAGTTGTAAAAATAAATTAATGAAGATTCAGAATTCAAAGTCGTGACAAGAAGAAAATGACAAAGAAGATTCATAATGTTATTCATCCTAAGCTCATTTGATCGAAGCTTGATACAATCGCAGATGAGGAAAATTATTGTAACGGATTTACTTAGCTACTCTTACCTGTTCAAAAAAGATTTTCTACTTTCCTCATTTCAATGACTTGTAATTACTACGAAAACACACACAGCCCCGAATAAATAACTACTAACTCAGTGCACAAACACGAAGGTTCTAGATAAAACTGGACGTAGAATTTGTTTTCCCTTTTCCCAGTTTTCGGACGAGGGCTCTCCACAGCCCATTTAAGTAGAAAATGTAGTTTTTCACTCGAGCACTAAACTTTCGTTACCTACATGTATAGTTGACTGTCGAATGTTCGCGCCGGGCTTAGAGCTATGTTTTGTAACAGTGAGTGAGTTCAGTGTGAAATCTAATCATTTTGTCCCTTTGTTTTCAAAACGTAGATCTCAAGAAGCAGTATAATCATTTACCATCACTTGTTCCATACTTAACTGTACGTCCCCGGGAGGGATCAGGTCGTCCCATCAATTGTACACGGGGTGTCGTAGGGGCGACTAAAGGATTACTACGGAGCACCTACCTGCGAACTAATAACATCACAGTGTCTGCCAAGCGCGGTGATTACGCCAAGATCCCTGGAATTACGGCAGGCTTAACTCCGGCCACTACTGGACGTCTGCCCTAATATCATGATATCGTACTTCAGGAGTTACCTGTCTCAATATCGGTGGTAGGACGCATCGGACGGGTCTTCCCTACTCGTGAAATGCGAGTCCTACAATATTTAGAAGATTCCTTCGCAAGGAACGTTGCAAAGCCAACTTCAACTATTTGAAACATTGTAACATCATACAGCATCACGTGAACACTCACTGAGCTCCAACTTCGCCAGTTTACTTTCACTATCTTATGTTCATCCAGAGCTCTGTACTGCATAAAATAATACTACCGGCTATAAAATGTCAGACAACTGTCGATCCTGCTAGTAAGGGGAAGCATCCATGAGGGGGTCCATGGGGTTGCTGTGTACAGCTCAGTAAGACCTAACTTCTTGAAAGTATGCTATGTACGTAGGTAGGTTCAGTTCAAAGGACCTCATAAATGTACTCGTAGACATCGATGTAGCAGGTCCCGCACTAAGCCGCCCGGAGTGCATCCACTCGGGGAGTAGTGCCGTTTGAACTGGTGCCAACATTCTAATATCGAGAGATCACGATGTCATATTGTCGTCGACATGCTGCAAAACGTTCCGTGATAACTCTTGTTTACTCAAAATCAAAAAGTATAAAACTACTTGCGCCAAATCAATACGTATTTGCCAATAGTTAATTAATATGTCTAAAATGCCAGTGGTCGATGGATAACTTCTTGACTTTGACCCCAATTTGTTGTTTTGCAAAAGTATGTGTTAGTGCTTCTGAACTAAGATTTTCATCAGTTACTGTACTGAACATGACCACTTATCGTTTACATAGTTGTAGAATCTTATTATGATATTGAGCCAGTTCAAACATAGGTACCTACCTAATTCTAATTAAAACCATCATAGTTGCTTGATACTTTTACATAACTTTCAACTACTTAAATTAATAATTTTCGCTCACTCTTCATAACAGTGACAGGAATCTAAGGCAGAGTAGAATGTGCAGTAATATCGCAGCGTGCATGTCAGTGTGTGTGCATAGGGCGAATGTATTCTAAAGTTGTACCGCCCCGCCCTCCGCACCGCACGCAATGGCCCGCGGGCGCGGTTTCAAGCCGCTCTATTACATTCTTGGGGCGAGCTCTTTAAATACTGGGATTATGATAAATACCGCGCGTCTCCGCTTCGCTCGCTCGAGCGCTTCAGCGCTGCACTCACCGCTTACCGCTTAATTTGCTCGCTTGTTCACGTTAATATCTACAATGACAACGCTGTAATTCACAGTTACGATTTAACTGCACTTCGCTTAAATAGTCAACAGAATGAATCGTTTTATGTACATCGTTACCTTATTTGGTATCTACAATGGAAAATGTGGACAAAAAGCACGCGTGTTTTTCAATTAGAATTTCAGGGGTCTACTGGGCAACAAACGTTTGGTAAATAAACAATGTGTGATAGGTTCCAATCGGCTAACATTACTCGCGCCCACTGCGCCCGGTCGTAACGTACGGACTGTACGAGCACACATCAGGCGACTCACTCAATGATAACGATTGGAAGGCACATTCCGGAGGTGACAAGTTGCATTATTGGACCACCCCCGGGATCATTGTGAAATGCTTATCTCTGATAGGCCAGAGCCGTTCAATGTCACTTGGGAGCTACACGCCACAGTTCTGATTGAAAGATTTATTTTAAATTACAATACAAGGTATAAAGGTATACGGAACAGGGCGTAAATTTCACTAATCCTCCACAGAAAAGGGATCCTCCGACCAGACGAGTGTCGTGTCTGGCGGGCAACTGCCCGATGATTCATGGTATAAAATAAAATATCTTTATTTCAGACCTAAGACCATAAGTTATTTTATTTTTATTTTATAAGTTATTAGTTGTTAGGAACAGATTGTGCTTATAAACTGTGTTAGTGTTGTTAGTAAGTACTTTATTTCAAACCCATTCCTATTTCCACCCAGTGCCTCTGGATGGGGCAGTCTGGTCTGCCAGCAATCATTTTCAGGATACTGTTACGAGTGTTACGCAAGCGTTGCAGTAAGGAAGCCGCTTTCTTCCGAATGATGGCGTGAAAGCCATCCGTGTGAACTGCAGCAAACATTCCAGATGCACTAAAACGCCGCGTCAACTGCAACAGCATTCTGAAAGCGTTGTTGTATTGTACGGGCAGGACGTTGTAGGCTCGGCTCGTATATGTCACCCACAGGCCGCTCGAGTAGAAGGACTGACAGAACTCCTTAAAAAACTGACTTTGACGTCAGGCGTGCAGCGAGTGAACCTTCGGGCGATCACATTGCTCCTTACCTCCAACGCCCTGCGCTCGCGCTCTATGTCACCATCATCCCGTAGGTCACTAGTGACAACATGGCATGACCTACATTAAGTACTACGCCGTGGAGATACCGGAGGCACACGACGCGGCTGTTGTTTAGGTACCGTAAACACTAAGACCTCACTCTTTTTTGAGTTGCATTTAAGGCCGTGCGCCTCCGCATACATCTCGAAGATTTTGAGTAGCTTCCTCAGTCCGCTCATCGATGGACTGAGCAACACCATGTCGTCTGCGTAACTTATGTTATTGACACATGTACTGTCTATATAACAGCAGACATGTGTGCTGCTCAGTCCCTCAATGAGCTGATTCACGTACAAATTAAATAACAGGGGCGAGCTCAACCCCCCCTGCCTTACACCACATTCCATTTGATATTCATCCAACAGAGTACCGACCCACCTCACCCGATTTGTCTGGTGAGCATACCAGTATCTGAGGAGGGCTATGTACTCCGCCGGTACACCCGTGCCCCTCAACTTGTCCCTTAGCACATCATAAGAGACAACATCGAAAGCTTTCGACAAATCGAGGAAACACGCGCACACCGGAGTTTTCCGGAGTATAGTACTTGACGGTGTGTTTCAGGCTGAGGATGGCACTCTCTGTGGACACTCCTGCCTTGAACCCGAACTGGGCGTCATGCGCTTTAACAAACTCTGAGAGGCATTCTTCATCAGACCGTCAAGCACCTTGGCCATGGTGGTAGCTAGTGAGATGGTTCGATAGTTGTTCATGTCGGAAGTGTCACCAGTTTTGTTCTTAACTATCGGGACCACTATAGTCCTCATAAGTGGCTCTGGCAAATAAGAATGACCTAGGCACAGAGTGAAGAATAGTGACAGCTCTAGGTAGATGAACTCCCGCATATTTAAAGTGTTTGATGCTGAGACCATCGTGACCCAGCGACTTTCCACGTTGCATTCCCGAAATAATTTTAGCCACAATTTTGGCTGGAATCTTTGCGTTCCGCTCTGTCACAATGGTCTCAACACCGTTCGCTCCATGAGACGCCGAGCCTAAGAGTGACCGCACTGTAAAGTGCTCCCTAAAAGCATCAGCAATATTCTATACTAGTATATATGCTAGTTTTGCGGTAAACTCTGCTTGCGAGATGCAGGATTTTGTGACGTCAGTATGACGTAAGTATAGTTCGCATGTGCCGTTTGTAGATAGGTACCGCTACAAAGGTATTGTAATCAAATCTTTTAATCAAATATATCAATATTTGGACGCTAACTGCTACCAGATATATTATGATATATTTATTTGCTCAAACATTCATTATTATTTATTTATTAACTCTTCATCACTATCATTACAGGAATTTCCCAATTCAATAGTGTGGCCAAACACATACACCACATACAAGAATAAAAACGTGCATGCGGAATACCATGAAACCGGCCAAGTGCGTGTCGGGCCACGCACAGTGTAGGGTTCCGTAGTAGCCCGTTATCACAATGTAGAACGATTCTGTTGTTCTTTATTCTGAATATAAAAAAAAATAATTATTATGTTTTTCAATGCAAGTTTTTTACCCGTTACAAACAAGCAACTACTTCATCTTAGTCAACTACTAAACTAATAAAGTTATTTTAACCGCTATAGTTTTTCTTTAAAGTTCATGAAATGCACTATCATCGTGAATTTTCAAAGATTTTTCAAGTCAGCAGTTTAGGTTTTAGAGGGGGAGACGCCCTACTGGAACAAAAACTTGCACTTTAAAGTTTAATATTTCGTAAATGGAGAACCCTCAAGTCATTTTAGAATACCTATTCAACGATATCCCACACGATGGGGTAGACGATGAAAAAAATATTCATCCCCACTTCACATGTAGCTCCCCTACATGTGAAGTGGGGATGAATATTTTTTTCTACCCTAAAAAATGTTTTTTTCAAAATTTTATTTTACTACTTTGTCGGCGTAATTGATATACGCGCACTCCTGCAAAATTACAGCTTTCTAGTACAAACGGTCTCTTAGCAAAACCTTGGACAGACAGACGGACGGACATGACGAAACTATAGGGTTCCTTGTAGGAACTACGGAACTCTAAAAAGTATAACTTGTAACTTGTTTGCCACATGCTATGGTGTGCAAATGTTGCTGTATGATTGTTAATAATTAATTTCAAGTCAATATAATTAATTTAACGTGAATTCAGCAAATCATAATAAAATACAAAATGTAAATAAAAAATAATTATACCAGCGATAACGATAATGGAAAAGTAGAAATAAAAATACTTTAATTCGGACATTGATCCTTAGGATTGTAAAATGCACTGGATGACACTACCGAAAAGCTTTGTCAATTATTACATGTCGAAACTTGAAAGTCGTTGGTTTAGGCTCACAAACCACAATCAAACATGCAGCTACATACATTCACACACACTCTCCTACATTTTTTAGAGTTGCATTCCCTTCTTCCCCTGTTTACCTAAAATACATGTTTAAGAAAAAATACATACTAATATAAGTAAGATACATATATACAAAGTAAGATATTAAATAAACACAAACATGGCAAATTCACACTTCACAAGTTTTGGGTATTTTATAAGATTCCTTAGAGCTGATCACTGTCTCTTAAGGTACAGGTCACCCTAGTTTAAGGTGAATGCAGGGTAGTGGCTACCGCGAAATTCAAATTTTCTTACGTTTTTGGCAATTTGCAGGTCAGTGTCAGGTTGTATCTTGATCAAAATATGATTCGCGACAATAACAGGTACAATCATTAGAATCATTCATACATCTTTCTAAGTTAGATTTCTACCATAAGCACTTATCCATAAGAGATTGTTGGTTGGTGGTAGAAACTTAGAAAGATATATTAATGATTCTAATGATTATAATTATCTAAATATGTACCTGTTAGTGTCGCGAATCATATTTTGATCAAGATACAATATGACACTGACCTGCAAGTTGCAAAAAACGTAAGAAAAGTTGAATTTCGCGGTCTATCACTAGGGCTCACCCAATTCATGTACAGACCTTGTGGTTATAGCACAGTTATGTAGTATCTGTTTTTACTCTTATGCCTACCAGTTGTAATCCAATTGTACTATAACAACAAAATTTTATGTATTTTATCGTCTGTAACTTATTATTTGTATTAAATATAATTATTATTAAAAAAAAAAAAAACGATGTCATGCCGACCGTACACACAAAATGTGTCACCAAATATTAATGGCATATCAATATTATCAATACATCACACAATATTCTCTCAAAATAATATGTCATCAACAGAGACCTTTGTCTTTTCGCACCAGTGTAGCAGTGTAGCAGCATGCTAGCATCGAGTAGATCTTCTGTTGTCTATGTTGTGTGTTGTGCCGCCGCGCGCCGCACCGCTCCGCCCGCGCCGCCGCCTACCCGCCGCCGCCGCCGCTCGTTACAGCCGAGGTTGTGTTGAGTTCAAATAAAAGTTGCGTAAAATAAATTGTTACTCGGAAATGGATCGCTGGAAGCGGCACCAATATAACTGTGAATGAGCCTCGGTTAGCTTATTGAACATTTTAATCCACCGTTATTGTTACCGGGAAGGAAAATACCAAAATAAATATTTTTATGCAGCCGACAATTAAAAAAGTTTTTGATCGTCCATGGAAACTTTTTTAATCAATATCACTTTACGCTTTTAAAAGGCAATAGAGAGTTCGTTTAGTAAACTCTGTCGAGCACCTACATTGATACAGAATGCTCAAACGAAAACAGTTACTTGTGACGTAGAGGTACCTATGTGCTGTCATGTGACATGTGTGGCACGGTGCGCCTGCGCCGGTGTAGGCTGTGTGACTGTCTGTCACTGGCCTCTGTCCACGTCACATACAGTACCGTGACGTTATGATGCCCCGGATGCGTGAAGCCAATATCTGTGTATGAAACAGCGCTCTAGGCGTTGAGTCGCAACTCGCAATATTATGCATCCCCGTTATTAAAAGGAAATGCGGATGGTCGTTTCTCCATAAAAACGCTCTCGCCTGTTTTCTTTCTGGTTAATGACCATAAAGCAATGTTTTTTTACAGAATAATAAATATTAACTACTAGTATGTCCCTATGTTTCTTTTTTGATGATACATTCTTTTTATATGCACTAAAACCCCCAAAAAATGCTCAAAATTGCCGATTTAAACCGCTGTCAACAGAGGCCTAGTGACAACTACTCGAATTAAGAGCGTTTACGCCGAACGGCATTTCATACAAACTTTCAAGCCCTTATTTTTCGAAATGAATGAACCGATTTTAATGAAACTTCATACGCATAAGCAGGATACAAAGGTCTAAAAAGTTAGTAGAAAACATATTTGGAAAATTGTATTACAGCCAGATTAGACCGATTTTAATGTTTCCATAGAAACAGAGATTTCCAGTTATCTTTTTTTAAATAAGACATATCGAAAATGTTTTCTACTAACTTTTTAGACCTTTGTATCCTGCTTATGCGTAAAAAGTTTCATTAAAATCGGTTCATTCATTTCGAAAAATAAGGGCTTGAAAGTTTGTATGAAATGTAGTTCGGCGTAAACGCTCTTAATGAAAAAAAAGAAAAACATAATGACACAGTAAATATATCCTTGTTATTCAATTTATGAAAAATATTTTAGATTGATCCAATATTGGAGGAGGAAATAGGCGAGAGCTATTATGACTTTTTACTTAGGCATTTTTAAAAGTCTCTCCGACCGCATTTGCTTTTAAGGATGTTGTGAATTTTCTAATGGACAAAGCTGTTACGAATTATGATATTATTTAACGAGTTTCGGCGCGTGTTAGTTGCATTTCCTTTCTGATATATTGAGCAGTGCGTGTTGCCAGTGATGACATATGGCACTGAAACGTGGCCGCTTTTTTTTTTTTTGCTGATGGGAAATCATCAAATGACTCCTCCCGCTCTGGGTGGAGCGGAAGGGAGTGTCAGACTCTCACTGACTAAAACCCACCCGTGTTCCTTCCTTAGCCCTTTAATGTTCCGGGCCAGCGGTAACCCTTTCGGACAATCCCGCTGACCTGGCAGGCTTCGGCCTTAAGAGGGCCCCTCCTCGATGCTAACATTTCTTTGAGGCGCGCGTGGAACACGTACGCGCCGTCCGGCACGGGCCTGGTCCTGATCGGACGGTGAGCTACCCATTACTCTCCGCCCGCAAGCCCGCGCCTACAGTGGCCGTGAGTCGTCACGCGGCTCCCGACGCCGGGGGCGTCCCCCGCGGTGGCTGAGACGGGAGGCTCTTTTCCTGAACCGTCCCGCCACCTCCTTCGCTAGCATGACTGCTTCGCAGAAGGAGGTGACTGCCTCCCACTCCCTCTCGCCCCGGACCATGGCTTGCACCAGGGCCGGACGCGAAAGGTCGCCGCCGCTGCCGATCGCCTCTACGAGGACACGGCGGTGCTCCGCCTAAGCGGGGCAGACCTCCACCGTGTGCTCCACCGTGTCCTCTGGGCGATCCTGGCAATGTTGACACCCGGGCGTTTCCTCCCGCCTGATGATGTGCAGGAACGTGGTCGCTTACAATGGGCTTTATAAGAAGGTTAAAAGGAGAATAGAATAGAATAATTTTATTATTGCAAATATGGGTAGATGGTGTTAGTACATTACAAAGATCAGCCATATTTTGTCATTCGACATGCAAATACTTACATCAAATTATTGTCATAAATTATTTTCATCAAATTATTATCATATATTCTTTCAAATTATTATCATTACAATTATTATTTAATTATTTATTATCTAATATGTCCCGAGATATGTAAAATCATAAAAATAAATAATAATATTATTAATATGACGGTTAAACCTCCCCCTTGGATAAACCTCGATTCTTCCGCCTTGAAATGGCCGTCGGCTGGACTTTTATTTTTTTCGAATGCGTTACTCGTATTTTTGATGCAGCAAATGCGATAACTTGGTCCTCCGATTCTATAAATCTATTGACTCGACCAATACCTGAGGAGGCTCTCGTTGGGCAGCTGGATCAAGGGCTTGATCCAGAAAGCGGTACTTCCAGACACGGCCCGCATTGTTAGGAGGTTCCTTTCTCTGGAGCCCTGACCGCCGGTAGCATGGACCCTGTTCCCGATACCGGTGGGCTACTTTTTTATATTTTTATTTTTTAATTATATTTAAAAATATAATTTATATGTATTTAATTAAATAAAGGAAATAATAATATAATCGCTAATGAACTGATGGCCGAAAGCCTCGATCAACATCTATCGAGGCTCTCGTTAGGCGGTTGGATCAAGGGCCTGATTCAGAAGGCAGTACTCCTCGATACGGCTCGCATTATATGGAGGTTCCTGTCTCTGGAGCCCTAACCACCGGTAGCTTGGACCCTGCTCCCGACACCGGCGGATCACAATTTTTTTATATTAAGTTAACTAAATAAATAAACGAAATAATAATAACTTTAATTCACAAAACATAAACATTGACAATAATTGAAGTTAACAGAGAGGTATGCAAACATAAATAGATTTGACAGAGATTGGATACAGAAGGTAGGTAGTGGGGTCAAAAGCCCTATAAGAATTAAGCTCCGTGCCCCCCAAACTAGGAAAATCCTGTATCTTGGAAGGCAGTGACTTCGCATCACATTAAGGTCGAGCGATTGTTGTGAACATGTTATTATTACATACATGTTATTATTATATATGTTATTATTTACATTAACGAGCTATGCTGCATGCATAGCTCGTTAATGTAAACCTGGAATAAGGTCGGCATCAAGATCGCTTTTAGCGATAAGACCGCCCATTGTGTCACCCTTTGTACAGTTTCCAGATATATATGTCTGTAATTTATATGGTGTACATAATAAAGAGTATTCTATTCTATTATATTCTATTCTATCATGTATAAATTAATTTCTTCTTTTATTCACGTAGTAACCGAAACAAACACTGATAATAAGATAAGATAGTTTATCATGATGTAATTAAAGAACAAGTGCCAAGGTCAATGTCATAGTTCATCAGACTGAAATAATAACAAACGAATGTCAACTATGCAATATACACTTGTCTCGCTCTAACTCACTCCATAATCGGCACAGATTTATTCCTAGACGCCTTACTTTCTTTCATGTTTCGGTATCGCGCGTAGCTATAGAAAAGTGTTGAGAGCGAACATCATTGTTCTTTTAACTGTTGCAAACATAGGAGGGCCAACTCTGTGCGGTAAAAACCAATCAACTAAAAGCTGGCTTGAAATAGATTTGTATGATTGTTTTCAAAATTGTGTGTTGTGTGTGTGTGTCAGTCGTTACGGGTCGTCAGTAGCCCAAAAGTCTGACAACCAGTCTTACCAAGGGGTATCGTATTACCTAGGAATTCGGCTGTGGAGGTCAGATAGGCAGTCGCTCCATGTTAAATACTGGTATTCAGCTGCATCCGGTTAGACTGGAAGCCGACCCAACATAGTTGGGAAAAGGCTAAGCAGACGACGATGAATGTCTGTGTGCTATTCAGCACCATCATGTGTTGGCTCATATACAGGGAATTGCTTTACGAGTCCCGGTTGATTGTTTTCTCTGTCGCAATTTGATTTGTGCGCGTTATCTTTTCCGTAAAATTTTAATTATTTGAATCTTACATGTCACATAAACATTTGTGGAACTAGTAGGTACTTAAATGAAACCACATGCAGTGAAAATACATCGATATTTTTAAACAATTTCCTGATTCCTCCAACAGTATAGATACAGATGATACCCAGTGACCGTTATAGCGGCAGGTGCAGTTGACCGGCTTATTCCTCGCAGTAACATCACTAGCCATCATTTACTGAGTCAGTGTGTATGATCGTACACCCCCTTTACCGCCCGCACCCCCGTCCTCGCCTGCACTGCCACCAACAGATTTATCGCATCGCAATGCAGATGCCCGACAATTGATTCCAATTGATACATGTGCGTTGTGTCAATGGATAGCAAACCCCAGAATATCTACTAAGAACAATGACATGAATGTACGTTACTGACATCACTGAGACATGGCAGTAGGTAAACAATATCGGTTGATTGTTTAAGTCCCATGTTACAGGAGGCGAGCCTTTGCCTGGGCACAAATCCAGAATCCGGGCTTCTACTGAGAAAGTTCCGATGGAAAACCCAGTAACACTTTGCCTGACCCGGGGATCGCACCCAGCACCTCACGCTAGCAGTAGCGCTTGTGACCACGAATACTTATATAACAACGATAACAACAACGACAACGATAACGTAACGATTGTAACATTATTTGAATACTCTGCTCCAAAACAATTTGTTGAAAATGTAAAAAAAAGAGTCAGAAAACGTACCTGTGGATGGCTAATATAATATTGTGGTGCCGCTTACAAATTGAATGATTTTATTTGATTATATTATGAATACTTAAGCTCTTGTAGCGGTATCTACAACGTATGCGAACTACGCGTCATACTGACGTCACGCAAAATCCTGCATCTGGCAAGCAGAGTTTACCGCGCAACTAGCATATATACAAAGGCCCGACATGAATCATTGGGCAGTTGCTAGACATAACACCACGCCAGAGGATCTTCCCTGTTCTATGGAGTACGAATGAACTTTACACCCTGTTCCACATACCTCTATACTGGTGACCCCGACGTGATCGTCAGCGCAGCCTTTGTGCACCTACTTCAGCTTGACGTCATCATCACTCCCGCAAGCTTTAGAGCTGCGAGTTACCCAGTCAGCCACTATCCACAGCTTCAACGGGTATCCTGACCACCAGCATGCAGCGACCGCGCATAACTGGTCATCACCGTCAGCCTCATCATCAACCACGGCACAGCATACTGCACTTTCGGCTGGTCCACAAGCAGATCCTTAAAAACCTTCTCCTTGTCGACGCCAGCAGTCAGCCTCAACTCAGCGCTGTACCATATCCGACGCACTGGGACATCTTCGCAGACAGTTCCGACTCACCGTGAACTATGCCACATGCGAACTACGCGTCATACTGACGTCACGCAAAAACCTGCATCTCGCAAGCAGAGTTTACCGCGCAACTAGCATATACAACGGCCCGACATGAATCATTGGGTAGTTGCCCACAAGACAAACGACGACGCAACGACCAGACGGTCGGAGGGTCCTCTCTTTTGTATGGAGTATGAGTGAATTTTACACCCTGCTCCTCATACCTCTATACTCTAAATTCTCATTTTATATCACCATTTATGGATGATTGTCATTTGACAATAATTGAGGTTATTTTTAAGAGCTCGATTTTTCAATTGCATTTTAATAATGTTGTAAAAAGTCGTGGGATATAAAGTCGAAGCTTTCTTCTCATAAGTACATAACAATATGAATGTGTTTATAGTTTCAGTAATGATAACGTAACGCTCAAGTCTGGCCAGCTCCACTATTATATTTCGGTTATCTTTCTGTGACTATCTACTCTGTAGCTCTGTGTAGGTGTCTACATTTCGGTCGTCTGTAATCGCCGCGTGAAAAACGCAACGCGCACGTCGTTTTTATGAACGTATCGGATGCTTGCTTTAACGCTTCTATAATGAAAACGATGTCGATATTTATGTTACGAATAAAAGAAAATATATGTCCCGAGCGCAATTAAAGCGACGCGCGACGTACGAAATTGATATTAATTCGGCGAATGGTCAAAAATGACTTTAATATAAGTGTTAACTGCGATCGTAAAAAATACATAAAAATAGTTGTTCGACGCGCGGCAAAATGGCACAATATCCGTTGTAATATTTATAGCAACAGCATTGTTAAGAGAGAAAGACACAATCATAATGAATCCAGCAATTGGTTGGTTTAGTTTATTTTGACATTTCATTGATTACATGTGTCACATTGAAGGCTTCATCACAATTCACTGCTGATTTAAAAATGCACACAACAAGTGCGATTTTAAGCAACTATATTTTTTACTCTGCTTGTAACATTAATTGTTACATGTCTTAATTCTTAATAATATATAATAATAATAATAAAAAAAAACATAAGAAAATTATTTACAATAATATTATTTATAAAAAAAACTATTTACAATATTAAAATAAAAAATAAACTAATAATGAACGCATCAAATCAGACTTCTGGCCAGCTACAGTTTATCACCACGCATGTTTAAACGAGCGACATATTAGGCACCCAGAAACGAATTCCTTTGTTCTCGGCGCGGGGGCAAGGTCCATAGCGGCAGACATTTCCACGTCGCCGCCGGTAGGACGATTCTGGTTGTCGAGGCGAGCGCACGTCAGGCTTTTTCACGGTCCCTAATACGAATTTATATCGTAATCGCGATTAAGTTTTTTTGAAGGCGTCCCTACCGTTCCCTCGACATTTAATACTACGAAAATCAACAATACTGAGTAATACTCGACGTTAAACATATTCTGTGTGTGTGAATTAAACCCCGATTGGGGTTTCACGTACACCTTAATTCCCTGCTTCCCCGTGGTGGACAGTAGCGGGACAACCAGCGAACCTACACCAGCAGTTTGACCTGGCGATCGACGCGCGAGCACTCGTCTCCTGCAGCGGCCAGTGACGTCAGGGGAGTGCTAGACCAGTGAGGAGGTTAATCGCTGTATAGGCCCTTACCCAACTTTGATCGACCCTCGTCTGCCTACCGAGTCATTTAATTAATAATAAATGTTCCAGTTTACTGCCTACCTACTTTTTATTTAATATCCTCCTAGGATTACCTGTGCCTAGGTTAGGTAGGATAAGTAGCGTAGCAGTACTTTAGTACCGGGACACTGGCGCCCTTAATCGTGGTAGAAATACAGCTGATTAATTCCTCCTCCATTGGTTGTGGGTTGTGTATGTTAGTGGTTGTCTGTGTTAAACGTCTTTATTTTTTTTTGGTTTTTTTTCCGTTACTAATGTGTACACGAATTTTCAACTTCTTTGTATAAGTTAATCTTGGTCATTATTAACCTACCCTACATTAATAATTAATCATATAAAGTCGTTAAGTTGCATAGTTTGTTAAAATATTGTTTTTTTACTGTTTTCGTCTTGGGCACCTAAAACGACGCTTTTAAAAAAATTGTTCGTTATAATTTTTTATACCTCACATTAAAAGAAAAAACGTATTTTTACGGTCATATAGTACACATTAGTAGCATTTTAGCAATTTTTTTTTATTTTGCTTTTATGATTTTGCTTGTTTTTTTTTAACATTTTAATTATTTTTATTTTTCCGTAAAAAAAAAAACCAGACGTTCTTAAATTTTGTTTTGTAACAGAACGGAGAACGTGTTGTTTCTTTTCCTGTAATCTTTGTTTTTTTTTTGCTTTTGCTTTTTGTGTAGTGAGCAGTAGAAGTGCGTCACTTATCCTTCTGTTCTTTTAATTAATTTTTATCATGCTTCCTATTAAGTTCCTGTCTCTCCAAAAATCAGAGTTGGAGTATGAAGTTCGTATTAGAGGCGCGACTCCTGCACCTTCTGTTGAGGAGCTACGGAAACAAATTATAAAATTATCTCCTGATTTACCCTCGGAATATATATTAGAGTCTCCACTCGATGCAAGACAGGACCTTAAGGGTTGTTTAGAAGTCTTAACGAAAATTCAATTAAATCTTGACGCTAGTGAACCTAGTGTTGCTACACTATTGCGGACACAGAATATGTTAAATCATTTACACAATCGTGTCGAGAGGATAACGCGTAGTGACGACATTAAAACGGAATATGACGACATTGTTAGCGGTTATAAAATTTTCTCGCAAAAGCTTTCTGCCTTGCTAGCAAAAAAACCTTCTGCTAGTACATCCTCTAATGTGGCTAGTGCTAGTTCTGTCAAAGAATCAGCACCTGCAGTGCCGGAACAACAGAACGTGATTTCTGTGTCATGCGATCGTACATCTTCTGATTTAACTAAATTAAAATTTACTGGCAAAACTTGTGTTCGTTCGTTTATACAGCGTGTTGATGAATTTATACTGGCTAGGAATATTCCACAACAAAAAGTCCTAAGTTTTGCATCTGAAATTTTTCAAGACGATGCCCTTCACTGGTATCGTGCGGTAAAGGACAAAGTCAGTTCTTGGCCTGAGTTGGCGCGTTTATTAAAAGAGGATTTTAGTCAAACTGACTACGATTATAGACTCATTTCTGAAATTCGTTCTCGTACTCAAGGAGAACGTGAGAATATAACTATTTATCTAGCAGTTATGAATGGAATGTTCTCGCGGCTATCGACTCCTCTTCCTGAAGTAGATCAATTGGAAATTCTCTTGCATAATATTAGACCCTGCTATGCTAGTACATTAGCAGCAGCTCCTCAAATCTCAACCATAGACACTTTGCGTTCGTTATGTCGTAACTATGAGACATTTCAGACTCGTCTGTCACAATTTCAAGAGCCTCCTAAGGTTACTTCCGATACGCTAGCTCCTGAATTTGCGTACACTAAGGATGACCATAAACCCATAAATAAGGCAAATAATAATAACAATTACAATAAAAATAATAATTCAAATAGTAATTACAATAATAACAATCAATATAGGAATAATAATAATAATAATACTCAAAATAACAATAAATATGTACATGCAATTAATGAGGCTAAAAAGGAACCCTACTGTCCTAGGTGTCGTAATAACACCCATCACATTCGTCAATGCAAGGCTCCACGGGACATTGTTTGTTTCAAGTGCGGTATGAAGGATGTGAAGACACCAGACTGTCCTAACTGTCGTAAAACTGGTTCAAATTCAAAAAACTAATTAAGCAGAGTTGTAACAATCTTAGCAAGCAAGACTGGGAAACTTGGCTTGATTTTATAAGAACATTTTCCTCTTCATACAGAGTTGCTACAATTCTGCAATCAAAACCATTAAACGATTCTAGGCCTTATGTAAATATTAAAATCAATAACATCGATGCTGTTGGCTTACTCGATTCTGGAGCTGCAGTTTCGATTCTGGGAAACAATTCTCATCTACAGCTTACAGAATGCACTTTAAACCCGGATGGCCACACTAATATGATAGCTGCTGGCGGTCAATCATTAAAAACCTTAGGTTACATTCATTTGCCAGTTACATTTGAGGGCCAGTTTCACATTATTAAGGCATATGTAGTTCCCGAAATTGAAACATCAATTATATTAGGCGTAGATTTTTGGCGCGCTTTTCGAATTTGCCCTAATTACATAGGTAGTATCACAATGTCAAATGCCCCTTTGGCAGAAATAAAGGTAGGTAGCGATGAACCATTTATTAACTCCTACGATAATTTGTTGGCGTCGCAGAAAGCGATAGCTGATAATGTCATTGCGCAGTTTCGATCTATTTCTACTGAGGAAAAGGGCCTGGGTAGAACAAATTTGATATGCCATCGCATTGACACTGGTGACGCACAACCAATTAGACAGCGTTATTACAGGATGTCCCCCGAAAGGCAGCGCATTTTAATTGAGCAGGTGGACGACATGCTGTCCCTTGACGTTGTCGAACCTTGCGAAAGCGCCTGGTCTTCTCCCGTTCTCATTGTTAATAAAAAGAACGGGCAACCAAGGTTCTGTTTAGACAGCAGGAAGTTGAATGCAGTGACTAAGCGCGATGCGTACAATTTGCCATATGTCTCGGAGATATTGGATAACCTTCGCGACGCTAAGTACCTGAGCAGTATAGATTTGTCCAAAGCTTTCTGGCAACTGCCTATAGCGCCAGAAGACCGCGATAAAACCGCATTTTACGTTCCGGGCCGTGGCACTTTTCGTTTTAAAACTACTGCGTTTGGATTAACGAATGCCCCCGCGACGCAACAACGTCTCGTTGACTTGTTATTTAGTGACATGGAGTCTAAGACCTTCGCTTATTTAGATGACGTCATTGTTATTAGTTCTACCTTTGATGAGCATGTTTCTCGATTGTTGCGAGTTTTGGACAAATTGAGACAGGCAAATTTAACAGTGAACTTCGAAAAATGTAAGTTCTTTCGAAGCGAACTCAAGTATCTAGGATACGTGGTAGATTCCCGTGGTTTACGCACTGACCCAGACAAGGTGGAAGCCATTATTAACTTTCCAACCCCTACAAATAGGAAGGAGTTGAAACGCTTTCTCGGCACTGCTACGTGGTACCGACATTTCGTCCCTAACTTTAGCACAGTGGCTGGTCCACTCAATAAGCTCACTGCTAACGGAAAAAACGCTCCTTCTTTCAAGTGGTCACCAGAAGCTGACGCGGCCTTTAATGCGTTGAAGGAATGTTTGGTTTCCGCTCCAGTTCTTTCTTGTCCGGACTATTCCAAACCATTTGAAGTGCACACCGACGCAAGTAGTTACGGTATTGGTGCTATGTTAACACAGAATATTGACGGTAAAGAACACCCAATTGCCTACATGAGTAGATCTTTCACCAGCCCTGAGAAAAACTACAGCATTACTGAAAGGGAGACCCTTGCTGTGTTAACGGCTCTCGAGCACTGGCGATGTTATCTCGAAAACGGCCAAACATTTACAGTGTATACTGACCACTCCGCGTTAAAATGGTTTTTGTCTCTAGAAAATCCCACAGGACGACTAGCACGATGGGGGGTAAGATTGTCCTCATTTAATTTTATTATGAAACACCGTCGAGGTGTCGACAATGTTATTCCTGATGCCTTGTCTAGAGTTTTTCCCGTAAATGCAATATCTCTAGCTAATGCCAACACAGACGATGTCTGGTTTAAAAAAATATACAACGGCTGTCTGACTACTCCTTCAAATTTCCCTAACTTCACCATTAAAAATAATTCGTTATTTCGACTCACAAAAAATATTAACAGCCAACTAACTTCAGAATTTGACTGGAAGGAAGTCGTACCCAGCGAGTTCCGTGAAAGCATCATAGCCGAAAATCACTCTGAGCCAACAGGTGGACACCTTGGCATCTTTAAAACCTATCGGCGCTTGTCACTAAATTACTACTGGCCAAATATGCACCAGGACGTCGTTAAGTATGTAGGTTCCTGCTCGGTTTGCTTATCTTATAAGGCACAAAATCACACTACATTGGGAGAGATGGGTCGACCTAAGCAATGTTCGAGACCTTTTCAGATGATCTCAATTGATTTTGTGGGTCCCCTTCCCACCAGTCGAAAACAAAATTCTTATATATTGGTCGTAACTTGCTGTTTTTCAAAATTTTGTCATATTTTCCCAGTACGTCGCGCTACTGCGGATATAGTTATTAAAATCTTAGAAGATTCCATTTTCTTGGTTCACGGAGTTCCTCAAACAATCTTCTTGGACAATGGGACGCAGTTTATAAGTTCGTCTACTGACGCGCTATTTAAAAAATATAAAATACCAAACGTTTTTTTCACGCCGAAGTACACACCACAAGTCAACACGGTAGAACGATACAACAAAACTATTGTCACTAGTTTGTCTACGTTTGTTGGAAACGATCATAGATCCTGGGACATCTCCATCCCCAAGGTTCAGTTTGCGATAAACAATTCCGTCAATGAAGCCACCGGTTATACACCGTCATTTTTAGTTTACGGTAGGGAATTAGTTTTATGCGGATCGCACTATACTGATAATGACCTGGGCGATGAAGTGTTGTTCCTTCCTCGCGACTTATACGCTGAAAACTTAGGGTGTCTTCGATCGATATTCAATGATGTGCAGGCTTCGTTATGGCACGCACATGAAAAGAATACTGCACAATACAACCTACGTAGAAAGCCGGCTGAATTTAATGTAGGAGACATAGTCTATAAGCGCGCATTCGTTTTAAGTAATAAGGACAAGTATTTTAGTAAAAAGCTTGCACCCAAGTTTATCAAATGCCGTATAATAGAAAAACGGTCTCCACTTGTCTTTGTTCTGGAAGATATGTCAGGAAAAAATATAGGCGTCTGGCATATCAAAGATTTAAAAAACACTAAGTGTAGTTAAATGTTGTGTAGTTAAGTGTAGTAAAGTGTTTTTTTATTATTGTAGGAGTTGAGACAGTTCACCTTTAAATTAACTTCTTACGACTAGCATTAGTTTTCTGTGCGATAAATCACAGATAACTTGTTTACGTAAGGTCGCGTCAACATCATTTTATATTGTTGAAGCTATTGTGTAAGGTTGTTTGTTTGTTATGGAAGGATTTTGCAAGATGATAGTATGAATGTGTAGTGCTAGTGGTAACCTATAGACGAGTTTTCTTTGAGAACAAAACTCTTTCTGAGACGAGGGGGGTAATGTAACATTAATTGTTACATGTCTTAATTCTTAATAATATATAATAATAATAATAAAAAAAAAACATAAGAAAATTATTTACAATAATATTATTTATAAAAAAAACTATTTACAATATTAAAATAAAAAATAAACTAATAATGAACGCATCAAATCAGACTTCTGGCCAGCTACAGTTTATCACCACGCATGTTTAAACGAGCGACATATTAGGCACCCAGAAACGAATTCCTTTGTTCTCGGCGCGGGGGCAAGGTCCATAGCGGCAGACATTTCCACGTCGCCGCCGGTAGGACGATTCTGGTTGTCGAGGCGAGCGCACGTCAGGCTTTTTCACGGTCCCTAATACGAATTTATATCGTAATCGCGATTAAGTTTTTTTGAAGGCGTCCCTACCGTTCCCTCGACATTTAATACTACGAAAATCAACAATACTGAGTAATACTCGACGTTAAACATATTCTGTGTGTGTGAATTAAACCCCGATTGGGGTTTCACGTACACCTTAATTCCCTGCTTCCCCGTGGTGGACAGTAGCGGGACAACCAGCGAACCTACACCAGCAGTTTGACCTGGCGATCGACGCGCGAGCACTCGTCTCCTGCAGCGGCCAGTGACGTCAGGGGAGTGCTAGACCAGTGAGGAGGTTAATCGCTGTATAGGCCCTTACCCAACTTTGATCGACCCTCGTCTGCCTACCGAGTCATTTAATTAATAATAAATGTTCCAGTTTACTGCCTACCTACTTTTTATTTAATATCCTCCTAGGATTACCTGTGCCTAGGTTAGGTAGGATAAGTAGCGTAGCAGTACTTTAGTACCGGGACATGCTGACTAATTAACATACACATTGATGTCAGTCGGGTAATAGGGTTCTCTTGACTGAAAGTATTCTCCATTTAAAAGATCATCATCATAATCATTTTCAATGCAAAACTTTCCCTCAAACAGTGGTGTGGGTGTTTGAACAATTTCATTCCAAGCTTCAGTTGTTTTGTGCGAAAATTCCTCACCAGAGCACGTTCTGTCTCGTCATCTCAGAGCTTTGAACCGCGATGCTATCGCGCCGACGTAATTCGACCTTTGTATTGTAAATAATAGCTAATGTGATCGCTCTGCTTTATCTGGATATAAACAAACTGATTGCTGATGCTCGTGTTATTATCGCGCTGTTTCCGGTTCAATTAAATATTGTAGTAAAGTTTTCTCAGGGTGTGTTGGGTCTTTTTGAATTATTAGAACGCAAGTTTAACAGTAAAAGTATATAATTGTAAAACACACTTTAGGGGCACAATCAAGAAAAATTGGTGAATATAAAAAATCAATAATAATAATAATCTTTATTATGAAACACAAGATTAATGATACACAAGAGCAGATGTACAAAATAACATGGTATATCTACATAAATCTACACAAATCATGTAACCCTGTCTCCTAAACTAGGTAGTCCTGTATTGACCAAAGACTTTCTTAGGAGACAGATCAAAACAACAACCGATCAAGACAATCATAACTATTCGCGAGTGCGGCGTACAGACTTGCGTTCTTTCGTCCACACTCGGTTAGCACGGGAGCGCGGGCGAGGGTGTGTGCTCCTCGTTGCCGCGCATAAGGGCAAGTTCACATACATTCGATAACGACCGTGTTACAGTACGAATAAAGGACTGTGTCAAGCAGAAAAATAGTTCCAGGGCCTCTTACGTCTAGTACCTACATACACATACACTGTGTTGTAGCCGTTGTAGCATGTACTACTTCCAGGATGTTCTTGTACGTAGGTACACTGTGTTGTAGTCGTTCTAGCGTGTACTCCTTCCAGGATGTTCTTGTACGTAGGTACACTGTATTATAGTAGTTGTAGCATGTACTAGTTTCAGGATGTTCTTGTACGTAGGTACACTGTGTTATAGTCGTTGCAGCATGTACTACTTCTAACGGTCAGGCGGTGGGGCCAATGAACTGACCCGCTGCAGGGGGACCAAGGGTGCCCAGACACGGGATCGTCTGGTGCCCATGCTGGCTTGGTCTCTGGGGTGGTCACGGCGTGCTATGTGTTCTGGTGCGCCGATGATGGGGAGTACTCAGAGGAGGGTCCGGTGACGGACTGCCGCGGCGGGTTCACGGATGAGTGCTAACGCGTGCCCGTGTTCCCGCCGTAAGCGGCAGAGGAGGACACCGTGAAGTTTTAGTGGGTTAGAGTCCCACATAACAGCACTATCTCCCCGTGGTAGTGCAGAATGCATGAGCAATTCTACACGTTAAAAAAAAAACGGTAAGGCCTTCCTGACCAACAGATGGCCACACCTCAAGAGTTAACTTCTAAGTTTCCTGCACCCGGATTAATTCCAAATCATCTGACCACGGGGCTACACCAAGGCATCACGTCTTAATCTCGCATCAGACTGATCTTAAAGGGCTAACATAAACAGCCAGACCTTTAACAACATACTCGTGTCAAAACTCACATGTAAGACCTAGGTTGTCCAGGAATGCCAAAGAAAATGGTTGAATACTCACAAGATTCATCCTTCATTGGACTTATAGAAACCCCATTGGATTATTTTGGGCACATTCTGGTCCTCCCAGAATTAAGTCCCTCTTTCCAAACTTATTTGGCTCGTGTCTCGCTTGGAAGCGGAAACACATCATCCTTTTCATTTCACCTAACCAATCTGTCAATATGAATCCATCTCCACACACAAAATAGAATTCTTTTGACTCTCGACACTCGACTCTACTATTAAACATAACTCTCTCAATAGATAATTTCTGTAATATAGTCTTCAGCTGAACGTGGTCTACTACTAAACATAACTCTCTCAATAGGTAATGTCTATAATATAGTCTTCTGCTGAACGTGCTCTACTACTAAACATAACTCTCTCAATAGGTAATGTCTATAATATAGTCTTCTGCTGAACGTGCTCTACTACTAAACATAACTCTCTCAATAGATAATTTCTGTAATATAGTCTTCAGCTGAACGTGCTCTACTACTAAACATAACTCTCTCAATAGGTTATGTCTATAATATAGTCTTCTGCTGAACGTGGTCTACTACTAAACATAACTCTCTCAATAGGTAATATCTGTATTATAGTCTTCTGCTGAACGCGCTCTACTACTGAATGGCTACAGTAAACATACTTCTATTATATGAATATATTATAATGAAATACAAGCATACAATACTAGTCTGTTATTGACTTCGTGAAAGGCTCTAAAGCCGGTAAATGAAAAGCGATTAGCATCACATATTATGTGAGCGGAACATTTGTCCAGCTAATATGTCTAAACTGAAATTTGGTTGGAGTACAATTACAGTGGCTAATTACTTTTGCGGCGCGGTGGGGTGGGGCGGAACGAGCGCGGGACGGGAGCGGGATGGGGTCGAAGCTGATCGTTGTTTAATTTTACGAGTTACGTTTCGGGGACACACACTGGGACAGTGCCAGTCAATGTTTCATTTTACCGACTCACACAAACGAGCCAGTAAAGGAATAAGTGAGAACAACGGCGATATCCTTGTTTTGTAGAACATGAGTCAGTAGTAGTAATAGAGCATTATTAGTGAATAAATTCAAAATTTAAAAAACCGCCGACACAACCGGGACCTCTTAGCATAGAAGGTGTTCCACAGAACGGTCCCCCGACTTCCATATGAATTTATCTGTTTTAGTCTCGTTACCTAGATTCTTTAAGTTGGGGGTTTTTAAATTATTTGATCCTTTTCCATTACTTACATTTAATTTTATTATTTTTTTGTGTCGGGGGTTTTTAGGGTTCCGTAGCCAAATGGCAAAAACGGAACCCTTATAGATTCGTCATGTCTGTCTGTCTGTCTGTCTGTCTGTCCGTCTGTCTGTCTGTCTGTCTGTCCGTCCGTATGTCACAGCCACTTTTCTCCGAAACTATAAGAACTATGCTGTTGAAACTTGGTAAGTAGATGTATTCTGTGAACCGCATTAAGATTTTCACACAAAAATAGAAAAAAAAATAATTTAGGATTCCCCATACTTAGAACCGAAACTCGAAATTTTTTTTTTCATCAAACCCATACGTGTGGGGTATCTATGGATAGGTCTTCAAAAATGATATTGAGGTTTCTAATATCATTTTTTTCTAAACTGAATAGTTTGCGCGAGAGACACTTCCAAAGTGGTAAAATGTGTGTCCCCCCCCCTGTAACTTCTAAAATAAGAGAATGATAAAACTAAAAAAAATATGTGATGTACATTACCATGTAAACTACCACCGAAAATTGGTTTGAACGAGATCTAGTATGTAGTTTTTTTTTAACACGTCATAAATCGTAAACCGCAATTTACCATTCATTCAATCAACTCAAAAATAAAAAATAAACATTTAATTTCATAAACATAAACCTTATGCATAAACCCGGATGTTACGGAACCCTCGGTGAGCGAGTCCGACTCGCTCTTGCCCGGTTTTTTTTTAAATTTTGAATTTAATTTTTTATTTCATGCTTTTTGTAGGGACTCCTCAATTTTTGTATTTAATTTCTTTTATTTTTTTGCGTTTT
The DNA here is from genome assembly GCA_916614155.1 of Mesoligia furuncula. Taxonomy (NCBI): domain Eukaryota; kingdom Metazoa; phylum Arthropoda; class Insecta; order Lepidoptera; family Noctuidae; genus Mesoligia; species Mesoligia furuncula. The sequence continues at coordinate 369,648 of OU744811.1, read as the reverse complement.
AAGATTCAGGTAATTTGGTGTTTAATCAGGTTTTTAACAGTCAAAAAATTATTATTAATTTACTTATAGTCGAAGAATAATTTTTAAGACTAAACAGGCTTTTTTGTTTTATTATATCCTTTTTCTAGTTCTTCCTTTAGTTATTCAACTTTCGTACAAGTATTTCATAGCTATTAGATATCTTAGGTATTTCAAATCTAGTTTATAAAATGGGACTGCGACACTATCTGATGTAGAAATACCTACGCTTTTTATGTAGGATAATTCCATTCGTAATAAAAATAGTCAAACTCAGTGGTCGTAGGTACCAGTCATCACTCCACTTTCCTCATCATTCTAGAGCATTGATCGGACAAAACAATATTTTTAAGTTTTTAGTTTTCATTTTGTTAGTTATTATTCCCAATATAGTGTACATTATTCTACTTGTCAAGCCCTTGCATTTGATATCTATATTGAAGGGGTTGTGAAAAAAAAAATATAATTTGCCATTTTGTGGTGGCGGCCATCTTGGATTTGAAATTTGTAATAGCGTATAGTATTCTACTATTCAAGCCCTTTCATTTGATACCCATATTAAGGGAGTTGTAAAAAAATATGTAATCTGCCATTTTGTGGCGGCGGCCATCTTGGACCGATTTTCATCAAACATAGCTAAGAACACTCCCGACTAATTCACCTTTCAAACAAAAAAAAACAAAATCAAAATCAGTTCATCCGTTCGGGAGCTACAATGCCACAGACAGACACACACACACACAGACACGTCAAACTTATAACACACGGGGTGTTGTTTTTGCGTCGGGGGTTAAAAAAGATGAAAAGCATAAAATAGCTTCTCATCCTTATTTTCATCAGTGTATTGTAACGTTGTGTCGTTACTTTCACCACAATAATAAAATGACAACCATTAAAGTGTCAAGTCAAACCACAGACGTAATAATATGAGGGACGTCCTAGGTTACTAGACAACATAACTTGCTGTTTGCACTAGTGACGCGCGTGGTAATGCTGTATATCCGAACGTGTTTAGAGGAGCTATAACTATGCGCGCGACACGACCGTGTGCCGTTCTCTCACGCTGACAACAGCAAGTTCAAATAAATGGTGTCAATTCAATTCAATTGTCAATGGTGGTTTAACAGTAAAAATGGGAGTGCCACAAGGCTCGATATTGGGTTCTTTCCTCTTTTTAGTGTATGTTAATAATCTACTCCATTTATTAAAAAACTGGCCAAGTGCGAGTCGGACTCGCACACGAAGGGTTCCGTACTACAAGGCAAAATGGCCGAAAAAAACATGTTTGTTGTATGGGAGCCCCCCTTTAATATTTATTTTATTTTAATTTTATTATTTATTATTAAATTTAAAATACAACTGAGTATTTTGTGAATATTTCAAGTGCCTACCTGTTGCCATTTTTGATATCGAGCAAAAAAGGGCAAAAAAATCGCATTTGTTGTATAGGTTAAATATGTTTTTATTTTGTTTTTATATATATGTATAAAAACAAAATAAAAAAATATTTAAGGGGGGCTCCCTTAAATATTTTTTTATTTTGTTTTTAGTATTTGTTGTTATAGCGGCAACAGAAATACATACTTTGTGAAAATTTCAACAGTCTAGCTATCGCGGTTCTTGAGATACAGCCTGGTGACAGACAGATGGACAGACGGACAGACGGACAGACGGACAGACGGCCAGACGGACAGACAGCGAAGTCTTAGTAATAGGGTTGCGTTTTTACCCTTTTGGTACGGAACACTAAAAATCAACCACAAATGGTGTTATTTGCTGATGACACTTCCTTAATTTTTAAGGTAGACGTGCTACAAATTTTGACGACGTAAATAACGCCCTACTGCAGGTCCAAAGTTGGTTCACTGCTAATAATTTAGTATTAAATGGAAAAAAAACTAAGTGCATAAGATTTTCTTTACCAAATGTAAAGAGTAGTGATGGTGAGATAGTATTGACTATTGAATCAGGAGAAACTAGAATTCGTCGATAAAACGGTTTTCCTGGGGATCACGCTCGACTCAAGGCTACAATGGGGTCCTCATTTAACATCTCTTGCAGGACGGCTAAGTTCAGCAGCTTATGCTGTCAGAAAAATCCGCCAATTTACTGATGTAGATACCGCGAGACTAGTCTCTTTTAGTTACTTTCATAGTATCATGTCTTACGGTATTTTACTTTAGGGACGGGCTGCAGACATCGATTCTATTTTTATTCTGCAGAAAAGAGCTATCAGAGCCATATATAACCTCTGCAGGCGTGATTCTCTAAGGGAACTGTTTAAGGAAATTAATATCATGACGGTGCCTTGTCAATATATCTACGAAAACATCATGTATGTAAGAAAAAACTTTCATCTTTTTAGTAAAAGAGGTGAAAGACATAATTATAGTACTAGAAATAGGGACCTATTAGTTCAACCAGGTTTCAGACTGGCTAAAGTAGACTCATCTTTTATGGGGTACTGATTAAAATGTTATAATAAAATACCTCCCCACATTCTTCAACTGAATGAGACAAAATTCAAGTCTTGTATAAAACGCACACTATGCAGTCAGGCATATTATAAGTTAGGGGATTACATCGCTGATAAAAATGCCTGGCTTAGTGCTGGTCCTGCTCCACAACCACAACTAATTGATAACACTTGAAAATACTGTTGGAGCTGCTGAAGATTGTAAGATTATTTATCTTTGCATTGTATAAACTCAATTTCCTTTGTATTGTATAATTGCATAGCACAGTTGTGAGTTCTATGTAAGTATGTACTATACCTTATTTACCATTTACCGGGTAATATGTCTTTCATTGACTTGAATGTGCCATGGCGGCTGATAGTATGTCATGCTCACACAAATGTCTCGCTGACGGTGGCGTGTGTATTGGATCATTTAGCTCCCTTCAAAATGCTTAAGCTGAATGGTGCTGATCTATGCGTCATGTTCGTGAACGGGCGCCGTCAGTTGGGGCTGGTCATCACTCAGCTGCCTCGGCTTATTTCTAATTATTTTATTTTTGGATTGTTGTCTTCTTACTATTTGCTGTACTCTGGACGCTCTTAACGCGTACGTATTTTTTTACATCGTTCTCACATATAATTGTAAATTCAACATTAATGATGTAACTAATATTTTTGTAAAAATACAAATTAAAAGTGTCCATGGAGTTTCTTGCCCGTTCTTCTCCATAGGTACCTACGCTTTGGAATGGGCTTCATATTTTCTGACTGACCGACTTCTTGAAAATTCAAAAGTGCCTGTAAATGGTTTAATTTAAATAAATGGTTTGGGTTCGAGTTTGAGTTTGACCAGCACATTTGAAATCCTGCTCCGGGGGAAGACGCACGTTCACTTGATCCAGAATCACATGTAACTTTAAAAATGTGGTCTCCACCATTTAGCGGGCAATAGGTTTTTGATTCTAATCAACTTATAAAACCTGTGTTTTTCGTAACCCCATACTTTTCCGTGCTTTTCACCTATAGAGAGAGTTATGTTTAGTAGTAGAGCACGTTCAGCAAGAGACGTTATTACAGACATTACCTATAGAGAGAGAGTTATGTTTAGTAGTAGACCACGTTCAGCAGAAGACTATAATACAGATATTACCTATTGAGAGAGTTATGTTTAGTAGTAGAGCACGTTCAGCAGAAGACGTTATTACAGACATTACCTATAGAGAGAGTTATGTTTAGTAGTAGACCACGTTCAGCAGAAGACTATATTACAGAAATTGTCTATTGAGAGAGTTATGTTTAGTAGTAGAGCACGTTCAGCAAAAGACGTTATTACAGACATTACCTATAGAGAGAGTTATGTTTAGTAGTAGACCACGTTCAGCAGAAGACTATAATACAGATATTACCTATTGAGAGAGTTATGTTTAGTAGTAGAGCACGTTCAGCAGAAGACGTTATTACAGACATTACCTATAGAGAGAGTTATGTTTAGTAGTAGACCACGTTCAGCAGAAGACTATAATACAGATATTATCTATTGAGAGAGTTATGTTTAGTAGTAGAGCATGTTCAGCAGAAGACGTTATTACAGACATTACCTATTGAGAGAGTTATGTTTAGTAGTAGACCACGTTCAGCAGAAGACTATATTACAGAAATTGTCTATTGAGAGAGTTATGTTTAGTAGTAGAGCACGTTCAGCAAAAGACGTTATTACAGACATTACCTATAGAGAGAGTTATGTTTAGTAGTAGACCACGTTCAGCTGAAGACTATATTACAGACATTACCTATTGAGAGAGTTATGTTTAGTAGTAGAGCACGTTGAGCAGAAGACTATATTACAGACATTGTCTATTGAGAGAATTATGTTTAATAGTGGAGACGAGTGTCGAGGGTCAAAAGAATTCTATTTTGTGTGTGGAGAAGGATTCGAGAACATACTGACAGATTGGTTAGGTGAAATGAAAAGGGTGATGTGTTTCCGCTTCCAAGCGAGACACGAGTCAAATAGGTTTGGGAAGAGGGACTTAATTCTGGGAGGACCAGAATGTGCCCAAAATAACCCAATGGGGTTTCTATAAGTCCAATGAAGGTTGAACCTTGTGAGTATTCAACCATTTTCTTTGGCATTGCTGGATAACCTAGGTCTTACATGTGAGTTTTGACACGAGGATGTTGTTACAGATCTGGCTGTTTATGTTAGCCCTTTAAGATCAGTCTGATGCGAGATTAAGACGTGATGCCTTGGTGTGGCCCCGTGGTCAGATGATTTGGAATTAATCCGGGTGCAGGCAACTTAGAAGTTAACCCTTGAGGTGTGGCCATCTGTTGGTCAGGAAGGCCTTACCTTTGTTTTTTTAACGTGTAGAAATGCTCATGCTTTCTGCACTACCACGGGGAGATAGTGCAGTTATATGTGGGACTCTAACCCACTTAAAACTTAAAAGTTTAGATATAAACAAAGGAGCTGGCCCTGATGGCATACCGCCAATATTTATTACGTCTTGTGCAGAGGAGTTAGTGTGCCCTCTTATTCTTATATACAGCAAATCCTTATCTTCTGGCGTATTCCCTCAAACATGGAAAAGGGCTAAGGTGGTGCCTATACATAAATCAGATAGCAACGATGACATAGCTAACTATAGGCCTATCTCAATCCTTTCTACGTTCGCTAAAGTGTTTGAGTCACTGCTCTGTCCGTATTTCCAAAATCATCTGAAATTATTCATTAGCGATCATCAGCACGGTTTTGTTGGGTCACGATCCACAAGTTCTAATTTGGTCTCTTTCACGGAGCTTTTCATTGAAGCCGTTGACTCTGGTCGCCAAGCTGACGTCATTTATACTGACTTCAGCAAGGCTTTTGATAAAGTTTCCCACAAAATCTTGTCTTGTAAGCTACGTGCATATGGTATTAATGATGGCTTGCTTGAATGGGTGATTTCATACTTGAGAGGTAGATCTTTTTATGTTGTGGTAAACGGTTACCAATCTAACGTATATAACATCTCATCTGGAGTCCCACAAGGCTCTCATCTAGGTCCAATATTATTTAACTATTTTATTAACGATATTCCCAATTGTTTACGTCACTCTAAAATTTTTATGTATGCGGACGATTTGAAATTTCTTAGAATCGTTGAATCTAACATAGACGCTTCACTTTTGCAGATGGACCTTAATAGTCTTATTCAATGGTGTAAAAGTAATGAAATGTACTTGAATTCAAAGAAATGTTACCACGTAAAATATACAAGAAAACTTAATCCAATAAAGACAGAGTATTACATAAATGAGGACAAACTTAATGAAGTAGACACTATTCGTGACCTCGGAGTTCTGTTTGATCAAAAACTAACCTTTACACCACACTTAGATTCCATTTCTAAAAGAGCATCCAGGATGATGGGATTAGTCATAAGACAATGTAAGGGTTTTCGACAAATTAAAACTAAAATATTACTTTATCAGAGTACGTAGCATATTAGAGTATTGTAGTGTGGTGTGGCGGCCACACTACGCTACAAATAGTTTGCGTCTAGAACGTGTACAAAAACGCTTTGTTTGGCATCTGGCCTTTTCTGTGGGAATAACCAAAAAAGTGCGTTCTTACCAAAAGAGATTGAAATACTTCAACATGCACACATTGGAAGAAAGAAGATGTCTAAATGACGCAATGTTCGCTTGTAAAATCTTGAAGGGAAATATCGACTCGCCGCCGCTGCTCGCACTCGTTAACTTTCGTGCTCCGTCGAGGATTCCGCGCAAACCTATTACTCCCCTTTGTCCTCCAATGAAAAGAACGGTGTTAGGATCTAACTCTCCATGTGCTAGGTTCTGTAAGCTTTTGAATGGTTGTAGTGATATGGTTGATTTTCACTTTGATTCTCTCAATAAACAAAAATCTTAGTTTCTGAACTGCTTATCAGATTTGTTAAAAAAGTAAAAGTTTTCGGACTATGTACGTAATTTTTTGTTAAAGAAACGATGCTTTTAATATTTTGCATTTAGTTATGTTATTCATACATAGATATATATCTAACTTAGTTTACTTGTGCAATATGTAGCTTACGAAATTACTTTTTATTCAAATTCAAATTCAAAGCATTTATTTCAATTAGACCTTGTAAAGGCACTTTTGAATTATCAAAATTAAATAGTCTGTCAGTTAGTCCGAAAGTTGAAGCTAGTTGCCCATTCCAAAACGTAGATCTCTATGGAGAAGAACGGGCAAGAAACTCCATGGACACTCTTTTAAATCAAGATATTACAAATTCCTGGGTACATTATTCTTGTTGCTTCTATATGTGAGAACAATGTATTGTTTTCTTTTTTGTCAATGTGGTGTTTACCTTTAAGTAATTGTTGCACTGTGTAGAGTTTAAGCGCATGTTTTATCTTTGTTTGTAAATTAGTGTAAACAATTGTTGGTAGACCTAATAAATAAAATAAAATAAAAATAAACACAGGTTTATCCTGTGTTTGATGCTAAGGGGTCTTAGTCCCGTTAACTGAGAGGAATTTATACTGAGAGAACACTGAAATAATCTGGGATGTCATAATTTAACCTATGAGAGAGTTAGGCCTTTTGAAAGAACTAGGTAATAAGACCAGCTGTTATGAATTATTGTGTTTCGGGTAGCTTTGCATAATATTTATGAGCACAATCCTAATAGTTCAGTACTTGTACGAATGAGCTAGAATCTCACGGACTCATTACAGCGACTCTGAGAAATTGTAATAGTCTCATTGTAGGTACACCCCGATACAACTAGATACGGAGACTGGTTGTATTGGTGTGAATATCTAAGTGTTTTGGGAAAGGTATATTGGTTTAGTGGCTCGCCACATTATTTGTATGTGTACCTTAATTTCTGTGTTATTACAATAAACTTTGTATTGTGTAAGAAGATACTTGTTTAATTGAATCTTTGCCTAATTGCTTATACCCTATAAATTCCAGGTTACAATTTAATGAACTTTAAAATAAGGACGTAACTTATCAACACACAATATGTTATTGCGTGCATATTGTTAGTGTTGCTACAGTAAGCACATTATATGTCGAGCACATGAGCACACGAGCACTCTCGCGAGCAGCCGCACAGCGCGGTGGCGGAGACAGAAAGCCACCGCGGGTGGATTACTCCTGACAGACGTAATACTGCGCTCAGGAACCGGCTTATTATGTTGTTCAAAGGCGTTGCTTTAGACCATCCTGGAAGTAGTACATTCTACAACGACTACAACACAGTGTATGTACGTACGTATGTAGTCGGTGACCATCATTGTCTGACCCACCCAACATTCGCCGACCCACCGGCATATTTTGTTAAGCCATTTTAATAATTATCTTCTTGTCGTTAAAGTTGAAAAGCTTTTAAGTAACACGGCAATACTTACTACCTAATCTTTAATTTCGCATGTTCTCAACCAGTCATTGTGGCTTCGCGGTTCGATTATTGGATTGGCGACGAACAACATGTGTGGGTTCGAAAACACAATCCACCTTTTATCAATTTTTTTTTTTATTTGTTTTTATTTATGATTTCTACAATATTTCTTGCATTATTAAAGAACGACCAATATAATATAATTAATTTTCATATTATATATTATTATATTATTTTTTTATTATTATTTTTTTTTATTTTTTTTATTTTTATATAATTTTCGCTTAACAACTTTTTCTGGAAAACAAGCGGGTAATTAAAAAAAACTACAAGTCCTCAAATGAGTAGGACGAAGTAAAAGTTTACTTCGTGGGGTAGATGGATACTAAATTGATCTAAGTGACAAAAGTCAGTCTATCTACGCCTAAACAGCGACTGCGCACAAACATTTCTAAAACGTTTGACGTAAATCGTGAAAAGTATTTTTAATTAATTTGGTGTAGGTAATCAAAGCTTCATGTCGCAACTTAAGACTTTACAAAACATTGCTGGCTGGATTTCGTCTATGGGACCTGAAGAATTGGTAGAAGTTGGTGGTCGATTTAATAGTAGTCAGTATTTGGAGATTCTGCGTGACGTCAAGCTGCCGACTGTGCGAATTGCCTATCCAAATACAGATACTTACTTCGTGCAAGATAACTGCTCCATCCACCGTGCAGGCTTTGTGAAGAATTGGTTAGCTGGTCAAGAAGGTGTATATAGAAAACCTATGGGGTCAAATAGTTTTAAATTTGGACACATCCGAAGTGCGAAATAAAAACAATTTGGCTGAGATCGTGTTATCGACATGGGAGCACATGAGAGGAAATTATTTGTGTTGGAATATGGTGTGCGGTATGCGTAGCCGCTTACAGCAAGTTATAGAAGATGACGGTGCGCCACTCCGCCGCTACTAACTAATCTACATTTTTTGTATTTTTTATACTTATATTTAAAAATATAATTTATATGTATTTAGTGAAATAAAAGAAATAATAATAACGTTTATTGTGTCCAAAAGATACTTACAAGTATTTTGAAACACACTATGTAAGTAAATGCTCAATTGAATGAATGCTAAGCCATCAAAATGTTGCAGATTCTGTGGTGATGTTATTGTTATAATTAATGGAAATGTATTTTTCTGTTTAAATAACATGTTGATTCACTACATAATATGCTTAGCTACAAATATGTAAAACTTTTCACAAATTCATTCATTTTCTCGCATTTATACATCAATGTTTTCTCGATTACAAACTTCCAAGCATTAGCATGACTTTTTTAAATGTTTATAAATGGTTAGGTTTGAATATGATATTATAAAATGTATTAATTTTGAACTATGAGCATTTACTTACTTATGTATATTTTAATGAAATAATAAACATTTTTATTACTTGCAATGATTTTGTTTGATTTCTATACAAACTGCCCATTTAAAAAGATATTTCCCGACTTCATTAGTTAAAAAAAAAAGATAATAATTAAAAACAAAACATTGCTAACAAAAAGCTGTATTTAGGTTTCTCCTGATTTCGAACGCAGACAACGATGAATATCGAGCTGCCTTAGTGACCATGAGACCAACTCAACTCTTGTAATATTCATTGAAATTCCACCTTAGTTGTGATAATAGACGCAATATTCTAAAGAATTTGAACCATATCGTATATTTTCATAAAGTTCATTATCGCACAATCACACCAGCTATTAAAATGAATCACGGAATTTAGCTATTAACCGTAGACAACTCTAAAATGTTACTGATGCGCGATATTTTCGCCTTGGTTTTTTTTTTGTAGTCGTAAAACGCATTAGCCGTAATAGGTATAATGATTAAAATCGCTTAACAACATGATTTATAGGTACTACGGGCTGGTGTCCGCAACTCCACGTCAATGCGCGTATTTTGCGTATGGAACAACATGATTTATCGAAATGCTTGCACGGAGTATTCCAAATGTTCACGATAAGGTTCAAATTAGCTATCACTCAAGTGGGTAAGATAATGTTGGCCACCGACTGTACAAGAACATCCTGGAAGTAGTACATGCTACAACGACTACAACACAGTGTACCTAGGTACAAGATCATCCTGGAAGTAGTACATGCTACAACGGCTACAACACAGTGTAAGTGTACGTAGGTATTAGACGTAAGAGGCCCTGGAACTATTTTTCTGCTTGACACAGTCCTTTATTCATACTGTAACACGGCTGTTATCAAATGTGTGTGAACTTGCCCTTATGCGCGGCAACGGGGAGCATACACCCTCGCCCGCGCTCCCGTGCTAACCGAGTGTGGACGAAAGAACGCAAGTCTGTACGCCGCGCTCGCGAATAGTTATGATTGTCTTGATCGGTTGTTGTTTTGATCTGTCTCCTAAGAGAGTCTTTGGTTAATACAGGACTACCTAGTTTAGGAGGGTTACATGATCGCAACCTTATCTCGGCGACAAACAAATGTCAAAAAGTTGTCAAAATGTAGGGAAATTAGAGGTATATTTGACAGATTGAGACCGAGATCAGACTGTGAACGTTCTTAAAATTACAAGTATTGCCCCTCTGGAGTTGATAGATCTACTAAACGTAGTTATGGCTACGAGAACGTGGCCGCTTGCTCATCCGTAGCACTCTCGTAGCACTCGTAGCCGATGCTACACTCCGATGCATTATTTAATTTTGTCCGAGTGCAGTCACGGCTCGTCGTCGTAGACACCACGACTTGTCGGTAAATGGCTTCGCTTTGTGAGAGCTGGAAAATTGCTCAATTCACCACCGTATCGATCATTTTGGGCATATTATTTACGCATGTATCATAACTATACGAACGACATCGTATCATTACTCGATCTCCCCTCGCGCTCAGATTACAGAGTGCGGTCAGAGCTCGTCACTGGTCGCGAGCGAATCATCCGCGTCACCGCCACATGTTAATGATGATCGATTCCTACCGTCACTCAACTCGTATTCCTCTCGTATTACTCGACTTCCGCATCTTCGTAATTAATTACGTTTTAAAGAATTTTAATTCTTGGTAATTCATCGACCAATTTATCATTTCTTTAGATTTAGTTCATAATATAATTCTTTTTTAGTTAAAATAATCTTAAGTAAACTGGGTTTCTCTGCATCCTCCGACTGCAGTTCATATAATTTCGTCGTCGTCGTTTCAGCCGATAGACGTCCACTGCTGGACATAGGCCTCCCCCAATTTTGGGAGGGTTTGCCATAATCGCCACGCTTGGCAGGCGGGTTGGCGATCGCAGTATGGTATGATGGTGGAATACATGGAGAACGCTGCTGCCCATTCTCCGGTACGATCCTTAGTCGCCTTTTACGACACCCACGGGAAGTAAGGGGTGGTGGTATTCTTTAAGTCCGGCACCACACAGACAATTTACTCGCTTAAAAATGAAGTTCACTTTTTTTGATAAAGTAGTTGTGAAATTCAGCAAAGTTACTGTATAGTATATTAGCCACAAGGCTTTTCAAATACTACATTAGATCCAAAACCGTCAAAAACATGTTGTATGGTCGCGTTGACAAAATCATATTATATTATTATAAGTTATCGTGATTTTCGACGCTATTTTCAATTATACAGATTGCCATTGCAATCTATATAATTGAAAATAGCGTCGCGCGTCACCGTCGTGTAAATATTTCCGAAAGTCCGCAAGAAAATAAAATAGCGCCGCGTGTCGCCGTCGGTGTGTTTCCGAAAGTCCGCAAGAAAATAAAATAGCGTCACACGTCGCCGTCGGTGTAAATATTTCCGAAAGTCCACAAGAAAATAAAATAGCGCCGCGTGTCGCCGTCGGTGTGTTTCCGAAAGTCCGCAAGAAAATAAAATAGCGTCACACGTCGCCGTCGGTGTAAATGTTTCCGAAAGTCCGCAACAAAATAAAATAGCGTCGCGCGTCGCCGTCGATGTAAATGTTTCCGAAAGTCCGCAAGAAAATAAAATAAAATCAATCGCTCCACAAGTGTACGAACTGTACGAAGTGCGCGCAACATCGCCCAACAATTAAAAACTCCGCAAAAGTGTTCGCTTCCTGAAGATAAAAGCGTCCGAATTCCTACTAACATTAATCGTGGACCGGCCGGGGTCGGGCGGGGTCCGAGCAGGGCGCGGGGAAGAGGGGGTGAGGTGCGGAAGTTTGTGCTCCAGATCAAAGGCTTTTGTCTGTGGATTAACAAGTCGGTGTACAAATTATTTGGGTCGCGGGACTGTCGCGCTCGTCTCGTCGTCGTGACATCACCGTGTCCGGTGCCTGTTTTGTCACAAATATGGGCACAACACGGTCGTTCCTTAGAAAATTACGAACTACAAATTATAGGGTTGTCCACGACAACTAAACAATATCGCTAAATTGTAAAAAAGCGGTGATTCTCACTCATGAAGGTAACCCAAAGAATGTGAGTCATGTCTGTTCCACTTGACCTAGAAACTGATTACGTACATGCAAGTATGCGATGGCACATGTGCAACTCGCTTAGCACCCACCTATGTATAGCTGGGTGACGTCATCAATGAGTCAATTAATTCCGCGGCCCAGTTATCGCAGGCTCTGAACACTCCCTCCGACGAGACACTAATTTGTCTGATGTTGCTCGGTCAGCGACGCTCATTTGTTTCACTAATTGAGCGAAAATATCTGGGGGCACGGGAGTGCCCCCGCCAAGACCAGCCAAGGGAAGCGCAAGGGCACTACCTACCTTTTCTCGAAGCACTTCGTCGTATTTTTGAACCCTCTTAACTTGGGTTTGGATTATACCAGATAAAGAAAATTTTCGGAATATGATGCCAGTGGTTGACTTATTAAACCTATAAAGTTTCAATTGCATAGCTCTTATACTTTAGATTTTATTGATATCTAAAATACCCCGATTTCGTCACTGACTCACTGACTGATGATCATCAAAATTCTTAAGGTACTTCCTGAAGTCCTAGAAAGCTGAAATTTGGTATGTAAGCTAGTAATAGTACACAAACAACAAAAAAATATTAAAACTTGAAACTTTTACCCCCCCAAAAAAAAAAAAAAATCCGTAAAATTTGATGCTAGAGGTCTGAAAATTTATATAGGGGGTCCTTGTTATAAATAAACCCCAAAAAAAGAAAGAAAAAATGAACAACAGCAAAAATACTCGTATAAATATCATAAGCAACTTACAAAAAGAAATGAAATCCCACAAAAACATTTCATGTTAAATGTTGCCAAGACGAGACCATGTAGCTCGCACTGTCAAAAAGTAATCAGATCTCATGTAGAGCCAAGCTTCTAACTCTACACGCCCTAACTCTACAAGGCCTGACTTCGCAAACTCTACACCTTAGTCAAAATAATATGGCTTGGCCATTTCGCTACATTCACATGAGCGTAAGGTGAAAAACTCTCATACTGTTAATGGTTCTTGTAGTAACGAAACGGCCAAACCAGATATTTTGACTAAGGTGTAGAGTTTGCGAAGTCAGGCCTTGTAGAGTTAGGGCGTGTAGAGTTAGAAGCTTGGCTCTACATGAGATCTGATTACTTTTTGACAGTGCGAGCTACATGGTCTCGTCTTGGCAACATTTAACATGAAATGTTTTTGTGGGATTGAACTTCACAATGTTGTTTAGACTCTTCTAAATAACGCAAAATGTCACAACACAAATACGTAGTTTCAATACCAGAATCAATATTTTAGCGTAGGTAATAGAATGCTAAAGAGTCCATTTGTTGGTTGGTTTGCTTGTAATATGTGGAAAATTGAACGTTATGTACTGGAATAAACCTGTAAACTTTGTGGGATGCAAAGTCAATATTAAATTTAGTGCTGACTGTATTCAAGTATTATCATTACGTGTCATGGTGATTTTTTAATCCAGCAATAGGTTAATCTACTGAATTTATTTCAGTAGATATAATTACATCAAAGAACGTTGCAATCCCGATACAAGCGCGGTCGTCTGGCCTGCACCTAACCAAACACTTACAGTCTCGAGCTGGAGATTGGCTCTAGATAAATCTGTGGCGGCTGGAGCCGGGCGAGTGGTGCGAGAGGCACGAGAGGCACGAGTGCGTCGAGTGGCGGCACAAACGCTGACCGGTTACCTGGCGACCGCGCGCGGCACAGTACTCAGCTGTAGAAAAAGAATGAAGGTATTTACGATGTGCTTGCTAGTTGGCAATAGAACATTTGAGTCGTGAGTAGTGTTACATTATATATTTACGATGTGCTTGCTAGTTGGCAATAGAACATTTGACTCGTGAGTCGTGTTACATATATTTGCGATGTGCTTGCTAGTTGGCAATAGAACATTTGAGTCATGAGTCGTGTTACATTATACAATATTTACGATGTGCTTGCTAGTTGGCAATAGAACATTTAAGTCATGAGTCGTGTTACATTATATATTTACGACGTGCTTGCTAGTTGGCAATACCACATTTGACTCGTGTTACATTATTTATTGCTACAATCGGCTGAATTACACTAGCCGTGGTCTCCCTTTTGTGGTTTACCATCGTTTGTAGGCAGATTTTTTTTTTTTTTTGAAATGGGCTTCTCGCAGTTGCGTGTGTAACGTTTGATATAATAACAAAAGTTCCAGCGATCAAAAGACCTACTTTCATTTAATATATTTGTCGGAGAAAGTATAGTGTGTCTCGTTATTATCAGCCATATTTGAACTATGTGTGGGCTACTGTGGGTAAGTGTTGGTTATTGCGCAATAGAAAAACGGTTTACAGTTCAAATCAGATTATAATTTCACGAACAATTTATTCACACTAGCAAATTACACACTGTAAGGTACACGACACAACCAGATACGGAACGCGGGACAGTTTCTGAGCACATGTTGTTCGAACGATGTCCAATGTCCAAGAGCACTCCACATCGTTCTTCGGTTCTTGTCGAGCTGTCTTCGAGCGTCGACCCCCCCACGAACTCATGCTAGACTCTGTCAAGCGCCACCAGATGGCGCTGGCGTTCCGAATAGTCGTTGTCGTCACACTGCTTCCGCCTCGTTGTCAAGTCAGCTCCCGTACTAATGATGTCTCCGACACGGCCATCCTGCTTCCACACGTCCTCGTGTGTTAATCTGTCAACAAACATACCCGCAAAGTATCACATAGCTCGGTCACTCCTGACCAAATATGGTATAGGTAAAAAACACAATGAAAATTCGAACAAACTAAAAAAATGCAGAGTTCAGAGCATTACTCATTATTCGATTCTCAAATCTCAAGATCACTAACTAAATAATCAACTAAGCCAATAAAACATCCTTAGAGCATCACGAAACACGAAGCAGGAATCTTATTCGTGGCCTGTGGCTTTTCATCAAGCCCAACAAACCTCACGTTTGTTTCTATGAATTCCTCTGAATTCCGAGTCCCACGGACTCTATGGTCTCTACAAGACCCGACCTCCGCCAGAGACACCCGCGCACCGCGTATCCACGGACTACTAAAAGCAGATACCGACTTCTAACGGACTACGGCTACGAAATGACTACTGGTACGGTCCCGACCAGCCGACCTAAGATTCACCACTATCACGCGACTTAATCTCTAGTTTGTTTCATCAACAAGAATTTTACTTGGCTTTCCTCAAATTAGTTAGTAATACTCTGATTTTCTGGCATTTTTCGCAACCTCCCATATGAAGACTGATGGATCAAAATTAAAAGGGACTCGACTCTATAAAATCTGATTTATTTTACGATCAATTTGCAATAAGCATTCAAATTAGAAACCAAAAATTAGACTAATCTAAGAATTTGAACTATCTAGTTTCGAGATTACCGA
Organism: Mesoligia furuncula; assembly: GCA_916614155.1. Taxonomy (NCBI): domain Eukaryota; kingdom Metazoa; phylum Arthropoda; class Insecta; order Lepidoptera; family Noctuidae; genus Mesoligia; species Mesoligia furuncula. Next base: position 353,930 of record OU744811.1, on the reverse strand, counting down.
GACCAAGTACAACGTTTTCACACTACGTTAGTCAAAGAAAATAAAACCTCAGGTATCCCATTCACGGTCCCACACATTTGTCACATACGCACTTTCCACAGGAATGCCGAGTCGCCCTTGACTCTACGGTCTTGGCTTCAAGGCTAGACCCGACCATACTACCCAGAGCTACCGCGTATACCACGTACTCACGATACTCTGGTACGGTCTCCGACCCAATGAACCGAGAACCTGAGTACACAAACTAAAGTGATGCCAACTCATCATCCATTTCGTCTACAATCTCATTTGGTACTTGGCGCTCGGGCATCTTCCGAACACGGTCATAGAGCGTATTTGTAGGAAAGACCTAAGACGACCCACTGACCCAAACTAACATCAACCAGAGCCATGTACCATCGTTATTCACATTACAACAATAATCTTTTTCACTAAGAGCCTTAGACACCTGGAAACCCACACACGAGTAAACCACTCTAACGCCACGGCTCTCCGGCCGACCAGCAATCGCATTGCTGTCACACATCCAGCGCATGGATTCGTATGCATCACCCTGTGACTACACACAACTTTACTACGGCCGTTAGAGAACCCCTACTCGAGTGGCTCCCACTACTTAGGCTTGCTCATTGCTCATCATCACTGTGATCACCATCTACTTCGACTGGTACATGACCTACTGGCATCATTCTTAACCTAACGTGAGAGAATTTAAAATTGCATTGTAAACTAGATTGGGCTATACCTAACAAAATAACCATTTTGCTGTAGTTTACCAGGGAAAAATTCAGTACGCGAGTCAAAACAAAATGAAAACAGCTCACCACATTCGGTAGACAATCCACTCGCTATCACCGCCTTCTTGGCAGAAGTTGCGAAGCTTCTTGCACGGAAAGCACCGTCCTTGATCAGCGACAACTCGCACAGGAGATCCAGAGTGCAGCGCCGTCCGACACCGCCACCCCGCCCGCACACGTCGCCGTGCGTCAACCTGTAACCACAAAAAAAAACCAACAGCAGTGCATGTTCCACTCGGCCAATTCTGACCACATTGTTATCGAAACGCATTACTTAACAAAAAAATTGTAAAAACGATAGCAATCATCGACAACAAAAGATTCCTCTAAGCTTTAGTAATAACAGGGACAGATCAAGAACTATATCAATTTAGATCACATACAACGTTCATGGCCCTGCTGCCGCAGCAACTAGTGACACTCATGCCACCCATATCGTCATCACCTCAAGTGATACGACTAACACACATCACTTCACATAGAGTCTACGACTCCCAGGTCATTACAAGACCAACACAACAATAGTCTCCTTTGAGACCCTGGTTCCCGCTGCACCACCAGCTGCCCATCGCTCCCTGAACAACTCACAAGTGAATTGCAGTTACGACTACAGACAAGTGCGTACAGTGCGACCTGGCCATGGTATGTGCTCTAACTACTCGGTGAACTCTCGTCACCGTCTTCTACGTTTAACTCGTTAGGAACACTACTTAGAGGCATCTTTCGTACGCGATCGTGAGCATACTAGTAAGTACGGTTAGAATTTAAAACTTTTAACGTATGGGGAGGTGATCCCCAATCCAAAATATCAACTAACTTAAGTGGACCTCTGAACTTCCGATCTAACTTAGTCTTCTAATCTGATTTCATTCTTCGTTTTTTAATAACACAAAATAGCCTACCCAAAATTGTGTTATAGCTGCCTTTGTCCTGTCGTAATATTACTTTGCAAGTAAAGGACCATGGGCACTTTTGAATGAACACTGGGCCCACTTTTCAAAGTTGTGCAACAGTGATGAAACCTGTGTCATATGACAGCTCTTGGCGTGTACTTTATTTCATTCTATGGCAGCTAAGTTCAAATCCAGCGCGCAAATGGTTTTTTTATGCGTTGTTTAAAAATGTTCAACATTGCTCAACAGTGATGAATTATATATCATATGAAAGCTCTTGAAGTGTACTTTATTTCATTATGTGGCAGCTAAGTTCAAATTCAGCGCGAAAATAGTTATTTTTTGCGTTTTTTAAAAATGTTCAACATTGTGCAACAGTGATGAAAGCTATGTCATATGACAGCTCTTGGCGTGTACTTTATTTCATTCTATGGCAGCTAAGTTCAAATCCAGCGCGAAAATGTTTTTTTTTTTGCGTTGTTTAAAAATGTTCAACATTGTCCAACAGTGATGAATTATATGTCATATGAAATCTCTTAAGGTGTACTTTATTTCATTCTATGGCAGCTAAGTTCAAACCCAGGGTAAAACTGTTTTTTTTTTTTGCGTTTTAAAAAATGTTCAACATTGTGCAACAGTGATGAAACCTATGTCATATGACAGCTCTTGGCGTGTACATTATATGGCAGCTAAGTTCAATTCCAGCGCAAAAATGGTTCTTTTTGGGTTTTAAAAACAAAAATGTATTACACCAATAGGTAGGTACGTACGTACCTCGATCTCTGAACATATCATTCTGCTGAACATATTCAGCAAACTGTGGACTAATCGCAGGTAGATCATCTCCTAAAACATGGGTTCGTGTCCGCAAAACACGCGAGCGCATACACATAATACAGCAATCTAGCTGCCATTGCAAATAGTCCAATTCAATTAGGGGCTGATTTTTCAATCAACCGATAATTTTTATTCGTGGAAAATAGTTGACATCTGGCAGTTTTTGTATAATATAATATAATTCATCACTGTTGAACAATGTTGAACATTTTTAAAAAACGCATAAAAAACCCTTTTCGAGCTGGATTTGGACATAGCTGCCATAGAATGAAATAAAGTACACTTCAAGAGCTTTCATATGAAATGTAATTCATCACTGTTGAACGATGATGAACATTTAAAAAAAAAACGCAAAAAAATAACCAATTTCGCGCTGGATTTGAACTTAGCTGCCATAGAATGAATTAAAGTACACTTCAAGAGCTTTCATATGACATATAATTCATCACTGTTGAACAATGTTGAAAAAGTGGGCCCAGCTTGAAGCATTTAAAAAACGCATAAAAAAACCGTTTTCGCGCTGGATTTGAACTTAGCTGCCATAGAATGAAATAAAGTACACTTCAAGAGCTTTCATATGACATATAATTCATCACTGTTGAACAATGTTGAAAAAGTGGGCCCAGCTTGAAGCATTTAAAAAACGCATAAAAAACCGTTTTCGCGCTGGATTTGAACTTAGCTGCCATAGAATGAAATAAAGTACACTTCAAGAGCTTTCATATGACATATAATTCATCACTGTTGAACAATGTTGAAAAAGTGGGCCCAACATGACGCATTTAAAAAACGCATAAAAAACCCTTTTCGCGCTGGATTTGAACTTAGCTGCCATAAAATGAAATAAAGTACACTTAAAGAGCTTTGCTATGACATATAATTCATTACTGTTGAACAATGTTGAACATTTTTAAAAAACGCAAAAAATAACCATTTTTGCGCTGGATTTGAACTTAGCTGCCATATAATGAAATAAAGTACACTTCAAGAGCTTTCATGTGACATATAATTCATCACTGTTGAACAATGTTGAAAAAGTGGGCCCAGCATGACGCATTTAAAAAACGCATAAAAACCGTTTTCGCGCTGGATTTGAACTTAGCTGCCATAGAATGAAATAAAGTACACTTCAAGAGCTTTCAT